>CM028133.1:310752142-311990000 GCA_016271365.2 Neoceratodus forsteri
AGGTGAAAACCATTAATTACAATTACCTCATTGTTATTATTGTACCAATAGTGAAGAAGATCACATTACAGGTAGAGCAGTGAGATGTGTGTATCCATATCCGCTCTCATTACCAACCAACCAACACTTTATTTATGAAGTGCCTTTCAAAATCAAGGTGCTGTACAGACATAAGCCACAGTATATAAACAACAACAGTAAAAATTATTAAAATCAGTCTGGATAAGCCTGAGAAAATGGATAAGTTTTCAACATAATTTTAAAACTACTGACGGTCAGGCACTCTCTTAACTGACAAGGTAGAGAGTTCCACAGGGTCGGTGCTGCAAATGAAAAAGCACGAGTACCAGAAGTTTTCAAATGAACCCTGGGAACCTCTAGCAATCCCTCATCGGCAGATCAGAGAGGATGATTGGGGGAGTAGGGAGTCAAGAGATCTTTCAGGTAGTCAGGTCCCTGTTCATGTAGGGCCTTAAAGGTAAGCAAGCCTACCTTATAGGTGATCCACCACTGAACTGGCAGCCAGTGCAGCTCACGCAGCACAGGCGTAATGTGACTGGTCCTGGAAGTACCAGTCAACAGCCTGGCCACAGCATGCTGCACAAGCTGCAAGTGGCGGATATGAACCACAGATAGCCCTAGGTAGAGGGCATTGCAGTAGTCAAGACAGTCAAGACAGGTAGTAATGAAAGTGTGAACCAATGTTGGAAGGTCACCCGGAGGAACCAGGTGTTTCACCAGGGTGATATTCCTCAGATGGTAGAATGAGGATTTAACCACAGCCGACACCTGAGATTTCAGAGTCAGACCATCTTCACAAATAACGCCCAGGTTATGCACCCGGTCTGAGGTAGGGAGCTGGACACCATCAAGCCATAGGCCCGACATGCGTCCAGCCCCAAAACCTGCCCCTGGGTGACCCGGGTCCTCAATCAACACTTCAGTCTTATCTGGATTCAGTCTCAACCAGCTCAAGTTCATCCAGTCTTTGATCTTGGAGAGGCTACTATTTAGCACAGAGACTGCATCAACCTGTCCGGGCACAAAAGACATACAGCTAAATATCATCTGCATAGCAGTGAAAACTCAAGCTATATCATCTGATAAGATCTCCCAATGGCAGCATATACACTGCGAACAACATGGGTGCCAATATGAAGCCCTGCGGCACCCCACAGGACAGGGGGAGGGCATCAGAGGAATAAATTCCAGTGACCACCCTCTGAGACTTACCTATGAGGAAAGATCGAAACCATTTGAGTGCTGTACCTGACAGTCCACAAAGGAACTACAGGGTCTTCGAAAGCACCCCATGGTCCACAGTGTCAAAGGCTGCTGAGAGATCAAGAAGGACCAAGATGGTATGAGCCTTTCGATCTCACACCATAAGGAGGTAATTTAGTACCCAAACAAGGGCAGTCTCTGTGCTATGCCTCTTCCTAAAACCAGACTGGAGAATTTTATAGACATTGAGTTATAAGGTGAACATTCAGCTGCAACGCAACCACCTTCTCAATAACCTTCCCCACAAAAGGAAGGTTAGAGACAGGTCAGTAGTTATCTGACTCGTCAGGATCCAAGCAGGGTTTTTTAGGCAGTGGTCGAATGACTGTCTCCATTAGGGAGTCTGGAAAGACTCACCTCTCCAGGGTTCTCCATACAATTTCAGCTAGGATCGGGCAGATAGCATCTACACAACCTACTAATAGGTGAGTAGGGCCCTGATCCAAACTACAGCAGGTTGGGCGCAAGGTCTGGACGATCTTCACAATGTCCATGAATTCCGGTCAGCTGAAATCAATCCAGACAGACCGAGTGCTCACTACCTCCCTTTGATCTCCGCAACCCCTCATGGAGAGAGCTGGGCCAATTCCGGCCCTAATGCTGGCAACCTTATCTGCGAAGAACTGAGCTAACTCATCACACTTATTTTGTGAAAATGCTCTTCCAGACTGAAGACAGATTGGATTGCACAATCTGTTGACAGTTTGAAAGAGTTGAGCCGATCAATTTTGCGCAGCAGAAATCTCCCTGGACAGGAACTCTGCCTTCTTACGAGAGATTTCTGATTGATAGCCCACATAGTGTTCCATCAATCTAAGCCTGTTAGCATCAAGGCCAGACTTCTGCCATGCTCTCTTCAGCCTTTCGACCAACCCACCTCAGCTCCTTCAAGGACTCATCATACCAAGGGGTCCTTGGGTGAAGACAATGCTTATAAACCTCCACTGGAAGATGGGGGCAGTCAAAAGGGCGCAGTTCCCTGAGCCTGGTGGGGGAATACTGCCTGACCATCTTTCCGCTACACCAGCACATTTTAAAAACAATAACAATCCACACTATATGAAGTAATCCCTCCCAAACTAACTAATATAACTAATAATCCAAATAAAATACAATTAAATATATAACAAAACAAAAACAATAACTATAAAATTACAAATCATATACCCTCCAACCATTAATGACAATAATAAATAAAAACACAATTGAATAAATAATGATATGAGCAGGGGTGTAGTTTGTTGTTTTTACGGGGGGGGGGGCAAAGTAACAAAAAAGTCCGGATTTTTGCGTACCACGACAGTGAAGAGGGCAGGTGGCTTGCATAATGCAAACAAATCAACCAGCATCAAATAATGCCCCAAAAAACATTTAAGACTACAGCTGAATAACTCCTGGGAGGGACCAGCCCAGGCCAAGTCAGAGCACTTCCCCACCCCACCAGTTTTACTGCACCCTGCTCTCGGACCAACTCCTCCTGAGACCAGAGTCGAAAAACTGACCAAGACCTGTTTTATATTCAGTTCTTCGTTCTTCTGCCTTGGGAGTGAGGACTTACTTGTAAAGTTGAAAATATGTAAGGAACTTAACTTCCTTCTCAAGAGGACAGGACCTCACCTCAGCTTCAATTCAAATCAGTCCTGACCTAATTTTGCCCCCACCTGAACCTCCAGGTGGATAGCTCACTAGTCTCTCACCCCACTTTGCTGCTTACATAACCCTTCCAAGTCCAGCCCTTATAGTGGATCCTGAACTTCTTGAAATGTCTGCTTGAGCTAGCCCTCCCACCCTTGAGGAGTGCAAAAAGCATGTTTCAAGGAAGTGCAGCAAATGGCTGTGCCACCTCAGTATACCTATAAACATGGATGGCATGTGAAACATCCCAGCATGTGCATCCTCACAGCATGAGCCCTTATTTACAAAGATTACATAAACAAATGCGATTATACAATGACAAGAATGAATGCGGGTCTCTGATTGGTCAGTCTTGGGCTAGACCCATGATATCCCAGTACGTCCGATTCATCACAGGTCTAGTCTCAGCCTCTCCGTGAACCTCTTGGTGATTGTTAGCATTAGTGTGTTTTTTTATCTTCTCTTAACAATATTTTTCCATACCAAATAAAACATCTTTAAAATTATTATCATTTTTTTAATTCTGTATAACAACACACCATTGTATAATAGCAATAATGCCCTCCAGGGTGTGTGTCATGGTAGGATAACGTCATGCCTTATGTAGTAGGATTTTCGTGCCCCAACCACCTGGGCGTGACATTATCCCAGCATGACACACGCCCTGTCAGGCATTATTGCTTACTTGCACCCAGTGTTAACACTTTTCTTTGTTATAACCAAGTTAATTCATTAGTCTCCCATCCCATCCCATATTATTCAATGTCACATGCCTGAATCTGGTTAGGTAAGGTAGCGAAGAGGATAATGCCCTCTCAAGCAAGTAAGCATTGCATACATAAGCATGGGGACTGCTGATATCCTCAGGCAGTGCTCTTAACAACCATGCTGATGTACCTGGACAGTGCAACAGAATAATGTAAATCCCCTAATTGTTCAAGATGATCATGGGCATGGTGTGGTCACACCACAACCTCTACTACTCTCCTCCCCATGGGCTCCTAAGGAATATGCATCTCTGTCCATGCCCAGGGTTACACAACCCCATCCAAGCAAACACGGACTGCCCTGGCACAAAAGTGCTCGATCACATAACCTAAGAGAAGAGACACCACAGGAAGTTTGCTGGAACGACTCCAGATACCTGTGCACAGCCTCGCAGGACCCACCCTGAAAGGTAAGTACTTGGTTGGTGGTTTTTATTAGCATCACCTATGACAGTGTGTGGTGGGCCGATTGTGGTAGCCCAGGTTGCCGTGGATGCTTCCCCACAGACTACTTCAAAATCATCTCATCTGACAGTTTTGAAGGGCACAAATGAAACATGGTTGCTTCAGTTTGATGTGGTTTAATACAGTTTTTTTTGTCCGAGCATGTGTCTCTATTCTTCTACACACAGACAGACAGACACACACACACACACACACCACCAAAAAATAAAACTTTTTTATACCATGTTTACAATCAGGACAGAGACAGGGTAAAGCAGGTTCAGGCAGTATAATACAGTAAATGAAACAATGCATTTTACAGTGCCCAACAAACCACCAAAAGACCACAAAACAATGGACCTTCCCCCTGCCCTGGGGGGGGGATTGGCTAGGTCACAGGTCAGGGTGCTAAATGAGGAGGAGAGACCACAGAACATCTTGTCGAACCACACAGTAAGGTGAAACTACATAAACTTCCTAATTTTGACACAGAAACTTATCTTTAGTGCTCAGAAGCCCCTTGTACGAGGGAGGCAAGCATGGCATGGACCCAGCAGACTGGCATACATGTTGAAAAAAATATTTCTGTGCCAGTATGCCCATCCACCCCTCCCTCCTCCATCACCAGTGGCCAGAACCATTTTTTTCAGCATGTGACCAGTCCACCCTGGTCAGCACAGCAGCACAAAGCTGGCAGGGCAGCAGAAGGCACAGCAAGCAACAGTGAATTAAATGTCCATGCAAAAGCTACAGCCCACTCCTCACCCCAGACCTGCAAGGCCACTATCTCTACCCAGACTGGCCCAGCTACTCTCTGCACCCTGATGGACTTGCACAGCCACTCCACACTCTGTGCCCACCCCACCAGCACAGCCACTCTCCCACCGCATCAGCACAGCCACTCTCCCACCCCACCAACCAACACCATTTCCAGCTCCATTTATCTGGTATCCGCTCCAGGCATCCAGGTCTGCCTCCCATCACAGGCACACAAAATAAATAAAACCACATTTTATACACTTTTGTTTATGTTTCTTTCTTTGTCTGGAAAGAGAGATGTTGAGCTACCAGTCAGCACAGTTTGCCTGGTATACAATTACAACCCTGCCCCACCGACACAATGCCAGTGCCTCCACCCACCCACACAACAGTGCCCCCACCACACCCACACAATGCCTGTGTCCCCAGCCCCACACACACAAATGACCAGTGTCCGCAACACCACCCACACACACATACACACACGACCAGCAGTGTTCCCAATTCCCCACGCACACACATGACCAGCAGTGTCCCCAACCCCACACACACACACACATGATCAGCAGTGTCCCCAACCACACACACTCTCACACACACACACACACACACATACACACACACACACACACACACAAAACCAGCAGTGTTTGCAACCCCACCCACACACACGACCAGTGTTCCAACCCCCCCCTCAAAAAATCTTGGCTAGTCAGTAGTCGCTATAACAATAGCCAGGTAGTAGTATAATCATTTTTTTAGGGTGCATGTTTTAGTGCAAGATTTTTTTTTGCTAGTCTTGTAACACTGTACGGGGGAGAACATAAAAAGCTACCCCTTTGGTTGTGTTTGCCTGGCTATGAAGACAGACAGCAAGGCCAAGGAATCTGTCTGTTTCACCCTTCCACAGTGGACAATCGGAGAAATCAAAAAATGAAAGATTACTTTTACAGCCAGGTAAAGGATGAGGGGGAAATAATGTTTCAACATTTACTAATGTTCGTATGCTAGCTGCGGGCACAGGTCAGTGAGATACATCCCTTGACAGGTAAAGGATGAGGTGGAAATTACGTTTAACATTTACTTATGTTTATATGCTAACACCCAGTCAGCAAGCACAGAATGTCCACCCTCCTAACCAATATGGACAGTCCACCAGAAACCCAGTCAGCAAACGTGGACAGTCCCCCCCCCTTCACCCCACCTACAAGGACAGTCCCCCCCAGACATCCAAACAGTCCCCCTCTCCACAGACACTGGGCCAGTGAGCCTAGAATGCCCCTCCCAACCGACAAGACAGTCCCACCAGACACCCAGGCAGCCAGCAAACATGGACGGTCCCCCATATCCCACCAAGGACAGTCCCCACCCCCACCGACACACAGCTAGCAAACACAGAATTTCCCCGCCACACCAACGTGAACAATCCCCCAAACACCTGGCTAGCAAACACGGAGAGTTCCCTTCCCCAACAACATTGATAGTCCATCCTAGACAGCTGATCAGCAACCACCAACATTCGCCCCCCATAAGCTAACATGGAAAGATTCCCCCAGATACTAGACCAGAAAATAGTCCCCCTCCCACAAGACACCCGGCAGGCAAACATGGACAGTCCCCTTTTCCACCATTATGGACAGTCCTCCAGACAAATGGCCAGCAAGTCCACCAAACAATAGCTAGTGTCACCACCCCACCATCACAGCCAGTGTCCCCACATCACCATGGCCTGTGTCTCCACCCCACCAGACCCCAGAATAGAAAACAGACTGTCCCCCATCCCCACCAAACACTGACCGCCCTCCCGGTCCCAAACACTAACTACCCCAGCCCCAAACACTGATCGTCCCCCCAGCCCCACCAAATGCAGACCCTCCCCCAGCACCAAACACTGACCATCCTCTCAGTGAGTCAGCCCCAAAACACACAGACTGTCTCCCCCGACCCAAACCCCACAAAACAGACCATCCCCCAGCCTCACCAAACACAGACTGTCCAGTGAGTTTCCCCAACAAACCCCACCACACCAGTAGCACAGTAACCGAGTGTCCCCACCCCACCAACATGACCAGTGTCCACACCATACCAAACAAATGGGCCCCCCTACCCACCCCACCAACATGGACAGCCTCAATAGCCAGCAAATCCCCTCCCACCCAAAGAAACACAAGCTGACAGCAAACTTTCCACCCCCTCCCCAGACACATGTCCATGGCCAAGACAACCCCCCAAAAAAAAACACATTTCTGGGATGTGAATGGTATTAATTTCCAACAGCCAGCTTGCAGCACAGCTACTCACCAAATCAGTAAGGGCACAGACACGGCAGCATGCAGCAGGGCACAGCAAGACCAAGAAGGCAGATCAGGTAGCCGAGTCTCTCCCAACAGTCCCGTTCCTCTCCCGGTTAATCCCCCGACGAGACAATAACTCATTGTTTCTGACACCAGATGAACGTGTCGCATTATGGGTCTGCTATAGCCTGCTTGACCACCGGCTTCTTCACTGACCTGAATAATCCCTCTCAGTGGACCGTGGAACTGGTGGGCAACGGGCATGGTGTGGGACTCGCCAACACGGTAAATCTTTTTCTGGCCTGCTGCACACAGGAGCTGGGTGTGCAGGCAAGCCTGGCCGTGCCTCAGACTCACTGTAATTGTACTACTTGCTCCTCCGCCTGGTCTGTCTGGTGGTAGAGGCCTTGTGGCCGTAGGCCTCCTAGGCTCTTGGGGATGGGAGGCTCAGGTGGCAGCGAGAGAGCCCAGAGCACAGCTGGCTGCACTGAGAAACAGAGAGTAGGTAGTCAGAGGACTCGGGTGAGGTATATTTAAACTGGGCTGTTCAGGACAGGAGGAGGGTGGGAACACTAGACTGACTGAGACACTGGTGACACCTGACAGACAGCCAACGACTGCTGCTCGACATCCTCGAATAGCTCTCCTCAGCCCTGCGCTATATGGATGCTGCTGCTGCTCCTTCATGGAAAGCACACAGACAACTAAATGGCGCACTAACGGAGCACTACTCACGTGATGGCGCCAGCTTGCAGCACTCTCTGATTGGCTGTGACATGCAGGCTACTATGGTTGCAGGCTTGCAGCCAATCGGAAAAGGGGATAGTTTTTGTTTAAGAGACACGGTGCCGCGCCGCCACCCCCCTCCCTCCCTGGAGAGGTGCAGGCAGTCCGGGCATAGCCCTAAGCCCGCTGAATATTAAAAAAAAAAAAATCATAACCAGAGAACGGCAGAGCCCCAGAAAAAGTCCTGGTCTCATTTCTCAGGGGGGGCAGCTTGCCCCTCTGCCCCCTCGCAATCTACGCCTATGGATATGAGTCAGTATTAGGTGTAGTTCTGCAAAAAAATTATATAGTACCAAATTTGAAGAAGTGGGGCTCTCACCCCCACTCAAAATAAAATGTCCAGTTGCTGTTCTCTCACCACAGCAATAATCAAATAAAGATGAAAATATAATTCTGGAGGCCCTCGCACTGCCTCACCAATTCAGCAGCCAAATATCGACTAGCCCATAGATCACCTTAAGGTTCCACCACTTTAGTCTCATTTTTCCCCAACACAGTCTCCTTCTATCCCAAGTGAGGGAGCCAATTTATCCACAGCAGCACTTTAAACGTAAAACCTACTACCAGAGTAGGTCTACAATCAGCCCAGCACAGAGCAGGTCTACAATCAGCCAGCACAAACCCCCCTACTGAGTCAGAGCCCCAGAGCTGATGCCGCCCCACAACAGCGCCTCCCCAATGGGCCCCCAAGGTGGAAGAAAGCTACACCTACCAGTGAGCTGTCACCCAACCCTCTTACTCAGGAGATCAAGCCAGGCCGCAGTCCCAACTCCAACTTCAGGCCAAAATTAATAATGAAAAATCCACTGAAAAAATGACTAGATCGAACAGGCAACAGTCACCTTCTATTCATGCAGAGTAGTAGTATAATTCTTTAATAGTCATTTTTTGGCAACCAGTCAGGACCATAGGGCATCAGACAGTTTGCGGCTAGCCCAAACCGAGCCCCCCACCTGGGTCAGAGCCCCGTAACACAGCGATCCTACAACCGCTCCATACTGAGAGCTCCCTGGGATGAACAAAGATACAACACCCTCCGGTGGGCTCCTGCTCAACCCTCTCGTCCCCAGGGAGCTCAGCTTGAACTGCCGCTCCCCAGCCAGAAACCCCGTCCCAACCAAATTGCACAATAGCACTTGAGTCAAAGAAGCAAGAGTGAAGCTCCAGAGTTCATACACTCCCATAGTGTCTGTTCAAACAGGCTCACCACCTCCCACATTACGAAGTTAACGTTCTGGTGGTCAATAATCCAGATTCTTTTCAGTCTTCCAAGCCACAGAGCTCCTAAAGTGGCATCCTCACTTCCAGAGATAACCCGGTCCTGAGCATTATTAAAAACGGGCATAGTTCAAAACAGGCTACATTATGTTGTATTATTCTTTTTGTAGTTAAAGATTTTTATTTTTCAATTATAAGGCAATACAAAACATTCCATAGGATTCCATACAGTTTGAGCTATACATGCAACGCAGGAAACTTTAACTTACTTAGGCATCTTACCTCCCTTAGGCATTCAATTTGTGCCTAAAACAGTGGCTTGGTAGGCATAGTGCATTAGGAGCCATCAAATAGGTAACTGTAGTTACTAGATATGAGCAGAAGGATATAAACAGGAAAATATATTCCTACCTGTATGAACCTGGAGTATCATCTTTAAGAGGTAGTTCTCATTAGGCTGCTCCTGGAGTCAGTGAAGGGGGGTACCCTTCAGGATAAGCCTGCATTGAACCAAACAGAAAATGCACACAAAGTAACTGGAGAATAACGACAATTTAGTACATTACCATTTTTCATCATACTTATTGCATTGTTTAGACTGTCAGTCCTTCTAAGGAGTTTACTGGAGTCAGGCCCACCCTTACTCTGATGGGAGAGCAGAAGGGGGGGTGAGATTGTGACCAAAATGAGCAGGAGAATTACATTACTTATTCAGCCGATCCCCTCTCTGGGTTTCAGCAAAGAGAAAAGGGGATGCCTAAAGCTGGTGCATGTTGGTAAGGTGTTAGCCACCACATGTGATATTCTCGCTAGGGTGGCCACTTGGGCTAGGGAGTTCATTACCTCGCACATCGTGGGGAATTCGCTTGTCCACCATCTGCATAGGAGTAATCGTTTAACCACCGTGCTAAGGATCGAGGTCCACTTTTGTTCATGGGAGCTAAAGTGAGGGGTGGAGTTATGTAGGCCTAGCAACAGCACTTCAGGGGACAGGGGGATGAATTTCTTCAGAATTGTACTACTCAAAGTGGCCACTGCCTCCCATATCGGTCTTATCAGAGGACAGTCCCAAAGGATATGCAGGAGATCCCCTTGATGAAGGGTACATCTCCAACACTTGTCATCTTGGGTAAGCCTAGCTTTATGTAACACTGTCAGAGTTCTGTACCGGAACTGAAGGATTTTATTCTGTATTAAGGCACTTCTGGGGTCTGGGTATGATTTGTGGGCAAGCCTTCAGCAAGCTCCCCAGGCTGCATCTGAGATTTGAGTATTCAGGAAAGGCTCCCATTTAACTTTAGCCTCCTGTGATTGTGAGGATATGTGGTCATGGAAAGCTGTGCATATGACGCTGATATGATCTCTCTCTTAAGGGAGTGGCATTTTGAGAGTTCAGAAGGGGATTTCCCTTTGGAGCTATCCCCGTTATATTTTGAGATTGCCCCCTAATTTGCAGGTATCTCCAAAATTCTTGAGGTGGAATAGGGAAGTGGGTGCATAGACTTTCAAAGGTATCTAACCTGCTAGTGTTAGGGACTAATATGTCCTGGATACGTAGCAGCCCCTCTTCCTCCCACTTGGACCACCAGATAGGTGAGTTTCCCACAGTGATATATTTATTGCCCCAAAGTAGGACTAGGCCTAGGAGAGAGGAGCTAATGTTTAGCTTTCTGTGGAGGCTTCCCCATTACCCTACAGTGGGGCCTGTGGTGGGATGTGTCACTGCTGTCAGGGGGGGCGCATTGCATAGCAATAGGGGCAGATATGGCACTGAAGACTGTTCCAACTCCATTGCCACCTATTGGGGGGCATCTGGGGTAGGGTCTGTAAACCATTCTAGGGCTTGAGTCGCTTAGAACGCCCATTTATAGCCCTCAAACCATGGTAACCCCACCCTCCTAGAGACCAGTGGGCACGCATCTTATTCCTGCTGTACCTCAGCCCTTTACCCTCCCATAAAAAGGTTCCCACTACTGTATCTAGTCTGTTGTACCACTCTGCTGGGAGTTTTAATGGAATATGGGAAAGAGTGTACAGAACCTTGGGGGAGATGATCATTTTTATTGCTGAAACCTTACCGATTAAAGTTAATTGAAGATATTTCCATCTATCCAGTTCAGTGCTAATAATGGAGACCAGGGGTTTTAGGTTTGCTTCCCAGATTTTGGAAAGGTCAGGGGTAATGATGATCCCAAAATATGTAATACCCTTTGCTGCCCACCTAAGATTATGGAGTGTTGCCATGGAAGTAGTACAGTGGGTGTTCAGGGGGGGCACCTCAGTCTTGGATTGATTTAATCGTAGACCAGAGTGTGCAGAAAATTGCGCCAGTGTGGCTAGCAGTGGGTGGGGATGGAGGTTTCCAGGTCAGCCAGCGGAAGCAGCAGATCATCTGCATACATCAGGGTGGAGTAATTCTTTCCCCCCTACCCGAATACCTTGAATCTGCAAATTTTGCCTAATTGCTGTAGCTAGGGGCTCTACAGCCAGTACAAAAAGTAGGGGGGACAGGAGGCAGCCTTGATGGGTACCTCACCCTAGACGGAATGGGGGGAAAGAGTGGAATTTGTTAGTACCCTGGCCTTGGAGGAGTTGTATATTGCTGCAATCCATGCCTGGAACCCTGGCCCAAACCCCATAGCTCACAGGACCTGCTGGACGAGGTCCCATTCCAGGGAGTCAAAGGCCTTTTCAAAATCAGTTGCTACTGCTGCTGCCAGGGAAGGCAGAGATTTAGTGTGGTATATCAAGTTAATTAAGGATCTGATATGGTCAGTGCTGTATCTCCCCCTTGACAAACCCCACCTGTGAGGGATGTATAAGGGTCAGGAGGAAAGGCTTTAGCCTGGTAGTTAGGAGTTTGGCCAGGACTTTGCCATCTGCATTCAGCAGTGAAATTGGCCTGTAACTGGAGGCTTGAGTAGGGGGCCTATCCTTTTTGGAGATAACCGTAATAGCGGCCACTCGAAAGGATGGGGGGAAATCCCTACCTCCAGGGCCTTGCTGTATACCTGACACAGTATTGGAGCTATGGTCTTACCGAGGATTTGCCAGATCTCCAATGGGAAACCATCCTCTCCAGGAGTCTTACCCGTACTCAGTGATTATAGAGTTTGTTCCACCTCCTGGGGAGTGAGTGTGGCGTCTACAGTCTGAGATTGGTAAAGGGGAAGTGTAGGAAGGTTAAGGTCACTGAGAAAGAAGGCGGTCCCAGCTGAGTTGGGGGTTCTGGAAGAAGTATATAAGGATGTATAGAAATCCGCCATTATCCCATTAACCTGCTCTGGTGTGGTATGGACCTTCCCCTGTTTGTCCATGAGACCTGCTATATACCTTTTTCTCCGACCTCCCAGTACTTGTGTCTCAGTCTTAGTATAGAGATCTCTGCTTTCCTGACTAGTAGCTCATTTATTTTCACCCAGAGGGCAACTACCAGTTTCCCATCTGGGGTGAGCAGGAAGTGGTTGTGCTGCTGCTTGAAAGCACTGTCCGCCTCCTTCAATTGTTTTTCAGAGCTAGGAGTTTTTTCCCTTGCCTTCCTTCTTTTATGAGCAAATCCCATGATGGCTCCCTGCAAGGTGGATTTAAATGCCTCCCAAGTATTGCCAGCTGAGGTGTCCGCCAAGTGATTCTCCTGAAAGAATCTGCTAGCCTCAGTCTGGAGCCAGGGAGCAAAATCAGGGTCTCTTAGCAGTAGTGGGTCCAGTCTCCAGGCGGGGGAGGAGTACACGGCGGGGCCCCATGAAAAGGAAAATTGCATAGGGGCATGATCTGAGAGTATAACAGGGTGGATGGACGCATTAAGGGCCCCATCTGTGATTGCCGGAGAAGTAAGCCAGAAATCTATCCGACTGTGGGAGTTATGAACCGGGGAGTGGAAGGAGTAGTCTCTGTCCCTAGGGTGAAAAACTCTCCAGATATCCGAGATGGCCAGATCTTTCCTTAGTTGTGTAAGGGCTTTCAGGCTTTTAGCATGAGGCTCTACGTTAACGACACTTCTGTCCATTACAGGGTCCAGTGTGAGGTTGAAATCTCGCCCTATAATCACCGGGATGTTGTCCTGGAGGAGTTCACTGACCTGGTGGGCCACTTCATGAAAAAAGGCCAGAGCCTCCTCGTTGGGGCCATATATATTTCCCCAAGACCATGGCCCCCTCAGGAGTATTCATCCTAGCCAGCACCCATCTACCTTCAAAGTCGCTGACTGACCTGGATACCATCCATCTAAGATTTTTATGGAGGAGGATGGCCACCCCTTTCTTTTTTGTGTTGGCTGAGGCATGGATCTCCTGTTCCACCCAGTCCCTCCGTAACCTCTCATGGTCTATCCAACTGAGCTTGGTCTCCTGTAGGAAGGCCAGGTCAGAGTGCAATCTCTTTAGATGTGCCAATATTTGTTTCCTTTTTACAGGGGTGTTTAGGCCTCACACATTCCACGAGGTCGTTGCAATAGCATTCATCATGGAAGATTAATAATGATCTGTGGATTCAGACAGCTAAGACACATCTTGAGGATGCACTCTGCAATCTGGACCCCCAAGGGACCACCATTAAGAGTGCCACCATCTTAAGGATGGCAAACATGAACTGTCTTAACAATATGACTGTGTTCATCAGTACTGACTTACTTAAGCAGATAGTGTGTGTAAACCAAAAAGTAACATCAATAACATTCACAAGTAAAATTTTGCAGTACATGTATTTACAGTGAAAGAGACTAAATAACATTTTGGGTAACCAGTGGGATGGCTATGGCCACAGCAATATATGTAGGGCCTCCCTCTGTACCCAGGGCACTTAGAACTTAGTCAGCATACTTATCCTCCAGGAGATCTTACCTGGGTGTAATGCACCAATTCTGTGGGAAGTACAGAAGATTGACTCAAAGCGAAAGGAGAAGAGGAAAAAAAAAAGAACAAGGAAGGCTCTCTTGCCTCCATAGGCTATAAGTAGAGTCTGGAAATGTCCTGCCTATAGGCTGCCAAACTTTCTCATGGCCCTGATGGGCCTGGGACCTAAGCTAGGAGGAGAGGAGTAAGATTAAAAGATCAAACGGGGGGCAGGCCTGTGTACTACTTTGCAGTCTTGGAGTTGGTCTACCCATCTGGGTGTGAGAAAAACAGGAGAGAAATGAGGAGAAACCCTCTTATTCCCAGGGGAAGGGAGAGAGTAGGGGCCTTATGAGATGAAGTAGCAGATAAGATTCCTGAGGCCAGACCTTTGGATGCTGAGCCCGAGGGGTGCTCTTGCAGGATTGAGCCCCATGTTGTCCTTGGTCACCGCTGTCCAGAGTGGATGGGGATGGGGGAGTATCTTTGCGCAGGACCTTGTTTGCCTGGAAGCTGTCAGCATACCCACAACATTAAAATAGCTGCATTTTACTACTAGATTTTAACCTGCCATCCACTAGTCGACCCCCCAAGGAAAAGCTAAAAGACAGACATAGAAAACACAATGGGGGGGGTTCCGAGTGCAAATTTTACCAGTAACCAGAAAAAACTTGGCCCATCTCCCCAGAAACAGGATTAAACTGAGTGTCCTCGGGTGATCTTCACTGGTCACCAGCCAGTACCTGGCAGGGTTTCCCCCTGCTTGCCCGGGGATGGCAGAAGGTCTGTTGCTAGGATGAAATACTCATACAAGGGCCATTGGTCACAGCCCCTAAAGTTTTGCTCTTCATAGCCTGCCCACGAGGTAAAAAAATCCCCCAGCCGTACTTCAGGCCACACCCAAGGCCCAGGACTAAGGCCATCAGCGATCGGAGGAGTTAACAGTTTAGCGGAGACAAAAAAAAACAAAAACAAGTCAGGTACTTATCTGAGCTATCGGATGGCTGTATGGCAAACCCAAAGACAGGGATCTTCGCTGGTGAGCTCCTGGAGGCAGGCTGTGACCGACTGAGGGAAATCTTCGGCGATCTTGGCGAGCGGGTGTTTAGTGCTGCCTTAGCCCTTGGTGGGGGGGATACCATATCGGCCCATGCAGGGGATGGCTATCCAGGGCATCTTCCTGCTGGGCTAAACTCCGGACTCAGTGCACCTGGAGTATTCGGACACTGCTCCTACGTGCCAGGTTAGATGGCCGAGAATCTATTCTTCGTTGAAAGTCCCAGATTGTATACTCCACACGTTGTGCCAGGCTGTGCTCCATCGGGCTATCTGCTTGGGACCTTTCTGAGGGATGGTCTCTTTTCCCATGCCTGCGAGAGGATTGCCACTTTCTGGTGCCACGAGTAGGGAGTTACCAAGAATCGTTGAGGTCCCCCTGCCATTCCGGCGTGCGCTGTGCTTGCGAGGAGGCTCGGTGAAGGATTTGACCTGTGTCTCTTCTGAGGTCATCTTTTCCCTCAATAGAACTACCATCCGAAGCAGGCCAGGTAGATAGCAGAAAACACATGAGGGCAGGGGGGGTCTGAGAAGAGCTGGGGACCCCATTGTGCTCAATTTGCATGGTGGCAGGGTATCAAAGGGAGAAGGGGATTCCCTGCCTATGCCTGGCTTCTGTATAAGCCATGCGCTTGTTGGAAATTTCTTTTAAATAGTCAGAGTAGATATTTATTCTGTGATTTTGCCAGTACAGTTGTCAGAGGTCTCTGGATTTAGTTAGGATCATTTCTTTTTGCCTATAGTCCAAAAATCGGGCAATAATAGACCTGGGTTTGTTGGAAGGTTTTGGTGCTGGAGCAAGGGTGCGGTGGGTCCTCTCTATTTGCAATGTACACTCTGGCGCCAGTTTTGGGATTTCAGATAGGGCTTGCTGTAGGAATTGCTCAGTGCTTCTACCTTCGGATCGCTCCGGGAAGCCTAAGAATTGGAGGTTATTCCTGCACCCCCAATTCTCCAGGTCATCAAGTTTTATCTTGCAGTTTACAAATCATTTGATGCTGCTCCCAGAGAGTCGGAGTGCGTTCCTGTAAGCAGGTCTCTGCGCTGGTTAAATGCCCCTCATTGCAGAGCATATGAGAGTCTAGGGACTGTAACACACTAGCTGTAGATTAGAAGTCAGAGTTACTTGTGCCATTTGATGTGGGAGTAGGTCGAATATAGCTTCAACAGCTGCATGGTCCCACGCCGTGGCCTGGTGCTGCTGCGACATGATAGAAAGATAGGCCTATCCAACCTGTTCAATTAGGGAGCTTTTATCAGATCAAGGTGTAATTTGTCCAAGATTATTGTCAGATCTTCTTGTTTCTCCCTGGTAGAAGTATGTCTTGCTTAGCATTAAAAGTTCATCAGATGCAGGATTGCTGAGAATACTGACGGATTGGCCCTTGCAGACAGAGAGCTTTTAGTTCACACTGCCATCTTGGTTAGCACCCATAGTGGCAGTCCTGCAATATGTTGTATTATGAAAGGTTTAAAAGTGGTTCTACTTCTGATAGCTGTTCTACCCCAATAGCAACCAATGAGTCAGGTCACCACAAGGTACAAAAAAACGCCAACTATCAGAGCCAGCAACCGCAATTTACAAAAAACCTCAGCAGGACACCTGAAAAATAAATGCACCTTTGCTAATCTGACTCACTAATAAACCCCGACTATCCAACTCTTAACAGATGAACAAACAAAAAACGAATGAAAATGAAAATAAATTTGGTTAAAACAAAGCTACTGCAGCGACTATTAAGGTAGACCCACACCGGTCGCCATCTTGCATTTAAAATTAGTGAGATCAGTCAATATATGTCTGTATCAAAGCAGACTAATTGTATTACAAGTTACTATGGCATCATAGTGTTGGGGGGAGAGAACAAGAAAAAAAAAAAAGAAAATTCAAAATTCCAACTTATTTTACTGTTTTTTTTCTCTTTGTTTACCAAGAAGTCAGCATAGCAGTTTCATTCCTCACATTAGAAACACAGAAACATAGAAGTTGATGGCAGATAATGACCGCAAGGCCCATCCAGTCTGCCCATTTCTTTTTCTACCTTATAAATGTGCCATAGGCCTTTGCTCTGTCAATGGCCTATTTATTCATACTCATCTATATTGCTCCCTTATGCCTATCCCATGCCTGTTTGAAGCCCTGCACTGTATTCATATCCACCACTTCCTGAGGTAGGCCATTCCATGCATCCACCACCCTTTCTGTGAAAAAGAACCCTCACATTACCCCTTAATCGGACTCCCTCTAATCTCATGCTGTGTTCTCTTGTCCTGCTATTTTTCTTCTATTGAAACATGTTAGACTATTTCACCTTGTTAATACCCTTAAGGTGTTTGAATGTTTCAATCATATCACCTCTCTCCCTCCTTTGCTCTAGAGGGTATACATATTGTCCTCATATGTTTTCTGTTGCAGTCCCTGCACCATTTTGGTTGCCCTTCTCTGGACTACCTCAGTTTGGTTAATGTCCTTATGAAGGTGTGGTCTCCAGTACTGCACGCAATACTCCAGATGGGACCTAACCAGTGTCTTGTAAAGCGGGATTATTACTTCCCTCTTCTGACTTGTGATACCCCTACTAATACACCCCAACATCCCTTTAGCTATACCTACTGCTTTAGAGGTCTGCTTGGATGATTTCAGGTCATCGGTGATGAATGCATTCAACACAACCATATATCAACATTTTTTCCAAGAATGTAAAGTTTCACATTCTGTACAGGCACAAAAGAAAGTCCATAGGACAAAATATTTCTTGATCTGTTGTTGGATCTTTTTTAGAAAGATTGATTACAGTGCGATTTAAAGTTGGAGTGCCACATTACAGTCACCTAAAATCAATGCGGCTGGGATTGAGCCGCATTTTCTTTCTTCAGATTTTCTTCCCACCTGCTCCTATAGTGCATATTCTTGAGACTGCAAACTGGTAATTTTATCAGTCATAAGACTCTCAGCACCCAGTCCCTTTCAAGGTACTTTTTTAAAGATGCCACATTGTAATGCAGTGCAATTTCTTTCAGGACAAATTTCTCCAACTTAGAGAATAGACTCCCAATGCTATTCTCTTCGGTAGTGTCCTCCAGCCTGGATGCCACCCTTATCCCCAAATCTATGGGGGATCTTCTGTTAGCTAAACTTGTGCTTGGTAGCAGGAACACCATTGTTCTGTCTCCCTTCTTTAACAGTTACTCTGCTTAATGCAAAATTATTTTACGTTCTTAATTGCCAGATGGGGTGTGTGAGCAGAGCTTTTCATTACCGTTCTATGATGGCCCAACTCTCAGCAAAAGCTGTAGGAGCAACTGCCAAAATCCAAATGTAACTTTCAAACCACAGAAAGCATTGCTCTCAAATCAAGTGGGAGCTGGAAAAATATATAAAACAATCATTAAGAAGAAACCGGCACTCTAGACCAATTAATTCAGTAGTGAGAAAAAAGTTTTAATGTATAAAAAACATACTTACAAAAAATATTGCAGTGAAAACCATACACAGGGTGTTCAATTCATTCCCAGTTTAAAGCTCTAGTGGAAAAGAGCGCACACACACACACACCAATATTTGCCCCTGCGCTTTGGGGTATCCTACCCCTTCCTTAGGAGACATAGCTAACAAAGTGACTTCAGTGCAAATAAATACCCTCACCCAACAGATGAAAACCATTAATTACAGTTACCTCATTGTTATCATTGTACCAATAGTGGAGAAGATCACATTACAGGTAGAGCAGTGAGATGTGTGTATCCACATCCGCTCTAATTAGTGAGATCAGTCAGTGTATGTCTATATCAAAACAGACTACTTTTATTGGAAATGATCAAACTCACATGCTGATCTCACTGCTGATGTAAAGAAACACAAGGCAGTGATACCTGAAGTAATAAAACAAGGGTTTCAAAAGGTTACCATGGCATTATAGTGTTGGCGATGGGGATGGGGAAGAGAACAAGAAAGAAACAAGAAAATTCAAAATTCCAAGTTATTCTACTTTTTTTCTTTGTTTACCAAGAAGTCAGCATAGCAGTTTTATTCCTCACACTGCATTAAACACAACCACATATCAACATTTCATCCATGAATGCAAGGTTTCACATTCTGTACATGCAGAGGTCGAGGTGGAAAAATGCTTATTTTTCTGCACCGTTCTGCACCCTGCCCTGCCTTTTCCATGCAGTACTGGTGGTGAGTGTGTTATTCTGGATCAGACCACACTTCTCCAACTTCATCTTATTCTCCATTATTTCCACATAGTTATACAGTAGGTGCCAAATGGGGAGGCCTATGGTTACAGGAAGTAGGAGTTCCTGGGTAAGGAGATAAAATGGTCAGGAGACTGAAACTGCAGAAATCCTTTCCAGATAATGGAATAATTGCATCCCATAGCACAAGGGAGAGGGCACCTCCCCCCATGAGAAAAATCTCTGGGGATACAAAACATTGGTTATGCCTTCCCTCCAGGCACAATGAGTAAAGAACCACTAACTACCCCAGCTGGTAGTGTAAGCTGGATCCAGAATACTGGATTCATGATGAAGTGCTTTTGAAGCTGATGTTACTGGATCCCATTCCAGCTGAGATGGTCTGATCAAGTGCAGCAGTGGAAACAAACTCTAGCCAGAGCCAATAGAGTTGTGAAACACTATCAAATGACCAAAGTTGTTTTCTTGTTGGTGGCATATACTGCTGTTTAGTCACAATCATCAAAATTTGGCATGCTGATAATTCAGTCCTCTTAAATCTATTTAGAGTACACGGTGTTGCTGCTGCTGCATATGTGTGTGTGTGTGTGTGTGTGTGTGTGTCCATAGGAATGTGATAGCTAACACAGACTGCAGCTCCACTGTCTGTAATCTGACACTAGTATGACTTTTCAGAGGTTCAGTATATTCCAGACAACATAATGAGTTAACCCCTAGGTTGCTGAAAGAAATAGAATAAATCTATTAGACTGTGCTTGACAGATGATAGAAACAGCAGTTTAAAAAGGTTTTTTTTGTTAATATCCTGAGAATTCCTGAGGTACAATACAGTAGCATCCCCCCTTCCTTCAGATGCCTTTAACAGAGAGCAGCAAATAGCAAAAAATCAGAGGGGGAGTGCGCTGTTTTGCAGCTGTGGAAGAATACTTTCAAATGTCCAAAAAGGGAGTTTCACGATCAGCCATTTTAGAGCTACTCTGATTCCAGTAGTGCTGTAGGCTCCACCCACAGCCCTACCAATGAAGGGTTACATAGGACTCAAGCAGCTAATGTAGAGATGTGATGCACTTGCATCATGATGCTTCCAGGTCATGTGTGAAGAGGGTGATGTACGGTTCATGGTCTCCTGTTGTTACTCCATGTAAAGCACCGCTGGTAGATCAGGTGTTGATGAGGTCTGCCAGTTGCATATCTCCAGCAGAGGGTGACAAGCACATGAACCCTGAGGTGTTCACCTGGTCATGGGATAATCAGATGTAGGTCATAGAAGAAGTAGTGAAGTGCCAGGTTACAGGTGCAGGCTTTTAGATTATGGTTGATGGGTCATGGGAGTCAAAGGAAGCAAATCCCTCAAGGGGCTTAGTTAGTAGCAGGCTGAAATGAGAAGAGGGAGGGAAGTGTCATGAGTCCTTGCTGCCTGTTGCTGGTGGTAGGCACAGCCTGCAGTTCAAAACCATGAAGGCAAAAGCATACTGAATACTTGACTGCAGAGCATGGGAGTCTTCCTGAATAATGAAAGGTAATGCCTGCTGCTGATATAGGCATTTCCTGGTACCAAGCCAAATAAAGACAGAAACGTACAGTGTTCTTGACCGGTACAGCAAACATAAGGCTCAACAGTTGGAGGACTGATGCATCTTGTTGTCAGCTGGCAGTGGTATAAAAGTATGCTGAGCTTTTAGGGGTAAAGAGCAGGTGACAGCCTGACCAATGGAAAGCAAATATCTGTATCATGTTGCTTGCACTGTCAGCAGTATGAAGTCATAGAAGCGGCAAAAATGTACAGAGTCTTCAAGGTAAGAGCAGCGAGGGCTGTTGTGTGTTGTTGATGGACATTGCCTTTAGTATGAAGTCATAAGAGGCTAAAGCATATTGGTCTTTGACATAGGAGAGGCTTGATGGATGGAAGAGTGATTCCTGTTATTGTTGGGTGTGTGCCTGCAGTAGAGGTATACATCCCCAACGTCAACAGTGGAGTCCCCTACAGCGACAACAGTGCCATGTCACTGTAGGGAACCCGCTGGTACCCGGCACTGTCTGTCAGGGGTCCTGCACCCCCCAACTCAGCTCTGACTCGGAGTTGAGAATCCTAAGTGGGCGGGTGTGGGGGTACAGTCCCCCACATTGGAGGTTCAGGGGGAAAAGCCCCCAAAGAAAACACTTGTGGCTTTTGCAAACCGGCAGCCAACGGGCAAAATGCAGTCAACCTGTCGGTTTCACTGTCAGGTCATTAGACAAATATTTTGTCAATGAACCATCGTGGATCCGCAGTAGAAACCTACAGAGGGCAAAAGCATACTGCACTCTTGGGGCCAGAGTGCAAGTAACAGCTCAACTAATTAAAGGCCACTTCCTCATTCTGTTGGAGGTCATGCCTGCAGTTCAAAGTTATAGGAGGGGAAAGTGTACTGAGTCCTGATGTAAGGGAAGAGGAGGCAAGACTGATAGAGGGCTGAAGTCTATTGTTGCTGCCGAGTGTTGCCAGTAGTACAAAGCTATAGGAAGTGAAAACATACAAATTCCTTGATGAGCAGAGAGAAAGTGAGGCAAGACAGATGGAGGTCTGATGCCTGCAGTTGGCATACAGCATCATCAAAGGGAGAGTGGAGGAAGCCTGACTGATGGAGGGTTGAAGCTATTGTTAGTGCTGGGTGTTCTTGGCCATATAAAGCCATAGGGGATGACACATACTGTGCCTTTGGGCAGGGCAGAAAAGCCCAATTGATGAGTAGCTGCTGCTTGACTGAGTGGGTCTACAGTTGCTGAGTGTGAAGTAGTGCTTAGGAATGTCAGATAGAGCTTGTAGGCCTTTATGAAGGCTTGGCCAGAGGTCCAGATGGAAGTAGAAGCAGAGGAGGCATGCTAATAGAGGATATGAGATAGGATGGGAAAGAGCCGAACCAATAGTTGGAAATGAATTTAGCGCAGTGGGAGAGGCGCCAGTTGTCAAGAGAGGGAAAGGTTAAAGCATGATATAAGGCACAGTGGTGAGTCTGAATGGGAGAATTCAGAGCAAAGCGACAGAATGAGTTAATGATGGTGTCCAGTCTGGTTAGGGAGGTCTTGGGAGCAGCACTGTAGACTACATTGCAGTAGTCAAAAATAGGGAGAATCATTTTCTGCACAAGTTCACTCTTTACTGGTAGGGATAGACAACTGAGGTTCCTGTACAAGGCACCTAGCTTTGGGCACAGTTTTTTCAGGATGGCATCCACATGAACAGAAAAGTTAAGGTGCTGGTCAAGCCACACACCAAGGTATTGAAAAGAGGAGGCATCCTCTAATGTAGTCCCATCAAGGGTGTGGAAATGGGGTAGGGAGGGGAGCCTTGAGAGTCTCTGCCTAGTGCCAAAGGTCATAGAGACAGTCTTCTTGACATTTAGAAAGAGCTGATGTGAGCTAAACCAGTGTTGAACTTTATTAAAGTCAGCTTGAAGTCTGGTAGCTACCTCAATGGGAGACTGACTTGAAGTAAACAGGACAGTGTCATCTATGTACATATGGATAAAGGAAGAGCTGCATACCATAGGGAGGTCATTTAGGAAGATGGAGAAAAGAAAAGGGCCTAACACTGATCCTTGAGGCACACCAGTATTTATAGGGAGAGGGGGTGAAATAGAGTCAGTAATTTAAACTGACTGGGACCTTCCAGCTAGGTAAGCACTGAGCCAATTTACGGCAGAGTCTGATAGGCCTGCAGTAGTTAGGTTATTTAGAAGGAGAGGGCGAATGACAGTGTTGAAAGCCTTAGCAAGGTCAACAAAGATAGCTGAAGTAATTAGGCCACAATCCATCCCTGAGAAGATGGAATCAGTGAGCCTAAGCAGGGAAGTGGTGGTGGAGTGATCCTTCCAGAACTCAGTTTGGAAAGGTGTGAAGGAGGATTCTGAGAGAAATGCAGTGAGTTGAGAGAGGACCAAGTGTTTCTGTAACTTGGTAAGGATAGGGAAGAAAGGGATTGGATGATAATTGCCAGGACAAGTTGGGGTCACTGCCCTTAGGTAGTGGGAGGACAATTGCGTACTTCCATGCAGACAGTACTGTAGCTGATAAGAAGGATAGATTTAGTAGATCTGCTAGTGCAGAGGAGACTGCTGGAGCAGAAAAGAATAAAAGTATAGGATCAAGCCTATCTGGTGAGCTACCTTTGGCTGGGGTTGATCGGTAGGAGGGCTGCTAAGATTTCTGCAAGCAAGACGAGTGAGAAGGAGAAAGTGCCACATTTAGGGTTGTTGCTATGGGGGGGAGGTGGGAAGGAGGGGGAGGAGGAAGAGAGGGTGGAGGTGGGAGGGCTAATAGGAGTGTAGAAGCGCAGGAAGTGAAGTAGGTATTAAATTCAGTGACTATAGGCTGGGGATCCAATATTTAAAAGCCATTTGAGTTAAGGAGTAGGATAGAAGGAGTGGAAGGAGAGGAGAACAGGGAATGGACTAGTTTCCAGAATTTAGAGGGTTTGTTTATATTTGCCTGGAAAGCAGAGCGAAATACTCAGCTTTTGCCAGTCTAATGGCCTTGGTGCAGGAATTACGAAGCATGCGGTATTGTTGGAAATCGCTTGGTAATTGAGAAGCTTTGTGGGTCTTCCAGGCCTTATCACAAGCACACTGGCAGACCAACAGTTCATGAGAGACCCAGGGAATGTGGTTTCCAGGTACCCTGGAATGCCTAATGGGGGCATGATTGTTCCAGATGTGAAGGAGGTTGTTGAAACATGACAGGGCATTGTCCACAGTATTGGCTGAAGAGATTGGAGACTAGTCAGTGTACGCAAGGCCATATAGGAGGGGGAGAGAGATCTAGAGATTTATAGGATCTAGTATACAATATTTTGTGTGGGGCCTTGGGTCTGTGGATTTTACTGACCAGGGGGCCGATTCCAGAATGAATGGTGTAACTTGCAGGCAGCTGCGAGTTACGCCATTTGCCACTACGCTGGGGAGCCTGCACTGCATTCCAAGAGTGGCTGGGTCCTGGCACTTGTGCCATGTGGGTTACGCCATGCAGGAGGCACATGCCACAGGCATGATGTAGATGTCCCGCATGGTGCAAGCAGCGGCTAGCTACCAGTGGCCCCCCGGAGCCCCCCACCCCAGAACACCACGGTACACAACAGGAGGCATGGAGGGCAGGACAGGAGGCACAGGTGTCTGGGGGGTGTGCAAGAGAATGGACCTCTGGGGATCCCCGAGATTTGGGGGGTGGGGGAGAGGGATGCCTGTGGGGGCATGGGGACACATCGGTGCCATTGTCACGGCACCAAGGGGTGGCAGCCAATGGATAGCACCATCGGTTGCCACTTAGAGCAGCTCCAGGCTGTTCTAAGATAGCCCTACCAGCACAGCTCTCAGAATCTCGCTTGCGGGTTACGACAGCTGCACTCCTGGAATTGGGCAAAGATGCTGTTGTAACTCGCACTTGCGGCATGGCATTGTGGGTTGTGGCATAGTGGGTGGCATAACCCATGATTGTTGTAGCCCACAGCCACCATGGCAAAGGTGCCACTTGGAAAACTGTCAGGCATATCACTTGGTGTAAGTCACGGGATACGCCAAGGGGTTTGGCATATCTCAGCTTATGCCAACGTAGCCCAACTTGGAATCGACCCCCAGGTATATCATGTGATGATTGCTTAAAGCATCTGGGAGAAGGCTTGAATGAATGATCCTGTGAGAGTGCATGGCGAGGGCCCAGTCAATGAATGAGTGGTTTAGGTTTTTATGATTTAATCGGGTAGGCTCCTGTATCAATTGTGAGAGATTCAGTGAAACTATATCATTTCAGGTTTCATTGAGAGGAGGACAACCAGTTGAGATTGAAATCCCCCAAGACAAAAAGTTCATCTGATGAGATAAGTGAGACAATAGTTTTTAGAAGATCCGTGGCAGTGGCAGTGTTGAGGCCAAGTGGCAATAAACCTCCACCACAAAGATGGGTACAGAGAAGGAGAGGGAGAGTCAGACAATAAGCATCTCATAAGCTGAAGGGAGAGATGTTGATAGAATAGAACAATCTAGCGGGACATCCTCTGGGGATGTCAGGAAGAATTTTGGGGAGAAAGGCAGGAGACTACAGCTGACAGCAGCTCCAGAATTGTTCTCTGAGCTCCTGCTACTGGGGCTGAAGGATGAGACTAGGCTGTTTCTGATCACTAGTTTTAATGTATTGCTGAAGGAGGGGTGCAGGAAAAAGCGTTTGGGTCTGTGGGGGACTGGGAGCAGTTCTGGAGGGACAGCCGGATGTTTAAGAGGAATGGTCTCCATCCTACCTCAGATGAGACTAAAGCATTAGCCTGAAAATTTGAAGATTATATCATGGGTCATTTTAATTGAAGGGCATATGGCAGCTGAGAAGAACCAGGGTTTAGTACCAGCCAAGGGAGGCCTAGCAGGTCCTTCCCTACATGGAGAATGAATCAGGGAACTACAGAAGATATGGCAATGCAGTAAATAAGCCTAGAGAGGAGTGAGTTATTGATCAATGGGGCAAAAAGCTGGGACGGGCAAAGTGTTGGAAGGTGGCTAGCTTATATGCTAGGAATCTGGAAAATAAGGTGGTAATATCCAGGTGATGGCTGTAGAGGGACAGCTAGACATTATAGCAGTCACTGAGATGTGAGCATATCCTAAACATGAGTGGGGCCATACAGGTCCTGGATACACCATTTACAGAAAGGATAGGGTGGCTGTGAGAGAGGGATAGGGTGGTGCTGTGTATTAGGGAGATATCCTCCCTAATATATAGCCCTAGCCCTAGAGGAAAGGTAATAGAAGGGAAAGCAGGTATGGAATCATTCTGGGTACAATGGGTAGTGGAAGAACCAGTAATGCCATATCTGGTTTGGAGTGGTGTACACATTCTATAACTGATCCACAGAAGGGGGTAAGGCTCTTGAGAGGGTGATAAGGTGGGCAGCTGCCCTAGTCATTACCTTTCTGTATGGTTTCCACTCCAAGTATATGAGGGAACTGACTAGGAAGGCTGCAATCCTGTATCTGGTACTCTGGAACCATGAACTCACAAAAGCTGTAGCTATTGAAACTTCACTCAGAGGAAGTGATCACAACTTTATGTGATTCAAATTGCCCTTAGGAGCAAGCACCAGAAATCTAAGATGATGGTTCTTGATGTCAAAGTGACTGATTTTAGGAAGATGAAGGAGATTCTTAGGACCAGGCTCTGAGAGGTAGTCCAGATAGTAAGGGCAGAGAAAAAATTGGAGAATGTAAACAGGGAGGTACTGGAGGTCACCAAGTGCTGTCTGAGGCAAGTCAGAAAGAAAAAGGTGAAAACACCATTATGGTTCTATAGGGAGGTGAGTAAAGGGGAAAAAAAAAGCTACCTTCTGGGGTGCAAGGGGAACTAGTCGGTAAGCACTAAAATGAAATATCAGGACATACTGAAGAAAGCAAGTGCTGCTGTGAGGAAGGCTAAGGCAGAGACTGAGCTCATGACAGCAGATGGAGTGAAGACCAATGGCAAGGCCTTCATTGATTTATAAGTGAGAAAAGGATGAAAAAGAGTATAGAAAGGCTGACCAAAAGGTTGGAATGGGTGTTTGATGACCTCAGAAAGGTGACTATACCAAAAGAATACTTCTGTTCAGTTTTTGCTAAACTTGTGGAGTCCCTTAGGTTTAAGGTCTACAACACTGGCAAGAGGTGGGAGATACCTGTAATTCCATAGACTGGTCAATCAAGGGTCTTAGTACTTTGAAAGGCAGCAACTCTCCAGGCCTAGATGGTTCAAACCCCAGGGCCTTGAAAGAAATAAGATAGGGTTCCGGCTGACCCTCTGTCAGACATCCCAACTGTTCACCATCAACAAGAGTGGCTCCAGCAGACAGGAGGAGGGTAAATGCAACAAAGGGGCAAGAGCAATACCAGGAACTATAGACATGCCAGCATGACCTCCATTGTGGGCAAACTGATTGAGACCATCTTAAAAAAGTACATCTTAAAGTTTCTGAAGGCAAAGGACCTACAAGACCGAAAACAGCATGGCTTACAATATTGCAGTTACACAGTAACACCCAACAGCCAGAAAGCAATCAGCCTTAGTGCTTTGGGACACACTGCCCGTTCCTCAGGAAGTTATGCTTGAAAAACCCATCACTCTCTTCCATTTAAATACCCTAACTATATCGCATGATAATATGTGAAAAACCAGTATGCAACTTACTGCAATAATTTAAAGTGAACCATGATATAACAACATGCAATAGGAAATTGCCTAGTAATTACATTCCTAACTTAGAGGGTAAATAAATATTACGCAATTATTTTTGCTTTTAGATTTGTGGAGCTGCTAAAAGTGATCTACACTACAGAACTGTATGCTTACAAATTGAAAAATTCTTACCAGCTACTGAACTTGATAATTTAAAAGCTAAAAGACAAGATCTGGGTAGTTAATACCAGTTAAATTATAAACTGTTGTTTACTACTGTCCTGAACAAAATGGATAGATGGTGGGCATTTCCTATATCATGGACGGGGTGCATCAATTTGATCAAGATGAATTCCTTTCCTAGATTACTCTGTGTGAGGTAAATGCTACCAATGGGCCCAACCAAAGCAGACATTAAGAGACTAGAGAAAGGGGTTTCTGCCTTTATGTGGCAGGCCAAATAACTGAGAATGAGTTTGCAGCAATTTAACAGTGGGACTGATAAGGGAGGACTTGGGTTCCTCGATATCCAGGGATACTACTTGGCAGTACACCACCAATATGTAAAAAACTGGGTAAACAGGAAACAGGCAGCTAGTTGGGTAGATCTAGAGGGAAAAGGGTTGCCAGGGCATTTGTCAGCATATCTGGCACCAGAAGGGAGGCATGTTTATGGACAATTAGTCAGCCCTAACCTGCTCACTCAATATGTCCTGGAAGCATGGGAAGCAGTGAAAAAGAGAAGGGGCATGGGGGAGGATTATATCATTTTGGTACCAGTGGCTCATAACCCAGAGTTCTTACCAGGTCCAGAGGATGCTGGTTTTCAAGAATAAGAGGATGAGGAGTGAAATGTCTAGGGGACCTCTATACTAATGGTGGGATGTGTACATTCCTAGACATTCAGGGAGTGTCTGGGCTTCTGAATTCTCACCATTTGTAGGTTTGGGCATATGGGAGTGGAATGCACAGGGGTCCAATAGAGGCTTTTGCACTGGCACCCATAGAGCGGGGGGTGTTCCATTCCATGTTTGATAGTAAAGGCTTGATAGGTAAAATGGCTAGGCAGGACAGGCAGTTTTTTCCTGACATGTCATGGAAGGTAATGGCACAATGAGAACGGGACCTGGGTATGGCAATTAAAGATGCAAATTAGGAGACAGTACTCAGCTCCCATATGGGGCTGTTGTTGTGTAATAAGAACAAAGGATCTCGGTATAAATTTCTACACCATCTGTACTGCCCACCCAGTGTGGTACATAGGTTCCACCCCCTCTGGTTTTCCCAATGTGTGGTAGATGTCAGAGGGTATATGCACATGTATGCACTATTTTTGGGATTGCCCAACACTAGACACATTTTGGTTAGCAATAACCCAAGAACTAGCTGGAATGTGAGGTAAGTTGGTAGCAAATGCACCATTTTCATGGCTGTTTGAGATGGGGGACCTGGAGGGCTGGGATCCTTACCCATGCAGGGTGAGAGTGCTTCTTTCCTTAGTGAGACAATGCATTAAAAATACCTGGGTCTGATGTAATATACCTACCTTGGGGCAGTGAAAGACACTGGCCATACATTTCCTGGCATTACAGTGCCTCAAGTACACGTTGAAAGGGAAGGAAGATAAATTTAGTGCTAGCTGTGGTGGGTTCCTGGACTCTCTTCTGCCAGCTGACACCATGTTGCCAAGGGAAGGTACTGTCTAATGGTTAGTATTTACAAGATGGACTATGCCATAACCAGAGGGACATTCAATTGTGAAAGATATGGCAGAATTCTTAGACTACGTGATGGATTATATGAAAGAGTACAAAATGAAATGTTTAATTGGTTATTGAATGTTTCGTTTGTATTGCGTTGCATGTAGAGTGAAGATGTATAATGTAACAACTTTTTCTTAGGACAACATTTAATAAAGAAAGTATACAAAAAAGCTAAAGGACATTAAACAACACACCAATCTTCAATTTGGGTTCATTTTAGAATGAACTATAAACTTACATGCTACCCACTCAAAACTTAGGTACACAACTGTACTCAGACACGATCTGGACATCAAAGAAAGAAGGGCTCCAGAAGAATTAAAAGCCACAAAAAAATATAGTTTTCAATAAGGGGGCAATGTGGTATTGATTCACAGGAAGATTATTTGAAGAAAGCACATAGGGCACCATTTTCCAAAGGACTGCATTTCACAAAACCAAGTTGCATGGCACAAAACCAAAATAGTGCAGACACGCAATATTCAGAGTGAACAATTGTGCTGCACACATGCAATAATGCCACGATGCACAAGTAATGTATACCATGTAGAAAATAGGGTCAGACACCTGCATATGCATAGCTTCTACCAGAGAACAGGCAGAGAACACCAAGAAGAAGGAGCTGCTGTTATATCTAAACTTCTCTACTGGGACTAAAGAACTAGAACTCTACTACTGGGACCTTCAATTTAGGGTTAAAACAAAACAAAAAAAGTTAGTGTGTTTGTCTGAGTTGGCTGAAGTGAATTGTTATCTGTGCAGTTATCTTGGTGTTTGTCTCAGGTGGCTGAAGGGAATTATCTGTGCAATTACTAAGTGTAGAAAAGCTGTGAAGTAGGGGGAGTGGCTTAGCTAGAAGGAAGCCAGGTTAAAGCCAGATTAAATATTCCAAATAACAGTTATGGGGACAGAAAAAAGACATGATGGGAGTGGTGCAGTGCAGTGGCTGTGGAGCAGCAGTCTTCCGGGAGACATTCTGGAGGATGCGGTGTTGCCTCATCTGCAGGCACCTCTCTGGGCTGAGGGAGGAGGTTGCTCATCTCCAGGCTGAGTTGGTCAGGATTTGGGGGACTTCTTCTCCCACCCAGGGACCACCAGGGTCACTGTCATTGCCTCAGAGGTTGCCAAGAAAGAGGAGCGGTTGAACCACAGTGGGCTCAGGGAGGGTGAGGGTGGTGGAACAGAGGTGCATCCCTCCAGTTGTACCTCTCCACAATTCATATGCCATTCTGGCAAAGTGTGGTTCCTCTATGGAGGCACCTGCAGTAGAGACCAAGGAGGATGCTGGGAACCTCCACAAAGGAGACCCACAGGAGGGTGCCATGGGATCCCACAGGGGAAGGAAACAACTCCTGGTGGGGGAGTCCATTGTTAGGAGGGTAGAACTGGGGGAGGAAGGGGAGAGGGAGGTGAGGTGCCTGCCTGGCACCATGGCTTGGAAGGACAGGGAGCGAATTCTCAGGATCGCTGGAGCAGCTGCACGGGGGAGGGAGGTGGATGTCATTGTCCACCTAGGAACAAATGACCTGGCTGAGAAAGGGATCAGAACAGTGCAGGAAGAGTTTGTGGAGTTGGGGAGTCGCCTTAGACAAGTAGCACACACGGTAACCTTCTCGGAGGTGCTGCCTGTCTATGGGATGGATGAGGCTAGGGTGCTCCACACCATGAGATTCAATCAGTGGTTTACAAACTGGTGCAGAGCTCAGGGATTTGGCTTCATTATGGACTGGGGGTCCACCTGGAGTGAGGCAGGCCTATACTGTCATGATGGTCTGCATTTGTCTAGGAGGGGAACCAGGATCCTAGGCGATAGGTTTAAATGCTTCATTAGCAAGCATTTAAACTAGCCAAAGGGGGGAGGCACTGGAAAGGAGCAGGGCAATCCTAGCCCCACCAAAAAAAATCAGGGTAGTAAGTGAGGTAAACACCAAGATAGAGATGTTGATAGGGAGAAGGGCTGGGGTAAATGGATAAAATGACAAAGGCAATAAGGACAGAGATAGGGCAAAAAGGGGTAAGGCCATCAAGAAATGGAGGGTAATGAGTACCAATGCCCATAGTCTGGGCAACAAGCTCCCTGAACTTGTGGCCTTGTTGGAAGATGGATGCCTGGATATTGTAGCAGTCACAGAAACATGGTACACAGAGAACCATGACTGGGATGTTAACACACCAGGGTACACAATCTACAGGAGAGACAGAGAGGGTAGAAGAGGGGGAGGAGTAGCTCTCTATGTAAGGGAAGGGATAAAAGCAACGGAATAAAAAAAAGTAAACAGGGAGAAGAGGAGGCACTGTGGGTCACCTTAGAGACTGGAAATGGCACCACAATCCACACAGGGGTTGTATACAGACCCCCATGTCAGGGAGAGGGAATGGACAAGGATATAATAGAAGGCATCCTTAAAACGGCAGAGAAAGGGGAGATGCTGTTGATGGGGGACCTAAATATGCCAGATGTTAACTGGAGCACCTTTGCTGCAGCCACATCCAAGAGCAGGGCCATTCTCGATGCCCTAGCAGTGGCATGCCTCAGACAGCTAGTTTTGGAACCCACTTGTGAGGGAGCAATCTTAGACTTCATACTCTCAAATGAGGACAGCGAGAGGATCTCAGATCTAGAAGTGGATAGCCATCTGGGAACAAGTGACCACCAAACAGTGTGGTTCACAATAAACTCAGCTACAGAGTTAAGCCATACAAAAGTGAGGGTACTGGACTTCAGGAGGGCTGACTTTGACAAGATGGGAGAGTACCTTAGAAAAGCACAAGCAAACAGGCTAGAAGAAGGGGTGGAGCAACAGTGGGCAAATATCAAAACTGCCATCACAGAGGCAACAAGACTTTGTGTGAAGCAAACAAACAAAATGAAAGAAAAAGCCACTATGGTTCTCAAAAGAGGTGGTGGGGAAGGTTAGGGAGAAAAAGATAGCATTTAGGAAGTATAAGGAAACACAGAAGGAGCAAGACAGAGAACTGTACCAGTTAAGGCAGAAGGAAGCAGGGAGGGAAGTCAGAATAGCAAAGGCCCAAACTGAGGAAAAGATAGCCAACTTGGTTAAGAAGGGGGATAAAACCTTTTATAGGTACATCAGGGAGCGTAGAAAGACAAAGGGAGGGATAGTGAGGCTGAATAGAACTGGCGGTGGGTCGGCAGAGAGGGATAGTGAAAAAGCAGCGATACTGAACAAATACTTCTGCTCAGTATTCACAAAAGAGGAGAGGGGAGGTGCCTAATCCAATTAATAGAAGCACTCTGGATAGGGGGGTCGATCCCAGTCCTTTCACAAAAGAAAGGTTTCTGAAAGAACTCCTAAAACTGAAGGTGGACAAAGCAATGGGGCCTGATAGAATTCACCCCAAAATTCTAAAAGAATTAAGGGGAGAACTAGTGACACCACTGACTATCTTCTTTAATAAATCATGGGAGGATAGTGTGGTACCTGAGGACTGAAGGAAGGCGGATGTGATTCCCCTTCACAAAAATGGGAGCAAGACAGAGGCAGGAAACTACAGACCTGTCAGTTTGACCTCTGTGGTAGGCAAAGTGATGTAATCACTTCTGAAGGAAAGAATGTTGAGTACCTAGAGGAAAGTGGGGCAAAGGACCCATGACAGCATGGGTTCACAGCTGGAAGGTCATGTCAGATGAATCTAATTGATTTCTTTGACTGGGTGACCAAAGTAGTAGATCAGGGAAGGGCTGTGGACATGGCCTACCTAGACTTTAGCAAGGCATTTGACACTGTCCCACATAAAATATTAATAATCAAATTAACCAGCCAGGGAGTGGGTCCCAGGGTGTTAGCCTGGGTAAAACACTGGCTGGACAAAAGGACACAGAAGGTAATTGTAAATGGAGTCCACTCTGAAGAAAGAGGGGTTACTTGTGGGGTACTGCAGGATTCAGTACTGGGTCCAGTCCTTTTTAATGTCTTTATAAGTGACATTGCAGAGGGACTAGAAAGAAAAGTATGCCTCTTTGCAAATGATACAAAGATCTGCAACCGGGTTGATAAACAGGGAGGCGTGGAAAGGATGAGAAGGGATTTAGCAAGGTTGGAGGAATGGTCAGAAGTATGGCAGCTTGGATTCAATGCAAAGAATTCAAAATAATGCACCTGGGAAACAAAAACCCCAAGGAAGATTACACTATGGGGGGGGGTAGTAACAACAACAAAAATGGCAAGGGACCTGGGGGTAATCATATCAGATGACCTTAAGGTTAGCAAGCAATGTGAGAAGGTAGTAGGGAGGGCTGGTGGGATACTGGAATGTATAGGGAGAGGCATTACCAGCAGAAAACAAGAAGTTGTTATCCCTCTGTACAGACAGTTGGTGAGACCCCATCTGGAGTACTGCTTCCAGTTCTGGAGACCCCATCTCCACAAGGACATAGACAGGATGGAGACAGTCCAGAGGAAGGCAACTAAAATGGTACAGGGTCTGCAAGAGAAGCCATATGAGGAGAAACTAAAGGATCTTAATATGTATACCCTTGAGGAAAGGAGGGGAGAGGGGGACATGATAGAAACATTTAAGTACCTCAGTGGACTCAAAGTTGAAGAGGGTAGCATCTTTCAGAAAAAGATGTGCAAGAACAAGGGGACACAATTTAAAGATAGAGGATGGACGGCTCAGGGGCAATGTGATGAAGTACTGTATTTTTTCACAGAAAGGGTAGTGGATGCATGGAACAGCCTTCCTGAGGAGGTTGTGGGTTCTAAAACTGTGGGAGAATTCAAGAATGCATGGGACAGACATCAGGCAATTCTTGTGGGGGGGGGGTAGGAAGAAATAAGCAGTTGGTTAACTAGGATCTGCAGCTTATCCTGTAGGTAGGGAAATGGGCAGACTAGCTGGGCCAAAGCGGTCCTTATCTGCCATCAAAGTCTATGTTTCTATATTTCTATGCCACGCACAATGATATTCAGCCAAAACTGCCAACACAGACATTGCACAGATCAAAACAGTGCCATGCAAAATAAGGATAATAAAGGGCAGCCCTTAACCCAGTGCAGCCACACAGGAATGCAGTGTACAAGCTGCAATGGTGCACATTGCATTCCATATGGAGACTGTCATGGCAGACCTGAGGCAAATGAGGGAAGGCAATGCTCCCCAAAGAGGACAAAACAGAGCCTGCAGGCAGTACACCCAACAGACGGTACTGGCCACAGGTGACATTTGAACACCTCAAAGACACCCATATTGTGGACTGGTACCATCTCAACAGGGCTGTCCTCAGACAGCTCTGTGAGCTCCTACATGAGGAACTGAAGGTGCCAACAAAGGAGCCATGCCATGACATTCAAGACAAAGGTCGCAGTGGCTCTGTGCCTCCTCGCCACAGGCATGTTCCAGATACCGGTGGGTGACACCACTAGTATCACTGAGTCAGCCACCTCCTGCCTCCTGAGCCAGTTCTACAATGCCCTGCTGCCACATACTGGGGAATTCATACAGTTCCCCAGCAAACCAGCAGAACCTACAGCAACAATGCAACACTTCTATTGGACTGCATATCTACCAGCAGTCCTAGGTGCCACTGACTGCACCCATGTGGCCATCAGGGCACTGCCTGGTGGTGATAAGGATACATGTGAATAGGAAGGTTACCACTCAATCAACTTCCAGATGGGGTGTGATGCCATAGGGTATATCATAAATGTCATGGCATGGTTCACTGGAAGAGAACATGATTACTACATCTGGCAATGGCCCACCCTGTATCACCAGTTTGAATCAGGGGACATACCCAGTGGGCATCTTGTTGGTGAGTTCGAGCAAAGCAGGAAATGACTGGAAACATACGACAATGGGTACTAACATGTCTCTATCCTCCACACAGGTGACAGTGCATGCCCCCTGTGGCCATAGATGCTCACCCTAATTCTGCTGGCCACGTCCAAAGCAGACAAACATTACAATGAGGCACACACAGCCACCGCAACATCATTGAGCGTGTGTTTGGGGAGTCCTATGAAATCCCGACATTCACTTTTCTGATGCACTTACTTGCCTGACAGTAGAAATTTTCTGTGGCAGAGATGATTATATTAAGTATGGTGGGTGCGGGAGACACAGACCCCTGCAACAGGGGGTGTTGGGGGAAAGCCCCTTGAAACATAAAATTACCTCCGCCACGGGCAAATTTCTGTTGTCGGACAAGAAGTGTTGGGCAAACGGTGTCAGGCTATCGTATGTTGGGAGAGTGAGTTTCATGATTTCATAGTAGATCCATGCTCAGCATGTTGAAAATGCTGTTCAGATGCCTAGACAGATCTAGGGAGGTGCCCTACAGATAGCCCAGACAAGGCCTGTGGCATATTCCTTGCCTGTTGTATCCTACATGACATTCCACTTGATCATGGAATAGTTGTCCAGGACATTCAGGGCGACAATGCAGAGGACGAGGAGCCACCAAAAAGGGGGAGCATGAGCAGACCAACTGGAGGGGCCAACGACAGGCTCATAGAGGACAGGAGTACAGGGCAATAATAGTGGAGGAACATTACGGGCTAAGAAGGTGTGTACAATGAACACATGGGACATGTCATGGCTGCCAACATACAACTAATAATATAATAATAATATAATTTTTTATTTATATAGCACCTCACTATATCGAGGCGCTGAACAAGACAATAAAAACACCAACATACAATACAAATATCAAAACCATAAAAATTATAAAATAAATCATAAAAATGTAATAAATTACAATAAAATTTCACACACTTTACAATACTGTTAACCTTCCAAGATGGCCATTCTCCAAAGATGAGTTTTCAATTCCTTCTTGAAAATCTCAACGGAGGAGCATTCCCGTAACCGGCATGGTAGAGAATTCCAAAGAGTAGGTGCAGCATGAGAAAATGCTCTGCTGCCAGAGGATTTCAAACTCACTCTTGGAATCTCTAACAACCCCATGTTGGCCAAACGGAGTGATCGGCCAGGGCAGTAAGGAACCAGTAGGTCTTTCAGATAGGATGGACCCTGGTTGCGAAGGGTTTTGAAAGTCAATAAAATGACTTTAAAGGTGATCCGCCACCATATTGGGAGCCAGTGCAGCTCGCGCATCACCAGGGTAATGTGGCAGGACCTGCTTGTCCCAGTCAAAACCCAGGCTGCCGCGTTCTGCACAAGCTGTAGGTGGCGGATTTCAACCCCAGAAAGCCCAAAGTAAAGGTGTGCAGTAGTCAGCCGAGTGGCCAAAGGCAAAGGTGGACCAATGTTGACAGAGAGTCAGACGGAACAAGGTGCTTAACCCGGGCAATATTCCTAAGATGGTAAAAGGAAGTCTTGACGACGGCTGACACTTGGGATTGAAAAGTCAGCCTATCGTCAAGAATCACCCCAAGGTTGCGCACCCATTCAGAGGCCGGTAGTGACACACCACCAAGAAAAATTCCAGACGGCGCGCCAGCACACGACCTCTCAATCTGACCACCCGGGTCCACGATCAAAACCTCAGTTTTCTCCGACTTCAACTTTAGCCAACTAGAATCCATCCAGTCTTGGATTTCCCCCAGACAGTAATTGAATACAGAGAGAGCTCCATCCTGGTCAGGTGCAAAAGACAGGTATAGCTGGCTATCATCTGCATAGCAGTGAAACCTCAGCCCATACCATCTTATAATGTTTCCGAGGGGCAGCATGTACACTGCAAATAACATGGGCGACAGCACAGAACCCTGAGGCACTCCACACAACAAAGAGACTGGGCCGGAGGAAAAAATCCCTGACACAACTCTTTGTGATCTCCCAGTGAGAAATGACTCGAACCATTTGAAAATGGTTCCAGACATTCCACAAATTTGCCACAGGTGTGCTAGCAACACCATGTGATCCACAGTGTCAAAAGCTGAAGAGAGATCAAGGAGAACCAAGATAGAACGTCTCCTTTGATCCCTCGCCCTCAGAAGATCATTTAGCACCTGAACCAGCGCAGTCTCTGTACTGTGTCTTTTACAGAAACCAGACTGGAAGGATTCGTAAATATTATGGATGGTTAAATGGTCATCCAATTGAGCAGCTACGACCTTTTCAATAACCTTCCCAATAAAGGGGAGGTTAGAGATGGGTCTATAGCTGGAAAAACAATCTGGGTCCAAGGAAGCTTTCTTCAAGAGAGGTGTCGCCACAGCCTCTTTCAGGGAGCTAGGAAACTCACCCGACTCCAAGGAGCACCAGACAATTTGCGCTAGAACTGGACCAATGATGTCTACACAACCCAAAATTAGGGTAGTCGGTCCAGTATCCAAGCCGCAGCTTGTGGGGTACACACTGTGGATGATCCTCATAATATCCACGAACTCAGGTCGACAAAAGGAACTCCAGGAGAAGCGGGGTCCTGTGCTCTCGCACACTCCCACCACACCACCCTTAGAGGTTGTCAGACACAAGTCCGCCCTGATGTCAGCCACCTTAGTTGCAAAGTATCGAGCAAGCTCATTGCACTCAGTTTGCGAAAAGGCTTTCTGAACTTGCAGACAGACTGGGTTGCACAGTCTATCTACAGTTCGGAACAGCTGAGCCGGTCGATTCTGAGCAACTACATTCTCCCTGGACAGGAATTCTGCCTTCTTATGAGTGATTGTAGATTGATAGCTGGTATAATGTTCAATCAATCTAAGATGGTCGGCATCAAGGGCGGACTTGCGCCAGCAATGCTCTAACCTTCGCCCTTGTCTCCGCATCTCCCTCAGAGTCCCATCAAACCAAGGGGCCCTGGGGTGACAGGAAAGAGGGCGCTCACGAACAGGAGCAATAGAATCCAGGGCAACCGTGATGGCCTCATTATAGGCCCACACCAGCACCTCTGGACTACTGCCCACCAACACGAGGGATGATAGGTCAAGGACCGCCACCAGGCCTTGTGGAGTAACATTCCGTAATGGGCGGTACCTGACCATCTCCACAGGGGCTGGCCTTCTCAGGGGTGCAAAATTGAACCTCACGATGTGGTGGTCAGACCAAACGACTGGTTCCACCCCATATCGGATGCATCAATCCCAAGAAGGAAGACTGAGAGAGTGTCAGATTTGTGTGTAGCAGTGGAAACTACCTGTGTAGGCCCAAAGAAGACATATTAGTTGGAGGAAGTGTTTACCAAATTGTGAGAGTTCATCGTCCACCCAGGCGTTGAAGTCACCCAGCACCATCAATCTGGGTGACTCAAACGACATGTCCACGAGGAAGTCTGCCACTTCCTGTAAGAAACGTTTCCCATCTCCGGGTGGACGGTAGATGACAACGATTCAAACGCCTACACCTGCTACAACTGTGCACTCAAAGGACTCAGCCTCACCCACTACCACATTCGAGAGACCCAATTCAGTCTTAAAACAGACTGCAACCCCCCCCGGCCCTGCGGTCCAATCTCGGGCGGTGTATCACCGAGTACCAGCCGGAATCATGGCCTCCACTATAGGGCCAGAATTTTCATCCAGCCAGGTCTCGGTGATGCAAGCCAGATCAGCCAAACCAATAAGGTCGGCAATAATAGCAGTTTTATTCCTAATAGACCTGGCATTGCATAACACCGCCCGAGTTGGACAAACCTCGGAGGTTGTCGGGGCCTATCTGCCTACTGAAATCAGTAGTGCCCTTGGGTATGGAGACCAGACAGGGCGGACCCCGATCTGGATTCCATTTTGCCCCAGGGCGCCTTCTGGACTTAACCCCAACACGGTGACTCCACTCGTTCCCCCTCCCCTGTTCGCGCACCCCTGCCCCCCTCGCCCACCGCGAGCAATCTCCAACGCCCTACAATGCTGATAAATCTTGAACTGTAAGGGAGGAGTGCAAAAGGGGCGGAGGGCACAAAGAGAGGAGGGGGAATAACGCACCACCGTGGAGGAAGAAGGTCAGCACATGACACTGCTTACCCAAGTTAAACAATAAAAAATAAACCCACCACCCAAAATATTCAAAATAACCTCACCAACTACCTAAAACTAACTGATAAACAAATTAGATCAATAAATTATAACAAAACCACAGAAAATAAGTTAAAACAAAACAAACCCCTCCTACCCCAGTCCTCTCACCACTGGGGAGCGAGGGTAAAAAGGCACTCTCACTGCCTAATAAAAAACACAGATATTTAAATCCCCCAGTTCTCTCACAACAGGGGAGAAATAAAAATTAGTCCTTCTCCCGAACCAGGAGAAAGACACACAGTATCAAATCAAATAAATAAATAAATAAATAAAAATTTTGGACCCAGGGTCCTCTCACTACCCTGAAGTCCAGAACAGAGTCAACAGAAGACAAAAACAGCAGCTTCTCCGATACAATAAAGGTCCAAGACAGTCCAGGTACATAAATGAGGCAGCCGCACAGATCCAGAGGGAAAAATTAGTCCAAAGGAGATCCAGGAAGTTCAAAAAATCCAGCAAGTTTATATCCAAAAAAGGATCGAGCAGACTCCAGTCTTATTTACTCCCAGCCGAAAGTCCCCCCCGGGCAAATTAGTGCCACTCACATTAAAGGGCCACGAGAAGAGCCACTACCGCAGCCCCTTCCATGGTCCAAGGTGGCGAGGCGCCCCACTCAGCTCCCCGACTGGGAAACACCCCAACCCCTGTGGAGTAGCAACACCCAGGAGAGCACCGGCCAGAGCAAACAGAAGGCAAAAAAGCCACCTATAAGTTATAAAACTCAAAGGGCTCACAGTCTCCAACTGCACTGTGGGCAGTATGATGAGAATGAGGAGCTGGAGGGCAAACCCACGGTACATGCTCACATGTGTACCAGATGGAAACAGTCCATCTCACATATCACACAACAAGGAACATGCGCCACACTGGTATGGCTGGTATGTCAGTAAGGGTTAGAGAGAGATACCATGGCACATACCCACATCGGTATGGTGCAGGTGCATGCATTACACCCATGCCAGTCCCAGGCCACCAGGCAACACATCCAGGGGTGGAAATGCTATCCATATATGTGCCTATGCCACAGGGGAAATGTGTAGGGGTGGTATGGGTGCCGAGGATGTTGACACAGCACGTCCGTAGGCATCAAAGGCACATGGCGGTCTGCCTGTGGGTGGATGGGTCATGGGCATACTGCGTAGACACCGGATGCTTCATGTGCTGTGTCCACGGTCACCATGAATACATATTGTGCATTGCCCACGTGAGGTGGATGAACACAGTGGAGACAGCTAGACCATTTTGGGGGAGTCACCCACCCTGGTGGGGGTAGGCCCATGTGCCTGTGAGTGGCCACTTGATAGGCTTGGTGTGGCAATGTGAATGCCACAACCAGGTGTGCAGGGACGTGACAGCCCATAGGATGGGGTGGTGGGAGTGTGGGTGGTGGGGGTGCAGGGAGTGTGGATGGTTTCAGTGCTGCTGGGGGGTCCAGGGGGATTGACAGCCAGCAGAATCCCATGACTGGTGACCCCTTGCTGCTGGCACCTGTTGAACCACATGTGGTTTGCGATCACGTGCAGCACAGTCTGCAATGAGGTCCCGTATGGAGTCCATGATCCCTCTAAACCCCGCTGCCATGTCCTCCTATATTCCACAGAGAACCTCCATGAGTTCCACATGGTTAATAGCAGTCCACTCCCCTGGAGGTACATCTGTGCACACAAACCCTACACTGCCTCATGGAGGGATTCCTGGCCCTCCAAGACAGCTCTCTGAAGTCGTGTGTGTGCAGCAAGCTGTGGGTCAGGCATGTGGCCTGGGATGATGGCAACCTGCTGCTGGGGAGGTGGTGCCTATAGTGGCAGATGTGAAGGTGGCATATTTTGGGACACTGCCTCATCTGTCCGCTGGGGTGATGGGCCATGTACAGGAACCGCACATGAAGAGGGTGCCTGAACCCATGCATGGTCAGGCTATGACTGGGCACCATGCACACAGGGCTGTGGGTAATGGTCACCATGGTCTTGTCGCTGTGCCTGTGCGGGTCGTGTACTGTGGCCCTGTTGCTTCACAATAGCCACCTAGCAGTGGTGGTCACGTTGCTGTGTAGTGGCCAGCCCTGGATGATGGCAAATGGTAGGTGCAGCATCTGGAGGGTTGATCAGTGGCAAATGGGATGTGGTGGCACTGCTGCTGCTGTGTTTTTTGGTGTTATCACCAGACTCTGTGGGGATGTCCTGTGCAGCAAGCAGCAGGATGTCATCAAACAGGGAGACGGTCTAATCGTCAGCTGCATCATCTGCATCATTATCATTGTCCATCTCCACCAGGGTGTGTAGGCCCAGGTCCACAGCCTCCTCCTCCAAGGCCCTAGAGGTGGCCATCATCAACTAGGCATGCCATGATGTATCCTGTCCCTGGTGAACATCACCTGCCCATAGGGTGGATGGTGCTATGGAGAGATAATGTAGGACACATTCAGATTTCAGGGTCATGGAGACATAAAACTGTTACAGACACACCTCGGTAAACATGTACACAGAGTCATGGCATGGGACACACATCTGACAGGATACAGAGCCGCACTGCATGGCCCAGGCACAACACACAAACATACGACACTGTAGTACGTACACAGACACAGCAGATCATAACAGTGTGCACACAGTTCCACCCACCAGTGTGAGTAAGGACACAACATACACATGCTACACCCCGCCCAACTACAGGTGACATGCAATACATATACGTACATTGCCAGGATGGGCTGACACCTGTCTTAAAGCCACCACCAGGTACACCCTGGATAGCAACCTGTTGGAGGGTGGTGGCTATCAGCTGCATAGTTCTGGATGGGCCTCCACATGTGGCCAGCATTTCTGACTGTGTCCTGACCAGCAACTCCTTGGTCTGGACACATTGGCCACTTGCCCTCTTGCTGCACTCTTGTGATGTCCGGTACATCTGGCCTGAGTATTCACTGATTCAGCCCCCTCCCTTCAGGCCTGTTCCTGCTCCTGGGGCATGCCTCTACACCTGGCCAAAAGTTCCTCCCTGGTCACATAAGTCTCGATCAGGGCCCATAGCTTTTGCTTCTCAGAGCTGAATTTTGGTCATCTGTGACATGCAGAGGACATACAGTATCTGTTGATGTTGGGAAAGACATGTGGAGACAGCCCATGAACATGACCAGGAACAGTAAAACAAAACAGGCAAACACAAAGATAAACAAACACAGTACACCTATCTTGAAGGCTGCAGTACCTATCAGTCACCTCTGAAGTGTGGTGACGCTGGTTGGCCCTTCTGTAGTCTCTAACATGCAAATGAACTGAATAAATTCCAGTACTGAGATGCAAATGGTCAGTTAGGGTGCAGACTGTGCAATGAGGACATTTGCATATAGAGTGGCTGAAAATTGCAAAATTGCACGATGCACTGCCACCTTCACAATGGGCATTTTGTGCTGCTCCGCAGAATGCTATGGCATAACTGAGTTGATGTTTTTGCTATTGATGACATACATCATAGCATCGCGCTGGACACAGCGCCATAGCATCACGGATAACAGTGAGCCATCGCATATGTGCCATACACATGCACCATAATAGACTGTGGCGCATGTCCATTGACTAGCACAGTGTGGTAGGCATAATTTGTGGCCATACACAACCTTCCCAATAAGGCACAATATATGTGCCACGCATGTAACGGTGACATGGTTTGACTGGGTGCACATTGCTGCATGGTTCCACACTGTTGCACATGTGCAGTGTCATGCCTGCAATTCCCTGTTGTGCATGGGCATGGTGCTAACACCAGTAGCGCAAAGCTAACAAGTGACGCCTAATCACGCAACATATGTGGGTTTCAGGCCTGCTAAAATGTGGTAGAGTTGGTGTGTGTGCTGCATCAGCTGCAAAATGTCTAGCCCAAGGAGACCCATGGCATTCTCCCAACGGGACCAGAGATGGTCTGAGCTAGAACTAGCAAACCTGGCTAACCTAATGGTCACCAGGGAGGATCAGCTATATTGCACAGAGGACCTAGACAAGCCCAGGTGCCAGGTGTGGGCCACCATAGCAACCATGCTGAGCAGAAGAACAAGGGTCCAGCGCATGGGAGAACAGTGCCACCACAGGAATGGTGACCTGTGAAGGAGGGAGAGGGATCGCCTGCATCAGTTCCACACTCTGGTGGAGAAGGGCACTATGACACACCCAGGTATGTACACCTTAATAATGTGTTACTTGTAGGATGTCTTTCTCTGGCAGGGGTATGTCTGTGTCTGACAGTGCCCTATGTGGAATGTGGCATGGTACTGTTACTGATCTGCAGCTGTGGAATGCCATGCTGCATACCGTTCTAATGTGTTTGGCACTGACATGTCTCTCCCTCTCTATGGTGCAGATGTCAAGTGGGACATGTTATGTTCTACAAAGAGCAACACTTGTCTACAGAGCCTGCCAACATACTATACATTGTCATTGTACATCCTGCTTACCAGGGAATAGTGCTGTCAAATGTCAGGCACACCCTGTGCAATAGTTGGATGGCCACAGGACCACTGCATTGCACCCGTGTCTCCCCTGGACAGAGCCACATGCGCTAACTGGCACATACATGCTCAACACTGACATAGGTTACCTGCTAGGTACAACCCCATGTGCACAGTCATAGCGTGCTGGCACATGTACTATGGCCACCTGACTTGATATGCATATATATGTACACACACCATCAAAAGGTGCCATGCAGTACAATGTGTTGCAGGTACCAGTTGTACATGTTCTGCTATGTACCACCAACTTTGCAGCCAGTACCCATATCACCCACAGCTGTCAGCAGTTGGTGTTGTGTACTCATATACATGTCCTGCATCCCACCCCTGCGTCCCATGATTCCTTTACATATGGGCCATAGCCCACACTGTTCCCTGTCAATGTACCAGTCACACTGTGGCACACATTTGTTCACTATGGTGCTATACCATTTAACATGGATGTATCAAGGCTTCTGTGACTGTACAACACACAGACACACCCTATCATCATTGTGGGAGGGTGGTGCATGTTTCCTCTACCATACACCTGGGATGGGTCACCTGGTGTACATGTCCATCTGGTGTAGCTTGCACACATGACCAATGCATGTCCAGAGCTCCTCATGTTCTGGCAAGACAAGGCAAGGCAAATTTTATTTTTCTGGCGCCCAATCCCAGAGGCTCTGGGCACCATACAAAGAACACAGAAATTAATTTATACATACAAAAATACAAAATATATCCTCATACAAATCTCATAACTGTATAAAAACCCTTTTAATTTTAAAAAGGACTGATAACCCTAGTATCAAATAGAGTCTGAAAAGGCCTGATTAAACAAATAAGACTTCAGGTGGGTCTTAAAAGCCTCAACTGATAGGGCCTCCTTCACCAAAAGCAGGAGTGAATTCCACAAGACAGGACCAGCGACACTGAAAGCTCGGTCACTGACAGTTTTCAATCTTTGTCCTGGGAATCATCAGGAGGCACCTCAATGAGGACCTGAGGGGACAAACTGAGGCAGTGGATGTAAGAAGGTCAGCCAGGTAATGAGGGCTCAGCCCATGTAGGGCCTTATTGGTGAGCAAGCCCACCTTGAAAAGCACCCTCCATTGAACTGGCAGCCAGTGCAGTTCCTGCAGCACCGGGGTGACATGGCAGTATTTCGACTGACCTGTTAGCAACCTGGCAGCTGCATTCTGCACTAGCTGCAGTTGATGGATGGTGCTTACAGAGACCCTGAGGTAGAGCGCATTACAGTAGTCCAACCTAGATGTGACAAATGCATGTGCCAAGGTGGGGAGGTCCAGAAGTGGAATCAGGTGCCCAATCCTCGCGATGTTTCTCAGATGAAAAACTTCCCTTGACAATGGCAGACACCTGATATTCCATCATCAAACCACTGTCAAATATCATGCCAAGATTATGCACCTTGGTGGAAGCCACCAATGGGACAGACCCTAGAACAAGTCCAGAGTCTGCCCCAGGGGGCAACCACACACACCTCCTGTCCGACTCCACCACCAGTACCTCCATCTTATCGGGGTTCAGTCACAACCAGCTGGAGGCCATCTAGTCATTGATCTCTGCCAGACAGTTGTTTAATACATCCACTGTATTGGATGTTCCAGAGGCAAAGGACAAGTACAGTTGGGTATCATCGGCATAACAATGAAACCCCAAGCTGTACTTCCTAATGATCTCTTCCAGGGGTAGCATATACATGGCAAACAGCACCAGAGACAACACCGAACCCTGAGGTACCCCACAAGACAGAAGGCTAAAAGATGAGGAAAAATTCCCCATCACCACCCTCTGTCTTCTGTTTGTCAAAAAAGGACTTGAAACAGTGAATGACAGTGCCAGTGAGTGCACAGAAGTCCCTCAGGTGGTCAAGTAACACCCAATGGTCCACCATGTCAAAAGCTGAGGAGAGATCAAGTAGGATGAGAATTGTCCCCTCCCCTCGATCTCTCGCCCTGAGGAGATCATTGTGCACCCGAACTAATGCAGTTTCTGTTGAATTTCCCACATGAAAACCTGACTGGAGCGGCTCATAGATATCAAATGCCATGAGGTGATCGCCCAACTGACGCGCCACAATTTTCTCCACAACATTTCCTAAAAAATGGAAGGTTGGAGTCCGGTCAATAATTCACCTTGATGTCAGGGTCCAGTGATGACTTCTTCAGGAGGGGTCCCACCAGCGCCTCCTTCAAAGCATCTGGGACAACCCCCTCCGACAAGGAATACTGGACAATCAAGGCGAACACCAGACCAACAGCTTTGACACATCCCACTAAGAAATGCGTCAGTGCTGGGTCCAGTTCACAATATGTGTGCTTCAGTTTTGAGATCACCTCAATGACATCAGCCACCTCCACTGGTTTAAACTCCCTCCAACTGGGTGGAGTGCTTTATCGACAATCCAGGCGACCATTGTCAGCCATAGTGCAGGCCACTGGCGGAACTCCCTGCCTGATGGTAGACACCCTGTCTGAGAAAAAATGAGCAAACTCATTGCACAAGGGTTCAGAAACTGCTATTTTCAGCTGAAGACAGGCAGGATGTAATAACCTGTCCACAGTCCGAAAAAGCATCGCTGGTCGGTTTCTCCCAGCAGCAATCTCCATGGACAGGAACACTGCCTTCTTACGGTTGATTGTCCCCTGGTACACACCATAGTGTGCATACAGGGCCAGTTTGTCTGCCTTCAAGCCAGACTCCCTCCAGCAGCACTCCAACCTCTGACCCTTGATCTTCAATGCCTTGAGCTTCCCATCAAACCATGGGGACCTCAAGTGAGAAGATTTGGGTCATACACGGACCGGTGCACAGATAGCAATAAAGTTCACCACTCAAAATTATTCAACAGGATAGATGGCTCAACCACTAGAGGGCATGAGTGGAAGTTATGGGGGTGGGGAGGGCAAGCTTCAAGACGGATATAAGGAAGTACTACTTTACAGAAAGAGCTGTGGGTCCATGGAATAGTCTGCTACCAGAGGTGGAGGGTGCAAGGACCATATGAGCATTTAAGAAGGGTTGGAATAGGGAAGGGCTCAGATAAGAACAAACAGGTCAACAGCAGTCAAATGTTGGCTGGGGGGCTAGATCCAGAGATCGGTGGTAAATCATGGACCATTGCTCTCCTGACATCTTCTTCTATGTTTCTAAATGTGGGACTGAGATGGGGGCAGCAATTCCTCTTCATACACAATTGTATTTTTATTTATAGGTTTTTGGGAATTTCAATTTGTGTTTAATCCCTTAAAAATTTTATTTTTGAAAAAATATTGTACACTGGTACTGGTACATTGATGACATCCTAATCCCCACATTGGCAAACTTACAGATGACAATAGCCACATATACTGTACATAGACCTATTGGACTAATCAGCAGCCGGCTAGAGCTATTAAAGTCCACAAAAGTTTAAAAATCCTAGAGTCATAGGAGAAATTAAATTGTGTTGAAATGTTTTAATTATTTTCTCATCTATGTTATTTATGTACTATAGTGTTTATGATACTGTTAGTCAGTGTTGGGTAAGTTACTTTTTCTATTACTTTCTATTACTTTTGGAAATGTATTCCAGAAAGCTCTGTGCCACCACTAGCAAGGATGGAGAAGTCCTAAAACAAGTAATACACCTTATAGTTACAATTGCTCATGTATTTTTATACAAAAGAAATATGTAACTGTAACTGATTACATTTATTTGAAAGTAACTAACCTATTACTTTAAAAAATGTAATCTGTTAGTTATTCATTATTTTTGTATTGTTTTTGTATAAAAAGAAATAAGTAACTATAATTGTAAGGTGTATTACTTTTTCTAGTACTTCTCTATCCTTGCAAGTGACTACACAGAGCTTCCTGGAACAAGTTTCCAAACATAATAGAAAGTAATAGAAAAAGTAACTTACCCAACACTGATGTTAGTCTTTAATGTTAAGATTTTTAAGACGGAGTATTATTTATGGATCATATTCCATGTTTACACATAGCTTTAATTAGCCTGCACAGTACTTGGTGGTGGTCTGTTAAAAGTTAATAACCAGGATTTACTTCACTTTAAAGGTGACGCATGATGACTTCATCACTAAGCTCCAGTATAAAAGTTGCCTGGTTGTTAACTGTTTTTACCTTTGACAAAGGATGACATAGGATCCAAAACACATTAGGTCTGCTGAGTTTTGGCATTCTGGGTTGGTCCTTGGCATTGAATAAAACTGATTTTTGCAAGTGACTAGTCAGAGTGGAGTTGTGCTCTCAAGAGGTGTGAGTGCCCAATGTTTTTCTCATTAGTTTTAGGGTTGTGCATATACATTTTTAATTATTAACTATAATGCAATATTTATTACCTGTTCTCTAAATCTATTCCTCCCTTTTTGCTTATCTGCTCACACATCTGATTGCTTTTTCCTTTATTTCATTTCATTTGTTGTTCTCTTTTAGTCCTGCACTTTTTGTGTCCCCCCCTCCAACCCCATGGAATCAACTACCTCTGTGATTAATATCAAAGTTCTGAGTAGGCAGTATGTAAGTTCATGATTAATTCTAACACGAACCCCAACCGAGGGTTGGTTTGGGATGTAATGTCTGTAAGTTTTTAAATTATCAAGTTTAGTACCTGGTAATGATTGCTCAATTTGTAAGCATACAACTCTTTTGTGTAGATCACTTTTAGCAGATTCACTTGCTTAAGTTGCAAAACTAAAAGCAAAAATATCTGCCTAAACAATTTGGTAGCTTTAAGCCAGGAGTGTAATTGTACTCTTTCATATTTTTTTTTACATCATGGTTCGTATTAACAAACATATTGCAACAATTTGTACAAAGGTGTTTCACATATTGTCATGTGATATGGTTGGGGGTATTTAAATGGAAGAGAGTGATGGGTTCCTCAAGCATAGCATCCTGTGGAAGGGATAGAGCACCCCAAAGCCCTGAGGTTGTTTACTTTCTGGCTGCAGGGTGTTACTATGTAGGTGCAGTTTTGTAATTCAATAAAATCAATTTTTAATCTCCCTGTGTGCAGTGGCTCTGTTTTGTCTAATGTGTTTAGCAATGTGTACTGCAGCAAGACAGAATGCTTATAATGTATGCATACAGGACCTCCTTGTGAATGAGCTTGCTCAATAGAGTTTTCCTGTAATAAACTTGAACTTGAACTTGAACAACTTGAACTTGAACATGTATGCTTGCTGTTTTTTCTTTCCTTTACTTCCTGGAGAGAAAACTGTCTGAGGGAAGGACACAGAGGGTTGTGGTCAATGGACAGCACTCAGAAGGGATGGGAGTCACTAATGGTGTTCCCCAGCAATCAGTCTTAGGACCTTGCTCATCTGTGACATTGGAGAAGGCATACAGGGCAATGTCAGCCTGTTTGCAGTGATAATAAGCCGTTTGAGAGAGTCTACAGTGGTGAGAGTATCAAGGACATGAAAAGTGATGTAGGGAAGTTAGAACAGTGGCTAGTGGCATGGCAATTAAGGGTCAGTGCTAAAATGTGCAAAGTCATGAATATTGGTAAGAACAATTCTCAAACTAAGTATTAGCTTGGGGATGTCAGGGAAGCTCAGACATCGTAGGAGAGTGACATGGGAGTGATGATACCAGATAAATTAAAGGCCATGGCTCAGTTCAATAAGGTATATGGGTGGCAAAACCAGAATGCTGGGGTGCAGAGGAAGGGGGTTCTCAAACAGCAATGAGAACTTGATTCTACCCCTATACAGATCTCTAGTGCAATCACATCCAGGTGTTAAATTGGGCAGGGACTCAATGGCACTCAGTTCCACCTCCTCTGACACCTTTCTCCACTCATTACTATTAGGGAGTTCCAACTCCTAGGGATGACAGTTTCACCTCCCACAAATGTAGAGATTATGGTTCATTGGTTCCACCTCCGAAACATTTCCAATTTAACCTCTGGCCACACCTGAAGTACTGTGCACAGTTCTAAAGCCCCCACTTAAAGAAGAACAGGGACATGCTGGAGTCTGTACAGAGAAGGGCATCAAAGTTGGTTTGGGGACAACAGGGAACCTCTTATCATAGGTATCATAAGTATCATAGGTAGAAATCAAGCTTGTAGACTATTGCCCTTTAAAGCTTGCCATAACCCCAATTAAAATTGGAATGTCTTCTCCCCATAATGTCTGTCCAAACTTTTCTTAAAACTGTTCATACTTGGACTATCTGCATTATGAGGAGCACCTGCATAGTATTAGTTAGTGCTGGGAAGAAACTGTGAATTCCAGTTTTACAAATACTTAGTCAAATTTCTGAAATTCAAACTTTGGCAGGAACTGAATCCTTCAAATGTGTTCCATGAATTTTTGCCCTGTTCTGTGAACTTTTCCATCTGAATTGTAGAATGATACACATGTGCTGAGAAATGACTGCAAAATCTGCAAAATCTCATCCCATAATTAAGCAAAAAGGCATCACCAAGGGTTATGTTAATGGTCTGTTAATCACCTTCTAGGGATGTACTGTGGCATGAGGTGTAGCAGAGTGCCACATGCCCCTAGTGGGTGATTAACTGACCATTAACATAATCCCTGGAGTGCCTTATTGCTATTATAACAACAAATGTTTTTAAACAGTGTTAAACCTTGTTCAGCATATGGCTAAGCTCTGCATGTACTGTATGTTAATAAAAGATTAACATAAGGCTGTTAGAATGTTTGCAACAAATCAGAAAGCTCCATTTCTCAGACCCTTTTTACAATTTAATACAGCAATGTACAGTTCATGTAGGCTGCTGCAGTTCTATAGATAACAGAGTGATCTGTTCTGCAGAATTCCATTCCACAACTTAATATGTCTGTCTGCAATATGTACATTCATCCTGCCATTCTAAATGGAATTTTCATGAAAATTACAAAAGTGCATTCCAAAATTTTGCATATGTGAAATCTTGACTTTTGTAATAATTGTAACTGCGGAATTTTATTTTTGCACAATTTTAGTATTAATATGTACTCTCAGGAGATTAGGAGTGAGGTGATTTGATAGAAACTTTCAAGTTTCTCAAAGGAATAAACAGGGTTGATTGCCAGAGGTGTTCAAATATTGCTAGGGGTCTACCAAAAGGGGCATGTGTACATGTTGATAGGGGCAGGATGAGAAAGGATATGAGGAAATATTTCTTCACAGAAAGAGTGACAGACAAAAGGAAAGGGTTACAAAAGGAAGTGGCAGAAATGTAACCCATGGAGGACTTCAAGAGGGGTGGGACAAACATAAGGGGCTAATTTGGACAGGGGGGAGGAAGATATAAAGGGATGGGAGGCTTATCTACCACTAGGGTGTCCAACTGTGCATGGTCAGTGCTACATTGCTGGGGTACATATTTGTAGCAACAGCACAAACTAGATGGAATCTGGTCTTGATCTACCTATAAAAAGTTTTGTTTATATATTTCAAAATCCTCTATCCAAGACATGCACACTTACTGTGCTGAAGTAGTCTATCAGAAAACTTTCTGTGGCCACAGAAATGGAAACAATCAGTGGGAGTAAAGGTGCAAATTATCCCAGTCACCTAAAAGGAGCACTAACTACAGGTTATTTTCTGTATGGAAGGATAGTTTTTTTTTTCTTGTATATACAGTATGCATACATTTTGAATGCATTTTGATTCAAATGCATAAGGATTTTTGATGTCCCTGATGATTAAAAGCATAAATGTAATTTTGTAGTTGGTGACAGTGATGTCTTACCTGACAGTGTAACGCCTATAGGCTCATATGCAAAGAGTACAATAAAAACTTGACTGAAATTTCTGAAAATCAGTTGATAATACATATATAATGTATGGCAGAATGCTGTTACAAATAAAAATCCATACAAGCTTAAAAGTTGTTATGCTGCAGTAGCTTGTTGTTATGCTGCACTAGGAACATAGCTACTGCAGCATAACAGATTAGAATCTTGTCAGAAAAGCTCACGGCACGAGCTGCTCACTCCTCAAATAGTAAACCGACCTGACCAACTTTAAGCTGTTCGGTGATAACTGTATTTTTCAACAAGGGGCTGTAAATGTAAAAATTATTAATTACCTCGCAGGCGGTCATCACAAAAACTGCAATGTGGACACCAACGAACTGTGAGTACACGAACTCCCATGACCCCTGCCCTAACAAAATTATGTCCTTTGAACTTTGACTCCAACTTCCCCTCTTATTTGTCTCATCGCAGGTCACGTCGGAGGTCATGGCAGCACGTCGGATCATCTGCTCCACAGTAGACTAATTTAAAAAAAAAGACTGAATCTCTAAGTAAAAAAATATTTAAAATACACTATCTCTTCTTCAATGTGGCACTAGCGATGCGATTCTCGCTGTACACACCAAACGTGAGTACAGTATTTCATTAACGAAGTTTACCGACTGATTGTTTCTGTCAAAAGCATAAGGGTAACAGCACATGTAATGTGATTTCAAACTTGAAATACAATAGATAGGTGACCATACACTATAAAAGACAATGTATGGTCCCCTATCCATAACAAGTTTGAAAACTCTTCGAGGTCGTCATGACGACTGAACCTCTCGAGCTTCGCTCTCGAGGTTCCAAACATCGCCATGACGACCTCTCGAAGAGTTTACAAACTTGTTACGGATAGAGGACCATACATTATCCTCTATGAAACATCCTTTATCATTTATCTTCAAAGAAACTTGAAAACATTGTAGCCAGAGTAAAACAAAGGTGTTTTAAAGAATATTGTGCAGTGTAATGAAAAAAATATTGGTATGATCTAATACACTTGATCTGTGATTTTAAAAATATTGTACCTATAGTTCAAATTAAGAACAGCAATCATTTTAACAAACTAAATGGTTCGTTCTTTTACTACTCCTCAGTTAGTCACCTTTGGGCATCTGCTTATCTTTTCTTGCCACAAAGAGAGCGAATAATCAATGGAGCACCATATTTTTATTTATTTATTTAAAAACTGCTAACCAAGAGAGACACATTGAGCCGAGGCTTGTTTCCAGGGGTGACCTCGGGGAAAGGGAAAGGGGAGAAGCACAATTACAAATAAAATATAGCTGGTCAGGTAATGTGGTTACAATGAAGGTGGCATAAAAAGCATAAGTAGAGTGCAGTACAGACAAAATGGCAAAACATTGCATATGGAGGACAAATGAATTGGAATACAAATCATCTGTGCAAACTGGACAAACTCAAAATGCTAGAGTCAGAGTGAAGGAAGGTTGAGCTGCTACTGAAAATAGGAGTCAAAACAGGTTGATAAACTTCAATGAGTTAGCCAGAACTATGAGGCTGGGGGAAGGGAGAGGTAAGCGGTGGTCAAAAGCCAGGCAATGGTAAGGAAGGGTTCGGGAAAAGGGTTGGTAGGAGCGATCTACACTCCCAGTGAGCACAGGAACAGAGAACATAAACTGATATATCTATGCAGGGTGCTGGACCCTCCCCCCTTAATTTAGATTCTCAACTGCAGGGGGGGTGCATGATGGGAAAGGGGAGAAACTCAGAAAAAGAAAAAAATTAATCTCCTGTAGACACTCCAAATGAAAAACTATACCCCTACCCAGCCCCTAATCCTGGACCTTTCTCACTGCAGCCAGCCACCCTCACCACCACACCACACAGTGAGCTCAGCAACACCACACCACACTACTGCCCAGATATCTTCACCATTAACCCTCCTCTTCCGTTTGCCCTCCTCTGTAGTCGACGTTCTTCCCTTCATCTGTGCTATAAGTGCATGTTGCTACCCTTTCAGGGTAGCTCACATTACAGGGGCTGAGACTGAGTCACTCACATGTGAGTCGCTCAATCTCAGTCGCCCATATAATGGGTTACCTTCACAGAGGAAAGGGAAGGAGAGGGGCCACAGATAAGTGTCAGGGGCATCGTTGGAAGGGAGGGAGGTGGACACTAGTCCATGTACAGAGGATAGAATCCTGAAAGCACTCACAAATCTGGAAGTGGACAAGGCAATGGGGCCTGATGGGATACACCCAAGGATATTGAGGGAGCTCAGAGAGAGAAGCTGGCTGCACCTCTGACAGTCCTATTCAAACACTCACTGGAGACAGGCATGGTCCCAGAGGACTTGAGGAGGGCAGATGTAGTCTCACTTCACAAAAGTGGGAGCAGGGAGGAGGCTGGCAATTACAGGCCAGTCAGCCTGACTTCAGTAGTGAGGAAACTAATGGAATCACTACTGAAGAAGAGGAGAGTATTTTGAATCCAGTAACTTACAAGACCCGAGGCAACATGGATTCACTGGGAGGAGGTCATGTCAAACAAATCTGATAGATTTCTTTGACTGGGTGACCAAGGAAATAAATTAGGGTAGAGCAGTGGATGTGGCCTATCTAGATTTCAGTAAGGCCTTCAACACCGTTCCACATAATAGACTCGTAAACAAGCTGGGCAGCCTGGGAGTGGGTCCAAAGGTCGTAAACTGGGTAAGAAATTGGATGTGGATAGGCGACAGAGGATGGTGGAAAACAGAGTTCACTCTGAGGAAGGAAGGGTGGCCAGCGGGGTGCCTCAAGGATCAGTACTAGGACAGGTCCTGTTTAATGTCTTCATTAGCGACATTGCAGTGGGACTAGAAGAGAAGGTATGCATTTTTGCAGAGGACGCTAATATCTGCAATAGGATAGACACTCCATGGGGGGGTGGAAAAATTAAAAGGGATCTAGGAAAGCTTGAGGAGTGGTCAAGAGTGTGGCAACTAAGTTTCAATGGGAAGAAGTGCAAGATCATGCACTTGGGGTGCATAAACCGAGGGGCAGAGTACATAAAGGGTGGAGTGGTACTGGTGATCACCAAACAGGAAACGGAACTGGGGGTAATCATATCTGATGACCTAAAGGTGTCCAAGCAGTATGACAATGCAGTAGGGAGAACCAGTGGAATGCTAGGGTGCATAGAGAGGGGTATCACCACCAGGAAGAGGGAAGTGGTGATTCCACTGTATAGCTCACTGATAAGACCTCACCTACAACTATTGTGTCCAGTTCTGGAGACCACATCTCTGGAAGCACATAGACAGAACAGAGGTGATACAGAGGAGGGCAACTAAAATGGTGCAAGATCCGCATCAAAAACCCTATGAGTAGAGACTGGAGGACCTCGATATGTACACCCTGAAGGACAGAATGGAAAGGAGGGATATGAAAGAGACTTTCAAATACCTCATGAGTATAAAGGTTCAAGAGGGATGCCTTTTTTTAGAGAAAAATATGCTCAAGTACAAGAGGTCATGCTATGAGGTTGGAGGAGGGTAGGCTCAGGGGAGATGTAAGGAAGTGCTTCTTCACAGAATGAGTGGTGGATGCCTGGAACATCCTCCCAGTGAAGGTAGTGGGGGAAAAAACTGTAGTGGGATTCAGGAAGGTATGGGATAGGCAAAAGGGAACCTTAGTGGTAAGGAAAGGTGGGGAAGCTGGAGATCAAGTAGGGTCTGTGGTGTTACAGTAGGTAGGGAAAATGAACAGACTAGATGGGCCAAGCAGTTCTTATCTGCTGTCAATTTCTTTGTTTCTATGGCATCTAATGGAGGGAAGGGAAGGGGAGAGATGCATGGAGATGGGTAGCTGGTTTCAGAAGGAGGGGAGGTGGTATGAGAAAGCAAATTTCCCAGCTGAGGACTGTGGGTGGGGAAGGGAGAATGTACATGAGTCTCTTGAGTGCAGGGAGTATGAAGAGGATGGGGAGGAGGAGATGGGATAGGTATAAGGGGAGTTACCCAAACCAGTATTTAGAGATGAGGGAAGTTCAGTGGAACTGATTATGTGAGGGGAGAAGGAGGATGGATAGGGAGGAGTAGAGGGAGCAGTGGTGAGTACAAGAGGATGAGTTGGTAGCAAAGCAACAGAAGGCACTGCAGAGGGTGTCCAGTCTAGCAAGGAAGGTGGCGGGGCGGTGCTATAAACCACATCCGAATAGCCAAAAACCAGGAGAATCATTTTGGTGACCAGCTCCTGGCCAACCTGGGTAGAAAGGCAGTCCATATTGTGGTACAGGGCAAAATCTGGGACAAGCTCAGGCGGTGTGCCATCCAGCATAGAAAAACAAGGAGGGGAGGTGGGCCGAGCCAGCTTCTTGCTGGTACCAGAAGTCATAAACACCTTTTTTTTGTGTTGACCAAAAGTTGGTTGGACTGGAACCAATGCAGAACACTGTGAAAGTCTTGCTGAAGCAAAACTTCCAGAGTTGGAGTCGAGAGACCGGATGCATGGAGAACTGTGTCATCTGTATGCATGTGAATATGCGAGTTGGCACAGGTGGAGGAGAGTTCATTTAGGAAGATGGAGAAGAGGACTGGACCCAGAATAGAGCCCTGTGGGACCCCAACCTTGAAAGTAACTGTAAGTAGAAAAATGCAAGTTGTTAATCAGGTTTCATTATTTTACATCTAGAAAAGGATAGAATATGTTGCTTCAGGGTCTATTTAATATTGATTGACTGTGAATAAAATCTAGTTAGCATGGCATGAAACTGACACTTAGATTTTTGAAGGTATGTTAAGTACTGATTAATTTTCTATTCATTTTAAGCACACAAACTAGTCTTCATGTTAATATCATATACCAGTGGCAAGTTATTTAATATTTATGCTGAGCAATACATGCTATAGAAAACAACAAAATATTTTATGTGGAGCACTGGGGATAAATATTGTAACAGAAGTTCTGGAATTTCCCACAGGTTTTGCCAAAAATCTCTGTTTGGGGTACATTTTTTTGCAGTTTCCAGTGACTGCTTATTTCCAATTAATTGATTACCCTTTGTATTTTTATTGTTATTTGATTAAGTGCATTGAGTATTCTTCTTGTTTCTAATCTTTGCAGACTTATCTGTCTTTATGCATCCCTTTAATGTTTCTTTCTGCAATTTATGTTCCTAATGTTACACAATTGTCACATTCTTCTTTAATTTCAACTTCTTGACTGGCTTGTTAGTTAACTAATTTCTTGTTAGGGTGCTACTAATCTCCGTTTATGTCTCTGATAAATCTAAAAAAGTCTCTTTCATCAGAATGATCTTCCCCATTCACCTTTTTATGTCTGATACCCAAATTCCTGTTTAAAGAAAGTAAATTCTACTCTTGATTAATGACTTTATTATGTCCCTCAAAAGTTATTTTCTGATATTTTGTTTTGAATACCAGTAAATGTTCTATTATTTGTATTTATTATTTTTTGGTACATTTTTTCTTCTGCTCCTGTCATTTTTTTCCTCTGACCTATTCTACAATAGTTTCATATCAAGAGGCATATTCATGTATTTTTATAAGTTTTTGAACAAGTAGTGTGAATTTTGCAACTTCAAATATATGTGTTAATATGTCTAGATGAAAGGTAATTTTCATGTCAGTATATGAATGTTATTGTCTGTTGATCTTTTGCATAATAAAATTTACCTAAATGTACCTACCTTACCTTACTTTACCGTAAAACTACATTTGTGTCTTGTGTTCGAGTTCTGGAGCTAACTGCAGCAAAAATCTGACTGTGACCACCTGTGTAAAACAGCTCAATCTATTATTATGTGTGGTTCATAGCTCAGTGCGTGTGCTATGTACTGTAGCTGAATGATGTAGGTTGTGCTTGGATACAGAGGCCAGACCAGTAAGTAGGGCAATGCTTGCAAGGTATTAGTCATATGAAATGATTTGTACTTAGATACTTCAGCATAGACATGAGCAAGTTAGTGATTATAGTACAGCTGAACTGGATAGTATATACAAGGTGCTTAGATGCTTGAACTGATGAGTAACTTGTTATGACTTGATTGTTTTGGTCTTTCTCTGTATCCCACTTTAGGAAGGATGCTTAGACATGTAGAATGAGACCCCCCCCGGTGGAATAAGAGTGCCGGAGAAGGAGGAGGTGTCAGGGAGGATGGAGGATGAGTGCGACTCACTCTAAGCGGAGCAGCGGTTGCCTGCTAGTTAAGTTGGATGTGGGGGAGGAGCTCTTCCCCCACATAACTACAGGCATGTGCCTTTCAATTATGTGTGGTTCATAGTTCAGTGCTTGTGCTACATACTGTAGCTGAATAATGTAGGTTGCGCTTGGATACAGAGGCCAGACCAGTAAGTAGGGAAATGCTTGCAAGGTATAAGTCATATGAAATGATTTGTACTTAGATACTTCAACACCGACATAAGCAAGTCAGTGATTATAGTACATCTGAACTGGATAGTATATACAAGGTACTTAGATGCTTGAACTGATGAGTAACTTGCTAGGACTTGATTGTTTTGGCCTTTCTCTGTATCCTACCATAGGAAGGATGCTTACACATATAGGATGAGGCCCCCCAAAAAGAAATAATGATATCTTACGATTATCTCCTCCAACTCTGGAGAGTGTGGCCAGTTGCACACAGGAGAGGAAAACACCCCCTTGGGGGAAAACATCTGAGGACCCATAGCTACTGACCTGCCCATCCTTCTGGGCATACTAAAGGAGAGTAATCCTAAACTAACAATTTAAAGTTGTTGGCTAATCCGAAACCCAAAGTTGTAGATCCTGATCCAGTGAAAGCAGGAAGCTGAATAAAAGCGCTGATATTGAATGTCAGGTGAAGATGGCAGCACATCCTTCTAGTGAACTCCTAGTCCATGAAATCCATGTCCAGGGCAGAATCTGATGGTAGATTGAATCCATGGTCAAGCATAATAATTTGAAATGTCAGAAGTTGCATTGGTGAAGTGCTTCAGAAGGCGAGGAAGTCTTTCTCTGAGGAACTAGTAACCAAATGGCTAAGACTCCAAGTCCAGAATATGAGGAGCTGGTTCATTCTGCTTGGCAAGTTCTGCAAATGAAGGCCTTAGTGATGAAGCACAGAGCTAGGTGCAGGCTGCGCAATTCAGAGAGGGCGGAGCAGTAGAAGCTTCCGGTCCGGAGTGGGTGGCAGGTAAAGTGAGTTGGCAATAGATCTTAATGCAAATAGGTAGACATAAAGTTAGATGGACCTGAAGGCCCCTAGGGGTGAAGCAGGTCATAGAATTGGCGACAGTCTTTGACAAACCTCTAGGCCCTCTCTAAGGGCGAAGCAGGTAAGTATGAGCAGATAGTGTAAATGAATGGACCTGCACATAGGTTAGCAGTTACATAGGTCAGCAGTAGTTGTAGTAAATCGAACCTGCATGATGCAGACGTAGTAGCAGAAGAATAGTATTGAATAGATTAAGTATGGTATACAGCGAAGAGCATTGAGGGAATGGACATAAGCATGTAAATCGAAGAGCTTTCATTTGGTAAGCAATATAGTTCTACAGAGCGATGTATATACGTATATACACACGGTCAGGGAGCCAGAGTGGTACATCAGCTGGAATTAGACTCGTGAGAATGATCTGACAAGTCCTGAATTAATGTGCTTCTACTAGTCATAGATGATGATAAATGACGGAGAGGGCCAAGTCTGATGAAGTAGTGTTGTAACAGGATCCAATAAGCCTTAGAACACTGAAGTAGAGTAATGCTGAAGTATAAATCATGAGATTGAAAGTCTTCCTGATAGGCTCAACTAAGTGTCCCGGTAGGAGTGTAGTAGTAATAATAATTCCATGTGAACTGAAGTGGCAAGGCAGAAGCATCCAAAGGAATAGATGACAAATGTCTAAATTAATCCAGATGTGAGTCCATAGTAGAAAGGAGCTACTAAGGCTGGCAAACATGGCAGGCAGGCAGGCGTAGAGTAGGATATGAGAACCTCCAGGCCCCGATGCAGAGTGAGGCAGGTACAGAGTAGAAGCACTCTAACCTCCAGGCCCTGATGGGTGATGCAGGTCATGTAAGCAGGTGAGATAATGTGTTAGTAATAGAAGTCCAAGGGACCTCCAGGCCCATAGGGGCGCAGGTCATTCGAAGTGTGATGTGGTGACACCTCCAGCCCTGCGGGGCAAGACAGGTTGTAGAGCAGTGGTAGAGAGAGTAATAGTAATTGTTGAACCTGCATGCAATGCAGAAGTTGTAACGAAGGAGTAAAGATTAGATTGTATATGGTACTGTAAAATGGTAGCATATCCTGAGCCAATTCCATGCAGAGTAGAAATATTCACTAAGGCAGACTTATGAGAGCAGTAGAATGGTGCTGTAGACTGTCATTGCCTCATCGAGGATGGTAAAAGAATGCAGTGAAGAGACCAGGATGGATGAGTTGGCAATTCGACCAGAGGTAATAAGAATCCTGATACTGTAGTAGATCTATGTCTTAGGCTTAAACTATGATAAGAAAGGCAGTATTGGATAGAGCTCAGCTGGGAGTTCTGACAGGAGAGAGAGTAGCAGTAACTCCAAAAGATTTGAAGCAGCACGGGAAGAAGCATCCAAAGGAATTGAGGTGAATATCCAGAGATGTAGTCCAGAATTAAATCTAGTGGAATGAAGAAGCTTATCCTGAGAAAGTCGAATGAGTAAGTGACCTGGAATGAAGGTGTCTGGCAGATGGAGATCCAAAACAGGGCAGAGGCAAGGCCATCAGCAAGACCCACAAGCAGGGTAGGATAAACGGCTAGACCACATAGGTCAGCCGAAGGAAGGAGTAGAGAGTGGCAACTAGGCCCCACGAAGGCTAGCAGACCATGACCCACACGCAGGGCAGCGAGGAGCAGTGAAGCATGCTAGGCAAGGCCCTTGCATGACCAGCAGTATGGCCAGACCCCATGTAGGCCAGGTGGAAGGAAAGAAAGTGAGTCAAACTAGACCCCACGTAAGCTAGCATGACCAGGGTGCTGCCACGGAGGGCCACCCAGCACAGCATGCATCCCAGAGGCTGAAGCTGAGGCTGTAGTGGATAAGCAGAAAGAAGATAATGCAGTATAAGAACCAGGAAAGTAATGCTCCTAGAACGTCAGGAAAGCCTCAGCCATGTGGAGAGTTATGATTGGAGCAGCAGGCAATCAGAGGCTACAGCAAGCATGGTAAGCTGAATGGCAGCATAGTGCACAGGGGTAGATGCAAGAATTATATAAAATGTTGTGCGGTAGTGAAGCAGGATGCCCAGTAGCATGCTGCAGAATGAACCAACATAGTGTCACTAAAGTACAGTCTGATTCAGAATCCGGCCAGCAAAGCCATACTGGAGTAATAGTAGCAATATCCAAGGTACCACAGCTTGCAGGTTATTTCCAGAGGTCAAGTTCTACATCACGGACTCTTGAACACCTCCAGAGGTAGGAATGAAGCAGCAGCGGGAGGTCTATGGTGCAGGCACAGGTTGAAGTAAGGATAAGAGTGAGGCAGGGAAGGTAGGTCATGAGCTAGTTGGCAGCCGGGAACCAGAAATATGGATGGAATAGGGACTGCTTGTGGAGATAGCTGAGGCAAAGAAGTTCTGTACTATGTGGTTGTATTGTGCCAGCCAAAATGACAATATAGAAGTCTGTCGCACTACAAGATGTTCATGAAATGCTGGGTAAAAGATGTCTGTGTACCTATGTAGCACTCCCAAGTAGCTGTCTAGGCCACTGTGGAGCGATCAGCCTTGCCATACAGATCCCTAGCTTAGTTGAGATACATGGGGGAATATTCAACACTGGAAGCTGGTAAGAATAATGAATTAATAATGTCAAGCAGGAGCACTGCTTTTAGATACTTCTGTAGACGCATATGTGTGAAGGGCTAAATCAGGCTTCTCTGACACGAGTCTGTATGCTAGGAGAAAATATGGATGAGCAGGAATGGTGTCCGAGGAGGAGGGAAGGCTGATGGGCTCTGGAAGCAGACAGGCGAACGTTGAAGTGGAGGTAGCTCGGTGTCCTCTGTGCAGTAGCAAGATGAACGGAAGCCCATTTCGGCAGTGGCTGCATTCGGCCACAATGGAGTAGAGCGGGCAGTCCGAAGCTCTGGAATGCAGACTGAAATGCGCGTGACTCAGTGGTAACAGGGCAATGGGCGCTTGAGTGGGGAGAAAAGAAAAAAAAATACAGGAGGAGTGCAAGTAATAAGTTATGCAGAGAAACAGTCCAGGAAGTCGTGCTAGAAGGGGAAGGACAGCGAGTGGCCGCCGAAACATGGCTCAGTAGGTAAGGAGCAAAGCGGAAATCCCCCCCAAAAAGTAAGGAAACACAGCAAGCAGGGGAGAAGTGGGGGGGGCGGGGCAACAAACAAATGAGCAGAGAGACGGAGGGGGCACAGCGACAGGAGGAGGAAAGAGCAGCCAAGCACCAGCACCTCTGCCAGTGAGTGTGACTCGCTCTAAGCAGAGCAGCAGTTGCCTGCTAGTTAAGTAGGATGTGGGGGAGGAGCTCTTCCCCCACAAAACTACAGGCATTGGTCTTTCAATTGTAAATGCTGTCTATCTCATGAAACATGCATGGGACAGCATCATACAAGAAACCATTGTCTGATGTTTTATAATGGGAGCTTCTCCACTGAAGAAGTGACAGTTGAGCTGCAAGAAGAAGACAGAAACCAACCAGTTGGTCTGACAGAGGAAGAGTTCAAACAGCTTTACCACTTTGGAGACCAGATAAGAGAGGATACCGGTACAAATGACACACTCCAATCTCCAAAATGTGTCCACCAGCAAACTCAGAACTGGAGGAGATGAAACTGCAGACATGTAGAAAGATGCTAGCCTTATAAATCCTACAGATGTTAGAGTGGATTGACTCATGCTAAGGAATGGAACAGAGGGTGACATGATTATTAAAGGGAAACGTCCACATACAGTCGGGCCCCCACCTCCATGTGAAGTGGGGCCCGATTAACAAATCGATAAAAAGTTAAATTAAACTTACTCACTTCATTTATTGAAAGTATATCTGGTTGATCCTGCGCCCTATTGCCCCGGCATTTACGATACAGAACCCTCCCGTCAGCCACAAGCACCAGCGGCTGTCCCCGTGATAACGTTTCAGGCGGGGAGCAGCCGGGGGCATCTATATACTTGATATGAGACTCCTTTTTAAAATAGCTCCGGTTTGGAGCCTGGACATTCGTGGGCAGGTGTCTTATAAGCAGATGATGACCAGTACCATGCCAGTTGATACGTGGTCTCGGTGTAGCCCGGAGATGCACAGATTCTAAACCGGAGCTATTTGAATATTTGGCAATACAGTATCTGTGTTGCCAGATATTCAAATAGCTCGGTTTAAGTCTATCGGACACACCAGACCCGCGGCAACTGACATCTACTTATATCTACCTGCCCACAGGCCAAACAGTATAAAGGAATCTCTATCAATGCTCTTGACTGCTCCCGAAATCAAATCCGCGAGACAACATACTATGGAAGCGTGACATCGTAAATCTGTAGATCAACAGATCTTTCAAATAAACAGTAAATAGTTATTAAACTCTTTTTATCGCATCTTATCGAACCACTACGAAGAAGAACCCAACTGTAATATTCCCAATCACTGTGCATATGTGAGCAAAATACACAACAACCAGGACCTACCAGACTAGCAACAAGGACTAGCTACAAATATAGAAAAGAAAATTATATTTATTATTTAAAAAAGTTTTTTTTTTAAATCTGGTATATTTTTCTATTGCTTCCTAGTTTTCTGGTAACTTCAGTAAATGTCATCCTTTGATGAAATTGCAAATACATTATTAAAAGTGAGAGCACTTCCTGGATACCACTGCCACACTAAAAAAAATGGAAAATTGCGAACATCTTTGTACAGGAAACCTACAGACAAAAGCATTTACCTTCACAGCTTGAGCTTCTATCCTTTACACACCAAAATGTCCGTATCACAGTCAGGCCATTCATTACCACTGCATTTTTTTTTTTTTATTATTTTATTCTTTCTTTTGGTAACCAGGTAACGCCCACTAGGTACAAGTATCTGTTTTCAGGGGTGACCCATGAGTACTAAGGTGTCTAAGTGACTTGCTCAGAGTCACACAGTATGTAAGTGGAGGTTGTGGGTATCAAACCAGGTCTGCTGGATCTACCAAGCTCATTCACGTCTCAGTGCCCCATCCTACTCTGGTGGTGTTATGCAATGTCAGGTCTATTAAAAACAAGACCACAGTAATTGCAGATCTTTTTGGGTCATCAGATCTGGCTTGCACCACAGAGACCTGGCTGGATGATAATTCTGGCCCAGTTCTTGAGTCAGCTATTCTGGCTAGGTTCTTGGTGATACACCACCAGAGGACAGATCATAGGGGTGGGGGTGCAGCCATATATTTTAGATCGGAATTGAGCCTTGTAGATGTGCCAGTTGGGGAGACCAGATCCTTCAAATGTATCGTTGGCACAGGTGTGGGGTACAGGATTCATTTAATCTACCATCCACCTGGGAATGAGAAACAATTCTTGTAGGAAGTCACAGATTTCATCATAGACATGGTATTGGAGTCTCCCAGCTGGTTGGTTCTGGGGGACTTCAATGCCTGGGTCAATGATGAACTCTCGCAGTTTGGACTGGACTTCTTCCAGCTTATGAATTCACTGGGTTTCACACAGGTGATTACCTCTGTGACCCACTGACCCATTGTCAGTGTCAGTGGCTCAGTAGGCTGGGAGATCAGAGGGCTGTGGGTTCAGTCTCCACACTAGGCACTTGGGTTAATATCCCAGTTCTGACACTGTAGTGCAGCATGAGATGGGTGCTGCACTTCTGAGGTGCCATCTTTCGGATGAGACGTTAAACCGAGGTCCCATCTGCCTGGATTGGTGGTAGTTCAGGTGGATATTAAAGATCGCATGGCACTTATCGATAAGAGTAAGGGAAATTTTTATTAGAAACAGAAACTACATACAAAGTAAACATAAACACACACACACACACATAAACACACAAACGCACAAACACACACACAAACACACACACACACAAACACACACACACATACACACACATATACACACACACACACACACACACACACACACACACATAAACACACACATAAACAAACACACACACACATCAAATCCATATATTCTCCCAAAAAAAAGAAAATCACGAAGAAAAGAAATGGAAAAACCTTAAAGGAAACAATAAATGAATATCACTCATGCTAATGGAACCTTCAAAAGCATACCTAAAAACCAAAATTTGTTGCACCTTAACACAGATTTATGTATAAATCATAAAACACAGCTAGTACAACCTTAATGCAGGAGAAAGAAAGAAAAAAGAAACTGTCCATCAATTGACTGCATAAAAAAAGAAAATACAACAAAGAAAAAAAATGTCCAGTTGGTAACCACCAGCTATAATTGTCCTTTAATTAATAGGGGCATCTGAGTCCGTGATCCAAGGTAGGCCTCACCATTTGGCTAACCAGGTAGTTTCCTGCATCGATTGTCTTTCAGTCATACAAATCCTTTTTAGATCTTTAGTTATTTTCCCCAAAATTTCCAGGTGTGTAATCTGCTTTTGCTGTAAAGTAAACAAACATTGGGCTGTCCATATTTGCCACTTACATGCAGTAAATATTATTTCTAATGTCTCACCATCCCATGCTTGCCAGGTTCCAGATACCTCACCATACATTAGGCTATCCAGGGATATGACAGCAAAGGTCGGAGCCTGCCATGTGTTAGCCAAAAGATCCCAAAATCCTATAATGAAAGAACATTGGAAAAAAAGGTGTTCTATAGTTTCAACCTGAGTAATACAGTCCAGTCGACTGTAGTATCTGTCACAAAGCTGTTTGTGCTTCTGGTTCCCCTTAACATTGAGTTTGCCATGGCAGCTAAGCCAGTGCAGATCCCACATATGAGGGGGGATCCTAGGATTTCGTAAAAACTGAAGAGTCCCCATTCTCTTATCTTCTGGGTACTGGTCAAACACTACTGGTACCTGGCAGACTGTACCCAGTAGCTCCACATACACATGTTTCCTCTGCCCAGAGATAATCCCCAGGGTTGTCACCTTCCATTGTCTAAGTCTGGTAAATGTCTTTCTCCAATATATAGGGGCTATTTGTAACTGTTTTACCACCTTCAAATTTCCCCCTTCCCACAGTCGAAATGACATCTGAATTGTCTCGTAAACCCAAGGTTCCCATCCCTTACCCATATGGATTAGAATGGGGCATAAATTAGCCATAAAAAAATTACTATTGAAAAAAAATAAAGGATGAATCATGTTTAATCCCCCCTGATTAATGGGTAAATACAACTTATTTTGTTGAATGGGGTTGAGCCGACTTCCCCATACAGCCTGGAAAAAAAAACACTCAGTAATCTTGTTTCTAATGTTTTTGGTGGTGGAAAAATATAACTTATAAACAAAAACACTGGAACCAAGTAAGTTTTAACTAAATAAACTCTCTTCTTTTTCCCCCATTTTCCATCTATTCCAGCCATTTACTTTTCGTTGCGCTATCTCTAGTTTCTCCTCCCAATTAAAAAGGTCTGGACATTCCATTCCAAAATGGATTCCCAAAATTTTAATTGGACCTGTTCAAAATTTAATGCCCCCAATATTTACTGGGGTGGGGCTATCCTGTCCTAACTTCTGTCCTACACATTTGTGTAAGTTAAGACATGCTCCTGCCACTGATCCAAACGTGGAGCATAACTGCAAGGCCTCCAGTATGGAGGCTTTATCTTGTACCAATAAACAAATGTCATCTGCATAAGCCAGAACTGGGCTTACTTGTAATGTAGAGGATGAAACAATAGGGGAAAGGGCTTGGGAGTACTGTAACATATGCCACAAAGGATCCAGAAAAAAAGACATAAAATTGGGCTTAGGGGGCACCCTTGTCTTACCCCTCTCAATCCCAACCAGTGGGCCACGCCATCCATTAACCAGTGGAAAAACTGTTGCAGTTCTATATAGCAGTTTAAGCCACTGTATAAAACCTCCTGGAATTTGAAATTTAGCCAAAACAAGCCATAAAAAATCATGCTGAACAGTGTCAACGGCTTGTTTTTGATCTAAGGATAGGACATACCCATTTAAAGAGATTGGAATTACCTCTCTCAAAAATTTCTCTTATCAAAACCAGATTATCTTGAATACATCGCCCAGGAATGGAGGAAGTCTGACTGGCCGAAATTACCTCTGTGGCTACCGACAGCAAACGTTTTGCCAATATTTTAGACAGTATTTTAAAATCAGTATTTAATAAACATATTGGTCTCCAATTTGTTATGACTCTTTTATCCCCTTTCTTAAAGAGATATATCAGAGAGCCCATATTTAAATGTAACGGCAAAGATGGACTTTTTAACAGACAGTTATAAACTTGGGTCAGTTCTTCCCCCCAGTATGGAACTAAAAACTTATATAACTCAGATGGCAAACCGTCTGGGCCAGGGGCCATATTCACTTTCAGAGTCTGAATACCCTCCACCACTTCTGCTAGACGTATATCTGTAACCAGATTTGCACTGTCCTGTAAAGAAATGCCAGGAAAATCAATGTGGGACAACACCTCAGCAGTTCATGCAGTATCAAAAGTGGTTGGACTAAACTTTTCCCCAGTATAGGCAGTAACTACCGCCATAATCCCATCCTTAGTTTGTACTATTTGACCCGGATCATCATATAAGGACAACATTTCTTTATGACTAATACGGGAATGACATGCTTCAAAAGGGCATACTAAGTCAGTCGAACCTGTGGTACCAAACTGTTGTTGGTATCGAATAAATGGGATTTTTCCATATGGAACTGTTGCATTTTCTCCTTAAAAATTTGAATCTATGGGGTGTAGTTGTGTTTAGTGGTAATAGACAATGTAAATAATCTCTGTAGGTGAGTCCGAATCACAAAGTATTCTTTATATTTGGTCATGCATACAGTTTTACTATATTGTTTCAAGAAAAAACCCAGGTCCCTTTTGGTATCTAGCCACCACTGTACTGCATCCTCATATAAAATAAACACTGATTTTCTAGCCTCTACAAATTCAGTCAAAAGAAGTTTAAAACTCATATCCACTAATATGGATGTATTCATTTTCCAGATAGTCGGTCCTTTCTGAACATCACTAACTTCTCCAATTTCAACAGACAACCTCCTATGATCGGAGAATTCTGCTATCTGCACTTCAACCCTCTTAATGCATAATTGATAAGATATAAACAAAAAATCAATTCTAGTGGCGAAGTTTCCTTTGTAAAAAGTCGGTGTGTGTTGCTCTGTATTTGATGAAGAGGAGTCAATGAGTTTAGCTGTCTATCATGGAGGACAAAAAAAGTGAATCAGAATATGTTTTAACTGTTTTAGAAGTATGTGTTTTGTCTTTAAGAGATAAGCCACAATTAAAGTCACCACCAAAAATAACAAACTGTGAAGTGTGTAAAAAAGGCTGGATAATTTTTAACGTCTCAACCCGAAGCACTTTAGTTTGTGAAGCATAATAATTAATTAATCTATAAGAAACCTGCTGAAATTTAATATCTAGAATAAGAACCCGTCCTGGAACTACATCATATAATTTCATTAATACCATTTTCGTACAATGGAACAAAATTCCCACCCCTGAAGCTACTTCCTGGCCTATTGACCAAAAAGATGGACCTGGGTACCATGCCCTAGTGGCTTGCATTACTTCAGGCAACGTGTGAAATCTAGCATCTTGTAAAAAAATAATACCAGCAGCAGACAATAAATAAGAAAAAACTAAATCTCTTTTAATTGGGTTCTTGATACTATTTACATTAATAGTATGAAAAACATGTCCTGGGATCAGCATTCAGGAAGAAAATAGAAAAAGAAAACAATGCCTTTATTACTTTAATCTACCCTTACGAGTAGCAGACTCATTATGTTTAGTTTTGGCTTTTCTTTTCTGAGCTCCAGTTTTTTCCACTGGTGCCTCCATATCAGTAGTTTGGTCCGGTATAGAAGACTGCACAGATGAGGAATCTGAATCATCTGAAGACTCCCCCATGGACTGTAATAGCTCATATTTGTTCAAGAGGAAGACTGCCATTGGACATGGCTGTGAGTCTAGCAATTTTCTGCTGGGTCACCGAAGAGTAAGTGTGATCCTGCTTGTTGAGGTGGAGGGGGTGGCCCCATTATTTCCATTCCAGGCTTCTTTGCTAACCTTAAGTCATGAGAAGACAACACTGTGGTTTGTGGCTCCTTCACACTGTCAGGGGCTCCTATCTGTGGAGTTTCTTCAATTAAACTCCTAACTCCATTGTCCGTCATTTTACTGGTTGAGACACGGGGAGGGGGGAGGAAATCCCTGGAATTGTCAAACTGTGGAGTCTGGTTTGAAGTCGTAGGAATATTTAGTGCCAGTGTATCGGGAATAGCCCTCTCCTCCCTTCTCTGTTCAGCCAAATCCTTCTCTTCACCCCCTCTCCCTTGATCCTTCTGGGCAAAGATTCTCTGTTTTTGGGCGAGGGATATATATAGCCTTTGTTCCGTGCCATCAGCCAACTCAGGCACATTGTGCGCAGCCCATTGGCAAGATTGAAAGTTATGGCCAAGTGCATCACATAAGTTACATCTTTCCTGTTCAACACAGTGAAAATCTGAATGCCCCAGTTCCCCACAGACCGTACATTTTATCTGGTCACATGCACTACTTAAATGTGCTACTGACCCACAGCGGTAGCATGCTTTGGGCTGCCCGGAATAAAAAAGGACCCCTCTATCCCTACCCAAAAAGAAACTATTGGGGAGATGAGTCAACCCTGTGTCTGTTATTTGAGCATGACTGCACCCTCCATCCCCAGTCCACAACTGTTCAGAATCAAAATTGCTTCTGGATCCAAAGTACAGTACATCGTGCTTTAAGCCAGTGTGTCAGGTCATTCATACTGACTCCCTCACTTCTAAATAAAACAGTTATTGTCTTCTGGCTGGGCCTAGATAGGGTAGAACAGAAAAGGGTGTCCATAATGGGGTCATTTGTAATTTATGGTATTTCAGCTAAAATTGTTCCAGCCCTTGCTGTGTCTTGAAACTGACATCAAATGTCATTTCCCCGGCACATGAATCAGTGCATGTACTTCATTTGTGAAAAAATTCAGTGAATCTTTCAGTAGTTTTCTAGCAACATACAACCTATCTGGGGCTTCTGTTAGACCTCCAAGATAGCAAAGTCTAACCACATTATGCCATTTAGCTGGCTGCATAGGGCCTCGTGGAGGCAACCCCTTAGGTTTACTGATGGTCCTTGAAGTAACTGCAGAATATGACTTTTTATTTACTCTAGCTTGGGACCCAGTGACAGGCGAAGGTTTTGGTGTTGGGTTATGTGGCAACAAAGTTGTTGATGATCCTGGTATGTTTAAGATAGGATTTTGGGTTAACAACAACTCCTCTGGGAGTTCCAGAGGTGAAGGGGTCTCTCCGTGATGAGTAGTTGCAGGAACCTCAGCCTGCCTAGTCTCCTTTTCCTCAAATGTTCATATCGGGGAAGTCCCCGAGACCCACTGCCCATTTGTAGGGTTTCTTTCCCAGCCCGCTGCGAGTAAAGCCTTTTTGGCTGACCAGGTTTCATCTTGTCCAATTTCCAATGCTACTGCTTCATACCAACTAAGACCAAGCTGTAAATCTATTTTTTGTTTCTCTGTACCTTGCATATTTTCACCTCCTGCGATTGCATCAAGATCAGGAAAGCTATCTGATGTTATTGTGGGCTGTCTTAGGCTGGGTTGCGCACCTACGGTTACCATTCCTGACATGTTCCCCACAGACATTTTCACTGAGTTAGTCATACAGTCATTGTCACTAACCTGCCACTCAAATCCCAAGTCTGGGGGAGCAATATTTTGCAGGTTCTGAGATGTATTCAGCTTTGTCGTTTTCATCTCCGTATCTGTTAATGCCTGTGATATCGATGCATCCTTTGTAGAAGCGTCAGCCATTTGTGCCAGCAGTATCCCAAGGGCCTGTAGATGCCGCTCCTCTTCATGCTGCAACAAATCCAATACAGTAGGGTTCAAAACTTCTGCAACTGTCTCCTGTTGTCCAGGTAATGTCTCCATTTCTGTAGATTGGAGCTGCACATACTCTAGACCCTCAGTAGGGCTAACATGCTCCTCAGATTTCTGTACTGACCCAGAAATATCCATAAAAGTCTCCATACTTTGTGATGCAGGGACTGAATCCATATCCTCTGTCTCCATAGTCTCCTCAAAGTTCTGTTCCAAACTGTGGTCAGCCATCTCTCCTGCCACATCACTTCCTCCTCAGTCGAGCTTCAAACTATGCTCCTCCATTCCTGCACACAGGAAGAAGAGCCCCCTGGTGGAGTAGGGTAATTTCCCCAGTGTCCTGGCCAAATTTCCCTCATTCACAAAAAATACCACCAACAGCTTAATCTGGTTCAAGGTCAGTTGGCATTCATCTGTATCCCCCTCCCCCGGGTCGTGCCTGAAAATAGGCAGGATTTGTCTAGTGCACTTACCCGGTCAACAAAAACTAAATAAAAATTAAAATAAATAAACATGGTCATTCATTGGACCTTCTGTTCCTACTGGATATGGAGACCTCAGACCTGGTGATGGAGCCAGTCAGATGGTCTAACCATCACACTATAAGGTTCAATTTCCAGGCTCCCCCCATAGGCCTGCCCCTACAAAGATGGTCTGGTGCTGCCCTTTAAGGGGTTTGACCCCAGATGGCCTGGTGGTGGCACTGGACCTATCGGGTCTTCTGAGTGCAAGCTTGGGTCCAGAAAATCTGGTACTGGCCTATAATAAGGCTATGACTGAGGGTCTGGATTCTGTAGCTCCTGTTTGGATTCATCCCCTCACCCGTCACCCTTTGTCCCCTTGGTTTGATGGGACTTTGAGAGAGTCGAGGAGAGTGGGGTAAAGGATGGAACGGTGCTGGTGGAAATCGGGCCTTGATGCCAACAGATTTGGATTGATGGCCCATTATAAGGACTATCAATTAGCCATCACCCATAAGAAGGCAGGGTTCCTGTCTAGGGATATTGCTACTGCACAGAATTGATCAGCTCAGCTCTTCCGAACTGTGGACAGACTGTGCAATCCAGCCTGTCTGCAGCTCCAGAGAGCATTGTCACAGGAGAAATGTGATGAGTTTGCTCGATTCTTGCAGATAAGGTTGCCAACATCAGGTCTGAGATCTGTGCGACCCATTCCAATGGGTGTGGTGGTGGTTGGTGGGAGGTTACAGGACCTCGGTGTGTCTGGTCCAACTTTGACTGGCTGGAGATCAGGGATATTGTGAGGATCATTCAGAATATGTGGCCTACCTGCTGTAGTTTGGACCCGGGAACAACATGCCTCCTTGTGGGGTGTGTTGAGGTCATTGGCCCAGTCCTAGCTGAGATTGTCTGGAGTTCTTTAGAAACAAGTGTGTTTCTGGACACCCTGAAGGAGATGGTTGTTAAATCTCTCCTTAAAAATCCTTCTCTTGACCCAGACTGTCTCGCCAACTACAGACCCATCTCTAACCTTCCCTTTGTGTGTAATTTTATTGAGAAGGTGGTCACAAAGCAGCTGGATGATCATCTTACCATCCACAATATCTGTGATTCTCTCCAGTCCGGATTTCAGAGGAGACATCGTATCGAGATGGCTTTAGTTCGGGTACTCAGTGACCTCCTGACAGCGAAAGATTGGAAGAGCCGTTCCATCTTGGTTTTTCTAGATCTCTCTGCAGTGTTTGACACAGTGGACCATGGTATGTTATTGGAGCACCTGCAGCTCATCTGTGGACTGTCTGGTACAGTCCTCAGATGGTTCCAGTCTTTCCTCATGGGCAGGTCTCAGAGAATGGTGTCAGGGATTTATTCCTCTGGCACCTTTTCCCTGCCCTGTGGGGTGCCGCAGGGCTCTGTTTTATCACCCATGTTGTTTGCAGTGTATATGCTGCTGTTGGGAGACATTGTAAGGCAGTATGGGTTGAGTTTTCACTGCTATGCAGATGATACTCAACTATACTTGCCCTTTGTGCTCGGGCAGGATGATGCTGTCTCGGTCTTTAACAACTGCCTCTCCTAGATCCAGTATGGGATGAGTTCCAACTGACTGAGGTTGAATCTAGATACAACAGAGGTCTTGGTTGTGGACCCAGGTCATTGGGTTGAGGGGCTTTTGGCTGGGCAGCCTTCTAGGCCCAGGCTTGGGGGCAGCCAGCTGATGGCCTCTAAACAGATGCGAAATCTGGGTGTTATTTTTGACAAGGGATTGATGCTCAAATCCCAGGTGTCGTCCATCATCAGAACCTCTTTTAACCATCTCAGGAATATCGTCCAGACTGAATGCCTGGTTCCTCCTGATGACCTTCTAACATTGATCCATGCCTTTGTGACCACCCACCTTGACTACTGCAACTCTCTATACCTAGGGCTATGGGGGTTGATATCCACCTCTTACAACTAGTGCAGAATGCAGTGGCCAGGCTGTTGACTGGTCTTTCTTGATCTAGCCATGTCACGCCTGTGCTGCGCAATCTGCACTGGTTGCCTATTCAGTGGTGGACCACCATCAAGGTCGGTTTGCTGACCTATAAAGCCCTACACGGACAGGGTCCATGCTATTTGCAAGAGCTTCTGTATCCGTACCACGCCCTCTGCCCTCTCGGATCTTCCAACGAGGGATTGCTAGAGGTTTGCAGGATCCTCTAGAAGACCTCTGGGGCTTGAGCATTTGCATTTGCATTTGCAGCCCTGACCCTGTGGAATTCTCTACCTCATCAGATAAAGGAGTGCCTGTCCATGAAGGGATTTAAATCTGCACTAAAAATGTATCTTTTTAATCTGGCTTTTCCTGAGTTGGAATGAAATGAATGAGTATGACTGTCTTTTACTTATTCATGGTTGTTTTAATGTTTTAAAATGTTATTGTACAAGTACTATAATATCCTTGAATAGAGCTTTTTAAAAATAAACTTGATTTGATTCATTACTCTAACCTCTAGGCTATACTGCCAGCCCCAAGATTTGAACTTCTTACTCTGGTTGGGGTAGAAACCCTGCCAGTGGACAACTAATTAGCAGAAGGAAACCAGTAAAACAGGGACAGACATCTTGTTGCACTAAAGGAATCCTTCAAGCAGAAGGGATATAAATCTAACACCATTTATGGGAATATCCACATTCCGCATGCCAAGAGACGAACTATTAAAGTACAAGCCACAGAGAACATCGGAACATACACTTCTGTTAGTAACTTAAAATCTAGAACTGGAAAAATATATAAAATAATAAAAGGTTTGCAGCCCTAATTGTTTGAAGACAAAATCCCAAAAATATATATTTCTCACACCACCAGTGCTTGCCTTCCATCATTCACCAAACCTGAAGCTGAAACTGGTGTGAAAAAAAAAAAGAAATTCCCTTAGACCTCCAGCTAGGTGACAAGAACACCTCGCTGCAAACTATGTACACACATCTCTCCAGAGACACCTGTCAATCATGATGGAAAAAAACACTTGAAATCCAAAACTAATATTCCTCTTTTTCCAGCAATGTAATATATATGATACAGTGTACTAAATGTGAGAATGGCTGCTATATTGGTGAAACTGGACAGCAGTTTAAAATATGACTGAACCATCACAGATTTACATTCGCAAGCAAAGATGAGAATACACTAAAAGGGAAACTTTTTTTAGACCAGGCCACTCCATCAGTGATTTTACTATCAGATTATTAAAAGGTAATATCAAGAATATAGTGCCTAGGCTTGCCACCTTTTCTCCCCCCACCACCTATCTTGGCCTTTCTGGTCCCCTTGTAGGGTCCCTGGCATTCTGGAGGGTTCATTGGATCAGGCCTCATCCCCTCCCAGGTGTGATTTCTCATTCCCTCCCTCTCACGATCCCTCTATAATTGCAACGCCTAACCGCAGGAGGGTTTACAAATGCCTGAACTTCCCTGTCCCCCTTGGAGGGTTCATCGCACCCTGAAGGGTTTTCTTTTTGGATCAGGCCTTATTTCCCCTCCTAGGTCTGTGTCTCTCTGTCTCTCTGTCTCATCCCTACTCCAGTCCCCCGTCCCCTTGCAGGGTTCCCCACATCCTGAAGAGGTATCTCTGCGACACAACTCTGCACTGTCTGTTCATCTCATCCTCTCTCTCTCTCCTTCACCCCTTATTTCACGATAGCACTTGTTTACTTATTACCATTGCACTTATTAATTGTTCTCACAAATTACATATGTATGCAACACTGTTTGTAACAACTGCCTTAATTTGTTATATATTTTACCTCCTTATGCGGCTGGGGGGGTGTTACCAATGGTTCCCCCCCCAATCCGGCCTGACAGGCAGCCCCCAGACCTTCCCCCATCCCAAGCTCAACCCCTCACCTTCAACCTATGCCACGATCTGTTTGCCGTGGTGGGCACGTAACCACCGCCACAGGATCTGAGGTGGTTGATCTGCACAGAGGGAGCATCCAAGCAGAGAGCGGCAGAGGCCGCCCGTCCGACCATCATGCAGCCCGCGATATTTTTCTTCCTCCGTTTCTTCCCCTACGTCTGTGGAGTGCAATGACGTCAAGGGACCGGAGCGCGTGCGCTCCCACACGCGCCTCTCTCCCAATGTCTTGCCATATAGTACGGCCCTCTAGTTTGCTCTTTTCGACATGTCATAGCCCCCAGCCACCGCTAGGAGCCGACAGGACAGCGAGGCATTCCTCTCCCAACCCCAGAGAAGGAGAGCAGTCAACGGATGCTCAATCCTTCTCTGCCTCTGCCGACCCCCGACGGCCCGGGCTCATTCCCGAACCTGGGTCGCCGGTGCAGCGCGAGGTGTGGCATCCAGCGCCTCAACCCTCAGCGCCACCAGGCCAGCCAGCAACTGCCTTAATTAATTGTATGCTATGTTGATCTTTGTAACTTGAATGCAAAATGTCTCATCCCTATTGTACCCTTCCCCCCAGGTCACACTGGGAGACTAGCAACCTATTGCTCAGTGTGTCTTCCTGGTGAAACATTTCAATAAATAAATAAATATTTAGGAACGATGAACATTTGAACTGAAATTTATCCAACTTTTTGACACTAAAGGAAAATGACTTAATAAAGATGTTGGTTTGGTCACATTACCAGAGATAAATTCATGTTCACCCCCAAAAAAGAACAAAAGGCTTCAAATGTTTCTCCTTTCAGCCTTGAACCACCACATCAGCAATGACAATGGGATAGAATATCCCAGTTCTTCCTGTGTTTGTTTTTATGAATATGAATTGACTTTGTAGAGCTTTGATGTTTAAACAATCTGCACCATGTCTTATTTGAATCCATATCCAACCTCTGTATCGGACATGTTATTCAGCTCTGCTTTCAAAGACCTGAGGAAGGGGGTATAACTCTTGAAAGCTTGTCCCAAAAACTATTTTGTTAGTCCAACAAAAGGTATCACTTGCAGCACATTTGTTTTTTTTTAGTTGTTTAACTGTTTTAACAGTCAACACCATGGACCAGATTCACAAAACATTGCCCGGTCGCAAACCCAGTTTGCCTGGCACAAACTGGGTTTTGCCTGGAGTCGGCATTCACAAATTCCAGTTTGCCCACGGAAACTATTTTTGCGCCCGGGCAAAGTTGTGAGGGGCACCGCAGTGCAAATGAAGGGGAGGGGACATGCATATCCCCATATCCAATTCACAAAGGTTTAGCTCCACGTGAGGGCCTTCTGCGAAGCTCCTTGCATGGAGAAATTACCACCGACCAAAATCTGGTGGTAATCTGTGCAACCCTAGTGGTTGGTGGAGGTACTACGGCACCCGACACTCCCCTCCCCATCTTCTGATCACTGTCCTGTTCATGTAAAACTATTCCCTGGTAGTCTAGTGGTACCTCCCCTCCTTCCCTCCTTCCTGAGCCTGATTGCCCTCCCATTTATGTAAAAAAATTCTCTGGTAGTCTAGTAGTGCCCTCCCACTACCCAATCCCCGACCGCCATCCTGTTCATGTAAAACAATTACCTGGTAGTCTTTTGGTTCCCTCCCCTCCCAACCTCTGATTGTTGTCCTGTAGTAGAAAACTATAATCCCTGGTAGTCTTGTGGTCCCTCCCAATCCCTGAACCCTATCAAATGACATATGCACATCCATAACCCTGGTGGTCTAGTGGACCCCCCACCTGTCAGACAGTGTCCCCCATCCTGTTCTCCCCTTCAGCCCGATCCCCAGCCAGTGACCAGCACAGCCCTCCTCTCACCACCATGGCTGGCCACTGACTGAACTCTCAAGGAGCATGTACTGTATAAAGTATGTCTCATTGACAGTGATTAACAGCAGGGTTACGGATGTGCATATGTCATGGGACAGGGTTCAGGGACAGGAAGAGACTACTAAACTACCAGAGATTATAGTTTTCTACTATGGGATGGCAACCAGAGGTAAGGGAGGGGGAAGGGCACCACTAGAAGACCAGGGAATATTTTTACATGAAAAGGAGAGTGATCAGGGATAGGGGAGAGGGGAGGGAACCACTAGACTGCCAGTGGTAATATTCTTGTATTACGGGATGGCCATCAATGATGGGAGGGCACTGGCCACCACGGACTGCAGCTGCATGTCAGCCATGAGCTGGGGGGTTGTGGCAAGTCCCTGCAGCCTATGCAATGGGCCCATAATGAGCATGCAAATGGCCTCCTAGTGCCTTGCATGTCCCATGGACTAATTTGCATGGCTGGCTTTGTGAATTGCACTGTAGCACAACAGTGCTATCCATTACATTGGGGTATTCCTGGCTCCAAGCCAGGGCAGCACTACAGGAGTTAGTACTGGCTCAACCTGGCCCCTCTTCACAGTCAGATAGTGTAGTGCACTATCTGACTGTGAATAACAGATTTTGGACCATGCACAATTGCAAGGCTCAGCGCATTTTGCACTGCACTTTGCTCTTTTTTGTGAATCCTGCCTCACATTCTTTAAATAAACACATAGGGGCCTATGCACAACGGCATGGGAAAGGCATGGAAAATGCAGGATATGCAGCACACAGCTGCACACCATGCAGGACCTGCACAGCATGAGACATGCACGACCAGACTCGTGGACTGTGCAGAGGCAGTGGGCCGCACCATGGAAGGCATGGAATGGGATGAGCAGGTGGCAGAGGAGGGGACAGGGTATGCATTCCCGCCCCTTGACCCCACCATAAAAGAAGAACCGCACCTGCCAAACCACACACAGGAACATGAATCCTCGAACATAGAGGAGGTGTGGAATGAATGGCGGAACCAAGGGAGCAAGCCATGCACAGCAACAGGGAGGGAGGGAGAGCAGGGGAGGCACATGCCAGGCCTAGGAGATGGAGGCCCCCACGTCGGTGGGACTAGATGGTCCCGATCATCCAACTTCACAGGGCTGCAGGTTGCCATGATGGTGAGCAAGATCTGTGCCAACCATGACAGGCTATATGGTGCACACAGCCTGTCCACCCCCCCGCAGAGATAAAGTCACCCCTGTGGCTGGAAGTGCAGGCTGCCATCAACGCTGCCGGACTGGATGCCAGGATGATAACAGTGATAAAGCACAAATGGCGGGACCTGTGGATCACCATGAAGAGACGCCTGGCGGCGGCAGCACACAAGCAACATGACATGGAAGAGGAATCACCCACAGAGGGGCCCGAGCTCACCCCAATAGAGCAGATGGTAATGGACATGATCACAGCGATGAGCATCCATGGAGTGGACAAGGGTGTGGACACGTCAGCAGATAGGCATGGCACAGATGTACTGCACACCCATGCATGGGTCACATACAACCTCTGAGACCTAACATACCCCCTGTGTGCCAACAGAGCCATCCAGAAGGTGGAGGACATGGTGATGACCAGCCGACATGGACACCACACACCACAGATGCAAAACATGCCCAGCCAATGGAGGACAACACTGCAGGTAAGCCAGGGTGGGGACGGGTAAGGATGTAGGCCTTGCAGCATGAGCAATGCATGTAACACGGCCTACCATCTACATCCCTCAGGGAGAAGACAGCCAGCTATGTCCCCCAAAAGTGGTGCAGGAGCAGACACAGAGGCAGATGTAACTGCCATGGACGTGACAGGGATGCATGGAGGTGGAGGGACACAGGGTGGCACGCAGGGCAACTGCAAGATACAGGACACACAAAAGCCATGCATGGCTGGCCAACCGAGTGCATCCAGCCCACTCCTGCCATGCCGTGGCATGCATGCACACACTGTGGTCATCGTGGACCCCGACAGTGGTGAGGAGGGCTCGTCCACCCAGACAGCAGGGTGCAGCATGGCGGCATGTGCTGCAGTGATCACCGACCGGCAGTACAGCAAGCTGCAGTGGCTGGAGCAGGATCACCTGGAGGTGCAACGGCTGTTGGCCATGACATAGCATGCATCACCGCATCCCAGGAGTGGTTGGAGATGACCATCGCAGGCTGGAGTATGCCACCATTGGTGACAAGTGGAGGGCAATGACAGGAGCCCATGCGGCATGGTAGACAGGGGTCACCTACAGGAGGACAGGGACATGGGCACTGGAGGGCCAACACTGGCCGAAGCCACATCGCTGGGCCCGGATGCCGACACGGACATGATTACGGGGACACTGGCAGACTCTCAGCCGTGGTCAGACACGTGGGGCAGCCAGACTGCTGATGGCGGGGGTGACAGTCCAGCAATGGAAGGTGGCACCGGGCAGGACCCTGCAGCCTCCATTGACCCGTGGGAGGCACCACAGCACAGGGGCTGTGGCAGCAGATCACTGAGGCATATGCACAGGTGGGAGACATGGGCATCTGGATGGGAGCATACCACACCACAGAGCATGCAATGGCCGTGACACGCTGGACTGGTGCACCGCCAGGCTGTGACACAGACATGGCCCTGGGCCGACGCACATGGTACCACACACACACACACACACACACACACATATGCACTGGCAAGGTACACAGGGCACGGGCAGCACAGGGTGATGATGGCACAACATGCATTAGGGCCATGGACACACTGGGGGGACCCTTGTGTGGCTGGCTACCTTGCCATGGTACAGGGGCTTGTTGAAGGAGCCATGGGACCTTGCCACCAAATGCCAGCCATACCAGTGGGCACACACACTGTGGGCACTGCGGGGCCGAGGCATGCCTCAGACAGTGCATCATCAATGGGCATGCATCAGCCACCATATCACCACCAGGCACAGCCAGCATGGGCCCCGATGGTATGGATACTGGGCTGCAAGGCTGCACCCTAATGTGGGCCACCGTGCCTAGCAGTGGAATGTGCCATTGATGACCACCACACATGCTGCATGGTGTGCTGCAGTCTCCTGGCGGTGCATCGGACCATCAGCCTCGTGCTCCGGTGGCATGGCTGGGGGCTCATAATGAGGCATCGCTACACCCCGACGCATGGCCATGTTGTTGTTCAGTATCACACAGGCCACAAAGACATGGCAGGTTCACATCGGGCACAGCATCATGGTGCCCTGGAGTGGTCCAGACTCCAGAATCGCATCTTCAGGAGGCCGATACTCCTCTCTATGATGGCCCTTGTCCTCCGGTGTGCCATGTTGTAGGCAACCTCGGCCGCATCCCCAGGCACCAGGTAGGGCATCAGAAGGTACTGCCACAATGGATAACTGCTGTCACCTGCAAGAGAGAGGGGAGACATTAGACATGGCACGTGCATATGTTACGGCCATACAGGGACAGCGACACCTACCCAGTAGCCATCCATTGACATGTTTCGCACGGAGCCAGGCACTGAGACATGACCCATCCAGGATGTAGACTTCGTGGCATAACCCAGGGTACCATGCACACACATCGGTGAACAGGTTCCCCGCATCACAAATGACCTGGCATTTGATGTTGTGGAAGCCTTTGCAGTTGCGATACGCTGCCTCATTGACCGTGGGTGGCAGGATTACGAGGTGCATGCAATCCATGGCACTGAGCACACTGGGCATTCTGTGCATCGTGTGGAATACCTGCTTTGTGGTGTGGACCTCACCGGCCATCTGTGGGAGATGGACATGGTCCTGCACATGCGGCAGCAGGGCATCTGTGACCTGGGCCAGTGCCCTGGACACAGACGACAGACTCACGCCAACCACATCACCGGTGACGCGTTGGAAGGACCCTGTCACATAGTATGACAGTGCACACATGACCTTGGTCTCCACAGTCATGGTCATGGACCAGCATGTACGTGGGCCCACGATGTCCAGGACCATGTCACACAGGTGTTCGACCATCAGCCATGGCAGCTGGAAGTGGTCAATGCAGTGAGTGTCCTGTAGCCCATGCTCATCCATTCGGGGCCAGAACACATGCTCCCATAGCCGATATCCACCACCCCTCTGTCGCCTTGTGTTCAACTGGTAAACATTCATTAGCATTCCTGGGCACATGTCACCATCTGTCGGTACTGGTCTGTACTGGGAATAGCGCAATGCACAGGTGTCACACCACTATGTAGCATCCAGGATGGCAGGTGTATGGCAGTACCGTGCATGCACCAGTTGGGGGCTGCCCCACACGTACATGTGGCGTTGGCTGCAGGCGTGGACTGTCCCACAGGGCACGCACCACATCATGCATGCAGCAAGCTGTCCGTGCACCACACCCTGTTGCCACATGGCTGGGGGCATGTCCCTCCCATGGTATGCATGGTGCACCCTTAGGGGTGCACGTGTGCCCTGTCACATGCCACGGGCGGGATGCATGTGGGGGCCACATGCCATGTGCATGACAGGTGCTGGTGGCCTACATAAGGGGATGTCCCGTGCCTTTGCACGTCACACTGGCAGCATGGAGTGATACCCAGAGGACCTGTGGCATGTTGCGGAGGCTGAGTTCTCTGACAGTGGCAGCTACGGCACGCTGTGGGCCACCACGGCCATGCTGAGGGTATGTATGTGTGCTGCTTTGGTGTCATGTGTATGCCGGTGGGGGTATGCAGTGGGCTGCCTTGGTATGTGTGTGCATGATGACCTCATGTGTCTCACCCCCACAGGGACTGACAGCCATTCCACAGCACCTGGAGCTGCGGCGGAGGGAGCAGCCAGATGGGGCCACCATCATGGTGGAGACACCCAGGGCACAGTACCACATACGGTGGGTACAGGATGCCACAGCACCTTCACCGAACCATCATTGTGGGTGTTCTGCACTACGAAGGGGAGCAGGGTGATGCAGAGCCACAGACCCTGTGGAGGGTCGATGTGCAATCACAGGTAGGTGCACCTCACACGCCATGAGTTACCATTTGGGCCCTTTTCCAGGGCACCTCCGCACACACAGCTGGGATATGGGCACCCTGTGCAGCCACACACACATGGCAGTGTAACCCCTGGACTGTGTCCATACACCCACAGCCCGGGACTGCCCTGTGTGTAGGCCCGGACAGTGTGGGGGACGGTGTTCCAGTGTATGCAGGCCTTGGCAGCAGGGCCCATCAGGGTCGGGGACTGTGCAGGAGAGGTACAGGGATTTGGGCAGGCCTCCCAGGTGCCAGAGTGGGGGTTGGAGTGTGTGCACCTGTGTTAGGCAGGTGAATTTGGGTGGCATGTGTGCAGCACGGCATCAGGCCCGGAGTACATCCAACTCAGTGTATGGGTATGGGGAAGGGTGTAGGACACAGTGGTGGTGGTGGTGGGTTCGTGGCTCTTCCTGTGTACACTGTGCTAACTGTCTGCTTCTCTCCACAGTGATACCATGGACCCATTCGGGGCATGGTGCTGTGCCATGTGCCAGCGGAGGAGAGGACCAGCAGCAGCCAGGAGGTGGACAGACAGACTGTGACAGAGCCAGAGGAGGGAAGGTAGTGCCATGTGAGATGGCGTAGGGCTACCGACGGCTGGCCGTCTGGATGCAGCAGCTATGGACCTTGTGTGGAATTGTGCATATGGGGGCTGGGGTTTCTACCACTTGTGCAGTTGTGCTGCTTGTAATAAATGACCAGCGATCTACAATTTGTCATCTTTACCTCATGTGTGGGTCTGTGCGGGTGTGTGTGTTGTTGGGGGCCACTGCTCTGGTCGGCTGCAGGGCTATCTGTTGGGGGGCTGGCGACAGGTGCCTGGGCAGGTCGGTGTGGGTCACAGGGGACAGTGCAGGGGGGCACATCAAGGAGCATGGTGTCTTGGTCCCAGAGAATGACAGTGTTGGTGGTATACCTCTCCACTGTCCTGCATTACATGGAATATTTCATTATTTTACTTCACCTCAGCTCCCTGTTCCACATTGTGGGGATTTGTTCCACATTCAGTGTCAACACTGTAAAGCATATATCCATAGTAAATGATGCAGGATATGTATTCCATTAATAACAGACTTTCTGAACATATATGCAACATTTTAATAGTGTTCTGGGCTTCTTAGGTACAGATTTGATTAAGTGTCCCACAATTTGCCCATTGTGCCACATTTTGACAGGCAATGTTCCACATTTGGGGGACGAAAAGTTGAGAGGTATGGTTGTCCATGTGGGATTCATGTTGCCATAGTGGCATCCTGTCCCTCATTGCCGGCTTGCACAGGTGGGTCATGCATGGTCATGGTGCCTGATGCTATTTCCATGTGTGCAGTCTGTGGGCCTTGGCAGTTGCTCTGGGATCACCAGGGCCATCCCGTGTTCCCAGGGGCACATGTGTAATGTGGTGCTGGTGCCTGGGGGAGGTATGTTGTGGCCGCAGCCATGTTGTGGCTGTGGGCTGGTCCCACCTGCAGGTCAGCTGGCTCTGCCATTTGTGGGCTGCCATCCTGTGAGTGCGTGCCTCTCTCGCCATTGCAGGTGGTTTGCCCACTTGGTGTCCCTGTGCAGTGCCCTGCCATGGCTGCTCCCTTGGGTCATAGGCCCTGGTCAGTTAAGTCACCGTCCGCTGGCATGTGGTCGCACTGTCATCACCAGACCACTGCATGGGTGTGCGGGTGCCTGTGCACTGCTGTGGCATCCCATGCCATGCTCATTGTCACTGTCACTGGTGTGTGCCTCATGGGTGCTGTTACTGGCAGCCTGGTTGCCACACATTTGCATTCCGGTGCCATGCTGGTGTGCCTGTCCACCTGTGTTGGGTGCTCACAGCGTGGCCATGGCGGGCCGCCTCCCACTGTGCCATGCATCTATGCCCTGCTGTGTGCCCCTTCTGTGGCCTTTTGCTGCTATTGGTGCTCCTGTTGCTTGAGCACCTGTTTACGTCTGACTCTGGCCATGCGTTGCTCCATGCACTTTGGGGCACATGTGTACACGTGTTCCACACATTCATCCCTGGGCTGTACACATTGGCACATACTTGGTATGTGGCTCCTCCCATGCATAGCTGCCGCATAGGCGGCCTGCATAGCTCCACATTGCCCTGCTGCGCAGCTCCTCCCTTGCACATGGCGTACCCTTCATGCATCACGCCCATAGTGATCACTACTGCCTCCAATATTTTTTTTTTTTTTATTTGTTTCAAATTCACCTGCACAATAATGGTAAATAAGAGACCCATTACTGTGAGTGAAGCAGGCAGATACAGCCTAGTTCACTATAACTGGTTTCCACTGTACTGCTTCACTTGCAGTGAACCCATATAAGTCAAAAGTCTAGAATAACAGTGCTATGATGTGCCAGCATTCGTGATGTCACATGACTGCTTTTTTTTATATATATACACAAATACTTGCCACCATAACGTCATCCAGGAAGTGAACATAGTAGCAGGCAAGTGGATACTATTCTGATTTCTTTTTTTCTTGTAATCTTTCATTTACCCATTTCTACAACAAGATGAACTAGAGCACTGAGGGGTTAAATTACTATTCAAAGTCACACTATTAGTGTTTGGTGCTAGTGGGTTTTGAACCTGCAGACTCCTGGTTCTCAAGATGGTACTCTAACCACTAGACCGTATTACCTCTTATTTATACGAGTGATCCAAATCCATGGCAATAAGGCAGGCTTTCATTTTTCAGAGGTACTGTACATATCATTCAGCTTTCATCGCCACTAAGTCAATCCCACTCCTAGAAAAGTAATTCACCCTTGTGAATCCAGTTATACAGTTATGACAGGAAATCATTTCTAATTGACAGTTTGCAACGTTCTTATTTTCAGAAATTATATTCATCCTTTAATTATCCACATTTAACTGTACTGATATAAAAATGATATGAAAAACTATTTTGCATTGTTTGTTTTTTATGGACAGCATTCTGTTGCAGTTCTATTCATGGAACCTGTGATATGGAGTTTTAACTATGTCACAGTTGTAAACAAAACTCTGAGCAAAGTTCTGATAGGCCAAAAGCTTAAAATTAGCATTCTGTACACAAACCATGACATTGCAAAAAATCCAATCTACAAGTTCTATGAAAAGAGTCGTGCAGCATGTTGTCCATAAAAGGAAATGACTGAAAGCACAGTTTTTCACATCAATGTTTATTCAGGTATAGTTAATATGGATTGTTTTCAGGTGTGAATTTCATTGCAGTAAACATGAACATTACTAACGGCTGCTAATTAGCACAAACTTCCTGTCCCCTTTAAGTGACATTGGATCTTTAAATCAATCTCAGTCACAATGATGGATAACTCCCAGTCATGATTAACTGTACCTAATCATTGGGTTCAATAGGAGCCAGTCTGGGGCTGTCCAAGCCAGTCTTTAGAGTTTGGTGCAACTAAATTTGTACTGTTATTATACTTTCTAATTTTATTTTTGTTTTACAATTTGTTTACCTAGAACAGTCCAGCAGTGTTGCAACATCTCGTTTACCATGGGGTCCTGCTGTTGCCCATTTTCACACATGGGTGGACTGGAAACACTTGCCCAGGGTCACACGGTATATATTTGACTCTGCTTAGGTTGCTAACTGTGATCTCCCAGTTCCCAAATTGGTGCTGTAATCCCAGACTCCATCGCCTCCTGTCCTGACAGTGATAGCGATACTTTTGTAAGTTTTTTAACAACACAGTGAGATTCAGCGGATATTTTATCAGCAACAGTTGATTCAGACTACTACAAGCTACTCAATCAATCAATTAATCGATCAATCTTTAGTTTATCAGGCAAAACACCATTGATAAGAACTAATTTACAAGGTGGACCTGGGTAAGGTACACATAGGTCAGCAATGAAACAACAATTCGGAGTCAGTAAGCATTACAGAGCAAAATATACAGCACATGATGTAGCAGACAATAACAAAGCAATGTGGAGTCATCAAATAATGCAGCACACTATATATATATATATATATATATATATATATCTATATATTATATACACATATATAGATAGATATATATATATACATATATACACATACATATATATATATATATATACACACACACACACAGATACATATATATGTGTGTGTGATGTATATATATATATATATATACACACACACACATATACATACACATACACACACACACACACACACACACATAGGAGCCATGGAAGGTGAGGGTTACAGTTAAAGACAAGGTATGTGGTAGGGTTGGTAGAAGGGAGTAGAGAGAGGGAAGAGGTGAGGCAGTAGAGGGAGCAACATGGCTGGGAGATAGGGGTACAGAATATAAGGAAGTTTTTGCAATGAGTCATGTATGTAGTGGTAGTAAAAGAGTAAGAAGGGAATCTGGAGGATCCCCTTAGGGAGACTAAATACAAACAGAACACCAAAAACAGCAAACCAAGGTGGCAAGTAAGTGCAAGTTGACAACCATGGGAAGGGTGTCCTTAGAGACAGGTGAAGTTATGAATCGCAATTGCACTCGTCCTTCAGAGCGAGTCTAATCAGAGATTTAAAGCTATATATCCCGACAGTATGTGTGAGCTTAAATGTATTTTGTAGGGTATTCCATAGGATGAATGCCACTACTGGTCAGATAAATGAAAAACAGAAGCCTGCCCTTGAGTTGTCCCAATCAAATCATTGAATAAAGTGCTGAGTAGTCTCTCAGTGCACTGATCAGATTTACTACTAGACTTGGACTTTTCAAGTGACTGAAGGATGAAGACAGAATTATTCAGCTTAATTCAAATGTAACACAGACACTGGGATATCCTTGTGGAATTCCAGACATGTTCCTAAAATCAATTTGCGCAGTACTGCTTATAGTAGCTTGTGGTTTCTACAAAGACTACCGCCACACTGTCGGGCTGTTGCTGAATGGATTGTCTTTGTGGGTAAAATCAGACTCCTCTGCTGACAGTTATATGACTACAAGAATAATGACTGCTGTTAAAACCACACACTACTGTTTCAAGAAAGATACTATCCAAGGTCACATCTGGTTAATAAAATTGTTTCATATTGTTCCAGCTATTAACCCATCTCTTGTTTTTAATATATTTTAAAACTCTTTTCAGTTCTTCAAAGCAAAAATTTAAAGGCCCATAAAGAAATCAATAACTGTTACAATATGTATGTTTGCCATTTAAATGATCACTCGTTTATCAGATATGATCACTAAAATTAATTATGTTTTGCCATCACACCTCTCACCTTTTAGATTTAGTTTATAGGAAAGATGAAGGCAAACAGATGATGTTTAAATAAGGAAGCTAATTGGAATTAGTTTAGTATTCATAGAAAGCCACAATTCTCTACACTGTGGTTTATCTACTTTGTGGAATTCTGCCATTTCACATCTAGTGCAGTGCTTTGCACATCAGAGCAACAAAACTTCGCACTGGCATTAATAATGTTAGGTAAACATTTTTACCATTGTTCCTTGCCACTCCTCCCAAAAAATAATGCAGACCCAGTGCCATTTTGTATCTGACTGCACAAAACTGCGCATACTAAGAGAGGTATTGCTGCAGGAAAATATATGGACATCAGGTAGTCAATCAAAAATGGGTCTCAGTCGAAGGAAAACATTTTGTCCTTGGGCCCCCAGCCACTCTTCCCCAGTCCACCTTCCCCTCTACTCCTGTTGCCCAATCACTACAAAAGACTTCTCTCTGGGTTTTTCCATTACAGCGGTTTATTACAATAATGCCATATTACATGCATATTCCATGACACCAATTCTTCATAATACGTAGTTACATAAATTACATCATACATATGTAACCCCCCTACAAATGGGGGCTACCAAAAGTCTTCCTTGGATGTGCCTAAATGCTCACTGCCAGGCTGGTGTGCCGTGTCCTAGCAGGTTTAAAAGTTTTGCATGTGAGCACCTAGTTAGCCTACTTGCCTGTCTCTTTAAGAGCTGCCTATCTCGTAGTTTATAATCTGGGTGGGGGCCAAGTGTTTTTAGGCTTGAGTCCCTCCCGGGCTGCAGTACAGCCTCTTTTTTCTGCCATCGCCAATTGCGCAGAGGAGTCCAACTAGACTCTGTGATTGTTTGCTGATTATCTGATTTAATAACAACAATAACGTAGTTTGTCTAACCTGCCTTCCTTTGCAGCATGGACATTTCTGTTATGTACCACCATCTTGGTTCTGGACTGTCAGTTTGTATCAATCAGTACCTTTGGGGACTCTAAAATGGAGCTTGCCCCCCAAGAGTCTTGTGGGACTAAATTTCTGTAGGAAGTGCAGTTTTCACCCTTTGGTGCCAAAATGGACCTAAAGGGGTAGCTCAAGCTGTGACGGACAGATGGATCAATGAACCGAATCTTTTGGATCACTAGGAAGCCCCGGTGCTGCCTACAGCAGAAGTCAGAGTGGAGTTAGAGCTGAGAGAGTGAGGAGCTCGAGCAATTCGAGCAACTGCTTCTGCGTAGTGTTCAGGGAATCAACAGGAAGGCTGTGTCTGGCCTGCTTGCTATTATCTTCCTGAAGTGAAGAAACTTAATACGACCATCGGACTGTATCCAAATTTATTACCTTCTTTCCAAATTGTGACCAATTTCACCTGAAGAGGACCGAAGACTTGCTTTTGTGCAATTGTCCTATCAGGACTTCCACCACGACTGCAGACTATATGTTTGCACAGGGACACTGTGAATTGCAACTGGACTGTCATCCAAACTGCGGTATTTGTCTGTCTTTACTGTAAGTGTGCTGAATGTGGACAATGGGTAGCGATTTGGTTCCCCACTTTGCTGAATGTGTCATGCTTGCTGGAAGCTGCATCCAGCAACCTTATCGGACTGCATCTGAACTGTTCTCCCAGTCTCGGCCTTGCCATCCTAGCCCAGACACTTACTCACACTGCAGAGAAAGATCTGACGAGAGACCTGCCTAGCGATTCGGCTCCCTGATCAACAACACCAAACAGGATCGAGCGCCACGTTGCATCGTGTGGGCCCTGCTTCTCCTGGCCATCCAGCTCTTCATTTTTAGGTCTCCATTTCATCCATCCTGCATCCAATTTTGGGTAGCATGAGTAAAACCAGGGTAGCTCTCTGCAACCCAGCTAACAATCACAGTGTGTCATCTGATTTAATTGTTGTTAAGCTTCTGTGGACTGAGCCATCCGGTTCTGGATTACAAATTGTGGGTTACAGTGCATGCATGTTTCTTTCCATCACAGGGCCCCAACCAGCTGCAACACATCCTACCCTGGGCAAAGCTTCAGGCTAGTCTGTAGTACCAACTGGGTACCCACAGAGTGTGTGTGACTGTGTTCCATGGACTTTTGAGTGCATGTTTGTAGCCTGAATCAATCAGAACTAAAAGCAATCACCAGATTACTGCCCCTTCCTTGTTCACATCACCCAATAAATCAGATCTGGATCTTTTTGCAGTTAAACTGGGTGTGGTGTACCTCTGTATAAAAAGTACTGCATCAACATTGTTTAATTGTCACAGGTCTTGTTTTCCAGGGGGTCATCCAGGGCATTCCAGCTGATCATAGCCCTGGTGGTAAGTGGTTACAAGGAGGGATTCACTGTGTGTTGCAAAAGTATGTTGGCGAGGGATAGCTGCAAGCTTAGCCAGGCCACTAGGAGTAAAGAGTGGGGTATCAGTGTCCCGGACGGCTGTACCCAGGGCAGTCACGTTGCCAACAACCCTGTCTTCCAGGTGGAGGCACCCATTTCTAGAGCCCAGGCCTCTCAACCTGCAGGCTACTGTGCAGGCAGGGGTAGTAACCCTCGGAGTAGCGCCACCTAGGGGTTACACATAAAAACAATAAATCATTCCCTATTGAATACATTACACTGAGTCGTTAACTAATATATTGTAGATTAATCCACATTACATTGATTCATTAACTATATATCTTAATTCCCACCCACCCACCCACCTGCCCCATTTGGAGGGCCCTGCTTTTATTACCATCTTCCTGCCTTCTTCTGGCTGGATCCACCACATGCTCACAAGTCCCTGATGTAACCCAGGTCTCCACTTGCACCTCACCTCTATGTACACCCAGGCATGGTGTTTTCCAGGTATCTTGTCTGGTTTCTTTTTCCTTTTTCTGGCCCTCAACCCCTGCCTACTAGGGCCTCCCCTGTTCATGCTGTCAGTCCCTGCTGGTCTGCATCCTTCCTACTCCCCCACATATCTTCCAGGCCCCTTTCTCTGACAACCTGATCTATCAGGAGTAGCACCCACTGCTCAGTACCCCTTAAGCCTGAACACCCCAGGCCAGTGATGAAACTATCCCATTGACCTGCTGTCCACATGGTTCTACTGTGGAATACTGAAACTCAGTATCCACAACTCCACAAGATCGAGTCGGAGTAAAACATTAAGTTATGGGGAGGGGTGTGAAAAAAAAAACATTGCAATAACTGGGAACAGTACCTGGGTCCGCCGCACCATGCTGGCCGAGATGCTGGTGGTTTTGCCTTCCACGACACGATAACAGCACAGCTGGCTTCCATATTTTTTCCTCTGTTGTGGTGCCTGGCCAGGGGTAGGGTAGTAGTTCATCACATCTGCTACCTTACCCCTGTTCTTCCTATTGGGCACAAGCTGTCAGGATAGTGAAGCTGTCAGGCGCACATGTGTCAGGATAGAAAGTAATTTGGACCCCCTGCACAGTCCAACTACGTCAGACCAGCACTGTATTTCCCACTGACACCCCAGTTCCCCAGATTAGGATTATCTATGCACTGCCACATTCCCACCCCTGGACAGTGCAGCAATAAGCCCTTCCTTGACTGCCCCAGGCTTGGTGGGCAGGCTTTCTACCCTGACTCACCCTTGGACAAACCAACATCTCTTGACCTCCTGTCATAAAGAGGATTAGCGGGTGGGACAAAAAAATATCAGCAGAAAGAAGTAGGATATCTCAGCCCCAGACCTTTAAACCCTTGCATCATTTGTTCTGCTATGACCCAATCCATAGTCTTGGACACAGTCCTTGGGGTCACTCAAATCATCCCACATGACTTCTCATTTGATTTCCCTTCCCAATTCAATACCTCCTCCACTCCCACCTCCTCTCCTGGCTCCTTTGTTCTGGGTGGGACACTTCCAGATGCCCAGCATCTGCAAAGTAGGCCCCCTGCTGTACTAGCATGTTAACATGCACACATCCAGCAACAGGGGATGAGCAGTGAAGGGAAAACCAAACCTTGGTTCCCCCAATGGCTGTTTCTGCCTGGTCTCATTGTGCAAATGACTCCCTTCTTCAGCACAATTGCACACCCAAGGACATAGAAGGGGAGGAGCCAGGATAAATAGCCCTACCAGGGAAGCCCAGCTAGGCCTTGTCCTTAGACGCTCCACCCTTCTGTCCTACCCCTCCTGTTGTACATTTACCACATGGGACTCTTCTCTGGGTTTGTCCATTATAGCAGTTATAGCACAATAATATTCTCCCATACTGTATGTACATATCACACAACCTCTATTCTTTATGACTGATATTAACATATATTAAATCATGCATCAAAAAAAATTCCCTAATACAAAAGTTGCTAACTAATATATAATATACCACATTACGTTGATTCATCAGCTATACATACCATCTCCCCACCCCAGGGGGGATCCATTTTTATTTCCATCTTCCTGCCTTCTTCTGACTATGCTGTTATGTACTCCAAAGCACCCCTGTTAGTCCCCGATGTAAATCAGTTTCCTGCTTGTACCTCACCTCGATGTACATACATGTACTGTGTCTCCTGGACTTCTCTGCCCATTTCTTCCAGCCCTCTCTGCCCCTGCCTATTAGGCCCTCACCTGTTCATACTGTCCATCCCTGCTGGCATCCGGCCCCCTCCCTCCTCCCCTCCATTTCTTCCAGGGCACCAGTCTGGCTCCAGATACCACAGAGGACTGCAAGGTTTCCCCATTAGATCTCGGCCACCACTTTCTCAATGGCTTCCCTAAGGTGCAAATTAAATAAGTCTGATCCCACATCTGAGAGGTGTAACCTGTCCCCACTATAAAAATCCCAGACAGGGTGCCATTATGTGTGTGCCCCCTTTTGTGTCACTCAGAAACCTGGCTACCCTCCTATTTAACATTTTCTTTGCCTTTCCCAGAGCTTCTATATTCCACCTGTTTCTAAACCCTCCTGGCATCTAACTCTGAATATTTCTTCTTTACCCGTGGCCATATGTTACCTATCTTACTAATGTCAACCTTCATTTAAAAAAGAAACAAGATCCAGCCATGGCTGGCAACCCATATCATTCCTTCCTAAATAAATAACCAAATTATCTGGGTTCATTAGCCAGCCTCTCAGGTGCAGCAGTTTTGACAACAACTGCAGTCACCTCATCCCCTGCATGCCTCGTCAGTAGCCCTTCACCTCCGAAGCTGCAACCCCACCTATCTCCCTCCTGTGAGACACCCTCCTTTCTGTTTAAAAGTTGAATGACTGGCCACAGATCCACACTGTCTTCTGGTCTGGCTGGTCTATTGGAGACACTGGGGAGGAAACAACAGCTTGTTATTCCAATTCCAGCTCTCTCATATTAGCCTTATACTTATTAGTCCGCCACCTACCATGTGTGTGCTACCTTGTATTCTGCACTTGAGTCTTTCACTACTGGTATCTCAGGTGCAGCCCCAACCCAGATCCTAAAAGAATTGGTGTTACATGCCTCAATTTCCCTTCCTACAAAGGCAATGGCGTTCTACATCACCACTGTGACCTGGTACCTGGTCACTGCCAACTTTCTCGGTGCACCGAGAATGGCCCCAGGATGATAGGCTGCAGATCCATACATGCCTTTATACTCTGTACCTGGCACAGCACCCTAGGTATTTCTAAGGCGATGTACACCATCAGCCCCTATAAACCTGGCTGGTTTGGGACCAAGCCAAGTACACAGTCACCCCCTTCTTCATCACTCTGACATTGCCCAACTTGACCACTTCCTCTCTGAAGTCCTTCTGTTTTGCAGTGCTACCTTGCTCATTCTGAAGGCCACAAAAAACATCAGATGTAAGACCACCCTGAATAGTTGAGCCTAATAGTTGGTGGTTCATATAGGTCAAAGGTTTGTTTTGTTTGTATTTATTTATTTATTTGGTAACTGGGTAAGGCCCACTAGGCTCAAGTGCCTGTTTTCAGGGGTGACCTGGGAACACTCCTCAACCTCTCCCCCAGAAGGACCACTAACCCTGGCCAGCAGCTATTTGGTATATTGTCCCTCTTCCTAATCCATCCCTGCATCATGTACTCTATCAGCATTGACTGACATTGGTCCTCCCTCAGCTTACTTACCATCAATATCACCACCAAGTGTGTGGCTACAGTAGCTGGTGCCATGCCCTCTGTGGACATTTGCACAATGAACCAAGCCACGTGAGCCACAGACACTGGCCAACTTGCCTGTATCCCAGCCCTCTCATGAAATGCCTGAATGATCCTTTAGGAGGAATCCTATGCCATCAGGGTACTGTCAGCCAAGGCACATGGAAAAAGTGAGTATGCTCTTTTAACCCAATCTCCCACAGCTGGCTCAGAATTGACTGCCTCTGCACAGTGTGCTAGCACACAGAATTTGTCCAATTGAAAATGAGAAATATGTCAGCACTGATATTCCTGCAACCCTCCACATGGGACACTTTGACGGACACATTCCAGTGTAAGCACTGTACAATAAACTGGTACAGTGGTTAAAATGGAAATGTTTAGACGGTGGAACTGTAATCTCCACATTTGCAGGAGGTAGAACTCTCATCCCTAGGAGGTGGAACTCTCTACAGTATTCAATAAAGAAAGGTGTCAGAGGAGGTAGAACTGAGTTCCTATGTGTTCCTGCCCAGTTTAACCCCAGATACCACCTTCATTACCGTCCTTGACCTAGCCGGCTGCCTGTCAATAATTTCCACCACCGCTTTGTTATCACACCAAAACCTAACCCTCTAGCCCCTTAGCGCAACTCTTCAGACTACCACAGTTACTAGGACTGGGAGAATCTTTAGGAATGTAATATCCTTAAGCAAGTCATTTTCCTTCCAGATCTCTGGCCCTGCTGATGATTTCCACTGTCTCTAGAAATACTCCTCCATCCCCAAAGCCCCTGCTGCATCCATGTACATTTCTACGCCTGTGTTATAAAACCAGTCATCCAGCCACATGGTGATACCATTATACACCCTTCCCCAGCATGAACCATTCCCATACCCTAAAAACTCACTTTTTCCCCACCATAATGTCCACCCAGTGATGTTGTTTGGAGGCCCCCTTTATGGCCATGGCCAGCCACTGAGTAAAGCAGAAGTCTGGCGCAATCACTCTGCATACAACTTTTAGCCCGGCAGATGTTACACTAAGGCCAGCTGCACCATTTCTGTTGGCCAGCACTCCCCTGCTGCAAGATTCAAAGCATATTCACTTTTGCTTCAGGATGCCCAGATTGCATTGCCTAAGTGTCCAGCTCAATTGCAAAGAATTCTAAAACCTGTCTAGGGCTTTCAGTCTTTTCCACTGCTAAAGGTACACCAAACATATACACAGTCCCCAGAACTGGCTCTGCATTTCTTGACAAGCCCCTGCCCCTAGCTCCCCTATAAACAAAAAGTCATCAAAATAGTGCACCACTGCTTTGTTCCCTCAAACCTCCTTAAATTCCAATTTGAGAATGATATTTAACTTATTGATCATGGTGCAAACTACTGAGCAACCCATGGGAATTGCCTCATCACAGAAATATCCACCTTGGAATTTGAACTCCTTAATAAATCCCAGTCATACCTCTGAAGCAACAGTAGCCTGAAGGCTAACTCTATATACTTTTTGAAAGCTGTGCCAAGGCCCCCTTAGCTTTAAGTGTGGCAATAGTGGGGTCTATGATCACATAAGCCACCAAGCACATTCTCTTTCTATGAAACAGTTTACTGATCCCCATTCAGGGTTTGACAAGTAGTGGATTAACCAGTACTGGCCAGACTTTCTTGGGCACCAACCCTGGTGGAGAAACCTGAAGGTTCAGGAAAGGGGGTTCTGTAAGGGGCCCCCCACCCTCTCCCCACTTCTCTTCAGTTTTTTTGGCAGCTACCCTTTCTCTTGCTTTACTGAATGCACATTCCATTTTTCTTTGTATTTTCTAGGCTCTTCATAATAAAAGCAACATCTATATTCAAATTCTTCTAATAGCAGTTCTGCATCTGACTAATCTGGAAATAAATTTAACAGTTTAACGGGGGTACTAGCTATCATAAACCCCATTGTGCTGTCCCCCCATTTGATCATGCATTCTTCCCCTCCCACCACCCTGCCTTGATAGGGCCACTACTATTCCCCCATCTCCCCCAACACTTGATCACTGGGTTTCAGCCAGCACATTTTGAACACCCATGTTTGTAACATCAGGGGATCCTATGGCACTGCCCTCTGTTGAACCCTCAGCAATATTTCATCTGCCATTCATACTGATCCCCCACCCCTCCACCACCTTACCCCTGCTGACTGTTTCCAGCCAGATGTCTAGTTCCATTGTCTCTCATTTCACATATCCAGGTAACAATAGCTGCTGCCAAAATTTTTCATTGTACAGCAACCATCCATGACCCCCCTTGCAGCTTCTGGTCATTCCTAATGATACGGGAATATTGCTACAGGGCAATGGCCAGCTCAGGTTTATTTTGCATCAAAATGGCACTTTAATAAGTGAGACTGATCAGCCAGAGGTCTAAGATCTAACCTTTATAGCACTTGTCCTCTCACTGTTTTTTGCAGCAAAGCCAAAGCTGCAACCATTTTAATGTTTGCATGTGCATTCATGTGCAGTAAACATTTTGTTACAAACAACAGCACTTCAGAGGTGTGTCACTGCCAAGCTCATTTCAGCTCAAGTTATAGATGGGCTCAAAAGTCACAGGCCGATAACCAATAGCCAGGCAGTGGTCATGATACTCCTCACTTTTTGCTGGAAACTTCACATACAGTAGTTGAATGGAGCCAGCCACATCTGTCAGACAGTGGTTGGCTTGTTTCATCTATGTAATGCTGCCCAGCAACCAGATGAGAAGTGCTGAACAGTGTGAGGGGGGCATGCTCTGTATCTCCCAATGTGCTTCATTATGTTGGTTGATGCCTAGTGCTGTGTGAAATTAAACTTCCACATGCAGGATGTCTGCGAAAGTCAAAATCTCACTTCTTCAAAATTTTGGAAACCATTTTTCACAACTTTCATGAAATTCTGCCTTAGAACAGCAGAAGTTTTCTATGTACTGCAAATTTCTGTTCTGACTTGTGCAGTAAAGTTCCTCAGAACAGATTACTCAGTTCATTTGGAGAACTGCGGAATGCTTGCATGTACTGTGCATTAATGTAATAAACTACATAACTGAATTCCCAGAGAACTGTTCTGCAGTTCAGGGTCTTTTTGCAATTTAGCTACAAAATCCCATAGAACGGGTCTAAAATTCATGGAGCACAATGGGATTCGTATTTCAAAAAAGCATTGATTAAAAATTTGGTGTCAAAATTTCCCAAAACATCAAATTTATTAAGAAACATGGGCCTGGATTTTCAAAGAAAGCCCGATGTCATTCTTTGCATTCATGTAGCTGCACTGAGAAACGTGTGATAAAACTGAGCCTGATTTTAGAAGCTCAGATTCAATTGTAACAGTTTACCTGATTTAGGGCAGCTTGCATCAAATTTATGACGCCAACTCCATGAAAAGGGGACCCCAGACTTGTTGCAAGATAGACCACAAAAGCGGGTCTATCTTGTAGCAAGGCACATTGGGACTTACTCTCCTCATGGTCTGCTGCAAGTTCCGGTGTGCCACATATTTGATGCACATGCAACCAGAGCTTTCAGCAAAGCAAGGGCCGGATTTTCAAAAGTGATGAAAATGCATACACGCGGACAAAAAAGTGGCACAAGTGAGGGTGAACTTGTGCAACCACAATTTTTGATGCATGTGTGCGATTTTCATACAGGTCACCCTTTTGTGACCTTTTCCTCAGAATATGGCTGCTTGCATTTGTTTTTTAGTGCAGCTGCAGGAAAAAGCTATGCTAGGTAATACGAGGTGGAAGTTTTGTCCACAGCTGCGGGACAGAGGAAAATGCAGCCTGTGCACTGAACATTCTGACAATAGCATTTTTCACAGGAGCAGGGATTTTGTTCCCTACACCAGAGAGTTGCACATGGGACTTAGTCCCTGGACCATAACAGGTCATCTGAAAATCCGGCCTCAGACTTTCTACTGTGTTCAGAGCTACCTGTTGGTCCAGTGGGTAGTATGTTGTGTTTCATGTATGAGCAACTTGAGCCCTGTGACAAGCTTTGGAAGCTATCTGGGTGGCTCATCTGTGGGGATCAGGGCTGCCCCACAGCACCACTCACAGCCTGGGGTTGGATGACGCAGTGTTGTGCCACATGGGCAACACCTTGTGGGCAGTGGAGGGGGACATTCCTTACAAGGTCGAAATGTGTGATGATGCCTGATGGGCTATGCACTGTGTTGGGGATGGTGGGAGTGGGAGGGCATTAAAAAACAGGAAAACCAGAAGCTTGCAGAATAAAGGTCTGTTGGCTGCAAACTTCACACCACCAACAGACCCCCTTCTGTCTCCAGCCATCCAGCACTGTCTGTCTCAACATCTGAGGGACTTACCTTGGGCCTGAATGTGTAGCTATAGGATTGTCCTTCCCCTAGATTTTCCTACAGTTTGTTGGTACACCACACAGTCATTGCTGCAGTGCTACGACAACTGGAAGCCACATCCTGCCCTGGCATATTGTCTGTCCTAGTTTGTGTCCCACACCCCTGCCTAATGCTACACATGAGACTGATGCATGTATGTGTGTGGAGGCATGCCAATACAATGTCACATGGCAGAGAACCCTTGTGAGTCTCCCATGCTGCACTGCCAGTGGGCCTCCACCTGTTTGGCAGCCAATGAGCATAGCGACATAGCCTCACCCCTGTCCAGTGGAGGAGAGTGGTTGTGGGGCCACTGAATCCTCCATCCCCTCCTGCTGGCCCCTATTGACTGATTCTATTTCTGAAACCCTGGGCACTTACGTGGTGGGCTGTAGTGCTACCGCCATACCACTGTTCTGACATTCTTGAATATTCAATCGACTACAGGAGTGTTTGTTTGGTTGTTTTCCACTCCTGACATGTAGTGATCTTCCCCCCTCTAGCCCAACAAAACACTTATTTGAAAACAGCAACACCCCTTGCAAGCCTCTCCTGCCCAACCAAGCTGATCAGTATTTTATTCCTCATACTAACTACATTTCACCTGAATTTGTACAGATGTGACCGGATGGATACTGAGGATGCTGTGGCTGTACAAGTCACCCCACTCTTGCAGGACAGGACACTGACCCTATCTATCAGATAAGTATTGTTGAATGTTTAGATTACTTTGTTTGCCCCAGTTAGTTTACTAAAGACTTGCAGATCGTTTGTGACTCTGTTGCTATTCTCATTGTACAGGTGCAACGGGATGTTCCTTGTAGCTCCCCCATCTAAGGTTCTCCAGCACCCAGGTAAGAAATCTCTTACTTACTATCTATGGTGTGATTGGTAAGCTCTAACACTGAGACACTGAGACACTGTTGGCACTTCACTTGTCTTCTGTGACTTTTTAGGTGGTTGTCATCGTATCACAAGGTTTGAAATGTCTCCACTATTCTTATTTACTGATGCTCACCTCCTCCCCTGAGCAAAGAAAGTTATACACAATCTCTCTCTTGCTTCATGCAGGGCATGCACAAAGAAATTACTGGTTCTCTTGGACATTAGTGGCAAGACAATTACTTCTGTACCGCCAAATTTTATATGCCAATGAGGCACAGGCTTGGACCTAGTTATGCCTTTTGCATCTGGCTGGAGGTCGACGTTGCCACAATGGTGGGTGGTATTCCCATGGTGACTTGAGTACATGTGGTGGTCATACCCTGCAGTAAATCACTGGTAATCTGGACACAGGTTGGAAGGGCTGGATGTGTATGTTCAGTGGTGGTGTTAATTGAATTGCTTGAAAACATTATTTGCATTCATTGATTTAGTAGTGGTTGTCTCAAATCACTTAAAGTTTTAAACTGTGGAATATTACCTATGAAGTGTGAAATCTCTGTCCACAGTTACCAAACTGTGAATAATTACAGTGGTTGCCTGCAGTATGTAAAAGTAATTCTGCCATCTGCAAACAAACTGCACTATATAAACTGCAGAATAGTCAGTAAACAGCGATTTTAAAATTCTAGGTTTATGCCACGTGGAAACGCAATTGACTTGAGAGATTCTCAAGATTTAGGAGTCTTGGAGTTTGCCAGTTTGGAAGTTGTTTAGAGCATTATTTTGAGGATGTCACCTGCAGAAACAGGTGTACCAACAGTAGAGGAGCAGGAGGTACATACTGGGTAGCAGCAACAGCAGCAGTCACCACCATGGCAGCAGCAGGAGCACCAACAGGCCAAGCAGCAGCAGCAGAAGGCTGTGGAGGTGGAGGAGCATCAGCATGCCAGCAGCTCATGCCGCAAGCTTCCACCCACCCCCGTCCACAGCAAAGATGTCACCCTGACTTCCCTACCAGTAAAGGGAGGAATTGCAGGAGGAGATAAAGGTAGTGATGGATGGGTAGAGATTCATCCCAAGGGCAATAATACAGCTGAAGCACAAGTGAAAGGGCCTTCAGCACAGGGAGCCTGAAGTGGTGGAACTGCTCAGTGAGGCTTGTACCATGCCTGAAGGTGGCCCCAAGAAGAGAAAGAGGATAGAGGGGCATAGCACCAGTGAGTATACTAAACTGAGTATTTGAGATTCTTCTTCTCCTTCTCCTTCTGTCATAAATGTTGTAAAACAATATTCTCTAAAACTCTGCATGTCATGCTGTCATCCTATTGTAGGAATTACAGTTGGATATGGTAAACCAAAGAAATCTGTGTTCTGACACCGCACCTGTATGTGAGTGTGAAGGAAAGGGAATGCATGATGGCATCTAACTAGAACCCCCTCTGGTGATGGTCAGGGTGTGTTAGAGGTGGGTGTATTGTGTCCATACCATCGGCATTCATCCAATTGGATGTGTATGCTGGTCTAGAGCACCAGTGGAGTGCATATATTGCTATGCAGGGTGCATGTACTTGTGAATATGGCAGCCATTACATTTCTTTTGCTGTGACAAATGTTGTTGTTGAGGTCAAGCTGTGACACTGTAAATACTTGTGGTCGCAAACATGTACATATGACCAGCTCTCCCTCCCTACTGACCCTGAGGCCTTGTTGCATGTGGTAGTCCCACCATCTGCAAATTGTACATTTGTGGAAGGGCAGCAGAGGTGGTCAGTGTTAGGCACAAGCAAACCAAGCAATTGCATGGGATGCCAGCACAGAAGGGCACACTACAGTAGGCTGTATAAGCAAAGAGGAGCTGGAAATACAAAAAGTGCCACTATAAAAAACACGGAAATGTTGTCGTCACATTCATACTCTTAGAATTTTTACCATGTTTTTTGATGTGTGTGTTATAGCAGAAGGGAGAAGACGAGCACAGTGGAAGTGGTGAAGGGTACACCATATCTATTACTGCTTGCAGCACCATTAGGTGTAAAACCACTGCCAGTCTTGGTGGGCAGTGTGCATGCCTGCCCTTCCCCCATCATCTCCTGTCATGGCTGCCCCGTAGCAAAAAGCACAGATGTCATTAACTGCCAAGGTGTTCACCGATGGTGTGCATCCTGCACATTCAGGGCAAAGTGATTAGTGAATGGATACCTTTGGTCACTCCCTCCCTTACTATGCAGCCTAACCTCCCTGTATGAGCTTATCTGTGTGCTGATCCACAGTGATGTTTTCACAGTGAGCCTTGGCCTGCACTAGAGGATGGAATGTGCTTGATGTGATGATTACTGTTGTTTCTGTGTTTTTTCTAAATTTGAAATATGTTATTCATGTTCAACAGGCACAGAAAGAATTCAAGAGGCCAGTTTGCCAGCGGCATGATCGGGAGTGGGCAAGCAGCAGCACACCAGGAAAGGGCAGCGTGTTGCCTGCTTCTGGTAAGCTCAATGTTTTAAACAAACTGAAGCTATTGAGAATCTGAATGTAAATTTGTGAATTACTTAATGATTCAGTTGAAATACCCCAACCAAGTTTCTTTTTAAAATTTGCTAACTGGGAGAGGCACACTGAGCTGAAGTTCATTTCCAGATGTGATCCCAGATGAAAGGAAAGGAGGATAGTGCATGTATAAAGACAGCTTACAATTACATAAAAACATAAGGTGCTTCAAGTACAGTTATGTGAGTGGTAGGGATTGGAATAATGCATAAGTAATTACACAAGAAAAGTTGGCAGAGGCGTAAACTAATAAATAGTAATTAATAAGGGTAGACAAGGCCTCACCCCAAGCTGTCAAGAAGAGGAAGGACAGGAGAAAGAGGGAGTGGGGGTAAGGGATAACATACATTTTAAGATGGGAAGAGATGGAGCTAGATGAAGGGAGATTGGTACTTAGCTCCAGAGGGAGGTGTGACAATAGCAGAAAGCTGCCTGCTCTGAATTGGATAGAGGGCAGGGGAGAGAGAGAGAGAGAGAGAGAGAGAGAGAAGGTACAGGAGTTTCTGGAGCGTAGTGGGTAGGAAGAGAGGCATGAGGGAGAGAGGAGTGTTAGAAGGGGCAGGATCTAAACCAGAATTTGGAGATTAGAGTGGTACAATAGTGCTGCCAGCATAAATGAAGAGAGGGAAGAGAGAGAGAGAGAGAGAGAGAGAGAGAAGAGTAGAGGGAAGAGTGGGGATCTACGACACCGGTTGACAACACTTTTGTTGACTGGAATCACAGCAACAGGATTTATGTCTACATAAATTGTGGAAGACATAAATCCCGAAATGTCTCCCCCCAGTCCTGTTTTTTTATAGGGGGCCTGACTCGAACCTCCTGTACTAAAGATTCCTTAACTCCGAGTCGGAGTTGATTTGGGGAAGGGGTGCAGGACCAGGAGACAGTGTGTCCCTGTCTCAGGCACACCAACACAGTGACCTGTTGGTAAACTGTCAATTTTGTTGACAGCAACATAGGTCTCTGTGCTGGTGTCACTGTCAGGGTGGCATACTGAACAGTGGTGTGTATGGGGTGGAGCATTAGAAGCAAAACAGCAAAAGGGATTATAGAGGGAGTCCATTTTAGAGAGAGATGAGGCAGTGGTGGATCCAAAGACCACATTGGTATAGTCACAGACAGAGAGAATCATTTTAGTAAGTAGATCACAGCGGACGACAGGAGAGAGGAAGTCTATTCTGATACATGGTGCCAAGCTTAGGAAGGAGCTTGGTGTCAGAATAAGGGGGGGATTCTGTGACCCTAAATTTCATCACCCCACTGCTTAGAATAATCCCGATGCCAAATGTTGCCTATAATGGCCTGGACTGGGTGAATCTTATCCCCATACCCAGGAAGCAGTCCAACAAATGCCCATTCAGAAACAAACCGCACAAAAGAAATTGATCACTGAGGACTAGCAAATGGTCCACCCTAAGACAACTCCTGTTACTCCTACCACTCATATCGGGCAATGTACACCCTAACCCAGGTCCACTCCACGTGGTAGGCCCCAGCTATTCTCTGCAGGATAACCTAAGAATTGTCACTCTAAATATAGATTGCCTACTGCCAAAAGTTGACCAGCTAGAGGCTTGGGTAGTGCAGATGCAACCATACGTCATATTAATTACTGAAACCTGGCTCACCCACAAAACCTCTGAAACAGCCATCACACTGGATGATTACAATATATTCAGGGACGACCACCAGGGCAAGCATGGGGGAGGGTGTCTAATGTACCTGAAGTCCAACCTTCAGGGACATACAATCACTGGAAAGATTATCCAACGGGAGTTTGAGTGCCTAGCAGTTAAGTTTATGCTAGTAAAAGGGAGTAAAGCCCTTGTCCTCTTGACAGTGTACAAACTACCTTGCAGACATCAATCTGGCCTTGCAACCTTTTCTAGGTACTATGGGAAAGTAACCCGTGGATGGGAAGTAACAGTTGTAGGGGACTTTAACACCAACTGGCTTGCAAGTAACTCCATGCACAGGGACCTAGTGGCTGGTCTATACCCTTACTCAAATGGTGAAGGAACACACTAAGACCAATTATAAAAACAGACTTGGTCCTGACTACCAACCCCGAAAGGCTCACTGAGGTAGCAGTACTCTCTGACTCCATAAGTGACCACTCCCCAGTACTATGCACCTGGACAAATAAGTACTTTAAGACTCCACCCAAAACTATTACTAGCAGAGTACTCCAGAAAGGGCAGTTTTCTGCACTTAAGGTGTACCTAACCCAGATGGACTGGTATCTCTTGGACTCCTTCCCTTACATCAGTGTAGCATTAGATTTCTTCTTTGACCAGTTTAACATTGCCTGCAACTTATATGCACCCCACAAAAAACGTAATATCCAGGGCAACAATGCCGAATGGATCATCCCAACTCTCCTGGCACAAAATGAGGCACCATGACAACCTGTGGCACTGAGCCAGAGCCTCCAAGAAACAGGGGGATCTACAAAAATACAAGGCAGCTAGGAATAAATGCACTAGGAAGTTGTGTCTAGGCAAAGCACACTATTACAAGGACAAGCAGATAAATAGCTGTGAAATTGTGAAAAGATTCTGGGAGACCCTAAAAGACCTTGTGGGGGAGTCTGATAAATTTCAGCCTTTAGCAATTTGTAGCAATGGTGAAATAACCAGGAAACCAGGGGTAATAGCTAATGAATTCAACAATGCATTTACTGGCCTCAGTGCATCCCTCACCTCCAATGCACCTCATGGAGTGGACCCTACCAACCGTCTAGTAAGTCAGACTACTTCCTCCACTCACAGCAATCCCGGTCATCCCCAATTAAACTTCAGACCCATCACAGCATCCAAAACAATAAGATACATAAAACAGGTGTTGGGGAAAACAAGGATGGTATCAGACATGGTAGACATGAAACTAGTTGCCCTCACACTAGACATATTGGCCCTCCCCCTTACAAACATTTTCAGCATCTCCCTCCAATACTCACAATTCCCAGGTAAATGGAAAACAGTTCTAGTTGCCCCTGTCTATAACAATGGGGACCGCATGCAGGTATCCCATTACAGACCAATATCCATACTCTCCCCCTTATCCAAGGTCCTGGAGAGAACTGTGTACGACCAACTGGTAGACTACCTTTGGAAATACAATATACAGTGCCCCCAACAACATGGCTTCAGGAAGCTGCGTAGCACTATCATTGCATTGCTAGAATACACAAGCTTCCTGCATGACACCCTAGATAGTGGCCATCTAGCTGGGTCCATTTATATAGATCTCACAAAAACCTTCGACCTGGTCAGCCACTCACTTCTGCTCAACAAACTTCACACACTTGGCTTCTCCACTGACACCATGACTTGGTTTCACAGTTACCTCTCCAACCGGTCCCAACAAGTGAGGATCAGCAGTACAATATCTGACATTAGAGAAGTCCCAATAGGAGTACCACAGGGATCCATACTGGATCCCCTCTTATTTGGGATGTTCATAAATGACCTCCCCTCAGCCTGCCCCTCTAAATTTCTTCTTTATGCAGATGATATGGTAATATATGCCAGTAGTCAGGACCAAGGTACACTCACCCTAGAACTACAATGCAGTTTCAAAGCAATGGAAAGGTTGTTCGATCAGAATATGCTCTTACTGAACTATAAAAAGACCCAGACCATGCTTTTTTGCTGGTCCTCAATCAAGGAAAAAAGCAACACCATTCTCTGTCTCAAACAGGAAAGGAGAGATACTGGAACAAGTCTCTGCCTTTAAGTACCTAGGTGTGACCCTGGATGAATCCCTTTTGTTTGCCCCACACATAGACTGTCTTGAAAAACAGGCCCTGTAAAACTAGGTGCCCTTTTCCGACATAGGCACTACCTCACACCAGCAGCAAGCTATGTCATAATATCTAGCTCCATTCTCCTAATGCTGGACTACAGTCTGACAGTATATGGTGCAGCTACAGGCACAATCTTCCATAGGGTCGAAATGATCTTAAATAAAGCCTGTCAGTTTACACTAGGAGCTGATAGGCTTACACATACTTGTGCACTATATTCCCAGGCAGGCTTGCTCCAAATGCAGAGCAGGCTTAAATATCAGGTTTGCCTACTCGGCATGAAGGTGCTCAAAGGTCTCTCACCCCCAGTGCTTCACAACCTACTGCAGCCCCCCAGTAATCAGTATCCAACCAGGAGAATGGCTAGAAAGGTGTTAACAGTAGCTTTCCAGAAAACCAGCCTGTCCTAGTGCTCATTCATATACAGAGCACCTCTCTGGCTTTATGAACTACTTGAATAACTGCTGAGCTCACCAACCCTAGTCCAGTTCAAGTCAGGACTAAAAAAAAGCACTCCTAGAAGGCCTTTGTTGTGACTGCTGTCTAACCTAGCAGGGTGTCCACTCAATGAAATTTTGTCTGGTTTGTCCTCATCCATTGCTGTACTTCTAGTAACCTTGATGACAAGTATCCACTGGTTCTGCTGAATGCAAAATGGATCATGAAATCCCCAGGCTCTGACTGGCTGATACTCCTGGCAAGATGGACATCTATCAGACAACAGAGCCCGGTGAAAAACAAGTGCAAATTCGGGGTGCCGCATTACTTATGGGAATCATTGGGCACTTCAAACTTTGCCAAGTTGCCAGACGCCATTTTTTTCTCCATGATTAGCGAGTGGCCAGCCCCCACCCCACTACATACAGAAATGCCACAAACTGACAGCCTGACGCTACCTCCTGAGCTGCCTCTGTTCCTCCTTGCCAAAGACCCAAAAATAAATTAATTGTGTTTTGCAGGCTTACTTTACTTCTGTGGTGCCGGCTCGCTCGACCTCCCTCAAATACAGCTCCCAACCTTCCATCCAGATCCCACCCGTAGTCAATCAATGGACCACATCTTCATCTCCGCCATCGTGCTACAGTAAATGTAGCTTGTACACCACTTCTGAGTTAAACTTAAGAAAAGAAAATCAAATAAAGAACAAAAAAAAAGAGAATGTAGGGCTCTACTGTCCCTCGGCATTCTTCCAGTTCTCCCCTTCCTCATTTCACAACAGGGTCACGTGCCTGTCATTCACACTTCCAACTGAAAAAAGTCAGGCAGGATGGGCAGAAAACTACAACAACTGTTCTTTTTTTTGGGGGGGTTCAGCAAAAAAAACGATGCCAACACACGGGACACTTTATAAATAACTTGTTCTCTTGTTCTGCCAGTTGGAGTGGGGGTAGTAGAGAAAACTGCTCAGTAACCTCTGTGAATGTGTGTGGGGGGTAGCAACAAGAGATGGAACAGCACACAGACTACTTTACAAAAAAAAAGGTAATTAAAATTTACACACATGCCCATTTTCTAAGCACAATACCCAACAGGATGGGTGGTATTGGGCAATACCAAACCTTCCAGGGGCTATAATGCCCCCCACCTGCAGCATCGGGCCTCAATACGCCCATGAGCGGTCCAGTATTGCCCAATACCACCCACTCTGTTGGGTATTATTGCTTATGTAATTTACTTGATATGTAACAACCTTATCCGATGAGGAATCTTTGTAAATGAGCTTACAGCTCAAAGGTTTAATGCTGATTGATTAAATAAATAAATAAATACTCAATATGGATGGAGAAATCAAGTCAACTGTTCAATTACACGCCCAGATATTTGAAGGCTTGGACTACATCAAGAGTGGTGGCATCTAGGGTGGAAGAAGAGAGGGGGGGAAAGCCTGGCAAGTTTCTGTGCAGTACCAAACATCATGGACACGGTTTTCTTAGTGTTTACCTTAAACTGATTTGCCTGAAACCAGCGTAGAACCCTAAGAAAATCACTCTGTAACTGAGACTCAACATCTAGAGTTGAAGGTCCAGAGGCGTAAAGGACCATGACATTGGCGTGCATATGGATATGGGAAGTAAGACGGGCAGAAGGAAGGTCATTTAGAAAAATTGAGAAAAGGACTGGGCCCAAAATTGAGCCTTGGAGGACACCTGCTAGAATAGGAAGGGGGGAGATAGGACGTTACCTGCCTGGACACATTGCACATGGCCCATAAGATAAGACCTAAACCAGTCCACAGCATGGGTTGACAGACCAGCAGAGAGAAGTTTGGACAACAACAGAGGATGAGACACAGAATCAAAAGCTTTAAACTTTAGCTAGGTCAATAAAGATGGATGTTGTAATGTGTACCTGGTCCACGCCATGAGTATAGAGTTGGTGACACAAAGAAGGGAAGAAATGGTAGAGTTATTTTTTTAAAGCTGGATTGAAAAGTAGAAAGGAATTCGGAGGAGATAAGGAACTCAGTAGGTCTAGCAAATACAAGGGGATTTTGCAATTTTGCCAGGAGGGGAGGAGCACTATAGATCTATAGTTGCCAGGAGAAGAGGGGTCACCCCCTTTTTGAAGGAGGAGGAGCACCCTGGCATCTTTCCGGGCCTGAGGAACAGTACCTAGTGTGAAAGAGAGGCTCAGCAGGTGGGAAAGTGGTAGAGTAATGGCAGGGGCAGAGGTCCGGAGAAGTTTGGTTCAAGGCCATCTGGGCTGGATTTATAGGACTGAGGAAAAGGATCACAAGGAAAACTTCTTGCACAGAAACAGGAGAAGAGCAGAAGCCCTTAGATGGACAGGGTTCAGGGGTGGCGGGGGCCAAAGGAACTGGGTTTGTTGGAAGGGCACAAGTAGTGAAAAATGAGTTGGGTACTGAAGCAACAGAGGAGGGGTTCAAAACTTGCAACCTGTCAACCAGCAGTGTGGGGGGTTGGGAGGAGATCAAAAGGAGTGAAGAACCTTCCAGAATTTGGATGGGGAGTTGAGGTTGTGATGGTGGGTGAATTTGAAATGTTGTGCTTTGCCTGCACTTATAGCCTTTGTACAAGTGTTTCTTAAGGACCTATTGAGGTGGAGATCAGAGGAGGAAAGGGAGGCTTTGTAGTGCACCCAGGAAAGATCTCAGCACTTGCAAAGATGGATGTTGTCAGCAGATTCCAATGGGTGGTGGGATCGTCTAACCCTACATCCTCTATGGGGGCATGAGTATTCCATACCTTGTTTAGGATATAGCAGAAGAGGGAGAAAACAATCAATATCAGGAGCAGCGTAGACGAGAGACCAGTCAGAAGAAAGAAGGTCACAAAGGAGGGCGTCAGTGTTTAGAGACCTGAAGAACCTAAGCCAGAGATAGTTCAGTGGAGATTGGGACATATGCACCTTTCTGACACAAAAAGTCATATAGGTGGTCACTAAAGGCATCAGGGAAAGTTTCAGCAGCCACAATACAGTAGGGGTGGGAGAAGAACACCCAGTTCAGGAGAGAGTGGTTGAGGGAGAGTGAATTTGGCCAGATGGGTTCCTTGATTAGTTAAGAGAGGTTTAGAGACTCTATCTTTCAATGGTGGGCTTGAGGGGTATGTTGTCACTATGGTGACAATTTTACCACGATCGACACTTTAGCACCAACAGCACCATGTCACTGTAGTGTCAGAGTGGGACCCTGGCACCGCTTTCTGGGGGTCTTGCACCCCCTTCCTGAATCAACTCTGACTTGGAGTTGATTAATTTAGTTACGGGGATGCGGGAGGTAGAGCACCCCCACATGAGTGGTTCAGGGGACAAAGCCCCCCAAAGAAAAAACAGTCTGAAGTGACTGCTTTTATGCAGACTGCAAATGCGGTCGACATAGAGGAGTCGCAGTAACATCGGTCAACAACTAATTTATTGACTGACTGTCATAGATCCGGATTGAGGACAGGAGAGGACCAATTGAGATTAAAGTCCCCAAGAAGAATAAGTTTACCAGAGAAGGCTAGAGATGCGATGATGTCAGGTTTAAGTCCGGAATGGATAGTTGGGAGTCGTGAACTCTTGAGGGCAGTCAGGTTTCTGATATGCAGAGTAGGCCAGGGGAATATTGAGAGACAAAGATTTTAAGGGAGTCAAGTTAGGAAACAAACACTTTGCATTGAGGTTGCAAAGTTTGAGGCCTTTAGGTAATGGAGAGGAAAGTGGGGGAGTGGAAGGGCCAGGGTTAGGTTGAACATCACCTGCTAAGTGGAGTAGGAAATGGAGAAGTAGGAGATAGCGTCAAGACCTTCGCACTCTAAGACAAAAAATGGGTTTAGGTCTCAATGGGGGAGGGAAGGAGAAGCAAAGCCTGTGAGGAGCTCAAAACTGAGGCAATAGGAGGTTAGAAAGCCATGTGGAAAATAAGGGTAGTGCACTGGGGGAGGAGTGGGAAAGGGGGGAGCAGGTAGGTGTAAGATGAGTGAAAGGGGTGATTGTGGGTAACTTAGGGGGACTAGCACAGGGGGATAGAGATCAAAGGCATCTGGAAGGGTGAAGGGTAGGATGACAGGAGCGGGAGACAGAATACTAAAAGGAGTCAAGGGAGGATAGGGGCCATGAGTGAAGGTGAGAGGGAAAGAGTAGTGGGTGGGAGATTAGACAGAGGTAGAGGGAGGAAAGGAGCTAAGTGGAAGGAGTATAGTACAGCAGGAAGGAAAGTGGATGTGATTAGCCATAGGATGGGAGGGGGGCAGCAGAGAGGCACACACAGATAGAGAGAGGTAACATAGTGTATATGTACTGAAACAAGTCTGAGAAAAGCAGACCAGGAGACTTCAAAAGGAAAGTGGGAGATGAACAGACCAGGGGATCAAGCCAAGGGTGACTTGCTATGCTAAAGTGGAGATAAGGGAAATAGGAGAAATGAAGGTGAGGGAGAATGAGAGTGGATGAGGCAGAAGGAAATGGGCAGATGCGTGGGGAGGGGGGATATCAAAAAATTCAGAAAAGTCACAGGTACTGGAGAGATAGGAGAAGGTAGTAAGAGAAGAAGGGTAACAAAAGAAGAGTAGGAGAGAAAGCTAAGAGGAGTAGGTGGGCAAGAGGTAGTGGAAGGCTCAGGAAGTAGGGGAGCTAAATGGAAGCAGCTCAGTGAGAGAGAAATAGGATGATACAATATAGGGAGTCCAAAGAATTGCCAAGAAATAAGGGGAAGAGGGAGAGCGAGAACGTTACTGAGGGGGGAGAAAAAGAGGGTTAAGCAGGCAAGAGGTAGGGGTAAGCTCGAGCAGGAAGGGAGCTGAGAGTGAGAAGCACACTGAGAGAGATAGGGGGATCCAATATAGGGAAACAGGAGAAATAAGTAGGAGACTGAGGAGGAAAGTAGTACAATGTGCCAGTGTCATGGTAAACTAAAGCATCTACAGATTACTGTGCAAAGTGAACAGATTATGGTTGCAGCAGACTGATAAGTGAGCTAAACACACTATGGCAGCAACAGCATTTATGGTGGCATACTACCTTTAGCATACACAATTGTGTCCTTACAGTACATGAGTTGTAATTTGTTTTTCGCAGTTTAAAGTTTATTAATCTTTTTACCAATAATACAAAGCAGACATACGTACATACATACAGACCATTTACATTAGACACTTATGACTCTTAAATCTGCCTCTCCCCCTCCCTTAATCCCTACAATCCCTTCCCCTCCTTTCCCCCCACGCTTATCTACTAGGACAATAAGTAAAATGACATACCATGCTAAGATTTATCCTATCTGGGTTAACTACATGGCCCAGTAATACGTGCATAACATATAAACCACCTTACAGTGAATAAAGAGCATAAAGGGGGTCCCACATCTTTTTAAACCTGCTCATTGTGTTATTCAAATTAGCAATGGCTTTCTCGGTACATAAGTTTGCCAGGATTTCTGTTAACCATTCATTATAGGAGATTTCTTGCTGGTCAAGCCAATGTTGTAATGCCAACTTCTTGACGGACATGGCAATAAGTATTATGTGATACTTCCGGTTACGAATTTTAATACCAGAAAGGTCTCCCAGGAGACAAATTTCAGGAGTGAATAAATCCTTAAGACCTAAAAGGGGATCCATAAGTTGAATATTGTGCCACAGTGGGGATATTTTCGGGCATGCCCAGAAAATATGGAATAAGGTCCCTTCCTGTTGTTGACATCTTACACATAAAGTGGTGGTCTTTAAGCCCAACTTAACCAGTTTACAAGGTGTATAACAAGCATTATGTAGGATAGAGAGTTGCATTAGTCTTAATCTGTCCTGCTTGATTAGCTGATGGCAGGTGTACCAAATAGTTGTCCAGTTAATATTCTGGCCTGGGAAAAAGGATTCCCATAGACCGGTTGGACCAAAGATGTCTGGAAACTTCCAGAGGAACAATATACTATAGATTTTGGATATTGCCTTAGGGCCTCCACTAAGCACACATAATTCCTTGCAGAGTGGAATGGAGTGAACTGTCCTAGGTTTATGGCCAAAGGATCGTACTAAAGCATGTCTGAGTTGGATGACCCTGAATATATGCCTGTTGGAGATGCCAAGTTTGGTGATGATTTCTTGAATTGAAAGCCATGTGTGATTGTCATTAATAAACCCGGAGACCTCCAAGTCCTGTATTATAGGGAGCCAAGACTGGGGAATCAGTTTACTCACTATTTTAAGGCAAAGATTGCCTACCATAGGTTGATTAAGATCCTTAGTGTGATCGTGCCTAAGGAATAGGCAAATCTGCGCATGAAGTTTTAAGGATGTAGAAATTGTCAAGTTTAAGTTTTATGGGGACGAAACTCTCCCTGATGTGTAACAATCCCTCGGGGCTTAAGCCTGATGTCTGTATTAGCGACAATTCAATTTTAAGCCAGGCCGGGGCCCTATATAAATTTCCCTTGGATATCTACATATATTTATTAATATGCGATGCCCAAAAATAGAGAGTCACATTAGGAAGTCTCAAACCCCCTTTATTTTTAGGGGCCATCAAGGTATGATAGGCTATTTGAGAAGATTTGTTTGACCAAAGAAATTTGGTAAATAGGGATCGTAATTTCTTGAACCAGGAAAAGGGAAGCCAGATATCGAGCATGGAAAGGGGATATAGTAAGCGCGGAAACACATTTATTTTGATTAGGTTTATTCTTCCCCATAATGAAATTGAAAGGGAAGCCCACCTATTCAAATCTTGGGCGATATTGTTTACCAAAGTGTCCAGATTTAACCTAATAATTTGCTTGGGGCTTTGAGATAATTCTATGCCAAGATATCTGAGGGAATCTTGCTTCCAATTAAGTCCAAAAGCAGCTATATCAGATCTAAAGAGTCTATGATTTAGCGGGAATACCGTTGTTTTGCCAATATTTAATTTATAATTGGACATTCTACCAAAAGTGGCAATGATGTCCAGCATACACGGTACGGACGAACCGGGGTTGGAGAGTTGAAGGAGGAGATCATCCGCATAGGCACAGACCTTTACTTCACAGGGATAAGTGGGGATCCCTTGGATATTCGGACAGCTTTGTAATCTTCTAATTAATGGTTCGTCATATAGGTTAAATAATAATGGAGATAAAGGACATCCCTGCCTGGTACCTGAATGGAGAGTGAACTTTCCGAGATCACACCATTTCCTGACACCCGCGCGGAAGGAGATTTATACATTGCCCGTATCCAGCTTATAAAGTTGGATGGGATGCTGAAGGCCTCCAAAACCTGGAAGAGATACTCCCAATGTACCCTATCGAATGCCTTCTCGGCGTCCAGGGAGACCAGAGCTGCAGGGTAGGGTGCATCCCTGGACACCGAGAAGACATGCGACAGGGTTCTTAAGTGATCAGCTGATGACCTACCCTTCTGGAACCCAGCCTGTTCTAATCCTATCAGGGTATCCATTACCTTATCAAGCCAGCAAGCCAACAATTTAGTCAGAATTTTTATATCCTGATTTATTAACGATATAGGACGGTAATTGGTTACACGATCAGGAGGTCTACCCGGTTTGGGAATCAAAACAATTATTGCTTCAAATAACAAGGGGTCCATATCTGCACCTGATAGGATATACTGGTACAAAGGGAGAAGCATTGTTATTAATTGAGTCTGAAATTTTTTATAAAATAAGGCTGAGTATCCATCTATCCCCAGGGTTTTGTTCACTGGCAAATCATTAATAATCGTGGCAATTTCCGCAGCACTTATTGAAGCCAGAAGTCTATTCTGCTGTTCCAGCAAAAGCTGGGGTAAATTAGAGCCATGTAGATAAGCCTGCAATTGTTGTGTTGTTGGGGGTGAACGCATAGGGCCGGATAACTCCTTATAATAAATTGTGAATTCTTTTATAATTTCCTCTGGATGCATTTTGAGGGAACCGTCTTGAAAGGATAATATAGAGGTGACATAATGAGATGATTCCATTTGTTTAACCCTGAGTGCCAATAGCCGGCCTGCCTTTTCTCCTTGATCGGTATATGAAGCCTGAGTTTTTAAAATGGAATAATCTGCCTTCTCATGAAGAAGTTCCATGTATGCGGCTCTCAGTTTAATCAGTTCTTGCCGGACGGTTTCTGTTGAAGTGGGCGAGAGATCTTCCCTCTAGAGTCTTGATTTGGGAAAGCAAGTGGGTCAATCTAGCACTGGAAGCCTTTTTCCTATATGTGGCCATGCTAATCAAAACCCCTCTGAGATATGCCTTAAAGGCTCACCATAACATATCTGTTCTGCCCTGGGGATCGTTGTTAGAATGATAAAAGATATCAATCTGCTCTTGTATCTGTTTGATAAGAGAAGTATCTTTTAACAATAAATCATTTAGTTTCCACCTGGAACCTCTTTTTAGGAGCGATATCATTGATATCAGACAGGAAACAATGGAGTGATCTGAAGGGGTCCCAGGTAAAATCGAGGACTCCAGTGTTCCGGGTATAAGGGAGTGAGACTAGAATATATAATCCATCATCGATGAGGAGGAGTGAACTGGGGGAAACAAAGGTATATTTCCTGTCTAAGGGATGTAATATCTGCCAAATATCACACATTCCAGTCTGATCAAGAAATTCCCAGAATGCCCTTTGGGCAGGAGAAAGGCCCATCTTCTGTGGGCTTGACCGGTCCATGGTCTGGTCATACACTAGGTTAAAGTCTCCCCCTATAATCATAGGCATGGAGAGGTGTGGTTGCAAGACTTGTATTAATTGGGTAAAGAATTTGCGTGCATCGTTATTGGGCCCATATATGCTACCTAATATTATTTCCTTATTGTAAAGTAAGCCCTGAACAAAAATATATCTTCCCCCTGGGTCCTTAAATCACGTTAATTGTGTTAAATGGGATTTTCCTGTGGATCAGAATCATTACCCCGTAGCTATTTGTAGTTCCCTCGGTGCTGAAAAACTGACCAAACTGCTGTCTATGAAGCTGGGACGCCTCAGCATCCAAAAGGTGCATTTCCAGAACACAGATAATGTCTATGTTCAATAACTTTAAGTGATGTAACACCTGATATTGCTTCCTTCTCTTCCTACCCCCTTTGATATTCCATGTCACGATATGTACACTGTTAGCCATTGTGTCTAATTAATAAGACAGTGATCTCCATTTCCTGCATAGGGAGTCATATGAAAGCCCGAAATATGGCAACCTTAGCATTGGTATTACACTCCTAGTAAATAATATCCCTTCCTCCCACCCCCCCTCCACCCTAAAGATGTACAAAACAAAATTAGGTAACATCCTGCTCAAAATCCCCAACCTTCTCTCCCTCCTGTCATTGGCACGCAGTACAGCTGGTCCCAAGTCCAGTCCCTAGTATTCCCCCTCCCGCTACCCAGGAGTTTAATGAGGCAGCCTTTCAAATCCAAATTGTAAATGCAAACAGTATGTAAATCCAAACCGTATTAGATATACAGAGACAAGGTTATCACACCCATTAATATCCACACACAACTTTTCACAATACCATCTATTTACTTGGGTGAGATTGTGCTATGGAAAGTCCCCTAGTATTGTGAGGGTACTCATTTTCAGTCTCTCCTAATATTGACTGAACGTGCCAGTCGAAAGGAGTGATTCATGACTGAATTTCAAATGCCAGAATAACCTCCACTGCGAGTTATTCATCATCCTTTCAAATATGCACGAGTGGAGTGCCCTCTTGTGGAGAGAGCGAATTCTGAAACTTCTTACTTATCTAAACTAAAATAAGATTGACCCGGACCAAACATTTGCTACATATAATACCCTCCCAAATAATTGAACAATCGTGGCCAACAAAACCTATTATCTCTACAGGTATTGGGCAAATCTGCTAAAGGGGAAGCAAAAAAGAAATAAAAAAGACTACATGCCGCCCTGAATAAGCCCTCAGAAATGTCCTTAGTTTGCAGTCATTCTGACCCCCCAGGATTTCAAAACAGAATGAACGGCCATCAATCCCACAAAGTTCTTGAAACGTGTAATAAGTCACTATAAATGCCATATACAGTTCTTTGGCGATAAACTGGCTTTCTTTTGCAGTCCCTCAACATGATCTCACAGAAGCTCCGGTAATTCTCCCCGAGATCACCGCTGCTTTCATGCTCCTTTAACGAGCTCTGAAGAGGTCGGGGTACTTCTTCTGTAATGCCTTCAGCGTGGGTTCAACTTCATCAAAGGACATCCAGGCACCCGAAATCAGTACCTGGAGGTGAGTGGGATACCCCATACGAAATTTTATTCCTGCAGCGATTAGCTTTGTTACTGTGGGATGAAAAAGGGCTCTCCTTTGTCTCACCATAGCAGGGAGGTCTTGGGTTATTCGGATCCTGTTTCCTTCCCAGAACACCTGCTCTAACTCTTTGATCTTGGACAGAAGGAACTGCTTTTCTTGAAAATTAAGGAATTTAAACATCAAAGGCCGGGGTGGTTGGCCAGGGGCAGGCATCGGTCACAGTGCTCTATGAGCCCTCTCTATTATATACAAGACTCCAAAAGGAGAGGGGCCAGCAAGCTTCTCGATCAATTTCTGGATGAATAGGATGGTATTATTACCTTCCCCTTTTTCTGGAATGCCCAAAATCACCACATTATTTCTACGGCTCCTTCCCTCTAAATCTTCGACTTTTTGCTCCAACTTTTTAATGCGCTGCCGGTTTTCTATCATTACGTTATCTGTACGATTGGATTTCTTCTCCATAAAGATAAGCCGTGTCTCTGTATCAGACATTCTAGTAGATAAATCTTCCAGCGCCCAGACATCTGCTTAATTTCAGCAACAATCAACTTTAAATCATCTCTAAATGGTTCCAGCTCTTTTAAAAACAGCTCCAGGGTGAGGGTAGTTGCTTCCAAAGCCGAGATATGAGAGGCCGTAGTAGTAGGCTGTTTACCACCCCCAGTCATCTGGGCCTTGCTTCTTTTGCCAGATTTCTCCAGGGAGATAGGCGGGGTGTGTCGGGGCAGCGCGGTTCTCATTTCTGCTTCCATTTCCAACCCGGATCACCAACACGTAAATCCACACCTTGAGACAACTGGTTCAACTATTGTTAGGACCTTATTTGGAACTGGTTTAATGGAAATAAATGCCCTGAATAGCGGGAGCTGAATCCAAGTGCTGCTACACAGTCTGCTGCATCACATGATCCCCCCATGAGTTGTAGTTTGTGTCCAGTTGAGCATGGAGCAGAATGGCTAGCAGACTGGCTGATTCTGGCAGACTCAAGACAAACATTTCTGTCTTAGCACTTAGGTCCTTTGCATGAACAGGCAGCTGCACAGATGGGCCACTTGGTAAGACTGCAGACAAATACCATAAGCAGCCCTCTGATTGGTTGGGGAGGCTTGCTGGGGGAGGGAATGCTGAGTTGGAAGTCCCTGTGGCCAAGGCGATCGGTGTGTGGGGGGGCTGAGTTGACTGGGAAGCTCCCATATGACCCATTGCACTCGCAACCTGGCTACTGTAGCGAGTAGCTAAGAATAAGATTGCCTTGACAACAGGTCAAGGGGTACGGTACTGTTAAACTGTATAGACTGCAGTTACTGATGATGTTAGTGACATTTGTAAAGTTGGTTCTGCTCAATAACATTTTTCTTTCTTCACAGAGATGAGTCAGACACAGACACCCGCTCCAGCAGCTCCGAAGGGGACAAAGCGGGCACAAAATAAGACGGCTCATCTACAGAAGGAGATGGCACAGCTGGCCCAGAATGAGCCGGACAAGGCCCAGGAAGGGCCACCAACTGGCAGCGGAACAGGAGCAGGACCATCCCAGTCACCAACAACATCACAAATGTCAACACCAGCAGCCACAGTTCTAGGAGTCACAATGTCCCAGGAGGACTTGAGGGAATTGATGCATGCCTTGAGCATACTATGAGCCTCATAGAATGCCAGCTAACTGGCAGGGGGAAAAAAATCAGCATCTGCAAGCAAGGGGGAAGCAGAATGCTGCTGCAAGAGTGAGCCAGGAGAGGCAACAACAGTAGAAAAAGAATAATAATCAGCATTTATATAGTGCTTTTCATACACAGTGTATCCCAAAGCGCTTTACAAGCAATGTTATACTGGTAGTGAAGTGACTGGATGTGTAGTGGCGGCCATGTCACACATCAACACCCACACGCAGCCTGGACAACTGCATGAACCGGTTTTATGGGAAGGGGAATTTAGCCAGCAGCCCCCCCTCACATACACACCACAGTGACAGAAGTAACAGGTGGAGAGTGTTGTCCTCCTCATTGAAGTTTTCTTGTATATAGTTACTTTATTTGTATATTATATTTCTTTCTTATACATAGTTATTATTTCTGTATACTCATTTGTTATTCTCTTGTTCTTGGTTTTGTTGTTATTGCTCACTTATCTCATTGCCTCCACAGGCTCACTCTGAGATTATACCACTTGCCTCCTGAATCTCCTGTATACTTTTAACAGTGAATCCTGGGCCTTTCTAAGCAAAATCAAGCCATAGTCAGCATGTCGCAAACAAATGCTAATAGCTCAATAACTGTACATGCTAGACACAAAGTATGAGTGGCAGAGTTATTCAACACAAAATTGCCTTTCCAATGGTGGCATGCATGTAATAATAAGTAATTTTTTTTTTTTTTCTGTGCTGGTCGAAAGAGCAAACTAAATATTTTTTTCACTAAAAAAGGGCAACATAAGCCATTTTTTGCTGGAAAATATGTAAAATATCAACACCAAATTCAGCATACAGACATTAGATGATGTTTTAATATTATGTTTGTTAAAAAAAATATATCTTTTTACTATAAAATGTAATTTTTCCCCATTTTAGTCAAGGTGCTTTGATGAGATTTGAGGGCTAAATCTCAACCACACACACCATATTATAAACAAATGCGTATAACTCCAAAAGTATACATGATACACTCAAAGTATCAGCATGAAAGTTGATGAGCACAACAATGCCTTTCCAATGGTACTGTGCAACCAGTTGTAATCAATACGGTTTTTATTTTATACCTGCTGAAGTGCCAAAAAAGTGAATTTTATTCAAGCTGCTTAGGTGAATCTTGATGGAAAACATGTCAGCCATACACACCATACCATAAACAAATGCAAATAACTCCTAAAGTATACATGATATACACAAAATATCAGTGACAAAGTTGTTCGGCAGAAAATTATCTTTCCATCGGTGCTATGCAGTCAAATATATATTATATTCTGTTACACTATACATTAAAATATATAAGTGACTTCTCCAGGTGTTGCAAGGGCACACTGGGAGTCAGTAGCCGACTTCTGCAGACGTCCTCAGGACACACCAGTGTTTTTTTACTGACGACTACAGGCTTCTGCTAGGAGACAACGAGTTATTCTTTATAAGCTTTCACTGAAACACTTTCATTTTCAGAGTGCTTTCTTTGGTGTCTGAAATTTGACAACAGGTTAAATCAATAGAGACAGTGTCTGAGTGTACAGTGATGCTGCTTTAATCTCATTTTAGATTCCACACAGTGTTGCAGTGTTTACAGTGGTGGCGGTGGATTATCAGGTAGGCTTCTTCAGTCTCCAGGGGACAAAGATTTGGTCATTCAAATTAACACAGATAATTTCTTCCCATCTTCTGTCATTGTGTTGTTTGTTTTACAGGGGTGAGTTTAGCTGGACTTTTGGCTGGTAGAAGGACTCTGTCACAGGGTGGGTGGGAGTTTTAACTAGGAGGCTTCTTTGTGGGGAGGGTGTCGTGTTTTGGATGAGTGGTCGAGACTGATGGGATGCATTCATGATAAGGAAATTGAAGCCACTGTGCAGATAGTTGCACAGCAAGTAGACTTAGCTAGCAGCACAGCAGATAGAAGCAGACCTCAGCAGCAGGCATGGTAGTGTTAAGGGAGTGTGGGTGAAGGAGTCGTACTTGACAAGTAATGGGCTGTGTTGTTCAGTTGGGTGTTTAATGGGTGAAGGAAGAATTAGTGTCAGACACGCAGTCTCATTCAAATGCATTGCAAAATCTTGATGTCAAATTCTGCCCCTGATGAATTAGCTGGTATTAATGGAATCAGAGTCAGAAATGGAAGTTCTGATATTCAATATCCACAAACAGAAGTGAATAAGCAGATTTTTATTGAGACATGATAAGGTATTGTCTGCTGTGTGGCTACCAGCTGATACTTCTATGCAGTACAACAAACAGTCAGAGTCATGCTTACGTAGTGACACATTATCCATGCATGTGCACAGCATACAGACTCAGACTGTCAGTTGTCTGCTGCCCATCCCCCATTATGGAGCAGTACAGTGGTAGCCACACTTAGGACCCCCTTGCCCAGGGTACTCACTTCCACACCAGAAACAGATTTGTACCTTGTCTTGCAACTTTGACTTTCGCTGGGGTATCAACTGCAATCTTGATGGGTGCCTGTCCCTACCATTCGTGTCATGTGGAGCATGTCCTACCCTCATCATGTCCCACTGAAATGAACAGTGCCAGTCAATGTTCTCCGGACACTCACTGTGCTCCCCTGGACCTTTCAATATCAGCTAAGCCTGGTTCCTGAAATGGTTCTTATCTTTTCTCTCAAACAGTACTATTCTATATGCTAAGGTAACTGTGAGTTTGTGTTTCTCACCTGTTTTATTGAGAATCTAATATTCTGTAGTCTATAAACAGTACTCTATGTAAATGGTGGAATGGATTGCAAACTGTGGATTAATACATTTTTATTGACGGCCATTAGACTATAGAATCAGCTCCCGAAGGCATCTGGTAAATGTATCAAACCTGTCAAAATTCAAACAAGGGTTGGATGCTTTTATCCTGGAGGGTAACGTAGGTCACTTCCACTGAGTAGTCGAGGGCAACATTGATGGGCCTTGGCCTTCTGTTGCCCTATGACCGAAGTATTAACCAAGTATTATTGTTTTCAACATTCCTCAATGATGTTTTTTGCAACCTCCAGAGGTAGAATCAAATTTCACCCACTGGAACAAAGACTTTCAGGAGTGGTTTTGTTTTTGCTTTGGGTTTGGAACTTTCTGGAGCATTCCTTCTTCGACATCTTTACTAATGCTTAGTTTTAATTTCATTCAATCAAATTGATGTGATTTATTTTATTTGCCATTGTTTAATTTGGCCCCGAGCCTGTAGTAGTGTCCGATATAGGAAGAATAGTTATTTTTTACATCACTGTTTAAAGGGAGTAAGAGAAAGCCACAGAGACAGAAATATGGCTGATCAGCAACAGCAAGTTACAGAGGGACAGGCAAGCAGCACAAAAAGGAAGCTGGCACCACATTTACAGACAAAACAGGTGGGCCTGCTTGTTAGAGGTCACTAAGCACATGGAAGCCCTTTTTGTCCCCAGTCGACTTCCTTTCAATGAAAGAGAGAAAGTCTGGGAGGGTGTAAAAGCTGTGCTTGACCAGCAGAAAAACACCATCCCTTGGAGAGTCAAGCAACTGAAGCGCACATGGGATGACCTTCAGTGGTGGTATCCTGATGTGCTTGAGATGCTGAGTGGAGCCATCATCACAATGCTTGAAGGTGGTCCCAAGAAACGCTAGAACGGGAAGGATACCCTGGAAGGCACCTGCAGCATGACCTGCAGATTCAGTGAGTATACATGATGATGTTCTGTGATTGCTGACTTAATTGGAATTAATAATTGCCAAGGGTTCAACCCACAAAGGGATCAGTGCTCATGCCGGGGTGCCTACATGATGGGAGGGGCACTGAGGCCATACTCCACATATGGAGATCTACAGGCATTACCACTGGCTGCACACCACCTCACACTCCATCCCTATGTGCAGCGCCGTGCAATTTTCTGGGTTGTATCAGGCAAGGGGGTGATGGCATGAATGCACAAAATCCTGGGGACAGACTCTGCATCATGGAAGGCCAATGGAGGGAGCAGAGGATATGCATCATGAAAGGTTGGCTGCCATAATGAGGTTCTACCATGCCACGGCAACATGGGGCACAGCGACCGTCAGTACAGCAATGACACAACGCCGCCAATTGGTGTTGTGCCATCGCTGGAGTAAACTGTCTTTTCTAAGCCCCTCACACCCCTGGACTTAAAATAACCAACTACGATTCAGAGTTGGTTTGAGGAGGGTTCAAACACCCCAGAGGCAGCAGTGTTGAGAACCCAGCGGACTATCACAGTGAACTGTCAGAAATGTTGCTGTGATGGTCTTCATTGTATTCCCATTGCTGTTGTGACATGATGCCCCATAGTACCTACGTATCGGCCCCCTCCAGTCACAGGACTCCCCAAGGTCCTGACTTGACCCCCTCTCCAGTCACACCACACTGCAGAACCACTAAGGGAGGCCTGTAGGTTTGGCAGGTACTGTCTGGTTACACTGGCATATATCATTGCTTCTCAAGATGGGGATATCACAGGTTTTCAGTCCTTGGATGATTGCCATGGACTGCCATATTCCTTGATCACCCAGTCTATGTGGAATGGGGAATGCACTGCAGTGTTAAACTGGCATTCAGTCTGATGACTGGTGTCCTGTATAGCTCTGCCACTATAGCCACCCCTTGCTCTGGAGCAGAGCTATGCACCTGCATGGCACGGAGGGAAGGGGCTGTGAATGAGGTCTATCATAGAACGGCACAGGGATGTATCAAGTTCAGCTATGCTCACTCAGCTCAGCTAAACATCTGGCACAATTAAGGACTGGTAACAATAGCAGGTGCTGATGGACAAGTATCACTACTGGAGCTACCTAGCGGAGTGTCTACTACTTATGTCTAGTCTCCTACCATGAATGTTATGATCCCCTCTGGTATGTTTTGTGCAAGTACACCTGTAGTATCGATATCATATTACTGATGTAGAATTATTAGTGGTTTGTGGTTTACACTTCTCATCTTTATGATCACCATGCGTGCAAGTGCAAAGCAAATGTATTGCAGCAGTACTGCTTTTTGATGGGTGTGACACTGTTCATCCAATGCAGAGCAGTGTTTTAGGGCCAATTCAGTGTCACTCCAATCATCAGCCAGGCTTACTATGACAGAGTTTTAGCTTGGTGGGTGGAGATGGCACGAACTTCAAAAGGAATAGCCTATCCAATCAAGAATCAACTATTCCCTTTGATCTGTGCCACCCAGCAAGCCAAGCTGATCTGTCAAAGTCTGCCTGGAATGCATTGAATGTCTGGCTTGCTACCTGCTTAGTTCTGTTCATGCTCAGACACTGTAAACACTTAATAATTTGCCAGTCTCAGTTCTCTTCTTGGACTCTTTATTACATGTTCTTAATTATCACTAATTTCACTGTTTCTACTGCATTAGTAGAAGTTACTGTTCACAGCCGGAACTATCATGTAAAGCAGTCCATATAAGGAACATCAGGGATCTTGTACTAACAAAATATGAGAATCTTGTGCTCAATGAATAAGAGTAATCATCCCACTGAAGCCCCACATGAGCTGAGCAGTCTGTGAAGCAGACATAGCAAGGCAGTTTGCAAAGTTGTAGCCCAAGTTAAACTGTAAAATTTATCACAAGTTTGAGAAAATAAGAATTTCCACAGTACAGAGCAGTGACACTTAACACAGTTTTGCTAAGTGTCTAAACGGTATTAAATGATGTTGATTGCCAGCCAACTTGCATTTTATATCCCATGTGGGACCTCCACAAACCAGCACTGCCTGGTGCTCTGAAGAGAGCGCGAGAGATATCACCTTTTGGGCAGGAGTTAAACATTTTCTCCACCTTTGTCCATGAGGTGGGGTCATAAGAGGGCAATGTTGAAAATTTGGTGTAAAAATATTTAAAAAACAACAAACTTATGGGCCTGCGTTGAAATTTGCAAATGCAGGCTCCTAACTTTGGTAATTTTCAATATTCTGACCCCAAATTTTCAACATAGCCATTTCTTCAAAGCACCTTATGAATGTGATAGCTGTCATTTTTCAGATCCTGGCCAAAATGTGTTTTTGCATTCCAAAAGGTGATTTCGCAGTTGCTGCACAAAATCACCTTTCAGCGAGGAGTTGAACATTTTCTCTGGACTTGTTCATGAGGTGGGGTCATAAGAAGGCTATGTTGAAAATTGGGGGCAAAAATATTAAAGAACAATAAAGTTATGAGCCTACATTGAAATTTACAAATGTAAGTTTGTGTCTTTGGCAATTTTCAATATTTTTCAATATTCTGATCCCAAATTTTCAACATAGCCACTTCTTCACAGCACCTCATGAATGTGACAGCTGTCATTTTTCAGATCCTGGCCAAAATGTGTTTTTGCAGCCTGAAAGGTGATTTTGCAGTCACCACACAAAATCACCTTTCAGGCAGGAGCTGAACATTTTCTTTGTACTTGTTTGTGAGGTGAGGTCATAAGAAGGGCATGTTGAAAATTTGGGCCACAAATATTAGTAAACAAGAAAGTTAAACTGCTCAACATCATCACATCTACTTTTTATTCTTCAATGTTAATAGAACGAGTCCTTCACCAAAGCAATTTTACATATCTCTTTCACTGGTATCAGCACCACACACACCCTATGACACCAGTGCAAATGGTGAACTTACGGCATTGACAAATACTTGTTGAATCTGTTATTTCATTAGCAGGATCTGACAAACCTCAGAAAACCCATAGGCCGTCACGTGACCACCAGCTGTCTGCCACCACCAGTGGGCCTAGCAGCAGCATCAGTACCACTGAGGGAGAAGGTAGTGGATGGTCCAAGCCAAGTCCAGTACTGGTAGGTTATTGTTTGATGCAGCCTCATGCAATAGCATGTAACTGTCTCATATACACAGTAAAACTACATAAAAAGAAAGGAATCTGAATAGATTGCAGTGGGGAGTTTCCTAGGTACCAACAAGCCACATAAAATGTGGATCAACATAAGGAAAGGAGCAGAGATGAGCCACAAAAAGATAAAGGTCATGGATGTCAAGAGGACAGATTTTTCAAATATGGGATACTGCTTCAGAACATACCTTGAAGGGGGAAGAGATTGCTGGAGGGAGGTGCCAGTGGTGAAGAATAAGGGAGGGTATTTTTAGGACAGCAAACCTCTCCATGAAAAAGATCAACAGAGTCATAAGGAAAAGGGTCAACAGGTTCTCCAAAGAAGTGGCAAGGCTGGTGAAGGAAAAAAGTGTGGACTGAATGCAGTACAAGAAAATGGACAAAGAGAAGTACCAACCCAGGCAAAAGGAAGTAAGTAAGGTGGTTAGGGAAGTAAAGGCTCAGTCAGAGGAAAGGATCGTTAGAGGGGTGTCAATGAGGAATAGAGCTTCTCTGCATGCTGACATACCATGAGTTGGGCTATGGGGCAAAAAGGCCTGAGTGAGCACCGTGAACCTTGGTGAACTTGGGCCATGACTACTGCTATTGTTTGCTGTGGGGTCACCCCAGGAACCTCCACCTCCATAGCAATGGAGGAGGCAGTGAGATGGTTGCAGCAGTGAGTGGAAGCCTAGAAGCTACCATGAGGGTATCTGCTGATGGGGTTGAAAGCCCTTGTTGGTAAGTGGTGGCAAGGAAGGACATAGGGGTATGGTGCTGTATGCTTGCAGAGCAAGTATACACCAGGCATCAGAAAATGTCAGTTATAAGAAGATAATTACTGTAGATTAATTGTCAGCAACGCAACTTATATGCATATAATTATGTTGTATGCCCTGTTCCAGAGGCTACTGTATATGTATCCCTTATGTTTCATTCTTCACCCCATGTGTGATATTTTTTTCTTTTTTTTTTTTTTACACAGACCATGAACCTCAGCCACACCCAACAACACATCATACATTGGCAAGACCAGCCAAAGACTGCAGCACATGGGCAGCCAACAGGATGGCATGCTTCAAAAAAACTGGTGGCTAAGGAAAATGCAAGAGAGGAGAGTGAGAGTCAGCAGCAGCATGCTGAAGGAAACACTCCATGTGGAGTTCAGTACTGGTTTCATAAAGACCTGAAGAGACTGACCAGGGTGCATAAGATGGTGCTGAACCATCACTTCCAACTGATAAAGAACAATACTTTCAGGTTGAAAGTCGAGCCGGATGAAGTAGAGCAGCACATGTCCACGTGTATTGCTTAGCTGGCAGCATTAACTGCTCAGGTGGCAGCAATGACTGCTGCCCTGCAGGCATGGCAACTACTACCTGCACCAGAATCTGTACCTGAACCAGACTTTGTAGAAGTAGATTCAGAACCATCACAGGAGCAGTAAAGGGATGGAAGACATCTGTGTGTAACAGGTTTGTAACTTTCAGTAGTTACTCACTATCACTTGTAAATCATTATTGTTTTGTTTGCTATGCCTGGTGTTGTTTACTTGTTGATTACTTTTTATATTAAATATTTACTGTTACATTTTCAGTTAGATCATAGTGCCTTCTTGTGGTTCGTGTGACGTCAAAGGTCAAAAAGAATTTCATGATCGAATGGTATTAGTGGTGCACACTGTTCATGCTTTTTTTTTTTTATATGGTATTTATATTCCAGCTTCCATGACCCTCGCATTCTGGGGGATTCCCAGCCCCGTAACCCCAACGTCTACCATCTGGCACCAGCTGTTACCTCCAGGGCTTGCCCCACCCAACAGAGTTCCTGTTCATGCTTTCTGAGGAGTGAGATAGGATTGATAGCAGGGGCCATTTACCCAGAAACAAAAAATAATTACAAGGAGTGGGAATGTTTAGCAATTGGGTTGGGGGGTTAACAGAAATATCAGAAAGTTGCTCTTTACTGAGAGGGAGGTGGAGCACTGGAATACACTGCCCAAGGGCTTAGTGGAAGCAGGAATTAGTGGTGGGCGAAGTGGCTGGAATTAGTGGTGGGCGAAGTGGCTGAAATTTGCTCCGCGAAGTGATTCACGGAGTAACGTGGAATCTGCGAAGTGCTCCGCAATGCGAAATGGAGTAATTCGCGTTATCATGGGGAATGAGAAGTCCATTGGAAAATATGACTTTGCATTATTCCGCCTTCCCCAAACCACTTCTCCACCAATTTTAAGATGAAGTACATTGAAGTCACTGTACTTCATTTCACTTCGCCTTGTTCTTGAGTTCTAAAGGAGAATTTCGCAGTGCCTTATAGGATTGCAGGTCACATGGGCTCTAGATTGTTCTGCTCAACCTCAGTTCTGTGTAGTGTGTATGTGTAGTGGAAGATGGAGACAGTTTCCTCTCAGAGCTCTGCGATTCAAATCCTCTAAAAGCTGTTAAAAAAGTCTTTTTGAGCTATTTTTTTTTGCTTACAATTTACAACATTGAGTATAGGAAACCCTCTTTGTGCTCATATTATCAAGTGTTTATTGTTTGTGTGTGGATTTTGAATGTTAATTTAGAACAGTCAGTCTGTGTACTGTGAAATGTACTTTGGGGGAGGGGCATATTTGTTGTGTAGGTGGATTAACTGGAAGAAAAAGGCAGTCTTTCTGTTTTGGTTATATTTTTCTTGTATAACTGTGTTAATGTACACACAGTAATAGTTTCAGTAATTCTTGAAGTTTTTTGCTGATTGTTGTGGTGCAGCAGTGTATAATTTCAGTTTTTTAAAACATTTGGTTATATTGCTAAAGGTTTTCAGTTTGCTACGCATTACTTGTAGTGTGTGTGTGTGTGTGTGTGTGAGTGTGTGTGCGATGCGTGCCATTAAATCAGACACCTTTTATTGTGCCACAGAGTAACTGCAGCAGTGTGAACCTGCTATCCACTGCACCTACATGAATTTTTTATACTGCTTTGTGGTATCTTTACTGGTAGTGGACTGTTACTGCTGTGCAATCCCCCCTTCCAACCAGCAAAAGGTATTCTTTTCCACATTTGGATTTGTGACTTATGAGCACTGGTTAGGTGGTGGTGGTGTGTCTTTGCATCTCTTGAATGTGCAGCACAGCCTTAATCTGTCTGTGCATTTGTAGTACACCATTAATTCTGGGAGACTTTACATTTCTTGTTATGCTCTCATTTCACTTCGTCAGCACTGTGGAATTTTCTGGACATAAGACAGTAGCATTTTTGGAATGCACATTAATTCTGGTGACTATGTGTGACCACTGCACACATGACAGAGTGCACCATTAATTCTGGGAGACTTTGCATTTTTTGTTACCATCTCATTTCACTTCGACAGCACTGGGTAATTTTCTAGACATAAGACAGTAGCATTTTGGGGATGCACATTAATTCTGGTGACTGTGTGTGACTACTGCATGCATGATGTCTGAGTGTGCTATTAATTTTGGGAGACTTTGCATTTCTTGTGCTCTCATTACACTTCATCAGCACTGGGGAGTTTTCTGGACACAAGACATGAGCATTTTGGGGAAGCATATTAATTTTGGTGACTGCGTGTGTGAAGGGCTGCCAGATAGTGTTGTCACTTCACCTTACTTCATGTTAAGGCAGAATGACAACACAAAGTAATAATTACTAGGTGAAGTGAGCCTTTTACATTGGCCGCTCCACATAGTGGAGTGACTATGCAAAGTGCCCACTTTGCGGGCACTTCACTGGCGGAATTTAAATTCGCTGCATCTCTAGCAGGAATTTGTAGTAAGTAGTAAAAGTTTTTATTTTTATAGAGAAAAGGTAGTACAATAACACCATTAGGATTTTTAGTCCCATTTTCAAGGTGCTCCTGTTAACTTTGCATTTGCAATAAAAAGCATATGAGACATAAAAACATACATACACATACACATGCAGCTTAATCATTACAATTACATTGAACTGCTGGTTCTTGTATTAAACTAGTGTTTAACATTTGTAAGGTTTTTGTAGCTTGGCCAACACTAGAAATAACTCTTCCATATTTGAGCAGCTACAAAACAGAAGGTTTGTTCACCGAATTTACTTTTTAGACATGGTGCCTGTAACAGCATGTGGGAATAAACATCAGACAAATCAAATTTACAGGTTTAAAACACACTGTGGTGTGATATTTATTTTTTCAAAAGTTCAAAACATAATAAATGAAAACATAAAATTGCAAAGAAAATCACTACTTAACATCAGCAGTTTCTCACATAACACAATCCTGGATCTTAGAGCTCCTAAGACCCTTCTCATCTGCATTCAACAGTCTGTCTACAGTAGCACCTCTCTCTTTCACTCTCATGGCTGAACACTACTAGACTGAACTGAAGTGAACTCAGTGAAGAGGCTCTTGTATCTTTTTGGTGGGGCCACCTGACTGAGTCCTTTTCTATTTACAAGTCTAGACATGCTGTTTCATGCCTGAACATGTGTCAAAACCGGGGGGGGTGTTGTTTCTGGGGATTTCCCTGATTCAATTAAAGGTACAGTGTATATCTCCACAGATATTGACTCTATATATCTCTGATCTACAGTGACTAAGCACTTTTATACATAGAACCTTATACAGTAAAAGGTTTATAGTGTGAATTTATGAAAATTCCTTAAGAATTTCATATACCTGTACTAATCATGAGATTATTATTGTTTTATATGGCTTCTGAATCCTTTTTATTTAAAATGACTTTATTAACTGTAGTTATTCCTTTTTAAAATAGCCTTCATGCTTTTAGTACACAAAATGCACTTATGCACTTTACACAACACCTATCTGGGTGTTTGCATCATTCCAGGGACTGAATGGATGGAAATGGAAAAAGAATGAAGAGAGAGAACTAGTAGGAAGTTTAGTAGGGATAGTAAAGAGCTACGCTAGGTGGCCAACCTAAGGTAGGGGGGAAAAGAACAAAAGCAAAGAGAAGAGTGTTAACTGTTGCTAGGAAATAAGGAGATAGAAAAGTGGTCCATCAGTCACAGCCGAGGGTTTAGCCTAACTCCGCCACACACCTCCCTCCTTAAGAAAAAAACAGTTCTCAAAACTATACTGTTTTTTCAAGAATTCCCTCTCAGTCATAAATATTCTACCAAAACAGTAGAATGGGAGTTGTTTGAAACTTTCTCTCACCCCTATGAGAGCTTCACCCCAGGGTCCCTTAAGTCAGCTAATTTTAGTATTGCCCACCGTACCAAGTTACTGCAGTATGACAATATTTTCACAACATTACCCTGGGGCTGTCATACAGTTCAGCACAGTACCCATCTGTACTCTCAGAGGACTTCAGTCTGTAGTGACTGTCTATCTCCTAACTGTTTCACTCTGGTTACTACAACTCAGACACTTCATATATAATATCAAGCACCCATCAATAGGCATTGTTTCAGCACCCATCACTTAACATCGTTTCAGAATCCATCACTTGGCATCATTTCAAAACCTTGTGCACCAACTATCGTACCTTCATCGGTACATTGAAAAAGAGGAAGCAAGACACAGCAGTTTTATGCTGACTTCTAGCTTTCTCCATACCCATCACTTGGCATTGTTTCAGCCCTGTGCACCCACTATCATACCTTCATCATTACATTAAAAAAGAGGAAGTAATACACAGCAGTTTTATGCTGGCTTCAAGCTTCCGCTATATCCATAATTTGGCAATGTTTTGGCATGTTTCAGCCCTGTGCAGCCACTATTGTACCTTCATCAGTACATTAAAAAAAGGAAGTAACACAGCAGTTTTATGCTGATTTTGAGCTTCCTCCATACCCATCACTTGGCAATGTTTCAACTCAGGGGCCCAATCATAGAGTCCACACCATACCTAGATCCTCCATGACCCTAGGTTCCTCATTTTATATCATACAGTATAGACATTTCTTTTTATGATATAGATTTCTTGTAATCATTTCATACATTTCAATTCATATCACAAGGGGTTCAAAACATGGGAAAGTCCCTTCAGCCACCATGGTGTCTTCCCTGTTGCTTGTAGTCTTCACCCCAGTATGCATATGTCCTGAAACAATCTTACCTAGGGCCTTCATCTCATCATCCTCCAAGTAGCAGCAACCAAACAAAATGGGCAACAATGGGACCTTAAAAGTGGCTGGCAACAAAGGTTCCATCAGGGGGTCCTCCTCCTCCTCTAGAACCCTTGGATCCTGCTCCTCTGCTTCAGCCAAAAAATCCTACAGTTGGGAACCCTCCATCAGCACCTTGCAGCGGTGCCCTGCCTCTCTCTAGTGCTGGTCCACCTCTGCATTCCATCGAACTCCAATCTGGCTAGTAATTCTCCTCCAGTCCTCCTCACCTGGGCTCTGGTATGCACACTGGGAAGCCCCTCCTCCAACAGATCCTTGGCCTCTATGGGATCTTGTAGGTATGCCATTCTGCTCTTTGCCCCCAATGTCTGGATACCATTGCTGGTATCTGGGTACTTGTCCCCCCCTTGTTTCTCTGGACAGCCAGTACTATCCCACTTCTAACACCATGTTTGTCACAGCTTGTGGGAATAAATATCAGACGTGGCAAATTTACAGGTTTAAAACACACCATGGTGTGATATTTTTCAAAAGTTCAAAAAATAATAAATGAAAACAAAAAAATTGCAAAGAAAATCACTACTTATCAGTAGATTCTCACATAATACAGTCCTGGATCTTAGAGCCTCTAAGAACCTTCTCATCTGCATTCAACAGCTTGTCTACAGTAGCACCTCTCTCCTTCACTCTCAAGACTGAACTCTATTAGACCGAACTGAAGTGAACTCAGTGAAGAGATTTTTGTATCTTTTTTGGTGGCAGTCACCTGACTGAGCCCTTTTCCATTCACAAGTCTGGACATGCTGTTTCGTGTCTGAACATGGTGTTTCAAAACCAAGGGGGGGGTGGTTTCAGGGGATTTCCTGGTTCAGTTAAAAGTACAGTGTACATCTCCACAGATATTGACTCTACATATCTCTGATCCACAGTGACTAAGCACTTTTATACATAGAACCTTATACAGTAAAAGGTTTATAGTGTGAATTTATGAAAATTCCTTACGGAGTTCTTATACCTGTACTAATCATGACATTATTACTGTTTTATATGGCTTCTGAATCCTTTTTATTTAAAAAGGCATTATTAACTGTAGTTATTCCTTTTTAAAATAGCCTTCATGCTTTTTGTACACAAAATGCACTTATGCACTTAACACAACACCTCTCCAGTTGTTTGGCATCATTCCAGGGACTGAATAGATGGAAATGGAAAAAGAATGAAAAGAGAGAATTAGTAAGAAGTTTAGTAGGGATAGTAAAGAGCTACACTAGGTGGCCAACCTAGGGTAGGGGGAAAAAGAACAAAAGCAAAGAGAAAAGCATTAACTGTTGCTAGGAAATAAGGAGATAGAAAAGTGGTCCATCGGTCACAGCCTAGGGTGTAGTCTAACTCCACCACAGTGCCTTTAAGAAGCCCTTATTTAAACATCTCAAGGCATTTTTAATCTCAGATTTTATTAGCTTATCAGACAAATTTGCCAGTTTGGACGAATTTATCACTCTATATTTGCCCAAACTACAAATACTCTATTTTCTATTGTAAACCATGCTAATTTGTCATATAGCATACAATGCTGGGTTCTCAGGACTGCTCTTAGTATAAACTGTGCTAATCGATGATACATTATTTCTACTTTTCTTAGATTTGTTGAATTTACCAATCCATATACATGTATACCATAGTCCATTATCGGGAGTAAAATCTGATTTATCACTTTCTTTCTCTTACCTAGATTCAAACAATAATTGGTTCTTCTCATAGCCCCTAATTTAAAACTCAATTTCTTTACCAGTTCTGTTTTGTGAAAATCAAATTTTAGCTTATTATCTGTCCAAAATCCAAGGTATTTATGTTGTGTTACATGAGTTAAAAATGCTCCTGTTCTAGTTTTTATTTTCAGCTCTTGTTCTTTGGCCTTCCCTTTTTATGTTGGTGTGCTTGCGCAGCCAACATCTTGCAGCAGTGCAGATTTGGAGATGCGGTCACTGCTGGGTGAATGCAGGGTACGCACCAGTAGGTGTGTCCCGCATTCCCCAATCAGCCAGCAGCAGGAGCTGACACCCTGTGTAGCTAATGAGGCAAAGACATTAGGGAAAAGGTCCACTGCAATGAGAGTGAAGCTGTCATGCAGCATGACCACAACACGCCTCCCCCTACGTGCAGGCAACAGGGCATCAGTGACTGCCGCTGTTGTCTGTCAACATCACCATTGATTGTGTGCCGATGGGGGTGCCCAATCCCTGTCGGCATCATGTAACTCCCCCTTTTTTGATTGCTGAGGGGGTGACCAATCCCCCTCAGCATCACGCGCCTCCCTCCCAACAGTTTCTCTTTGCTGACGGGGGCCCAATCCCCATCGGCATGTATCCCTCCCCTCACCTTGAATTTTGCCAATGAGGGAGCCCACTCCCTGTCTGCATAATGTGTTCCCCCCCAATTTTTCCTTGCCAAGGAGGTGCCCAATCCTCCTCGGCTCCTGCAGCTCCCCCCTTTCCTTGTTTGCCGATGGGGGTGCCCAATCCCTGACGGCTAAATCACCCACCCACACACATACTCAGGTGGCATGCTGGGAGCCCACCCCAGCATGCCAAAGCACCTATTAAAAATGAAAATGGTCCCCCAATGTCTTTTATTTTTTTTTTTGCTGTAAAGAAGGAAACGGTCCCTCAGTGGTCTCCCTGCCCCCCCCACAACCCGCACCCACCCACTGTACACCCTGCCTTCCCACACCCTCCTCACCCCATACTTACCTCCAGAGTCTGGTGTGATGATCTTTGGTGGACCGGGAACACGCGTCTGCATTCTTCAAAGCCGACCGCGAACTGTGGAAATGCCAGTAAGCTGTATAATGCAATAAATAGGGGTTTTTCAACTTTAATGCATATCTCGGGCATTTTTGGGAATTTTTACACCAAATTTTCAACATGAGGTTTTTGGGACCCCTCCTCATGAATTCTGTCACTGTCATATTGTTAATCAGTCCCAAAATGGGATTTTGAAGTCACTGCACGGAATCACCTTTCGGGACCAATTAATGGGATGACAGTACCAGTTTTCATGACGTGGGCCCTCAAAAAGCCTATGTTGCAAATTTGGTGAAAAAATAAAAAAAATGGCCATTTTATAAGCATACGTTGTGCAGTTGCTACGCAGGCTCATAACTTCGTGAATTCACAATATTTTCAAGTCAGATTTTCAATATTGTCATTTTTGTACACCTCTTTGTGAACAGTACAGATGTCATTTTTCACATCCTGGCAGAAATGTGCTTCCGCACTTTCGGCGCACAATAGTGCGGTCGCTGTGGGAAATCAGTGTTTGGGCCAGATTATGAAAATGGCAGTGACACTGTTCATGAGCAGAAGTCCTAAAATGCCTATGTTGAAAATTTGGTGATGATACTCCATAAAATGACTGTGTTATGAGCGTGTGTTGGCAGATTGCACACAATCTTGTAAGGTCATGCATTTGTAATATTTTCACTCTGGATTTTCACCATTGCCATTTTTCCACACCTCTTATGAACAGTACAGCTGTCATTTCACATATCTTGCCCAAAATGTGTTTTCGCACATCCGGCGCAGAATAGCGCGGTCACTGTGTGAAATCACTTTTTGGGACACTTTGAGGAAATAACAGTGACACTGTACATGAGCACAAGTGCTAAAATGCCTATGTTGAAAATTTGGTGCCGAGCGTCCATAAAATGACTGTGTTACAAGCATGCATTGTGCATTTCTCACGCACCCTTGTAACTTCGCAAATTTGCAATATTTACATGCCACATTTTCAACACTGACATTTTTTTATACCTCATTATGAACTGTACAGCTGTCATTTTTCACATTCTGCCCAAAATGTTTTCCCGGACTGCACTACCAAAGCCAATGCCAGTGCAGCAACATTCGGCATTGACAAATGCTTGTTTATATTTGGGTCAAAAAACATGACCTGGAATATCAACAATGGATTGAAGGTGGGGTGGTACAATGTTAGGCCCTATACACAAACGTGCAGTAAATATGCACCAGAGGCTTGTGTCCCACCCACGTGGTTCTGTGGCCCCAGACAGGTGCAGGGTGCATGGTATGCACCATCACATGCACTCGCAGGGCACCTGTCTGCAGCCCCACTCCCCAGCACAGGACCGCACAAGGCAACCAGGGACAGACTTGCAGACCTGGGTGGGCATCCAATTGGATGCCTGGCCTGGGTCCAGTAGTGGATCACTTGCACCTGTAGGTGTGGGTCCGGGTGTATGAATAACATACACAGGCACCCAGACCCATGCAGCCATGCCCCAGTGTGGTACATGCAAACCCACCCCAACACATGTAACCCTCATCCCCTGTGAAGCCACAGTCCCCCCTCACACACAAAGAGGTGCTCCACCCCACAACTGCATTAACCCCCCCCCACACACACAGAGGGGAACTGGCCCCATAAGTGCAGTACCCCCATTGCACAGCCATGCCCTGTGCCCAGTGTAATAATGCCCCCCAATTTAGTCCCCATCCCCAGTGCAGACAAGGCAACCCCCCACCTTCACGCAGAAGGGCCACACAACCCTGACCCATGCACATGGCCTATCTTGGTGTTCAGTGGCCTCCTGTGACACCAGCAATATCCCCTTCCCCTGTACTTGCCTGTAGGTCCACTACATTGGACAGTCAGTGGCATAGTCCTCTACACACCTCCTCGGCTGCCAGCCATCCAAGTGATGCTGGGAGCAGCTGCCTATAAATAGTGATGAGCTCCCAGCATCACTTGGATGGCCAGCAGCTGATGAGGTGTGTGGAGGGCTGTGCCATGGGCTGTCCAGGGCAGCAGACCTACAGGCAGGTACGGTGGATGGGGGTGTGTTGCCAGTGCTGTGGGGAGTGTCACTGAACACCGATGATGGGGCATGATGCTGTGCTCAGGCATCAGGGATTGGATGGCATTATACTGCCCCTCCACATGCCTCACTATTGGGGGTCACAGTCACTACCAAGTTGGGACAGCATGGGACACTGGTGTAATGGGGGTGTACTGTGTGTTGAGGGGATGGGGAGTTCCAATGCCAGCCCTGGGATGGGGCAACTGTGTGTAGGGGGTGTTGGCACCTGATGCCACCCTGGGGACAGGGCTCTGCTGTTTTGCAGGGGGGAGCATTCCTGTGGGCCAGTGCTCAGGCCAGAGGGTGGTCTGCCTGCTGCCAGGATGGATGGGGGCACACACATGCAAGCATGTGTTTGGGGGTTCCGGTCCATTGCCAGTGCAGGGCAGGTGGTCTGCGAGCATGGGGCAGGGTGCATAGGACACTTATGGCAGGGTCCACCCTGGCATAAATGGCACCATCCTATGCCCCCCTGGTGCACAGCACTACGCACCTTAGTGACTGGTGAGTAGTGTTGGCATGCTCTTGGCATGCCTCCCGCCTGACACCAGTGCTTTGCTGTCTGTGCTGCCAGGGGATTGGTCATGGATCTGCCATGCCTGTGGCTTGTGAGTGCTGCATGGGGTCCAGTGCTTGGATTCTCATCATAGGTTTCCCTATGCACCTCAGCTACGCGCATGTAGGCATCCTTTGTTTTGTACATTGGCACCATTGTTGTTTTTTAAGGACAAAGAGGGAGTAGCAGAGAGGGAGGTAAGGTGTTAGACTGTTAGATTAACAAGACTTTACATGATTAATAGCCCTGAAAAGCTGGGCTGAGCTGACTGATGGACTATTCATCTTTTTCTGCTGACACTTTCTATGTATTATATATTTTTTTCTTTGTTCTGCTTCCTACAGCAGCCCTCATCTGCTCCTTAACTCTGTAACCTCAGCCCTGCGCATGCCTTCTTGGTCTCACCCTGTCCCCTCTTCTTTCAGATATCACATCCAAGGTGGGTAAGTAAGGACTTGACAGTCAGACAGGCTCCCAAGTGTAAACACACAGTTCCAGGGGGCAAGTGGATAGTTGGTGTGTCAAGGACCTTCTGAGAGTAATTGTTGACAGGCAGACAGTCGATATGTCAAGGACCAAGAAGAACTGTGGCACTGCTGGCCTTTTTCTCCTGTATTTTCCTCCAATACCCTCAGAGATGTGCTGGGCCACGCAGTGGACAGAAATTCACATGCAATGGCATAGAGGCATATTTTGATCCAGGCAATTGGCTTCTCCCCCACCCTGTCAGCACTACATGCCTGCACCACTACTCATGACCATCCAGTTGGTGTGTAGTGGCAGCAGCAACCCTCATGCACCTGAGAAGGAAAGCATTCTCTGAGATGCTTAGTCTTCCTCCCCCTGCTGACAGCCCTGCAACTAGTCATGTTTATCCCCAAACCCAAGTCACTATACTCATGAGCAGTAGCACTAATCCTGCTGATGGGCCAGCTACGTTTTATGTATTTATGTATTGTAAAAAATGGACAGCAATGCAACTCCATTTGCCTAGCTAAGAAGCACCTTTGCAAACAGCAGCAGGCTGATGATTGAAGGATATTTGGAAGATATGGTTGCTATAGCATTAGACAATTAGACAATTGTGTTCTGTTATGGTGTCTGCAAGTCTAAATACTGGTGCCTCCAAGTCTCACTGTCTCACTATTGACTGTACATACAAATCACAGAATCAGCCTTTTTCTGGACATTAAAGCATGAACTCTGAAATTTGCACCCAAATGGCAGAATAGCATCTCTAAGCCAAAACAGAAAACACCACTGCTTGTTGATATTACATAGGGGCAGCAGTGTCACTTTAGAAGTGGGTGTGGTCTATTGTGACTACAGCTTTGAACCTTCCAGTATCACCTACTAGAAGATCCACACATTGCAAAATTGCTAGCAAAATAAGGTTTCACAGAATGAGGTAATGAACTGCAGAATTTGCTACATTGATTGTGAAATGAATGTACTCAGAATTTAATTTTGCAGTTCATATGTATTATCTCTTGTTCAACAGCAAAGTTCATGGTATGTGGGAAAAATCCATGGAATGCGTTCAGAGTATTTAGAATTTGCCAATGTCAGAATTTCTGAAAATTTCACAAAAATCATGAAATTTTGCTAAATTTTCGCGAAATTGGAATATGTCATTTCCACCCAGTACTATTTCTGAGTCAAAAAGGCTGTAACTGTGGAGCAGAACTAATAAAACTCTTTCCTCTTTGGAAATCACTTCAGAAGTGAGAAGCTATGCATCAAGAAATGTGTGCTGTCATCTGATATGTCCCCTGCACCCCATGTGACTACATGGCTGCATGTGGAGTAAGTTGAGCTTTCCATGGAATTACTGTGCTGAACCACAGAATTTAACTCAGTACAGTGGAATGGAAAATGCAGGCAATTCTTGGGTTCTGTGGAATTCAAAGAAAAAAACTTGAAATAAAAACAGGAACTGTGGAAAAAATGAAAAAATAAAAACAAAAAAATGGATTTGCTGACACTACAATAATGGTGCTCTACAGGTTAGGTGGTTAGATTCACTATGGGATTTTAACATATACCACCTAAAGAAACACAAACATGGCCATACATTGCGGTGGAAAAAAAACCAAAAATGCAGAATTATATTGCAAACTGCGGATAAATAAATGAGTGAAATAAATGGCAAGAAACTTTAAATTCCACAATTCATAGTTACAGTTCCACCATTAGTGAATAACTACCACAGCGCGAGGTGAAATTTTGCAGTAAATTTTGGGAAGTTCAGAATTTTGCCACATGTGAAAGAGCAGAAAATTCCACAAAAGTTTAAAAACTTTGCAAAACTTCTGTGAAAGTGAAATTTGCAAATTTCAACCAGCTCTACTGATACCATTAGTATCACTGCCATCATCATTTTCTGACAACAGTGATGGCTAGTAACCCCCACCATGCCCATTTCCACCAGGGAACCCACCAGAGAACCCAACTCCAGTGCTGCCAAACATGACACTGGGTGCCCTGTCCCCAGTGTTGGTACCTTGAATAAAGAAAGCCTTCCATCATGGTCTAAATCCCTATTCCAACAGCAGGGTGCCCAATCCAAGGTGCTGGCTAGTGCCCCCTGCCCAGTCCATTTCCATTGAGCAACACTGGGAAGCCCACCCCCGGTGCTGCCTAACTTGACACCAGTGCTGGGGTTTCCAGTCACCAGTGTCTTTACCTCAAATAAAGAAAACCATCCCTCATAGTCTTTTATTTTTTAAAGCCCTGTAAATAAGGAAAAAAGAAAAGGAATGTATTTAATGAATATTTATGAGCACTTTGAGCATTTTGCATATGGATTTTAATTTTCCTGAGGTTTTGCATATTGAATATGTAAATTATTTGGAGTGTATATCATGCCAATGTATTGTTGCTCTCTCCCCCTGATGAAGCCCCGTATGTAGGGTGCTATGTAGGGGTTTTCTGTGTCCTCGACACAGCTCTTTTAGCCTAATAAATCTTTAAACTGGCTGGTGAGTTCTGCACATTTTTTTGGTTTTATGTTTAAGTCTTTTGAATGGCTTTGCATGGCACAGGCACCTTTGGAGGAAGGAGTGCACTTAGCATCTCTGTATTTTGTGCTTTTGGTTTAGCTTTTGATTAAATCTGCTAGTTTGGTGCACCTGGTGCTCAGAACTTGATTTGTTATGGCACAGTTTCACAGCAGTTCCCATTTGAATTTCATGTGGTCCGACGACAAATAAAATGAGAAGGATGATTCAACAGTGGAAATTTTTAGACAGATCATACGGTTCAGCTGATCAGAACAGAAAATGTCATTATAAGTGACATTGCAGAGGGGCTGGAAGGAAAGGTTTATCTGTTTGCAGATGACTCAAAGATCTGCAACAGGGTTGATACACAAGGTGGGGTGGAAAGGATGAGAAGGAACTTGGCATGGTTGGAGGAATGTTCAGATGTATGGCAGCTTAGATTCAATGCAAAAAAGTGCAAGGTAATGCAACTGAGAAACAAAAACCCATGGGAAGAGTACACAATGGGGGGTGAGATACTGACTGCAACAAAAATGGAAAGTGACCTGGGGTTGTTACGTCAGATGACCTAGAGGTGAGCAAGCAATGTGAGAAGGCAGTAAGGAGGGCTGGGTGGATACTGGGATTCATAGGTAGAGGCATCACAAGTAGAAAACAGGAAGTTGTTATCCCACTGCACAGACAGTTGGTGAGACCCCATCTGGAGTACTGCAACCAGTTCTGGAGACCCTATCTCCACAAAGACATAGACAGGGTGGAGGCTGTCCAGAGAAGGGAAACCAAAATTATGCATGGTCTGCACCATAAGACATACGAAGAGAGACTAAAGGAACTTAATATGTATACCCTCAAAGAAAGGAGGGAGAGGGGGGACATGATAGAAACTTTCAAGTACCTCAAGGGAACCAACAAAGTCCAAGAGGGTAGCATCATTCAGAAAAAGAGATGTGCAAGAACAAGGGACACAATCTGAAGATGGGGGGATGGCTCAGAGGTAATGTAAGGAAGTATTTTTTCATGGAGAGGGTAATGGATGCATGGAACAGCCTTCCTGAGGAGGCTGTGGCATCAAAAACCATGGGGGAATTCAAGAATGCATGAGACAGACATAAGGCAATTCTAGTGGGGGTTAGGAGGAAGTACGCTCTTGGTTAACTAGGATCTGCAGCTTATCCATTAGGTAGGGAAATGGGCAGACTAGGTTGGCCAAGTGGTCCTCATCTGCCATCAAATTCTATATTTCTAACAAGTAAGCAATATATCCAATTTGTGGTAATCACCCTATGGCAGCCGAACACAGCTCTGTTAATAATCATGTGGGCATAGAAGGGAACGAGAGAGAGAGAATCAATTCCTGGCATTATGAATGAGCCATTTTGTTTCTTGGATGCAGCTGAGAGTGAGTATGGGAAGAGTCTCCTGACAAATCTTTTTAAAGGAGAATCCTCTAGTGTTGCTCAAACAAGTGAAGCAAATATACTAAATTTTCTATTTCATGGAATTGAAAAAGCTTCAATACAAGAAGTTAGCCAGTGGCTTGATAGATGTTTTTGGAAAAATATTTTGAACTTGACAGCGTGCCCAGAGGATTAAGGGTATTTAAAGCACCTTTATTGGTAACACTTGATGAGGATCTTAAGGAAAGATGGGAAGGAGCTTTAGCACATTGTTTGAAAGCACTGGTCTTGATATTACTGGCATGTATCAGAGCCTTACCACATCTGCTGTCTTTGTTGACATGGTCAAGACTTTTGACACCGTCTCCCATTCTGTTCTACTGGACAAACTTTGAACTGATGGGTTGTCTCCTACTGCTACCAACTGGTTCATCTCATACCTAGTGGGCAGATCACAACCTGTCAGAATTGGGGACTCTCTTTCTCCACATCTACCCATCCACACTGGGGTCCCACAAGGCTCAGTCCTTGAACAGATTCTCTTTTTCATTTTCCTTAAAGATCTACCTTCTGTCTATCTGTATCCATTAAAATGTATGTGAATGACACCATTCTGTATGCATCCAGTCATTCCACTCCCATGGTGGTGTTCACACTTTAGCAGGATTTTGATAATATTCATCAGTGGCTATGAGGCACCCAGCTGTTTCAGAACACCAAGAAGACAGTCTCCATGAGCTTTGGCACAAGGCAGAGATTCTCTAGGCTACCCTCCACCCCCTCCTTCCACACTATTGATGGAACCATGTTGGAAGACACTGCCTCTTTCAGGTATCTTGGGGTCTGGCTTGATAAACACCTCAACTTCTCTGGTCACATGGATGATATTCACAAGAAACAAATCCACAAACTGGGTGCCTAATATTGGAATCATGAATGCATCCCCTTGCCAGCCCACTGAGAAATTCTACTGAGAATGATCCTTCCAACATTTGACTATGGTGATGTAGTCTACAGTGCCACCGCCAAAACCACCCTAGCCAGACTGATCACACTCTTCCACTCTGTCATTTTGTTCTTGACTGCCCACCCTGCACTCACCACTGCTCCTTATATATATCTCTGGCACTCCCCTACCTTGATGATTGACATCTGGCTCATTGTACCAACTTCCTTGGCAAGATCTGGTTTGGAGTGCTCCCTTCTTACCTCTCATCCTCACTGTGCCTTCCCCCTCCTCCTCTCACTCCCTCAGGAGTAGGGCAGCTCATACCCTTGCCATCCCCTCTAGGTCCTCATCTGTTAGCCAGGAATCCTTCTCCCACCACTTTCCCAATCTCTGGAACTCTCTCCCCGCTAACATCTGAAATGCTACATTGATTTGTGCCCTATCCTCTCTCTTGCACTATTTTACCACCCCCACATGCAACTGTACCTAATTTCACCTGGTGGTAGAATCTGTTCCACCCCAGGAGAAAGAAAAAGGAAGAGGAGGATGAAGAGGTGAAATGGAACAAACAGAGGTCAACATATTCCCTTGAAGTCAAACAGGAAGAAACAAAATTAGTTATTAATTTAACTAAATGAGAATTGACAGCAGATCAGGAAAGCCTTCTTTTAAAAGGATTATTTTGTCCCCACAGACTTAAAGACCAATCTTTTTGAACTTGAAGCTGATATTTATAAACTTCTCCAAAATCTGGATCTTAAATATTTTTATAGGAACTCTGAGAAAGATACATCTGGAAACAACATGGGATTAACCCTGGTAACTGATTTACAGGATATTGTTTGTGAACCTAAATTAAATTTGGACTTGGCATTGCAAATTCTTCAGGAGGAAAATGCTGACAAACAAGGACAGGACATTAACTATAATAATGAAGTGGAAATAGCACTTCTTACATCTCTGGGAGAAGAGCCTGGGGGTGAACACATTGAACAATAGGGGCAAAACAATTTTAGTAGTGCAGCAGGAGATATGTTCTAGTATAAGAAGGGTACAAACAGGTCTTATAGGTAAATGTACATTCTGCCGTGATCAGATGAGACACCCCACAATTAAAGTGTTTGAATTTATGGTAACAGAAGATCTCAAATTTGACTACAAATCCATCTCTGCCACCATTCTCAAACATGTCCATGGATGAAAGGAAAGCAATTAATGAGCTTAAATGTATGGCTGAAATTGTTATTAAACCCATGGATAAGAGAGGATTGGAGGTGGTGCAGGATGAAGATCAGTGTATTAGTGAGACTGATCACCAATTTAGTGATATAAACTGCTGTAAATGGCTGACATACAATCCTACCTCATTTTTTAAGAATATGGTGGATGATCAAATAGATAGGACATTCTCCCTTAATTTGACTGATACAAAATGAGGTAAACTTTCTGAAAACAGATTATCCTATGTGCCTTACCTTCTATACACTCCCAAAAGGTGTGCAAGACCTTGAGGGACCCTCCGGGGGTGACCTGTAGTTTCTAATATTGAGTCACTCAGTGAGGGTCTCTCAGGTTTGTGGACTTTGCCTTGAAGCTGGTAGTTACTTAGGCATCAAGTTATATCTGACATACACCAGATTTAATTTGAAAAATAGAGGATATGAACTGGTGCAATGATTATTGTTAGCTCACTACTGATATTGAGAGCTTATATAAGTGCATAGAACATTGTGTAGGTATAAGAGCAGTGGAAGAGTTCTTAAAAAATTACTTGGAGTGGGGGCATCACGGTGATTTACTGTATATTATCGATGCTGTCCTTTGTTTTGAATCATAATTACTTCCAATTTAACAGAAAATACTATTTAGAAACCCAGGGAACAGCCATGGGTGCTTCATTAGCACCATCATGCACAAATATTTTTCTGGCAAAGTGGGAAAGGAAAGTGGTGTTCAATGGAGAAAACTACCACCTGAGACATGATTAAATGGTTTCATTTTCTTGACAATATTATATGTGTCTGGGGTGGGGGTATGGAGAAAGCTGCCAAATGTGTGGAGTGGCTCAATAATAATCAATATAGTATCAGATGCACATATAATGTGAACAAGGAAAGTACTGAATATTTGGATGTTCAGTTGGGAGTGGGTAAACAGAATAAAGTCATTTGTTCACCATATAGAAAACCTATTGCATGGAACTCATTTTTGAGAGTTGAGAGTTCCCACCCTAGGAGCCTGGTAGACAGCATTCCTTATGGTAAATTTTTGTGAATTAAACAAAACTCTACTGAGATAGAGACCTATAGGATGGAGGTTCAGATGCTGTCAGTCAGGTTCTGAGAGAGGGGGTGTCCAGCTCAAGTGATGCAGGAAGCCTATGAGAAGGCTGAAAAAGTAAAAAGTTCCCTGAAGGGGTAATTCAAAACATAGGGACCAAAATGATATAAAAGTGACAGTAATTTTAGATTACAATCACAATCTAAGATCCAGCTGGTCCAGAGTGATTCTGTGAATCCCTTCAGTGCAAAACAAAGGTAAAACAAATTAGGGTTCTATTGTTGTAAGAGATATAACGTGCAAATATGCAAAGACAGAAGATTATTTTGAGCATCCTAAAACAGGGCAAAAATATAGGTTAAATCATTATGTGAACTGTCGTACGCCTTTTATTGTGTATGTGGCATGGTGTCTCTGTGGTAGCATATATGAGGGTCGTACGGTCAAACCCTTGAAAGACAGGGTTCAGGAGCATGCACGGGCAATTGTGCAGGGAAAAGAGAGTAATGCACTTGGTCTACATTTTAAGCAGCACATACTGTACCTGCAATCTGAATGGCTTTCAAGTGTGTGCATTGGAACATATGAAATTTCCTAGTGATGGGGGTAGAACACGAATCCTTCTTTAACAAGAAACTTTTTGGATTTATACTTTAAAAGCTTTACATCCAAATGGACTTAATGAGGAGATTGAGACTGACTTTAAACCATATTTGGGTTAGAATTCATATTTTTTTAGACCAGTTATAATAGGTGGTTGTGGGGAAGGCATCCTCATTTCTATTTTTCAATTGATCAGTCTTCTATTGTTGACTATAAAAAGCCTTACAATGCATAAATTACAAGCACAATACAAATAGTGACATATGACAAAAAAATAGAAACGTTTAAAACCCTAGATGTAAAAATTTAATTATTTTTATATTTTGACAGGTCTTTTGCAACCATTAAGCACATGGTCTAAGATGTCTTCTTACACACAGGGGAATTAATATTAGTCTTGCTTCCATTTCTTCCTTATCCTGACAATATTCTGAAGAAATTTTGCCTATGTTTAATCGCGTTATCATCTGCAGTGTTAAATAAAATAAATGTAAATTAATTTTTTGTCAAATTAGGCCAGTCCAGAAAAGGTTCTAACCAATACTGTCTTGGTTTAATATACCAGGACAGCACCATAGCATATGGTGTATATCATCTCTTTCCCCTTTGTGACAGTCACAAAGCTCCTGTGCTTTTGGCAACTTGTTATATCTCACTTCAAGCAGATTACTTTCCAACAGTTCTAACTTTGCTCTAATAAATACATTCCTTAGTACTTTATCCAGTAACACATCCCAATAGTATTTAAAATCAGAACTCTGGTTATTTAATGCGTACCATTTTGCATATCTCAAGCACTGTATTTTAAGCAAATCCTCTTGTACCCAGTAATTATTTATTTTGGTCTGTATACACTTTTTGCATTTTAAGGTTAAAGTAAAATTCTTTTCATTATATAGTTTTAATACTGTCAGGTCATATTGATCCAATTTATTATATATCCTCTGTAACCAATTTGCATTCCCACACTTATTTTAAATCCATTTTAGTTGTTCTTGTAAACATAATTTGTATAACTAAGTATCTCTTAATCTGGTTAAACGTAGCCAGAATTTGACCATCTTCCCACCAGTGTAGGAGTTTATGTTTAGGAGTTCATGGGTTTTTGTTTCCCAGGTGCATTACGTTTCACTTCTTAGCATTGAATATAAGCTGCCATACATTTGACCATTCCTCCAATCTTGCCAAGTCCCTTCTCATCCTTTCCACCCCACCTTGTGTATCAACTCTGTTGCAGATCTTTGTGTCATCTGCATAGAGACATACTTTTCCTTCCAGTCGCTCTGCAATGTTGCTTATAAAGACATTAAAGAGGACCGGTCCTAGTACTGAACCCTGAGGTACCCCGCTAATAACCCCTTTTTCTTCAGAGTGGACTCAATTTACTATTATCCTCTGTGTCCTGTTCTCCAGCCAATTCTTTACCCAGGCTACCATCTTGGGACCCAATCTCAGGCTGGCCAACTTGTATATTAATCTTTTGTGTGGGACTGTGTCAAATGTCTTGCTAAAGTCTAGGTAGGCCATGTCCATAGCCCCTTCCTGATCTACTACTTTGGTCACCCAGTCAAAGCAATCTATTAGATTCATCTGACATGACTTTCCTGCTGTGAATCCATGCTGCCTTGGGTCCTGTGCTCCTCTGGCCTCTAGGCACTCAATAATTCTTTCCTTTAGAAGTGATTCCATCATTTTCCCTTATCACTGAGGTTACATTAACAGGTCTATAGTTTCCTGCTTCTGCCCTGCTCCCACTTTTGTGAAGTGGAATAACATCTGCCTTCCTCCAGTCCTCAGGTACCACCCCATCCTCCCATGATTTATTAAAGAGGGTAGTCAGTGGTGTCACTAGTTATAACCTTAGTTCTTTTAGAATTCTGGGATGAATCCCATCAGGACCACTGCTTTGTCCACCTTCAGTTTTAAGAGTTCCTTCAGAACCCTTTCTTCTGTGAAAGGGCTGGTATCAACCCCCATATCCAGCGTGTTTCTATTGTTTGGTTTAGGTACCTCCCCCTCTTCATTTGTAAATACTGAGCAAAAACATTTGTTTAGTATCTCTGCCTTTTCACAGTTGCCCTTTGCCTACCCCCTTCCCTTTATTAAGCCCCACTCTCCCTCTCCCTCCCTTGGTCTTCCATCGCTCCTTGATGTACCTATAAAAGGTTTGATCCCCCTTCTTAACTGAACAGGCTATCTTTTCCTCAGTTTGGGCTTTTGCTGTTCTGACTGCCTTTCCTGCTTCCTTTTGCTTTAACTGATACAATTCTCTGTCCTGCTCCTTCTGTGATTCCTTGTACTTCCTGAATGCTCTCTTGACACATGCTGACAGTATTCAACCAGAATCATTACATTTTGAGCATTCAGCATAGTGACAACTTTGCCATAGCCACAATGCTGGACCCACGATACAAATGTGGAATTGCCTCAGTACTGGAGGGAGGGCCTGAACAGGTAAAAAATGTCAGTGGGCAACTGGTGCACTTGGTTCATGGGGCACAGAAGTCATGTGCCAAGGTCAGCAAAGCTCAGCAGTATAATCCAGCTGAAGGTGTACCTGGAGGACCATCAAGCATATTCTGCAGGGGAAGGGGACTGCAGTTCCAGATGGTCTGTCATCCAAAGCGGTTGGCGTCAACCCACTTTGAGAGGCTTTGTCCCAAGTGGAGACTTGTGAAATAAAATGATTCCAGAGAACAGGATGTTGCATCAACCACTGGACTTAGTGCAGCACAGAGAATGGTTGAGTCATATTTGTCTGAAAACAATCATCTGTCAATAACTGATGATCCTGTTTTGTACTGGAGTGGATAGGTCAGTGAATGGCCAGAGCTGACTGCAGTGGCATTGAAGTACCTCACATGCTCACCCTCCAGTGTAAGTGTCAAGAGTGTATTTAGCTCAGCAGGTGCAATAGTCAGGGATCATTGGACAAACCGCTCTCCTGCAAATGTTAGTTTGTTAACATTCATAAAAATGAGAGGCACATACCAGCACAGACTGCATCCTCGGTATTCGTACCCCTGCCAAGTCATGGTGGTTTTGGTGATGTGGAAATGGACCATCCTGGTGGCACTGGCAGTGGCAGCATGAAACACTCCCCACTGGTGTAGATGATGACACAGTGGAGACAGAATTTCTTAGTGGTCAGACTTCAGACATAGATGACTGTGACGGCAGCTTTCTTTATGAGGATGATGATGTGGTTAATGTTGGCAGGTTTGAACTGAAGTTGTTAAAAGGTGGTGTGCTCCCCTAGAGTCAGACCACCACCACCATCAGGACCGATGTTAGCCACTGCCACCACAGAGCATGAGTTTGTCCATCCCCTCGGACTACCATCACCACCAGGACTGATGTTAGCCACTGCCACCATAGAGCATGAGTTTGTCTGCCCCCCTGGGCCACCACCACTGGGACTGATGTTAACCACTGCCACCACAGAGCATGAGTTTTTCCTCCCCCTTGGACCACCACTACCACCACCACTGGGACTAATGTTAGCCACTGCCACCACCACCAGATGCAGGAAGATGTCACAGGGAATGTCATCATATGCCGCAGCTATCACCACCAGCACCCACCACCAGTGTCATTCAGACAATGTTTCCCCATTACATTGACCATGCCAAGGCAGAGGGAGTTGAACAGGAGACCACATCTATCAGCCACAGGCACAAAGCTTCTTAATATTAAAACTATAACGTGAGTATGTATACTAATGTTTTTATGCTATTTAACTTCCTTTAGCTGTATGTTTTGTTTTCTGTAGCTTTTCTGAGTTGCAACGGTCAAACACATACAGTAAACTTATTTTGTTTTTTTAAAAGGTTAACAAAAAAACTCTCCTTCATTGAAAATCAGTATGAATGGTACTGCAACTGTACCGTACACAGCAACCTATGGAATATCCATTTCAGATCCATACTGGTAAATATCAAGATTTTATTTCATCCATTCAATTTCTTTTGAAAGACTGCAGCAAATGTGACTGAGTATGATTCATAAACTAGGTGACGAGTACGTCACCAAAACTGTTTTTGCAAAATATCATGCACTGTATTCTGAACTTGCAGCTGTGCAGCCATGGAAGTGCTGAAAAAGTTGCACACAGGTTGTGTTACTTGACAAGACGTGGTTTTGAAATGTAACTTGACTTGAGATTGAGAGCCATGGACAATCAAGTTGTCAGAAGTCATTCATTTCTTTTTTAGGAAACTTCCAGATGCTTTGTTGTGTCATAGTGGCCTTATCCAAAGAAGTTCTTCAACATCAGGCCCCCCACCCCACCCCCTGGGCTAGGGCAGACATGCAACACACAGAAGTCGTTTCAATCGATGACCATGACCATCATTACCGACCAGATTCGAGAAGGATGCAGATGAAATCTGTGAAGAAGTAACCAAATAAGAAACCAATAATGAGACAACCCTGCAAATATGTTCCCCCCCAAAAAATACTTACCTTCATTGGCTTGAGAGTTATCGATTTCAAATTTCTAGGCAAAAAGTTCTCATCGAGCACTGGAATGTGCACACCAACAGTATCTGTGACCTGTGATACAAAACAATACAATGAGTACGTCTATATAAGTTGTCAACCCCCACCTACAAAATACATACACACACACACACACACACACACACACACACACACACACACACACATACATATACATATACCTATCAACTCACCAAGGCTACTATTAGTGTACAGACAAAGGGCACCCTTCCATCCAGTTGAGATGATCACATTGCATTTGCAGGAATCACAGCACACATTGGACCAGCAACAGTTCGCTCATGGTCACCATTTCTGAGGGGACTTTGCATGTGGTGTAACACTCCCATTTGACTTTGTTACCACTTGTCAGTTTTATGCACACAAGACACCTGCATTTTGTGTATTGTGATTGTGAGCACATGTCATACTGAAATTATCAATTAAAGCAGCATTGCAAGAATGTGGTGACAACTTTGAACTGTACTTGTTTATGCTATTTTACATTACCAGCCACTAGTTACCTCCAAGTCATGACTTGAATGATACCCTTCTTTTCACAATTTCTGTCTGCTTTACTACTTTTTCTCATGTCTGAAAACATAGAAGCACACCCTTCAATATTGTTCTAAGTTTTTAGCACAATTTGCAGCTGTTTCTCCAATAAATATTGTTCTGTGAGGTCATAAAACACTTCCTGCTGCATAACTGTTAATTTTACAACAGAAGTGGTATACAACAACTGATGGAGAAAAGCAGTGCAAAATACTGACAAAGACCTGGTCAGCACCATATTAAAAGGAGTGCTCCTTTTATTATTTCAGACATGAAAAAAAAGTAGTAAAGCAGACTCAAATACTGAAAATTATAGTATCATACAAGTCAGGATGTAAGTAAAGTGGCAATATAAAATAGCATTAAAAAGTATAGGTCAGAGTTTTCAACAGATTGTTGAACTGCTGCTTTACAGATATTCACCATGTTATTATGGTGTTGCACCCAATATATGGGTGCATTACCTCCAAGGGAAATCTTTCTTGCTCCACATGTCCTTACAAAGTGCAATACATTTCTGTCAAAAACGCCAGTAAGTTCATTAAAGTGTGTCATGTCACGGAGGAATTCCCGTTCTGAAAAGCCGCCCAAATTCTCCCCCATCTCTCAGCATCTTTAGGACGTGATGCCAGGGAGGAAGCGTAGAGGCGTATATATAGTGACGTCCGCAGCTTCCAAATGTTTTTATAAGACGAGTCAGTTTGTGATGAAATGTACATTTCACCGTAACAAGGCTCTTGTTACTGGAAACGTGCCCACATTTCACCACAAACTGACCATTATAAAACTTAAAAAAAATTTGAAAAGCTTCTGGACATTCACTATAGTGGAGCACTCACCCGCGATCTCCCTGGCATCACGTCCGAATGTTGCTGAGAGTGGGGGACTGAATTTGGGTGGCTTTTCAGAACAGGAATTCCTCTGTGTCGTGACACACTTTAATGAGATCACGGGCGTTTCTGTCCAATGCTGTAAGCTGGTGAATCTCTTCAATGTCTATTTCACAAACAAAATATTTATAGGGCCTCAGTAATGTTTAGTTTGTGTCGGGACTCATGAATCGGATTTGAAGTGTTTGGCAAAAAGCATGACTGAGCAATGCAAGTATGTTGTGCTAAACTGCATGTGTGCCATCAGTGTTGTTTCCTGTGTGTGCATACATTGTCCAGCTTCATGCAAACATATATATGGTAAGACTTGTTGGAGTATCAAGAATAAAGATAACAAAGAATACATGATGTATATTTTATTGGTACCATCAGCACCAGCGGAGTAAGTGATATGATATTTTTTCAGTGGTATCGTGTCACTGTGCACCTCAGTCACTCACAGTGCACACATGACTTTGTAGAGATCATAGCACAAAAAACACACGCTCCCCTAAAAGTTATGTGTGCAGTATGTGACTAAGGTGCAATCTGGCCAGACACCTTTGAAAAAGTATCATGTCACTTAGTCCACTGATGATGATGGTGACAATAAAATATACGTTATTCTGCTTGCTATTCTTTGTACCATAAACACTGCAATAAGTCAGCAACAGCAATATATGTTTGCAAGACGCTGCACAATGTCTGATGTCACACACACACACACACACACACACACACACACATGCAATTTAGCACATCATACTTGCACTGTTCGCACCAGCTTGTCCATGAGCACTCCACAACAGAAAGTCAACATTACTGAGGCACTGCATTATAACAAAAGGGCAAGTGTCTATTATTAAACAACAAAACAAACACACAAAACACTACAACACAGCAGTGGTGGGGGGAGGGTCCTGAAAAAATTCCTTAATGGGGGATTCCATGGTGTTCCAGCAGCAGGTGGAGCATCGACAGTATTTGCAGCTGCTGTTGCTGGATCTAATTCACCTGCTACTGCACAGCACCCACCCTCTCATTGCTTTCCTCGAGGGCCACCCACACCAGTGCAATGTCTTCCTGCATTGCAGGCACTGTGGCGGGGTCCACTGCAGCAAGAAAGCCAGGTATTAGTGGTGGTGGTGGTGGTGGTGCAGGTGGTGCTGTGTGCACTCCTCCCCTCTGCCCATGCCCACAGGCCACAGACTCTCCTCCCAGGTCCATTTTACACAAGTCCCTCAGGCTGTGACTGATGCCTCAATAGTCCTTCACATGCACTTCATTGAGATGATATGATACCTGGTAGTCTAGTGGCACCCACTCCCCCACCCATCCATCCAAGCCCACCCAGCACCCCCCAACCCTTCGCCAGCTGGTGACTGGCACAGCCCTCCTCTCACCTCCGGCCAGCCGTTACACTGTCTGCATTATGAGCGGTGATGCAAAGAGGTGCTCTGAAAATATTTGTGAGTGCCTCTTTGCATTACTTCTCGTAATGCAGACAGTCGGTGGCTGGCCATGGAGGTGAGAGGAGGGCTGTGCCAGTTTCTGGCTGGTGAAGGGTGAGGGGGTGCTAGGTGGGCTTGGATGGATGGATGGGGGGCCAATAGACTACTAGGTATATTATCAACTCATTATTTCTTTCATTATGCATGGGGGGCTGCTAGACTACCAGGGATATAAAGATTGACATATAATAAGATAATATAGCTTGGGGGGCCACTAGACTACCAGGGATCTAAAAAACAAACAGGTGGTGGGGGCACTAGACTACCAGGGCATTACTTCATTCATATATTTTATTGGGGGCCACTAGACTACCAGGGATGTAAATATTTTATTGGGGGGGCACTAGACTGCCATGGATCGTTATTACATTATTTGGGGCATGCAGATGGGGCACAACAAAGCCCCCTGAGCAAAATCCACCTTTATTTCACAGTCTAGGATACCCCTGGGCTGAGAAAATGAATTTTTAAATCTGGCCATCTCGTCCCTCTCTCTTTATTCGCGAGCGAGCAATTTCTTTGATCGCGAGGATGCAAAAACTTTGACCGCGAGATTCTTTGATCGCGATCATGCATCGTGAGCGAGAGATGAGATAGCCAGATGATAAAATCAATTTTCTCAGTCCAGGGGTGTCGTAGGAAGTCAAACGAGGAGGGTTTTACTCAGGGGCTTCGTTCTGATGAACCATGGTGGTGATTTACCACGATTATCTATATTTTTTAAATTACAAGAGTTTAAATTCTTTGATCATGACCCTGTAAATTCTTTGATCACGAGATTCTTTGATCACGATCATGCATCGTGAGTGAGGGACGAGTTTGGCCCAATTAAAAAACAATTTTCTCAGCCCAGGAGTGTGGTAAGAAGTCAAATGAGGGTAGGTTTTACTCTGGCGGCTTCGTTCTGTTGAACCATGGTGGTGGTTTACCGCAATTCTTTCAATTTTTTGATTTATAAGGTTTCTAAATCTTTGTTCATGAGCCTGCAACTTCTTTGATGGTGAGATTCTTTGATCGTCATCTTTGATCGCAAGGGAAGGACAAGATGGCCAGATTTTTTATAATGAAATGGATAAGGAAATTTTAGTAAATGTTGATATTGAATATCTTGGGAACAGTTTGGTCTTTTGACTTGAAATTTGGAAGGAAGAAAGGCAATATCCCACAGATGTATCTTTTGGTGGTTTGGTCAAGAAATAGCACAGGACAGCAAAGTTACAGCACTACAAAGTTGAAAATTTTTTCCCCATAGGATAACATTACAGCATTTGCCGCATTACAGGAATTCTTTGCTGCAGTGCTGCAAAATAACGGTTTGGTCGTTTGGGCTGAAATTTGGAAGGAAGAAAGCCAACATCTCACAGATGTGCCTGTTGGTGGTTTGGTGAAATAATATTACAGGGCGGCAAAGTGACGGCACTCTGAAGTTGACACTTTTTGCCATAGAATAACATTATGGTGTCCATTGCTTCTTTCAGGGCCCTTATCTCGGAAACAGTGTGAGATACGGACTTTGTCAAAAAAATGTTTAGCCCCCCCCCAAATGGAGGCAAAGCATAAAACTAGCCAGGAAAGCAATAATTCATACAATTTTTTTTTTCTACGTCGCACGGTTCCTGAGATATAAGCAATTTAGTATTCTAAGTCGTAATTTTCTGCTCCGAAGTCAATTATGATGCACACATTCTTTGTTTCCAATGTGTTTTTTCAATGCAGCTTTTTGGGGAAAGAAGGGTGTGCCCTTTCGTTACTGTGTCAGTTAACGTTTCCAGTTGTGCTTCTGTTACCGTTCGCATCGCTGTTCCTGTCTACGCAACCGTGTGTGTTACAGTTTGCATTTTCATTTGCATTTGCGTTTCTGTTTTGTTTCGCATTATTGTTGCTGTTACCATTACCATTTGCATTTGCAATTGTGGTACCATGCCCGTGCATGTTATGGTTTGTGTTTTCATATGTGCTTGTGTTTCTGTTGGTTTTATTGTTGCTGTTACTGTAACCATTTGCATTTACAATTGTGGTTCCATGAGTGTGTGCATTACGGTTTGCGTTTTCATATGCACTTGCATTTGTGTACTTTGGCATTATTGTTGCTGTTACTGTTACCATTTGCATTTAAAATTGCAGTACTGTGAATGTGTGTGTTACCAGTTGCATTCTGTATGCACTTCTGTTTGATGTCTCCATTTATGTAACTGTTTGCTTCGGCGTCACTTTACACTTGCGTTTCTATTAACGTTTGCTTTACCATTTACGTTTGCTTTGCCATGTGCGTTACCATTGCCACTTGAGTTTGCTTTGCAGTTCCTGTTACTATGTAACAAGACATCACGTGGTCAGGCCCCGTGCTCCCGCCATTGCATTCCATTCACTATTTATCATCCTCATTCTCAAAAAGAAGGGAAATAAGAAGCAAAAAAATATGTTTAATGCATCAGTTAGGGTTGTTCCACAGTGAAAAAAGTGAAGAAATTCAGGGTTAGGGTTGAAAGCCTCCCTTGCACCCCCCCAGCCCACCCCCCCAACCGGCATTGGGATGTGCGTGGGGGTCGTTGGTTCTAACTCTCACCCCATTCTCCTATATCTCCGCTTCTTTACACATGTGTTGGGGTGAGAGTTAGGGTCAACGGCCCCAATGCGCACCCTGATGCTGGTTTGGGGGTGGGCTGGGGGGTCCAAGGAGGACAAGGAGGACTTTCAACCCTAACCCTGAATTTCCTTGCCTTTTTCACTATGGAGCAACCCTAACTGATGCATTAAACTGAGTTTTTTGGCTCTAAAATATAAATATATCTAGATATCTATAGATATCTATAGATATATCTTCTGTCCTCTTCTTCTATATCCTTTCATTTGTTTTTGTCCATTTTTTTGTGTGCTATGCAGTGTTTATGCTCCCTCCCTGTCCTCTTTCATATGTATACCCTGTCCCTGACCTGACCCTTATGATGCACCCCCTGTCATGTGTTATTGTCAGTCAGTCACTTTTAGTCTTTTTGTACCCATATTCACTTTACCTTTCTACTTGGTTTATGTTAGTCCCTCTGACTTGTATGTATTTCCCCCTCCTATCCACAAATGTCAAGTACTGTAATTTGTAAATTGTTCCTAGGAACAACATTTCTTCCCAAAGCTATGTGTGATGTTGTGGGCTGGCAGCAGTTGTTTTGGCTGTGTGCAGGATCAGTCTGAATGAATATGTACACAACAATCATACAAACATAAGCACTTTTATTGCGAAGTTAAACATAATATACATTTTTTTTGGTGCTTAACACGTGTGTCCCCACGACTTGGGCTTGCCACAATGTTAACTTAGTGTTACAGTGCTCAACCACACTGCCACCACCACCCGGTACAAAATGTGCTCTAGTAGGGCTACAGTTTAACACAGCCTCTTGAAGCCATGCTGTGCAGAGTAGGCATGATAAGACAAATAATATAGTACGACCAGAAAAAATTAGGATGACATTGAGAATGTAGAGTGAGACAGAATGTTGCCACTGTCTAACATGGCCCATAATTCCAGAAATATTTCCCCAAAAATGTTACAGTAAATCAAGACTGAGCTCAGGTCTCAGCCATGATGTCTTAGGGTGCCTCTTCCACCACCAAGACATTAAATAGCCATTTTAGGGCCTGTTTGCCCAATATTTCTTCTCAAAACTCACTGCTGCCAGTGTCAAATGGGGCAAGTCCAGAAATGTTTCCAGAAAAATTGCACAGTATATTGAGACAGAAATCAGGTGTCAGACATGCAGTTACATGGCTCACACCCACCATGAGGACCAAAATGTGCTGTTTTCTACAGCTTTTAAATGCTTTTAGGGCCTAAGTGTGGTGCTGCTGGTTATAAACATGGCCCAGAAGTCCAGAAATGCTTCCAAAAAAATTGCACAGTACATTGAGACAGAAATCAGGTGTCAGACATGCAGTTACATGGCTCACACCACCAACAGGACACAAATGTGCTGTTTTCTGCAACTGTTTAAGTGCTTTCGGGCCTATGGTGCTGTTGCTGTCTAACATGCAACATAAACTACTTTACCACGATGAGAAAAATAAATCCTCCCGCTCAATGGTCCTGTTGAGACTTAAACTTGTACATAATTCCTCCTGCTGCTGCTTTGTCAGTTGATTGTGAACTGTGGAATCATCATTTCGCAATGATGATCCCCTGGTTAGCTCTGTTGTCTCTGTGGTTTTAAGTCAGTGTGGACTGAATGACATTTTGAGTGCTGCTGCTGTTGCCTGCCTGTAGCTGCTGCCTGCTGCTCTGACTAGTTACCGTGAGAAGTAATGCTTTGTCTGCTTCATGGGGATCCTCTTCACATAGTCGATCGATGCTGCTACTGCTGCTACACACGTAAGTATCTGTATTTATTTTTTTGGGTGCAAGAGAAGGTGGATGGTGGGTTGGTATTGGGACGTCATGAGTTCTTATATGTTTGTGCTTATTTTATATTTATCTAGTGTGCTGAGGAGTACATCATCATGATAACATGCATGCCAGCCCAGGATTTGTTACAGAATGTTGGAATGCACCACATTTAACATTGCTCAAGGACAAGGTAAGTATTGAATTTTTCGTTACGGGGATGGATAGGTGACTGCAGCTCGGGTATCTGAGTTGGATATCTGAGTCAGATTGTAATTGTATTTTTTCCTTTTCTAAACACATGCAGGAATTCAAGAGCTGTTAACTCCAGGTGCACTGCTGCTGTTCAATACGTGTGCAGTTCATGAAGTATTTCTTAATTTGTGATGGTCTTTGGTGGGCGGGAGGAGGTGGTTGAGGTCAGGCTGGTGGATATGATTAAGTATTAAGTTTGCGGTTACTGCAGGACAGAGATCTCAGACTTTGACAGTAACTATTTTATATATGGCTCTGTCAATATTCAGGATTTCGCTGCTGGGGTGCGTAGTATGTTACATCTCTTCAAATCTGGCTACTGGGCTCATCAGACAGTCTGTTCATGTCAAGTGTTCCAGTTTAACAGCCATTCTCTGATGTAACTATAGCTTCCTGTAATGATGGTGGGGGGGCACCCAGTTCTAACAATGCTAAAAATGGTTTCTTCTTTTTTCTTATTGCCAGACAGGTACAAAGTACTTGAAGTGGAATGGTGGCTTGGTTTTCTGGTGGACATTTGCCGAAGTATACCATCTCTGTACGGCAGTGGTGACTAAATAGAAGTCTTCCATCCTGGTGTGTGGACGCTGGATTGAGGTGCTGCATCTGTGAGGTGTGGACCACTGTTGACAACTAAAAACATCAGTTCTTTTTGGTGGAAGACTGGAGGTGGTGGAGGAAGAGGAAGAGGAAGAGGAGGAGGTGCTAGTGGTGGTGGTGGAGGAGCAGGAGGAGTAATTTAGCTGGACTCAGAGGCAGCATTAATGTATACTGAGTAACATAGTACTAGCTGTGCACTGTCTGATTAAGTTGCCATTGTCATATATACAGTGGTGGCATACTCACTAGACATTCATTCATGGTGTCATGGAGGAGGTACATGTGGAAATGGGAGTGTGGGTGCTGGTGCTGGCTGTGGGGGTGAGGCACAACACCTTTAGACTTCTTCCACTGACACATCATCCATGAAGCAGCCCTCACTGTCTTCGAAACTGGAGTCATCCCCAGGTGGAAATTCAGTGAGCCTTGCTGCTTCAACTATCTTCCTGCTAGTAGAGACCTTACCACTGTGGACGTCTTCATTGTCATCATCGTCCCTGAGACACAGTTCTTGGGGCAACACCATCTAAATAATTGTGTTATGTGGAATGTGAGCCTCATTCATTTTTATAAATGTTAGGCTGGAAACATTCTTCGGTGACAGATTTGTCCTACGTTCATGCACAATGGCCCCAGCAGAACTGAACACACGTTCCACACTGACACTGGATGGTGGGCAGCTAAGGTATTTAAAAGCAACTGATGCCAGTGCAGACCACTCACTCACTTTGCTGCACCAGTACACCAATGGCTCATCAGTGATGCCAAGATGCTTGTTGTCTCCCATGTAGGCATCCACCATATGTTGTGCTGCCCTGAGTCCTGCTGCCTCATCATGCTCCTCCTCTTCAATTTCTTCAATGCCCACCTGGTACAGAGCAACCCAAATGGGATTACCTGCCATGCTGTGCTGCGACTATGACATTGTGTCCAATTTGGTGGCCTCTGATGATTTACTGGTGGTGAGGGTAGCAACACTTGGTATTTCTTTATGTGCCTTTTGTGTGTCTGCATTTTTCATCTGTGCCCCATGTACCCATCTGACAAGGTAATTGATCAATTTCTCCACTCGCATATGACCCCCTTCAATCATGGCAGGCAAGCCATGTTTGTACTGTGGATCCAGCATGGTAGCAACAGCAAACTCATTAGACTGCATAATGCCACAGATATGTGTATTGTTGTCCAGTATACGGAGCATGTGACTCATTGCATGATCAGAACTTTGATCGTCACTTTCCTCCATCTGGTGATGGACATTTACCAGAGTCTGCCTCAGCACAAGTATCAGAGGTGTTGACTGACTTATGCGGGCAGTGTCCCCACTCACAGCCTGTGTTGCATGCTCAAATGGATGCAGAATACATATTATGCCATCCATTTGTCACCACTGCTCCATTGTTAGGGCGATGGACACTTGCACTGTCCCTGGTGGTGTGCAGCAGTAGGTAATCTGAAACCACCTTATACCACTCATAAAGCCAGTCCAGCATGTACAGCATGGAGTTCCACCTGGTAGCAACATCAAACTTCATACAGTGCTGAGGCAGATGGTTAGTGCACTGCAGCTCACGCAGATGGTCATGGGCCTTTGCAGAATGGGCAAAGTGAACACAGATGCATCTGGTGACAGATACAGTTTCTTTTATTTCATCATGGTTCAGAAATTACTGCACAACTAGGTAGGAAACTCTTAAAAAAACCACCATCACTAATGCACTTAACAACATTAGAGCCATTGTCACTGGCAATAAACCCATTGTGAGTGACTGTGCATTGATCCACTCATCAATGTTATTTAGAAGCACATTCAGCATTTTCTCAGCAGTGTGAGACCCTGTAACACTTTGCATAGTTATGGTTGCATTCTGTCGAATAACAGGTGCATTGCTACCACCACAATTTTGCTTTACGCAGCTTTTGCCAGGGCCCAAATCAACAACCACCACCCCTGGTACCTGTGCCCAGTGTGCTGTTATATACAGATATGAGCTGCCTGCTGTCTGCCCACTTGTCCACATATCCATGCTAAGGTGGATATATTTTGAGGAAGAATGCTTCATGGCATGTAGGATGGATTGTGAAACTCTGCTGTAGAGTTCGGGCATGGCACGTTTGGAGAAATACATTCACGATGGCACTTGCCATTTGGGACAGGCACAGGCCATCAAATGGCAGAATCCTGCATTCTACACAAAGGAGAAGGGCAACAAGTCAATGGAGAGCATTTCAGCTGTGGCTGTGTTCACCTCACGTGCAGCAGCATGATGGGGGGGTACTTTGAGTGCTGCTCAAGCACACTTCTCAATGTGGGCTGCATCTTGGCAGTGGGTCAACAAAAACACTTTACTTGTGCCACCAATGTTGTTCTTGCTGGGATATCAGGTGACTCTTGGGGCCTAGGATGTGCAGCATGTATGAAACTGGTTATTTTGCTGGATTTGGGGCCTGATGGTGTACTTTTATGACTAAGGGAGTGGCAGCTCCACTGCTACTATGTCCACTGCTCAGGAGAGAAAATGATTCCTCACACTCCTCCTCCTCCTCCACCGACCCACTCAACCCTCCCTCCTCCTGCTCTTGCACTGCTGTCACCAACATTAAGCTTGACAAAGGAAGTCCTTCCAACAGCTATGGTATCTTTTGGGTGTTGGTGCCAATGCAATGAGTGCTTGTTTTTCAAGTGGGTGTGCTGCCCACCAGTGCCTAGGTGACTGCCCTTTTTTCCACAACTTACACATGCATGACACAGCTGACAGATTGCCATGGTGTCATCAGCTGCATCAAGCATGAAAAAATCCCAAACTAGGGACTTTGCAACTCTAGATTTGACATGATGGGACTGAGACTTGGACAGTGTAGCCAAAAGTGTGGAAGTTTTTGCTTTTTGTGCTACTTGCATGATATCCACCATGCTACATTTGGGAGCTGGGGTGACTGGACTGCTTGTTGTAGGCTTAAGCAATAATGCCCGACAGGGTGTGTGTCGTGCTGGGATAACATCACACCTCAGGTGGTTGGGCACAAAGCTGCAGGCTGAGTGCATCCAACAACTGAGGCATGATGTTATCCCAAATGACACACACACACCCTGGAGGGCATTATTGCTATTATACAATGTCCCGCTGTTATACATAATTAAAAAAATCATTTTAAAGATGTTTTTGTGTGGAAAATTATTATTTTTTTTTTTTTTAAGAGCAGATGAAACAATCAAGCTCAATGGTGAAGATGATCAAGCTCTTCTGCAGGGTCACAGTGAGGCTAAGACTAGACCCATGATGTTGTGCTGGGATAACATCATGGGTCCAGCACAAGACTGACCAATCAGAGTCCAGGATTTTTTCTTGCCATTGTATAATTGCTGATATCCTCACCCTCAGTCTTGTCATCTAAATGGGCTACATCATCACCCTTCAGTTGTTTCACTTCCAGCTCCCACGGGGATCCAACACCTCATCATCATCTGTACCAAAACGTATTATATCCTCCTTCTCATCCCTATCACTGCCTACTGCCAAACTTTTCCCTTCTCTGGCATCTCCTCACTGGGGGAGGCTGACTTTCCTTATCTTCTTCTCCAGGAGAAACAGACTAAAGCTGGACACCATCACCCTCATCACCATCAGCTCCTCCTTGAGCAGGAACAACAGTCACGTTAACAACTTTTTCAACCTCCTCCCGGGCTTCTGGGCCTCCACTGGTGTGTCTCCCTTATTCCCAGTATTATCTCCAACAAGCATACTAGCTACAGATTGGGCAGTAAAAAAATGTGTCACAGACTTCAAGCCACTTCTAACTTCGATTTTGCTGCTACTGTCTGCCACAGCAGCAGTGGCAGAGGCCACAGAGGGCACAGATTCACAAATAGGTTTGCTATTTCCATCAGACTTCTTTGAGCCACCTCCCAACCTAGCACCTTTACCTGAACATCTCTTGGGAGGCACAATCATTTTTTATATAGTAGCCAGCTAGGTCAGGTAGTAAACAATAGTGGTGTAACAGGGAAGAAAGGGTTAATATGGTACGCAAATTCAATTGAAAAACAGGAACGCTGCAACGCAGAGGCTAGATCACAATTTTAATTTCTGTGAGCAATTCAACAATACAGTGTACCTGGATATGAGCAAGTCAAGTGGTCAGGTCACTGTACATGAATACTTTCAATAAAGAAAATAAATCACAAAAGTGATTCAGCAAAGGGAAACAGGAACAGAACTACTCAGTCAGAAGAATGTAGTAACTGTTCAGATAAAGTGACCCAAAAAACAGTCAATATGTAAGAAAAATATAACAAATAAGTAGCACAAACTACAAATCTTCAGACTTAAAAGAAATTACAGAAACTCACTCACAACTTGTGAGAAATATGTCAAATCTTTGGAACTAGCCTGCTGTACTTTCATTTCACACACACACACACACACACACACACACACTCACAAAGGTCGACCTTCCCCCACTCACTCCATCACAGACACAGAAAACTGAAACACTAAGTTTAACTAACTATTCTCCAAAGATACAAAAACAAAAAATGTTCACTAGCAGCACTAGGAACTAAACTTGCGATTTTGTGAGAAATTAACTCTCAAAAATGAAAAAAATAAAAAAAGAGGTTTTTGAAGGGTTTATTGGCTGTGATGTGCCACACTGAACTGCTTTCTGATTCAACAGACAATATACTGTGCAGGAAACACCCTGCATGCAAGATTTCAGCTATTTACCCACAATGCACTGCAATTTCACCGGCATAATTGTAAAACATCAGTGAAATTGAGGCAAAATGCAAAATTTCACCTCCCAGGACTGAAATTGGCATAATTTGGGCGTTATTTCACACTTCACATGAAAACTGAACCTGGGGCAAAATTACATTATGCCTAGATGAAATATTTTGCGTAATGCAGAAATTACGCAAAATATTAGGTTAGGCATAATTTTTGATTTTGCACATCTCTAATTCTGAATACAAATACAAATTGGGTGGGATATTCAAAAGGGTTGCGCCATGCGCAATGGGGTTGCGCCTGCGCAAGTCCGAAATTGCACCATTCTGCGATATTCAACAGGAGGCAGTTGCACCACTGAAAACATGCTGAGCAACAGTGCAATGGTAATGAATGCATGCTGAACTGGAGGGGGAGGAACCATGCATAAACTGCACAGCCCAATATTCAGCCAGGCTTTGTAGAGTTGTGCAGGAGCAACCCCCAACCTGCGCCTGCACAACTTTGAGCCAAAAAAAAAAGAAGAGTAAGTCGAGGGCCACCCACAGGTGAGCTGCCACATTGCAGGGCACAACACAGCAGCTGCCACCTGTGGCTGGCCCTCAACCTACTCCTCAGCCCCCTGCAGCCCGATCATGGGCAAAGTGTAAAAATCCCCCACCCCCGACTGGCCCGATGACGAGCAAAAGCTTAAATAACCCCCCACCAGCCCGATCATGGGCTGAAGTGTAAAACAACCCCCAGAACATATCCCTGGTGGTCAGTGGACCGCTAAGCTCAATCACGTATCTGGACTGCCTTGAATGGTATGGGCTGCATGTCCATTGGCTCTTGCTCTGCACCAATGGGTGTGCAGCCCTACCGGGCAGTCAGTTGGTGGGGTGGCAGGCAAGTGGGATGCTGCCACCTGCCGGCTGCCGGGGAGGGAGCGGGGTGGTGGGGCTTTGTGGGTGGGTGGGGGTTACACTAGATCACCAGGGATATGGTCTTGGGGGAGTTGCCACATAATGCAGCCCACGATCAGGCTTAGCAGCCCACTGGGCCACCAGGGCTACGTTCTGAGGGGGGTTGTTTTAAACATATTCAGCCCGCGATCGGGCTAAGCAGTACACTGGACCACCAGAGATATGTTCTGGGGGGGAGACACTTTGCTGCCCGCGATCAGGCCAGTCTGGGGGTTGGGGGATTTCTTACACTTTTGCCCGCGCCAGGTGCAAGTCCTCGGGGATCGGCGCACCTGCATGCAAATGGGGCCATAAATAGATGCAAATGGCCCCCTCTACACCTTGCATGAATTATGGCCCCATTTGCATGTCACCTTTTGAATATCGGAAATTTGCGCATGGCGCAATGGTACTTGCACCACCTCAACCTGAATGCTCCACTCTGACCACTTGCGGTGATGCAAGTTCCACTGCGCCATGCACAGTGGCTGTGGCGAGGTGATATTCAAAGGAGTTGCTCAATAGAGCAACCTTTTAATATCGCCTCTCGCCATTAATTCCTCATGCTAACTATTTTGTGCAGTAAGGGCTTGCGCCACAAAATAGCACAGTTTGAATATCCGGCCCATAAAGTTTTTACTTCTATAAATGTATCTGACAATTGGTACTGCTCCTATTCTACATAAAACAATCAGACCCCCAGCATATCTGCAAAACTTTGTATCCCTTTGGCCCTCATGCTGAAAAATCTGGTACCCATTCAAGGAAAATATCATCTTCTGACTTATGCCACATTTCCTGGAAGTATAACAGATCAAAGTTTTTAACATAATCTACCCATTCATTATATAATGCTTTTGTTCCCCAACCAGCTATATTCCAGGACAATAATGAAAAAGAATCCTTGAACTGAGAAATATCAATAGAAGATTAGATGCTCAAGTCACCAGGGGAACTTGTTATATTATGTTCTATCAGTCAGTTCCAATACCCAACTAGCTTTAAATATTTATTCTCCAGGGATATATGCTGAAATCTTGCATTGGGATCTGTTACACTATTAACTTGATTACTTTTGGAATCTATATCTTCCAAATCAACTAGATAGAAGGCCATGGTGTCAAGAACTGCCTGCATTTCCAATATTCTATCCACAATATGCAGTGCTCCCTTGCGATAACGTACAAAATGGGAACCAGAAAACAAATTCGTTATACTCATTTGTTTGTTAAATTGAGGGAGCACTATTACGATATTGAACAAACAATGTGTCAATGCAGAATCATGTATACTGTGTACAAAGTTATTTATTTTATACATTTCTGTGTCAAACTGTGAAACTTTGTTAAAAAACAGTTTATTGTTTAAAAGTACTAAAAGTTCAGGTGCAGTACAGTAACCTGTACATGGCTTTAAACACTGTAAACACAGCACTTGCAAGTGCATCTTAAAGCCATGTTATGTATGTAGGAACATTAAATACAGAAATAACACTGTGAAAAAAGCAGAGCAGATAAAAAATAATTTTGGCACTGTCACACTGTGGAAAAAGCAGAGCTACACACAGTCACTGAAAGTTCACTTGAAAAAGATCAGTTCTGCTACTCTGTGTTGTTTTACTTTTAACGATCAAGTCCCTGGTGTACGAAATGAGTTACCTAAGCTGTATTACCTTTACAGGGTTAACATCTTGGGCTTGTAGGCACCTCCAGAACAAGCTGGTTTCATCAGCATTATACAGCTGGTCCATTAAGTACCCCCCCAAAAGCACATCCCTCAATATTGGCTGAAATTCTGCTGTGGCTTTATCATCGCAAGACTGCTGCTCAGCAGTGACAGCAACGCTGTGAATTCCATGCCGCTTCATGCTCTCTACTCTGTTCTAACTGAATAAAAACATCACACTCAACCTCATGTTATAGCAAGATAGGTAATGTCATTTCAGCTGCAGTCAATCGATTAAATCATGCTACCAATACTACTGATGTTGGATGGCAGACAGGTGCAAATGATTATCTAGATGATTTAAATTGCCTGAAAGTTATTAAAGTAATTAAAAAAAAATTCTCAGTAGCAGCAGTGATTGTGAAACAATTAAATTGGAGTAACACAAATATTAGCAAGTGCAATCAGATTGGAGGGAACAACGAATACTATAGCTCCATTCTTTATTTTAAGGTTTAAATGCCATTGAACCGGGAGCCACGAACAGTGTTCCGTATGTCTGAGTTTTCCCTATAACGGGTATATTATAGCGAGGGAGCACTGTATTTATTTTTGATTAACATATCAATTTGACTTCCATGTGATTGTCTGTATACTCTCAATATTCAATTTCTCCCCAAGGGTACTTGTAACAAGTTACCAAAGTAATTACTGAGTGTTCTTTTCAGTTTTCGACCATTGACATTATACAATTGTGGGATACCAAAAATACTCATCCAGACTGGCTCCATGTCTTCACACCAAGTACTACCTGTATTCAGCCCGTTTACCACACAAGTTCCTTTAATAAAGCCATTTCTCTTAGGAAACAGCACAAGTATACCATATTCTTTGAAAATATCTCCATTACACCAGATATCATTGGCTAGTTTGAGTGAGGGAAGGTAGACATTACAGTTACAGTTTTCTTCGGTATCTGTAGCAAGTTCTGCAGTCTCAATATCAGTTTCAACCATTCGAATACCCATATTAATTCTAAAATGAACAATCAGTTGTTTTATCAGTTCCTGTTTGCTACCCTCTATCCAAAAATGAGGACTTATAAGCTTAAATAGTGAACAGGATTCCGAAACATTAGTTTTCTTATCCATATTGTTGGTCTTATGTTGGTCTGTGTGTATTTTTATTATTGGAGTTTATACATTCTTTACCTTCAGAAATAGTAGGACCCTCATTATTTTGCACTTTAGAGACTGATTTCTTATGCTCATCTTCTAGAGAGGGTAACATAACTTTATCACAGCCTCATTCTCTTAATAATTTTCCCATTTCTCTTTCTAGAATACCAAGTTTTTCTTCCAGGTTATCTTGAAAGAGTTTATGGTCATTACATGCTGTTACGTAATAGGAGATTTAATTTCAGCATTACCTAAATTATGTGCCCCAGCATCTCATTTGTTGCTTATCTCTATTTATTGAGTACTATCTTGTGTTAATCTAGTTCCGACTATGTCCCTTTTAAGTGAATTTTCCAATTCTGCGGATGCACTTATTTTTCCATTAACACCTTTTCCTTTCTTTTTTCTCCTTTTTTTCTTCCCATCTCTTGGATGTTTTGGAGAATCGAGGATAATTATTGTAGAGAAATTCTCCTTAATATCCACATTCTCTTTGGCCTCTGAGATGTTAGAGCGAAGGATAATTGACTCCGATATATCAGGAACTGATAATAATAATAAACTTTATTTTTAATCACCTTTCAAAATATCAAGGTGTTGTACAGCAACTAAAACACAATTACATAAACAACAAATACAATAATAAATTAAAATAACAGATTCATCCGACTATGCATCACTGAAAGTCCTGACACCACAAAAAGGTTTTAAATGCCTGTTTAAATCCCCCCACAGTCATGCACTCTCAAAGCTGATGGGGTAGAGAATTCCAGAGGGTAGGGACCACAAACATAAATGCACGGGCCCCAGAGGATTTCAAAGAACCCTCGGAATCTCCAGCAACCCTTCGTCAGCTGAACAGAGCTGTCGCACAGGGCAGTAGGGAACAAGAAGCTCTTTCAGGTACTTGGGGCCAAGTCCATGTAGGGCTTTTAAGTCAGTAAACCAACTTTGACGGTGATCCGCCGCTGAATCGGCAGCCAGTGCAGATCACGCAGTACCGGGGTAATATGTGAAGAATCGGAAGTCCCATCAACAGCCATACTGCAGCATTCTGCACTAGCTGCAGGTGGCAGATATCAACCCCAGAAAGCCCTAAGTATAGGGACATGCAGTAGTCAAAGCACAAGGTCACAAAGGTATGGACTAATGTAGGCAGATCCCCAGATGGAACAAGGTGCTTGATCCTGGCAATGTTCCTGAGATGGTAAAAGGCAGATTTGATGACTGCTGACACCTGAGATTGTAGGGTCAGCCTGTCATCAAGCACCACCCCCAGGTCTTGCACCCATTCAGAGGTAAGAATCTGGGAGCCCCCCAGATAAAGTCCAGAGAGCTGACCAGCCCTCAACCCCTCCATCTGGTGACCCAGATCCACAACCATCACCTCAGTCTTTCCCACATTCAACTTTAGCCAGCCTGAATTCATCCAGTCCTGTATTTCAGTGAGGCAGTTGTTAAATACCGAGGGAGCACTATCCTGGTCAGGTGCAAAAGACAGGTAGAGCTGGGTATCATTGGCATAGCAGTAAAACCTCAGCTCATACCATCTACAATGTCTCCTAGGGGCAGCATATACACTGCAAACAACATGGGGGACAGCACTGAGCCCTGAGGAACCCCACATGACTGAGAGAGTTGGTCTGAAGAAAACATTTCAGACACAACTCTTTGAGTTCTGCCAGTGAGGAAAGATGTAAACCACCTCAGGACTGTACATGTCAGGCCACAGATGAACCTCAGGCACTCAAGCAGCACCCCATGGTCCACAGTGTCAAAGGCTGAGGAGAGATCAAGGAGCACCAGAATGGAATGGTTTCTCCAATCTCTCACCATCAGAAGATCATTGAGCACCTGAACCATCGCAGTCTCGATACTATGCCTCTTTTGAAAACCGGACTGGAGAGGTTCGTAGATGTTATGGATGGTCAAGTGGTTCTTCAGCTGTATTGCCACTACTTTCTCAATAACCCTTTCCTATAAACGGAAGGTTCGAGATTGATCTGTAATTGGCTAGAGCATCCATGTCCAAAGAAGCTTTCTTCAGGAGGGGTGTTACCACTGCCTCCTTCAGGGAGCTTGGAAATTCACTGAGTCCAAGGAGCACCAAACTATCTGAGCCAGGACTGGCACAATAATATCACAACAACCCATAATCAGGGAAGTTGGGCCTAGATCCAAACTACAGCACATAGGGCACATACCCTGGACAATCCGCATGACATCAATGAACTCTGGAAGGTAAAAGGTACTCCAGGAAACATGAGGTGTAGTGACCAAGCACTGACCAACAGCATCCCCCACAAAGCGAGTCAGGAGGATCTCTGACCTGATGTTGGCCACCTTATTTGCAAAGAATCAAGCAAGCTCATCGCACTCCACGTGTGAAAAAGCTCTCCGGAGTTGCAGACAGGCTGGGTTGCACAACCTGTCCACAGTTCGGAAGAGTTGAGCTGGTAGATTCTGAAGGGGAAAAAATCTCCCCAGACAGGAATTCTGCCTTCTTACGGGAGATTGCAGATTGGTAGGCCTGATAGTGCTCTACCAATCTAAGGCGGTCGGCCTCCAGGGCGGATTTCCACCAGCCCCACTCTAAGCTTTGTCCTAGTTGCCATAACTCTCTCAAAGACCCATCAAACCAAGGGGTCTGAGGGCAAAGTGGGAGAGGATGAACACAGACAGGAGCAATCAAGGCCACAGCCATGGAGATGGCCTTATTATAGGCCAAGACCAAGGTCTCTGGACTCAAGCTAGCCACAGGAAACTCCGAGAGGGCAATCAACCACCTCTAGGCCTTCAGGGCTCACATCCCATAAAGGTCGGTAACTGACCATCTCCACAGGGGCAGGCCTACAGAAGGGGGTGCAAAAGTTGAACCTCACAGTGTAGTGATCAGACCAACCAACAGGTTCCACCTCCAAATCGGAAGCCTCAATCCCCAGGAGGAAAACCAAATCCAAGGAGTGACTGTGATTATGGGAAGCAGAGGTAACAATCTGTATGAGGCCCAGAGATGTCATCAACTAGAGGAAGTGCGGTCCAAAAGGTGAGAGTTCATCATTGACCCAGGCATTGAAGTCACTCAGAACCATCAGTCTGGGTGACTCCAATGCCATGTCAATGATGAAATCCACTACTTCCTGTAGGAATCACTTTTCATCCCTGGGTGTACAGTAGAAGACAGCTATCCTACAACCCACACCTGATACCACAGTACACTCAAAAGATTTGGCCTCCTCTACTGGTACACTCGTGAGGCCCAACTCGGTCTTAAAACAGACCACTACCCCCCCGTGGTCCAATCTTGAGTGGTGTATCACTGAGTACCCAGCTGGAATTGCAGCTTCTAGTGTAGGGCCAGCATTTTCATCCAGCCAGGTCTTGGTGATGCATGCCAGATCAGTTGTTCCAACAAGATCTGCAGTAATTGCAGTCTTGTTCTTATTAGATCTGGCATTGCATAATACCACTCAAGTTGGACTGGTTTTGAGAGCCTCCCAGGCTACTTGCCCACCAAAAGAAGTGGTGCCCTTGGGTATGGGGACTAGACATGGAAAACCACGTTCCAGGCTCCATTTTGACCCAGGGTGTCTTCTAGACCTAACAACCCCAATGTGAGTGACCCGCTCATTCGTCCTCTGATGTCCACACCCTCCACCCCACCCCCCCTTACACACAATACCCAGAGCTTGACAGCACTAGTAGACAGAAAACATCAAAGGTGGGGGGGAGAACTGGCGAAGGGCATGGATGGAGAGCAGAGGATAAATAGCGCACGACCGGGGGGGGAGGACCTACATATTCCACAGGCTAACCAACAGTCAAAAAGCACAAAGCACAGGTGTCTGACCCCAAAAAGAAAAACTCCAAAGCAAATAATAATAATAAAGAAAAAATTCCCACACCAACCAAACACAAAATAAGTAATAAATAAAAACCCCAAAACAAAAATTAAAACTTTCCCACACTACAAGATAACTCCACTAGAACAGTCACTCTTACCTATTTTAAATAAATCAATAAATACCCCAAACAACATAAATACCCCACCCCAGGCACAAACTTAAAATAACTTATCCTAAACAAGAGTAGCAAGTGGATTAGTGTCTTGCATAGACTCTCCAACTGTAATTTTAAAATTTATAATAACCAGAAAAATAATGAGTCTTGTAGGGGGGCTCTCACCACCCCCTAACAATGAATTGAATTTAGACCAGAAACATGGCCCTCTCACTGCCACATTTAAAACAGATTGTGTGATATATGTTTACTGTCAAAATAGGCTCTCTCACAGCTTATCCAGAAAATGGAAATAAAAACTCCTTGATGTCCAGCTAAAAATCCACAACAGCACTGTTCCACTTTAAAGAGGCTCTAGTAAGAATAGATGTTTATTGTCACAGACCTCCAATGGGTTATATTGCCAACCCCCAAAACCACCCCAAGGAGGGCCTCAGAGCACCACCAATTCTCTCCCCTTAAGAAGCGGGAGCAATCTGACCCCTGTCAGTCAGCCCACCACCACTCCAGGAACTCAGGGAGTGCATACCCTCTGGTTAGCACCCTTAAGCCCCCCAGAGAGAATAGCTGCCCCTAATGCCCGCCTCAGGGTCAGTCAGTTCGGCTAACCCTTGTTAGGCCTCTGTGGTTAAGACTTCCTCCTGAGTAACTCAGAGAGGTCTCCAAAGATTCAGTTTGCAACCTTCTTTTCCCACCAGAACAATCTCACCATACAGGAGCAGGTTCCATGAAACACTATGTCCAACATGTCTCGTCAAATCGATATCCTCCTGGGCACATGTCACAGCAGACAGTGACAGTCATTTAAGTCCACTTGGCAGTGGTGGCTCTTGGAGCAGATTGCCACCTGAAGACTTTCTTGGAAACTCCAACAGTCCTACACTCCACTCACCCGAACAGTCAATCACCAGAATGCACCAAAACCAGCAGCAGCTCCCAGAAAAAGCTCAGTGCTCAGGTCTTCACTGTGTCTGGTGGAAAACCCCCTTCAACTGTACAAGCCCAGCAAGCAGAACAGTGCACGCCTCAAGCTCCACTACACATTCCACAGATCTTAAAAATGTGCAGTTAGGTCCACAGTTCTTGCAGCAGAACCCGATGCCAAGGTTGGGGCAGAAACAGTCTTAGTATCAATATTGGAGTGCCCAAAATACCCCCTGCAAAAACTGATGCAAAAAACACTGCCGTTTAGCCAGTCGAGGTTAGCACACACACCTCATAATCGACATCCACAATTAATGACTCGCAATTCTTGTTACTGCTACTGCTACCACTGACCAAAATAGAAATAAAATATGATTAAAAGCAACACATGGTACAGCTAAAGTAAAGGCTGACCCAGCGTGGTCACCATCTTGGTTATCAGTTAGTTAGTAGTTCTATGCCCTGGCCTACAGCCATGCTCTAAAATACTCATTAATTTGGTGTTTAATTCCTCCAATTTAATATGGTTAACAAACAGATTAGTCTTAATAGTCTCTAACTCCTCTCTATTAGCCATTAATTGTTCCATAATAAGATCATTTGCAGCAAATGAATTTTTGAGTAAGTCAATCAAATCTTTACTTAGAGAGGTGGGGTAATAAACTTGATTACCCAGAGGTACCATATCATCTCTCCAACTAGCCTGTTTATCAGGGCTTTGATTTATAGAAAAAGATTTCACTTCCTGAGAGATAGTTTTGGCTTCTAAGGATTTGAGCCCTTGTATTGTAGTCTGCAAGTCATGCATTATATCATTTAATTTGTCTTTTGTAGTGTTATTTTTATCTGCAGTCTGATCTTGGTCAGACTTTCAAGTCCTATTCTGTAGGCTGCTAAAGTCTCCTGAATTCACTGGCTCTAAGGAGAGCCCATCTGCAGTACTAATAAAATCTGTAAAGTATAGATGAGGGGAATTTTCCAGATCAGTATCTGGAATCATGGTCAGATTAGGCTCAATTGGTAAATTAGTATGCATGTGCTCACTCAAGCATGGAGCTTTTTCCCTCAATACTTGAATTAAAAAGATTTACTACTAAAAATTGGAGTGGAAGTTATTTCAAAACAATTTATCCTGGACATATGATCTGTCATTTTGGTCTGTTTTAGATTCTTTGCTTTTCCATTACTTTTTTGCCACTTGTTTATCAGGCATCATATCTACTAGTGATGAGGTATTTAAACCTAGCTTCAACTGCTTCCTTGTCGACACCTTGATAATTTCAGTTAAGAAAACCTTAATAGGACCAATTAAGTACGCACACACAAACTTGTACAGTTCTGCATATGTAAATGCCCACAATATAATGTCCAGATTGACTCTCCAATGAAGTTATTTATCCTTGTTTAGTCAAATATCTGAGATACAGTATCAGTACTGTAGCCAGTAGGAAAATAATGTCCATAAGCGTGTACAAATTCAACATTAAAAAGGTTACAGGGAACCAGTCAATGTGGTCTATGTCTCTTCAGCCTTCTGTTATAATGAATCAGGCACAGTACTTAAAAATTCACCCTTATGAAATTCCAGTAAAATACCACTCTTCTTGATTGCCCCGTGCTGACTCAGTGCTTCTCTGTTTGGCATTCCAGAGTCTCACAAAGACATCAGGTAAAGTCACTGCAAAGGAGCAACGTGTTCCAGTTTTCCCTCTTGAAAGAACAAGTGTTTGTATTTCTGGAATAGAAATGGTCCTCTCTGATCCATAGGATCCAGCCCTAACCAGAAAATCCAAAAGGGGAAACTGATCAGAATAACACATCTCTAAAAGCTATTAATTAAAGCACACAGTCCTAATGATATAACTGTAAGTGAAAAAAAATAATCAAAGCAGTTACCCAAAACTAAAAGTGTCTAAAATTACAATAATTTTAACTAATAGCTATGAATATCTGGGACTATGTAATTACTTACATCTCCAGCAGTATTAACACTTATAAGGTGGCAATGGAATTGGGGTTCCTCTTTGCCAAAAGGTTATATGAAGAGAAATGTGCCACAGCAGAATAAAAAACCCCTAACAAGCTAGATTTCAACCCTTGGGTAGTACGCTTAAAGGAGTGTTCCAACACGGTTAGAAGTTGATGCTTAAACAGAATGTAAACCGAATGTAAAAAAACAAAACGTTTGTTCTATAGGTTGAAAAGCCACACAAACACTTGTTACCAAATAATCAGAGAGAACTATAAAACTGCAGACAAACCTTTTGCTCTCTGTGCTGATAACAGAGCACACTGTTCAGTATTCTAGTTTGGCAGACTGTTCACATAGTTGTTTCCATGGCTGTAACCTTAACGGTTGAAAGTGTAGGAACGCTAATGCGTGCACAGTTAAATTAGCCTCGCAAGTGTCACGTGTCTCCACTTTAGCCTGATTGGTCTATTGGAGCAATTCAAAAACGTTTAAGTGATTTAACAAGTTGTTTAAAACATAAAAAAAGAAGAAAAATTAAAACTTGAATATAGAAGGGTGAATGTTCCCATAAAATGCCTCATAGGGAGTTCCACATTCTAACAAATACACAGCGACTTAAAACACTCAGACAGAAATATGAGAGCAGTAAAACAGAAACAGCAAATAATTTTGTGTTCGTAAAGAACCATTCAAATTACCAGGGAAAAAATAATAAAAAGCAACTCCCCTAGTACCACTTAATCCAGAATAATGGTAATCGAGTCCCAAAACAGATGAGAAATGTGCTGATTGTCCAGCGCTTTTCTACCATTTACAGTCGGTGCTGCAAATTTTGAGCCGATAACTCCCCGCGGAGATTCTGTTAACTAACCCAATGGGGTGGGCTCCTCTAGCCAACTCAGGACTCCGGGTCCAGGGTCCTATGGATGAAATAAACAGCAGTAGGAAAAAGGGAGCACAGAAATGGGCCAACAAGAAAAACTGGAAAGACAGCAAGACTTCTGCTAAAGATTTAGTCAGCATTGACTATTGAGGTAAGGCAATGGTGGCATACCATACATAAGCAGAGTAAAGCTTTCTAGCTGTCCTGCTGCAACTCACTCCTCCACAATGAGACAGTGTGCATGGCCTTCTGGGGTGGTGCAACCAGTCACTATTCCAACTCCCCCACCAAACACAAAAAAGCCTCATTTTTATTAGTTCTTAATCCACTTGTCTTCTACCCTCCATTGTCGCCCTCTTTGCTGCTTTTTCCACTGATATATATACTATTCTTCAACAACCCCCCCCCACCCTCTCTTATTTTCCATTTGTATTCATTTGGTCCTCATTGAATGAAAATCAGTATTGTCTTTTAGGAAAGCTTCAATTATATTTATGCACATATAATTAATTGAAAATATTTATTTATGGGACTCTTTATTCAGTGACTGCTAGTCCTATAAAAGAGATTTATTAATGAAATCAATATTAATAGATATTAAATGAAGGACTTAGCCACTAAAATAAACCTCTTTTTTCAACACGTCACTGTGTTTGATCCATTAGTTTGGTTAGGCTAAACAATAATATAAAAATATATATATTTTTTATTTATGTAAGAAATTGTGATGGTTTGGAATTAAGCTGGACAACACTGGGGGGTTGAGAGTTTAATGAGACTGAGCCTTGTATAGTTTAAGTAATTCCAGTGTTGGATGATTTAGACAAGAGGATTAGACACAGGAATGTGTTTCATGAATATTTATGAGCACGTTGAGCATTTTGCACATGGGTTTTCACTTTCTTGAGGTTTTGTGTGTTGAATATGTAAATTATTTGGGGTATGTATTATGCTAATGTATGGTTACTCACTACCTCTGATGCAGCCTCGTATGTAGGGCACAACATAGGGCTTTTCTGTGTCTTCAACATGGCTCTTTCAGCCTAATAAATGTTTAAATTGTCTGGTGAGAGCTGCATCTTTACTTTGTTCTTGTGTCTCATAAATGGCTTTCCATGGCACATGAACCTTTGGAGGCAGGAGTGTCCTTAACATCTCTGTATCCTGAAAAAAAGGAAATGGTCCAGTGATGACTGTTGCCACTACTGCCATTACCCCCACACAACCCTCTAACTCAGCACCCATCACCCCACCTCCTGTACCCCTTACTTACCTACCAGAGGTTCTATGCAATAATCCTCTCTGAACCAGAGACACATCTTCATTCTTAAATGCTAGATCAGGAACTGCAGTCAATGTATTTCAATGCATTTGCAACTTGTATTCATAGCTTAGTCTACATAAGGGAAGGGATCAAAGTAACAGAACTAAAGGTAAAGGGGGAGGACAAGAGGAACTCTGGGTCACATTGGAGACAGAGAATGGCATCACAATCCGCACAGGGGTTGTATACAGACCCCCGTCTCAAGGGGAGGAAATGGACAAGAAAATGATAGAGGGCATTCTCAAAATGACTGAAAAAGGGGAGATACTGTTGATGGAGGACCTGAATATGCCAGATGTTAACTGGGCAACATGGACTGCAGCCACATCCAAGTGCAGGGTCATTCTCGATGCCCTACAGGGAGCATGCCTTAGACAGCTAGTGGTGGAACCCACTCAGGATGGAGCAATATTAGACCTGGTACTCTCAAATGGAGAGAGAGGATCACAAACTTAGAAGTCAGTAGACACCTGGGAACAAGCAACCACTGCACAGTGTGCTTCACAATAAACACAACCATGGAGACAAACCATACAAATACAAGGATACTGGACTTTAGAAGGGCTGACTTTGGCAAAATGGGTGAATACCTGAGGAATACATTAGCAAATGGCCAGAAAGGAGGGGTGGAAGAACAATGGAGAAAAATTAAAACTGCCATCATGGAGGCAACAAGCCTTTGTGTGAAACAAATAAAGAAAATGAAGCAGAATAAAAACACTATGGCTCTCAAAAGAAGTGTCAGGGAAGGTAAAGGAGAAAAAGGCTGCATTCAAAAAGTATAAGGAATCACAGACAGAGCATGACAGGGAACTGTATCAATTAAAGCAGAAAGAAGTGGGGAAGGCAGTCAGAAAAGCAAAGGCCCAAACCGAGGAAAGGATAGCCAACTCAGTTAAGAAGGGGGATAAAACCTTTTATAGGTACATTAGGGAACATAGAAAGGTTAAGGGAGGGATAGGAAAGATTAATAAATGAAGGGGAGGTGGGCAGAGGGAGACAGTTAAAAGGCAGAGATAATGAGTGAATACTTTTGCTCAGTATTCACAAAAGAAGAAGAGGAGGAGTTACCTAAACCAAACAGTAGAAGCACTCTGGATAGTGGGGTTGATACCAGTCCATTTAAAGAAGAAAGAGTACTGAAAGAACTTCTAAAACTCAAGGTGGACAAAGCAATGGGGCCTGATGGGATTCACCCTAGAATCCTAAAAGAGCTAAGGGAGGACCTAGTGACACCAGTAACCACACTTTTTAACAAATCATGGGAAGATGGGGTGGTACCTGAGGACTGTAGGAGGGCAGATGTGATTCCCTTCACAAAAGTGGGAGCAAGGCAGAAGCAGGAAACTACAGACCTGTTAGTTTGACCTCAGTGGTGGGGAAAATGAGTGGAATCACTTCTGAAAGAAAGAATTGTTGAGTACCTAGAGGCCAGCGGGCACTGGATCCAAAGCAGCATGGATTCACAGCAGGAAGGTCATGTCAGACAAATCTAATCAATTTCTTTGACTGGGTGACCAAGTAATAGACCAGGAGGGGCTGTGGATATGGCCTACCTAGACTTTGTAAGGCATTTGACACAGTCTACTTACAAGATTAATAATCAAGTTAGCCAGCCTGGGAGTGGGTCCCAGGGTGGTAACTGGAAATGAAAACTGGCTGCACAACAGGACACAGAAGGTAATAGTGAATGGAACACATTCTGAAGAAAGGGGTTACTAGTGGAGTACCTCAGGGCTCAGTACTGGGTCCAGTCCTCTTTAACGTCTTTATAGGTGACATTGCAGAGGTCTGGAAGGAAAGGTATGCCTCTTGCGGATGACACAAGATCTATAACAGAGTTGATACACAAGTGGGGTAGAAAGGATGAGAAGGGACTTGCAAGGTTGGAGGAATGGTCAGACATATGGCAACTTAGATTCAATGCAAAAGAAGTGCAAAGTAATGCACCTGGGAAATAAAAAACCAGAGAAGAGTACACAATAGCAGGGAGGTACTAACAACAACAATAATGGAAAGGGATCTGGGTGTAGTCATATCAGATGACCTAAAGGTGGGTATGCAATGTGAGAAGTCAGTAGGGAAAGCCAGGGGATACTGGGATGCATGGGAGGTATCACAAGTAGAAAGAAGTGGTTATCCTCTATACAGACAGTTGGTGAGACCCCATCTGGAGTACTGCGTGCAGTTTTGGAGACCTCATCTACGCAAGGACATGAGACAGGATGGAAGCAGTCCAGAGGAGGGCAACTAAAATGGTGCAGGGTCTATTAGAAACCATATGAAGAGAGACTGAGAGCTTAATATGTATACCCTTGATGAAAGGAGGGATGGGGGACATGATAGAAACTTTTAAGTACCTCAAGGGAATCAACAAAGTCCAGGAGGGTAGCATCTTTCAGAAAAGAGATGTGTAAGAACAAGGGGCACAATTTAAGTTAGAGGGGGACTGCTCAGGGTAATGTGAGAAATTATTTTTCATGGAGAGAGTGGTGGGCGCATGGAACCGCTTTCCTGGAGAGGTTGTGGGGTCTAAAACAGTGGAGGAATTCAAACATGCATGGGACAGACATAAGGCAATTATAGTGGGGGGTTGCAGGAAATAGGCTGTTGGTTAACTAGAATCTGCAGCTTATCCAGTAGGTAGGAAAATGGGCAGACTGAGTGGGCCAAGTGATCCTTATCTGCCGTCAAAGTCTATGTTTCTATGTTTCTATTTAAAAATATTTTTCCACCAAATTTTCAACATGGCCTTTTTGGGACCCCACCTCATGAACAAGAAGGTGAAATTCTTCAATTCCAGACTGAAACATGATTTCACAATCACTCCATGCAATAAACTTTCTGGTGGGATTTGAAAAGGTCCATCTACTGGGTTTATGAGGTGAGGTGAGGTCATAAGAAGCCTATGATGAACATTTAAGGTACAAATATTAAAAAAACAACAAAGATGTGAACGTATGTTGAAATTTTGTAATGCCCACTCATATGTTTGGCAATTTTCAATATTTTGATTCCACGTTTTCAACATAGCCATTTTTATGTTTGCTTGCACGCATGTGCAAGAAACATAGTGCCATCAACGGAGATTTCGAAGGTGTGTCACCTCCTCCTCCAATTTAGGCAGCCAGCTGGCAGGTGCGGCCCCTGTAAGCCAATGCATTTTGGAGCTGTCTAAGACACGCTCCAAAATGCAGTGGCCTCCCAATTGAAAGGGGAGCTACACTTGGTGAGCAGCAATAGAAGCTGTAGCGCGGCTCCCCCAGCACAGGCGTCACGTGCCCCGCCGCATGGCGTATGAGCACGGTGCCCAATCCCGTCAGCTGCGCGCATCATCTCCTTCCCCCCTTCCAGTATTTGGTGCCACGCTGTTAGCCCACCCCAGCGTGGCAATCAATCTTTGCCGACGGGGTGCCCAATCCCCATCGTGAACCCCAAAGTCCTTGTGCCACGCTGGGAGGCCACCCAGTGTGGCAAACATCAAGATGGGTTTTTGGCGTGAGGGTGCCCAATCCCCATCGGCTGAATGACCCCCAAGTCGTTGTGCCACGCTGGGAGCCCACCCCAGCGTGGCAAGCGAGTCCCGTGGCGTTGGTTTTTTTTTTCACCTGTAAAACAAAACTTGTCCCAGCGCGTCTCGAACCCCCTCCCACACCCGCACCCTGCGCTTCCAGCCTCCCCACCCCCTCACCCCATACTTACCTCCGGACTCCGTCGTGGCGATCTTCGGTGGACCGGGAACACGCCTGCACTCTTCAAAGCCGACCCCTGAACTGAGAAATGCCCGGTAAGCTGTATAATGGGCTAGATAGGAGGGGTTCAACTTTGTGCATATCTCAGGCATTTTGGGAATTTTGCCAAATTTTCAACATAGGGTTTGGGACCTTCTCATGAATGATGTCACTGTCATTTGCAGTATTAGGGCTTGAAGGTGATTTAGCGCGGTGACTGCACAGTGACTGTGAAATCACCCTTTGGGACTGAATACCACCATGACAGTGACATCATTCATGAGAAGGGGCCCAAAACCATCATGTTGAAAATTTGGTGCCAAATAAAATGACTATTGATCTAGCATGCTATAGTTCCTACGCAGGCTCATAAGTTCGCGAAATTTCAATATTTTCACTCCAGATTTTCAACATTGCCATTTCACCACACTGTCTTATGAGTAGTATAGTTGTCATTTTTCACATCTCACCCAAAATGTGTTTTCGCCCTTATAGCACTGAATGGCGCAGTCGGTGGGTGAAATCAATGTACGGGACAAATTAAGAAAATCACAGTGACACTGTTCATGAGCAGAGGTCTTGAAATGGCTATGTTGAAAATTTGGTGAAAAAATTCCTAAAAATGACTGTTTTACGAGCGTGCATTGCGCAGTTCCTACGCACGCATAGGTTTGCGAATTTTCAATATTTCCACTCCAGATTTTCAACATTGCCATTTTTCCACACCTTCTTATGAGTAGTACAGCTGTCATTTTTCACATCTCACCCAAAATGTGTTTCCGCCCATGTAGCGCACAATATGGGCGATGCGTAACTCAGTGTATGGGACACATTAAGGAAATCACAGTGTCACTGTTCATGAGCAGAGATCTTAAAATGGCAATGTTGAAAATTTGGTGACATAATTCCTAAAATGACTGTTTACAGTGTGCATTGCACAGTTCCCTGCCTCGTAGGTTTTGAATTTTCAATATTTCCCTCCAGATTTCCAACATTGCCATTTTCCACACCTCCTTATGAGCAGTACAGCTGTCATTTTCACATCCTGCCCAAAGCGTGTTTCCATGCATGTAGCGCACAATGGGCTGTCGGTGATTCAAGCTCAATGTATGGGACACATTAACAAAACCACAGTGACACTGTTCATGAGCAGAGGTCTTAAAATGGCTATGTTGAAAACTTGGTGGAAAAATGCCTAGAAATGACTTTTCCGAGCGTGCGTTACACAGTTCCTATGCATGCTCGTAAGTTTGCAAATTTAATATTTTCACTCTAGATTTTCAACATGTCCATTTTATTAAACTTCCTTATGAACAGTACAGCTGCAATTTTCATATGTCACCCAAAATGTGTTATCGCACATGTAGCACAATGGTGCTGTTGGTGTCGCAAAGCAATGTTTAGGACAGACTAAGAAAATCACAGTTACACTGTTCATGAGCAGAGGTCTTAAAATGGCTATGTTGAAAATTTGGTGACAAAAGTCCATAAAGTGACTGTGTTACAAGTGAGCATTGTGCAGTTTCCACGCATCCTCGTTAGTTCATGACTTTGTAATATTTTCAGTCCAGATTTTCACTAGTGCCATTTTCAACACTTCCTTATGAACAGTACAGCTGCCATTTTTCACAACATGGCCGAAGTGTCTTTTCACACTTTCAGTGCAGAGATGCGTGGTCGCTGTCAGAAATCATTGTTCGGCACAGATAAAGAAAATCACAGTGACACTGTTCATGATCGGAGGCACCAAAATGCCTGAGTTGACAATCTGCTATAAAATATCCCCAACCTACTTATATAACGGGTGTGCGTTGCACATTTTCTATGTACGCTCGTGACTTCACCATTTTTTTAAATATTTTTACTACACAGTTGCAACGAGCCATTTTACACCTCTCCATGAAAGAGTACAGCTGTTATTTTTACAGCCTGTTGGAATATTTTTGCACCTGTGGTGCTAAATCCCGTAGTCACTGTGCATAAGCAACTTTCCGGCTGCAAACTGATATTCCCCCTGTTCATGAGGTGGGGTCACAAAACAAGCATGTTGAAAATTTGGAGTTAAAATACCAACGAATGCCTGAGGTATTAAGCTTTTCAACTAAATCGCCCAACCCTATAGAGAATGACAGGAATCAGGGGTGTGACTTGGGATTCTTGCCTGTGATGCTCATACCATTCCACACCCTGCAGTCACTGACAGGCATCGAGGTATGCCTTGGACTCTTCGGCCCCAAACTTCACCCCATTCTCCTATATTGCACCCATCTCACCATATTTCCTAATGAAATGGGGTGTGCATAAGGGCCAAAGACCCCAAGGAACACGTGACACTTGTCAGTCTCTGCAGGGTGGGGTGTGGTGAAATGGCGTGGCCGTTATGCCTGACGACCCAAATGCACACCCCAATGCCTGTCACTCTCTGCAGGGTGGTGGTGGGGTCGGCTTCAGTTCAATACTTCACTGCCATTCCTATTACGCAGCTCTGTAACTTCTACACTACCACTGCCAATGCCAGTAAGCAAACATTCGGCATTGACAAATGCTTGTTTCACATCACTTCATGAACACGACAGCAGTTGTTTTTTTTTAAATCCTGGCCAAAATGTGTTTTTGCACCTATGGCACAACACAATGTTTCAGCAGGGATCTGAAAATGTTCACCTACCAGATTCATTAGGTGGGGTTATTAGAAGACTATGTTGAAAATTGCTGATCAAAATATTAAAATACAACAAAGTTATGAAGGTATGTTAACATTTTTCACTGCTCACTCATATCTTTGATAAATTTTAGTATTTTCCATTACAGAAATATAAGTGTGCTGCGTACATCCAGAATGGATGCCACATGCTTAATTGTGCAATGTTTGCATGCAGTTCACATACACAAAGTGAACCTATGTGAACTAGGTCTAAAAAACACATCAGGTTCGCATGTTGCAAGCTTGACAAGTGTGCACCAGGTAAACAGGTGTGAATATCTTCTAAAAATCACATCAGGTTCACGTGTTGCACACTTGACACGAGTGCAGCAGAAGAGGGGTGCAGAGCAGCAAGATGGCTGCGGTGCTGCTCTGCTCTGCGTCCTTGGTGCTTTAGCTAAAATTTACTAGGCTAATCCGTGAGGTGTTTTATAGTACCATAAGGTCAAGGACTTTTCATTGCTTCAGACAAAGCCAGTGAGATTGTTGTAGCCTGCCATATTGGCAGCAGCCCATTGGTGTTTTGAGAGAGCCAAGTGTTGAACTTCAGACTGAAGTAAGCCCAAGATGGGAGAACACCGAGGAGCATATCGCACTACCAGTGTTGCTGGGTGCATAAAAAATATATACAGGTATGACATCCTTGCCTAGGGGGTCAGGGATCTGAACTATTTGGATACCACTTACTACGCTTAGGAAATTGTCTTTTGCTTCTTGCACAGGTGTAAAGGACCAGCAAATAAAGAGAGGGGAACTAGAGAATGGGAGTTGAAAGTGAATGGGAGTCTAAAGTGAATGGAAATCGAACTGGAGGAAAAGAAAAAATCATCTTGGAGTTTGGACAGTCTGTCCCATAAGATGTGTTGACAATCCCATTCCATTTTTGCAGCACCTTATTGTCAGAGGAGAGACAAGGTTGGGAGCGGAGACAGTAGTCTGTATGGCCCCCACTATGAATCTGGTATACTGATATACCGATTAATAAACTGCAATTTTTTTTTAATCTGTTAAAGGGAAAGGCACTGTAAGACAGTGTCAAATGTTAAAGGAATGATTTCAAAAGCAGGAAAAATGGCCCAATATACTTGATGTTGGACTAAATTAAATGAAATAAAGGTGTTGATGCCAGTAATAGACTTTGTTGGAACTGCATTGAATATATAATTGAATACATAATTGATAGACTCCTGTTCGTTATTGGAGCACACCAGTTCATCTGGTTCAGATCAGAAGGGAACTAATTTGTTTAAAGTGTATGATGTTAGTATATAAATGTATGACTTTTTACTTTAGTTATACATAACTTGATAGGGGGGATTAATCAATCAATCAAATCTTTATTTATATAGCACCCTTCCAAAGCCAAAGTGCTTCACAATTAAAATATAATATATGTACATAAAATTTACAATAACACAATAAATATATCAGTGAATTAAAATTCATCTGGGAAGGCTAGATTAAAAAGATATGTTTTTAGCTAAAATTTTGAATGGATCGACAGTTGGGGATTCTCTTAACCGACAAGGTAGAGAATTCCACAGGGTAGATGCCACAAAAGAGAAAGCACGGGCACCAGATGTTTTTAAATGAACCCTGGGAATCTCTAGCAATCCCTCATCTGCTAATCAGAGAGGATGGAGGGGGCAGTAGGGAGTCAGAAGATCTTGCAGTTAGCCGGGTCCCTGGTCACGTAGGGCTTTAAAGGTTAGCAAGCCAACCTTAAAGGTGATCCATCATTTTTCAGGCAGCCAATGCAATTCACGCAGCACAGGTGTAATATGACTGGCCCCCAATGTACCAGTCAGGAGCCTGGCCACAGCATTTCTGCACTAGCTGCAGGTGGCGGATAATAAACCCCAGGAAGCCCTAAGTGGAGGGCATTGCAGTAGTCAAGGCAGGTGGTGACAAAGTTGTAAACCAATGCTGGAAGCTCTTCCAGAGGAACCAGGTGTTTCACCAGGGTGATATTCCTCAGATGGTAAAATGAGGATTTAACCATGGCCAACACCTGATATTTTAGGGTCAAGCCATCATCAACAATAACCCCCAGGTTACGCACCCAGTCTGAGGTAGTGAGCTGAACACCATCAAGCCATAAGCCTGATACCTGTCCAGCCCCCAGTCCCACCCCTGGACAACCTGGGTCCACTACCAACACTTTGGTCTTATCCAGATTCAGTCTCAGCCAGCTGGCACTCATGCAGTCTTCAATCTCAGTGAGACAGTTGTTTAGCACAGAGTCTGCATCAACATGTCCAGGTAGAAAGGACATATATAGTTGAGTATCATCTGCATAGCAGTGAAAACTCAAATCGTATCACCTGATGATATCTCCTAATGGCAGCATATACACTGTGAACAACATGGATGCCAATATGGAGCCCTGAGGCACCCCGCAGGACAGGGGGAGAACATCAGAGGAATAAATTCTGGTGACCACCCTCTGAGACCTGTCCACAAGGAAAGATCAAAACTATTCAAGGACTGTACCTGACAGCCCACAGAGAGCTGCAAGCATCCAAAAGCACACCATGGTCCACAATGTCAAATGTTGCCGAGAGATCAAGAAGAACCAAGATGGTATGAGCCTTTCAATCTCTCACTATTAGGAGGTAATTCAACACTTGGACAAGTGCAGTTTTGGTGCTGTGTCTCTTCCTAGATCCAGACTGGAAAGCATCATAGACATTGTGGGTCACAAGGTGATTGTCCAGTTGCAACGCAACCACCTTCTCAATAACCTTACCCACAAAAAGCAGGTTAGAGACAGGCTGGTAGTCAGCTGGACAGTCTGGATCCGAGGAGGGTTTTTTAAGGAGTGGTCATAAGACTGCCTCCTTGAGGGATCAGGAAAGACTCCCCTCTCCAAGGAACTCTAGACAATTTCATCTAGGATCGGGCAGATAACATCTACACAACCCATTAATAGGGATGTAGGGCCCATATCCAAACTAGAGCTGGTTGGGCGCAGAGTCTGAATGAGCTTCACAATGTCTGTGAATTCTGGCTGGCTAAAGTCCATCCAGACAGACCGAGTGGTCACCACCTCCCGTCAACCTCCACAATCCCTCTTAGAAGGAGCCGGGCCAATGCTGGACCAGATGCTGGCAACCTCATATGTAAAGAATCGAGCAAACTCCTTACATTTAGCATTAGAAAATGCTCCTCTGGGTTGGAGACAGATTGGATTGCACAATCTGTCAACAGTCCAGCTGAGCCGGTCAATTCTGTGCAGCAGAAATCTCCTTGGACAAGAATTCTGCCTTCTTACAGGTGATTTCTGATTGATAGCTCTTATAATGTTCCATCAATCTAAGCCTGTCAGCATCCAGGCTGGACCACTGCCACGCTCTCTCCATCCTTTGACCAACTCGCCTCAACACAAATAGTGTGACCTAGCTAGCCCTGGGTTTGGTAATGAAGTAGTGAAGCTACACAAGCTGTAAAAGCATCAAACAGGATTTTGTACAGATTTTTAGCCCTGGAAAGAGGGATTACATTCTCATATGGGTCCTCTAAGTAGTGGACTAGTTACTTTGATATGTTATTATATATAGAATAATGTATGGGGTGGTGAGTGTAACGAGAAGTTTACACACACCCGAGGGGTAAGATGCTACATAAACCCCGAGAGCGAAGCTGGAGGGGTTTGTGCAAGCATCTTACCTGAGGGTGTGTGTAAACTTCGAGTTTAGACACAGCACCCCATATTTTATTTTGTATAATTACAGTACTGGTGTTTTGCACTGTTTGTGCAGCTTTGCGTGACTTAGCACGGCTTTGCACGATTGCACAGCTTTGCGTGGCTTTGCCATTATAAACACTCCTTTATGATGTCAGATTATGCCACAGTTTCCCTATGGGAAAAAGGGGAAGCCAGTTATTATTTTACATTTATGTATGCAACATATACTAACTTTGTAATTAAAGATGTTTTTGTCTGCTCCATTGTCTCTCCCTGTCACACATTTCCCACAGTATGTTACCATCTCCCACATGCTGCAATGGTTTATGGGTTAGTTTTGAGCATTGTATTTTTCAAACAGCATGCTGGTGCTCACTTCAGAAAACTGGAAAGTGCCTAAAATTATGTTTTATTAAAGTTCTCCTGAACGTCTCATCAGTTCTTTAAGTGCCTGAAAGCATTTGAACAGAATAAAAAAAAGTTATATTTAGACTAAACAGAAAACTGAACAACTGCCTGACTATTTCACGTATGCAATACCATTCCATAAATATTCACTTTTCATGATAAAGTAATTCTTCTGTTGCTATGTAGTTTGGCAAAAATGTCCACCACACTGTCCATGTCCAAGTCCTGTGTACAGCCTTCAATAATAGAAAGGACTGCCAGGTTGCTAAGCCTCTCATTTGCCATTCTATTGCGAAGGTATGTTTTAATCAATCTGAGTTTGCAGAATGAACATTCACATCCTGCAGAATTGACTGAAATAGTAAGTGCAATGATAAGTAGCTGATATAGTTCAAAAAAGCCATCTCTGTATGGCATCAAATAATGAGTCAGAGCATGCATACTATTTACGTCCTCATCAGGGTTCCTTTCCAGAAGCCTCTTTGTTTCATACAACTTGGCTGACAGATCTTGCATGTTCAGTCCATAGTGGTATGCCATGGGAAGTACATTCTCTTTCTTCAAAAAATCCTTCCTCCCTGGAGTTAGTTCAGCAACTGCTTTAGAATTTAACAGTTCTTGTCATCAAACCATCTGTCCAGTTTTCCAATGATCCTGTCAAGAGCTGGCAAGGAGAGGTGTTTCTGAAAATCGTCCTTGGTTTGCAGAACAGGACGTTGCCCTGTTGTGCTCATTGTGATATGATCCTGATGTGAAACAGGTCTTCTCCAAATACGAGCCCTCTCAATTGGCTGAGCCTGAGGCAAACTGTTGTCCTGGATCAGCTTTTGTGCTTCTGTCCAAACTGCAGACCATAAACCAGATTCAGATTCACTGTCACGTCTAGCTTCCAATAATTCTTCTTGTAAGCTTGCTACCAGTTCTACAGCACAGGATAGCTGCAGATCAGAAGATTACTAACACTTTGCAACAATGTTGGTCTTTTTGAGGATCATCTCAAACATAGAGAGACTAATATTGCACTAAATGCTTTTAAACATGGTAAGCCTTAGAAAAGTAACAGATGGCTAATGGTAGTATGGTATTGTTTGTTCATTAGGTTTCCTCTGCTGTATATTGGGCTTTTTTTGGTATAATCCCCGGGTTCAGGATAACGACTCTGCCTGGGCAGACTGAAGCAGATATTAGAGGTTGTATTTTAAAGAAACAGAAGTATCTTGAAAAGTTTGGATGGCTCAATTTATCTTTTTAATAAGGATACTAGAAAAGAATAATGTAAGAATAATGAATTATTATTTTTATTGACTAGAAAATACATCTTTTTTTCTCACTGTTCTAATATTTATAGTATGTTCAAACTGTTGAACAGGTGTTTTTACTGGATATTTCTTATAAAATTTGTATTGACTTAAAAAAAGCCGAACAAACAAACCTTAACTAGAACTAGAGTGCAGCAGTTGAGCGGGTATGAACAACATTTAAAATTCACATCAGGTTCACATGTTGCACGCTTGCCATGTGTGCAGCAACTAAGCAGGTGTAAATCTCATCTAAAAAAACACATCAGTTTATATTTCTCATACTACTGCTAGCAATTAGAGCCATTAAAATACCCTTTTCATTGATTTCCCATTAAAATTAGGTAAACTCATTAATTCTGATCCTTTTGCAAGTTGTTTAATGGCGTTTGATGTATGTCATTAAATTGCCATTCATTTTTAAAAATATTGTTTGCTTACTACATTAAATGCCTAGGATATAGTCAGCCAACATCCCCCATTCCAGATGTGCGAAGAGGGGCCTCTGTGTTGTGAAGCTTGACCTTTTTGTTTTGGGCCTTGCAAATCTCCATTTGCATATTTAGTGCTACACATCTGTTTCTCCATGACTGGGCATGGAATTATAATGTTGTAAGACATTATGCCATAGCAATATACCATGCTGCCAATACGGCATGGTATATTGCAAATGGCATAATTCTTGTTTTTGCGGGAGCTCCAACCCCTGAAACCCCCATTACAGGGGGCTATTCCCCCAACCCCCCCAACTAATATAACTAACTCTGTAGGGGGGTGTTAAGACTTAATATCACACAAAGTGCGAAAAAGAAAAAATCCCATGTCTGGGACTGGGAATTGAAACTGTCCCAAATGCACTGCTTGCCTTCCTTGCTGCCAGTGACTCATCCCATTGAGCCACGGCAGCTGCTTGGTGGACCCCTGTCCCAGAAGGATTCTTATCCTGCACTAGTATAAGTGAAAGGGTGCACTACTGTGCATCCTTCCTTTCGTGGTTTTGCACACTCTCGCACTTACCTACTGCGCTGTTCCTACCTCGTGGTCATGTCATGTGCTGTACAGCATGCAACATTTTGACCCAGTAGGCCATGACTGTTATGGCTCCGTTACTTTCCCTTTGTCGTTCTGTATGGAGCATAATCACTATGGCCATGCTCAGTACTCTTTGTGCTGAGTAGTGTCTTGGAAGCATGCACCATACCTCACATTTTGTCACTGAGATGAGGGACATGGACACTCAAAATGAGGGACAATGAGGGACACTAACCCTCACAATGATCAGGACACATCCTGAAACTTGGAGATTAGGGGTGAGCAGATATCTGATTCGACATTCTGACCTAATCAGAATATCGAGCTATCAGCCCATATCCAATCCGTTTGGATTGAAGGCTTAAAACGGGTTGGCTAGTTGCTGAATACAGAAGCTGTGTTTGGCAAAGAGATCAAGATAACCATATTAATGACCAAGCAGCAATGCGATTATACTTTCAATGGGACTGTGAATCTGTGAAGTTGTTTAATAAAAGTGACAGAATTAGTTGTTAAGCTGTCCGAGAAAGGTGAGACAGACATGTCTAGCACTGATCACCTGCTCGCTCTTGCTTCTGCTCACATCATTGTGAGTGTTTTTATTGGCCTGAAAATAAAGGATTTTTTTAGCTAAAATGAATCTGTGGAGTCTGAGGCAGATCCTGACGGAAGATACTGTATTTGCCTCATTGATCCTGAGTAAAGGTCAAGTTGACAAGTGACACAGTTTGAAAAAAAAACTTTTACTGTCTTGTGAGACCGCTGCTTTTAGAAACACATGGTTAGACTTGTAAAGTCAGTAACACAGTTTACCTTTTAGTAAAAGGCTTTTAATAAAAGGGTTTTAGTAGGTGCCGGACTGTTAGTTATTGGAGATATGATACCTCAGAACACAGTGGAAACCATTGTATTTACTTCTACTGATGTTAACCCCTGATAATTAATTTTTACCATAAAACATGGGCGCCATTTAGGTAGGACAGAGGGGGCAGTCCCCCCCCCCCGCATTTGTGCCTAGGTTGTTCTTATGGTGTGGAAATAATGGCATTAGATTTAGATTTAATCTTTTGCACAATAAGTGCCCCCCTGGCCTGTGTAGCACTCAAGTATAGGTGTACTCCTGACTCAATTGTGTCTATATTGTGTTGTCCACACTCTCCACCTATTAGCAGTGGCACCATCACACGTGCCATGGAGGAGCTCCAGCCAAGCAAGAGCACATAAGTCATGGGAGTGGGACACTGTCTTTCCCACCACAGAGTAGGCAGGCTGCATGTTACAACTTGTAGGTGTCCATGAGCATTGAGCTCTCAATAGCAGTGTTGTGGCACCATATTTTTGTTGATCTACTCTTAGGCTCCATCTCCCTTGGTTGCTGAAGGGGCTAGGGGTGATCTAGAAGCTTACTCAAGACTAGGCTACCTACTTACTGATATAGGCTCACATCACAAAACAAATTTGTGTGTGTCCCCTGCGGCAGCAAACTAGGCCTCACAGCAGCAGTGACAATGGTGTGAGAAGCCTTCATAGGCCTTGATCAGTGCAGTGTGGCAGCAGCCAAGCAAGAAGCAAGCAACACAGGTTGGGTGGGTTCAGTTGGTAAGGTGACTTGGTCTTAGACCACATTGGGGACCTGGGTTGGTTGGTTCTAGCATCCAGCTTCTGGCAGAAGGATGGTCGAGAAGTGGACTGAAAACTGGGCTGGTAGCACACTGGGCTAGGCTGCAGGTTCTGGCCAGATGGCCAGGTAAGTAAAAGTAAATAATTTTTTTACAGAAGGATTGGGGAAGGGGAAGGACTGAAATATTGATATGTTTTTTCACATTTCTGTGCCTTGGGGTGGCTTCATGACCCACATGGAATGGAGTTGGAGAGAGAAATTGAGACAAAGATTTTTTTTGGGTGGGGATAGAACTTCAGCCTGGAAAAAAACTGGATAGTAGCTGGGTGGGTTTAAGCCCAAATCTGATGCACTGCTCCAGGGTATAGACAGATGAATCTTATACATTTGAATTTTTCTTGATTTGCATATCACTTTTCAGTCACAACAAATAAGTTTTACCTTTTAGAGATGTTCCAGACATTCCAGAGCTTGCCACCTAGGGACTAACTAGCACCAGACCTCCACTGGTTGTTAGCTGCCCCCTGCTTAAAATCTGAAATGTTGCCCCTGCTATAAAGTCTAAAGTTACAGGACATCCTCTGTGTGAGTAGCATGTTTGCCATGGGAGATGGATGTGGGGTAGAGCAGTTTTCAGGGGGTAAAATGAGGGCTGTCCCTTGTATTCAGGGACAGTTGAGTGGTATGGTATGCACAGACTATTGGAGCCCCACTATAGTCAGGCCTATGCCCCCCCTCCAGTGAAGCTGACCTCTACATCCCCATACTCAGGCACATTATGACATAGGGCAAAGGACAGTGCAGGGGTGTGCCCCATTGAAATGAATAAGGGTATTTTTGTATTACTATTTTATACAATATTGATGGAGAGTTGGAGATTAATGAAGGCCACCGCTTGACTAACAAGGGCCTTGTTTGTAGAAAGATGGCCTTCATTATTCTCCAACTCACCATCATATGAAATAGTAATAAAAAATAAATCCATTAATTTCAAGGGGGTACACCCCAGCACTCTGACCCATGGACATCATCTCTTAAAAACTCCTACCTCTGGCTCCCTAGTACTCAAGTAAGAGACTCTCAACTTATATCTATACTTGGTGGGTTGTCTGTAGGAGCGTGGCCTCACCCGCTACAGTGTGTGTGTATGGGGGGGATGGCTGTGTGGTTGGGTATCAAGTTATTGCTACTTTTGTGTTTACCCCTTAAAGTCTGTTTGCGTGGAAGCATTCAAAACTATGGAGGGAAAATAGCAGGATTACAGATTAGACAGAAGTAATTAAGTAATTTTGTGGCTAAGTGTGTGCATTGGGGTGGGAAGAACAACATGTGTTTCCATTGGTATGTGTGCTACAGTTCAGTTGTGCAGCTAAAATGTAGGGGGACAAAAAAAATAAAAAGTATATCAGTGGCTATAAGCATGCTGCATGTGTGCAGATGTATGCAGATTTGTATTGAAGTACAAGTGAGCCATAGGTATGCAGGCAGTATAGCTTAGTGGTTAAAGGCACTGAACTGCAAACCAGGTGACCTGGATACCTGAAGACCTGGGTATGACTCTCATTGGCCCCTACTTGTATACTGTGTGATCCTGAGCAAGTTACTTAACTTTTATGTGTGCAGTTATCAGTGACCACTTGCTTTCTGCAATGCATGCCATATGCATGCAGTCTTCCAATTTAACGTAAAAAGCATGCTTTCAACACCTGCTTGCTGCACACATGCTACATACATATAATTGGTTCTAATGTAACATTTAAATCATGCTTGCAGCATGCACATCACATGGGTAGTTATATGCATGCAGCATGAAAACATTTCATATAATTATTTCTGTAAGGGCTGACCCCAAATGTTCAACATAGACATTTTTTTCACACCACCTCATGAAGGGGACAGTTTTCATTTTAAAAATTCTGTCCAAAATGTAATTTTTGCACTTTTGGTGCAGAATGACATTTTGTCCAGTATTTTATAAATGACACCAGTCATGTTCAGAACAGGGGTCATACAGAGAATATGTTGAAATTTTGGGGTAAGAACTGCTATAAAGAAATAGTAAAGTAACATTTCTTCCACGGATGACTATTGGATTGGTGGGACCATATTGCCTTACCGTGACAGTGACCTGAGTTCAGGTGCCAGCTCAGTGAGATAGCTGAATAGGCTGAGGCTGGAGGAGAAGTGATGCAGCATATGGCACTGTTCCCAGCCTGGAGAGGGAGACAGCAGTGTTCTGTCACACACACACACACACCTTGTGGTGGGCCAGGGAGCCTTCCCTCACAATGGGTTAATGTGCATGTCAAGGCCCAATGGTCCCATGCCTGCCACTGGACAACTAGATTAGTCTGACAATTTCAAATTACAGTGCAAGCACAGATGTACATTTAGTAGTAAGTCAGGATGCACCACAAATTACTCATCTCGCTACATATGCCTGCCAAGCACACCATGCATGCAAACATTCAGTATTAAAAAATGCTTATTTTTTCATATCCTTTCTTCCTCTGCTGCCTGCTTTCATACATCTTTGTCCACCAGGGAGAACATGCCCACAAATTCTAGTTTCCAAATCTTTTATTTTATTATATTATAGGGCTAATGAGGTCTTCTATTGAAGTACTCTGTGATCCCTTATCTGACTCCTAGGATTCTTGCTGCCCCTTGCCCCCTGAGAGGGCCCCTTGTCCATTACACACTCACTGCTCAACCTAGGTCAAAATGGAGCTACAGTAATTTTTTTGCCATTCTTTTCCCTTTATCTTTAACCCCCCACACTTGCAGCCTCTTTCTCCCTAGCAACCAGATCATTGTAGCCACAGAATCAAGTATGCTACTAAGCACTGTAAAATCATGAAAATTGTCCTTACTAGCCAGCATGGTGGAACCTCCATTTTTCTTTTGCTGGCCTTTTTGACTGGCTGCCTGCCAGCTCTTGCAATGTCTTTGACTTCATCTTCCTCTGGTGTTCCTGTGAGCTGTGGTTAAAGCTGCATTCTGACTCCCCTCCTTGCCTCATCCAGCATATTCTGTCCCCATATTCTGTACTTCTGCCACCATGGCTGCAGCTTTCTCCACTATTGAAACGTCTGTTGTAGTTGGTGGAACTAGTCCTGCTGAAGGTTCTAGAACTGGTACTGCTAGAGAGACTCCTATTTTTGTCTTTCTGGGTGCCACATTAACCAAATATCTTACCTTACTGATCGTAGCCTAAACACTTAAAAGAAAATTTCACCATTTAAGGTTTTTAAATCATCCTCTAGTGTTAGCTGTAACTATAGTTGTTTTGTTTTGTTTTGTTTTCTACATCATCTAAAGGGTTCTAAGTCATAAAGGCAATTGCCAAACGGCAATCACCATTTGGGCAAGTGTACATCACTGAACATAAATATGGCAATGTACACTCATGGCAATTTGAAAAGCGGCAATGGTTTTACATGTTATGCAGGAGGCTGCACCCCCCGCACCCCAACCGACAGGGGCATTGCCCCCTGCACCCCCCTACTTAATGATTCTCAACTCCAGCAGGGCACATGTCAGGGAGGTGTAAAACTTGGAAAAAGTAAAAAAATGACCCAGACGTAAAAAGCGATCCTACCCCAGAACCAAACCTGGCACCCTCCCAATCCCAGCCTGCCACCCTACCCACCATGCCACATGGCCAGCCCAGTAGCCGACCACCACACTACCTCCCACATAACATCCCTCCCCTTCCACCCATCATGCGGTGTGGTCCCCCCATGCATATATTCATACACGCATCCTGTTGCCGTAGTCACCTACCCCTGTATCCTGTCGCTACCCTGCCAGGTAGCCAAGAACACAGGCACCATGATTGAGTCACCCTTTTTGCAGTCACTCAATCGCGGTCACCATGTTAACAGGATACCCATACAAAGCATGTAACTTTTATGCTTAAGTATAACTCCCCGAACCTTATACTGTTGGATGTGCTAGAGATCTCACAAAAAAACTGTAACAGAAAGAGACAGGGGCATGTTGGCTCTGGACTTTAAACCCCTACCTCCTTTGTCCTGCTATGTCCCAGTCACAGCCTAGGACACAATCTGGAGGGTCCCTCTGGAAAATTCCCTTGGCCTCTCATATGCTCTCCTCTTCCCTGTTCCACACCTTCCTCCTACCCTCCTTGCTCACTTGCACTAGCTGAAACACTTCTGCATGTCCAGTGTCCACAAACCTGACCCCTTGCTATTCCAGCACAAAAAGATTCACATTGCCAGCCACAAGGGATGAGAAGTAAAGGGGGGGGATAAAACTGTGGTTCCCTCTAGTGGCCATTTCTGCCCAGTCACAGTATGAGGTAAATGGCTTCCTCTCCTTGGTACAATCATGGGCCCAACCACATGGGGAGGGCAGGACAAATAACCCCACTGGGTGAGCCCGGCAGGACCCTAGTGGGGAAAGTTTGTTGCTTGTAACTGTTCAAAGTTGGTTGGTTCAGGAATGCAGAAAGTGCCCCCAATCTGATAATGATATCTGTTTAAGTGTGTTTTGTACTTTATTAAATATTAATTGCAAATAACTGTTAAGTAACAGGGGTTTCAAGACAGTATTACAAAAAGAAGGCAATACAATATTTGAGTAACAGTACTAAACAGTTCTATAGCACTGTGTAGTATTGTGCCCCCAAGGTATGAACCATAACATTAAACAGTGGGAGCAACCATGACTTTGGAACAGACTTTCAAAGTATAGATATTTACTCAAATAATGAATAAAACTGGTTGTTATGCTTTGAGAGAGGGTACTGAAGTTAGTGGTATGTCATTTCCTTAAGAAATCATTCAACCCTTGGAACACAGTACCACACAGTCCCTTATATTTTCAAGTACCTGTATCTTAAATAGGAGGAGTTTTCCACTACTGTTGAATGAGGTTAGTCAGGCTTGGGTGCCATTGCCAGTGGAAGGAGTCCAGGAAGTCTTGTCACCAGGAGGTGTAGGAGTCTGAATAGTAGTTGATGTCACTTGTTGGACATGTAAATTATTGCATAAATAACAAATTAATCCTTGGCAAGTAAAGTTTGAGAAAGGCTAAAAATTCAAGATTCTCTGGACCTAGCCATGATGTGAAGTTAGCAGAAGAAGAGGTAGAGGATGGCCATAAGTTTGTATGTACACATTCTTGCTGGCTTCTTCAAGCTGTCTTTTTCTCCTCCACTGTAATTGTACACTAAACAGCAGTTCTGTTTGTTATATTCTGTACATCCACAGGGAACTAAAACATCTTTATTTCTGGGATCCAGTAGTGCTGCTACTGTATGTCAAACTGTGTGTCAGATCTAATCCTGTCAAACCTGTTTGCAAGCTGTGTCAGAAAATGGTCTGTTACTTCTTTAATGACAATTGATGCTGCTGGGAACTCAGTTGAAGTAGTGGTGTGGTCACATTCTATAGTGATAGATACCAGTTGTATTTGTTTTACTTATTTATTTAAGAGACTCCAAGGAATATTGAGGGTGTAAGATATAATGATGCTGCAATCAAGCAACCTATCAGGTGGACACAACCCATGTGTAAGGAGTGTGGAGTGCCTCAGAGTTTATCCCCCACAATGATGCTGCAAGGATAAGGAAGTTTTAGTGACCTACAAATGGCCTTTCATCTGTCAGTCATAGACAGCTACTGTATAAAACCTTGCAGATACAGAATGCTCTGAGCTCACTGGGGCCAAATGACCCCCACGGGTATACACTCTTAGAATAAGGGAAGAGCTCCTACAGCTCCTAAAAAGTACTCCTAAACTGTGACAATGGAACAAAGTAATAGTTAAGAAACTATAAGAACAAACAGAGGAGGTAGTGGTGTAATAGACGGCAGCCTTAGGGATGGTCGTGTACAATAGATCATGGGCCTTGGAAGATTCATGGAATTTCTCCAGTGCGGCATCTTCACTGACAGATCTTAAGGTCTAGCTATTTAAGACTGCACATACTATATTACACACCTGCTAAACAACACAAGATGAAGAGTATTCCTATGGCCAAATGTTATGAGCGTGACCACCCTGATGGCTCCTTACTTTACTCATTGTGGAACTGCCCCCAATTAAAAAATACTGGACAGATATCTAAGCATCTCTTAATCCCTTTTTGAATCTCAAGGATCTTTTCACTCCAGAAATCTGTGGGCTGGATCACGAAGTATAGCCTCAGGTCATGACATTTAAAAGACATGCAATTGTTCTGATTTCATTAATTGCTAAAAAGTTGATTCTGAAACACTGGCTGGACAGACTCCAACCAGACATAAATGGGTTGGAGATATACCTGAAACACTAAGGCTAGAGAAGTTGGCCAACAGCATATAAGGCAATCATAATGAAATAATGAATTTAGATGCACTAGTGACTGTCTAAGACTAGGAAAAAGGCGAAACCCAACATTCTTACTTTGGTTTACCCAATGCAGACTGGAATTATGCCACTGAATATTTACCTCACAAACATGCATGGAAGACAAACCCTCAGACAGATCCCTAATTGCTGACATCACTCCTTGATGTGTGTTGACATACAGTAGCAGCAATATTATCCACGCTCGCTACTGAATCATAATCAGTGCAGATGTGATTAAAAATAATACTGGTACAATATATAGGAATGTTCTTGACCCAGGAGAAGTAATAGTAGACAAGAGTTATTTGCATGGTTTATTAATCAGTGTATTAAAACAACTTTTCAAATGAAAGTAAAGTGAAGGCTTTAAATGTGTTTTCTTGTTTTTATCCTGTTGCAAGGATACAAGTTAATGGCACTTTAAAAAGCTATATGTTTTTGTAAACTGCATTTAAAAAGCTATATGTTTTTGCAAACTGTATTTGTCATTTTACATCAGTTGTTCTGACATTATATGTTGTGACTATATTGTATATCAACAGAGGTTGCTTCTACCACACTGTGTCTTATTTTGGGATAATTAACTAGGATTATTTCTCTGCCTAGTAGACATGTTGAAATACAATAGTTAGTGGCCATACTCCAGGCTGTAGGTTGTATAACCAAGATTGACAATATTCAATACCCACCCTTGTTGAAATGGACTAAACTGAATTTACACATAGTAATTGAAGTTGTTTTTACCTGTAGGTTTGTTGTGTATGTTTTTCCTGTCTTGTTATGCTGAAATTATTCAATAAAATATGATTTACAAAAACAAATAATTATTAGTTATTTTACTTTATTTATATGCTGTGAAAAGAGGATTTGTGATGGTAGAAGATAATGATAAAAAGGATGTGTTTTTTCAGAACCAATTTGCTTCTGTGATATTTATTTTAATGTTCTTACAATTATTAGTCATTATTATTCATAAATATTGCTTGATTTATATGCTGAGAAAGCAAGATTTGTGATGAATGGATCAGGAGGAGGATGAAGAAAGAGAATGTGTTGCTTATGGAAGCAGGCCTCTATACAAGATGTCTCTGATACCTGTCAAAACTTGAAGAAGCAGAAGGAGGCTTGGCAGTTTAGTGCGAGCATGTAATGACTCAGGCGGCGTACTGTGTTTATTACAAATAGAATACAGTATGGGATGATGTGTGTAATGAGAAGTCCACACCCCTCAAAGGTGTTAGATGCTTCATAAACTCCAAGAGCAAAGCTCAAGGGGTTTATTAAAGCATCTGACACTGAGGGAGTGTGTAAACTTTGAGTTTACACACACCACCCCATATTTTATTTTATATAATTGTTGGGTCTCCCCTTTTTCGCCACAGCAATTATATAAAATATAAGACATTCTCCCGAACATTCCAGTGCTGCTGTGCTCTGGTTAAATTTTTTGGAGGTACCCGCATTTTGAAAGTCACAGATTTTTAAGTGTTTAAAACTGTTTTTTTTGCCTCACATATATGGAAAATTATACATATATATTTTTTAAGAAATAACTTACAGCCGAGTTCCTCTGGCGGCTGAGTTTCACCCGAGAAGCAAGTGTCAAACAGCATGAAGGGACAAACTATGGCAGGAGCATGCGCAGACCAAGGGAAAACGTGCATGTGTTTGCCATTATAAATACTCCTTTATAATGACAAATTACGGCATGATCTCCCAATGGGAAAAAGGGGAGACCCATTAATTATAACAAACTTACCACTGCATGGGGTGCATATGCTGGACTTGGTTCCTGCAGCGGACTGTTTGGCTTTTTCTGACTCAGTGCCAGTCTGATACCAAGGGACACATCAGCTGGCTTCGGCTGTTACCATTCATGGTGGCTGGATTACATGAATGAACTACCATAAAAAATGAGTATAAAAAAGTCCAGAAAATTGATTGGCTGAGGAGCTCAGACCCCAGTGTTGATATCCCAGTACAATAGCACTGGAAGAAGATCCAGCAGCCTCTTCACAATAAAATCAATACTACCACACATCCCTGACTGCCATCACAAATGTGGCTGTCATCTTTATTCACTAAAAATCTTCAACTAGGTCTTTAAAATAAGACTGCCTTAAATTTAGAAACATAATAATTAAATGTTATTTGCCCTCATAATCCTCTTCTTACCCACACAAATAACTTAAAAAATGAAGTACTACAGTACTCACAATTTTAATTTATGCTGTTTGTTTAATAACCATGAAGAATCCCCCTTCTATCCTCACCTGCTTACTGGGGAAATCTGTGCTGTTTAACCTGCTACCAATAAAACAAAAGCCCTGGTTCCAACTTAGGCTTTCTATTGAGTGATAGTAGAGGTGAACATTCTGCCAACAGACCTGAGCAGAGATTTGAATTATTGTATTCCATATATAGTAAACATTCCATTTCTTGAATTCAAACCCCAAACAAGTATCTTAAACCAACTTCTTTGATACTTTGCACCTTAATATTTTTGCAACCAGTCCACTGATTTGCACAAAATTTCACATGCATGATCTCGGAGGGTAGCTCTCTTGACATGCCAAGGTTTGTTCTGGTCTGATATGTGAATTCTGAGATTCAGATAGCAACAAAGTAAACAAATCTCTATAAGACCTCAAATTCAGGACTACTTTATCAAGTGGAAGTAGCATAGCGTATGGTTCATAAAAATATCACATTTTAGAGAATAAATTGCAAGATGTGTGCAGAATTTTTTTTATTATTTTATGAGTGCAATCATACACTCCAGGGTGTGCATTCATTAGGCAATATACACATGCCTAGAGAGGTTGTTAGGTACTAGGTATTACTGCTTACTTATCCCATCATGTCTTACACATAACTCAACTCCAGTGTCCCTGCTGCTACCACTGCTGCTGCTGTTACTGGTCTGTCTGATCTGATGAGTAGGCAGAGTGTGTGACTGTTAGGAGAATATCTTCCTCACATTTCAAATCACAGGCCAGAACGCTGTTTTCCAAATGCTGAGTAAATTTCATTGACCCTGAATGATCTTTTTACCACACTGATTGCAACATTCTTTCAGTGAATTTGTGGTATCATCTGTAAAATACTTCCGCATTGCAGAGGCTCCATTTGATTTTTAGGTACAGTGGACTTGTGGAGGTGTTCTGTCTAGGAAAATACTTCTGGATGGACTGGAAAGGGGCAATTGTGAGTTGATTTCTACTTTTTAACCATTGAGGAGAGACATGACATTAAACAGCACTGGGCAGGGCAGACAGGGCAGCAGATATGATATATGACAAGACAATATAATCTGATCTAATAATAATGATAATAAGGCATGATATATGAAAAGATAATGTAATCTGGTATGATATAATGGAACATAATATGATATAAAAAAGATAACCTGATAAAATGTGACATAAAATAATACAATTTATTTTATGATCAGTTTATTATTCTGTAGCTATTATAATAATAATAATAATAATAAACTTTATTTATCTACGCCTTTCTTAAAACCAAGGTGCATTACAATAAAATACAGAATAAAACATACTAAAACCATACAGAACTTCATATAACTGAATTAACAGCAGGGCAATTAATAGGCATCAGCAGTATCTAAAAATGTCTTGTTCCATAAAAAAAGACTTTAGGCCCTTTTTAAAACCCTCCACCGTCAAGAACTCTCAAATCCAACATGGTAGAGAATTCCAGAGGGTCGGTGCCACGAACATAAAAGCTTGGGCGCCAGAAGATTTTAAAATGACCCTCGGGATCTCTAGCAACCCCTCGTTGGTTGAGCAGAGTGGTCGCGTCGGTCGGTAAGGCACCAGGAGCTCTTTTAGGTAATTCAGGCCCAACCCATGTAGGGCTTTATAAGTCTGAAGACCGACTTTAAAGGTGATCTGCCACCGAATCGGCAGCCAGTGCAGGTCTTGGAGCACCGGTGTAATATGAGAGGAACGAGAAGTCCCCGTTAACAACCAGGCTGTCGAGTTCTACACTAGCTGCAAGCAGCGGATATCAACCCCAGGCAGCCCAAAGTAAAGGGAATTGCAGTAGTCCAGACGCAAGGTCACAAAGGCGTGGATCAGCATGGGTAGGTCGCCGGACGGAACAAGGTGCTTGATCCTGGTGATGTTCCTAAGATGGTAAAAGGATGTCTTAATGACCAACGACACTTGCGCACACAATGTCAGCTGATCATCCAGAATCACACCCAGGTCTCGCACCCGTTCAGAGATCGGGAGCTCTGCATCTCCCCAGGAATAAACCAGAGGTTTGACGTGCCCCGGACACCTCAATCCAGTGGCCAGGATCCACAACCAACACCTCCGTCTTCCCAGAGTTCAACTTCAACCAGCTGGACCTCATCCAATCCTGGATCTCCCTGAGGCAGTTGTTAAACACTGAGAGTGCTCTATTCTGGTCAGGTACAAAAGATAGATAGAGCTGGGTATCATCGGCATAACAATGAAACTCCAGCCCATATCTTCTTACAATGTCTCCAAGGGGAAGCATGTACACCACAAACAACATGGGTGATAGCACAGAGCCCTGAGGCACCCCACAGGTCAGAGCAGTAGGATTGGAGGAAAAAATCCCCGATACCACCCTCTGAGTTCTACCTGTGAGGAAGGAGGTAAACCATCTGTGGACAAGGCCCGAAAGCCCACAGATGTATCTCAGGTGCTCAAGCAGCACCCCATGGTCTACGGTGTCAAATGCAGCTGACAGATCCAGAAGGACCAAGATGGACCATTTTTTCTGGTCCCTCGCCATCAGGAGATCATTGAGGACCCGAACCAGTGCAGTCTCTGTGCTGTGTCTCTTACGAAAACCTGATTGAAGAGGATCGTAGATATTATGGATGGTAAGATGGTTGTCTAACTGAGCTGCCACCACTTTCTCGATTACCTTCCCAACAAAGGGGAGGTTCGAGATAGGTCTGTAGTTTGCCAGGGAGTCGGGGTCCAGAGATGCCTTTTTCAACACTGGTGTCACCACCGCCTCCTTCAGGGAGCGAGGGTATTCACCAGTGTCCAAGGAGCACCCGACTATCCTGGCAAGAACCGGGAAGATGACCTCCCCACAGCCCATAATCAGGCCTGTGGGACCCGGGTCTAAACTACAGCTTGTGGTGTGCATACCCTGGACAATCCTCATAATATCCTTGATTTCCAGCCTTATGAAGGAATTCCAGGTAGACAGTGTGCTTGCAACCATAGGCTGGATCGCCACAACTCCCATGGAAGGGGTGGCGCAAATCTCGGCACTGATGTCGGCCACCTTATCGGCAAAGAATCAAGCAAGCTCCACACACTGTAACTGTGAAAAGCTCGATGAACCTGCAGACAGGCTGGGTTGCACAGCCTGTCTACTGTTTGGAAGAGCTGGGCTGGTCGATTCTGAGCAGCAGCAATTTCTCTGGCCTGGAACACTGCCTTCTTATAAGTAATTGCTGACTGATAGAGTTTATAATGCTCTAGGAGTCTAAGATGGTCGGCATCCAAGCCGGACTTCCGCCAACATCTCTCCAACCTGTGACCAAGTCTCCGCAACTCCCTCAGATCCTGATCAAACCAGGGGGATCGGGGTGAAGGGAGAGAGGCTGCACATGGGTGGGAGCAATTAAATCCAAAGCAGAGGTGACAGCCTTATTATAGGCTTGCACCATTACTTCCGGATTTAGGTTCAACCCAGGAAATTCTGATAGGTCAAGAACCGCAGTTAGACTGGTGGGAGTAACATCTCGTAAAGGGCAATACCTGACCATCTCCACTGGGGTAGGTCTACGCGAGGGAGTGCCAAAATTGAACCTCACAGTGTGGTGGTCAGACCAACTGACTGGTTCCACCCCCACCTCGGAGGCCTCCAACCCCAGCAGGAAGACCAGGTCGAGTGAGTGGCCGTACTTATGAGTGGCAGAGGTAACTACCTGTGCGAGGCCAAATGAACACAACAATTGGAGGAAGTGCTGACCAAAAAGCGAGAGTTCATCGTCGATCCAGGCATTAAAATCACCCAGCACCATCAACCTGGGTGATTTGAGTACCAGGTCGACGACGAAGTCCGCCACTTCCTTTAAGAATGGTTTCTCGTCACTGGGTGGACAATAGATGAGAACTATTCTATAGCCTCCACCTGCCACCACGACACTCTCAAAGGATCTGGTCTCCTCCACTGGAACACTAGTGAGGTCCAATTCGGTCTTGAAACAGACCGCAACCCCCCCACCCCCGCGATCCAATCTCGGGCGGAGAATCACTGAATACCCAGCCGGAATTGCTGCCTCAAAACTGGGCCGCATTACTATCCAGCCAGGTTTCGATGATGCAGGTCAGGTCCACTGTACCTGCCAAGTCCGTGATAATGGCAGTCTTGTTCACAATGGACCTGGCATTGCACAACACCTCCAGAGTTGGATAGGACTCCTGGGAAGCCCTGATCACCTGCCCACCATTTACAGAAGTGGTGGTGCCCTTGGGTATGGGGACCAACCAGGAAGGACCCCGATCGTCATTCCATTTCACCCCAGGGCATCTTCTGGACTTGACCGCCCGAATGTGAACACCCCCCTCCTTCATCTTAATCATCCTGATTATTTGTTATTTTTATTTACAGTGTATGCTGAGAAAACCTGAATCATGAAATCAAACTCATGACTTGGGTCTGCTGCTCGATTCCCATCCCTTGTACTGTTTTCAGAAGCTACTAGTGATGGGGGGGGAGCGGGAGGTTGAGAAATTGATCAGCAAGTGCAAGATGCTTATTTTTGGGAACTAGACTTTACATTTCTGGATGGCTCACTTCTATTCCAAGTAGGAGAACTGGAAGCATTTGAAGAAGAAATAGAGGGAACTGGTGTGCTTCTGGGTTGCTGAGGCTGGTTTTATTACCAGATACACTGGATGACCAGCAGTGACTGAATGCTGCTTGCGCTGCAGTGGTAATGGAACAAGTGGATTTCTGGGGACATATTAACCATGTTTTCTTTAGCTGCACTATGATGCACCCAGCCCTTGTCCTTACAGCCCCATGACCATTTGCACTGTGAGCAATCATTTTGCCTTAGCAAATGGGGATTGATGAACATCCGTCTCTTTGTGTCTCACACAGCAGTCAGCTTTACTTTTCACTCAGTGACTGACTAGAGGACTCACACACAGGCAAAAATAAAACAATGGATTTCTGTGCCCTGCTGCACCATGTGCAGTCAGTAAATAACAATGACGTGACACACAAATCCTTCAAAATACCCCTGCTCTTTCCCAGTCTGCTAAATCATAAGTATCATAGGTGTCACGGAGACAGTAAGACCATAAAGGTCCATGACAGCTTGCCAAGAGAGTAATTATAGCCCAAAATTCCACACAACACCAGGTGGCTATCTAATCTCCTTTTACATTTGGCCATGGTCTTACTAGCCACTAACTGAAGTAGCAGCTCATTCCATATTTTTGTAACCCTTACACTAAACCAAAATTTCCTTTTTTTTTGTCTAATTTGGAACACCCTTTAATTGGACAGAATGTGCCCAAGTGTTATAAATCTGTGTCCTTAATTCTAGACCTAGTTGTGCACACAATTCATCATCCAACAATGCCATATATACACTAGGCACATATCACCCCTGAGTCTGCAATACTCCAGGGAATAGAGTCCCAGAGACTGAAGCCTCTATTGATAACTCAGCCCATCTAATCCACTGATGCGTTTAGTTGTTCTTCTCTACACTCACTCCAGTGCCCCAGATTCAGTCTTACTCCCTGGTGACCAAAACTGGGCACAGTACTCCAAGTGAGGGTGAACCAATGCTGTACAAAGGGGTATCGTGACCTATCTGTCACTGCATTTGATACGCTTTTTAGTGCAGTACATCAGACCGCTTGCTTTTTTAATTACTTGATTGCAGTGTGATTGAAAACCTAGGTCATTGATGATGTGTATACCCAGAAACTTCTCATCCAGTACTGATTGAAGCTCAACATCATTTAATATACACTTATGCTGACCATTATTTTAACCCATGTGCATTACTTTGCACTTGTCTATATTAAAGGTGGATTTTTTACTTGCTGCCCACTGTTCTGTTTCACTAAGAGCTGTTTGCAGAAGTTGGGCATCATCCTTGGAATTTACTGTAAACCCAACCCTTGTGTCATCTGCAAACTTTAATTACCAAATGCCTGTATTAGTTCCCACAGAGGCGATGTACAGTTTAAAAAGACAGGGCCCAACATCAAGCCCTGTGGAACTCCACTAGACACATGTTCCCACACCACTGTCTCCTGTTTGTCAACCAATGCTCTATCCAACAGTTTATGCTCCCATGTAAGCCATGCTGTATTAAAGCATCTATCAAGTGGCCATCTGGGATCTTGTCAAAGGCCTTTGAATAGTCCAAAAATACAATAGCCACTGCATTCCTTGAATTGAGGGCCTTACTAACCTTACCATAAAATTCCAACAAGTTTGTTTTACAGGATCTGTCCTTCCTGAACTCATGTTGGTGCTGATCTATATCCCCTGTCAGTGTCAGTTCATTTGTAATATGCGTTTTGATAATTCCCTCCAGGATCTTACCCAGGATGGATGTTAGGCTTATTGGTCTGTAATTTGATATCTCCAGTCTAGATCCCTTCTTATACAGGGGTATCACATCAGCCTGTCTCCATTCATCCAGCACTTTTCCATAGTCCAATGACCTTTGAAACAAAAAGGTCAAAGGAGCTGCTAAAATTTCAGCTAGTTCTTTCAATACCCTAGGATGGAGACAGTCAGGTCCCTGGGCTTTGTTTTGATCCAAGGCTGTCAATCTATCTTTGACATCTTTTATACTGATTTTTAATGCCTGTATAACCTTGTGTTATTGGTGCTTCAAGGTTGGCTGGGTTTTGTCATTAAATACTGAGGTGAAATAGCTATTATAAAGGTTAGCCATTGAGGTTTTATCTGCCACAAGTTCCCCACTTATGTCCTTCAGGGGTCCTATTTCTTTATTATTTCCCTTCTTGTTATTAATGTACGAAAACAAGGATTTATAGTTGTCCTTAACCATAGTTGCCAATTTATTTTCGTAAGCTGCTTTAGCTTTATATATACTATTTTTGCTAATTTTGAGTACTGATTTATATGCTGCCCAGCTAGACTGTTGCCCACTTTTCCTTGCCCTGCAATAAGCTCTATTTTTCCTTTTTATAGCCCTCCTAACTACAGGTGTCAACCAGGGTGGGTGTTTGGGGGAAACAGTGTGTTTCCTAGAGCTAGGTGTGAACGTCTGCACCAGTTCTAAAAAATTTTTTGCACAATACCCTCCACATATGCTGCAGAGAATGCCCACAAAAGTCTACATACCATTCCCAGGTTGCAAGCTGTTGTTTTTTGCTATTGAAATCAGCCCTGCCATAATGAAAGATTATTGTTTTTCCAGCCTCTATAGCCATATTTTCACTACAGGAAAATTTCACCATGTTGAGATCACTTGAGCTAAGAGGCTGCAGGGCCTGGCAATCCTGAATACAATTTTCCATGTTGCTGAGAACAAGGTCCAGAATATGAGAGCCACTGGTGCACTTTTTTACATGCTGGTCCAAACCTGCCAACATGAATGCCTCTATATAGCTTTGTTCTCTTGATGATTCTGTTTTTAGAAGATCCCAGTTTATTGCCAGGAGATTAAAATCACCCAGCAGAATATGATTACCTGTATCTGTTATTTTATTTATAAACTCCAAGATCTGAAGAGCATCAAATCATCAGAATGTGAGTTTGAGGGAGGTCTGTATACTACCCCATTGTTTATTTTGGGTTTATGGGGAGGGGACAATTTAACCCATACAATTTCCGTTGACCTATAATGGGAGATATCCACACTTTCTGACACAATGCTCTCTGCTATATAAATGGCAACTCCACCGCCCCTAGAGTGTGATCTATCTTTGTTATACAGTACATATCCTGGTATCAGTTTGTCCCATGTATCCCCCGACTCCACCATGTCTCAGTAATGGCACATACATGGACCTTTGACTCCTGTACGGTAAACAGAAGTTCATCATATTTATTGCATAGACTTTGAGCATTTATCAGGAGGCAATTTCAATTTTCAGCGGGTACCAAATTTTTCTGTAGGACTGTCAGTACAGGACAACTCCCATCCCCCACGATTGATAGTTTAAAGATTTATTGATTCCATGCCTTAAAATATGTGAGAACACATATTTGCCCTGCCTGCTTAAACGGAACCCATCCTGTGCGTACAGCCTTACATCCTGAAAACTACCCCAGTTTGAAAGAAAGATGAGGTCTTCTCTGCAGCACCATCTCTTTAACCACCCATTTAGGCCTTTGATTTCTCTGCATTTTTTGAGACTGACCCCGGGGCTAGGGAGAATACCCAAGACAATTAAAGCATATCCTCTGGCCTTAAGGGCTACTCCCACAAACGCAAAGTCCCTTTGAATGTCCACCAGTTTTCTCTTTCCAACATCATTTACCCTTATATGTAACAATACCAAGGGCTGAATAGTATTTTCAAGGAGACCAGGCATAAGGTGTCTAATGTCAGCTATACCTGCGTCAGGTAATACACTGGCTGTAGTATATGCAATTCTATGTTTACACAATACAGCATCAGTATAACCTACCATAGAGTCTCCTATTACCAAAACGTCATGCTGTACTGTGTCATTTACATGTGCCCCGTTCTGGTGGCCTCTTTAAATTTTTTGTTCTTGTCGCATTGTTGCTGCAAGATTGCTGTGTGGGTGACTTGGCATCAGCCCCTGTGACAGTCATGTGTTCAAGGAGACTAAATCTATTTGGAGTTGGGAGGTTGGAAGTACCCCCAATGTTTCTTCTGCCCTTCTTTGATTTGTGGGTTACCTTGCACCACTCCGCTTCATAGATACTGTCCTGTAAAACTGATACTGGTTGCTCAGGTTCAGGAGCTATATTATCAGCTGCTAAATCTATGAATTCCTTGAGAATGCTAATATCAGTCTGTGTTTGTACCCTATTCTGTGAGGCAACAACTTCTGCCTGAAGAACCTCGATCAAAAGGCATCTGTCACATGTGTATTCCTGGATTTGTTCCCCTAGATGATACACATGGCACCTTGTACATTGACAGCCTAATATCTCTGCAGTGCCTTTTGCTGCTATTATCGCAGTTGATAGCGTGCTTACCTGCTGCTATGTGGACTATATTTGGGCCCTGCACCCTGTTGCCCCCATTGACACTGTCGACACGCATTGACGCTCATGTCTCTGTGTGTGTCTCCATGCGTGGCAACGCACTCCCTCCCCACACTCACCCTGCTCGCCACAGGGCTGAGACTTAAATGGAGTAATGACCCAGAAGTTCTTGTGAGGCTCGCTGGAACCCTCGCAGCAAAACATTGTTTAAAGTTTAAAATACTGTGCGTCAACCACTCATTCATGGCCAAGGCACATAAAATAACTACAGCCCGAGCTGAGCAAAGGTTTTATCAGTCCTAGATTAGGTATGCAGTTCGAGATGTACAACGAACTATGTGATCTCTCTTCCTACTTCTTATGTACCTGAAGTAGGGCTCACACAAGCACCTCAATATTAAAATAATGCCCAAATGTCACTTTTGGAGGGTTGTCAGCACATAAATCAATCTGCCACAGCCTAGAAATGTGCCCTTCACTGACACCAGTACATTTCTCCATGCCTGCTCACTGCAGGGCTGAGACTTAAATGGAGTAATGATCTGGAAGTCCTTGTGAGGCTTGTTGGAACTCTTGTAACAAAACGTTGTTTAAAGTTTAAAATATTGTGCGCAACCACTCATTTGTGGCCAAGGCACATAAAATACATACAGCCCGAGCTCAGCAAAGGATTTATCGGTCCTAGATTAGATTGGTAGTTTGAGATGTACAACGAACTACATGACCTCTCTTTCTACTTCCTGTGTACCTGAAGTAGGGCTCACACAAGCACCTTAATATTAAAATAATGTCCAAATGCCCATTCTGTCTTGCCCCTGCTGAAAGGGGTATGAAAGATAAAATACAATAATTAATAAATAAATAAATAAAATAAATATGGATTTCTGTGTCCTTTTCATCACCAGCACTCAGTACAAAAATATGTGTTGAACAAATCTCTCAAAAATGCCCACACAACTTTCCCAATCTGTAAAATTCACCCTTGCCTGCTCCTGCTACAGGGGCTGCAACTGCCACTGCAGCCTCACATTGGGTCCTAAGGCACTGATCTCTCCTGCACAGCTCTGCACCCATGGGAGATCTGCATGGGGACTGCATTCATGAACACCGGTCCCCACCAAGCTCCCTTATGCAGCGCCGTCCCCCCCAGAGCACAGACTCATAGAGATGGGCAGGTGCAGTGTTGCAGAACCAGGCAGGCAGCCAATTGTCTGCCCATCCAAGGACCCTAACTGGATCCTTTGTGCCTGTTGGGTGCCATGATGTGTACAGGCATGAGTGCGCACACAGCACCAAGGGGAGGGGGACTCCCAGATGACAGTCCCCCAGCCCTCCCAATGTGCCCCAATGATAGGGCAGCCACAGTGAGGGGTCTGTTGGCCTCTGCCATCCCCGCTGTGATCAGTGGTGGCATCCTGTGGGGTGCATACCACTTATGGCTGCCTTCTAGAAGGCATATCTGTCACCCCTCGTGCAAGGCACCCATGCCTTCATGAATGGCACATATTGTGGACACACATCCCCCGCGCCAGTTCCCGGCCCACCCCCATGCAGAGCTGCGCTTTCATCTGATGTGCCAGCTGTGTGGGGGGGCATAGCAGGGGCATGAATAGCGCGCGGGGGATGCAGTGTGTAAGGCCAGGTGCAGGTGGACTATGTACCAGGGTTATGCGGCATGTATCCCATCAGCACCTTTTGTGAATCAGGCCCATTGTGAAGTCTGTCAACTCTTCTGCAACATGATTCACTAGTGTGCGTGCCTTAAACTATTGTTAAGTGCAGTGTGAGTTAACTAACTGGAATAATAATTCATGATTCTCTGATGCTTTTGAATATTTTGTTATCAAATGTCACTCTTTTTCACATGAAAGGAGCCCTTTCAGTAACCACTGTCTACTGTCACATGTCCTTCCCTGGTCAGAGAGAGAGCTGGAAATGTCACTGAAATGCATTCAGTGAGACAAGTTCTCGACCATCACTGATTGGCTGCTGCAGCTCACGTAGCTTGCCAGAAACTTGAAAATATTCATTGCATGCTCTCTGTCAAGAGTGTTGCATCAGGCATCAAAGTGCTGATGTGCCAATGTTCCAAAGGGAGACCAAGTTCCTTCAGACCTGCCTCACTGGTGTCAAAAGCAGTGGATTTTGACACATTCACTGATTGCAAATTCGGCATTGACTCATTCTTTGTCCTGCTTTGAAAGCCTGAACAATGTTAATTTGTAACACCTCACTGGATATGCTGCTCCACATGTTAACAACTCTCTATATGAAGTAATACTTTGTAATGTTTCCCTGTTTTCTGCCACCCCATCATTTTTAGGGGTTGCCCTTTTGTAGGCAAGAACAACCAGGAAGCGTGCACCGCACTGGTATGCTCACACATACAAAGAGTAAAAAACATGCAGACAAATACCTTTACCCTTATCTTAGAGCATGTCATTCTATTGTGAAAGTGTACATACTTGCTCCGTCTATCTCAAAGCAATGCATAGATAAACAGGCCAGGTGAAAAAAATGAACCCACCACCACACAGAAGGAGCACGCATACAACCGTGTATGCACAACAACTGACTTTTCATCAGGAACATGACCAACTTCCTCAGAGCAACATGGTCTCTATGACCTTTGTCACCAGGCTGCATTTGGTCAAATTTAGCTCTCCTCCCCCTCTTCAATGCTGTGTTTGACTTTCTATGGATCACAGATGGAAGTGGTTCCCTTCATTACATACAAGGTATTTGGCTAAATTGTCTTGATTTCTCCAGCCATGCAGATAGAATCTTATCTAAACATCCCCCCAAACTTTAAGTACTGTATCAAAACAAAATCTGTATTCCCTTCAATTTCCTAGGAGATCAATGCTCCAAATGACCTCCTCAGATTTGACTATGGGATGTCATTTACAATGCTGAGTTCAAAACCTCTCTCACCAAACTGGACCCCCTTTTCCACTGCATCTGTCATTTCATCCATAACTACCCTCACTGGACCCATTACATCTCAACTCTCTAGCATTCCTTTCTTTCTCTTGAGGGGAGACATCTCTTTCACTGCGCTTCCATCATTACAAAATTCTGGCTTGGTTCTCTTCTCCTGCAATCTCCTTTTCTACCCCTCCCTCTCTTCCCTCTCTTCTTACTCCCTTAAGGCAGTCCTATACATGTTCTTTCCATTGCCCCTGCTCACCACAGGACCTCTTCAGGGCAATTTGCATTCTCCTACAATCTCCATGTCCTTTGGAACAACTTTTTCTCCTGGTCTCTCCCTTTCTTTACCTCCATAACTCTCAAAGCCCTTCATACTTTCTGGGACTGAGAATGGGAAGACCCATTTTGGGTGGATTCCATTGGGAGCGCAGAAGATACCACTAAAGTAGTAACAATGCCAACTCCACAGAAAACATAGGCACTACTAGTGCAAATAACAAGAGAACCAGAGCTGTACAGGAAACTTGAGAGGGCATCAGGTACATGGAACCAGGCAACTGCATTCTCCCAGGCTCACCTGGTGCCCCCCTGAAGGTGGGAAGTAAAACTGAGCAGAACCATCACAAAAACCAGTATAAGTAGTACACAACAGTAAACTACTGACTTTCGGCAGAAAACCTTCCCACGGATCCTTCAGCTCTCAGACAGCACCCGCCTCATGAGAGAGGTGGCCCATCGCTCCCTGCAACCTAGGTCACAAAAAACAGAGAGAGAGGCCCAGACAAATCCTGGCAAGATTTTTCAATTTCACAGAGAAAGAGGCTATCCAGGCAAGAGCTAGAGAGCTGGGTGCCCTTGAATGGAATGGGCACAGAATCCTCATCTTCCAGGATTATTCAAGGGATCTTGCACAGAAAAGGAAGGCTTTTACTGACACAGGAAGGTGCCTACATGAACTGAAGGTCCCATTGGCTTTGAGATACCTGGTGGTGCTGAAACTCATGCACAGCAGTACTACACTTCAGTTCAGCACCCCGGACTCGATTATGGATTTTATCAATAGGACTTTGCCACAGAGGACAAGACCAAACTTCAGCCCCACACCAGGCTGCAAGAGCACCCCACTGAGGAGCCAGGAGCAGTATCGGTCTCTGTGGGGAAGGAAGTGCAGCAGCAGGGCCTTAGCAACTGTAACTGGCAGGACAAGGAACTACAAGACCACTGGTCCCTACCATCCAGGAATCGAAAAAGGCCTCAACATGCCACACATGAGGAGACAGCACCTGCTAGACAGAGATGGGGACAAAGAACAAAACACCAGCCTTAGAGCAGAGGCAGAGAACCAGGACTTTGAGACTACCTTCCCCTACTGTTCTCAAAACCCCTATGCCCCACTCCAGCAGACATCACCAAGGCATGAACAATTTGTGGAACCAGCAATGGAACCTTCAAATCCTCCACCAGAAGAACAGGCTTTTGGCCCAGCATAGCAGTCGTGGACCACCATTGCTGAAGAAGGCCTTCTAACTGAGCCCAAGAACTTGAACTCCATCTTAGGCCCATACCATACCATGCCATGATGCAGCCAGGCCCTGGAAATCCAGAAGATGCGGCCCGGCAGCAGATCACCTACACTGTGTTGCCAGAGTGAAAGCAGAGTGAATCAGATAAGTACAGTGCCATTTGGGGGTAGAGTATGTGAGGGGCTAAAAGGGGAGGGAGGGTGAACGTTTAAGAAGCAAAGGGGGCTCTGGCTATGGATTGTTGTTGGATTAGACTCCCATAGGGCTGACGTTAGAGCATGATTCACCATGGACGTTAACTCTCTAGAGGACAGGCAGAGTACTAAAGTCGTACCTTGCCCCCTCCGGATCAATCCCACAACAAATGGCTCAGGTACCTATGCTTAATAATGTGTACATATGTTTTTGATACTGTGACAGGCTGGGAGTGGGGGGGAGATACAAATGATTTATACAAATGGAGGCTGGGGGTCATTCCCCTGCCCCCATACCAATGAGGCTGTACCTAGGCCCAATCTTGCATCCAGACTGGTTAAACGTGCTACATTTACCCCTCCCCCCCAACATCCCCCTACAACTCAGGACAAGACACCTGCAATGAGAACTCTGGCCCTCTGTGCAGTACCTAACAGACTCAATGTGTGTGTGTTTGTGGTGGTGGGGGGGTACTTATTTACAAAAGCTTGCTTCCAGGCTGGGGGACAAGATGTAGGTGGGAATATTAGATTCAAGCACTACTAACTGTTGCCACATCATAAGTCCAGTGTGTCTCACAGGTTTCAAAGGGAAAAGGTACTGTCTCCCCATCCTCCCCCCCAGACCTCCAGATCAGGGTAATATTTTCTACCCTTCCTCCCCAGTTCCAGACCTCTCCAGGCAGTAGCTGCAAGCCTACAATATGGATCAGGTATCCTGTTTAATATCTGAACCAAGAAGGCTCAAATGCAGAATTAACAAACGTACCCCAGGTCCAACTATCCCACTTTAGCCCTGGGTAGAGGCCACTGCAGAGGCCTTCCCCAAAACTCTGTTGCCCAATAGAATTCTATTAGGTTCCACGTGGACAAGCAGATAGTACCGCCCTAAGGTGCTCACTCACTTCCACATATCTGCTCTGCTTACACCCCCCCCCCAGGGTTAGCCTGACTGGCCACTTGGCATGGAATGCAGCTAGCTACAGGTCAGACTAGTATCCCAAAAATCTCTTTGGTTACAACCTATGTATATATTGGCTGGAATCTCAGCCAGTGTTTGTTTTACTGTTGAGATGTTGTTACATGTTATAGTTACCCCTTCTCATCATCAGAGAGAAGGCAGCAGTGCTATAGGATTTATAAATGTGTTATATCTGTGAGGGTGCAAATAGATAATGTGTGCTGAGGGTGGGTCACAAACAAAAATGGGGAATCATGTCTCTTAGAGAGGGGCCACCCTGCTTCAGCTGCTAGCACTTTGTCCATAATAAATCAGATTACACACATTCCCCTGACTGACCATGGGTGAGATCGTACTTTACACTTGGAATGTCAGAGGACTAAATTCCCCTGTTAAAAGGAAAAAGGTCCTCTCTCACCTAAAGCGGCTGAGGTCACAGGTGAGTCTTCTGCAAGAGACTAAATTGACTCAAAATGATCATGCTTTGTTGGTCAGGGACTGGGTGGGCCAAGAAGTACATGAGGGGGAGCCCCAACCAGGAAGCAAGGTGTAGCCATTCTCATCCACAAGTCCCTCCAATGGTCCCTGGTTGCATCAGTAGCTGATCCTGAAGGTAGGTGGGTGCTGGCAAAATACAACACTCTGACTGGTCCCACTGTGTTATGCAACACCTATGCCCCCTGCCACAACGACCTTCAGTTTTTTCATGGGCTATCAGGAGCTGTCAGTGCCTTCTGGTCCCCAACTGCCCCCTACTGATAGGGGGAGACTTTAATCTTACCCTGGTCCCCCAGCTAGTCAGAAGTAGGGAAATCCACACTAGAGGAGGATGCACCCTGCAATAATGAATGACTGACCGTGGACTAATGAATGTGTGGTGACTCTTCCATCCTCGTACCAGGGACTACACTTTCCATTCAGAGGTCCATGCTTGATATAGTAGGCTGGACTACTGGCTGGCCTCCCCCCTGCTGTTATAGAACACAATTGACTCAGCCATCCTACCCTGAGTAATCTCGGACCATGCCCCAGTACAATTGATTCTCACCTGGGGACCATCCCCCCTCCCCAGTTGGCAACTGAAGGCTAGACTCCCTTCTCATGAGAGACCCTGAGTTCATCCCTTGGGCAAGTACAGAAGCCTCCTTCTTTATGGAGAGTAATCCCATATCAGATACACTGGCAGGAAACACCTGGGAGGCATTCAAAGCCACCATGAGAGGGAGAATTATATGTACGCTACGGCCAGGCAAAGAAAGTGGGAGAGACAACTAGTGGAACGCAAGTAGAAACTAGCTCAGGTGGAGGCAACCTATTAAGCTATTCCCTCCCCATCCCCATACTCCCCTATAGGTCAAGAAATTCTTGGGTTCCGATTAGAAATCAACCAACTCCTTGACAGAAAGGCAGAGGTTGCCATCCTGCAGCTTAGACACAAATTCTGGGAAGGGGGGGACAAAGGAGGGAAGGTGCTGGCCTACCAGCTGTGGAAGCAGCAGGCGGACAGGCATATACTGGGCCTAAAGGACCACCAGGGGAGGATTGTCACAAACCCGCAAGACATCAACAAAGTGATGGCCTCGTTCTATTCTGAGTTATATACCACCACCCATCCCACTCCCTCCACTGGAGTGCAAACTTTCCTAGATAGCCATAATCTCCTCAAACTAACACTGCAACAAGCCCAAGGCCTAGACACACCAACTGAAGTAGAGGAGGTCAAGAATGCTATACAGGCCCTGCAACCAGGGAAGTCCCCCCGTGGGGACGGCTTTACCATAGACTTCTTATAGGCCCTGGCCACCCAGACAGCCCCCCTCCTAACCAGGGTGTACACCGAGGCTGAAACACTCAGCTGTCTACCACCTACTCTTAGAGAGGCAATTATCATGGTTATTCCCAAAAAAGGGAAGCACCCCGCCATGGCAGGAAGCTACAGACCTATTTCACTGATAAACATGGATAGCAAGATCTATGACAAGGTGCTTGCTGCCAGGCTGAGTCTCTTGCTAACTGATCTAATTCACCCATCCCAGGTGGGCTTTATCCCAGGTAGGCATAGCACTGATCACATAACATCCCTAGTGAATCTCATGCACTTTCAAAAGGCCTCCGAACTCCAGACGAAGTTATTATGGTAGATTTTGAGAAAGCATTTGATTCTCTAGAATGGGACTACCTACAAAGGGTTCTGGCCCACCTAGGAGTTGGTGACAGGTACAGGGCCCTGGTGCACTCTATATACACAGAACGGATGGCCTGAGTGATCATAAACTGCCTCCTATCTGCCCCCTTTCCTCTTGAGAAAAGGATCCACCAGGGATGCCCCCTCTCATCACTGTTATTCGTACTGGATGTAGAACCCCTAGCAGCAGCAATTCACCAACACCCAGATATCAGGGGATTCAAGATTGGCACCGCCAAGTATACCACCTTATGTATGTGGATGATCTACCTATCACTCTAGCAGACACCCACAACTCACTCCCAGCCCTCCTTATGCTCCTTGAATCATTTGCTCAACACTCTGGCCTCCGATTGAATCAATCCAAAACTTTGATGATGCCGCTTAATCAATACTGCCTTCAGCAGATGGCCATCAGCTCACGGCTTATATGGGCTCCACAGAGAATTACATACCTGGGCATCCGGATTGCCCCTAAGTTAGATGAACTATGGAATGCTAATCTCCATCCCCTGATACTCTCTACCAAAACAGAATTCAATAGATGGAGACTGCTCCATGTCATGCTGGCGGGTAAGACTGCAGCAATAAAAATTATCACAGCAACCAGATTTTTTAACTGCTAGCCCACATCCCACTAACCCTGTTAAAAAAATGGTACCAAGCCATAGATAAGCTATTGGGAGACATCCTCTGTGAAGGGGCCAAGCCCCACTTCAGCCAAAACAAACTGAGAGCACACTGGTCGGAAGGGGGCTGGACTCTCCCATGGATGGAGGGCTACAAGTGTGCCTTCCAGACAGCCCAGACTATGCACTGGTTTCATCCCTACTTGGCCCTTTTCCTTAGTGGGTGCATATGGAAATGGCAAAGGCCCAGGTTGTGGTCACATCCTCACTACTGTTCTGCTCTAAAGTCAGCCTTGGGCCACCACACCCCTCCATTGACTCATCTAGGAAATACTGGCAATGCACACACAGAAGGATGGGCCTGGCCCCACTCCCACTGGCACATGCACCCCTATGGCAGAACCCACACGTCACATTAGACAAAAGGACTGCCTCCTGGCCCCAGTGGCAGTCCATGGGTATATCAAGAATTGAAGACATTCTGGACGGTCCCCACTGAAGAGTAGCTCCTTTCCTAACATTACAGAAATGATGGGGTCTCCCACAGAAGGACTTTTGGTGCTACCTACAAATCAGGATGCCCTTCCCTCTCAGTCAGACAAATCCAGGCTCAGGTGGGAGAAACTATGTACCGTGGGTGGTTAGATTTTTTAGCAGCGCTGTTTTAATTTGCGATTTACGCGACCGCACAGTACCGGCAATGAACACCGTCTCTGCTGCTGTTCTTATGTCTCAGACCTAACATTCCAGCACAATCTCTTTCTGGATCTATGTCTCACTCTCTCTCTCCCCCCTGTCAGTGTGACAGTCAGGATCAGGAAGGTCTGAGGCCCAGGATAGGGCAGATGGACAGTGATCGGCACGGACACAGGACACCGTCGGGACAATGGAGTTATTCTGGGATGAGGTCAGTAAGACAATACAGTAAGTAAAGTGATGGGTAAAATAAAAATAGATCGTATAAATGCTGCCTGTTTGGAAAGTTTAATGGGAGAGTGGAGCCAAATAGATCACTATAATGTTGCATACCAATCATTAAAATGTCAAAAAAGCTTATAGCAACTGATTGGAAATCTAAGAAAAGAATTAAATAGGATCATTGGCTTGTGTGTATGTGACAAACAATGTCTTAAAAAATATCACTTAAATATTTGGAAAATATCAGTATATGAGCAGTTTCTGAGTTTCTGGAAGGCCTTTGATCATAGTTTTCTAAATATTTTAGAATTTTGAAGGGTAAAACTAAACAAATGATAACAAGTAATATTATTTCATTATCCTCATTTAATACCGTCTCTGATGCATGTCGCAGGTTGAGACGCTGTTATTGCTGAGCTGTTTTGGTGAACGATTATTGAGGAAGCACTGTGTTGTTGCGAGTGCTATTAAAGAAAGTGCTGATAGCACAGTGCTTTTATCGTCAGCGTTATTTTACCACGCGGTTATCACCGAATATCGGCTTTCACCAACCCTCCAACTGGGAAAGGGTTCCACACACATCCACCCTTTTAACCAGATCCAATAATACACCTACCCAAGGTTTCACCCGTGCAACCCCCACAATGTTGTGCACCTTCCTACCCACCAATCCGGAGTAGCATGCCTATGGGCAGAACATCAGGTCCAACAAATGTTGTGTGTTCAAGTCCGACTGTTAAAAGTGTTGTTTGTAAACAGTACAGCCTTCATGTAGAACTAGAAATTCTTTGTGTTTATGTTGTTCTATTCCACAGGGTCGCAGTGCTCCAGATACTTCAGAGCAAGTACTTCCCAGTAACAGGAGCTCACTGAAAGCCTTGAAGATGTAATACGGAATCCGACCAGGAGACTTCCTACGGAGTCCCAACCTGGTGGAGTTGGGTAAGTACTCATCAATTCACGCTCAATATACCATGCTCATAGTCTCCCCTAGACAGTAGGTAACATCTTAGCCATGTTGGTTATGATCTAACTTGAGCACGGAGGTTTACCCTTTACCCTTAGCAGACCCGCCTCAGAGTTCGGTAGGTAGTTTCCATACTTCTTGTTGTTGTGATGCCCTGCACTCTGTAACCATGTGCAGACACCTATGTTTTATTTTCTGTACCATTGCAGTCATTCTTGTTTTATTATTTGTACATCAGAAGTTGAAATTTAATAAAACATTTACAAAGAAAAAAAAATACAGAGCAAACTAATGATAGCGCGCAAGTTGGGGCAGGGCGATTTACGATCACCTACTGTATGAGGGTGAACGTTGGTGGGGGAGAGCGATTTTGGGAGGGTGAAAGTCGGGGGGGGGGGTTGATTTATGATCACCAACTCCGGGAGTGTAAAAGTCAGAAGGGTGCACTATAACATTGCCATGTATACATGACATGCATATATGCCGTTGTTTTAACTCAAAGCTATTTCCACAGAACGCATTTCAACTGCACTGTTATTCCAATGCAGTGTTAACGGTATACCTCCTTGCACCATACTGCATATAAATGAAGGGCTGAGAGTCCAAGATATGGCTGCCAGACATGGCATGTCCATCTGCTGAGGGGATTGGAGAGTAGCGTTGCTCAGATAGTATCCTAGAAATCAGGATACCAACAGATACCTACAATTTGACCAGATAGTTGCTGTGGTAGGATAGTAGTGCTATCTGACCATGGATCCTACCAACTAGGATACCTGGATTCTAACCAGGATCCATCACAATCTTGTCCTGGATCCTAACTATGTGCCCTAGAATCCATGGATCCCAACTAAGATACCCGGATCCCAACCAGTATCCATCACTATCTGGCCCCAGATCCTAACTATCTGACCTAGGATCAGTGGATTCTAACCAGAATACCTGGATCCTAACTAGGACCCATCACTATCTGACCCTGGATCCTGCATCTATCTTTGTCAGGATATCTGGTAGGATCCAAGTCAGGATACCAGCACTATCTGACAGATAGTGGTAGGATCCACAAAAGCACTATCTGAGCAACACTGTTGGAGAGGAAGAAAAAGTACACCAGGGAGCCTGTGGAAAAGAAGAGGGGGTATGGAAATCCAAGAGCAACACCCAGAGGCTTAAAAAGAGCCAATGCAGGAAGAAGGAGAGGGAGTCCCTGCCAAGAGCCCTAGGCCCAAGAGGTAGAAATTACCAAGGAGTGGATCCCCAGTGGCATATTGTCAGGATAATAAGCACAAGGTGGGGCTATAGGAGCAGTGACAGGAATCCCAAAGTATATACAGGGAATCTGAGGAAGCATATTTACCACAACAGTAACTAAGCAAGTCAGCATGTCAGTATACTTCAATAAACAATACTGTAACCAATAATGTCAACATTGTAAAACTTGCAAAGGATATCCAGTCCACAGTAAAGTCCATGGTAAGATCCATGTCAAGCAGCTAGCTTCCTGCCCCTGGCACAAACGTTGTAAGGCAGGGGTTGGGCAACCTACTGACAGGACCCAAGCTGATGATGGTAGGACAGGCTCAGGACCTTACAGTCACTCTGCAGGAGAAGTGGTTAGGTAGTCTGAGCAGGGGAGCAGAGAGTGTAAAGGCTAAAAAGTTAACAGGTAAAACAATACCTGAGGTAGAGTGAATGGAATGCCTGAGCAGAGCTCCCATATTTGGACCCCCCTGTCTCTCACAGGAAAAGCTCACACAAACACAACACAAACTGTGTCCATGCAAGCAATGGCAAATCAGTCAAGGTGGATCAGTCACCCAGTTGCTGGCAGCAGTATCTGCAGCAGGGGGTGGGGATGGCACAAAACTCTTCAGTCCCCAAGGGTCCATAAGCAGGCAGCAGGACTGTCTGCAACAGTAGAGGTACAGAATGGTGGCTGTTGTGACAAGGTAGGGGCTTCTGTCCCAGGTGAAAACATTCTAGGTGGCTGAGGCAGGTATGAGTCTGCTGCTTGTCCTGTGGGATCCAGGATAGGAGAGGTTTGCCACAGTAGAGCATAGCAGTTTGACTGCAGGAGGCCCGTTGTATTTGCATTTCCATCTTCTGACTTTGCACTGTGGTCATACCTCCAACACCAAAGCTGGGGGTCAAACTGGTCTGTCACACCACTAGTGTGGTTGCAGTTTCATCTCTCTGCCCTAGTTGCCTGGTGCCAGGTGTCATCTTTTCAGGACCAGTGAGATGAGCCATCCTGTGCTTCCATTCATATTGGCTCACTGTGCCTCAAAGGTACCCTGGGCAGGTTCAGAGGTGAGTAATGACAGGGCAGAGAATGAGGAGTGAGAGCTCAGGGCCAGTTCTTTTGAATGAAGGACATGACACCCTCCAGAGGACTGAACACTAGTGGGACACCATTGTGGACTAAGCGGAGGAGGGGAGGATAGTGGAGGGTGAAGAGATCCCCCACCCAGTGAAAAGATTGACAAGCCTCGGTGTAGCCTATCTGTTTGTTATCCAGATCCCAGGAGCAGTTCTGGAAAATCATAATTCTGTGGCCCTGCCGCTTTCCTAGTTCTCAAGCCCATTGAAGGATGTTTTCTTTGACTTGGGACTGAAGGAATCAGGCCAGAATAGGTCTTGGTATCTTCGATGGTTTGCGGCTGCAGGGTAAGAAAGCAGTGTGCCTGCTCAATTTCTGTTCGAGGATCTCCAGGCAGCTTCTGGATGGCAAGGACAGCGCAGCCCAAAAAGGCAATGGGGTTCTTTAGTTTAACCTGCTCCAGAAAGCTGACAAAGCATAGGTTTTTTTGCTGGCCCTGCTTCTCTATGTCATCTGTGTTAGCATGTAAGGCTTGTAGCTACTTTTCCTGGCCCTATATGCTAGCCTTCAAATCATTGCACAGTTTTTTTATTTGAACCATGTGGGTCTCCGTGGCTGACACTCTGAAGTCTAGCTTGTGAACAGATTCAGTGTTCTTCATGAAGACCAGTATTATTTCTTTCAGCTCCTGCAGAACTTGGCTGAAAAGAGCTTCCAAATACTCAGCAGAGAGGGACATCGTTCTGAGACCCAGGCCACATGCAGGAGCACTGCAAGATGGACAAGAGTTTTGGTAAAGCTGGCAAGACAACCAGTGATGTACAGAGCCCCAAAGGAGGTCCAATCCAAAAAGAAAGGTTCCAGCCAGTAGCTGGTAGTGTTCCCAATAAGCACAACATGGTATTAGATAACACTGCAGGTGAGGGATGTCGGATGCCTTGGGATTCTAGTTCAGGGTGAAGGAGCTAGTGGATCATGCAGCCATCTTCCACGTGCACTAGCCACCCCCACCAGGCTTCTTATGTTTTATGAAGACACTAACCTGGTGAGGGTGGTGGACCCCCTTGAGGGTGAAGGCAAAGTTCAGGGGGATCTGAACAAGTTGGGAAATTGGTCAGATTCCTGGAGTTTCAGATTTAATGTAGCTAAATACACCCTGCCATGCTTAATGAGGAAAAACAGAGATAGAAACTACGGTTTGCAGTGTCTTTTGCAGCACTGGAGGAGGAAAAGGACCTTGATGTCATAAAAGACAAGGAGCTGACATATGACAAGCTGTGCACAGTCTTGTTGGTGAGATCTATCAAAAGGTGTGGAGTGACCAGCAGAGGAGGGGAAGCAATCCTGTCGCTCTACAAAGCCCTGGTCAAGAACCTGAACTCCCTGGGAGTGCTGCATGCAGTTCTGGACTCCTCAATGTGAAAATGACATTTTGGCAGTAAAGGGTACTAAAGCAAGGCCAACAAGATGATTGGGGTGTGGAGCATAACAGCTATGAAACACTGAATGACCTTAACATGTTCATGTTGGAGAATGGAGGCTGTAATGAGACATGAGCGCAGTCTTCTGCATTCACAAGGGTATTAACAAGATCACATAGACAGGGATGCTAGATCTAGTGTCCTCCAGCATGACACAGCAACACATCCTGATGCTCAGAGGTGGTAAATTAAAAATAATGTTGATAGGCACTTCTTCTCCCCAAGTGTGGTGAATCAGTGGAACAGCCTTCTAGTGGACATAGCTGACATGAAGACAGCTCCGACTGTCAAGGTAATCCTTGACAAATGTTTGCTTCTCAATGGAATCACAAGGTGCCCAGGGTGCCAGAGTATCCCACAAATTAGCACATGTTTGAACTGTGTACATATTTATCCATGCTTATATTATTGGGGTGGGTGGGTGGACATGATTGACCAAGAGGATTTTCTGACCATAGATTAATATATTTCGGTTATTCCATAGATCTTGTCACTGAGATGGAAAAACTACTAATACTAGAAACCTCCTAGACCCTAGGACCAATTAATCCACCTGTTCATCCCAGGCATGTGTGTTTTGACTGAGTATTCTCTTCATCCCCACTTAATTAAATTCTGTACCTAGGAAGATTGCTTTCCATAAGAAATTGATCCAACCTAACAGCAAGGATTCAACACTCCCCACATCCATCACTTCTCATGGGAGCTGGTTCCATGGGTTAACCACTCTGAGTGAAAACATGTTTCCTTACATTATCTATAATTAGGGATGGACTTCCCATTGGGTAGCTGGATTGGGTAGGATGGGTATCGGCAATTTTTGGCTGGGTAGGGCAGTTCAGGTAATTTACTACCCTACCAAACATAACAGTGTAATTCATGGTTTGGGTAGTTTTGACACTGGTAATGGGTCAGGTAATGGGTATTTTTTTTTAAAATAGGCATTACAGGCAGCCTGTGGGGTTCTGGGACTCTTCCCTGACTGGGAACAGGCATGAAAGGGCAGCCTGTGAGGTCCTCTACGAGCTCACAGATGAATTGCTAGCACATGACACCCACTGGAAATCTGATTGGTCAGTGGTGTCTGTGCTCCATCTGCTGTGAGCCCATATGCACTGATAGCAGCTGGAGTGTAAAGGAATTAAGTGCTTGCTCTGCATTTTTGCCAATTCACAGCGAAAACTTAAAAAAAACCACAAAGCTAAAACCTCTATAAAGGAGCAATGGGTTGGGGACAGAATCTCACGAGGGAGGGGGAAATCAGGGGATCATCAAATGGTGTGGTTCAGGGGAGACAAGGAGCAATGGGGGGTGGAGGAAGGCACTGGCAGCTGGTTTGTGTCTCTGCAGCATAGTGAAAGTCATTTAGGCTGTCAATTGACACTGTTTGTGTTAGGGCCCCGAGCCCTGTTATTTTATTACTGTGACATAACTTTGACTTAGCGATGTGTCTCTACTGCTCAGAAATGAAATAGTGAGCACCAGGATAAAGGTGATGCTCCAAAAAATGCAGACAGTCTTTTTCAAAAACAAGGAGCACCCACCAAATGAATCACGGTAGCAAACGGAGACTGATAATCACTGTTCCTTTATTTTTCCATCCATATTTATGGTCACACCATCACCAATAATAAGAACAACTGGGAGAGGTAATTTTGAGGTGAAAAAATATATACAAAAATATTTCCCTGACCTCCCACTAATGTAACATATAAGAATTGCATCACATTATTAGTGGAATGTATCTATGAGGAACTATATATGTACATATATACATTGATTGGCACCTAGGATTTTATTAAAAGTCTAGATAAATTTGGTACCCTTGACCTCCGTGACCTCCTGTATATATTGAACTTAAGAGTATCATTAGCTATGGGAACTGGTAACAATAATAAGTTTACCACATCATTATATTTAAAATAGTCCTGCTTAGCACTGATTGAAACACACATATGTATTTTATTAAGCTTGTGCCCAGGTAATATGTGTAAGTGTATCTGCTTTCATGAGTACTAAATCAATTGACTTACACAGTTATCTCCCAGGTGTTTTTAATTGGTAATTTAACTTGAGGTAATTATTTTACACTTTGTGTGATGCACCATGAGATACTTGATACCAGTATATTTTAAGCTCTATGGTGACTGTGATGTTTGTCTGATGAAGCTCAGAGTATCCTGAGCGAAACGTAACACTTGTGGCATCAGCCACACTGAAACTGTTGTTGTACCTGCACTAGCATGTCTCAGGTGATGGTGTTACCATGAACATGGATGGAAGAATATAGGAATGGTGATTATCAGTCTCTGTCTGCTACTGTGATTCATTTGGTGGGTGCTCCTTGTGTCTACTGCATAGAAACATAGAAACATAGAAGTCATCGGTAGATAAGGGCCTTCAGACCACCGAGTCTGCCCTATCATCTCTAAGAAATGTGCTTTTTCAAATTCTGCTGGTAATAGGTTATCCCCCTTCCCCACCTACCAGCAGCTTGCTATGCCTATCCCAAGCTTTTTTAAACCCCGTAATCATTTCTTCCTCCATGACCTCTGCTGGCAAACTGTTCCATTTGTCCACCACCCTCTCTGTGAAGAAGTACTTCTTCAAGATTCCTCTGAACCTCCCTCCTCCCAGTTTCATCTTGTGCCCCCTTGTCCTTGAACATCTTTTTCTTTGAAAAATGTGTCCTTGAGCATGTTTTTCTTTGAAAGCATAGTGAAAGCCATTTAGGCTGTATTACAGTGTGTGTTAGGTGCCCCAAGCCATGTGCATGATATTAACTGCACTGTGTGTCTCTCTGCAGCATAGTGAAAGCCATTTAGGCTGTATTACACTGTCTGTTAGGTGCTCTGAGCCCTGTCTGTGACATTAGCTACACTGTGTGTCTCTCTGCAGCATAGCACAAGCCATTTTGGCTATATTACATTGTCTGTTAGGTGCCCCGAGCCCTGTCATTTATTACTGTGACTTGGCTACACTGTGTGTGACATCTGTCTGCAACATAGCGAAAGCCAAGGCTATTTTACACTGTCTGTTATGTGCCTCGAGCCCTGTCATTTATTACAGTGACATACAGTGGCATCCCCCAGGATGAAACCCAGTTCTGCAGCATTTTGCAGCACTCTGCAGAATTCTGCAGCAAACCTACTGAATAAAGCAGTGTAATTTCAATGGCAATTAGTCCCTTTTGGCATTCATGAAAATGTGACACTGCCAGGATGAAGTGAATGCACAGTTTCCTGCATGCCAAAAGGGACTAATTGCCGTTAAAATGGCATTGCTTTATTCAGTAGGTCTGCTGCAGCATACTGCAGAGTGCTTTAAATGTGGGTTTTATCCTGGGGGACACCACTGTAGCTACACTGTGTGTGACATCTCTCCCTGCAGCATAGGGGGACACCACTGTAGCTACACTATGTGTGACATCTCTCTCTGCAGCATAGCAAAAGCTATTAAGGCTGTATTACACTATCTATTAGGTGGCCCAAACCCTGTCATTTATTACTGTGACATAGCTACACCATGTGTGATGTCTCTCTGCAGCATAGCAAAAGTCAGTTAGGCTGTATTACACTGTCTGTTAGGTACCCCAAGCCCAGTCATTTATTACTGTGACATAGCTACACTGTGTGTGATGTCTCTCTGCAACATAGTGAAAGCCATTTAGGCTGTATTACACTGTCTGTTAGGTGCCCTGAGCCCTGTCATTTATTACTGTGACAAAGCTACACTGTGTGTGATGTCTCTCTGCAACATGGCAAAAGCCATTTAGGCTGCATTACACTGTCTGTTAGGTGCCCTGAGCCCTGTCATTTATTACTGTCTGTGACATAGTCAGCTATACTGTCTGTCTCTGCAACAGGTAGTGAAACACTGTCCATTTCTTTCACAGCTGTGTCTACTATGTCTCGTATTTCCCATTCTATGACTACTAAAAGGAAGCACAGAGCTGCTGCTGCACATGCAACTGTTAATGATGTGGTCAATATTAATCCTAGCACTAATGAGGAACATAGCGACAATAATAATAACATCACCAGGACTGCCATAAATGTCCTCCAGAACCAAAAAGTCATGTTAGCAATGGAATGATAATAGAGTTTTGGAAAGAACTAACAGGAGTTACTTGTAGAGGTACTGAATGTTTTTCCACATGTGCCAGAATACTTCCAGCTGCTGAAGCAGATTGCAAGGCATCCTCCTCCTCAAATATAAGCTCAGAAGCTAAGACAGCGAATGCTTATAAAGATGGTGTTGATAATGTGAACCAGTAATGGGATAGCTCATGCTATGTCCCACATGATGATTATGGCACTTGCAGTTCTTCTGAATCTTGTGGCAATGAGGTGAGTACTTTCAGTGAGGGGGTAGGAGAGGATGCTGCTGTAAGGCATGAGAGTCAAGTGCAAAAAAAACGAACTATATGGCCTGGCAGTATGGCCTAGAGGTTAGAGTAACGAGCTGTAAGTGGGCTTGGTACATTCAGCAGACAAATCTGGGTTTGATTCCCACAGCCTTCACTTGCATACTGTGTGACTCTGAGCAAGTCACTTCACCTCCCCAGTGCTCCCAGGACGCTCCTGAAAACAGGCACCTGTGCCTAGTCAGCTTTACCTGGTTACCAAAGAATGAAAATAAAAAATATGTTAAACGTGAGACTAAAAAGATTAGCATGAATGTCAACAATTCATGACAACAAGGAAATAGCAATGTAAGGTTTCCTCCAGGTCCCTTGACTATACAAGAAATAGTGGCAGGCACTGTGATAAAAAGCACAAAAGGTAAATCTTTAGTGTGGAATTTATTTTATATTAACCCTGCAGACAACTTTCAAGCTGTATGTAGTCTGTGCAAAAAGAGTGCCAGTTGTGGTAGCAAAGTGGCAATTTTTTGAACATAAGTAATGATACGACGTGCAAAGCCAAAACCCAATTGAGTGGGTCAGACCAAGGGACAGTGTGGTTGGTATTGGCAGTAGTGGATGTAGTGGTGGCAGTGACCATAGTGACAATGAACTGGAAGCAGGAACTGACATTGAATCACCTGATGTGTCCTTGCAGTCTTCCCAGACAAACATAGATTGTTTTCTTCTGACACCATCAAGTACTACAAAATCCCACAGTAGTACTCCACAAGAAAAAGGTGTGAAAAATACAATAAAAAAAATTTAAAATATCTCTTGATTCTCGACAACTAATATTAAAAGAAAGTGTTGCGAGTACATCAAAATTTACCAGCAAGCATCCAACATGCAAGCTATTAAATAGAGCCATTGCAGAGCTGTTGTCTGATTGTCAACTCCCTTTTGCTTCTTTTGTCCAAACAGGTTTCCTCAAGTTCATGAACTGGATTGAACCATGGCACACCATTCCCCATAGAACATATTTCTCAAAAAAGCCTGTTCCACAGTTGTATGACTTGGTGTGCACTGTAGTCATTAAGCAGTTGCAGCTCTCTGAGGTGAAGCAGGTTCACATAACCACAGATATATGGATCAGCAACCAAACAATTGACTATATGACTGTTACAGCTTATTGGACAAGTTTTCAGTCATAAAGTAATAATCCCCAGTCTACCATAAGCAATGGGAAGCAGTCTGTATTATGTGTCACCACTTTTGAGGAAAACCGCACTGCTATGAATATTTTGCAGGAACTGCAAAATCAATTCCAGAAATGGCTTACTCCATATTCCTTATCTCCAGGGTTCATAGTGTCAAGTAATGGTGCCAACATAGTCAAAGCTGTTAGAAATGGCAGCTACAGTACCAACACATACCTTGTTTTGCACATTGTTTAAATCTTCTCATCTATTGTTTCGTAAATGGAAATAGAAATGTTGAAAACCTGTTAGGTCTTGCTATGAAAATATGTTGGCATTTCAGCCGCTCTGTGAAAGTACAAAAAAATCCTGAAGAGGCTGCAGAGGTCAAACAACTTACCATTACATAAATTAAAGTAGGAAGTTCCAACTTGCTGGAATTCAACATTTTACTTGTTGGAAAGGCTTCTTGAACAGAAAAAAGCTGTACATGACTTCACTATGCAGAATCAAACAGGTAAAGCAGACATTATGCTCAGTTCTAGCAGCTGGACTCTACTCTTTGGTCACCTTATTGGAGTTGTTTGAGGCTGCCACACACGATGTCAGTGCGGACAGTACAACTCTAAAATTCTTCCTCAAATAAAATTTCTTCACATTTTACTTGATGACATACGGAAAGACTTTCAGTCAAAAGAAGACAGTACTGCTGTTATGCTGGCAGATGACTTGAGTCTCAGACTGTTGACTGATCAGAGATTAAAAGCTATGTTTAAGAATAACATCTATGTGCTGGCTATGTTGCTAGATCCCTGCTTTAAGTGGAACAGTGAAGCCATCCTTCCTGCAAGGGAAGACATTGAGTATTGGAGAGGTCTTCTGCTAACCAAATGTGACATTGCCCCACCAACACCATTAACTGATGTACAGCATTCAAACCCTGCCAAACCATCAGAGTGCACCTCTGGCACAGGCAATAGTACACTATCAATTCTTCACAATCACCAGTGTCATCAGCGAGGGAAATGACATCTGTAGCTACTTCCTGGACATCCTATGTTCAGGGTCAGAAAGGTAAATCCCTTCTGAGTCATCTGCAACAACGTGGATTAGTATCCTGTAAAGAAAGAGCAGCTGGTTCAGGTGCCAGACAGGTAATCGTCTCACGCAGCACAATGATCCTGGAATACTTTGCAGACCATGCTGTGATTGTTTTCAAGGAAGATCCATTACTCTATTGGAAACTAAAGAGAAAAATATGGCCAGATCTAACAAATCTTGCAATAGTGTACCTCAGTTGTCCACTGTCAAGCATATAATGCATATTTAGTGCATCTGGAGGACTAGTCACTGACCACAGAACACTGCTAAGTCCTGTAAATGTGGAATAGCTTACATTTCTCAAAATTAATGCTGACAATTTCTCAATCATCCCAAACACTGAATTATGTGATTCTGACCCTGAACAACAGCCTGCAAACAGTGATACTGAATATGATGACTAGATTGTGTACGAAATTAATACAACCATCACCACTGCCACTATCCCATCCACATGTGCCACACTACTCTTAGTTTTCTTTTGTCAATCATCAGTTTTATATTATGTAACTTTGATGCCCACCATGGGTATAATTTCTGGAATCAGCAGCAGCCTCACTCAGAGCAGCTGCACCTCTAGTATCTACCTCAGCAATGCCCACCATGGGCATAATTTTTGGAAACAGCAGCAGGCTTAATCAGAGCAGCTGTGCTTCTTGCACCTTCCTTAGCAATGTCCACCATAGGAATATTTTTGGGAAACAGCAGCAGGCTCTAAGAGCTATTGCTTCTCTCATACCTGCTTCAGCAATGCTCACCTTGGGTATACATTTTTGGACACAGCAGCAAGTTTGCTAAGACCAGCTGTGCCTCTCATACCTGCCTCCATAATGCCCACCATGGGTATAATTTTTGGAAACAGCAGCTGGCTCAATCAGAGTAGCTGCACCTCTCATACCTACCTCAGCAATACCTGCCATGGGTACAATTTTTGGAAACAGCAGCAGGCTCACTCACAGCAGCTGCACCTCTCTTACCTACCTCAGCAATGCCTGTCATTGGTATAATTTTTGGAAACAGCAGCAATCTCAAGCACAGCAGCTGCACCTCTCATAGCTGCCTCAGCAGGGCCCACCTTTAGTATAATTTTTGTAAACAGCAGCAGGTTCAGTAAGAGCTGCTGCACTTCTCGTACCTGCCTCAGCAATGCCCACAATAGGTATGATTTTTGGACGCAGCAGCAGGCTCGCTAAGAGCAGCTGCGCCTCTCATACCTGCCTCAGCAATGCCTCCCATGGGTATAATGGCTCAGGACACCTAAAAAACAGTGTAATAGTCCATAAAAATAGTTTTTCACATGATTTTTGTTATGGTCAGCATCAGGAAGTCAGGGAGTAGAATGCTCCGGGTAGTAACTACCCGACTCAACTACTCGATTTTCATCTGGGTATTTTTAGGATACTTTAGAGGTATCCATGGGTAGTCTTGAGGGTCAGGTATTTTGTACCCACCTATCCCTATCTGTAAGTCTAAAACACCTCAATCCCCATCCTACCCCTGGCTCAATAAAGTTTTTCTAGTCCATTCAGTCTACCTTATCCACACCCTTTAAAATTGTAAATGTCAATATTATATCTCCACTAAGCCTTCTTTTCCAAAAAAAACACAGTTTTTCCAATCATACCCCCGTAAAGTAACATTCTCTACCCCCTAATTATTTTACATTCTGTCCCATAAATGATTACCCTTGAAGAAATGCAATGCTGATTGCAAAGGAATGTGGAGACGTTGAAATTGATTATGCCTGAACTGCCTTGGGACTAAAGTGAGAGATATACAGCTGTGTTTATCAACACAACAAGATCTCTTTATAGTATACAGAATTGTGGACTGTTCTATAATATTTAAAGGCAGCATTATTCCTGTAAAAACAGTTAAACATAACTTATAAGAGATAGCTAGATAAAGAGATAGCCAGACAGACATATAGACAAATATTCCATTCCACATAATATGCAAGTATATGTTTAATGGAATATTTGAAATCCTTGCTTAACCCCATGTTGTCTTACTGTTTTCCTCAAGTACACAGGGGGTCTACAGTGTAACTAGCTTATCACAGTAATGTGAAGATTAGTATAGTTCAAATTAAGGTTAGTATGGTACAAACAGCAGTTAAACTTTTTTATTATAGACTAAAAATCATAACACTAAAATCGTGCTTTTCAATGCAAAATAAAAACATTAATTAGTGCTACTTTTGTAGCATTAATTGGTTATGGATATTAATCTACCAAAGGTCACTGAATATGGTATTAACACAGCTTGATTAATTACTTGAATCATTGTGCTCTTAGGATGGGATATTCAGACTGGGCCAGACAGTGGCGCAAGCCTGGGCGCAGCGCAACTGTGATGCGCAGGGGCCAGGCCCAGGTGATATTCAATGGTGCTGTGCCATGGTGCAGCACCATTGAATATGGCATGGTCAGCACACAAACTGTGCATGGGGCAGTGGCACTGCGCCGGCCAAGCCACAGATAGGGAGCACGGGGATATGCCAGTGCAAGTGCAGTTGTGCTAGGTGCATCACCAAAGATATTCAGCAGGGAGCATGCAAATGAGGCCGTAAGATATGCAAGGTGTAAATGGGGCCATTTGCATGTCATTATGGCCCCATTTGCATGCCTTGCACAGGGCAGGCCGGCGACTTGCACCTGGCGCTTTGCACAGCATGACGTGTGCTGTGGGGATCCCGGGGCATCCCCCACCCGTACCTGCAATCGCAAGGTATATGTTAATGATGAAATCCCTGGTAGTCTAGTGGCCCCCCAGTCCCCGATTCCCCAATAAGTATGAAACATGACCATCCCTGGTGGTCTAGTGGTGCCCCCGTCCGCCTGCGTCCCTGTTTCCCCGATAAATGGCAATATGACGTCCCTAGTGGTCTAGTGGAACCCCCCCGCCCGTTGACGTGATCACGGTAAAGTCCTGTATTGAAATGCCCTGGTGATCCAGTGGCACCTCCACCCACCCACCCACACAGAACCCTTGCCCACCCTGCCCCCCATCATTGGCGGCAGCTGCATCCTGCCTGCACACGCCTGGCCGCCCGCCGATTGACAGGTAAAGTATGGAATGTAGGCCCATTGGTCCCCAGTGTGGACCAATGGGCTTACAGGGCATACTGTACTAGACAGTCCCAAATCTGTGAATGACTCCATTCACATATTTGAGACTGTCTAGTACAGTATGCCCTGCAAGCCCATTGATGATATTCAACAGTGCTGTGCCATGGCGCAGCACCATTGAATATGGCATGGTCAGCACACAAACTGCGCATGGGGCAGTGGCATTGCACAAGCCAAGCCACAGATAGGGAGCACGGGGATGCACCAGCGCAAGTGCAGTTGCACTAGGTGCATCACCCATGATATTCAGCAGGGGCATGCAAATGAGGCCGTAATATATGCAAGATGCAAATGGTGCCATTTGCATGTCATTATGGCTCCATTTGCATGCCTTGTACAGGGCAGGCCTGCGACTTGTGCCTGGTGCCCTGTACAGCATGACGGATGCTGCGGGGATCCCAGGGCATCCCCTACCCCATAGCTGCGATCGTGCAGTATATGTTAATGACGAAATCCCTGGTAGTTGAGTGACCCCCCCCAGTCCCTGATTCCCCGATGAGTATGAAACATGACCACCCCTGTTAGTCCAGTGGCCCCCCACCCGAGTCCCCGCTTCGATAAATGGCAATATGCCATCCCTGGTGGTCTAGTGGGCCCCGCCCGTTAGCGTGATAGCGGTAAAGTCCCGTAAAATGCCAATGGGCTTACAGCCCATACCGTACCTGTGTCATTCTTGAGCGGAGGCGGTATGCAAGCGGGATGCAGCCACCTGCCGATGATGGGGGGAGGGGCGAGACAAGGGGTTCTGTGTATGTGGGTGGGTGGGGTGCCACTGGATCACCAGGGCATTCCAATATGGAAATGTACCACAATCGCAGCAACGGGTGAGGGGGTTCCACTAGACCACCAGGGATGTCATATTGTCATTTAGCGGAGAATCAGGGACTTGGGTGGGTGGGGGAACCACTAGACCACCAGGGATGGTCATGTTTTATGCTTATCGGGAACTCAGGGACTGGGAGGGCCACTAGACTACCAGGGATATCATTATAAACATATACCATGCGATCGCAGCTACGGGGCCGGGGAGTTCCACTAGACCACCAGGGTTGTGAGTGCTTGAGGACAGTGTTCTGGGTGGATGGGCGGCCACCCATGGCTGGGCTGCTTGTGTTGCACCCTGCAATACAGCAGCCCACCTGTGGGTGGCAGGGTTTGTTCCCTACTCTGCAGGCTCAACTTTGACTGGGGTGCGCTAGCATATGCGCCGCACATTCCGGACTGAATATCAGGATGTGCCGCATATGCATGGGCACGCTCCCTGCATCTGCGCCCCATACATTATCATTGCACCCTCGCGCATCGGGATTTGCACTGCGCTGGGCAGCCTTCTCAATATCCCACCAGGGCACAACCCCTTTGAATATCCAGGCCTAAGAGTAATTACTGTTACTAAATGCAAGACTCCTCAATGAAGAATTCAATTTTGTTAAATTTTTGTATATAAAGTAATATTAAGTAAGCTGCCTCAGTTCCTCATTAGATTAGTTATTACATCTACTGATACCTACTGTATACTCAGATCATATTCATTACTTCAGTTGGTAGCACCCAGAACTTGCATAGACAAATAATTTAGTTATTTTTAAGCAGCAATGGTGTATGACCAGTGGTTAGAGTAACAGTCTGTTAATCACCTCCTAGGTGCATGATATATCACAAGGTGCAGCTGAGTGCTGTATTGCCTCTAGAGGGTGATTAGCTGACTGTTTATTCTAACTCCCAGGAGTACCTTATTGCTGTTATTAAAATTATTCAAAAAGATATTCATAAGTGTTGCCTTCGAGTTGTTTTGTTTGCATTAGGTTATTCTTTATGCACCTTGTCTCATTAACTGACATTGTAATCCAGACTAGTGTTTCTCCTGTTTGTAGTTTTTCCTATCGCTGATGTATTTTTTGCCTCATTGTGTATTATGTATTATCAGATGTTACTGTACCTTTGTATTCCAAAATCCTGTAATAGCCAATATGTACGTATTGTTTTCTTTTTTTTTTTGGTTCCCGATCCCCCACAGGGATCTCAGCCCCCGCTATCCGCCTCCCCATGCCCAGGCTCTCCCTAAGGTCACTGGTAATATGTACTGGCTTACCTCCCAGGTTAGGGCCACGAGAGCAGGACTGCACCCGGTGGACATAGTTGGTAGTGGAGGTGGCGGAGCGGGGCTTCATGCTCAGGGCCAGTATTTTGTGTGCTGTACGGGGGCGGAGACATGCAATGATGGCCCGCATCTGCCATGCTCCCCCACTAATACGGTGGCAGCACAGCTGATCCCCCCAGTCTCTGCTAGGGGCCCGTAGTGTGCCTGACACACTACTCCCCACCCCCTCAGAGAAGGAGAGCAGTCCCTAGGATGCTCAATCCTTTTCCCCCTACCCAGCCCTCTAACATCCTGAGTCTGTTCCCAAATCTGGGTTATCCGCGTTGCAGACGGATGCATTGCCTCTGTGCCAGTGGGCTGGTGACATATTGTTTTTTTTATTTCTCTTCTGTCCTACCCAGAACCTCCTTGCAAATGAGCTCTGCTTAATTGAGTTTTTCCTGGTAAAAATAAATAAATAGTGTTAGAAGTGTACTTTACCTTATGAATGGCTTCATCAATGAAAGGGAGTCTTTTAGAATCAGAATGCATCATTCCAGTCATTCAGCAGTGCTAGAAGTTGGAATTGCTGACAGTAATAATTCATGCACCATAGTGATTAGGCTGCACCTGACAGTGTAACAGAGATTAGTGTAAGGATCTCAGAATGCTGACAGCCAATCAGATTGCAGCATTTCTGATGCCCTTTTCATAATGCATAGTGGTCATATAATGATCTTCAAAAGAACTTTGAAAAGCTGATTACTAAGTTTCATCTGTTCAGCCCCAAAATACAGACCAGCACTTGATTTAGAGTTCATATTATTATGTTATGTAATTACAGTATCTGGCCAATGGCATGTTCCTTTCCACAGCACAAATTAAACTGTCAAGTCCTGCACCATTCAGCAGCACTACATACAAAATTCAAACCTTAAGAACTATTGGTTGGATATACTGTTTTGCATGACTGGCTGATCCAGCGACCATGATGGACACTAAATGGTAGACTCAAACTTACAGTATGATATGACAGCACTGTATGTGGTTGGTCTGCCCAACTGTACTACTGTACCTGTGATACCTGTAGTTGTAATTGCTGCTTCTCTGCCTTCTTGAACAGGTGATTCATTTAATAGAGATCTCAGTCTAAACTGTATTTCCTGGTTCAATAAAAGTTAAATAAAATCAACACAGGCCTTAGTGATTTCAGGGGAACTTGTGCAGAACTTCTCACTCTGGCCCAATTACATACCCATCCCCCTCAGTTTCCTCCTTATGTCTCCATGTTAAATTAGTTTCTTACTAGTTTCTATACTTCTTAAGTTAGAATCTAATAATTAAAGACCCAGTTTACTGTCTGAAATAATATGAGCTATCACACCGGCCCACCGGTGCAGCAACAAGGCGCCTGCTTGTGGTGCCGACATCCCGGTTTCGGTGACGGCCTCGGGAGTCAGAGGGCAAGCCGTGGGAAGAAGGATCGAGGGCCCTGAGGACTGCTCTCCTTCCCCAGGGGGAAGGGGTAAGAGTGTCCAGGGCTTTATGAACCCCTAGTGGAGGCTGGGGGTACCATTGCGGTCAGTGCCATTACTTAAGAGGGCAGGTGGATGCTGGATGTCATTACATGTCCCTGCCCCCAGGGATCCAGCATTTTCAAAAATGCCAGTGCCCGGGTATGACACTCTGTGCTGCTGCCATCACCGCTGCCAATAATGTCCATTGAGGGGGGTTCCGTTCCCATGGCTCTGACCCAGGTGGTAAGCTGGGGTTTGCCTACAGTGTTCATTCGGAGAGGGGACAAGCCTGGGCGTGAGGGGATGGCAGATGGAGCAGGGCTGACCTCCAAATGGAGGCTCAGGGGCAGGCACCAAAAAATATATATATTAACTTTCACTATTACCTCTTATGTCTGAAGCACTTTGCTTTCATTTTTTGCTAATTCAGAGAATTTCTACCTGAAAATATTAGGTGGGATGTGTGGAGGTTGACATAGATAGTTCTATTTCTCACTATACATCATCAGCTGTCTGACCATACATTCTGTGGCATCACAACTAACCAAGAGTTATAGAAACATAGACATTGATGGTAGAAAAAGTCAACTGATTCATCTAGTCTGCCCATAATACCACACCGTACCACCAAGATATAGTGTCTTTGTAGGATTTATGCCCACACGTAGAGATGCAGCAAAGTTTTAATTCACTGGCAAAGTTGGTGTGAATTAACAGAAATTTACACTATGCAAATTGCGTGAATTTCTGGTGGCACACCAACTTCATGCACAAATTGCTTTTTAATAAAAAAAACTTAAATTGTAATAAAAACTTCACCCACTCACTGTGCTGTAGTATTACCCCCTGCCACCACCAAAATCTTTGTAGACATATACCCCCCCTTCCATCCCCCACTGGCACCCCTTCTTCCCCTTGGCCTGGCAAATTGACACTAGTAAGAGTATGACAGCATAACATCAGTATAGTCTTCCACCCACCAGCATGCCAAACAAACTCCTCCCACCTCCCCCACCTGAGTCTCACTACCAGGTTCATTAGTTTTAACAGCCCCCACTCAACCCCTCTCTGGTACTTGCCCCCTCCCAACACCAGCACCCAGAAAACATCTGACCTGTAATACTGAAAATAGTCCCCTGGTGCAGACTGTCTGCTTTGTTCAGTGTCCATCTCAGTAATGGTGCTGACAGAATGGAAGAATGAATGGTGACATCTTTGCTCCTAGTAAGACATGATTGGCTGAACATTCAGCCAACCAGGGTTTACTAGGAGCAAACTTCTCAGGGCCCAGTACTGAGATGGGCACTAAACAGAGCCGACACTCTGCATTGGGGGACCATTTTCTTTATTACTGGTCACCTTTTTTCTGGGTACTGATAAGAGCAGAAGGTTGGTGGGGCCAGAGGGGGCTTGGATGGGGCATGTTTTTTATTTTTTTATTTATGTCTTCAGTGACCGGGTAGGTGCGCTGATCCAAGGGACTGTTTTCAGGTTTGATGCGGGCCATAAACAATGGCACATTTAGCAGAATAAAATACAGGAGGAGTAACATGGCTGCAATACAGTCTATTAACAAAGAGGTGCAAGGAGTTACATTACAGAGGGTATTACAAAAAATGAGAATACAATAAGGTACAAGGTGAAATTGTAGGCTAGCGACAAGTCCATATACATCATCACAGGAACATGGAGAACAATACAGTAAGGTGACAAATTATCAGGAAAACCATATAAAGTGCAACTTCAAAAAGGCACACCAATAACAAAATCAAGTAACAACCAGGTGGATGTTCAAAATTCAGTGTGACAGTCCACAATAAGCACAGTGCAGGGGAGTAACTATATGGAGGGGGGAGAGAGGGCCAGGTGGGGGTGGGAAAGAGGCTGGAGAGAAAGGGGTGTTGCAAGGGTGGGGAGACCCCACAAAAGGTGGGGGGAGGGGGAATCCTCCCAGTTTACACAGATGGGCAGTGGCATTTAGCTTCCAGTAATAGCCAATCTTTAAAGTGGCTTTTGAAGGATAAGTAGGAGGAGGATGAGTGGAGTGATATAGGGAGCTTGTTCCATAAGGAGGGGGGCAGAGATGGAAAAGGCTTTACTGCCCATGATAGTGGAGATACTGGGAATTACTAGGAGGAGGAGGATGGATGATTCATGGAGGCACCTAGCAGTCACTTTGCCTGTGAGTAGGGATGAATAAGGGGACAGGGGACCATCTCTGAGTGTAGTGTCTATTAGGCAGCCCAAGGCATAGTCGAAGCATCCTTGAAGTGGGAGCCAACCAAGCAATTTGTATAAGTCACAATGATGGATAGAAAAGGGTGTGAAGAGGATGAAGTGGCAGATGCTGTTGTAAACTGATGTCAGCCTGGAGCGCAGGGCTGATGACATGGGGGGAATATATGGGGGAGCAGTAATCAATAAGGTGCAGAAGGTTGCCTTGCACAATTGCTAAGCGCACCTCATGGGACAGGAATTGTCTTAGCTGGTAGGCAACTCCTAATTTCTGGTTAACTCTATGTACAGAAATATTAACATGATCAGTGAATGTAAGGGAGGGGTCCATGTTGATACCCAAGTATTTGAAACTAGAGATATTTTCGAGGGGGGTGCCAACAGGTGTGAGTACAAGTAGAGAGGACTCCGCTTTGGAGACCTTGGTGAGGAAAGGTTTTGAGCCAAATAATACTGATTTTGTCTTTTTTTCATTTACCAGGAGCTTTTTGGAAGTAAACCAATTGTAGGCAGCACCATAATTAAGGGTAAGGACGGAGGAGATGTTTGCAAGTGACCTGTCACTGTGGTACAGAACAAGGTCATCTGCATGGAGAAGTGCCTCACAGGACAGACGCTCTGCTGGGAGTGCATTGATAAATATGGAAAACAGTAAAGGGCCAAGGATGGAGCCTTGGGGGACTCCAATAGAAACAGATAGGTCAGGGGAGTATGCAGCCCCAATGGTAACTGACTGGGACCTGCCCTCAAGATAGCTCCAAAACCATAAGAAAGTCTTTGAGGAGCAGCCAAGGCAGTGGAAAGTAGAGTATATGAAAGGGTGGTTGACTAGGTCAAATGCCTTAGTCAGATCCACGAATACAGCACCTGTAGCCTTACCTGAATCCATGTTTCTGGGTACATGGTCAGTGAAATGGGCTAAGGCCAATGTGGTACTTTGGAGCTTGCAGAAACAATGCTGCTGGGGGCACAGCAGCAAATATTTTCCAAGGTGCTCAGAACGCTAAGTTATGACTCATGGACCTGGTGGTGGGACTCAGGTGGGGGTAGGTGGGGGGAATGTATTTGAAACATGCGGGGAGAAGTGTATATTGAACATATGTTGCTTTACTAGATGTAATTCACCAGGGCAGAAGGGGAGTGGAGGGTACCAACAGTGGATGGGAAGTGGTATATGACTACAAAGTTTTTGGGAGGTGGGAGTAGGTGGTATTACAGCACTGTAGTTAGGTTGAAGTTTTTAATTACAGTTAAAAGATGCAATTCACATAGTTTTAACCAGTGAAGTGCACAGCTTCACACAGTGAACTACGTGAGCTGCCAAATTTGCCTACAAATTGGAAATGCGCATAGACTCACATGCACATTTGGTCAGTTCACCAGGTGAATAACTGCATGAATTGTAGTGATCGGCAAAGTGAAGTTGTTAAAGTTCATAAGTTTTGGCACAAAGCAAATTTCAGCAACTTTGTCCACTCCTACCCTTGCTACCTGCCTCCATGTTCACTGCCTTGCTGCTACTACCCGGGTGACTATTAAGCCCTTAATTCTGTCTCAGCCATGTCTGAAGCCATTATTGGTTGTGGCCCCCACCACATTAGGTGGCAGGCTGTTTCACAGCTCATCCACTCTCTCTGTAAAAAAGGCCTTCCTCATGTCCCTCCTGAACTCCCCTCCTGCCAGCTTCCACTCATGTCCCTGTGTTCCAGATTCACTATTCCTGTTGAACAGTTCCTCACAGTTTACCTTGTTGTTTCCTTTCAGGAACATTGAGGACATTATCATATCACCCTTCTGGCTTCTGGCTTCCGGCCAATACATGTTCAGTGCCCAAAACTGATCCTCATAGGCTCTATCCTGCAGACCATGAATCATTGTTCTGTATGCTGCTGTCTCCAGCCTGTCTCTGTCTTTCCTGGAGGGCTCAAGAACTAGGCACTGTACTCCAGTTATGACCTTACCAGTGATCTACAGAGAGGTGGCAATACCTCCTTTTTCCTGCTATCAAATCCACTACCAGTACATCACAACATCTTGGATGCCTTGCTGTAAACCTTTTTACATTGGTTAGATTTTTAAAGGAAGCTATTTATGATGACTATTAGGTCCTTTTCTTCATTAGTAGTGACTAGCTTCACCCCTCCCATCCAATATTCTGTCCTGGGGTTCCTGTTCCCAGTGTGCAACACATTGCACTTTTTGGTGTTGAAATCCAAATTCCAAACCCTGGATCACCTCTTCAACCCTTGCAGGTCCCTCTGCAGCTCCCTTACCCCCTCCTTGCTGTCTATGCCACCACAGAGGTTGGTGTCATCTCTGAAGAGACACATCTTGCCCTGAATTCCTTCTCCCATGTCGCTGATGAATACATTGAAAAGGACTGGACCCAGGACTTAACCCTTTTCACCCCACTTGTGACCCCTCCTCTCTCCTTGGATTTAACTCTGTTTATCATTACCCTTTGCTGTCTCCCCCCCCAACCAACTACCCACCCATCTAACTATGTCCTTCACTGCACTTGGTTCCTCTAATTCTGTATGGCACTGATCAAATGCCTTTCTGAAACTGAAGTAGAGTAAATCTCTCTCTTGTCCCTTATCTACTATTTTGATTACCCAGTTAAAAAAATGCTATCAGGTTATTTATTTATTTATTTAAAAATTGATAACCGGGAATGGCACCATGAGCCGAAGCTCATTTCCAGGCACGACCTGAGGAACGGGGGTACAGAGTAGCAGCATATAAAAAAACAAACAAATGACATTCAGAGTGCATTGAAAAGTACACAAGAGTGAGATATACATAACAAGTGATAATTACAGCATGGCAAATAGTAAATTCAGAAGCTATTTACAATGAAAAGTACACTACGGTGAAATATACATAGCAAGTGATAATTACAGCATGGCAAATAGGATGTTTCAGAAGCTATTTACAATAAGGGAGAGAAGTTATATACAACAATATGTAAAGAAATGAGTGGAGAGGAGTCAGATGTGGCTGGCGAGGCCTAAGTGGAAGAACAAAGGCAGGAGGTATTGGAAGATGGTCTGAGAAGGCGCCTGAGAATATGGAAGGTAGGAGAGAGGTGTAAGTGAGAGGGAAGGCTGTTCCAGAGGTGAGGAAGTCTGTAAGAGAAGGAGAGTTTGCCTACGGTGGTGTGGACACGTGGGAGGGAGAAAGTGTGGGTACTGTTAGATTAGTTTGATAAGACCTCTGACAAAACCCTGTACTTTTTCTTCTCCTGGAGCCCATTCATATACAAGTAGTCCATTGGGTCCTCTTTGACTAGTGTCTCCATTAGTTGACACACAGCAGAGGTAAGACTGGCAAGCCAGTAGTTACCCTTTGCTCCTTGTCCCCATCCTTGTGGAGTGGAATCACATCCACTACCCTCCAGTCATTTGGAACCACCCTTGACTGAAATGAGCTATTGAATAGCCCTGCCAAGGGTTCAGCCAATTTTGATGCCAGTTCCCTGAGCACCCTCGTATGCATCCCATCTGTCCCAGGGGCCTTATCTACCTTCAGGGCTGCCAGTCCTTTTTTTGTGGTTAACCATTTCATTAAAATCTGAACAGAAGCATACAACAATGCATGCACAACCATACAGTCAGGAGCAAAATGACAGAACAGCAGACTATGCAGGGATATAACAGGATGGGCTAATGGTGCACAAAGCTGAGCATACCTGCAAGTTAAACAAGAAATTTAACAGTTGATCATACTGATGGCAATAGTTAGCGTAACACAGTATGGCCATTTTAGGATTAGTCAGAGTCCCAACTGCCCTAGTTGGGGAGATATAACTAAACAACCTGTTTATGAAGGTGAAAACTGGCACCTAACTAGACATACAGTATGTAAGACTGGTGTGCCCTCAGATTGAGTCTCCTATTATTTGGTGTACCACTCCTTGGAAGACCCTATCTACTGCAGGAAGTGGGGAGGTGGGAGCTGCTCAGTATCTGGGACAGTACTGGCATGTGATGGGGTCACTGGGCGATCATAGTTTGGCCATTTCCTACCCTACATATCTGAGAGGCTGTGGGAGGGGTTTGGGGTAGCTTACCCAGAAACCTTAGAAAAGGGGTCCAGGCTTCCAAGTACTTGGCTAGCTTTCCAGAAGCTAGGTGGGACAGGTGTTCAAATTATGCCAGTTGGGATATTTAGGCTGTGAGTTCATTAATGAATGGGAGTCTGGTGTAAGCCAGCAGTGAAGGAGTAGACGCTTGACTTTCACACTAGCCTGCAGCAGCCACATCAGTTCCTTGGGTCATAAGTTTGGGGCATCCTAGGGAAAACCCGAGAGTGGTAGGGGAGACCAGTAAGCAGATGCATGAGTACCTGACTAAGGAGGTGATGGACCTGTGCCCGACACTCTTTAAGATATAAACATGCCCATAGTATACACAGCATGTCAGCTCCTGACTGCCCACAAGTCCATCAGTTACTATCAGGTTATAGCTTGACTTCATTCAAGACCACCAGGGTACAATACCAGAAATGCTAAATTTTGTTCTGAATCAATCTACTTCTATAATATTGAAGTGCATTATATGCTGCTTTCTGGCAGGCTACTCAGTCTTCATCTGAAAGATGTTGATCTAGGGTTTTGGCCTACCTAAGCTTTGGTTTTATGAACTAACCCTGGATATTATCTCTAATAAGGGAATAGATTTTACCCATCCTGCCCTTGGGTTGTTTAATCCAATTGGTAAGGGGGTGTTGGGTACTTTTGGTGGAAATGCTTTTCAAAATTTTTTTTTTTTTTTCGCAATTCAAATTTTATTAGGCTTACAATACCGAGAACAGATCTTACAGGTGCAATTTACACTTGAAAAGTAGTTGGCAACATGACAAGATCCATTCTTCCCCTCCCCCCTCCCACTTCCCACCTCCTTTCAAGCCACCCCCCACCACACACAGACACATATTTATGGAATGTATAACCCATGAATAGGTACCAGGATAACACAGTTATAAGGAATAAAGGGTATGTAAGGGGTCCCATATCCTTTTATACCCGTTTATCTTGTTACTGAGACTAGCAATAGTTTTCTCTGTTCTGAGATTGGCTAAGAGCTTGTTGAGCCACCCAGTATAGGAAAGTTCATCACTATCTTTCCAGTGCTTTATGTTTTGCTCTATGGGCTTTCAGAACGGTTACCAACAAGCTCCCCCTATACTTCTCTGACTGTATTCCCCTTAGTGTGATAGGTGCCTATGCTCTAAGAAGCTATTCTCTAATTGTCTTGCAATTACCTAAGGTCAAATCTTGTTTCGGCAGAGCTGCCATAAGTTTCTAGTTGCCTTTCTTGTGGAACAATATGCAAAAGAACTTAAAGCTGAGCTGTCCTGTTAGCCTGAATATTTTCAAGTTGCTCTATGACCTCTCCATGAAGGAATCCTGCAAATGTTTCCCACATCACTAGCTCACCTATTTTCCAGTTTCCCTCCTGCCCATCCAGCCTCCCACCCTGCCTCTGCCCCTGCCTCTCTCTCCCAACCAAAATACCAGCTTCTCTGCCTCTCTTTAACCATGTCCAAGTTCCACCCCCTTCCCTGAAGTATGCCAGTTAACTATTCCAACCCCATTATTTCTTCCTAAGCTGGCATCCTTCTTCTTGCCTTTCTCTCTCCTTTTAAGTGAACATTCCGGCTATACCCAGTTATGAGCCTATCTGTTGTAAAGGCCCTCTCACTCAAATGTTGATGTACATCTGTATATTTTTCTTCTTTGTATAACCCCAGGGGTCGGGATGGTGGTATTTTTTGTGTTATTAGCACGGTGTGGTGCCTACATATGTAACCCCCTACCTGGGACCTGGGTTCGGAGAGAAAACTGTTGCTCAGCATTTTAGCTAGGTTTGACTTCTAGTCAGGGGAACCCAAGTAACTCTGGATACAGGAAGCAATAACTGTAATGTCCAAACCAGGAGTGGGATTCTAGAGTGTGGCTTTTATTCACAACCAACAGAATAACAAAGCATAGATGGACCCCCACGGGGCTACACTCCTGGTAAGGCAGAATTATGGAGATCAGAACATATCCTCTTTACACACTGAAACCCTCAGGTTTAGAAACACTCTGGGCACTCAGCCTGAACTTGTACTCTTCTCTGGAATTCCCTGGCCTGGCATATCCGGCAAGCACTCGGACCACTTTCCATATGGCGTGGAACATTTCTCGGTGGCTCCCTAAACCACCCATGAGCACATAAGGCTCCATAAAGGGAATCTTCTCAACAATCCCATGTCTGGGTACTCTCTTTGAGCACTGGCCAAGTACCCGAGAGAAAGCAACAGGTGTCCCAAAGGAAACCCGTAGAGGTGAATTTGATTACTACTGATGGGGAGGTCTCCCACCTCTTGCTCCCATAATTCATACCCGGCCATTTCTTTGGACTCTAACACCTCTTCTTCTGAAAACTCTGATTTGTAGATTAACACTTTAAATGTATTTCACATTCAATCTACAGTCTCTGAAACTTCAGTGCTGACTTGAGGCATACTTGTTAAGTGGCTATGTCCATCCCTGTAGACCCTCACTGATTAAAGATGTCCAAATCCCACACTCCTTAAGCACTGTACTTGGCTGTCCTTTCCTGACCCACAGTAGCAGATACTTAAAACACAAAGTCTCTGATGAAACATAGGCCCTTTATCAGAGCAGACTCATCCCTGGTGGCAGGTGCCCCACAGCTTCTCTCACAGGAAAACCAAATGAATTCTTGGTGCCTCAGCACAAATCTTCAAGAACAGCTTCTTTCTCTCTCTAGCCGGAGCCAGGGATTGTCCCTGAGTTGGTTGTTCGCTTCCATCCCCGCAGGGATGGGGCCCCGAACCAACTGGGGAGCGGTCTCTATCACTTCAATTCAGGACTTCTGTATTCCTCTTATGGTGAGAACACACACCAAAAATAAAACTGTAGCTTTGTGACAGAGCTGAGGGCTCTGAGGGCCTGCAAATGCAGCACACCTCCTCCCTCTACTGAGTCTCCCACTAGACTGACTTAAAAAAAATCCAATGTTCTATCTAACTCCCAATTGCAACATTCCAGTGTGGCTTATGCTGCTGCGAGAATTCTATATGATGTCATCCCTCAGTCTCAGCTGAGACTGAGAACAGAGTGAGACAGTATGAAATCCATTTAACTGGAATTTCACAAGCTGCCTTCCCTGCCTGCCACTAGATCTAACTGGGATTCTTGTAACCCAGGGTGTTGGGGAGTTACACCCACCCGTGGCCAGGAAAATGACTGTCTGCAGTCATTACTAACCCGGCTTAGGCCATCCTACCCTCTGTGCTACCTATGGAGAGGGATGATCAGACCCTCTCCTACCATGTGCTAGGCACAGGCAGGCAACACTAAGGGCTCAGAGACCATCGGCTGATGCATCAGCCTCTACTCTAGGATCTTACTATGGACACCTAGTGGCTCTGGTAGAATTGTCCAGAGCATAGCCCTAATAGATCAGCACTGCAGCCCCTACTGCAGGTCAGGACCACAGCCTGTCTATCCCCCCTAGCCCTCTAGGGAAAACCTAACTGACCAATAACCCAAATACCCAAAACAAATACAACAAGGGACCTCCCCCCAACCCTGGACACCCGCAACCAACACCAGGAGCTAATACCATACACAATGCATTACTCCCCACATTCCCCCACTACCACACCCGTGGAAGGAAAACTTACACACAGAAACAACATTCTGTGCTTTAAACACTACACACTAAAGTACTACTGAGGAACTTCGCTGAGTCCCTCCTCCTCCTCTTGTCTTCTCTTCTTGTCTTACTTCAGGAACACCTGCAAGAAACAGAAAGACAAAACACACTCCTAATCTGCATACACAATCTATCTAAACCCCTACCATCAAAACACTGGAGAATCCCCAAAAATATTTTTTAGAAAAGTAGAAAAACAGTATAAACAGTAGAAAACAATGACATTATTTACAATACACAATATTTGGGGGATGGAGTGCCCTTAAAGTCCCTTCTAGCGACAACAGTGCCCGAAGGCAAGTCCAATAAAGAGTCTCTCCTCGGCCGTAGCCTGGTGAAGCACAGTTCTAGCAGGCCAAAGTCCCGAAGGGGAGAGTCTTTGAGGACAGTTCAAACATCTGGAGTCTGCTAGTGTAGGGTGTGTACTGCAATGTCATAAGAATAGAAAAGTCAGGACTTACCAGTCCCTTGTAGAACAAAAACGGTACCACACCTGGTCCTCGGCCAAAGACTCTCCCTGGCAGCATTCTTCTGATACAGCTGGGTGGACAACTTCTGGAAAATGACAGGAGGGCACATCTGGAAACTGCTTGGCTGATGTCATCTAGGAGATGGAACCTTGGAACAGGAAAAAAGAAAACAGCTGGTCTGAAGTCATCCGGCATCCCAGGCAATGAATCAGGATACAGCTGGCCTGGTGTCCTCTCTGGATATGAAGTCATCTGGTGGGTCAGTCGATGGATTCTGGAAGGCCAGTACACTGCAAGACCGATGAATGTGGGGCAACTGAGTCCTGGAACACCAGACTGGCGGAACAACATAGGTACGGCAACTGCTGGATGGCAGCATTGGCTACCACTGCTCTGCTCTCCACTTGGTAGGCATGGGCATATTTGCAGGGAGGTCTTTGCATTGTGGCCAATAGCACAACGGGTCAGGTGCTGGAATTATTACCCCATCTGGGTGCTCTTAATCCACACTGTGAAAGGTTTCATGTCCCTCTCCATCCACAATTTGAACAGTGTCAATAAACAGTGTCCTGCCCCTTTTCCACTGGCTGTATTTTACTTGAAACATTCTGTCTCTAACATACTTGTTGGCACCAGGATGCACATATTTCATTGCCTCTTCCATAATCCAGGATTTCCTGCATATTTCTATCTCCTCCCAAACTCTCAGAGGAAAGGTAGGAAAGGACATCCCAAAGAGTTCATTCACTTTCCTACGAACCAGTCTTTCCTCTTTACTAGCTTTGGTCAACTTGAGACCTCTGGCCTGGCTTGGGGGCGGCCAGTCCTGGTTCAGCCAGCTACGCATTCTTAACAACACAAAAAATGGATCCCTGGCTCCTTCTTGCACAGACAGGGCAGTGGAATCACCACTTTTTTTTTTTAGTTGTTTAACCAGGTATAGCACACTAAGCTGAAAGCTTTTTTACAGGAGTGACCTGGGAGCACAAGGAGGTTAAGTGACTTGCTCAGGGTCACACAATATGCAAGTGGAAGCTGTGGGATTCAAACCCAGGTCTGGTCTGCTGGATGTCACCAGATTTGCAGCTCAGAGCCTTAGAACGCTGCGCTATACTGTCTCTCTGTGACTCGGTCACCACCACTCTCTTCCATGTGTTCCTCTAAGCCAGGAACTGGAGGCTGTGAGCCCACGTCTTCTTCGTCAGGCCACGACGGTTCCCCCTCTTCTTCTTCCTCACTAAGAATCTGTGCCCAGGAGTGAGCAGTCATCCTCACTCCTGAGACTGTCCACTCTTCCCTGTGCACAAGGTTGAAACCTCCCATTCAAAGGCCTCCCTTGTCTCATCTTCACCTATGAGACTTGGGCTAGACCCCTCTATCCAAGGGTCTACTGATGCTCTTCCTGATATGTCTCTCTGTAACTCAGTCTCTGAAACATCAGCACATTGTTCTGTCTGTAACTCTGCACCCTTTTGCTTCATGCCACACTCTGAGGGTCCTTCTCCAACAGGCTCCGCCTGGTGCTGTGTGCTGCCAACTGCAGATTCTTGAAACTTTGTCCATGTGGGAGACAAACAAATCTTGGGTGCTTTGTCAAACCATATTTCTCTAGGCACCCAGAACAGTGAGGTACCATGAAGATATCCCTTCCAGCATTTATGCACATCACACATACTCGTACTGGATATCCAGGAATCGCCACATGAGGAGGCAGTCGTCCCCTGTAGTAACATCTCTCACTATCTCTCAACTTGTTAACTTCTTCTACTGTAATAGCCAGGGCATGATCCAGGTAACGGGCTGGTCCTGAAACCATGACTGCAGAGAAAAACAAACAACGCTCACTGTTATTTCAAGTCCCACATCACTGAAAACTTTTTTTTTCAAAATGGCTTCTTCTGCTGCTGTGTTTACATTACTACCTCACCCTGTAATGGCGGCGGTAGCACTCCTACACATCAACATTCTGTATTTGGGTCAAGCCATTGCACATCCGATTTACCCACTCTACTGATAACTTAGCTCAAACTGCACAAACTTGCACTGTTTGCTCTCTCAGCACATTTATATGATTTACCACACACTGTTTACTTGCTGAAGACACTGCTCTAGCTTACATTCCCATAAAGCCTCAGTATTTCATAGCGCAGGATTGCCTGTATTTCTTGCTGCATCTCTCATACAACTCACAATCTCTCACATGGCTCTGAAAATTATACTGTTGCTGAACCTATAATTATGCTCACAGTCTATTGCTTAGAATTCTTGTTTTAGCTTCTTTCAAACTTGGCACAGTCCTTCTTTGCAAAGCGACTACACTGCTACACACAGATTCAGCTGGCTTTTTGGTGAAGTCACACAGTTTGAGCTATTTCTGTTGGATGGTACTCACTGTTATCAGTGGCTGTTTGCTGCGATGGAAAAACAGCCTACAGCTGATCGTGGAGGCCTCTGGAAGGAAGCGGACTGGCAGTCCTGCCAATTGTCCCTCGGAACACCACACTCACAGTCCAGATGATCGAGATGCAGGTTGAGCCCAAATTTGAACAGAAAAGTCAGTTTTTAAACTTTTTACAGTGCTTTCAGTCACTGCGATGCTCCTCCTGGCAAGCCAGTTCGCACACTCCACTCGCTCTCCCTCTCGAATGCTGTGCAGTCGCTCTAGAGCTGGCTTGAGGCGGCACTGACTGCAGTCTCACCAATCACTCGAAGCCATGCAAATAAGCCTCTTTCCTCTTGAATGCTCTCCTCCTCATGGTGATCATTGAGCAGGCAAAATTTAAACTGCAAACTACACTTTTTTTTTTTCAACTGTAGCTCCTCGGCGGGAGCCCATTTTAACCATTTTTCATGGACATTAAGCACAACAAGTCTCTCAGTCCACAAAGAAAGCATTTCCAATGTCTAGGGCACAATTCTCCTTTTGCTACCCACAGTTTTCCACACTTTTCTTTGTAACAATTACTTTTAAAAGCTGGCAAACGCTGTAAATTGATGCAGGACAAGAGCATGCACACTGCGGCTTTGCTGCTCCTTGGTAATAGTTGTCAATATCACAGCAGCACATAGGCAGCAGCATGCAGTGGCACATTTAGTTAACATTGCTTCAGCGTTTTGGGCTACCTACTGCCAGACAGCCAAAACGCTAGCCACCATCCGAGCAACCTTTCTTGCATTTTCTCCCAAATTGAAAGCTAAATCCCAGTGGTAGCCTCCATTTTTGTAACCCCAGGGGTTGGGTTGGTGGTATTTTTTGTGTTATTAGCACTGTGCGGTGCCTCCATATGTAACCCCCTACCTGGGACCTGGGTTCGGGGAGAAAACTGTTGCTCGGCATTTTGGCTAGGTTTGACTTCTAGTCAGGGGCACCCAAGTAACTCTGAACACAGGAAGCAACAACTGTAATGTCCAAACCAGGAGTGGGATTCTAGAGTGTGGCTTTTATTCACAACCAACAGAATAACAAAGCATAGATGGACCCCCACGGGGCTACACTCCTGGTAATGCAGAATTATGGAGATCAGAACATATCCTCTTTACTCACTGAAACCCTCAGGTTTAGAAACACTCTGGGCACTCAGCCCGAACTTGTACTCTTCTCTGGGATTCCCTGGCCTGGCACATCTGGCCAGCACTCAGACCACTTTCCATATGGCATGGAACATTTCTCAGTGGCTCCCTAAACCACCCATGAGCACATACATGCTCCATAAAGGGGAATCTTCTCAACAATTTCATGTCTGGGTACTTTCTTTGAGCACTGGCCAAGTACCCGAGAGAAAGCTACAGGTGTCCCAAAGGAAACCCGTAGAGGTGAATTTGATTACTACTGATGGGGAGGTCTCCCACCTCTTGCTCCCATAATTCATACCCGGCCATTTCTTTGGACTCTAACACCTCTTCTTCTGAAAACTCTGATTTGTAGATTAACACTTTAAATGTATTTCACATTCAATCTACAGTCTCTGAAACTTCAGTGCTGACTTGAGGCATACTTGTTAAAGTGGCTATGTCCATCCTTGTAGACCACCACTGATTAAAGATGTCCAGATCCCACACTCCTTAAGCACTGTACTTGGCTGTCCTTTCCTGACCCACAGTAGCAGATACTTAAAACACAAAGTCTCTGATGAAACATAGGCCCTTTATCAGAGCAGACTCACCCCTGGTTGCAGGTGCCCCACAGGCTTCTCTCACAGGAAAACCAAATGAATTCTTGGTGCCTCAGCACAAATCTTCAAGGCAGCTTCTTTCTCTCTCTAGTCAGGCCAGGGGATTGCCCTGGAAGCTGGCTGTTGGCTCCCACCATCCCCGCAGGGATGGGGCCCTGAACCAACTGGGGAGTGGTCTCTAACACTTCAATTCAGGACTTCTGTGTTCCTCTTATGGTGAGAACACACACCAAAAATAAAACTGTAGTTCTTTGACAGAGCTGTGGGCTCTGAGGACCTGCAGATGCAGCACACCTCCTCCCTCTACTGAGTCTCCCACTAGACTGACTTCAAAACCCCCCAATGTTCTATCTAGCTTCCAAATGCAACATTCCAGTGTGGCTTATGCTGCTGCGAGAATTCTATATTATGTCATCCCTCAGTCTCAGCTGAGACTGAGAACAGAGTGAGACAGTGTGAAATCCATTTAACTGGAATTTCACAAGCTGCCTTCCCTGCCTGCCACCAGCCCTAACTGGGATTCTTGTAACCCCGGGTATTAGGGGGGTTACACTGGTACAATATTGCATTATGTTTTACCATGTTACTGTACTATGATTTTTGTATGACCAGGTCCATCTTACAAGTGAGCCCTGCTCAATGGTGCCCACCTGGATAAATAAAGATTTTGATTGATTGATTGATAGATTGAGTGGCGCAACACTAGTTTTTTAACCGACATGGATATAAGGGCCATATGAGACTTTTCAAATTTTGAGTAACAGGATGAGTGTGCTGTGAATTTGGAGGAACCTCTAGAAGTTGGCCTTTAGCAGCACAGGGTGCTCCTTAAATCCTTTGAAAGACTCCAGATCATGTTTTTGTAGTATAAGAAAGTCAGCCAGTGTATGGATGCTTTTAGCTTGCCACTGGGTCCAAGTGACTGGGTTGCTCCCAATAGTTATAGCTGGATTACCCCATAGGAAAAGCAGGCTCAGGTGAGACAGTTCTGTGCCCAACCATCTCTGAATCTGCCTCCATGTCTGGACAGAGTTGCCAAGGCTGAGTGGGCTCTAGAGGCCTTGTTGGATGGGCATAAAGACAGACTATAGGAAAGATGCCTCCCAAAAATGTGATCTGCATGCTAAGCCAGAGAGACTGTTCAGGAGCTGCAAACCACCTTACCATCTAAGCTGGGTGGAAAGCCTAGTAGTATCCCTTAAATCAGGGGAGTCTCTACCCCTCCTTACACCAGTTGATTCTAAGTTTGTGTCAGATATATTTGTTTATTTGTTTATCTGAACAGTATCGAAATTACAATCCTTTCAGTCAGAGACTCCTTTATAAAGGATCCACGTCAAGATAATAACATGCTTTACAAACAATAGTAGAGAACATACAATAACAAAGGCAGCAAGTTCTATAACAGATATGGTACAATAATGATGTGCAAGGTACAGGTAGACAACATTAATATAGGCAATGGTTGCAAATACTTAGGAGACCACTTAGAGACAGAAGTGGTCCAGTCCAGGTAATTAGGCTGGACAGGTGTCTGTTATTAGGAGCGGGAGGTGAGGGAGCAGAGAGGGTGGGGGGGACTAGCTAGATTGAGGGCAGTTACAGGGAAGGGTAGCAAGGAGATGGTCACAGAGGAAGGATTTGAAACATCTGAGTTTGGGTTCAAGGATGATAGAGCTGGGAAGGGAATTCAGCCAAGTGGGGGCTCTATAGAAGAAGGAATGCTGACCTAATGCAGTCCTGAGACATGGGACTAGTAGGGTGGGTTTGGATGAGCTGCGGGTGGCTACAGTTATGGATGCAGGTTGGATGAGGGAGGTTAGTCTGGGTGGGACAAGGCCACTGGAGATCTTCCTGGTGAATAGACAGGTTTGGTACTTTATCCTGTCATCGAAGTTGAGCCACTTTGCCAAATTGTAGAGTGTACAGGTGTTGGTAAGTCTGGGACTGCCTGTGGCTAACCAGCATGCCTTGTTTAAGGATACTTTAACTCTATGGAGGGCAGTGCCATCGGCTGCCTCGAAGACCAGTATCCCATAGTCAATGAGGGACAGTACAGAGGATGAGATAGAGAGCTGGAGGGCTTCAGCGGGGAGGCAGCTCCTATGGTGATAGAGAATGCCAGTTTTAGAGTTGACTTTGGTGCTGAGGAGGTGAATATGGTCATGGAAGGTGACCTGCTGAGAGGTGAGCAACATATCTGAGCTATTTGCCCTCCCACAGGAAATTACTGATCAATTTGTCCATTTGTTCAAACCAGTAGTTGAGTATCGGTATACATATCTGTGAGATGAGGTGAAATAGCTTGGGGGCTGTTACCATTTTCAGCATTTCAACTTTACCATCCATAAACAGTTGCAGAGGCTTCCATGTCTCACATTCTACACAAAGGTCAGTGAGCAGGAGAAGGGGAATTCAGCTCAAAGATCTTAGTAAGTATTAGCACTATTTTAATTCTGAGGTAGGTGATGTAGTCAGGTGCCCACCAAAACCCATGGGTTTAGAAGTTTTGAGAGGTACAGAGGTGGTTGAGGGGTAGTATCTCTATTTTAGAGTGGTTGATTTGCAATCCAGAGACCTGCCAAAATGTCTGCAATAGCTAGATAAGTGGGGAGATGGATGATGATGCTTGATCCAGGAGGACCAGCAGGTTGTCAGCATACATTAAGGCATTGTACTGCTGCTGTCCAATTGGAATTTTAGAGAATATCTGGACTTTGCCATGTGGCAGCTGCCAGGGGCTCTATGGCCAGGACAAATAAAAGTAGGGAGTAATGGAAGCCCTGTCTTGTACCTTAGGCCAGGGGGAAGGGAAAAGACAGCATGGTATTCATGAGAATTCTGGCTTGGAGCTCAGTGTATAAGGTCCTGATTTTATCCAGAAATTTATTGTCAAAGCCCACATAATCAAGGACCTTGCATAAATACCCACACACCACCGAGTTGAAGGCTTTTTCAAAATCTATAGCCACTGCTGCAGTAGGAGTGGGAGTCATGTGGGACTCATACATTACATTCACCAAGGACTGTAGATGGTCAGAGCTTAATCAGTCAAACACAAAGCCTGCTTTGCTGGGGGATCAGGGATGGAAAAAGAAAGTTGAAGTGCATAGCCAGTGCCTTGGCATATACCTTACTGTCTACCATGACAAGCAAGATGGGTCAGTAACTGGCCAGGAGAATGGGTTCTTTCCCCTTTTTGGGAAGACCTGTGATAGTGATGGTATGCATGGAGAGAGGGTAGGATATTATAGTAGCTGCTTCAGTGTAGAGTCTCTGTAGAGTAAGGCAGACCACCCATGAAAGCATTTGAAAAACTTCTGCAGGAAATCCCTCTCTGGCAGGGACCTTACTAGGGAGTAGGGCATTCATGGGAGTCTCTATCTCTGCCGGGAATATCAGGGCTTCATGGGCTGTGGTGTGTTCCCTTGTGAGTCTTGGCAACTGAAGGGGTGACAGGAATGCATCTATGCTCCTCAACTGGTCTAAGGGCTGATCAAAGCTGTCTAGCTGGCATAAAATGTTTTCATCATTGAGTGATGTCAGCTGCCTTGCTGCAGAGGGGGCCAAGACCATCCTAGAGGCCTGCTCTGTGCCTCTTTACCTGCCATTTCCTAAGGCAATAAGAAAGGACCTTGCCACATTCCCCCTTCCCAGTATTTATGTTCACATTGGAACAGGGCTACTTCCACGTTACAGGCTGTCAGAGTATTTATCTCTACCATAGGTGGAGTATGGACTTGTGCAAGGGGGAGTTAGGATCCCCTCTTGTCTGGGCATTAAATTCTGCCTCCTGTTGCCAGAGGCAGGTTTCTAGGTCTGCCAGCTCTTTCTCCCAGTCCCTTCTGTGGTGTGAAGCATAGTTGATGGACTGTCTGTGCAGTGTAGCCTTGAAAACTTCTCACAGAGTAGCCACTGATGCATCACCTGTATCATTCAGGCAGAAGTATTCTTCTGCTTCTGTTTTAACACATGTTTTGAAGAGGGGGTCATGGAATAAAAGCAGATCAAGTTGCTATGCTGGGGAGCAGGGATTGTAGGGGCCCCAAAGTAGGTCTATTTACACTAGGGTCATGGAACCTGAGATCACCATCTGGCCATCTGCTGAGGTGAGCCACATATTGATCCGGATATAAGACCAGTAGGCAGCAGAATAGCAAGAGTAGTCTCTTAGCCTGGGATTGTGCAGACAACATACATCAGCTAGATCTTGATCTTGGAGCCAGAGTTTGATTGCCTTCATGGCCACAGGTGTTGTTCAAGTTTCCCGTGACTCCAATCCACCTTGGGATCCAATGTTAACTTAAAGTCCCACTCCCCCACTGATTAGCTTAAATGAATTCCTTCCTCCACACATAGTACTAGTGGCCTCAAAATACCAATGTTTCAGGGCAATAATCCCCTTTATCAAGCTCAGTGACATACCTTATAAGTAGTGGTGGGCGAAGTGGCCACAATTCGCTCGTGAAGTGATTCACAGAGAAATGCAGAATTCGTGAAGTACTCCGCAACGCGAAGTGGAGTACTTCACATCATAATGAGGAAGGCGAAGTCTATTGAAAGTCATTACTTCTCGTTATTCCGCCTTCCCCAAACCACTACTCCACTAATTTTAAGGCGAAGTACATTAAAATCAATGTACTTCGCATCAGTTCTCCTGTTGGTGAGCTCCAAAGGCAAATTTTGCAGTGATTCATGGAATTGCAGGAAACATGTGCTCTAGGTTGTTCTGTACAGCCTCAGTTCAGGGTAATGTGTGGAGGCAGCTGTAGGAGACAGTTTGCTGTGAGAGCTCTCTGCAATTCAAACCCTCTAAAATCTGTTAAAAAAGCATTTTTGAGTAATTTTTTTTCTCAAACTTTAGTGCATCAATTGTAGAAACCCTCCTGTGCTCACATCGAGTGTTTATTGTTTGTGTGTGGATTTTGAATGTTATTGTACAACATTCAGTCTTTGTACTGACAGACAGTAGAAGTGTGTTTTGGGGGAAGGGGGTATCTTTGGTGTAGGTAGATTTAAGTTGGAGAAATAGGGAGTTCTTTGTTTTCTGGTTATATTTTTCTTGTATAACTGTGTCAATATACACACAATAATATTTTCAGTAATTGTTGAAATTTTTTTGCTGATTGTGTTGTGGACTTGGTGCAGCAGTGCATAATTTCAGGTTGTTTAAAATATGTGGTATATTACTGAAGTTTTCAATTTGCTTAGACAAAGTGTGTGTGTGTGTGTGAGTGTGTGTGCGGTACGTGACATCAAATAAAACACCTTTTATTGTGCCGCAGTGTACTTGCAGTGGTGTGAACCTGCTATTCAATGCACCTGCGTGATTTTGTACTGCCATTGTGGTATCTTGGTTTTGCACTGTTAATGTAATTTGCAGTCACAGTGTCCCCCCCCCCCCCAACGGCAAAAGGTATTCTTTCCCAGATTGGATTGTAACTTGAGCACCATTGGTTAGTTAAGGTGTTGTTAAACTTGTTGTGACTTTGCGTCTGTATCTCTTGTTGAAGCCACAGTTGTTTTTTCTGGCTTTACATTCAGCGGCCCAGACCGAACGTTCCAAAATCTAAATTTGTTTAGAATATTCTTGTTGATCCCCCAAAATCCCCACAAAGAGATGTGCAAGCAAAGCTGTTTCTTGCCATGGCACTGCTGCCAGTGGTAAGATTGTGGGTGTGGTAGTACACAGTCGCAGAAGTGCACTGCTGATGTGAGGAAAGGTATTTCTCCTTCAATGTTTTTTACAGTGCAGTTGGTAGCTTCACTCATAGTTGGAGGAGATGATGTTGTCCCAGCTGGTGGTGTTAGAGCAGTTGCTGGTGGTATGAGTACTGCTGCCTCAAGTTCCACTTCTGACCAGTTAACCGGGTCCAAAAATATAGCTGAGTGTAAAGCAATGAGTGACAGTGTAGCTGATGTCATTCTCCCCAATAACATCCCATTGGTAACTGAACATGAGGATATTGATCCCCATGGCAATGATAACACACAATGTCACATTTCTTCTACCGCGGTTCAGGACACGCATTTACTGTGCAATGTTTTACAGTGTGGTGAAAAAATATTGGGTGATGGTGGTGTTGATGATGAATCTGATAATGCTGATGTTGCTGTGGTTGCAACATGCAGTCCACATGCCAGCATCCAAGCAGAAGATGTGGATATGGATGATGTTGATGAATATGATGATCTTGTCAGTGACCCCTGTTGGGAACAGGAGAAAAAGAAATTCAAGGTGGCTGTGTCTGGGTCTGTTTGCATTAACCCCCCCAACCGGTAAAAAGTTGAGATTTACCAGTTTCAGTTGAAGATGATGATGATGATGACCCAGTAATAATGATAGGTAGTGATGGTGGTCAGTTGCAGTCCAAGTGTGTCCAGCCTGAACAATCATGTAGCACACCCCCCACTTCAGGGCTTAAAAAACAGACTCCAATAAGCAGCATCAGGGACAGTTTAAAAGTAAGGGATCACAATCCCTTGTTTGGGATTTTTTTGTGCAAGATGCAAATGAGTCAGTTGCAATCTGCCAGGTTTGCCATGTGCGTGTGAGGCGAGGTAAAAAGGGGAGCCATCTGGGCAAAGGGGGACAGCATACATATCTTAAGAACAGGCACATGGCACTGTGGACCCAGCACAAGATGGCAGCTAATACAATAGTGGGGCGTTTACCTTCGTCATCAACCATAATGAGCATGTTATCCCCTTCCATTACTGTAAGATCATGTAGGAAATTAAATGTGTGCAGTAGCGATGAAATAACAGCAGAGGATTACTACAGGCATGATGAGGTGGAGGAGTATAATGATTTTGAAATCTTGTCCAGTGGTGGTGAGAGTAGCAGTTTTGGTGGTGGTGGTGAATGCAGTATGTCTAGTGCAAGTGGTACATCAACCACTGTTCGTAAATCTACGAAAATAACTTCATTTGTGCATTTTTCATCACCTGTGCAACCATCCTCATCATATGTCCACACTCCACCCCCTGCCATTCGCAGAGCAGAACCATTTGTCATCACACCCCGTGTAAAATGTTTAAGCCAGCCCACGTTACAGTGCTTTTGCGCATAAGCTGAAGTACCCACCTAATCATACAGTGTCACGTGAACTTAATGCTGCTGTAGCTGAAATGCTGGCAATTGATCTTTTGCTCTTCTCCTTCATGGAGAATTCTGGGTTCCGGTAGTTTGCAGCATGTGTCTGTCCAAAATGGAAAGTCTCATCCAGGATATACTTTTCCGCCTGTGCTGTCCCTGAGTTGTACCGTATTGTGTCCGACTCTGTAAGACATGCCCTTCATCATTCCTCCTCTTTATTCATCCATTTAAGTATGGGTATCTGGACAAGAGGCAAAACAGCGTGGAGTTCATATTTGTGTATAACTGCACATTGGGCGCAGGTGCCGGGTGTTGTTTGTGCTGTTGGTAGTGTGAATAATCAGTGTAGTAAGGTGGATTGTCATGGTAGCAATCTTCCAGGAATTTGACAGCATGCAACGATTGCTATGTGCAGTGTGGCCTGTTTACACACTGGTGAAAACATGCTGGACTTGGTACTGGCTGAAATTGACGGCACAGTGTCATAATGTCGCATGGTAAAATTGCGCTGCCAATACAGTGCGATATTGCCATGGGGCATGTCTTTTTTCTGTGGGGGGTCTGCCCCCACACACCCCATTATGGGGGACTGTGCCCCATGGACCTTTCCTACTAAAGATTCTCAACTCTGGGGGGGGGATCCAACTCAGGGAGCGCACAATTTGTGGAAAAAATAAAACGTCTGGGACCAGGAATCAAACCCAGTCCCAGATGCAGCACCTAGGTTCCTGCTGCCGTGGCTCAGTCCAGTGAGTCACAGCAGCAGCTTAGCAGAACCCACTCCCAGCAGATGTCTTATCCTCTGCCTGGGAGTGTGTGAATGGTGCAATACCGTGTACAGCAGTATACGTGGTATTGCACCATTTGCTGTCATGGACAGTGCTGTTTCGGGTTAGCTATAATTTTGTACACTATTAAGTGTACAACATCATGACCCAGTAGAGAAATTGACAAGTGGCTGAACCCTCTGTCCCTGAGAGCTGGGTTCATAACAATTGACAATTGGTCAAATGTGGGTAAATGCATCACAAATGGTGGCTTTGTTTGGGTTCCATGCGTGGCCCTCTGTTTAAACCTCCCTTCTCTTCCTATCGCTCCCGGCGTAAACTCTCCTTCTGCCACATTCTGTCCAGAGTGGCTCTCATCCTTCTGCTCCTGACTGAGAACATACATCCCAATCCCGGTCCAGCTTGCAAAGGCTCCTCAAAGGAATCCACCAGACTTCATATTGTTTGCATGAACATATGTAGCCTCCTTAAAAAATTCGACTCTCTCAATTGCTGGGTTGCAGTTCATAAACCTGACGTTATCTCAACAGTTGAAACTTGGCTGTCAGACTCTACCCCTGACTCCCTGGTCTCACTCCCTGGCTACTCCCTCTATTGGGAGGACCGTGTTGGTAGGCAAGGTGGGGGCTGTGCCATTTATGTCAAAGACCCTCTCGTTAGACTAGCCCTCCCAGCCCCGGTCCTTGACTTCAGGGCTCAGGCCCTAACCCTAAAACTATCTCCTGATCCCTCTAGGGGTCCCATCTACCTGACTACAGCGTACATACCTCCAAAAAATCAGGCACAAGCACTAGACCCACTAATCGATTATCTTACCTCCCTACCCCACTCCTCCAACCAAATCCTTGTGGGGGACTTGAACATCAATTGGCTTAGCCCTTCATCCACTTCCTCCCGTGACGCCTTTGCAGCCATCGACCTAACCCAACTAGTCTCCCAACCCACTAGAGTGAATCCTAGAATGGGCTCTAGCACACTCCTGGATGTGGTCCTCACAAACCGCCCTAACCGCATTGGCAATATCCAAATCCTCCCAGACTGTCTTAGCGACCACTCCCTGGTTCTCTTCTATTGGTCAACCTCCTTACCCAAACCCACAGCACAAACTACCCTTCGGCGACATCTTAGACCTGGTGGGCTGAAAGGCCTTAAGCAACTCCTAGCCCTCATAGACTGGTCCCCTATACTAAACGCCCCGGATATTGACACGGCCCTTACCTTCTTTATCCACACCTTCAACTCTGCTTGCGACATTTTTGCACCCATAACTGCACGCCAGTCCAAAGTAAGGCATGAGCCCTGGGTTACCCCCACCCTGTGCCAACTTCTTAAGCACAGGGACAATCTATGGCACATTGCCACGGAAACAGGCCGCCCAGCTGACAGGCTGGCCTATGCTGCTGCCTGGAACAAATGTACATGGGCCATCCGCAAAGCGAAGGCTGAGCACTATCAAGCCTCCCTCACTTCCTCATGGGGGAACACTAGGACCTTCTGGGACAACATTAAGCAGCTGAATGGTGGCACGTTCCCCCCCACCTTCGCTTATCAACATTAATGGTTCGGTCTCCTCAGACCCTGTCCTTATTGCCAACCACCTCAACAAATCTTTCACAGACCTTAGCCCTGTTCTCCCAGATAGTTTCTTCGCTCCCCCTCCCTCCAGGTCTGTCCCTATTCTCCCACGCCCCTTTTTCTACCTGCGTCGAGTCACTGCCCAGGAAGTCAGACCTTACCTACTCAAGGCCTGAAAAAGTAACACAATTGGCAATGTCTCCCTTGATCCCAGTCTTCTCCGTCAGGTTCTCGATCTGGTTATCCCACAAATCCCTCTGTCTAGGGCAATTCTCCTCTGCCTGAATGATAGCTACTGTCACCACAATACACAAGGGTGGTGATAGGACCCTCCCTAGCAATTATCGACCTATCTCAATCCTCTCTCCTCTCTCTAAGGCCTTAGAAAAAATTGTGGCCACCCAAATCTCTGAATACCTTGATAAATATAGCATCCTCTGCCCAGAACAACATGGTTTCAGAGCAGGCCACAGCACCAATACTACCCTCCTGGAGTTCTCTAACTTTCTTCACACCTCACTGGACTCTGGCTCCCTAGCAGGTGCAGTGTTCATTGACTTATCAAAAGCCTTTGATACTGTCTCCCACCCCCTCTTGCTAGCTACCCTTAGTCACTTAGGCCTTGCCACTGGGCCTGTTTCCTGGTGCTCCAGCTACTTGTCGGCCCCTTCACAACGTGTGAAAATCAACCGGAAACTTTCCAGCACCTGCCCTATCTGCTCCGGAGTCCCTCATGGCTCCATTCTTGGGTCCTTGCTCTTTTCCCTTTTTCTCAACTCCCTGCCCAGTGTATGTACTGGTAAAATCCTTCTTTACGCAGATGATGCTGTACTCTTTGCCTCCGACTGTAATCCCATCTCACTTCAAGATTCTTTGCAGGAATCCTACAATGACGTAGAAGCCTGGTTTACTGAGCACAGACTCATAATTAATCTAAAGAAAACCAAAACCATGCTCTTTGCCCACCCCCAAAATAAATCCAGTAACTATCCTCTCGCAGACCACTCCACCTCTAAACTCCCTATTGAGCTAGTTCACTCCTACAAATACCTAGGTATAACCTTTGACCCTGCCCTCTCTTTTCATGCCCACATCTCTGCCCTTGCCTCAGCCTCTAACACTCGGCTGGGTATCCTCTATCGTCATAAAAACTGCCTCCCCACAGATGCCCTCCGACTTGCAGTCACATCCTCTGTTCTATCTCTGGTAGACTGTGGCCTACCTTTGTATGGTGCAGCAGATCAGACTGCCCTGCACAAGATCCGCCTCACCTTAAACAAGGCCTGCAGGCTCATAACTGGGGCTCCTAGTCTAACCCACACTTGCCTTCTTTACACCATGGCTAACCTACTCAACCTAGATGAGCGCCTCAAATACCAAACCTGCCTCCTAACAAAAAAATCACTCCTTGGACTATCCCCACCGGGTCTTTCAACCACTATCCACCGAGCAAACCCTACAGTGCATACCCGTATATCCCGCAAAACTGCACTGATTATACCGAGGGCGAGAACCTCGCAAGATCAAAGGGCTTACCCCTACAGAGCCCCCTGTTGGTATAACGCCCTCCTCGCCGGAGTCACTGATGCTGCCTCGTTATCTTATTTTAAAACTAGCCTTAGAAATCACCTGCTCTCAACATGCAGCTGTACCTGCCTCTAAGCCTCCTCCTATCCTTCCAGACAAAGCTCACTGAGCCACTCTCTGACCTTCTGTCCAGCTCTACCGTTACTTGCTACTATCTTCCCCACACTCCTCTTCTGATGTCTTCCACCCAGCCTTACCTTTATCTGCCCACTGAATCAATCTCCATGTAACTACTGTATATTGTCTACTCTGTAAAGCGCACATGTAGGCCTGTTGTATACTGTGTTTGACATATGCCTGCATTTTTGGCTGATTCCTAAATGTACTCTGATTTTTTGACTGCCTTGATGTTTGTTTCTTGCACTGTTTTGTCCTCACTGTGACGAGATACCTTTGTAAATGACCCTCTGGCTCAAAGGTTGTTAAACTGATGTTCTAATAAATAAATAAATAAATAAATCTTGTGGTGCAGGAGTTTCTGCAGCACCCTAATATAAAGGAAATGCTGGCAGTTGCATGCCGTATCTGTTCTCACTTTTCATGCTCTGCAAAGGTCCGTGGACAACTTCGGCAGTTGCAGATCCAAAACTGCTTCCCGCAGCACCTCTTGAAGCTGGAAGTTGTCACCTGGTAGAACTCCACTTTATACATGGCAGAGAGGTTGTATGAACAATACAAAGCCATATCAGACTATCTTGTCATGTACACCAGCCGTGACAGTTCCGGAGCCTCCATGTCTATGATGACTGAACAATGGCGCCTCATGGACTCTGTAATAACAATTTTGAGGCCTTTTGAACATGCCACACAGGCAGTAAGTGGCGAGTCTGCCTCCATTAGCCAATCAGTTCCACTGTTGTGGGTGCTGAGGCAGACATTGGTGAGTGTACATCATAGCCTTGATGTTACCAGAGACAGTGCTAGCAGTGTGTTGCTGAAACACATGCTGACAGTATTCGACCAGAATCATCACACCTTGAGCATTCAGCATAGTGACAACTTTGCAACAGCAACAATGCTGGACCCATGATACAAACATGGAACTGCCTCAGTACCAGATGGCGAGTCTGAACAGGTAAAAAATGTCAGTGGGCAACTGGTGCTCTTGGTTCATGGGGCACAGAAGTCACGTGGCAAGATCAGCAGACCTCAGCAGCATAATCAGGCTGAAGGTGAACCTGGAGTAGTATCAAGCATATCCTGTAATGGGAAGGGGACTGTGGTTCCAGGTGGTCTGTCATCAAAACCGGTTGGCGTTAACCTACTTTGGGAGGCTTTGTCCCAAGTGGGGATTTGTGACATAAATGATTCCAGAGAACAGGATGATGCATCAACCACTGGACTTAGTGTAGCACAGTGAATGGTTGAGTTATATTTGTCTGAAAACAGGCATCTGTCAATAACTGATGATCCTCTTTTATACTGGAGTGGAAAGTTCAGTGAATGGCCAGAGCTAACCGCAGTGTCACTGAAGTACCTGACATGCCCACCCTCCAGTGTAAGTGTTGAGAGGGTATTCAGCTCAGCAGGTGTAATAGTTTGGGATCGTCGTACAAACCTCTCTCCTGCAAATGTCAGTTTGCTGACATTCATGAAAATGAATGAGAGGCACATACCAGCTCAGACTGCAACCTCAGTATTCGTACCCCAGCCTAGTCATGGTTTTGCTGATGTAGAAATGGACCATCCTAGTGGCATTGGCAGTGGCAACATGAAACGGCCTACCACTGATGTAGATGATGACACACTAGAGAAAGAATTTCCCAGTGCTCAGAATTCAGACATAAATGACTGTGAGGGCAGCTTTCTTTATGAGGATGATGATGAAGTTAATGTTGGCAGGTTTTAACTTAAGTGGTTAAAAGGCTGTCACATTTGTTGTATGATACATGTTTTCTTTTTCATAAAGTTAGATCAGTGTCCCACTCAGAGTGACTCAAATTCCATATGACACATCACATTTGTAACACAGGACACAATATATCCTGGCCCCTGTACCACCACCATAAGACTGCTATTAGCCACTGCCACTATAGGGAATGTCACCATGTGCCCACCTGGACCACCGCCATAAAACCACTGTTAGCCACTGCTACCAGGGGGAATGACTTTGTGTGCCCCCCGGACCACCACCATAAGACTGCTATTAGCCACTGCCGCCACAGGGAATGCCACTGTGTGCCCCCTTGGACCACCACCATGAAACCACTGTTAGCCACTGCCACCAGGGGGAATGACTTTGTGTGCCCCCCTGGACCACCACTATAAGACTGCTGTTAGCCACTGCAACCACCACCAGATGCAGGAATATGTGAGAGGGAATGTCATCATGTGCCTAAGCTATGACCATCACCACCCACCACCACCATTCTAATGATGTTTTCCATTACATGTCTTGACCATGCCAAGGCAGAGGGAGTTGAACAGGAGACAACATCCATCAGCCACAGGCACAAGGCTTCTAACTATGAATACTGTAAAGTGAGTATGTGTACTAATGTTTTTCATACTATTCAACTTCCTTTAGCTGTGTGTTTTGTTTCCTGTTGCTTTTCCAAGCTGCAATGGTCAAACAAATACGGTCAACTTATTTTGTTTTTTTACAGGTTAACAAATGACTCTCCTTCACTGAAGGTCTGTATCAATGGTACAGCATTACTGTGTACAGCAACCTATGGGATATCCATTTCCATACTGGTAAGTATATCAATTGTATTTAATCTGTTCTTTTTTTTTCATAAGAGTACAAAAAATCTGACTGATGATTCGTAAAGTAGGTGAAATGTACGTCACAAAATATTTGCCCAACACATCATGCACTGTATTCCAAATTTGCAGCTGCAGCCATGCCAGTGTTGAAAAAAGTTTGACCCAGGTCGTGTGACTTGACAAGATGTGGTTTTAAAATGTAACTTAAGTTAAGATGCATGGACACTGACACAGTGTAGTTCTTACAGCCTGGTACTAAATTTAATTGTGATCTAATGATTTGATGTTCTTGTGGCTTCACAGCTTACTATTTGTGTTAATTCATATACCCGTGGTGGAACAGCCACAGCTTAAATATAATGTGTTACTGCTGCAATCAAGTTGTAATAAGTCCTACATTTTTTTTTTAGGAAACTTTCAGATGCTTTGTTGTGTCATAGTTGCGTTATCCAAAGAACTTCAACGTCATACTCCCATCCCCCGGCTGTCAGACATGCAACACGTAGAAGTCGTATGAATCGATGATGACCGTGACCATCATTACTGGACTGGAGAAGGATGTAGATAAAATCTGTGAAGAAGTAACCAAACAATAAACCTTTAATGAGATCTACGTGCAAATATGATAATCCCTCCCCCAAAAAAAAATACTTACCTTCATTGGCTTGAGAGTATTCCATTTCCAGTTCCAACACCACAATTTCTCAAGCACGGGAATGCGCACACCAACAGTATGTGACCTGTGACAGAAAACAATACAATGATACATGTATATTTATGTCAACCCCCCCAAAAGAAAATACATATATGTATGCATATATCAACTCACCAAGGCTACTATTGGTGTACACACAAAGGGCACCCTTCCTGTTGAGGTGATCACAGCACACTTTGGGCAACCAACAGTTCTCTCAGTGTCATCATTTTTGATGGTACACTGAATGGCCATTCATGTTATCCCTCCTTTATATGGTTTGGCAAGACACTGTGCATCATCACATCATCATCGTAACAGTAAGCTCATTACACAGCATCATTACATGTAATTGCAACAGCAGCAGCATTTCTTGTAACTCTCCCATTTGACTTCATCAGCACTGGTGAATTTTCTAGACACAAGACAGTTACATTTTGTGGATTGCACAAAAATTCTGATGACTGTATATGAGCACTGCGAGCATGACTGAGTGCGCCATTAATTCTGGAACACTTTGCATTTCATGCTATGCTCTCATTTCACTTTGTCAGCACTGGGGAATTTTCTGGACACAAGACAGTTGCATTTTGGGGATGCACAAAAATTCTGGTGACTGTGTGTGAGCACTGCGCTCATGACTGAGTGCGCCATTAATTCTGGGACACTGCATTTCATGTTACGCTCTCATTTCACTTTGTCAGCACTGGAGCATTTTCTGGACACGAGACAGCTGCATTTTGGGAATGCACAAAAATTCTGATGACTGTATGAACACTGCGCACATGACTGGGTGCACCATTAATTCTGGGGGACTTTGCATTTGGTGTAATGCTCCTATTTCACTTTGTCAGCACTGAGGAATTTTCTGGACACGAGACAGTTGCATTTTGGGGATGCACAAAAATTCTGGGGACTGTGTGTTGTGAGCACATAATGTCATAAATTATAAATTAATGTCTATTTCAAAAAATAAATATTTTTGGAACCTCAGTAACGTTTACTTTTTGTCGTGAAGTGTTTGTCCAAAAGCAGGACTGAGCAGTGCAAGTATACTGTGCTAAACTGCATGTGTGCAGTCAGTGTTCTTTTCTGTGTGTGCAGACACTGTCCAGCTTCGTACAAACATATATATGGTGTGACTTGTTGCAGTATGTAAAGAATAAATATAAGAATATATAACTTATATTTTATTTGTGCCATTATCAGCAGTGGAGTAAGTGATATGATATTTTTTCAGGGGTCTCAGGCCACTGTACATCTCAGTCACTCACAGTGCACACATGACTTTGCGGAGATAATAGCACACCAAAATCATGCTTTTCAACAAACCATACCCAACAGACATTAAATATTGCTGAGGCACCCAAAATATGTTATGGTGTATAGACATTTTAAAGTCGGAATATATAACAGGTCCTGCAGTCCACTGCCACCACAGTGTGCAACCACTGGCACTGTGTCATGTTATGGTGTACATCAACTTGCTTAAAAACTGGCACTGCCAGTCTAAACTAGAAAGATGTCACTTATTTCAGAACAAAAAATGAAAAGAAGAACTGTGGTAGCACAGTGTGTTGGCATTTGGCAGTGACTTAACTGGACTTTATATATTTTCTGACTTCATAGTGTCTGTACACTGTCCGTCAAATATTTTGGGTGCCTCACCATCACCAATACTTCATGTCTGTTGGCTACGGTTTGTTGAAAAGCAGGATTTTTGGTTGCTATATGATCTTCTAAAAGTCAAGTGTGCACTGTGTGACTAAAATGCACTCTGGCCAGAGACCTCTGAAAAAATATTATATCACTTAGTCCACTGCTGATGATGTTACCAATAAAATATACATTATATATTCTTATTTTTATTCTTTACACCATAAACACTGCAACAAGACAGCATACAAATGTTTGCAAGAAGCTGGATGATGTCTGCAGTCCACACACAGGAAAGAACACTGACTGCACACATGCAATTTAGGACATTATACTGGCACTGCTCAGTCCTGCTTTTCCACAACCACTCCACAACAGAAAGTAAACATTACTGAGGCATCGGAAATACATCAGGGTACACATTCTTAACTTGGATTATAATACAGCGGGGGGGGGAAGTATGTTGAAAAAAAAAGCTGATGTGGGATCCCCTGCTGGTCCAGCAGCAGATGGACCATCAACACAATCTGCAATTGCTGTCACTCTATGTGCTCCAACTGCTGCTGGACAGCACTCACCCTCTCTTCATTTTCTTCTACTGTGGCTCACAACACAGCAAGGTTGGCCTGAGTTACAAGCAGTGTGGGTGGTGGTGATACAGTTGGTAGTGGTTGTGGTGGGAGTGGTGCTATTGGTAGAGCAGCTGCTGCTGTAGCCCTCCTCTTGCTGTGGAGATGCACAGCAGCACCCTCTGCCACTGCCACAGAAGGGCCAGCAGGTGGAGGCCTGGCCCGTTCTGTGGCAGTCTGCCACTCCACCTTGTGGTGATTAACCATGTGGGTGCACTGGCTCCCCAGTTCCCAGGTGTGTCCCCCGGGAGTCACGGCACACCTCGACATCACAAATGCAGTACCATACCAGGCCGTTGTGCCCCCCCGACACAGTTGAAGAACTCCCAAACTGGGGAGCTGTGGGGGGGGGACCAGGCACTGGAGGGCTAGATGCACTGGAAGCAACCTGGTCATGGTGGTGCTTAACCTCCGGCACATCCTGCTGTGGAGGCAGTGCTGCTGGAGCTGCTGCTGCTGGTGGTGGTGGTGGACCTGGTGGTGGTAGTGGTGCTGCTGCTGCTGCTGTTGCTTCCAGGGGAGGAGGAGGTGGTGGTAGTGGTGGTGGTGGCTGCTGCTGCTGCTTCCGGGGGAGAGGACCCAAGATTTTCAACTGGTACAAAAGCACCTGGCCACACTCCCCACAGATGCGCATTCCTCCACTGCCAACCATGCTGCCACATGGTCCCACTGCCCCCAGCACCGTCCCAGACATTCACTGACTTTCACCCTGTCTCTGGTCCATTTCAGCAACCTAAGTACTCAAACTTGACTGCCCTCCCTCCTTCCCTCTGTCCAAGCAACAACGAGTTGACAGTCGACAACAATAACATGAAACACTCACACACACAACACAGGCACACACACACACAGACAAACAAAAACTTATAAAAGTAAAAAACAAATCACAATCACAGAAAGAAAAAATGAACTACAAAAAGAGTACAAAAAATACTAAACAACATACAGTAACTTTGAAAAAAGCTGTTGGGTGGATTTTATATGATCTGTGGATTCTCTGCTCCTCCTAACTACTACACAGACAAACTGTCTCCTCTCTCTACCTCTGCAAAGGAGAAAGTGAAAGTATCTGCTTGCTTGAGTCAGTTCCTTCCTGCCTGGCTAAAGCAAGTGACTTACAGTTCTGTAAGCCATGTGATGTGTGGGGGGCTGCCTATATTGTTGTCACGTCACCTTACTTCACATTAAAGCAGAATGACAACGTGAAGTCATAATTACAACACAAAGTGAGCCTTTCACATTGGCCATTCTGCATAGCTGAATGACAATGCGAAGTGCCCACTTCGCGTTCACTTCACCGGCGAAATTTAAATTCGCTGCATCTCTACTTATAAGGTTTGCCTTTATATTTATTTCCTCTTTTTTCTTTTCTTTTAACCTGCCAAAGTCATCTCCTGTCTCTGGAATATTAACTGCCACACTTGGCTTTCTACAATCTGCACTCTGGCTTAGTTCCCCAGCAATCACTTTAATGGAAAGAGCCCTTAAGTTAAAGTCTCCCTAACAAATACTGGATAATTGGGCTGATTAACCTGAAAACAGCCATCTTCCATCTGCATCTTTGTCCACTTGTAGAACTTTCTATGGCAAAGATTTATGTATTATGTAACCCCGGTTCCCTGGGGTTACTAGAATTCCATCAGTGTCAGTGCTAGGTAGGGAAGGCAGCTTGTTAATAACTAGTTAAATAGATTTTCACCTGCTTCCTCTCTGTTTACTTGGTCTCAGCTGAGAGGAGAGAGAGGTGATGTCATTTAGAACTCTCACAGCAGCATAAGCCGTGGTAGCTAGCTGTGAGTGGGGAACTTTAGAATTTTCAGTTAGTTCTGTGTCAGCAGCCAGAGTGAGCAGTCGGAGGAGTGAAGAGCTGCAGTGTGGGCTCTGAGAAGACAGCCTATTTTCTCACACTAGTGCGGAGAACAGCTGCTTGCCTTGTAGAAGTTGTGAAAACCATCTAGCAGGAGTTCCTGATTTTCTTCTCATCCCCAGTAAGATGAGAAGGACAGCAGAATGGATCTGAGGGGCAATCTCCTGACTTTGATCCAGAACATTGAAGCTGCCTTTTTGTGTACAACCGTGAGTAATCTGACTTTGGGTACCCTAGGAGGAATGTACTTGCCTGTTTTCTTTTGGGGTGTACTCTGATAAAGGGATTAATACACCAAGTTCTGTTCTGTTTGAGACTGTTCTCATGCCTTTCCTAAAGTTGGCTGACAATTGTGGAGTCCCCAGTGAGACTTGACACATTGTTCAGGACTTTAATTTACACTCAGAAGTAATGTGTTTCTAATGCTGAAAGTGAAAGGCATTCCAAGATGCATAGTTCTACTGTTTTACTAAATGTTGAGTTGTAACTCTGAAAGAATGACTGGGTATGGACTGAAGAATCAAAAGGTGGGCCATCCCCCATCTGGAGTAACCAGTTTAGCACTACAGGTTCAGTAAGGGTGCCTGCTTATTCAGGACATGGTGGCCAATGCCTGAAGAGAAAGTTTACCCCCTGGTGTGGATTGTGCTAATTTTGAGCACCAGTGTGCTCCATCATGGCCAGTTGTCACATTGCCAAACCTCTAAATCCTATGCCATATGGGAAATGTTCTAAGTTGTGGCCAGTGCCATTAGAAGAATTTGTGTGCTCCGTTGTGGCCAGTGCTACTAGAAGAGATGTATGTTTCAGCTGAGGCTTTGTCATTGAAAAGAGTTTGAAGTCATATGCAATATGGGAAGTTTAGAGTTTCTGTCTGCTATAGATTTTGTGCTTCTGCATTGCTTTGTGCCACGACGTGTAAACCCTTGGGGGTCCACCTTTACTTTTGTGTACCAACTTTGGAATAAAGCTGCACTCTAGAACCCTAACCTGGCATGGACAATCTTGTTACTGCTTCCTGTGTGGAATTACTGGGCACCCCTCCAGAAGTTCAGACCTGGCATAGACCCTAGCAAACGTTCTCTCCTCAGGACCTGGGTTTAGCAATGGTCATTTTTTTTGTGACACTATGTTCTGTACCCCCACCCCTCTCTTTCCCCGAGACAGAAATATGGAAGGTGTGCTTACTAGTTAAACAAGTGGCTGATGGGGAGGTTATAATTAAAATAGAGAACCCTCCCTTTTTTAACCTGTGTAGAGCTATGTAGTTCAGTACCAACACACTCTCTATTCAGATTTTTAGCTTCAGAGAACAGTCATTTCATTCCCTGTATGCAGGAGGACAACTTGGGAGTGTAACCTTTTTAGGCATGATAAAACCTGCTTGCATTTCATGGGGGAGCTCAGTCCCCTTATGTTCCAACAGTGGTACTTGAGGTCAGCCACTATGGAGGTTCACATAGTAAGTGCCAGAGATAATTGTGGTCATGGGAGTTGCAAGCAGGAGTATTACCATATTTGTGGGGTTTTTCTAACAATCTTCTTGGGTTGCCCAGGGGTCACTGATCCCCTTGCACAAGAACACCAAAGGAGTAGTACTAACATAGTTCTAAATACTATGTAATAGGTATGGGAGTAAGGTCATACTATTAGCAGGTATCATACAACCAGAAATATACACATAAAGTAAGCAATAATACCCAATAGGGTGGGTGGTATTGTGCAATACCGGACCGCCCAAGGGCACAGTGAGGCCCAACACCACAGGCGGAGGGCTTTATAGCCCCTTGAAGGTCCGGTATAGCACAGTACCACCCACCCTGGAGGTTATTATTGCACTTAGAAAATGGACACTGTAAAAAAAAAAGTTTAATTCAAAAATGTTTAATGGAAATTAGGAAAAAGTTAGTTTTGTAATAAAATAGTTCCTCTGCATGCATTAGAATGAGACTTAGAAGGCACTACATTGTTTACAAACACACACACACACACAAACACACTCTCAGGGCTAAAGTCAAAATGTTGTACTTTTTTTTCTATCTGTCCTATCGCTTGTGATCGCACCCCCCCCCTTGCCAAAACACACTCGCTGGAGTTCTGTGTTGCTGATGGTTTCCATTTGACAGCATGGCAGGGGATGTCTTCTGTGCAGTGCTATCCCAGTCACTTTTTGTTCGTGACCCCCTGCCCCCTCCCAAAACACACTCACTGGCGGCGTGGAAAGGATGAAAAGGGACTTAGCAAGGTTGGAGGAATGGTCAGACGTATGGCAGCTAGGATTCAATGCAAAAAAGTGCAAAATAATGCACCTGGGAAACAAGAACCCAGTGGAAGAATATACAATGGGTGGGGAGCTAGTAACAACAACAAAACAGGAAAGGGACCTGGGGGTAATCATATCAGATGATCTTAAGGTTAGCAAGCAATGTGAGAAGGCAGTAGGGAGGGCCGGGGGTATACTGGGATGTATAGGGAGAGGCATCAGCAGCAGAAAACAGGAAGTTGTTATCCCTCTGTACAGACAGTTGGTGAGACCCCATCTGAATACTGTGTCCAGTTCTGGAGACCCCATCTCGCATGGACATAGACAGGATAGAGGCAGTCCAGAGGAGGGCAACTAAAATGGTGCAGGGTCTGCAAGAGAAGCCGTATGAGGAGAGACTAAAGGAGCTTAATATGTATACCCTTGAGGAAAGAAGGAGAGGGGGGACATGATAGAAACTTTCAAGTACCTCAAGGGAATCAACAAAGTCCAAGAGGGTAGCATCTTTCAGAAAAGAGACTTGCAAGAACAAGGGGACACAATTTAAAGATAGAAGGAGGGCGTTCAGGGGCAATGTGAGGAAGTATTATTTCACAGAGAGGTAGTGGATGCATGGAACAGCCTTCCTGAGGAAGTTGTGGGGTCTAAAACTGTGGGAGAATTCAAGAATGCATGGGACAGACATAAGGCAATTCTTGTGGGGGGGCAGGAAGATAAAGGCTGTTGATTAACTAGGATCTGCGGCCTATCCTGTAGGTAGGGAAATGGGCAGACTAGATGGGCCTAGCGGTCCTTATCTGCCGTCAAAGTCTATGTTTCTATGTTTCACTGCTGGTGTTCCCTGTTGCTGTCAGTGTCCGTTTGACAGCATGTCAAGGAATGTCTTTGCAGTGAGAAAAGTGGGAGTGGACATGGCGTAGTTCACGGTATGTCAGCGTCAAAAGCAAGCATCACTATGGCAACCAATCACTAAGCTGACTAGTACTGTCAGACTTGCTACCACAACAAAAGCAGTTAGGTAGTTTGAAAAAAAAACATGCAGAACATGGATATAGTAAGCGCTTTCAGGTGCTACCAGAAAGGTGACTGTTAGTGTTTATTTAAAAAGAAAATGGCTTTTTTTTTTAAATGCTAGAGGTGAGAGCGAGTGCCATGGAAGCTAAGGCAGATGGCAGTCAGAGCAACTGTGATAGCAATTGGGACACAAGAACTCCAGACATATTAAAATAGTATTTTAAAGTGTCTTTCCCACCCTCACCCCCCCACACACTCCAAAGACATTTAAGTTTGAGACTGACCGGCAACAGCATGAATCAGGAAGATGGTTGAGTGGCAGCAGACCCGAAGTCTCAGCAGCGAGGTAAGAGCACGATGGCACTGTTCACTTCTGTTTTTGCCATTTTGTTCTGTGAAGTGTGGAGAGGCTGTACAGAGAAGTTTCAGGAAAAAACCAAAAACAACAGTTTTGTGTTGCATATGTCCAGACACAGGGTGGGGGTATCTCTCGCATAACAAGAGAACAACATGGCAGCTCTTCAAAACTGATAATTCTGTTGGCTAAACTGAAAATTCTGTTAGCTCGAGGATTTGGAACCTTATCAGGCAACAGAGACAGGGACTCATTATTTCCTGGTCTCTGTTGCCTGATACCGGACTGGCTGGTTGGTGACTTGGCCAGTCAGTTTACAGAATTTCCCCAACTCATTTTCTAAAACTAAATACAGTGGTAAACTTTTGTGAGCCAGTTGGATATGTACTGGGTAAAGATTATTAACACAGGTCTTCTGACCATCTCCTGAGGGTGTCCCAAAAGTCAGGAGCAAACAAATATGAGTTGCGCACTTGACATTCCCCAATTCCAAATCCTAATCTTGTGAACTGAGAAACAGAAACGCAAAATAAGCTCCCCATACATAGACCACTTTTGGTAACCCCTGGTCTACACTGTATACAATTATAACCCAATTCCTGCTAAATAGTGCAGGGTGGGCTGCTGTCATTCAGTGCCATCGCCCATGTTGTCTTCCTTAACTGCTTCTCTACCTGGCAGCTATGGGGGCTCCATAATTGATGTCTGGATCCCAAAGGGGTGGTGGAGCACATGATAGGATCGAAGATTGGAAATGTTTGATATCCAAGCAAAAAGGGGGGTGGGATAGGAGGAGGAACAGTTAACCAGCAATGTTAGGTGAGCTTTGATATTGCCCAGCTGAGTGGTTGTGGTGTAGCGGGTTAAGTGGCCTTGAACAGTAGTAAAGATATTGAGACTCCCACATCAAGCATGACTTGATTACTGTGGGCTCATATAACTTGGCAAGCAGTGGCTAAGTTCCATGTTAGTAACCTGTAGGCATAATTTAAGTTGTGGGCAGCCTCCAGTGGAGGGCATGGCCCCACAACCACCCTTGTGCTATAGGGTGCTGGAGAGGCTGCAGCTCTCAGTGTGATGTGCCTGATCTGAAGACTGAAAATAAAAAAGCCATGGCAGTTCAAAAAATGCTTTGCTGTAAAGTGCAGTCTGCTGGGAGAGCACGGGTTGATGGGAAAACCACTGCAAACTCCAAGCAGTTTTGCTGTGTGCCTCTTCAGGGACTCCCTGTAACTATTGTCTTTCAGACACTAGAGCACGATATCAAGATGTATGTTCTTCGCTCCTAAGGTTTTGAGTAAAGAAATCAGTTCTTTATTTTTAAGCTGATGTGGTGGTGCCTTTTCTTTTTTGTTGTTGCAATTAAACTGTTTGCGGCACACCTGGGGATGGAGCTGCATTTTTTGCTGTTGTTGGTTGTATATCATGGCTAGGCAGTTCAAAACCCACCAGTTGCTTCTTGTGGATCAGCCAACAAGGAGCCTGGGATTGATGCTGTTATCTGCAAGATGCATACCAGTGAATCTGACAGCTTGAGCTGCCACAGATCATATTGCCAGGTCTCTTATTCGAACCCCTGAGGTTGTGCTTGCATCTTACTGAGAGTTGCTGCTCAATTTACATGTAGGCAATGCTACCTGAAGGTGTGGCTGTAAGAGGGGTTCATGTTCATGCTCACCTGAGCTTTTAAAACAGGGAAAGACTGTAAACTTAGTTGGATACTCATGTAACTAAGAAGTGACAGCAGGGCAAATCGGGCTGTGTAAGGGACTATTTCCCTTCATGTCAGCCCTTTTCTGACCCTTTCACTTGTAAATATCTTCTGTCTCCTTTCTGGGATTAACCTATCAGCAGCATTTTTACCACTGTCCTACAAAAACCTGCTGTTCTCCAGTGTGAAAACTGAGCCAATGTCATTAAGAATGGCTGCCTTCTGCATGTCCTTCTTTACTACTCCACCCCTCCTCTGTCAACCTAACAATTTCTCTGCCCATCTTTCTTTATTCTCTGAGGCAACAAAATCTTGCTTAAGGACAGTCATTCCTAATAACTGCTTTTTCATGCTTTTGACTTCCTCCACAATATGCAGCTCTGTGTCCCCTTTTACACTTCTAACTGCCCTCTTAGCTTCCATTGATTTCAGCTGGTGTTCACTCCACTCTTCATACCCCCGCATCTCCTTATATCTGTTAAAGACACTTTTCTTGGCCTTCACTATCTCTCTGACCTTCTTAGAGAAGCAGATTGGTCTATTGTATAGTACCTGTTCCCTTGGTGGCCATCCTCAGGCATGATTTTGATGCCTCAAGAATGGTCCCTTTAATTTCTCCCCACCTTTCCTACATAACACTGATTCCATTTATCCCATCTATCCTATGCCAGACTAATTCCCTCATTTGATTATAGTCTGCTCTCCTGATATCCAGGATTTCAGCCTTTGATGAGGTATACTGGTGCTGAGGACCAGTTTAGACCATATGGTACTATTGTCACTAGACCCTAGTGGCTCCCCCACCCTCACTCCACCTACCATTTCTGAGTTGTTGAGCAGAACGCCAAGAAAGGTGGCCTGCCTTGTTGATTTACTGACCAGCTACACCAGCAGGCAGTCCTACAATGCATCTAGCAGGGTCTGGCTTCTCATGCCTCCAGTTACTGGAACGTCCCAATCAATGTCTGGCAGATTTAGATCCCCCACTACTGTTACCTCCCCATTGAGACCCCCTGCTTTATTTCTGCCTCTAGTACCCTGTCAACATCATCCCCCTGTCTTGGTGGCCTATAGACCACCTCCATGCACAGTTTCTTATCTAATGCCATCATGAGCTGAACCTACAGTGATTCTGTTACCTTGTTCCCTCCTTCCACTGATGTAGCCATTATCTACCACCTCAGTGTCTTCCCTGACATAGAGGACTACCCCTCCTGTTTTGCATTTCTCCTATCGTATCTATATACTGCTTGGTGCAACCTGGAATGGCCATGTTCTAAACATTATTCCCTGTAGCCCAAGTTTCCATAATGGTTACAAGATCTAACCCACATCTACCACCATTACCCAGAACTCACTAATTTTATATCCCAGGCTCCTGGCATTAAGGCAGACCAGCTTCCACCTTGCACCAAAATCCTTCCCATATTTGTAGATCCTCCCCCTTCATCATACCTCAACCTCCTTAATTTTCTTTTTTTCCTTTTTTTTTTTTTGCCAGCTTAGCAATCCCTCCCTCGCTGGTCTCCTTTCTTATCCTATCATGAATGTTTGCCTTGCTGCATTCCTCTCCAATGTTCTAAACCCCTATTTCTGGGAGAGCCTAGCTAAGCTTCCCACTTGCTCTCCTTCTTCAGTGGTTCCCCCAGCCTCAGACTCCCCTGCAGTCAGTCTAACTGTCCACCAATGTAGACATCAAATGTCTGCCCCAGTGCACTGGTCCCCTCTCTTTTGAAATGAAAGCTTCCACTCTTGAAGAGTCTTCTCTCCCAAAAAAACCCTTCACAGTCCCATACAAAATGATACCACTCCTCCTGACACCATCCCTTCAACCACCCATTAATCTCCTCAATCTGCACTTTCCACACTCTATCCTCACCATACTCCTTACCCCACACAGGGAGGAAAAAGACAGGGAAACTGAGTTAATTCTAAATCTATTCCACAGATTTTGGAAGTTATGCATCACCATTCCAATAGGCTGGTTTGCCAGACTGTTGGTACCCAAATGTATCAGCATCCCCAGCTCTTCCCCTCCCTTCCCCCTACCTTCACTATTATCCACCCAATCCTGTCAATATCCTGGATAGCTAATGCACCAGGATGGAATGTGACCCCTTACCATACCCCACCAGGAAGGCATCTGACCTCCCCCCTTTCCTTATCCCTCCATTACCACCCTCTGACCCTCTCTAACCATAGAGTCTCCATATGAGTAAAATACTCCTTGTAATTTTCCTCCTGTTCACACACTTAGGTGTCAGCAAATCATCTTGCCTAGCCTTCTTGATCAGATCCTACAACCCCCCCACCTTCTCAGTCTGTTACTTGTGCCTCCTTTAGGAGTGTAAAGTGCTTTGCTATTGAAGTGTTGTGGGTTTGGACTGCCTTGTGACTGCCCCATCCCCCTTTCCCTTTCCCACCTCCCTCCAGCCCCTTGGGCCAGTTAGTCACTGGATAGTGGAGTTGGGGACATGGAAACCAGGTTAACTGGTAATGCCGCTGAGATATTGCCTGTCATGCAGCTACCAGCTGTGTATGGAGTTCCCCAATGGTCCTACTTATAGGGCATTGTCCTCTCCTTCAGAGCTTAACCCCGGAGATGGGTGATTCGCAATCCCTCCAGCTGACTACCTCCCCATTTTACCTATGTTCTCTACTGTTAGCTGTCACCCTATACAAAATCTACTTCTGCATGATCAGTCACTTGTGATGTCACAATAAATGAGGTCACAGTGCAGTGTTGCTGAGTTAGAAAGAGGAACAGAACTAGATATGGCAGTTTCCAGGTAAGGTACTGCTCTTTTAATCACATCTAATACTATGAGGTATAAAACCAGACAATGAGCTAAAAACAAAAAAGACTTCTAAAAAAGTAACAACTGACTACCTTTAAAAATTAAAAACATTTCCTGCTTGCTATTGTGGATTTACTGGCACTTTAAAAACAGTGAAATTCATGGAATGGGTAATAAATTCTTTGGAAAAGCTGACAGACAAAACACCAGAAATAGTGAGGTCAGCTGGCTAACTATAATTTCTTGGGGTCCCTCTGTGCTTGGGGCCCTGCACAACTGCACACACAGCATATGCAATAAACTAAATTCCCCTCTATATAACATGAAAGAGATACTGCAAAAATGCCTCCTCCTGAACCTTGAAGGCTATTATTACTAGGGGTTCTGAGCAGTAAGTAACTTCTCACCACTTTGCTTGAGAGAATGGGTGGGAATTTGCACAGCAGGCCAAAAGCATGATTGATGAGCTTACATGACTCCACCAAACCCTTTTAGGGATTCACACCTGCCAAATGCACATTGACTATGCAAAAGTCATGTGGAAGACAGAATGATGCTTGAGAATGCCAAAACATGACCATTTGCATATTGAAGCTGAGAAACACACTCAAAGTGCATAAAGTCACACATTTGCCTACACTCTTACATTCAAGCCCTTTATGCACACCATGTAATTCATCCATTGTAACTACTTAATGTATACCTGAAGATAGTTAATCTATTTCTAATTATTAATCACAAATTAGGTGGATTTAATAAGCATATATAAAATATTGATTTAGTTTAAAAAGGCAAAAAAGAAATGCTCATATTAAAACTAATTAGTGTAAGAAAGGCAAACCGTCACTATTCCCACCCTGGCTCTCAACCTCCCTGCTTTTCTTAACTGCCTCTAAAGAGATAAACTTATGAATTTCAATGCAGTAATGAGACTGTAAACTGAGGATAGATACCATTAAAATGTTTTGCAATATTTTGCTGTTTTACAGTCCAATAAGCATTCAAACATTGTAAACAGTAGAAAATAAGTTAATATACATTCCTATCTGTATTGCAAAACATGCTTGTAAGAATAGAAACATGTAAGCAGTAATCCACAATTGGGTGTGCAGTGCAAAAGATCTGACTGCATGCCCCAGGTGGGATGTAAAACTTGAAGTGAAGACCAGTGCCTTAAATCACCGTAGAAAGGCTTCCCAGTATCAACAGAGTCAGGATACAAATCATCCAGATTTCTATTTCATGGCAGCTACTGAAAGGGAAGCCAAGAAATACCTCCTCAAGATGCTTGGAAAAACCAGATCAAGTGGGGACACACTTGACTTGAAGCTCATCGCCCTCACCCATGACGATGTCCTGCACCCCCTTACCAAGATTATAAACCGGTCCCTCATGCTCTCCCAGTTCCCGCTCAAGTGGATGTCCTCCCCCAATACACAAGTCTGGGGATAGGGCAATACACGATAGCTACAGGCCCATCTCCATCCTACCCACTTTATCAAAAGCACTTGAAAAACATTTTGCAGACCAATTGGTGGAGTACATGGAGAAATACAACTTGCAATGTCCACAGCAACATGACTTTCGCAAAGGCCATCGCACCACCACTGCCCTCCTTGAATTTACAGGTCACATTCATCTAGCACTAGACCAAAGATGACTTGCCGGTACCACCTTTATAGACCTCTTGAAGGCCTTCGATACAGTTAACCATCCATTACTACTGGAACAACTTGGCAACTTAGGGCTTTCTCATGATACTCTAAAATGGTTTAAAAGCAATCTCTCTAACTGGTCACAGCAAGTTAAGATTGCTGACACCCTGTCCTCCAAACTACCTCTCTGGGCTGGTGTCCCCTAAGGGTAAATTTTGGGACCCCTTCTTTTCAGCATCTTCCTGAACAAACCCTCTTCTGCCTGTGATGAAAACATTAACATGTATGCCGATGATGCAGTGATTTTCTCTAAGAATTCTAACCCTTCCCTCTCAGAGAAACAACTGCAGGAAAGTTTCATGCAAGTTGAGGTCTGGTTCATCTCACAGAAACTAGTGCTAAATTACAAAAAAACAAAAACTATGCTATTCTATGGCACACATAGCAAGCATAAACATCAACAGTTAGCAATCAAAAATAGTTTGAGTGTGACCCTGGACCAGACGCAAGCTTTCAGACACCTTGGTGTGACCCTGGACCTTACGCTGTCCTTCTCCAGCCATATTGATTTGGTTGCAAAATCTGTATATATCCATATTGGCCTTCTCTACAAACATAGACACTGCCTGACATCTGATGCCCTTAAACGAACAATACACAGCTCTAGTGTCTCCATCATTGATTATGGACTTGTTATCTATGGAGCAGCCACAGCTATAGCACTATGGCAAATTGTTACAGTGTTGAATAAGGCCTGCAGACTCCTTACTGGAGCTGCCCTCCATACGCATACCTGCAGCCTCTATGAACAGTCAAACTGGCTGCAAGTACAGGGAAGGATTACATACCAAACCTGCCTATTAGTAAAAAAGTAATTGATGGGACTCATTCCCCTTGGGGATCAGTCTCTCCTAAGCCCAGCTAACTGCTCCCATTACACAAGAAGCTCTGACAACTATGCACTATCTGTCCCCGCTGTTGCACCTCCCAAGGCCAGCGGTCTTTTGCAGGTAGAGATGTTTAACTCCCTGGGCAGCAAACTCACCAACTTAGACACCCTCTGCTCGTACAAATACAAGCTATGTCAAACGCTTGTGTCCAGGGCCACCTGTGACTGTTTCTTTTAATTCCCTTGCCAGTTGCTCCTGTTTTCCCTACCTCTACTATCCCCACCTCAGCTAGCCCCCACCCCTCCCTCCCCACCCTCCTCTTTACCCCATCTCTTTCCTAGTCCTGGTCCACCACCCATTCTCTCTTACCCACCTTCACCTCCCTTCCCCTTTCCCTTTTCTATCTGCTCGCCCCACCCACTGTTGCACAAGTCCCCTGATCCTTGCCTCTCATGCCTTCTCTCTCTTTCCACCTCCCTCCCAGTTACCCCTCTATGTCCACTCTCTCTCTTCCCATTTTCCTACTCTACCTGGCACAGCTGCCTACTCTTCTCTCCTTCTTGCAGATTTTACTCCCCCTTACCTTTCACCTTCTCCCCCTCAGCCCTCCCACAGCCCTAGCTTACCCTGCTTTATCCTCCAGTTCTACCCTGTGGCAACTCAATTTTCCACTCCCCCTTTCCCTTTGATAATGCTCTTCTGACTGCATTGCAGTCATGTAAATATTGTTTGCTGTGACTCATCATTCTTATGCTTGGTATTGTTATTCTAATTGCTAATTACAGTACCTGTAGCTCTTTGCTTATGTTTATCCTGTATTGAATTTTGTTTTCCAACTGCTTGCCTGCTAATCTTATTCAATTTGTTCTCCCATTCTTTGTATAATGACGTGGAACCTTTGTAAAAGAGTCACTGGCTCAAAGGTATATATCCGAAATTCTAATAAATCAATAAACAAAAGTAAGATCAAGCCGGCCCAGTGGCACTGAGGATTAAGGCACTAGAAGCCTCCCCTCGCACCACGCCAATGACCCGGGTTCCGGAATGAGCCCAGGAAGTCTGGGGCTAGCAGGGGGCCGGTAGGGATGAAGCATCTGTGAGACAGCTCTCCCTTCCCGGAGGGGAAGTAGGATTGGCATCGCTACTGAGCAACCCCTGGTGATGGCCGGGGGTAGCCAGGAGTAAGCAATAAAACTGATGGCAAAGGGGCGAAGCTTGGCAGACACTGGATGTCATTGCACGTCCGAGCGCTATGGGGGAGAACAGAAAAAGCAGAAAAGCCTTTCCAGCTCTCCAGTGAGAAGACGGAGGCCCCAGAGGAATGCCACACATCCTACAGTTGGCTCAGATGCAACCGGATCTCCTCGCTGGGGCCTGTACAGGATCCAGGTAGGCACTTCACACTTAGGTGAATACCACCAGGGGGTAGGGCAGAACCAGCCTCGGAGGTGATCCGAGGGTCGAGCCTGCCATGGGTCCATGTGGGGGAGTGTTTCTGGGAGATGCGGGGAGCTCAGACCAGGAGTAGTGATCTATCTGAGTGGGCACTACCGAAGGATGCCCGGTGGTTGGGAAGTATTAAAAAAAAAAAAGTAAGATCAGTCTTATTGCACACCCTGGAGTGGCATTGGAGTTATAAACTGGTGGGTTAGGCAGAAGAATGTCTGGGCGAGATGTTTCAAAACTTTAAGACATTTAGAGAATGGGTAGAAATTTACACAACAGGTCAAAAGTATGATTGATGAACTCACATGACCACTCCAAACAAGTTTAATGTCTCCATTCTATCAGGCATGAATTGTTGTCTGGCCACTTCAGTGATTTTTGTTGACCTAGCCAAAGCCTTTGACACTGTTGCCCATCCTATATTCTGGACAAGCTTAAGGTAGCAGGGCTCTCTGCCTCCTCAGTCAAATGGTTCTGCTCCTACCTTGAAGACAGGTCACAAGATGTGTGTGTTCGTGATGCCATATCCTCATCCACTCTCTACGTTCTCTGGCATACTCCAAAGGTCTGTCCTTGGCCCTATTCTGTTCTATTCTATTCTATTCTATTCTGCATTTTCCTGAATGACCTTTCCTCTGCCTGCTCTTCTGCATCCATTCATGTGTGGTAGATGGCATGGTTCTTTATGCTCAATACCAAAAATCTATCGCCATGACTTATGGCACAAGGTAGAGATCTGCTAGACTCTCCTCCCACCATTCTTCCATGCTCTTAACATAGAAACTTAAAAACATAGAAACATAGAATTTGATGGCAGATAAGGACCGCTTGGCCCACCTAGTCTGCCCATTGATGTTGTTTGGTATTGAGGATGTCTCCTCCTTTAAATATCTTGGGATCTGGTTGGATCATCACCTTCATCATCTTGATTTCTCCTTTCATGTTGATGCCATCCACCAACGCTTCATGTCAAACTTTGTGCACTTTACAGGAACAAAGCATGTATCCCATTTCCTGCTCATAAAGATATCATTTAGATTATGCTAACATTATTTACAGTGCTGTGCCAAATTCCACTTTAGCCAAACTGGACCCCCTCTTTCACTCCTTCTGCCACTTTGCCCTTGATTACCCTCCAGAACCCCCCTCTGTTCATTGTATTCCTCCCTCTCCTTACTGCCCCATGATTCCAGGCACCTTGCTCATTGTGCTACCTTCATGTGTAAATTCTGGTTTGGGACATTTCCCTTCCCTTCCCTTCCTTTCCTCCCTCTGTAATTCCCCCCTACTATCTCCTACTCTCTTTGCAACACTGGCTGTCATTCCCTGGCACTCCCACAGTACAATCCTCCACAGGCCAAGTTGTTTTTTTTCTTCTGCATCCCTAAATTGTGGGTCTCCCTCCACTCTCCCATTCATAATTCTTTTTCCTCCACTCATTCAAATCTGTCCCCTGAAAATTATCCTCTCCCTCCTGAAGTTGCCCTGACCCTGGCTAGGGCTATATATATTATATTTGCTGTTTACCCACATCTTCATCCCCCTTTGCCACAGCTCTTGCCATAAGTCAAATGCCCCAACCCCCTACTTCTACCATTCTACCCTACCCTACCTGCTAAACTCAGCAGTGCCCTACTAACCCTACAGTTCTGTACTTCATCTGCAGTTGTATGCCTGAACCCACTAGTTAACTGTTGATACTTCAACTTTGCTGCCTGTTGCACACAACTGTACAAATTGTTTCTGTTGTTACTATTTATTGTTAAGTTGAATTTTTTGATTATTCTAACCTGCAATGTAATTACCATAGAATGTGTTGGTCTATTTATTCTGTATGTATATGTATATTTAACTATTATTGCTCACTGTATACTATCTATGTTTATCTTGCTCTCTTGTAACTCTGTACATTGCCCCTCTTGTTGTTATGCACCTTGTTTGAACCTGTATTTTCATTGTACTCTCCCGGGTTGTACCTGAAAATAGGCATACAGATTGTCTAGTGTACCTACCTGGTCAACAAAAGCTAAATAAATAAATAAATTGTTGTAATTTATTGTTGTTCTCTCCCCTCCCCCAAGATGCATCTGGAAATGAGCTACTGGTGTTTCAGCTCAGTATGGCTTTCCTGGGAAATCTTTTGAGATAAATAAACAAATAAACAACTGCTCATTTGTCTGAGAACCAGCCTATAGTAAGACATATCTAGTAGTATTGCCACATTATTGCATGTGGCTCAGTCAATCACATTCTTTTTTGTCTCACTGCCATTTTATAAAATATTAATTCTACTACAGCAGTTTAAATGATCAATTGTTTCTTCACATTGACTCTGAAATTTATGAGAAAGACTGTCATACAGTATATATTATGCTAAAATCTGAAGAATAATAAAGCCATAGTTACTTTCTTGTTTGTAGAACATTTAAACGTACCTCTGCTGTACTTCATTTAATGTACTGTACCGCCCATTTTTTATGTATTACAGTGTGACACTATTCCTTTCCCTACTACTACTGCTACTATTTGTTGTAGCCATTTTCTAACATACTTGTTTCTGTACTGTCCTGGGTCATAATTGAAATGAGCATTTTTATTGTCTAGTGCGGTATAGTGAAGTGATTAAGAGCACTGAGCTGCAAACATGGAGAACTGGGTTTGAAACCCACTGTTGCCACTTGCATATTGTTAGACCATGAGCAAGTCACTTAACTTCCTTGGACTCCCAGGATGCACCTGAAAACAAGCCTTAGCTTAGTGTGTCTTTCCTGGACCAAAAAAAATTGTAAATGAAAAATACATAAATAAATAAACATAGAAACATTCTTTGGAGTTTTACTACACATTTACATAATGAAACAGCACCATCATAAGTGCAATAAAAACATTTCTCCATGGCATGCCGATGCCTCAAAGCTTGTACTATATATCAAAACGTTCTTGTTCTTCCAGTAAGGGGTATCAAATCAGCTATTTTTTCTATGACTGTATGCATAAAGAAATAAAATTGTCTTATTTGATGCTCATTTATTATACTACACCGTTTAGTATTGTGTTCCTACTGGTGTCACTGTCCCCGGGTTGTACCTGTAAACAAGCCTTGGCTTGGTGTGCCATTCCCAGTTACTAAAGTTTAAATAAATAAATAAATTGAAAACTATTTTCTTCCCATTTATCTTTCAATGCGTTGGGGTTCTCAAAATGGCTGTTACTGATGTGTTATAATAATGCAAGCTTGCATCTTAGTAATTTGCATTTTCATTAATGTTCTTTTCTCAGATATACAAGATCTACAGTACTGCTGCTGTGGCTTAGAAGTTTACTTAAAATATATTTTCTTCTAAATTCAATGCATTCATTTCTATCTAATCACAACTGTATTTGTGGGTTATGGCATAATTTCTTTATTTGCTGGATCCTTGTAGAGACAAAAAAGTATGTGTACAAGAATGAATGAAAACAACAAGTAGATGTCTGATACATTTGTGTAATCTTGACCAGTTATCCCTTGAAAATAAGGTATCCACTTCATCTGGATCTCCTACTGGTGAAATAAAGGGTATATAAATAAAGAACATGTTGAAGAACTCTAGCTTTCCTTAGAGAAAATCTCTTCAGGTCATGTTTTGGAAAACATTTTGTCATGCACACACTGTTTTTTGTTTTTTTTTAAGGAATCAATCTAGTGACTTGTGAGTAAAAGAGTCCTGCTAACAATTCTAATGTGACAGACACTTTCAAACACTGGTCTCATCAATCCAGCTGATAATGATGTGGCAAATTGCTGTCTTACTGCATACTAAAAAGGCAACCACTTGGGGAGGTGTCAATAGAAGTGTCAAAGGACTATCCCCCAAGGGGGTTGGAAGTTCTATGAAACCCTTTTTGTGAAACATGAATACAAAATACTTTATTGATCACTAAAAAGGTTGCACTGACATGTCATTTCCCAATGGCATTTGAGCCACCAGTTTCCTAAACCCATGACAAATAGATTAGGATCAGCAAAATGCTTTATGTAACACATTGTTTTAGTTTTGTGTTATATTTTTTCCCCAAGGAAAATACTCACCAGCAACATATTTGTCATTTTCTTCCAGGTAAGAGAACAAGCTGGAACATGACTCAAGTCAATAGTTCTTCCTTAAATCAGTTTACTAATACCCATTTCAAAATATAATGTTCCAACATTTTGTTGGTGGCTCAACTTGATTAGGATAACATTATTATAAAGTGGACATCATTTCTGCAAGCAATTAAAAAAAATATATATATATATATATATACCTGCATATTTTAATCTGGTTTTATACATCAGTTCCAATACTGTACTGTTTCTAGAGGGCCAGTCCAGAATGTACTAAATACACCAACTGAATGTAAAGTTGTCCACAGCTAAATTAAACTCTACATTACAAAAATAAGATATGCATAAAACTGAACCCCTACTCGTACTGTCATAATATTTGTTATGTAACTATTCTTGTAAAACTAAACACACACATTTATATCAGGTTTATATCCAATCATCTGAATACATTATTAGTTTTATCTGCCAATTTATTCGCTTTATAGAGAAAGGGGAACTTATTTAATCAGGAAAGGCAACTAAGCCAGATCTTGTTTCCAGGTGCGACCTGGGAGCACAAGGAAGTTAAGTGACTTGCTTAGAGTCACACAGCATGCAAGTAGGGTCTGATGAGATTCAAACCCAGGTCTCCAGATTTTCAGTTCAGTGCCCTTAACCACTACACTATACTGCCTTATAAAAGAAATAATAATGAAATATAATTAAGGAATTAACTCAGTGTTTTATTAGAATGGTGAGCTTGTTAACATTTAGTAAGTTTAGATATCTACTCAGTTTATTTGCCACTTCTTTACCTTCAGAATATTTTTTATAGTGTTATGTGGCCTCTATCCTATGTTAAATATAATTAAATATAATTCATAACTGAAAATTATTCTTAAAAATACCCACTGACTTTACTTAGAAGTGTTAATTTACTCTTATGTTTTAAACAGACTTAATCATTTTATTTGATGTTTTATTTTATTTATTTTTTACTTCTAGAAAGGCAAAAGTATCACATTCTTGTATATTACCTTTAGTTAAGAAAACCATCTTAGATTCCATCTTTATATTGTGATTAGAGACACTAAACATTAACCTGATAAAATATGCTTTAAATGAAACAGGTAACTGCAGTTTGTTACATACGGTCTCATCAGAACTCCATGTCTTGATCCTATTATAAGTGAGCAAAATATATCGTGTTTGCGAAAAAATTATCCTATACAGTAGGATACTGCCAGATAATGTAAATAAGAAAGGCCTATTTACTATGAAATCTTAGAAGGTGTAAACAACTTCCTTTGAAACTTATGTTTATGTTTTCTACCTAAAGCAAGAGAATCACTTACTTTATAATTTGCTTTTTGTTGCCTTTAACAGTTTCTCACTTGTTTTTTAAGTTAGAATTTGCAATCCTGAACACTAATCTGGGTCCAGGTACTTTGAATTAAGTGCTATGTCATGCAGAATGGTTTCTATAGACCTCTGTTTCCTTTTCTCCATTAATGTTCCAAAATAAAACAAAATTTTGGAAATCAAAAGCCATTCGAAACATGCTAGTTTTGAGAAAAGCACTGTGAGCAGACTTTCAGTCTTGGTGTCTGAATCAATTTTGTCAGGATACCAAAGTCTCCATGTGTAAACTAAGAGCTTTTATCTATCTATCTATCTATCTATCTATCTATCTATCTATCTATCTATCTATCTATCTATCTATCTATCTATATGTCTGTCTGTCTCAAACATTTCACTTAGAAAGACATACTGAGCTTGTAACAGCTCATTTCCAGTTGCATCCTGAGAGCATCAATCAATCAATCAATCAATCAATCAATCAAATCTTTATTTATCCAGGTGAACATCATTGAGCAGAGCTCATTTGCAAGATGGACCTAGTTAGGTCAAAGGACAGTTACATAAAAATATAGTACAATTTCAAGGAACACAACACAATGAAGGAACAGATTATACAGGATATAATGGCATAAATGATACCAACACATGGATATGTACAATTATGCAAGATCTATTGACATAAATTCACATATTTACATAAAATAAGGAAACTGGGAGAACACAAATTTGGACGTGGAGAGAGAATATGTGGTGACTAAGGTATAAAGTATAAGGGGGATTTGTCAGAGGTGGAGGAATGGCAGTGAGCAGTCTGGGCAGATAAAGGAGGTGGTGCTACAGGGACGGATGGGGGGAGGGATACTACAATCAGGGCTGGGTGACAAAAGAAAAAAGGCAATGTAGGTCTTAGCAGTGAATGTTGGCAGGGCTGAGAGAGAAAGAGAGAGAGGGGAGGGATGCAAGTAGGCAGGTAGGGAAGGTGAAAATAGGTGATGAAGGAGTAGGGAATGTGACAGGGAGGAATTATAAGGCACTATATGATGGCATGATAAAAAAAGTGAATGCAGGACCTGGAAATTAGCAGAGAGCGCCAGTGGAAGGGACAGACTAGGAGATGAAGGAGAGGAAGAGGATTATTCTCTACTTCTGTCAAAAACAGTTGCATTTTTCCTTGATAAGCCTAGAGTAAACGGACTTGAAGGATGTAATGGATATAAGTATACTCGGTTTCAGTATTTTCTGCATATTGTTCCATAGGGAGGCTAGCACAAAACTAATGGCAGTTCTACCAAAGCGAGAATTGACTTTGGGCACTTTGAGCATGATGAAAGTGTAGCTTCTTGGGGCATATTTACTTAGGGTTACTTGTGTGAAGCAGTCCAAGATATATTTTGGTAACTTCTTGGATATGGCTCTAAAGATCCATAGTGCAGCGTTTCTGTCCCTTCTGAACTGAAGCGAGGTCCATCCAACTGCAGCATTAAGGGAGCAATGGTGGGTGTTGAATGGGAGTTCTGTGATATATCTCAGGGCCCTATGGTAGTGTGTATCCAATTTTTCCAGGTATGAGATGAGGAAACGACTGTATAGGAAATCAGCATAGTCGATTACAGAAAGAAATGTGGCCTGGACCAGCTTTTGCTTAGCCTCACTTGTGAGAAAATGTTTTATTCTAAAATAAAGTCCAAGTCTTTGGCGAAGTTGTTTTAGTAGTTCTTCCATATGTTCTATGAAGGAAAGTCTACTGTCGAGCCAGACACCCAGATATTTGAATTTTGTGACAAATTCAAGGTTTTTACCAAGGACAGTGGATATGTGTGGGAGCGTGCTTGGGACTGAATATCCAGCATGCGTGTGGGGAGAGAAAAACATTGCCTTTGTTTTCTTTGCATTGAGCAGGAGTTTTTTCCTCAGGAGTTGGTGTTGGAGTAGATTGAACTCTGCTTGTAATTCTTTGCAGGCTGCCTCTGGAGAAGGGTGGCTGACATACAGCACCGTATCATTGGCAAATAGGTGTACAGTGGCCTTGGTGAGGTTATTATCAATACTGTTGATATGTATGGCGAATGGGATAGGACCGAGGATAGATCCTTGGGGTACTCCTCTTTGTAATGGTTCAAGTGGGGACAGCTTCCCTTCAGCCTTCACCTGCTGGATCTATCCAGTAAGGTAGTTGTTGAACCATCATAAGGAGTTTGAATCCAGCCCTATGGATTTCAGGGAGGAAAGGAGCAGTTCATGGTCAACTGTGTCGAATGCCTTACTCAGGTCTAAAAACACAGAGTGGACACAATTTTGTTTATCCAATTCTAGTTGCCAGTCGTGGGTTACTTTTGCAAGGGCTGTAATGGTGCTATGTTTGGCTCTAAATCCAGATTGTGCTGTGTTTAAGAGGTTAACTGATTCAAGGTAGGCTCTCAATTGTGTGCTTATGATCTTTTCCAGCAGTTTGGATAGTACAGGAAGGATGGAAATCGGTCTGTAGTTGTTGAGGTCAGAAGGGTCCCTGATTTCAATAGTGGAATGACTTGTACAGTTTTCCAAATCGAAGGGATAGTTCCTAGTAGTAACAAGAGGTTAAATAAATGTGTTATCGGTACTACTAATACCTGCACGGCAATCTTTAAGAAGTAGGGGTCGAGGGAGTCCTCACCTGCACTTTTCTTGATGTCCAGTTGGCATACTAAGTCTTCCACTTGTTTCAAAGTGGCTGGTTTGAAGGAGAAGGTAGAGTCGGTTACCTGAGTTTCGGTAAGTTGTATGCCTAACTGGGATCGCATTGGGTTTCCAGGAGAGTTGTCAAATGTTAATCCTGCAGTCATAAAGTGATTTTTAAAGGTCTCTAGGACTTCCAGTCTGTCATTGATGGTGGTCACCCCGGTGATTATCTTGGCTGGGAGCGAATTACTTGGGGCATGTCCAGCTATGTCATTTATAGTGTTCCAGAATTTAGCGGGGTTATGGAAGGAGGAGTCTAGTTCAGCACAATAGTAAGCAGTCTTTGCATCTCTGACCTTCCTGGTACATATGTTCCTGGCCTTTTTGAACTGCCCCCAGTCTGACGGTGTCTTTGTTTTACGTGCCCTTTTCCTTCGATTATCTCTCTCTCTAGGAGAGTGGATTTAAGGTCTGGTGTGAACCAATGACAAGTTTTGTGTTTGATACGCACTTTAGATACTGGTGCATATTTATTAAGAGCTCCTGTGATAATGTCATTAAGGACATCATATGCTGTATCCACCGTATTTGCTAAGTAAAATTCTTGCCAATGTGAGGAGTACTTCATGTCTTCCAGATATGCAGGGATGTTAAAATTCTGCTTCAATCTCCTTGCTATGAACTTTGTGGGGAATGCAGGTTTATAGGTTGTTCTTATGCCAGCAATGAAGCAGTGGTCGCTGATATCACTGAAAAGGTTCAAGGTTCAGGTTCAAGTTTATTGCAGGAAAACTCCATTGAGCAAGCTCATTCACAAGGCGGTCCTGTGACATAAACACTTAAAGTACAAACACAGATAGGTAATAACAGTATATACATGAAATGCACGTTACATGATACAGGCTGGATATACATACAAGGGTACCACATAGGGTGACCGGTGGTAAACATTGATATGAGACAGGGAAGCGACTTACAGGATGCATACTGATAAATGAAACATGATGACTGGTGTGTGCAATACATATATTTTGGCAGCTAGAACAAACAACAGACTACAACTGATATGGGGGGGGAGGAGTGATTTGATAGAGTAGCAGTGGAGCGTAAGCATAGATAAAGCCAGGAGTAGAAGGGGAAGGGAAAGCAGTTAATATGACAAAGGAAAAGGACTCCAACATGAGAGAATAGATGAGGCTTGCTCACCAGAATAACATCTAGAAGTGTGCTATTACTTGGGATCTTATTATTAATTCTGGTAGGCTCATCGATGAGCTGTGTAAGGCCATATGTGTCACAGAATGATATTAAGGGGGTAGCTGCCTTGTAAAGCCAATTTAGATTTATGTCCCCAATAATAGTTTCTAGAGACCCATTTTCGATTATCTCACCTAGATGTGATAATAGTTTGAGACCAGCAGAAGGAGGTCTATAGCAGCCTATTACCTGCAAGGATGTGGTATGCGGTATGTGAAATTGCCACTTTAAGGGATAGACATTCAAATTCTTGCACCATGGAAAATGAGGTGAGGCAGGTTGCAGTCAGATTGTCCTTGACATACATAGCTACCCCCCAGGTTGTCGGTCAGCTCTGAAAAGTAGGTAGTTGGGTAAATCTATATCTTTCTCAGCTGTGATAGGCCTAAGCCATGTCTCGGAGACCACCAGTATATCTGGTATGGTATGGTTAACCCATGCTTGGATCATAGTGATCTTTTTTAGTAGGCTGCACACATTAACATGGAGGAAGCTTAATCCTTTAAGCTTGGCTAGGTCGGAAGGTGCTGCAATAACCTCTGGGGGCCCTGGATTAAGTTCTACATTTCCTGAGAATAGTAGTAATAAGAGCAGAAGTTTCATGATTGCAGCAAGGGATAGTTTGTATAGTCTTGCTTTTGCCCACTTCTTTGTGCTCTGAGTCAGTGTTCTATGATTCCCAGGTGAGATGCTTTGTCTTCCTAGGAAAGCAGTGACTAAAACTCTGACTGAAAGGAGCAGTGAAAGTTTTACTGTATGGAGGGGGAGCTGTGTGTCTGACAATAATAAAACCAACTGCGTCCCTCCATAGTAGGTTAACCATGGGTGAAGTTGTAATTGGGGGAAATTATAAACACATACCCAATCTCTCAATGCTGTTAAAGTATTACGGTAGAGCAAGATCAGCCTCCAGTCCCCCTGTGGGGCATCCTGTGATTGGTTGCAGTGTCCACAGGTATCTGGACATAGAAGGAGTACAAGAAGAATCCACAGGTTCCCCCCCATTATGAGCATTGTGGAGAGGGTAATGTTCATTCTAAGGGTTTTGGCCTGTACTTTTACACATATTTGCACAGCAAAATGTTTATAAGTATGTGTTTAGAGTGACCACAGTAAGTATCCTATTTAGGTAACATCAAGGAGAATAGATCTTATAACAGTGAGGACTAATCCTATTGAGTGAAAAAGAGTGGAGATGCACTTAGGGAGATGCCTAAAAGTCTATTTAACAAGCATATGCCCGAATGCAATGAAGAGCAAGGGAGTTCATGCAAATAGGGACTGACAGTATAATAAGTACCACTTGAGAAATGATTATAGGTTGCTGTTATTGATATGGAGTTAAGGCCATAGGGCAGTAGGTTACAAAGGGGCATGACTTTTGAAGGAGGCAGGGAGACGTTCTAGATAATAAATTGTAGGGAAGGGGGAAGGGCAGGTGGGCATAAAAGTTGGGGCTTTGCTGTACCTTCCAACGGCAACTGTCTGTTGGTGGGTTCGAGTGGTGGCAGAGGAGGCCGACTGCCCGCTGGCCGAGTCTAGCCCTGGCGCTCGGCTGGGGGGGCGCTTCTTGGAGTGGTCCTCGGCTGGGGAAAAAGGAGAGAGGTACTTAGTTTAAATGCTGCACAGACACAACGCATCAGCAAAAGCAGCAGGTGTCTCAATTTGCAAGTGAATGGCTTGTAAAGGAAGCTTTGGCGCCTGAGCATCTGGGCCAATTTACAAAGCACAGGAGGGGCTGTGATCACAAGAAATTAACATTTAACCAACAGTCAGCATCCCCAAATCCCACAATTACAGTGAAAACAGATTTTTTGGACAATGTCCACATACAATTCCCAGTAAATGACAAGAAATCGCAGATAAAAGTAGCTAATGAAGTGGGGACCAATCAGAAGCAAAGCCGTAGAAGGCGTTCACTTTCCGATTGGTTGTGGCTTTGCTGTACCTTCCAACAACAACTGTTCGGGCTGGTGGGGTTGAGTGGCGGTAGAGGAGGCCGACCGCCCGTTGGTCAAGTACAGCCCCGGTGCTTGGCTGGGGGGGGCGCTTCTTGGAGCGGTCCTCAGCTTCCAACAACAAATGTCTGGGCTGGTGGGTTTGAGTGGCAGCAGAGGAGGCTGACCGCCTGCATGCAGGAGGGAAATATATAATACATGATGTGCAAGTGAAAGTACATAATGTAAGAAACAGCAGAAATAAAACTAAATACAATAAAATGAATGTCAAAATACATAACCATGCACAGTCATGAGTTACAGTCAGTGTAAAACAAAATAAAATGAACACAATTCAAAATTAAGGTTTACATACCATACAGTACTGGGGAACAAGTGCAAAACAGAACTGGAAGCAATGCCACATAGCAGAAGATTATCATCACCACCCAAACTGCTAAGGTGCAAGACCTAACAAACCAGTGCAGGAGGAAAGCTAAGTAGCTATAATTAGCTGATTAAGCAGTTAGCCTGGAAGGGTAGGTCATTGCTCACAGCTGAGCAAGGGGGACATAAAACAAGGACAACTGGACAAGGGAACAGGGTTCTTTGATTGGAACAGTTGCAGGAAGGGGTAGAAAAGTCCTGAAGAAGGGTCTTGTGGAAGAAGAGGGACAAGGCTGAGCAGATAGACAGGGGAAGTGAGAACCACAGCTTGGAACAAGCATGTGTCAATGCTGAATGTTATTGCACTGGCACTGGCAGTGCTAGAGCTAGAGACGCATAATAGGAATGGCAGTGAAGTATTGAAGTGATGCCAGCCCCACCTCCACCCTGTAGAGAGTAAGAGGCATTGGGGTGTGCCTTTGGGTCATCAGCTATAACGCTCATGCCATTGTACCTCACCCTACCCTGTAGACACTGACAAGTGTTGTAGTGTGCTTTGGGGTCTTTGGGCATTATACTTACCCCATTCCATAAGGAAATACATGGACGTGGGTGCAGTATAGGAGCATGGGGTGAACTTTGTGGCCGAACAGTGCAAGGCACACCTCGATGCCTGTCAGTGGCTGCAGGGTGGGGATGGGGAGGTGGAATGGCATTAGCATTGCATCTGATGATCTCAAGTCACACCCCTGACACCTGTCAGTCTGTACCGGGTGTGGGGTGCTGCAGTTGGAAACCCTAACACCGTAGGCATGTGGTGGTAGTTTCACTCCACATTTTCAACATGGGCTTCTTGTCAGGCCACCTCATGAAAAGCAGCACAATCACTTTGTTAGCTGAAAGGTGGTTTTGCGCAGTGGCTATGGCATTTGGCGACAGAGGGACGATAACACATTTTTGGGCAGGATGTGGAGAATGACAAATGTATTGTTCATGAGGAGTCGTAAAAAAATGGCAACATTGAAAATCTGGAGTGACAATATGAAATATTGGTGAAGCACTGAGCATATATACAAACTGCACAACACACGTCCGTAACCCAATTATTTTTTGCAGTTTGGTAGCCACATTTGTAACATAGGCATTTTGGGACCTCCCCTTATGAACAGTCGCGCTGCGATTTTGTTAATCTGTCCCAAAAGTTGATTTCCTACAGCAACCATGCCATTGTGCGCCACAGGTGTGGAAACACATTTTGGGCAGGATGTGAAAAATGACAGCTGTACTGATCATAAGGAGGTGTGCAAAAATGCCAGTGTTGAAAACCTGGCATGGAAATATTGCAAATTTGCGAAGTTACAAGGGTGCGTGGAAACTGCGCAATGCACGCTTGCAACACAGTCATTTTATGGACTGTCAGCACCACATTTTCAACATAGGCATTTTTAGACCTCTGCTCATGAACAGTGTCACCGTCATTTCCTCAAATTGTCCCGAAATGTGATTTCGCACAGCAACCACACTATTCTGCGCGGGATGTGTGAAAACACATTTCGGACAGGATATATAAAATGACAGCTGTACTGCTCATCAGGAGGTGTGGAAAAATGCCAGTTTTGAAAATGTGGAATGAAAATATTACAAATTCATGGCACGTTAGCGTGCATAGAAGCAGCGTAATGCTCGCATAAATAGCCATTTTGGGAGTTTTGTCACCACATTTGCAACATACCGTAGACTATTTGACAGCCCCCCTCATGAACAGTGGAACTGTTGTGTCATTACTCGGTCTCGAAAGGTGATTCCATGCAGTGACCGCGAAATCACCTTTCAGGGCCGAATAACGTCATGACAGTGCCAGCAGTCATGAGGAGGGGTTCCAAACACCCCATGTTGAAAATTTGGTGCCAACATTCCCAAAAATGCCTGAGACATACATCAAAGTTGGAAAATCTCTATTTATTCCATTATACAACTTACCGGCATTTCCTCATTTCGCGGTTGGCTTTGAAGAGTGCAGGCATGTTCCTGGTCTACCGAAGATCATCGTGCCAGACTCCAGAGGTAAGTATGGGGGGAGTGTGGGGAGGCAGGGTGTGCAGTGGGTGGGTGCAGGTTGTGGGAGGGGGCAGGGAGACCGCCAAGGGACCATTTCCTTTTTTTACAGGGAACCAAAAAAACAAAACATTGTGGGACCATTTTTGTTTTCACAGGGGCACACTGGGGTGGGCTCCCAGCATGCCAATGGAGTCTTTTTGTGGGGGGGCAGCTGTAGTCAATGGTGGATTGGGCACCCCCAATGGCACACAACAAAAGAGGGGGTAATTTTATGCCGATGGGGATTAGGCCCCCTTTCAGCACACAAGGAAAGCGGGGGCAAGAGCTGAGGGGGATTGGGCACCCCCTCAGCATATAACAAATGGGGGTTCTTTATGCCGATGGGGAGTGGGCTCCCCAATCTGCACATACATTGGGGGCAGAGTAAGCCGACAGGGGGATTGGGCACCCCCAAAGTCTGCAGTTTAGCGGGCAGTGGGTCGCCATGTTTCTGTTGCCAGGGAAGCATGTTTGGAGGTCCTCTGTGTGTGATGAGCTTTGCTCACATTGCAGTGGACCTTTCCTTAGATGTGCTCACCACATTATGTAGCTTGGTGTGGCGCAGGCATGCAGGCTGATTGGGGAATGAGGGACGCACATACCGAGGCGTGCCCTGCATTCGCCCAACAGTGACTGTGCCTCCAAATCTGCACTACCCCAAGATGTTGGCTGCGCAAGCATGCCGACATAAAAATGATACAAGAAGGCAGCTTAACTCGTGGAAGTTTTCCTGGAGAGGGCACCAAAAGGGAAAGGGAAAGGAAAGCAATGTTCTGGAGGGGGTAGGTGGATGGAGGCAGGATGAATGACAGGTAGAATGGTGGTGGGGGGGATCCAAACCAGAATTTGGAGGTGAAGGTGGCACAGTGGGTGATACATCTGACACTGAGGGAAGGGAGGTAGCGGGAGGAGTAGAGACAGCAGTAGTGTGTATGAAGGGGGCAGTCCAAGGCAAAATGGCAGAAAGAGTGAAAGAGGCAGTCCAGTCTGGAAAGAGTGGACTTGGGAGTAGCACTGTAGATGAGGTCACTATACAGTAGTTGAGATAGGGAGTATCATATTTGTGACTAACTCATGACACCCAGAGAGAGGGATATCAGCTTTGTTCCTATAGAAAACGTCCAGTTTGAGATGGTTAGCATCGAAGTGAGCAGAGAAATCAAGATACTAATCCAACCAAATACCAATGTACATAAAGAAGAAGACATTCTCAATCACAATCCCATCATGGGTGCAGAGGGGAGAGAGTCTGGTGAGCCCCTGCCAAGGGATGGACATCAGAAGGCATTCAATGTGGTGATGCAAGCTTCATCAATATTACATTGCCTCAACTGCACTTCTCCTAGTGCAGCACCCTGTCACTAAACAGTGATGCCCAGACTAGAGATGTGAAGGTGGAAAACTTGTCTCGTGGAAAATTCTCAAAGTTTTACAAACTTTGCGAAATTCTTTCACTTTGTGGAACTTCACAGCAAAAAATTGCATTTTGATAGTATTTTTCAGTGGAAAGGTTGGAATTTTTTTCTGCAAAGTGTCTACTTTGCAAAAACTTTGGGATATTCAAAAAGCGACACTTTACAGGAATTTTGAGGCAACATTTTAATTTGCTGCATATCTGGCCAAGACAGAGTTTAAAATTAACAATGTATATGTTTTTCTCCTGTGAGAATAGGAATTTACATCATATGGGTGTAAATAGGTAGTGACACTGTGGGAACAAAACAACATGATGATGATGCTGCTGCTTAGTGGTGCAAGGCAAAACTCATTTTGAATAAATCTTTTCCTTTTACTGGTCTGATAAGGCCACACTTCTGTTTTTTTTTTTTGTTTTTTTTTGAGAGCTAAAATTCTCCAGGAGAGGAGCTACAGGCATCTAGATTGACACTGCAGTTTGGAAACCCATACTAAAAGTCCATCTCATATTGGATAGTATAAGAACTTGTATAAAGATGTAATTATACAAGCTCCCTAAAACAAACTAAAATTTAAGCATCCAGGACTATTGAACTACTGTTTTTCCATGCACCATTGACTGGAATAACAAGGCTATCACCATAGGTGCCAGAAGCAATGGGCATGGGCAGGGATGCCAGCCCCACACTTTTGCCCTCCAGTTTTCAAGGTGCCCCTTTAGTTAATGATAGAGAAGCAGTGGCCAGACAGTGTGAGAAGGCAGTTAGAAGAGCTAGCAGGATGTTGGGGTGCATAGGGAGAGGCATCACTAGTAGAAATAGGGAGGTGGTGATGCCACTATAGAAATCATTGGTGAGACCTCATCTGCAGTACAGAGTAGCTAGAGACAATTGGATAGACCATACCTATCCCTCCCACTTTTTAAAAAAAAATATGTATAGTGTCTTTTTAATGGATTTAATCTATTCCCCCACAACATCTGGAAAAATAAGCTGTAAAGTCTAGTTTCTAAAATTTGTGATAAAGGAAAGACAACTGCGACATACTGTAAACAGGGTATTATAAACTATTTCAGAATACAAATTTGTTTATGTTTAGTAAGTTTCCAGTGTTTCCATCGTAAAACTTTAGCTTCAATTTTTTTAAGAGCCGCTTCCCAATTATCCAATGATAAATTCTGAGTTCCAAATAGAATACCTAAAATTGAAAGAGGTCTAGAAGAAAAGTCTATCCCTGCCTGATGTGTTACCTCCAGTGTATTTACCCCTATCAATGATCCCCTAGTTTTAGCCACATTTAATTTTACATTATAAACCTGGGCATATGATTTAAAAGTTGACCGAAACACAGAAACCTGACTAGTAAGTGAAAAAAAAAAACACATGCATCATCTGCATATGCTTGTACCATCAAATTGTGTTGAATCCCAGGTCCACCTATCCCGGTCCATGTGGGGTGATCAATAATTAATTTTAAAAAAGGATCTAAAGAAAAGACATACAGCAAGGGGCTTAAGGGACAGCCCTGTCGTACTCCATTATGAAGCTGAAACCCATTCCCCACCTGTCCATGTGTGAAAGGGTGGATCTGAAAGGAGGAATATAAAAGTTTGACCAAATTAATCATTTCTTTAGGAAAATGATAAGGTTCCAAAACTTGAAACAAGAAGGGGTGATATACTCTATCAAAAGCTTTTTCCAAATCTGCAGCTACTATGCATCCTGAATTACGTGAAAGCGTCAAGTGCTCTATAATATCTCTAATAAGCATTAGAGATGTTTGAATGTTCCTATCTGGTAAACCACAAAATTGCTGTGGAGAAATTACTAATGCAGCATACTGTTTAAGTTGAGTATTAATGAGTGTGGCAAAAATGTTGTAGTCCGAATTAAGCAGGGTAATAGGTCTCCAATTTTTTATGTCATTTATATCACCTGATTTAAATAAATGTATCATCAGACCAGCTGAGAAGGAGGGGTACATTGTGTGCATTGTAATAAAATACTGAAAAACTAGTTTTAAACAAATTACTAGTTCATTTGTAAAAGCCTTGTAAAAGGCATTTGGCAAACCGTCTAAACCTGGGGAAGTATTATTATTTAAATGTTTAATAGCAGATTCTATCGCTATGTCTAGAAAAGGAACCTGTAAATCACCTACAGCATCTGGTATAAGGGGAATCTTTATATGCCGAAAAAAATCATTGATCTCATCCTGTAAGATAGGTTTATTAGGAATCAGTGAAGAAAAGTGTTGCCACATAATTTGTTCTGTCCCCTCAGTTGTTCCTATTTTAACACCATACTAGTCTCATAATGAAATTAAACTGGTAGAATCATGTAAAGATCTACATGCTTCAAAAGGGTCTCTAACTGGGGATATTTTTGTATTATTACTCAACATCAACTGTATTGTATATGCTCTGTCATATTGAAATAATTTCATACAGGCCTTAATGTTCTCTATTTGTTCTGAATAATTATATTGTGTTACATAAGTCAAGAAATAGAGTCGCTGTAATTGTTTCCTAAGTGTTAAATATGTTAAAAATTCCCTATTGTCAATATGCTTCCCAAATTTAATAAACCAAGTCTTAATATCCATCTTAGTGTCTAACCATCATTCTCCTAAATCAGGGTATAAAAAGGCTACTGATAATCGAGCAATAAGCAGTGAGGAAACATTAGATTTGACAAAACTATCTGTTAAAATAGAAGTATTCAGTCTCCATCTTGTACGTTGTTTTGAATAATAAGGCCCAGGCCCAATATAATAAATAAAAAAAAAAATGATCTGAAAATTCTATTGGTTGTACCTTATATCTCCCCTCTGGGACATTAGCTGAAACAAATAAGTGATCTATAGTAGTTTTAAATTTACTGCACTGATATGTGAACTGTGGTCCACCATTCTGAAATTTTGCACAATTAACCAGGCCTGCTATTTTAATCAACTGTGTAAGGGCATTAGTATCACAATATACTTTGTTTTTATTTGCTTGTTCTGAGGCTGACATATTGTGGCCAATATTACAATTAAAATCTCCCCAAAACAAGACATTGTATGAGGTAACCAGATAGGCCTGTGTAGAATTTAATATAGCCACTCTTTCAGCTTTACCCTGGGGATTATAAATGGTAATAAGTATGCAGGCCATAGTATCCCATTTACCATCTAAGATCAGCACACAACCTGGACATTAATCAATTAGTTTAGATAGGGTAAATTTATAAGAATTGAAAAGAATACCAACTCCGTCCGCCCTTTCAGGGCCAAATGACCAATAAGATGGTCCCCAAGGCCAATCTCTTTGAAATGTAGACATTTGTTCTACTGAGAACATCCAGGTTTCCTGTAGGAAACAAATATCAATTTTTTTCCATGAATAACTTGAAAAACTGCTTGTCGTTTCATATCATTCAGGATGCTATGAGTGTTAAATGATCCTTATGTATAACCTGTCATTAATATGGTTTATTTTTTCCTTTTTTTCTTTTTCTTCCCTTTATAATCCTCCATAGTCAGGTTGAAGGGATCCACATTTGATTTTTGTGAATCCAAATCTCCCTGATCCATTTCTGAGTCTCCCCAAAACAAGGCAGCATAGGAATTATCGGATTCAAATGTAGGTCGTGTCAAACAAATCTAATAGATTTCTTTGACTGGGTGACCAAAGTAGTAGACCAGGGAGAGGCTGTGGACATGGCCTACCTAGATTTTAGCAAAGCATTTGATACAGTCCCACACAAAAGATTAATACACAAGTTAGCCAGCCTTGGAGTGGGTCCCAAGGTGGTAGCCTGGATAAAAAATTGGCTAGACAACAGAACACAAAGGGTAGTAGTAAATGGAGTCCACAGTGAAGAAAGGAGGGTTACTAGTGGGGTACGCAGGGTTCATTACTAGGACCGGTCCTTTTTAATGTCTTTATAAGTGACATTGCAGAGGAACTGGAAGGAAAAGTATGTCTCTTTGCAGACGACACAAAGATTTGCCACAGGGTTTATACACAAGATGGAGTGGAAAGGATGAGAAAGGACTTGGCAAGGTTGGAGGAATGGTCAGATGTATGGCAGCTCAGATTCAATGCAAAGAAGTGCACTGTAATGCACCTGGGAAACAAAAACCATGGGAAGAGTACACAATGAGGGGTGAGATACTGACAACAGTAAAAATGGAAAGGGACCTGGGGGTAATTATATCAGATGACCTAAAGGTGGGCAAGCAATGTGAGAAGGCAGTAAGGAAGGCTGGGGGATACTGGGATGCATAGGGAGAGGCATCAATAGTAGAAAACAGGAAGTTGTTATCCCTCTGTACAGACAGTTGGTGAGACCCCATCTGGAGTACTGTGTGCAGTTCTGGAGACCCTATCTCTGCAAAGACATAGACAGAGTGGAGGCTGTCCAGAGGAGGGCAACCAAAATGGTGCAGGGTCTGCACCAGAAGACATATGAAGAAAGACTAAAGGAGCTTAATATGTATACCCTTGAGGAAAGAAGAGAGAGGGGACATGATAGAAACTTTCAAGTGCCTCAAGGGAATCAACAAAGTCCAAGAGGGTAGAATCTTTCAGAAAAAGAGATGTGCAAGAACAAGGGGGCACAATTTGAAGATATAGGGGGGACAGCTCAGAGGTAATGTGAGGAAGTATTTTTTCACAGAGAGGGTTGTGGATGCATGGAACAGCCTCCCTGAGGAGGTTGTGGAGTCAAGAACATTGGGGGAATTCAAGAATGCATGGGACAGATATAAGGTGGTCCTAGTGGGGGGTAGGAGGAAGTAAACTGTTGGTTAACTAGGATCTGCAGTTTATCTGTTAGGTAGGAAAATGGGCAGACTAGGTGGGCCAAGCGGTCCTTATCTGCCATCACATTCTATGTTTCTATGTTTCTAGGTGGGGGCAGTTTAAGCGGGTGGGGGACTTTGGTTTAATAGATCTTGTGGACCTTCTACAAGGCAATGTAGAGTCCTCCTCTCCCCCCCCCCGGATTGTCATAGCACACTGGAGGAAAAGTTACAGGATTGCTGATGGCTACTAGATCAAGGTTTTTAGAGGGGGATGTTTGGGGGGTACAGGGAAGGCAAGGGAAGGAACAATTTGTAGAGGTTTGCTAATCTCTGTAGTCATCAGGGAAGTAGCACAACCTACTTCAGTTTCAGCTTCTTTTGGCAATGTGTTCTGCGGAGGAGGAGGAGGGGTTGGGGGAGAGAGGAGGAGGGGCAGAAGAAGGAACTTCAGCACTATCCTGTGCTTTCTATATGAGTAATTCTGGGCTCATACAAGAGGCCTTGTTCTTGGCAGCCCAGGGGCATTCCTCAAAAACATGACCATATTCTTCACAGAGATCACAACGAGTGTGATTACAGCACTGCATAGCTATATGACCAATTTCCCCACAGTTATCACAATGGGGTCTATCGCATGAACTTGATAAATGTACCCTTGAGCCACATTTATAGCACGCTCTAGGCTGTCCCCATAAAAACACATGCCCCTGTCCCTTCACAACATAAAGGAATTGGAAATATGTTCCACTCCTATATCAGTTTGCCTCAGTTTTACTTTATATTTCCAGCTGCCAGTCCAGAACATTTCCGTGTCCAAGATTGCCTCAGGCTAACTAAGCACCTCACATTTCTGAGAGAGCCAGTAAGTAATGTCCTCCACATGTACCCTTCATTATGAAACATGTTTTATAAAAGGTTTAGAAAGTGGTATCACTAAAAAAGGTGTCCATGTGGGGGGAAACTTAACCTGTCCATAACGTTCCCAAAATAAATCCAGAGCATGTGCAGTCCGGAAACTAACATCAAAGCTATCCTCTCCATAAATATTTATGAAGGCAAAAACTTCTTTAGGTGTAAAATGCAAAGAATCCTTCAATAAGTATTTTCCCACGTAGTATCTTTCAGGCCTATCAACTAGTCCCCCTTTATATCTAATATGGACGGCATTCCTTCTGGGAGCCACTTCTTTTTTAATTTTAGTAAACAAATCTGATAATAATGGCTTTTAGTTAGATTTATCATTCTCTTCAGGATGTTCCTTATCTGGTCCTTGTTTATGCCCTTCAGGAAGTGAGATCTGAGGCCTAGCAGTGTCAATAGGTAGTCCTGTACCATAATCTGAAGTTGCATCCTGCTTTCCTGGCCTTGCCTTCTGCCAATCTTCTGAAAAAGGAGGGGCCATAGGGGACTGCAATGTTTGTGGTTTATCCCCATGTCCTGGTCACCAAATGGGAAGTGCTTGTGAAAAATTAAATGTTAAGTCCCAAGCAGGGTCTTGGAGCCAAGTATCTCCTGTCTGCTGTTTCCAACCAGCTGCCAACAATGATTCTTTAGTGGACCAAGATTCTCCCAATTCCTGTTTTTGAGATAAATCCACCTCAGATTGTCCACACTGTTTAACATTCTTTACATTATCCAATAATTTCACAGAGTAGTTCTTTGATTTAATGTCCTCTATATTAATTATTGGCATTTCACTTCCTCCTCGCTTAGGAAAGGAAAAGGAGCTGATGTTTTGTTGTTCATTATTTTTTGTCAGAAATTTAGTAACATTTCCCCCATCATCTGTGTTGGGGACCTGAGACCCAGGATGCTTAAAAACAAAACCTGCTGTTTTCGTCAGTTGGGATCCAACAAGTGAAACATCCCGCCCTGACACATCAGCTTTATTTGGTGTTAGTTGCTTTCTGGATAAACCGAGGGAATTCTCCGAGCATTCCTCAGTAAAATCTGATGTAAGAGATGAAGCCTCAGGCTGTCGGCAGACATTCTGCGTAAAACTGCCAGCCTGCATATTATTCGTGTCATTTAACGCAATAGAAAACAATCCATCAGCTGATGGTGACTCACCCAACTTCAGCGGGGCCTTTGATGTTACTTCAGTCTGTCGGCTGCTAACAAGCCACTCCGATTTGCTGTCAGAAGGAAAAATCTGCAAGACTTCATTACCATTTGTACGTGGCAGCTGAGCAGTACACTCACATAGCTCCGTCCTTCCTTCTCAAGCCAGCCATAATTTTGCAGCTTGTAAACCAGATTGCGATGGAACATTTTTAGAGCCCAATTCATTAGATTCCTTAGTCACAGACGTCTCCTCTTTCTCCAAAATTTTTGCCATACTTAAATCTTCAGCAGAATGAAAAATCTCCGAGTTTTCTTCATTTAAAGTTGCTTGCATTGCTAGATAGTCTTCAGCATTAACAGCCTCTGGCAAAATACAGGTGGGAGAGGAGGCCTGCTCTCTCACCAGTCCTGTATCCACACTCGCCAAGTGCTCCCTCCAAGTGGTCATCTGCAAGTTCAGACAGCATGCTCCCCCTGCTGTCAACAAGAGAGTAGGGGAATTTCCCCGGTGTCCTGGCCAAATTTCCCTCATTCACTAAAAATACCACCAACAGCTTAATCTTGTTCAAGGTCAGTTGGCATTCATCTGTATCCCCACCCCCCTTCCCCGGTTCGTGCCTGAAAATAGGCAGGATTTGTCTAGTGCACTCACCCGGTCAACAAAAACTAAATAAAATAAATAAATGTAGCAAGTTTACCAATCATATTCTTAGGGACATGGACCTTAGAAGGGTAACGGGTGCTGTCTTTGTCAACCTGTCTAAAGCTTTTGACCTGGCTGACCACACCCTGTTGCTCTCCTCCCTCCACACCCTTGGCTGCTCTACTGAGACCACACAGTGGTTCCAAAGTTACGTTTCAGATAGATCTCAGTCAGTATGTATAGGACCTTCCACCTCCCCCGCCCTCCCAGTCACTACCAGTGTACCCCAGGGCTCCATCCTGGGCCCACTCTTATTCTCTTTGTTTATAAACTCTCTCCCCTCTGACTGTCTTACTTGTGATGCCCTATTTTATGCAGATGGCCTTGTCCTCTTTACTAGTGACAAGGCTCTTAAGAATATATCCAGGGCTTTATCCAATAACTACTCTGCAGCGCACACCTGGTACCACTCACATCGCCTAATTGTTAATGCTAAAAAAACTAAATCCATGCTATTTGGATCCAAATCCTTCCTATCTAAGGTCTCTAAGGCTGGGTCCACCCTCTCAGTAGTCTCACCAAATGACATTGTACTTGAAAATATACTAACTTTCAAATATCTGGGAGGGTTCCATGTCATAATAGCGATCGCAAAACAGCAATCGCTATTTTGGTGTGTGCATATCGCTGATAAGCATTTCAGAAATATACAATTCTCGGCGACCCCACTTCCGGCATCACTTAGTGGTTTTGTAGAGTGTACCCCATGCCCCCACATCCCCTTTAGATTGCCAACCCAGGGGGTGTGCCATGAGGAGGGGCAAAACTCGGTGAGGGAAAAAAAAGGGCGGCCGCAAACAGCGGCAAAATACTTGCCCCTGTCCATCCTGAACCCAGTATCTACTGCACTGTAGCTAGCCACCCTCTCCACCACACCACAGGGCTGACTCAGCTGCAGCAGGCTCACCTTCCTCTCTAAACCCTCACTTCTATCACTCCTCTCCACCTCTGTATCCCTCCCCTTCCAGTTGCTTTCCTTGCTATTCCATCGCTACCTTTGCAGGGCAGCTGATGATGATACCGCTATAAATGAGTCACTTTTTTTACAGTTGCTCATTTATTATCGCTATCATCACTGGATACCATCTGGGAGTTATCCTGGGCCCATCCCTCTCCTTTTCTGATCATATCTCCTCTGTTATCTGCCGTATTAACTAGACACTTGGTGTGGCTTATCTGATAAAAGTCACTCCTAACCAGGGAAGCCCATTTAGCCATTGCTCAAGGGAACCTGCTACCCTTGATTGGCTACTGCTCCCCTATTTCCTCACACACATCCTCAGCCTTGCATGCGCACCTCTGCTCCATGTACAACAACATTCATTGTTTCACTCTCCTGCCACCATATTTCATTCACCACTGCCTCCTCTAACAGACCCTTAGCTGGCTCCAGCTACATTGCAGATTTGATTATGGGCTTGGCTGCCTCCTGGACAGTGCCATCAGGCATGGCAAAGCCTCCCCTTTACTTCTCTCCTCAAGACCAGAACTCCCTCAAGGTGTCTGCGTGCATCCTCAGTCCTCCCTGGATATCCCGAAAGTCTCCTCAGCTATAGGTAGCAGAGTGTTATCTGTAGTTGCTCCCACTCTGTGGAACAGAAACCCCATGTCCATCCACTCTCTGGACTCCCATGCCACTTTCAAGATACATCTCAAATCCTGGCTGCTTGATGAGGCCACATGCTATTGCTAGTTTGGATACCCCCACCACCACCACCACCACCTTTCTGACTTTTCCATCTTGGGATGCTTTGGTCTCACCTGCCCTCTCTCATCTCTTTGGACTCCTGTCTTACATCCCTCAGTACCTGCTTCTGGGGCTCTTCCACTTGACTATTGTCTTTTATGTTTTTTTGTATTTTTTTTAACATCATGCATTAATTTGCACTGGCCACTTATCCTTGGTAAATAATTGTATAATAATTGTTGCTTATCATGATGTACGGATTGTTTTTTTCAGCCTCTCATTTATTTTATTTTCCTATGTCACTTTCTCTGTTCACCAGTGATGCCTGTATATCCACTTTGTTCACCGATGATGTCTTGATATCCAAATGGCTTGTACTCATTGTATAGCTTGTCACTACCTCTGTAACTGCCGCCTGTGTGGCCCGGGTCATGCATGAAAACAGTCCCCTGCATCAGTGCACTTAGCAGGTTACCAAAGACAAAATAAATAAGTTGCTTTTGCACTTATTTTAGAGTGACAGAACTTTTGTTCTTTAACCACTTTAAGTTAGTACATTTACACACCATACTTACTCATACCTGATTAGGAAGCAGGGGGAGGGGAACATGATGAACTTAGAGTACTATCTGACCACAAATTGCTATGTTCCTATGTATTAATGTGTGGAAAACCTAACAAAACAAATATAATTTTAACATTTATTATTTTTAGTTTGTTTACAAAGGATTTTCCCGCTGTTTTGCAACATCTCATTTCTAGTGCGGTCCTGCTGCTACCCGTTTCCACAGCTGGGTGGACTGGAGCACTGGAAGGTTAAGTTATGTGCCCAAGGACACAGAGTAAGTATTTGGCCATTCTTAGGCTTAAACCTATGAAATCTTACTTCTCAAGCCATTGTTCTAACCATTAGACTTCACTACATCCTCACATTTTGATTTCAAATTTTAACATGTAGGAACAACTGTTCCTAGCTGTATTAGTCATTGTAAAGCTAGACTCATTAAACAGTAGGCTGTATTTTATTGAATCAATATAAAAATTGCAGAGATGTTGTAGTACATGTTTTGGGGCCACACTGGTCCCTCATGTGTGTCTGTCTGTCTGTCTGTCAGTCTATCAACTTACCTACTGTTTTATCTAGAGGACACAGGAAACCTGGTTTCAAATCTCTCCAGATTCACTGAGAGTACTGCACATGCCGTATGACTGGTCCTAGAGCAAGTCTCTTAACCTCATGAGCATCAGTCTTCCCAGCAGTAAAAATGGACAAAAGTAGGATCCCACTGAAAATAAAATATTACATTTCAGTGGGGAAATCCTGTGAAAATAAATTGTAAAACAAAACGTGGCAGCCTTTGGCTCTTGGACTCGAAGCAATCTACTTGCCCCTCCTGATCTACAGTCATCCCTGCAGTCATATAATTCAGTAATTTAATTAATTAGGGTTGAAGCAGGACCCCATGTTAAAGAAAATACTACATTTCAGTTGAACTACATGGGATAAATAAACTCTATTTATACAGATTTACAGTAGTCAGTTCTCAAAAACATTTGAGAGTAGCTGCCAAGTAACTTTTATCGTGTGTACTGAGCAGTACAGACAACATGCATTTAACATTGCTGGTCACTGATACTAACACTATGCCTAACTTCAGATTGTCTTATCGGCACATACCTCATTCCTCCTGGACAGACTGAGACAGACAACAAGCTTTGGAGAAGAATGGCCTTAGCAATGTGTTTATTTAGTAGCCAATTGTTAACATTACATACAATACATGGCGTGATGTGTGCAGCCCGGTGGTCTGGAATGGTAAGTTCAATTCAATCAGTTGTTCTGATTCACATACATTGGCCGCCCCCCCCTCCACAGGGGGCCACCTTCCAATCACCAAAACCCTGCGAGGACTCTGGCTCCAAGGCATGAGGGATGGCTCTCTGGACCGGCTGCAAACATGTCGTTCCCCATCAGTGGACCTCACCAAGCCATGAGCTTACACCCAAAAGACTGCCTTCCTGACTGTCCCCCTCTTCATAGGGGGTGGGGACCTCAGCCATCCAGCACCACCCCCTGTCAGCCTCAGGGAACCTGGCTGCTTGAGACTTGTGATCCTCTGTTACCCCCTCTACACAGAACTTCCAAGACAACCGAGCCGCCCCCATATGCTTTACATGTTCGTGACTGTGATGACCTGACCTAACCTAACCTACTAACCTAACCTATACTATCTATCACCTAACCACTTCCCCCTTGCTGGAGAAGGCAAAAACCAGAAAACCCTGTGGGGAAAAATGGTGAAAATTCATTTTCAACCACTAAGACGATCCCCATATTGGGGCAGCAAGTTCCCTATGCCTCCCCTTGTTCTCCCCCTGCTTTTACGAGGGTGTGGTTTGGCTGGGTTCAAACCTGAGGGCAGGAGCAAAAAGAGAACACTTCTCCTGTGCAGCCCTTTTTATGGGCTGCACTCCTCCCCCTGGTCCCAAGTCACCTTCCCCCTGGGAACCTGCCTACCCCCCATGCCCCTAGTGGGTGGCTACCTCCCCTTGCCCACCTAGGTGTCCTTCAGTCCTGCCCTCACACAAATCCCCACCTCCTGTGATACTTTGGAGGCCCCCTTATTAAAGTCATATGGCGATGTCACAGCGACATTTCTATAGTGAAGTACATTACAGCAGCAAGTTGCTGTTGCCGCTGTAATGTACCAGTGGGACCCTGGCACTGCTTTCTCTGGGGTTTGCCCTCCCCTCCCCAAATCAACTCCAACCTGGAGTTGACAATCCTTAGTTATGTGGGATGCGGGGGGCAGAGCTGCATGGGTTGGGGAGGCAAAGCCCCCAAAACAGACATTTTTCCCCACAGATTTATGCTGCCCGCAACTTGCGGTCGACATAAATCCATTTCTGTAGTGTCGCGTCGGACAAAGGTTGTCGACACTGTGCATGGCATTATAAAGCAACATACTGAGTTGAATAAATGGTGGAAATACTGCCAACTGCTTTTACAGATTATCGTAACCCATCCTGCATCACAATTTGTCATATTAGTAGTTCCTCACCTGGAGGAACATTTATGGCAGATTTTATTTTCTCTGTTATCCTTTCATTATTTCTCATCTAATAGATCTTTAGTTGGGCTAGGGGGACATTTTAATTTGCTGGCAGAATTTCCATGAAGTTTCAGGGTTAACAGAGCAAAATATTTGCATTTCAAAGGCTGACATTTGTTGCATTTGTTTATACAAATTGGCTGATTTGTGGGAAACAATTACCAGATCTTGAATTTCTTGCTTATTTTTTTTTACTTGGTAGACCTGTCTCATTCCTGTCAAAAGAAATCTGCAATTCCCATACTCAGAGAAAACAAATTCAAGTGAAACATTGTCACCCACTTACCTTCAACTGTAATACAAAGAATAAATAAATGCTTAGAAAAAGTAGCCAATATGGAAAGAGTGGAATTTTTAAAAATCATAAGTTCTGTATTTCTTTTTATTTATTATTTCTCCCCCAGCCATGTATGACCAGGTATTTATTTATCCTGATTCTGGGGTTTTATCCTAATCAAATTGGTTGATCCCTGGTCCCCCCGGGATCCACGCCAGCCAACATTTCCCATGGTGGAGGCTCCGACATTGTGGGTTAAGATCCAGTGTTGGCAGGTACTTGTACCCAAGTGAAGCCAGGAACCCAGGCTGTCTGGGTTTCTCCTCACCCTCCCTCCTTTCCTTGGCTTGCACTTAGTTTTCTGTTGCCTTGGCTGCACCCAGCAATGTACTGCAGAAGAAATAGGCACCCTTGGCCCACTGCCAGGGTCACCACAGCACCAGTGGCACATCACCATCTCTCCTCGAATGCCATGTACTGCCAAGCAGCAGCTGCTGCAATCAGGCCTCACCCCTTACATGGCACCCCCAGGTCATTCCCACACATCGGTTGCCTGCACCATGGGGCCCTGCAAATCCTGTATTTAATACCTTTGTCACCAGCTTTATGAATTTTGTAGGTTTTTCAAAGTTTCATGAAACTTGCAGATGCCAGCAGTCCACATTTTACCCAGCCCTAATCTTTCTGTAATGTTCTCCAGTGTAAAGCGTTATGCATTACATTTGTAGGATATGTGCTAAATAAAATTAAAGCATATTAGTGCATACCATAAAACAATCAATAGGTTTTGTTAAACAGGCATTGCTTAGCTGGAAGCAACTTTTCCATCTATAGGTATTAGCTGATGGTACAGCTAAAGACCATTTTTCAACAATTGCAGTATAGTGTAGAGGTTAGAGTAATAAATGGAGAATGAAATTTGCACACCCATCAGACTTGGGTTTGATTCCCACAACCCCCACTTGCATACTGTGTGACACTGCGCAAGTCACTTAACCTCCCCAGTACTCCCACGTCACCCTGGAAAACAGGCACTTGTGCCTAGTGGGCCTTACCTGTTTACCAAAGAATAAAAATAAATAAATTAATAAATAAAATGAGCCTGCAATAGTCCAAGTTTAAGAATTTAAAACATTTCAAATATGAAACATTTAGTAGCGTGACAAAATTAGCTGGAAAGACTAGCTGAAAATAACTAAATGCTTGAAGCTTAAATTGAGTTCCTTTTGCTAACATGTTACACAAAGTGCTACACGAAAGGACAAATTGCAGTCACAGAGTGAACTAAACAGTCATCAGTACATAAAGCCCTGTTTACATGCCTGCACTTCTGTAAGCCATGGTCCATGTTGGTGCTCCACCTGACCTCCTGAGTTTAGTTTCTGCTCAGTTTACACAGATCATCTTTGTGCCAATGCAAGACATGCTGGAAGAGTCCAGGGAGGAGGATACTAGGAGGCACAGGGGGATACTGGGAGGTTACTTGTGTATCAGAATTAACAGTGCAGCCCGTCCACATAGCTACTTACACAGCTCAGTCTGGAATGTGTCCCCAGGTTTGCTATGGCTTTGGGAGCGGATCCAGGACTGACTTATTGTGGTTGGGTAAATGTCTCTCCACACTGCCACATTTGCACCACAACAACTCGAGCATTTGGGTTGGTACAGTGCAAACATGGCAATGGAAATTGGCCTTAAGATTTTTTTAACAGTCTCACACAGCCTATTGTGACAAGATGTTTATTAGCTACTTCCCGTTTAAATTAAAAAAAAGTCTAAAGTCTAGTTTACACAGTCGCATTTGCACAGCAACAACTCAAATGCAAGGGTTATTGCAGTGCAAATGTGTGTAGACACTTATCCAGTCACAGTAAGTCAGACCTGGAACTACTACCCAAGACACAGCAAACCTGGGGATGCATTTTAAAGCAAGCAATTCAAGCAGCCATGTGGACAGGCTGCCCTGCTTGCTCTGTAGCAGAATTCATTTTCCAGTACTCCTGTGTCTCCCACACCTTGTGATATCAATCCTCTAATCTTGAGTTCCACATTATTTCTTATCAGAATCCTATTTTTAGAAAGTTTTTGAACTCAATGCAATTATATTTATTTCCCTCTAGTGCATACCACAGTTGATACATAGCCTACTACATCATTCAACTTTTAAGCATTACCCATTTGTTTGCACTCTGAATCCTTAATTTTGCATCTATTAATTTATACAGAAAAATAGAGACAATAGTACCAGCAATATTCCACTTAAAAAGAAGACTGTAGTGACTATTGGTTGATTTATGCTCCCCAGCTAACCTGGGGTGGGGGGAGGAGGTATGGCTTACATGCAGTTGTTAAAGCTTATAAGAAGCGATAAGTTTCTTTCAATTTCTTTCTAGTTAAATCCAATAGATATCATCATTATCTATATCCATGTTATGATATAACTTCTTAAAACTCAGTGTTTCCTTCAGGAAGTTCCACTAATGGTCCTTTTTGAATTTGTGTATAGTTGTTGAGTGCCATGGTTCTAATATGAGCCTTTTTGTAGTAACAGTACCCAAACTAAAAATATTTTCTTGGCTCAAGGTAAATTTAAGCTCCTCTGTATTATTAAATAGGAATACATTGCAATTAAATGGTAGTTAGACCTCCAAACAAATTTTCCATTTGTAATTTAGTTTGCTGCTACTGTTGTGTTACTTGGGGGCAGCTCCAAAAGCAGTGGATTAAATTTCCCCTTTACCACATCCCTGCCAACATAAATTACAGTATTGATTTTTGTTTCTGTTTTTTCAGGTGTATACTATGCTGAATCAATGATTTTATACTGTAGCATTTTTATTTTTTGCAGAAATATGATTTTTGTTTGCCTTAATTCTAAAATGCATCCATTGTTGTTGTGAAAATTATGTTTAATTCTTTTTATTCTATGATTTATTAACATTTCTTCTAGCATCTTTATTTCTACTTATCAGCATTTCATAAATCCCTGCTAAAAGTTTTTCTGCACCTCATACCATCTGCTGTTTGTGAACTCATTCTTCTGGGGTATTTTAATGTTAATTGGCTCTCCCCAGCCTCCATGTCAATAACCCAAAGGACAGAGTCCCTTAAAGAGCTGTGACACTTTCAGGTTAACCTTAGCAAAACATAATGTTTAGACACAGTCCAGCTTGTACTTCCCATTAGTTCTGTATTTCACCTCCCCATTATTTATTACTGAGGTAATTTGCATGAAAACAGGATTTCTGCTCCTGAAGAGTTTATCTATTCCTGCTGCTTTCTCCCTACCTGAAGTCATAGAGCACTGCTTGTGACTTCACAGTTACTCCCATGGCAACAGACTGTGATGTCACAACAGAGGATTATAACTTGGAGTAGGGCATAAGGTACAGAGGCAGATGAACTCAAAATAAACTCTAAGGAACAGCGATCATATATTTATATACTTTTCCTTAGTAATAAATTGTGGGAAGGAGACATACATAAAATATAAATGGAATACAAGCAGAATTGTACCAAATTATTATGTTTTTTTTTTTTTTACGTTTTCTTTGAGGCATCAGTAGATCTTTAATCTTATGCAAATTGCCTCTGATCCTATTTGGTTCAACCCACGATCTCAAAACCACACCCTTTTGGACTGGGTTCTCTCCTCCCATCCCCATAGTATAGTTGTAGCTGGTATATTGCCTGGCACTTTCAGTGACCACTGCATGACATTATGTGTAAGAAAGATTAGATGCCCTCCCTCCTCTCCTAAACACATCTGGTACAGATTCCTTTAGATCATTCAACACTCAGGCCCTACTGTGTGACCTTGCTGCATCAGATTGGAAAGCCTTCTACACCACATCTGACACTGACATTGCCTTCTCCTTGTCACTGAAAATTCTACGCAATCTCAGACAAACGCACCCTGCTGAAAAAATCTAGAGTAAAATCACATCATCACCCCCTGAATTACCCCTGACTTCTTTGATCAGTGCAAGTACCATGATCTTGCCTGATCATGTTATAAATCCTTTCATTCTCTTACTGACCTCCTCAGGTATAGGTTTAGTATGAATTCCTCTACAAAGACTGTTAGGGTTGTGAAATTGTAATATGTCAAGACCAGCTTCCAGAATAACCTAAACAATTCATCAAAGTTCTGGAAAGTAATTCATTCCCTTTTTGACCCTCTCACCTAATTTGACCCCTCAGTTCTTCTGATCAATGGTTCACCTGTATCTGAACCTTGCTCTGTTGCTTCATACATTATTGAGTTCTTCACCACTTGTACTCTCCCTTCCTCTGCACACCTCCCACAACTCTTTAATACCAAGCTCCTTACTCGCTCCCCCCAGGGTTTCTATTTCTCTGCTCTTACCACCCAGAAGAACCTGACTGCTCTTTATTCCCTGAATTTGAATACATTTAGCCCAGATGGTCATGATCCTAGACTTCCGTATATCTCTGCTTCTGCCATTGCATCTCTTTCAACCCATCATTTCAACCTCTCCTTCTCTCTCAGTGCAGTTCCACAGACCTAAAAGTTGGTTAAAGTTATACCACTACACAAAGAAGAGGGGGGACCCTTCCTCCTCTGGTAACTACCAGCCTATTTCCCTCCTCCCCCCCCCCGTCTTACCAAGTTGCAACAGAAGCTTGTCTACCAAAGACTCTCCAATTTCCTCTCCTCCTTTGATTTCCTCTCTTCATACAAGTCTGGTGTCAGGAAAGACCACGCCCACCATCTCCTGCCTGTTGCGTGTAACTGATTATATCTTCTCAGGGGTGGATCAGGGTCATATCATGGCAGTCATCTTCATTGATCTGGCCAAGACCATTGACTCAGTGTCTTATTCCCACAGCCACCTAGGTTCATACTGTGTGATCCTGAGCAAGTCATTTAACTTCCTTGTGCTCCCAGGTCACATCTGAAAACAAGCTTTGGCTTTAGGTACTTTTACAAACAGGTTTCTGTAATGGAATGACTGTTACAGAAACAGTATGCAGTTACATCCCCTGTGTCAAATGCATCTGTTCCATTCCCCTGGTGAACGTTCAGCCACACCGCAATCTCTACCTTCCTTGGTTCATCTCGATGTGTTCTATTTTGCCTGGCTGTGTAAAACAGCCATTCCCGCAGCAGTACAAAAACAGTCATAGAGCACCACACTCCATGGGGGAGCTGAAACATCAAAATACTGAAAAAGGAGCTGGGGGGTTGCCGGAATACCTTCTGTGTAAAGTGAACCACTAACGAAACAGAGTACAACAGTGGTACATAGGTAATGGTCATTCTGTTGTATTCACCTGGGTGTAAAAGCACCTTTAGTGTGCTACTCCTGGTTAAACAATGTTCCATTCTCTCCTGCTGAATAAGCTGGGTTTGGCTGGTCTCTCAGCTCCTGCCATGGATTGGTTCCATTCTTATCTCACAGACTGTCTATAGTCAGTACAGAGAGGAAGCACCCTGTTACCTCCTCTTCCCATCCAGGCAGCGTTCCATCAGGGCTCCATCCTGAGCCCCATACTTTTCTCCAGTTTCTTCAATGACCTCCCTTAAGCCTGTGCAAACTCGCATACTCACATGTTTCAGATGACACAGTTATCTACACTTCTGGCCTCTCCACCACTGATGTGAAAGGTCTGCTACATCAAGACTTTTACAATGTCTTGCGAGGGTTCCAGTCTAACCAGCTTCGGGTCAATATTAAACAAAATCTGGTTAGAGCCATAGTGGCTGATACTGCAATAATATTGAAATAATTTGGATGCACATGCTCATAAGCCCCCATCCCACCTTTTTTGTGTACCCCTGAGAGGTACTGAGCTATGCACTGCATCTCTTTGCCTGTAGAATGTTTGAGTAACCAGCTTATGTTCAGTGCACATAAAAATAAATAGCTAAGAGCGATGGGCATATTGTTGAATTAAGGGGAGGTCAGAAGGTCATACAGTGCAAATGGATTAAAATTATAGACCAATAATGCACTCATTGAGGAAACTGTGGGGGAGGGGGCATTCCTCCCATCTTGCTTGTATGTATCCAGCTAAATGTGGCTATAAGCGAACATGTACATATACCACCAAACTGTTGTTTCATAAAAATCTGCAGAACCATAAGAATAATTAAATGACGGGCAAATAAAAATAGTAGCAGCAGTATTTGAAAGTCAGAATAAAGTGCTTGTTGCTGTGCAAAAAATAATCTGTGTAAAGTGAAGTGATGTACAAAATATGTGTAATCAACAAAATTATGTAATGGTTTCAGTCTGAAAGACAGTTTAGATACAAGTATGGTAGCAGCTACTACTGGGCTCAACTTGTCCATTCTGTAAAACTTTCTTGTAAAAAGGTAAGTATTGTTGAGATGGCCAAACCTACTCCTTTTAATGAGGCGCAATGGAGTATATGATGCTGAGAAAAAAAGCTAAGAAGCTGTTTGTTATGCAATGCCGAAAGTGAAGCTGTCCGTATTTAGTTTGCTAAATCCCTACTGTTCACTGAAAAGGTGTAAGAGGAAAATCCTCAAACCACAGAGTATGAAGGGACAGCCAAACCTGGTATGTTACAGATGATAAAGCAGTCAAATGTGAAGTCAGAGAATAGCAGAGATTTAGTAAACTGACAGGAGACATCTTCACTTTGGACATTTCATAACAGACAGCTTCTTAGCTTTTCTTGGCCCAATGCCCCAGTGTTGTGGAGTTCCACTGGGTTTGGTCCTCTTGCATCTTTTGTTTATGGTGTACATGCTGCCTTTTGGAGACGTTATCAAGCTTTATGGGTTTTCATTGCTATGCCGAAGATACCCAGCTATGCCTGTCTTGCGCACCTGGAAACCAGATGGCAGTCTCTGTGTTTAACACCTGCCTGGCCGAAATCCAGGACTGGATGACTCAAAACTGGTTGTGACTCAATCCAGAGAAAATGGAGGTACTGGTGGTGGAGCTGGGTTATCAGTGAGGTGGAGGGGTACAGAATAGTGACCTTGGTCTGAGACTGGGTGGCTTATCCTTGATCCCCTCCACATGGGTTAGGGATCTAGACGTGGTACTTGATGATGGCCTGACACTTGATGCTCAGGTGTAGTCCATCATCCAAAGTGGCTTTTATCATCTGTGAAACATTGCCTGGATCCATTCCCTGGTACCGCTTGATGACCTTGCCACCCTAATACATGCCTTTGTCAGGTCGAGATTAGACTACTGCAATGCCTTATACCAGGGGCCTTTGGGAGGCAATCTCTGCCATCCGCAGCTGGTGCATAACATGGAGGCCAGGTGTCACTAGGTTAAATTGCGAATGTAATAACAGAGCCATCAAGAACAGCAGTACAAACAGCACTGTCAACAACAGCGCCACTAGAAAATGCCGCACTCAAAACAACGCCAATGGTAGTGGTCAAAAATCACAATGATGATGCTACCATTACTAAACATTACACAGTACACTTTATTTTTTGCCGGGGGCTCTGCCCCCCCCCCCATAATCCCTGTTAATTATATAACCAACTCCGAGGGGGTGCAAATCGCAGAGAAATTTAGAGACTTGGGGGGGGGGCATTTGTTTTATGGGCAAAGAAAAATCAAACTTAACACATTTCATTTGGGAGGAATGTAAAAAGGTCATGACTCAGGAGACCGGGGACAGTACCCTGGTCTCCCATTCTCAGCTGCCCCAGCTACATCTCCCTTAACCCTCTCCACCATGGAAGCAGCTTGGCCAGCCTCTGCATTTTGTGCTCTCTAATCCACTTCTGAGTCAGACATTGCCTGGATAGCTGCAGGGGTAGCGGTATTGAACAGTCACTATTCTACCCCTTTCGCTATTTAGGCACACGCGGTTCCTGCAGTGCAGTTTAGACAGCGCTATTCAGGAAGCACTGTTCTAACTGGTTATCCAGCCAGGCTATTGACAGGCATGCCCAGATTTGAGCATATTAAGTCAGTTCTCCATGGGCTGCACTGGTTGCCAATAAGGAGGAGGATTGCCTTCAAGGTTGGATTGCTGACCTATAAAGCCCTACACTGTCGGGGACCTGGCTATCTGCAAGACCTCCTGGTTCCTCACTGCCCAGCTCGCCCTCTTCATTCCTCCAAGGAAGGCCTCCTAATGGTTCCCAGGGTGAGACTGTGGCTGTCAGGAGATCGGACTTTCTCCATGGCCGGGTCTCTCCTGTGGAATTCATTTCTGGTCTACCTTAGAGAGGCCCCCTCAGTGGAAGCCTTTAAGAGGGGGCTCAAAACATTCCTATTCGAGCAAGAGTTTAGCTTGGTATAATATGAGATATTAAAGTTGGAGAATGTCATTGATTTTAGCAACATTATAATCTGAAATTGATGTATGGTTATGCTCTGTAATGTGTTTTATAATTGATTTTATATATGTTAAGTGCGTATTGTACAGTGCTCTGAGCACCTGGGAAGGGGCACTTTATAAATAAAGTTTTGATTGATTGATTGATTGATGAAATCCTCCATTGCAACTCATTGAAAGGAGCAGGTTTGGCTGTCTCAGTAATACTTAAATTTTCCCAAAAATGTTTTACTGAATGGACCAGCTGAGGCCAGTAGCAGCTGCTACCATATCTAAAATGTATTTGAGACTGAAGCCATTAGGACACTTTATTGCTTATACATATTTTGCACATCACTCCACTTTACACAGATTATCTTTTGCACAGCACCAAGCACTTTATTCTGACTCTGAAATTTTGCTGCTACCATTTTCATTTAGTTGTCATTGAAAAAGCCACTGATGCCTCAAGAAGAACATCATTGAGAAACATAATATTTGGACACAACATAGCTTATATTTCTCACTAACTCTGTAGTTCCTATCCACTTTATTTATTACTGAGGGTATATGCTGGAAAACAGGGTAGTTGTTCCTTGAGGGTTCATCGACTTCTATTGTTTTTTCCCAACCTGTTGATATAATGCTCTGATTGTGACATCACAGTTATTTCCATGGCAACAGACTGTGATGTCACAACAGAGCATTGTGGTTTCAAGTAGGGAATAAACTATATTGGCAGATGTGGCCCCATTTTCAGAGCTGGACGGCTGCTCATTGCTGCTCACGCAAACAGATGCACCACATGAAAAAATAGGGCTGGCTGGCCAGCTCTGGTGCCATATTCAAACAGATAGTGCAATCCGAACTGACCGCACTATCTGTTTGAATGTCTGACCCTGGTAGCGTGGCGCACAGCAAGTGGCCACCATGTTCGGTGCAGCACTACCAGGGTGTGGGAATGAAGACCACCCATAGGGGGTACAGTGCGGCACACACTGGTTAGTGCTGTGGCTCCCATGGGCAATATTCAGCCAAAACATGCAGATGAGCCCAAAGGACCATTGATCATGACCAGGGTATAGAAGCAGTAAAAATGATGTTAACTGAATCCAAAAAGGTGTATCCTGTGCCTTATGTAGTAACAGCATTGGAACTTATTCTGAGAAAGAATTTTTTTCTTTTTTATGGCCAGTATTACTTGCAGAAAAGAGGGACAGTGATGGGGTCATCTGTTGCCCCCTCCTATACCAACCTGTTTATGGGTTGGTGGGGGGGGGAAGGCAATATTTGACCATCATTGCAACCCTTATTTTGATCATATACTTTTTTATTTGTGGTTTATAGATGACCTTTTGATAATCTGGGATGGTACAGAGTTGCCAGTGTATGAATTTCTTCAGTATATCGACCAGAATGAAATGGGATTCACATTCACTACTAAAAGTGACAAGTTTGAAATAGAATTATTTTCGGACTTGCATCTAATTGGAGTGAGAGGGGAGAAAGTGACCACAAAAGGTTGCAGAAAAAAAAGTATAGCAGGAAACAGCATATTGTATGCACGTAGTGCCCATCCCAAACATTTAGTTGAGAATTTGCCTTACTCACAACTAGTAAGATTAAAACCAAACAATCCTAGGGAGACAGATTTTAAGAGGGAAAGCGAGGAGCTTTTTCAAAGATTAAGAGTGAGGGGTTACTCAGAGCAAGTATTAGAAAAGGTTTTGGAAAGAGTCAATGAAAGAAAGAGAGAAGACCTCTAAGTGTATAGACAAAAAGAAAAGAGGACAAGAATGAGTTTTGTGACAACTTATTCAGCTGTGACCATGAATTTGCGAGCAATAATAAATCAACACTGGCACCTCTTGTGTGTAGATAAAGAATGAAAAAAATTAAGTGAGACAACACCCTTGGTATCCTTTAGAAGGGGTTAAAATTTTAAAGATTTACTGGTACACAGTGAATATAAAAGTTCAGTTTCTGATGACTGTTGGTTAAAAATTAAACCTAAAGGTTTTTTTCCATGTCACAATTTTGTAACATGTGCTAGTGCTAAGCAGGGTGATGTATTTACTAATCCAGGCACTAGTGGAATAATGCAGTTACAAATAAATCATTTCATAACATGCAATACCACTTTTGTGGTTTATGCAATTTGGTGTACATGTGGCTTGATTTATATAGGACAGACTGTACGGAAATTAAAAGAAAGGGTGCAGGAACACTTTAGGACAATTAGACAACATAATTTATAACATCCTATTGCCAGAAACCTAAATTAAATAACAGATGATAGGGAACATGTAATCCACTATATGGGTATAGATCATGTACCACCCTCTACATGGGGGGGCGGTGGGGGGCAGGGAAAAGATTTTGGATAAAAAAGAATCAAGACTCATTTTTTGTTTAAAGACATTAAAACCAGCAGGATTCAATGATTACATGGATTGGAAACCCTTTTTGTGAAAGTTAGCAGAGGAGCAGCGGATAGTTCTTCATGGAGCTTTATATTTTGATTTTGTTTAAAAGCAGGCTGTATGGCTCCTTAGGAGTATGAAAAAGAACAGAAGATGTGTTTTGATGTTTATATTTAGTATTTTATTTACATATTGTTTTTTTCTTTTAAGTCTGTCTCATTAGGTGGGGTGAGAGTTTGCAGTGTGCTGTCAGGCAGTTCAATTTGAGGCTTCAAGTTTGGAAATATTCCATTAAATTATGGCCCAGATGGACTAAGGAGAGCCTGGCAGCACAGTGGACACACTTACCTCCCTTTGAGTAAGCTAAGGATTTTTTTTCAAAAGGAACTGAATAACTCCTTATGCACAAAATGGTTGTTAAGCACTTTAGTAATCAGTTAATTACTATATAAAACTAACTTAGCTACATATTGGTAACTAAGGAACACAGCATGTTTTAATTAGGCTTTAATGATTATGAGGGATAATAATTGAACACAGCTGGGATTTATACACTATATAAAGGTGTATACCAATAGGAAGTGACACCCCTGACGATGAGGTCTTAGTGGCCTCAAAGCGCTGGGCTGTTCACACTGACATGGTATGTGAATTTTGTACATTAAGTTTTCTGAATTTTGATCACATATTTATATCTATGTATTTATTTAAAGACTGATTTTTTTTATTAAGAATATGCTTTTGTCTTATTTTGAGGCAAATATGAAACAATAAAATGATTCTTAAAAAACTTAATACTGCCTGAGTGCCTTTTCTTGTATATACAGCCCATATGACATGCACAGTGCTATGGGCCATTTGCATGCCCATTATGGGCTCATCTGCATGTGAGCACTGTCCATGTTCACCGGGCTGGGTCCCCCCAAGCTCTGATCCGTGGACGTATCTTACTGGTAATCCAGCGTTACTCCCATGCCCCGATCCCCATGCACATACATATAAAAACATAATTGCTGGTAGTTTGACCATCCCCTGCCCCGATCCCCATGCACATACATATATAAAAAAATAATTGCCAGTTCTGTAATCCTCCCCTGCCCCGATCCTTGTGCACATACATTTAAAAAAAAATCATTGCCAGTTCAGTCACTCTCCCCGCCCTGATCCCCGTGCACATACAAATAAAAAAAAATTGCCAGTTCTGTGACCCTCCCCTGCCCCAATCTCCCTTTCCATAGCATGAAAAAAACATTCGTAGTTCAGTCACCCTTTCAGCCCTGATCCCTGTCCCCATTTATATATATAATATATATATATATATATATATATATATATATACATACAAAACAAAATGGTAATATTAAATGCACGCTGAAAATAGAAAATAGAGTTAAAAATCTACGTTTCGACCTTAGGTCTTCTTCAGGAAATATCTAAAAGAGAAAAAAAAACAAGTAGATATACCACTCTGAGGTGTCAGTCGTGCTCTGATATACGGACACCTTGGTGTGCGTTGTACGCACGAGGCCGCAGGCCGAGTGCATCAACTGCCCAAGGCGTGCATATATCAGAGCGCGACCACACACCTCAGAGTGGTTTATCTATCTTATAAAATGCCAAAATTGTTTTGGAGGGGGGGTTAAAATGCAGGTGTGTGTTAGCGCTCTAATATACGCAAGGTCATGTGATGCTCATCATCCAATAAAACTACAACAATTTCCCTACCCATTTTATAAATATATACATATAGAAACATAGAAACATAGACTTTGATGGCAGATAAGGACTGCTTGGCCCATCTAGTCAGCCCATTTCCCTACCTACAGGATAGGCCGCAGATCCTAGTTAACCAACAGCCTATTTCTTCCTACCCCCCACAAGAATTGCTTTATGTCTGTTCCATGCATTCTTGAATTCTCCCATAGTTTTAGACCCCATAACCTCCTCAGGAAGGCTTCTCGTGCATCCACTACCCTCTGTGAAATAATACTTCCTCACATTGCCCCTGAACTGCCCCCATCTTTAAATTGTGTCCCCTTGTTATATATACAGTATATATATATATATATATATATATATATATATATATATATACACAGGGGTGAGAGCTGTCTCAGTAGGATATCCTGTGTTATTTCCACTGCTGTGAGGATAAATCCTGATGACATCAGCAGAGTGAGGATGTCGACATTTATCCATACTCTGCTGATGTCACCAGAGTGAGGATAAATGCACTGCAGCTTGCATTCTAAAGGAAACTGTTTCAGAAAAAGTTTCTCTTTCTCACTGAAGCTGCAACATACTCAATTAGTTTTGCAAAAGACTGTCACCTATGTCCCATTGTGTTTCTAACATCGCTAGCCCATTACTGTGCTGATCTTAGCTTCAAAACAATCTGAATTCTAAATAAAAGTGTTTTACAAAGCAGGTTCTGTTTCTCAGTGCTACCTGCAGCAGTTTATCTCTCACTGAGCCTCTGACTCACTCAGTTAGCGTTGCAAAACACACTCACCTGTGTTTCTGACTCCCAGTCCATTCAGAATACACACTCACACACACACACTGACAGCACACACAGAAAGAGCAGGAAACACACAGAATCAGAAAAAATGTTCCTAAAGCTCTCACCCTGTGGTATAAATCGCACACATGATGGGCAGATCATGGGATATGGAAAATATTCTCACTCCTGCCTCGTGAGCTGTGTATTTTCACTCATGCCTTCAGCACTCGTGAGAATATACAGCTCAGTCTGCAAGAGTGAGAATATTTTCCATATCCCACTCCTGCCCATCATGTATCCCATATACAGTATATACACACACATAGACATATACATATATATATGTGTGTGTGTGTGTGTGTGTGTGTGTGTATGTATATATATATATATATATATATATATATATTATAGTGGCATGGTAGTGCCACTATAGTTAGGATTGAGTACTCCATTTGAGGTTAAATCTGAAATTTGGCAGCTTAATAACTTTGCCACTGTATATAACAGATCTGCCTGAAATTTGGCAAGCACGATCTGGTACCATAGATCTCTGGATCTGCCAATTTTTGTTAAAGTCAGATGTGCAGATGTGGAGCTACAGAGCACTGACAAACGCACAAATTACACATTTTTGTGCATTCTTTGCTCATGCCTACAGGTTGCACGGTCTACGCAACCTGTCCAAAACCTTCAGAGAACATGCAGCCAGGGTCCCCGATGCGTCTTTCGAAGATTTTGTGAAAAAATATTAAACGGTTCAAATGTTATTCAAAAAATAAGTTTCTCATTATAGTCGATGGGAAAACTTAACAAAAAGTTCGAAATTGTCGCAAATGCAGTTTTTAGTGTCTCAAATGACCCCTGCAGTGTTGCAAATCTGCCATCTTGTTTTCAGTTGGTGGCCACAGAAATGCTTGGCATTTAAATTTGGGACCCTCTAGGGGCACAATTCTTGCTGTGTTCACCTAGTTGAGTACTGAGGATGCTAGCCATGTATTTTTTTAAGGGGTTAAACACCTCAGAAATATGTTTTTAAAATTTTTGTAAACAGTAGTGTCGCACATTCGACACTTTTGTGATTTTTTTGTGAAAGTGTCGCAAATCACGACACTACTTTGTGACACCATGCCCAAAACAATAGGAAATCATTGCCACCCTGCTGCAAAAGAATGGTTTGGTCTTTGGGACTGAAATTTGGAAGGAAGAAAGCCAAGATCCCACAGATGTGCCTTTTGGTGGTTTGTTGACAAAATATTAGAGGGCTGCAAAGTTACAACACTCTGAAGTTGACAATTTTTCCCATAAGCTAACATTATGGTGTCTGTCGCACCTTTCGGGGCCTGTATCTCAAAAACGCTTTGAGACACGGACATTTCGTTGGAAAAATGCTTAGCCCCTACTAGGGGGCTAAGTATAAAACTAGCCAGGAAAGTCATAAATAATATGAGATTTTAATTTTTTTTCTACGTCGTACGGTTCCTGAGATATAAGCAATTTAGTATTCCAAGTGTTCATTTTCTGTTCCGAGGGACATTATTATGCATACATTCTTTGTATTCACTGTGCTTCTGAATGCACCTTTTTAGGAAAGAAAGTGTGTGCGTTTCCTTTACTGTTACAGTTAGCATTTCTGCTTGTGCTTCCATAACCGTTTGCGTTAGCGTTTCCGTTTACATCACTGTGTGCATTACCCTTTACATTTGCATTTGTGTTACTGATACCATTTGCGTTTCCATTACTGTTTTTGTTTGCATTTTCTTTTGTGTCACCATGTGCATTATCATTTGCATTTGTGTACATGCTTCCATTTGCATTTGTGTTTCCTTTGGGCGTCATCATTGGTGTTACTGTAAGCATTTGCACTTCCAGTTACATTACCATGTGTGTTACCATTTGCGTTTGCATACACGCTTGCGGTTGCATTTCCATTTGCATTTCTGTTTCCATTGGCATAATTGTTGGTGTTACCGTAAGTATTTGCATTTCCAATTGCATTACCGTAACTGTGCGCATTACCATTTGCGTTTGCGTACGCGCTTGTATTTGCATTTCCGTTTGCGTTAGTGTTCCCTTTGGCATCATTGTTGCTGTTACCTTAACCATTTGCATTTCCAATTGCGGTACCATTACTGTCTGCGTGTTCGTCACCATTTCATTTACATTTCTGTTGTCCTTAGTGTTTGTGTTTTTGGTAGCATTTCCTTTGTCGATTGCGTTACTGTTTCCTTCTGCGCCGCCGCTGTCATTACCATTTGCATTTCTGTTTGTGTTTGTGTTACCATTTGCATTTTTGTTACCATTTGCATTTGTGTTTCCGTTGGCATTTGCATTACTGTTTTTGTTAACATTTGCGTTTCTGTTGCCGTTAGCATTTTCATTACCCCTTTGCATTACCATTTCTGTTTTTATTAATGTTTGTGCTTGCATTTCTCTTACTGTTTGCATTATCGTTTATGATTGCATCACCATATTGCATTACCATTTGCGCTTATGTTTGCATTACTGTTAGCGTTACTGTTTTATTTCACCTCACTGTTTCCATCACCATTTGTGTGAACATTACCGTTCATTATTTATACTGCACATTCTCAAAAAAAAGGGAAATTCACGGCAAAAAACTCTGTTTAATGCATCAGTTAGGGTTGTTTCACAGCGACAAAAGTGAGAAAATTCAATGTTAGGGTTGCCACCCCTTGCACCCCACGCCCACCCCATCCCCACAAACAGGCATCGGAGTGTGCATTGGGGTTGTCGGTCCTAACTCTCACCCCATTCTCCTATTCTGCACTGCCTCTGCTTATTTACATAGAGAATGGGGTGAGAGTTGGGCCAATGACCCAAAGCACACCCAATGCCTGTTGGTGGGATGGTGAGCGTGAAGAGGTGGCAACTCTAAAACCGAATTTCCTCACTTTTGTCGCTGTGGAACAACCCTAACTAATGCATTAAATGGAGTTATCGTTCCATGTGTGTATATATATATATATATATATTTTGTTGTTGTTGTGTCGCAATCGCGCCACTATAGTTAGGGTTGACTGGCAGTTTAATGTTGCACCCTAAATTTAGCACATTAATACCTTTGCAACTGTTCAACAAATTACCAAGAAATTCAGACTGTGTGGTCTCAGATGGTAGATCTCTTGATATGCCAAGTTTTGTTTTGATTGGATTTGTGGTTTTCATGCAGCGAAGCAGCCAAAAACATGTTCTTTTCGTTTCTTGCCCCTTATTTGCTGATTTTTGCCCATCATGCTGCAGCCACACTGTTTGGAATTTTGGTCTGAATGTTTCAGGGTAGAAAGAGGGTTGCTCAAAGAATAATCTAGCAATGGTTTGATGAAAAAATATGAATCTGTTCGAATGTCATTTAATTTTGAAGTTTCGGGTTCTGAGCATGCTCAGTTCAGTCTTAGATGTATATGTATGTTTTGAGAAAGGGGGTTGGGCTCATGATCAAGGATTTTGTCACATCACAAATGGGGATTTATTAAATCTCCATTTATGAGGACAAAATCCCTTTTTGTGAGCCACCATTTTGTTTTCAGTTTCCCCCACAAATAACATATTCTAACTTCTCCCACGGGTGTCTTGTGTGGTATTACTAGTATGGATTTTGTTCAGGGAGACACACTGTACAAACCTATGCCTTTGGTTTTCTTTGGTTTTGTCTAAAACAGCCATTTGTAATTGAAAAAATCTTTGATCATCACTCGCTAATGATATTTGTTCATGAAGTGACAAAATCTCCGTTCGTCAGCCGATCCCCATTTGTGAGCTGTCAAAATCCAGTTTGTGAGATAAGGACCAGATGGCCCTATCTCACAAACAGGGATCAGCTGACGAATGGGGATTTTGACACCTCACGAATGGGGATTCGGCTGACGAACCAGGATTTTGACACTTCACGAAGGGGATTATACAAATACAGTCCCCATTTGTGAGGTGTCAAAATCCCCTTTGTCAGCCGATCCCTGTTTGTGAGGTGTCAATATCCCCATTCATGAGATGAAGACCAGATGGTCAGATAGGGCCATCTGGTCCTCATCCCACCTTACGAGTGGGGATCCATAATGGTGCAAAAAATGGCCCCTGTTTACTCTTGAAAAAATGCAGACATCGAGGTGCCAATCCTCATGTTGGCATGTATCTCCCCCATCGCCTTACACTAATATGCCACACTGGCAGCCCATCCCAGTGTGCCAAATATATATTGCATTTTAAAATTTAAAGCTTCTGACACCAGGATGCTCCCTCCCAGTGTCGGATGATGCCCCTCGCCACCAAAGCCAGTAGTCTTCAATTGCCAACATGGGGTGCCCAATCCCCATGTCAGCATGTATCCCTCCCAACTAATATGGCACACTGGGAGCCCACCCCAGTGTGTCCAGCTATGTATTTGTATTTTAAATATCTGTTAATAAAGAAAACCATCCCCCGATGTCTTTCATTTTTTTTTAAAACTGCAAAAGATAAAACTGTCCCTCGTCATCTCCCCTAATCCCCTTCCACCATCCCCACCCTCCCTCCCTCTGTGCACCCATCTTTAGACACCCCTTACCCATAATTACCTCCAGAGGTTGGGAGCAGTGATCTTCTCTGGACTGGGACATGTCTGCATTCTTCAAAGCCGAACCGCAAACTGAAGAATCAAAGGTAAGCACCATATAATGGGGGATTCAACTTAGGTTGCTATTTCAGCCATTTTTAGGAATTTTGGCCCCACATTTTCATCATGGGGTTCTTGGGACCCCACCTTGTGAACATTGGCACTGTCACTTTATTACGCAGTCCTGAAAGGTGATTTCACAGCCACTGAGTGGAATCACTTTTTGGGACTGATTAACACAATAACAAGGCCACTGTTCATGAGATGGGGTCCCAAAAAGCCTACGTTGCAAATTTAGTGAAAAAATTCAAAAACATGACTGCCTTATGAGCATGTGTTATGCAGTTTCTATGCACACTCGTAACTTTGCCAATTTTTAGTATTTTCACTCCATATTTTCAACATTGCCATTTTTTCATGTCTCCTTATGAACAGTGCTGCTGTCATTTTTCACATTCTGCCTGAAATGTGTTTTTGCACCCGTGGTGCAGAATGGCGTGGTCACTGTGCAAAATCAACTTTTGAGATGGATAAACAAAATCACAGTGCCATTGTTTATGAGGGGAGGTCCTAGAAAGCCCATGTTGAAAATTAGGTGAAAAAATTCCAACAAATGCCCTTGTTACTAGCGTGCATTGCACAGTTTCTACGTACGCTTGTAACTTCGTCAATTTTTCATGTTTCCACTTGATTTTCTACATTACCATTTTTTACACCACCTCATGAATAGTTGAGCTGTAGTTTTTTAAATCCTGCCAAAAAATGTTTTTCCATACCTGTGGCTCAAAACGGTGTTATAGTTGTACATAATTCCATTTCGACAAGGATTTTAAAGTTTTCTGTTCTGGGTACATGCTGTGAGGTGATAAGAAGGTTATGTTAAACATTTGGGTCAAAAATTATTTAAGATGCCACAGTTATGACTGTTTGTTGCAGTTTTGTTTTTGCCTGCTCATAACTTAATGTGTGGAAGCACAGGGGCCAGAGACCCCTGTGTTTCCATGGTTACATACATATGTGCATTTGTGGAGGGATAGGAGTACAGGGGTCAAATGACTCTGTGCTCCCACTGTGACATATGGATACTGTTGTACTGTGTGGATGGAGGGATGAGAGCATAGGGTCCGAAGGGCCCTGTGCTCCCACAGTAAAATAAAGATATTATTACACTACCTCAAAAAGTGAGGAAATAAATTGCAAAAAACTTCATTAATGCATCAGTTAGAGTTGAAGCACCAAAAGTATGGAAATGAGGGGTTAGGGTTGAGCCCCTTGCCCCCCATCCTACCACCCCACCTTCCATCCTCCACAAACCAACAGGCATCGGGGTGTGCCATGGGTTCGTTACCCCTAATTCTCACCCCATTCTCCTATATTGTACCATGTCAGCCTGTTTACGCATGGAATGGGTGAGAGTTAAGCCTAATGACCCCATGGTACACCCTGATGCCTGTTAGTGTGTGAAAGATGGGGAGGGGTGGTAGGATGGAGGGGACAAGGGGCTCAACCCTAACCCCTCATTTCCATTCTTTTGGTGCTTTAACTCTAACTGATGTATTAACAATGTTTTTTGCAATATATATATATATGTGTGTGTATATAATATATAATATATATATATATATATATATTATTCTGGTGCGGTAGTGCCAGTATAGTTAGGTTTGAATAAGCACTTTAATCTTAAACCTCAACTTTTGCACCTTAATAACTTTGCCACTGTAGGACAGATTTGCCTGAAATTTTGCATGTGCAGTCTAGTGCCATAGATCTCTGGAACTGGCAAGTTGTGGTATGGTCAGATGTACAGTTGTGGAGCTACAGAACACCAAAAAACACACAAAAAAAGGACTTTTTGCACATTTCTTTGCTCGCACCACCAACCCACACCATGTGTCCATTCAGTCTGAAATCTTCAGGAAAGATGTAGTCTGGGTCACCGATGTTCCTTTCAAAGATTTGGTATAAAAATATTAAACTGTTCAAAAGTTATTCAAAATACAAATTTCCCAATATAGTCAATGGGGAAAAATATATGTGTCTCACAAAAGTTTCGCAAATGCAGTTTTAATTGCAAATGGCCCTTTAACTTTCATGCTGTGGCCATCTTGTTTTCAGTTAGTGAGAAAGAAAAATGGCTGACGTTTAAATTGGGGACCCTCTAGTTAAATACTGACTGTTGGGTTTACCTAGTTAGGTCCTGAGATGCTAGCCCTATCTTTTTCAGGGGTAAAACCCCCCAGAAATGCCATTTTAAACACTGGAGAAAAAATACTTTCACAAATCATGAAAGAAACTGCTGAAGTACTTTTGCAGTTTTATGCTACTTTTTGCAAAACTTTCATGCTGTGTGAAAGTATTTTTTTTAAAAAACTGCAAATCTTTGCTATCCCCCTGCAACTGAACGGTTGGGTCTTTAGGGCTGAAATTTGCAGGGTGGCAAGCCCTGGTCCCATAGATGTGTCTTTTGGTGGTTTGGTGCCAAAACATTCAAGGGGCCCAAAGTCACAGCATTCTCAAATTGAGAAATTTCCCATAGGATAACATTGTGGCGTCCATTACAACATTCAGCGCCCATATCTCAAAAAGAAGTGAGATACAGAGTTTTTGCTAAGCACAGCTTAAATCACATGAGTTAACCTGCAGAAACAAGTTTGTAAATCATAGATTACACCAGCAGTGGAATTTTTTCCCTACTTGCTACAGTTACTGAGATATTGGCAAAAACATGTTCTAAGGGTTCCAAGGGTGCCTTTTTAGCGCTTTTCCGTGCCCATATCTCATAAACTGTGTGAGATACAGATTCAGTTGACGTATCTTGCATAGACATCTCACTGTCATGATTACAATGACACTTGAATTTTTTTTTGTAACTGCAACAATTGCTGAGATATTGGCACATTACTATTACAAGAGTTCCTTGCCCTATAGGGCTGCTGTTTGACTCTGTAGTGATATACTGTATAAGTGGGAGTTCAGGGCCTGGAGGGCCCTGCACTCCCACATATGCATGCCGTTATGCAAAACTGGAAATGTGAAGGGAAAGGGCCCAGAGGGCCCGTGCTCTACTACATATACCATTTACATTACACTTTCTCAAAAGAAGGAACTTCATTGAAAAAAACTCTGTTAATGCATCAGTTAGGGTTAATAGTATAGTGACAAAAGTTTGGAAATGTGCTGTTAGGATTCAAAACCTTAACTCCACATTCCCCCATCCCCCCACACACATGCAAGATACATGCAAGATTTTAAGACACTATACCACTCTGTCACATCTGTAACCACAATAATCTCAACATAGTGGATAATGTATGGGCATACATCGGTAACTGGTTTGTTAACCGGTGAGAGGTTGCCATAGCGACTGTGTAAACCTTGAGAGTGAAGCTCAAGAGGTTTACATCACCATGATAACCTCAAGCTGGTTATTCAAACTGGTTGCTGATGTATGACCATACATTATATTTTACAGTGTATGGTCATACACATCTAGTTAAAAATTAAGAAGGATGATACTTACTGTCTACATTTTGTCACTGCCGCTCTACACGTGGTCATGCTATCAACACCGCAGATGTTTTAGTCAGGCTGTCACATCATGATGAGCATATTCGCAGAGCAATCATGGTTGTTATGACATAAATGTGATGTACCATCAATGGGCTAACAACAAAGTGATGTCACATTGATGGTATAACAACTTAGTAAAAAGATGAAAATCGCCCTATGACAACTTTCCATCATACATTATACTGTACTTATTTCACATAACACTATGTAATGAAAAACACAAATATAGTGTCATCTACTCCATACTGCCAGCATGGTATGATAACACATTATTGATGACATATCTTCTTCATACAATGAGACTTGGTCTGGACACATTTTGAAAATATTGATTTTTATATGTCACTATTCAACAATTGGGTTGCTGCAGGTATCGCTCCTACCACATGGGCATGTGGTAGCAGGAAAGATAGAGATGACACATATTACTTTTAAGATACTGCCCAGGTATGAAACTAGCACCATCACATGTTGTTATACTGTTGTGTTACCTGGAAATACTCATTAGCAGCATGTTATTGTTAGCTTTGGATGTTACGACTGTTGCTTTCACATGTTACTTGTAAACTATACTACAAATAATTACTTTTATTATTACTACCATTTATGATTAGGACTGACTCACTCTATCAGAAAAATAAATGCAAACATCCAATGACTGTTGGTAGGCTTATACTAATTCTCATTTCCAAGAAACTATCTGTGGATAACATACTGTGTGTTTCATCACTTTTTCGCTATTGAAATATAGGCATCTGCTTAAATCTTGTTATTTCTGTTTATAAAACAAAAATGCTTACTGTGGGGCATCACCAATGGTTGCCAAGCAACTCCTCTCATTTCAAAACTTTTTAAACGGACTTTAAAATTTTGTGACTTAACATTTGAAAGAAGATATTTAATGTTCAATGCAATGTATTGGATAATAATTTAAGGATCTATAGCACTGTTGTTGTTTGGTAGATTGCATTCTTGATTTTGTTGTCTATTTGTTTCTTTTGGGGTAGTGTTAGTGTTAATTAGTGTGATTTGAAGCTTTATTTTAATTGGGGGCTTTGGGTGCCATATTGTGGGTGGTGTGGGTTTAAATTGTTTATATTAGTTTAAGAGGTAGTTTTTAATTGTTATTTGTGGAAATTGTATCTGAGACCGGGAATTGTAAGGCTCAGTTACTTGGGGGGCTACCTCCATGACCGCCATCCCTTTGAGCTCCCTGGACTTCCAGCTGTGGACTACAGTAGGTTTAGAGTCTTGGGACTAGCTCAGAGGATGGGGACTGGGGGTGGTAGTGGTACCCGAGTGGCTGCCGGGGTGTCTGGGATTCGGGTGGTAAGGCCAAGGTGACACCCTGGGGCAAAATGGGAACTGTAGAGAGGGGGTTGCCATGTTTAGTTCCCATGCCCAAGGGTTCCACGATGGATGGTGGGCAGTTAGTGGGTTCGGCCGCCTCACTGCATCCTACTCAGGGTTGTGTTATGCAATGCCAGGTTGATGAGGAATAAGACTGCTATAATGGCTGACTTGATATCCTCAGTTGACCTGGCTTGCATCATGGAGACATGGTTGGATGAAAATGCAGCACCAATTCTAGAGGCTGCTGTTCCGGCCGAGTACTCCATGATACACAACCCGAGGGAGGATCGCTGGGGCGGGGGGTAGCCATTTGTTTTAAAACAAGACTGAACCTCACAGTGCTACCTGTAGGTCATATGCATTTGTTCAAGTGTGTGGCCACCCGAGGGGGTGTGGCAGGTTTCAGGGTCCTTGTGCTTTATCGCCCCCCCTGGAGTTCATGAGGATTTTGTCGCTGAGGTTGAGGAGCTCATAGCTGGTTTGGTGTTGGAGCCTCCCAGGTGGTTGATCCTGGGGGACTTCAATGCCTGGGTCAATGGCAGGCTTTTGGGTCTTGGAAATGACCTTTTAGGAAACATGGGGGCCCTGGGTCTGTCACAAAAAGAAACAACTGCTATGCACTCGGGTGGTCACACATTAGATTTTTTTTTCATTAGGTTTAGATATTAATGACCTCAGTGTTGATCCTGTATGTTGGTCAGATCTTAGCACCATGAGGTTCACGCTTGGTGGCACCCCCCCCCCGATGGTCCTGCTCCTGTGGAGATGGTCCTGTACCGCTCGTTAAGAGGAGTTTCCTTGACAGGACTATCTGCGGTGCTGGACCTATCAAGTGTTGGGGGTGGCTTGTGCGATTGGAAAGGAGGAAGCAGTGGTAGCCTATAATGGGGCAGTTGCTGCACCCTTTGATTCCATTGCACCCATTCATGTCCATCCTTTGTCTACTTGCCAGAGACCTCCTTGGTTTGATGGGGATCTCTGGAGTTTAAAGACTAAGGGGCAGAGGCTAAAGAGATGCTGGAGGAGATCTGGTGTGTTGGAGGACAGGTTGGCCCTGAGGTTGCATTATATTAACTATCAGGGGGCAGTCTCTCTTAAAAGATGGAATATCTGTCTAGAGAGATTGCTGCAGCAAGGAACAGACCAGCTCAGCTTTTCCACACAGTGAATGGGCTATTTCACCCTGCCCATCTCTGTGTTGGGGGAACAGGTTAAAGCACTAGTTGCAAGGCGCTGCCTGTACTCTTTGCTGACAAGGTGTCCTCTATCAAGGATGAGGTCTCCTCGAGTATCTCTCAAAGGGGATGCATGGACTGACCTGGAGAGTGCCAAAATGCTTCTCCTGTCTGGGATGAGTTTGAGCTGGTTGGAGTGGAGGAGGTGGTGAAAATAATCTTGAAGCTGTGGCCAACCCAATGTGAACTGGACCCAGGTCCAACCCGACTGTTGGTTGGATGTTTAAACCTGGTGGGGCCAGTGATTGCTGGGGTTGTTTGGAGTTCTTTGAGGAGTGGGGCCTTCCCAATGGCCTTGTAAGGGGCCTTGGTTAGATCCCTTTTGAAAAAACTTTCCCTAGACCCGGATTGACTCAGCAATTACAGGCCAGTTTCAAACCTCCCAATTTTAGGGAAGGTTATTGAAAAAGTGGTGGCCTTTCAGCTTGAGAGACATCTTGCGTCTTCCTCTGCCTATGAGCCTTACCAGTCTGGGTTTTGTTCAGGGCATAGTATAGAGACCACCCTGGTGAGGGTGCTTAATGATCTCCTTATGGTGAGGGACAGGACAGACTGGACTATCTTGGTCCTCCTGGACCTCTCTGCAGCATTTGATACCATGGAACATGAGGTGTTACTTGACCACCTGCGATTCTGGTGCGGCTTGTCTGGTAATGTCATCAACTGGTTCAGGTCATACCTGACAGGCAGAATGCAGAGGGTTATGATGGGATTAACCTCATCTAACCCAAAGCTTCTGTGCTGTGGGGTCCTGCAGGCTTCGGTCTTGTCACCCTTGCTGTTCACGGTGTACATACTGCCACTGGGGGACATTATCAGGCATTGCGGGCTAGGTTTTCACTGCTATGCAGATGATATCCAGCTGTACCTGTCCTGTGCACCCAATACCAGGGTCTCGGACTCTGCATTTAACAACTGCCTAGATGAGATCCAGGCTTGGATGACTCAAAATTGGCTTAAGCTCAACCCAGACAAGACAGAGGTACTTATTGTGGATCCAGTTCATCGGGACGGAGGGCGCTGTGAGGGGTTATCACCTGACCCTGTGTTGGGAGGCTTTCCCTTACTCTGTCTAGACAGGTGAAAGATCTGGGCATGATCCTGGATGATGGTTTGACGTTTGATGCTCAGATGTTGGCCGTCGTCAGGAGTGGATTTTACTGTCTACGGAACATTGCACAAATCTGAACCCTGATCCCACCAGAGGATCTGACCACACTTGTGCATGCTTTTGTCACTTCCAGGTTGGACTATTGTAATGCCCTGTACCTAGGGTTATCTGGGGGCAACCTTTGCAGGCTGCAGCTGGTGCAGAATGCGGCAGCAAGATTATTGACTGGGGTGAGATAGAGTCATCATATCACCCCGGTCCTCCGAGGACTGCACTGGCTGCCAGTCAGGTGGAGGATTGTCTTCAAGAAAGGGATCCTGACCTATAAAACCCTACACAAATGGGGACCTGTCTATCTGCAAGATCTTCTTGCCCCCTATTGTCCACCCTGGACACTTCATTCTGCTGGGGGAGGCCTCCTTGGAGTTCCCAGAGTGAGGTTGTGGCATTCTGGGGATAGATCATTTTCTGTGGCTGCACCCATTCTGTGGAACTACTTTCTTGGCTATTTAAGGGAGGCCCCCTCAGTAGAAGCCTTTAACAGGGCACTAAAAATGTATCTTTTTAAGTTTCCTTTTAATTTGTTTGGGTTTTAATGAGATGGATGGATTTTAAGTTTGTGTTTAGCTGCTGTTTATATGTATCTTGTTATTGATTTGTTCTCTACAGCACCAAGAGTCTACGGAAATGAGTGCTTTATAAATAAAATATCTATCTATCTATCTATCTATCTATCTATCTATCTATCTATCTATCTATCTATCTATCTATGCATGTGTACCCCCAAGGCACTATGATGGCAGCAGAACTCATACAGTTGTCACAACCCCAATGACGCACCCCATCATCTGTCAATCTTGGGATGATTGGCAGGTCCACGAGGGGAAGGGGCAACCCTAAAGACTTTTCATTTCCTGACTTTTTGGGTTTTAACCCTAAATGATGCATTAAAGAAGTTTTTTGCATAGAATTTCCTTACTTTTTGAGAAAGAATAGAAAACTAAGAACTTGCAGAAGTTGGTGAGAGCATGGGCCCTTCAGGCTGTGCGCTCCCACCAACTTGTAAACATGTCTCTACCATCAACACCCTCCAAATGTCAATGTAAAAGACCAAACCATGTCAAGATAAAACACATTAAAATTTGAGATTTTCATTTGTCAGAGTTGCAGAATTCTGCACCTGTTGACAATTTACAGACACAACAACTGAGAAGTACATCCATGACACTAAGGCGAGGTACCCTATCAATTTCAAGGCACCACCACAATGCAAAACACTGTCCGCTAAATGTAAATTGCATCACGCAAAATCTCCCGAAAAGATATTTTTTCAACATGTAAACATTGTAATTCACAAGTACAGGACATGCCGCCAGCACCCTCCAAATTTCAAGTAAAAAGATCAAACCGTTTCCGAGATATTTAAAGTTAAAGATTGTGAAAATTTGCCTATCTATTCCATTATAAAATCTGCCCATCTTGTCCCTCCCTCGCAATCAAAGATGACGATCAAAGAATCTTGCGATCAAAGAATTTTCAGGCTCACGATCAAAGAATTTTCAGGCTCATGATCAAAGAATAAAAAATGGTGACACTCCAGTTTTAGGCAGAATTACATGAAACCACCATCATGTCTCGATAGAATAAAGCCCCCTGAGCAAAACCCACACTCATTTGTGTTCCTAGGCCACCCCTGGGCTGATACATTTGAATTTTTCAAAGGGCCATCTTGTCATACCCTCACGATGCAAGATTGTGATCAAAGAGTCTTGTGATCAAAGAATTTGCAGACTCACAATCAAAGAATTTGCAGGCTCATGATCAAAGAATAAAAAATGATGAAACCAAGTTTTAGGCAGAATTATATGAAACTACTACCATGCCTCTATAGAACGAAGCCCCCTGAGCAAAACCCACCCTCATTTGTGTTCCTAGGCCACCCCTGAGCTGAGAAAATTGTATTTGTACCTCACGATGCAAGATCATGATCAAAGAATCTTGCAATCAAAGAATTTTCAGGCTCGTGAACAAAGATCATTAGCAAGTAATGATCAAGGAATGTAAACATTATAACTCTACTTTTTTACTATTTTAGGTGAAACCAAAGGCATGGATCGATAGATCAAAGCCCCCTGAGTAAAACCCATGCAGGTTTTACTTCAGGAGTGACCCCTCAGATGAGATATTTAATTTTTTCTGATGGAATTTAAAAAACAAGATGGCAGACCTCGCGATCAAAGAATTCTCAGGAACAAAGATTCTTTGACCGTGAGGCTGCAAATTCTTTGACCGCCAGGCAGGATGAGATGGCCCAAACCCCATTCTTTGTTTGCAAAACAGCCATATAAATTTTCCCATTGACTTATAATGGGAGCTTAAAAGTGCCATAACTTTTGAATGCTTTAATATTTTTTCAACAAATGAAAAGCGGCATGTTCGGCCACCAACGCTCTTTCAGATGAGCCATCTCACAGTCCAGCACACCACATGATGGCTGCACAGGGCCATGGGAAAAATCCCCAAAACTGTCTCCAAAACTGTCAGTGTTTTGGTGCGCAAAGACCATCAGTCCAACCAAAACAAAATTTGTCAGATCAAGAGATCTGCCTTTCCCCACCATTCATACCAAATTTCAGGCAAATCCGTTGAATGGGTTCAAAGTTATTAAAGCACAAAATTTTGACTTTAACATATAAGTGCCTTCATAACCCTAAATATAGTGGTGTGACCGTGCCACCATTATATATATATATTTTTTTCATAGCAAAAAACCCTGTTTAATGCATCAGTTAGGATTGTTCCACAGCGACAAAAGTGAGGAAATTCGGTGTTAGGATTGAAAACCCTAACTGCGCATTCCCCTCACCCCCACCACCACACACACACATATACATGAAAGTTGGGGAAGGACTGAGGCAACACAACCAATCACACACAACCAGAAGGCGGTGTATACCTGTGTTACCATAAGAAGTGGAGGAATCCAACTTCAGATATCATACATTATTTACAAAGTTGTTCTATGAGGTTAGTTCACCTGAAGGTGAACCATGCTGGCAGTAGCGAAAATGGTATACTTCGCTTAGTTTTCAACATATGTGTGGCGAAAGGCATCATGGGCATCGCGATGTTAGTCTATGGCAAATTGCTCAATTTTGGAACAGTGTAACTGTCATCCTTAAGTATTTTAGCACCAAAGCAGGAAAAATGTACATCTGTGGGACCAGGGCTTGCCACCCTGCAAATTTCAGCTCAAAGGACCCAACCGTTTGCTTGTACGATGATGGCAAAGATGTGCAGTCATCAGGAGCATACATTCGCAAAATACTTTTGCAAACACGAAAGTGTCACAAACGGAAGACACAAAAGTGTCGCTTTAGCAAAAGCATATAAAATAGTGCCACAAAATACTGTCACAAACACAAAAGTGTCACAAACGGAAGGCACGAAAGTGTTGCATTTGCAAAAGCATGCAAAATGGTGTCACAAAAATACAGTTGCAAACATGAAAGTGTCGCAAATGCATAGCATGACACCGTTGAATTTGTGAAAGTGATTTTTGAAAGTATTTCAGGGAATGTGCAAAATCCTGTTTTGGATCTTGTGAACCCCAAAATACCACATGTGTGTAGTCTGTGTTATGTGTTGGTGGCAACGTGTGGCCCACAACGCCCAGTTGTCTGTAGTGATATGTGTTTTTTTGGATGTGTGGAATGTCCCGGATCAGAGCTAGCAGTGACAACCACATGCCACAGCCTGATGGGAGCATGGGTGTGTGGTTTTGTGGTTTAGATAGTTGCATGTTATTTCTGTTACCTGCAGCTGGTTGAGTGTGATTGGTTGTGTTGCCTTGGTCCTTCCCCTACATGCGTGTGTGTATGTGTGGTGGTGGGGGGAATGCACAGTTAGGGTTTTCAACCCTAACACTGAATTTCCTCACTTTTGTTGCTGTGGAACAACCCTAAGTGATGCATTAAAAGGAGTTTTTTGCTATGAATTTCCCTTCAGTTTGAGAATGTGCACTATAAATAGTGAATAGAATGTGGTGGTGCTCTCCCACCATGTGAATTGTTGTCACTTTACTGTGCAAAAACTGTATGGCTGACTGAAATGAAAATAGGTAAATGAAGACATGTACCATACCACAACATGTATACAAAATGTTATCTGAATCTGTTCAACAGCTGCACAGCGTTAAGCCAGAAAAACTGTGCAGGAATGCTGAAAAGAACATTTTTGCCACTTCGCTATACAAGAACCATATATGTGACAGGAACACAAAATTGGTGAAAGAAGACATGTACCATAGTACAGTGTGTGTCCAGAATTGTGTAAACATCCATTCAACCGTCGCACAGCGCCACAAGCAAACAACTGTGCAGGCACAATCCAGCAACCGTAAGTGCCAGTGACCTGAAAATTGTCACAGTCAAAGATCTATTATAAATCTTTCTACATTCCAAATGCCAGGCAAATAGGACACACGGTTCAAAAGTTATTGAAGCGGAATGAACCAAATTTTCATTTGTCAGAGTGGCATAATTCAGCACCTATTTATGTTTTACACACCAAACCACTGCAAGGCACCTTCGGACCACAAGGGTTATCTACGCTATAAATTTCAAGCCAGTAGCACCATACAGAATGCTATGTGCAAAACGTTAACTGCGTCACACAGCATCTCTGCAGCAAATTATTTTTCCAAAATGTAAACAGCACAATTCACATCTCCAAAACATTCACTCAACACCCTCCAAATAATAGTAAAACTAATGGTAACACAAACACAAGCGCAAACAGTAACGCATACGGTGACGCAAATGGAAATGATAATGCAAACGGTAAGACAAACATAAGCACAAACATAAATGCAAACACAAATGGTAATGCAAATGGTAACACAAGTGATAACAGTAACAGAAATGCAAACGGTAATGGTGATGCAGAAACAAACAGTAACACACTCGACAACAGAAACACTACCAAAAGCACAAACGCTAAGGCCAACGGAAACGCAATCACAAACGGACATGCAAACAGTTATGGTACCTGAATTTGAAATGCAAACAGTAATGGTAACACCAACGATGACACCAAAGTAAACAGTAACACAAATGGAAATGCAAGCATGAACGCAAACACAAATGGTAACACACACGATGATGCAAAAGTAAATGCTAACAAAAGTAGTAAAACATACACAAACAAGAACCGTGATGCAAACAGAAGTGCAAAAGCAAATGCAAAGGGTAATGCACACAGTGATGTAAACAGAAAGGGTAACACAAACAGTAACAGAAACGCTAACGGTAATAGTAACGCAATGCACAAACCTTTTTTCCAAAAAAGGTGCATTCAGAAGCTCAGTGAATACAAAGAATGTATGCATAATAATGGCCCTCAGAGCACAAAATGAGCACTTGGAATACTGAATTCCTTATATCTCAGGAACCGTAAAACGTGGAAAAAAATGTAAAATATCACATTATTTATGACTTTCCAGGCTAGTTTTGCACTTAGCCCCTAGTGGGGGACTAAACATTATTTAAACGAAAAGTCTGTATCTCAAAGCGTTTTGGAGATACGGGCCCTGAGAGGCGCGGCGGACGCCGTAATGTTATCATATGGGAAAAATCATCAATTTCGGAGTGCCTTAACTTTGCAGCCCTATTAAATTTTGGCACCAAACCACCAGAAGGCTCATCCGAGGGATCTTGACGTTCTTCTCTCCAAATTTCAGTCAAAAAGACCAAACTGTTCTTTTGCAGCAGGGTGGCAAATATTTCCTACTGTTTTGGGCATAGTGTCACAAAGTAGTGTCACAAATCACGACACTTTCGCAAATGAAATGCTTAAAGTGTCGCATATGCAACACTACTTTGCAATACTACTTTATAAAAAAGTTTAAAAAACATATTTCTGGGATGTTTTACCCCCCAAAAAAAGACATGGCTAGCATCCCCAGGGCTCGACTAGGCGAACACAACAAGAATTGTGTCCCTAGAGGGTCCCAAATTTAAATGCCAAGCATTTCTGTGACCACAACTGAAAACAAGATGGCTCATTTGTGACACTACAAGAGTCATTTGCGAAAGTAAAAAGTGCATTTGAAACACTTTCGCATATTTTGTTAATTTTTCCCATTGACTATAATGGAAAACTTGTTTTTTAAATAACTTTTGAACCGTTTAATGTTTTTTCACGAAGTCTTTGAAAAACACATCAGGAACCCTGGCTGCATGTTCCCTGAAGGTTTTGGACCAGCTGAGCAAACCATGCAGGCTGCAGGTGCGAGCAAAGAATGCACAAAAATGCATAATCTGTGTGTTTTTTGGTGCTCTGTAGCTCTGCAACTGTTCATCCGACCATAACGAAACATGGCAGATCCAGAGATCACACTGCATGCCAAATTTCAGACAAATTTGTCATATGGTGGCAAAGTTATTAAGCTGTCAAATTTCAGATTTAATCTTAAATGGGGTACTCAACCCTAACTACTGTATAGTGGCACTACCGTGCCACTATACTCTATATATATATTACAGTAGCACGGTAGTGCTACCATAGTTAGGGTTGAGGAGCCATTTCTATGTTAAACCCAAAATTTTGCACCTTAATAACTTTGCAACCGTTTGACAGATTTGCCTGAAATTTGGAATACTTGATCAAGACCCATACGCCTTGGGATTTGCCAAGTTTCATACCAGTTGGATACACGGCTATGGAGTTATTAAGCATGATCTGCGCGTGCATTTACGCTTTTTCTGGAATTCTACGGTCGCGCCTACAGGTCGCATGGTTTGCACGACCGGCCCGAAATCTTCAGGGAACATGCGACCAGGGTCCCCGATATGCCTTTCAAAGATTTCATGAAAAAATATTAAACAGTTCAAAAGTTATTCAAAAAACAATTTCCCATTATAAGTCAATAGGAAAAGTTAAAAAGTTCGACAGTGTCGCAAATGCATTTTTACTTTCGCAAATGGCCCTGTTACTTTCGCAAATCTGCCATCTTGTTTTCAGTTAGTCATCAGAAAAATGCTTGGCATTTAAATTTGGGACCCTCTAGCAACCTAATTCTTTTTGTATTCACCTAGTCCGACACTGAGGATGCTAGCCATGTCTTTATTTTGGGGTAAAACACCCCAGAAATATGTTTTTCAAATTTCTGGAAAAAGTACTTTCACAAAGTACTTTCATGCTCACGAAAATGTCACAAATTTTTGTGAAAGCATTCGCAAATTGAGACAGTACTTTTCTAGTCTGTGGGAAAATGACAGCAATTATTTGGCACTCCGCTGCAAAAGAACGGTTTGGAGTTTTGGGCTGAAATTTAGAGGGAAAGTAGCCGACATCTCACAGATGTGCCTTTCAGTGTTTTGTTGAATAAATATTGCATGGCGGCAAAGTTACGGTACTCCAAATTTGACACTTTTTCCCATAGGATAACATTACGGTGCCCAACGCATTACAGGAATCCTTTGGCACCCTGCTGCAAAATAACGGTTTGGTCTTTTTTCCTGAAATTTGGAGGGAACACAGCCAACAGCCCACAGATGTGCCTTTCAGTGGTTTGGTGAAAAAATATTACAGGGAGGCAAAGTTATGGCACTCTGAACTTCTCTTTTTTTCCCATAGGATAACATTACGGCGTTCGCCGCGCCTTTCAGGGCCCGTATCTCGGAAACGGTGCGAGATACAGACTTTTTGGCAGAAAAATGCTTAGCCCCTGAATGGGGGCTAAGTACAAAACTAGCCAAGACAGTCGTAAATCATATGACTTTTAAATTTTTTTTCTACGTCATACGGTTCCTGAGATATAACCTATTTAGTATTCCAAGTCCTCATTTTCTGCTCCGATACCCATTATTATGCATACATTCTTTGTACTCACTGTCTTTCTCTATGCAGCTTTTGGGGAAAACCAGCCTGTGGCTTACATTATTGTTACTGCTGCCCTTTCTGCTTGCGGTTCCGTACCCATTTCACTTACCGTTGATGTCTATGCCACCATGTGCGTTATCCTTTGCGTTTTCCTTTGCGCTTGCATTTCTGTTACTTTTTTGCCATTTGTGTCTACAGTACTGTTTCTCTTTCTATTTCACTTTGCGTCACTATGCCCATTGACATTTCCGTTTGCAGGCACCATGTTACTATGTGACAACACATCACGTGGCAGACTGTTCCCGTCTACGCCACCGTGTCCGTTACCCTTTCTGTTCTCATTCGCCTTTTGCTACCATGCGCATCACTGAAAGCACTTCTGTTTGCATTGCTGTTCCTGTTACTATAGCGGGCCCAGGCGCTCCCGCGCTGCATTACATTCACTATTTCTGTTATCATTCTCAAAGAAGAGATTAGAGGCAAAAACTCTGTTTAATGCATTAATTAGGGTTGTTCCACAGTGACAAGTGAGTGAGGGAATTGGTGTTAGGTTGAAAACCCCTTGACCTGTGCCTCAACCAGCATTGGGGTGCATTGGGTTCAAGCGGGTCCTAACTCTCACCCCATTCTCCTATACTTCTGCTGCTTTACACATGTGATGGGGTGAGAGTTAGGGCTGACTACCCTAATGTGACCCCAATGCCGGTAGGGGTGGGCTTGGGGTCTAAGGGGGTTTTCAACCCTAACACCGAATTTCCTCACTTTTGTCGCTGTGGAACAATCCTAACTAATGCATTAAACGGAGTTTTTGCTCTAATTATATATATATATATATATATATATATATATATATATATACATATATTATGATTGCACGATAGTGCTACCATAGTTAAGGGTGAGGAGCCATTTACATGTTAAACCTAAAATTTTGCACCTTGATAACTTTGCAACTGTTCAACAGATTTGCCTGGAATACACAATCAAGAACCATACATCTTGGGATCTGCCAGCTTTTGTACTGTTTGGATATATGGCTGCGGAGTTATTAAGTGTGATCTGTGCATGCGTTTACGCTTTTTTGAATTCTTTGCTCGTCCCTACAGGTCGCACGGTTTGCGTGACCAGTCTGAAAACTTCAGGGAATGTGTGGCCGGGGTCCCCAATGTGCCTTTTGAAGATTTCGTGAAAAAATATTAAAAGTTATTCAAAAAACAATTTACCATTATACGTCAATGGAAAAAGTTAACAAAAAGTTCGACCATGTCGCAAATGCACTTTTTAGTGTCGCAAATGGCCCTAGTAGTGTCGCAAATCTACCATTTTGTTTTCGGTTGGTGATCAGAAAAATGCTTGGCATTTAAATTTGGGACCCTCTAGCAGCATAATTCTTTTTGTGTTTACCTAGTCGGACCCTGAGGATGCTAAGCATGTCTTTATTTTGAGGTTAAACACCCTGGAAATATGGTTTTCCAATTCCTGGAAAAAGTAGTGTGCAAAGTAGTGTCACACTCATGAAAGTGTTGCAAATGTTTGCAAAAGCTTTCACAAATCAAGACACTACTTTGCGATACTATGCCCAAAATAACAGGAATTCTTTGCCACCCTGCTGCAAAATAACAATTTGGTCTTTTACACTGAAATTTGGAAGGAAGAAAGCCAACATCCCACAGATGTGCCTTTTGGTGGCTTGGTGAAAAAATATTACAGGACGGCAAAGTTATGGCACTCCAAACTTCTCTTTTTTCCCCATAGGATAACATTACGGGGTTTGCCGCGCCTTTCAGGGCCCGTATCTTTGTAATTTGTATATTTTTTTCAGTTGTTTTACCAGGAGTAACACACTAAGCTGAAAACTTGTTTACTTGTGCGACCTGGGAGCATAGGGGAGTTAAGTGACTTGCTCAGGGTCACCCAGTATGCAAGTGGAGGTTGTGAGATTCAAACCCAGGTCTCCAGATTTGCAGCTCAGAGCCTTAAACTACTGCACTAATTGTGTGAGATATGGACTTTTCATCAGAAAAATACTTAACCCTCTAATGGGGACTAAGTATAAATCTAGCCAGAAAAGTCATAAATCATATGACTTTTAAATTATTTTTCTACGTCGTACAGTTCCTGAGATATAATCAATTTAGTATTCCAACTCCTCATTTTCTGCTCCAAGACCCATTAATATGCATACATTCTTTGTACTCACTGTCTTTCTCTATGCAGCTTTAGGGAAAACCAGCCTGTGTGCTTACATTTCTGTTACCCTTACGCTTCATCATGGTTCACTGCTTTCACTTACTGTTCCTGCCTATACCATGTGTGTTACCCTTTGAGTTTTCATTTGCGTTTGTGTTTGCGTTATTTTTATGATTTGTGTCTACAGTACTGTTTCTCTTTCTGTTTCACTTTGCATCACCATGCACATTACCATTTGAGTTTGCGGGCACCGTGTTACTATGTGACAAGATATCACGTGGCAGGAGTGCGGGGCCCAAATTACATTCACTATTTCTCGTTATCATTCTCAAAAGGAAGGGGCAATTATAGGCAAAAAACTCTGTTTAATGCATCAGTTAGGGTTGTTCCACAACAATAAAAGTGAGGAAATTCGATGTTAGGGTTGAAACCCCCCTTGCACCCCTCCTGCCCACCCCCCAATTGGCATCGGGGTGAATGTTGGGGTCATCGGTCCTAACTCTCACCCCATACTCCTATTCCTCAGCTTCTTTCTACATGTGATGGGGTGAGAGTTAGGTCCGACGATCCAATACTGACCCACTGCCAGTTGGGGTGGCTGGAGGCAGGGGGTTTCAACCTCAACATCAAATTTCCTCGCTTTTGTCACTGTGGAACAACCCTAACTGATGCATTAAATGGAGTTTTTTGCCTCTAATATATATATACATATTATGGTAGCACGGTAGTGCTACCATAGCTAGGGTTGAGTAGCACTTTTAAGATTAAAGGGTGAAATGTTGCACCTTAATAACTTTGCCACTGTTTAACGGATGTGCCTGAAATTTGGCAGGCACAGTTGGGCATGGTAGATCTTAGGATCTGCCAACGTCTGTACTGGTTAGATATATGGTTGCGGAGTTATTAAGCAACAACCGAAAGCACAATTACACTTTTTTGTGAATTCTTTGCTCTTCCCTACAGGTTGCATGGTTTGTGCGACCAGTCCAAAAACTTCAGGGAACGTGCGGCCAGGGTCCCCGATGTGCCTTTTGAAGATTTCATGAAATGTTGAAAGGTTCAAAAGTTATTCAATGAAACAAGTTCCTATTATAAGTGAGTAGGAAAAGTTAACAAAATGTTCAACACTTTAGCAAATGCACTTTTTAGTGTCGCAAATGGCCCTAGTAGTTTTGCAAATACGCCATTTTCTTTTCAGTTACTTTATCAGAAAAATGCTTGCCATTTAAAATTGGGACCCTCTAGGAACACAATTATTTTTGTGTTCACCTAGTCGGACCCTCAGGATGCTAGTCATGTCTTTATTTTGGGGTTAAACACCCCAAAAATATGTTTTTCAAGTTTCTGGAAAAGGTAGCGTCACAAAGTAGTGTCACACTTGTGACACTTTTGCAAAATTTTGTGAAAGCTTTTGAAAATTGCGACACTACGTTTCTAGACTATGGCCAAAATGACAGGAGTTCTTTACCACCCTGCTACAAAAGAACGGTTTGGTCTTTTGGGCTCCAATTTGGAGAGAAGACAGCCAACATCTCACAGATGTGCCTTTTGGTGGTTTGGTGAACAATTATTGCACGGATGGCAAGTTATGATACTCTGAATTTGACATTTTTCACATAGACTAACATGGTGGTGTATGCTGCGCCTTTTGGGGCTCGTTTCTCGAAAAGGGTGTGAGATACAGAATTTTTGTCATCACAATGTGTAGCCTATGGCTACACATTTTGCAAAACGTAGCCAGGAAAATCATGAATCATGTGAAATTGTTTTTTTTTCTGTGTCGTACGGTTACTGACATTTAAGCAATTTAGTATTCCAACACCTCATTTTTGGCTCCGAGGCCCATTATTATGCATACATTCTTTGTACACACTGTGTTTCTCTATGCAGCTGTTGGGGAAAAACAGGGTATGTGCTTCTGTTAATGTTACAGTTACTTTTTCCACTTGCGTTTATGTACCCGTTTACGTTACCGTTCCCATGTATGTCACCTTGTGTGTTAAGCTTTGCTTTCTCGTTTGCACTTGGTGTTACCGTTACCATTTGCATTTCTACTACTGTTTGTGTTTGCATTTCAGTTTGCGTCACCATGTGCATTGGCATTAGTGTTTACGGCAGCCCTTTCCTTTGCATTTGAGTTTGTCTTTCATTTTGCGTCTTTGTTGCTGTTACTGTTACCATTTGCATTTCCTATTGCGTTACTGTGCCCGTGCACATTACGGTTTGTGTTTCCATATGTGCTTGCTTCCTTTTGTGTTTATGTTTCCTTTGGTGTTATTGTTGCTGTTACCACTGCCATTTGCATTTACAATTGCAGTAACATGACCATGCGCACTACGGTTTGCGCTTATGTATACGCTTACATTCATGTTTATGTTTCTGTTTCCTTTGGTGTTATTGTTCATGTTAGCTTTACCATTTGCATTTACAATTGCAGTACCATGCCCGTGTACGTTACAGTTCATGCTTACATGTGTAATTCCGTTTGCGTTTTTGTTTCAGTTACATTTGGCGTTCTTGTTGTTGTAACACTTAACATTTGCATTTACAGTACTGGCACCGTCACTGTGCACATTTCCAGTTGCGTTTTCATACGTGCTTGTGTGTCCGTTTACATCACTGTTTGCTTCAGCATCGCTTGAGTTTCTATTAACGTTTGCTTTATCATGTGCATAACTGTTGCCGCTTGTGTTTGCTTTGCAGTTCCTGCTACTGTGTAACAGGACATCATGTGGTGGGAGTGCAGATCCCAAAGGTCCCTGTGCTCCCGCCACAACATTCCATTCACTATTTATCTTCCTCATTCTCAAAAAGAAGGGAAATTAGAGGCACAAAAATCCATTTAATGCATCAGTTAGGGTTGTTCCACAGCGACAAAAGTGAAGAAATTCAGTGTTAGGGTTGAAAGCCCCCCTTGGGCCCCTCAGCCCACCCCCTAACTGGCATCAGGGTGGGCGTTGGGATCGTCGGTCCTAACTGTCACCTCATTCTTCTATACCTCTGCTTATTTACACATGTGGTGGGGTGAGAGTTAGGGCCGATGACTTTAGCGCGCCGATGCCAGTTGGGGTGGGCTGGGGTGTCCAAGGGGGCTTTCAACCCAACACAGAATTTCCTCACTTTTTCACTGTGGAACAACCCTAACTGATGCATTAAATGGAGTTTTTGCCCCTAATATATATATATATATATATATTCATTGCAACAAAAACTACATCAGTTAGGATTGATAGCACAGCGCCAAAGTTTGGAAATTCAGTGTTATTGTTACCACCCCACCACCCTCCACATGCCAACAGACATTGGGGTGTGATATGGGATCATCGGGCCTTACTCTGACCCCATTCTCATATGATGTAGCTTGTCAGCTTGTTTATACATGGAATGGGGTGAGAGTTGGGCCTGATGACCTCATGGCATGCTCCAACATCTGTTGATGTGGAGGGTGGGGAGTGGAGGTGTGGTAGAGGTGGTAACCTTAACACTGAATTTCCCAACTTTTGTTACTGTGCTGTCAACCCTAACTGATGCATTAACACAGTTTTTTTTGCAATTATATATAGTCATTGCAAAAAACTTTGTTAATTCATCAGTTAGGGTTTAAGTGACAAAAGTAGAGAAATGAGGCATTAGGGTTGACACCCAACACCCACCATACATTACTCACCCACCACAGATCAATAGTTGATGGTGTGCCTGGGGTATTTGACTTAATCTCCACCCCATTCCATGTGTGATAAAGCTCACATGATACACTATAGGAGAATGTGGCGAGAGTTCAGCCCAATGACCCCAAGGCACACCCTGTCACCAGTTGGTCCATGGAGGGTGGGGGTGGAGTGGGGTGGTAAGGCATGGGGGAATTAGGGTGTCAACCCTAATGACTCATTTCCCTTCTTTTGTCACTTCAACCCTAACTGATGCATTAATGAAGTTTTTTGCAATGAATTTTCTTACTTTTTGAGAAAGTGTAATGTAATTGGTAACTGGTATGTGTTGGTGGGACAGCAGGCCTTCACAGCCCCATGCTCCCTTCAGCTGCCCATTTTTGCTTAATGATATGCGTCTGTGGGAGTACAGGCCCTCTGGGCCCTATGCTCCCACTTACACATAACTATGGAGCCATACAAAAGCCTTATAGGGCTGAAAAGGGACCCTTGTAACACTAATTTGCCAATATCTCAGTAACTGTAGCAGTTATGAAAACAATTCTACTGTAGCTATAATCATGACTTCGAAACCTCCACTCCTGCTTAATTTGAAATATCTGTATCTCGACTCATTGCTGAGATACGGGCACTGAAAGGTGCTGCAGGTGCCATAGTGTTATCCTATGGAAAATATCTCAACTTCATAATGGCATTGCTATGGGACCAATAATAATTTTTGCACCTAAACAGTATAATTCACATCTTTGGAATGCCCCCTTTATACCCTGCAAATTTCAAACCAAAAGACCAAACTGTGTTTTTGCAGTGCACTGGCAAAATTTTAAAATCCCTAGTTTGTGAGGTGTCAAAATCCCCATTCATGAGGTCAGTCCCCGTTTGCGAGATGTCAAAATCGCCATTCATGTGAATTCCTTGTTCACCAGATTTTGGCCGTCTGGTCTGGAAATCGCCATCAAGGATTTTGTCAGCTTGCAAAAGGGGATCGACTCGCAAAAGGGGATTTTGACAATTCATGAAAGAAGATTTAAAAAAACAATCCCCTTTCACGATCTGTCAAAATCCCCTTTCGCGAGGTGACAAAATCCCTGTTCGTGAAACAATCCTTGTTCACGAGATAGGGCCATCTGGTCTGGAAATCATGATCAAGGCTTTTGTCAGCTCTCAAAAGGGGATCAGCTTGTGAAAGGGGATTTTGACAACTTGCTAAAGAAGATTTAAAAAATCAATCCCCTTTCGTGAGCTGTCAAACTCCTCTTTCGCAAGCTGACAGAATCACTGTTTATGAGCCAGTCCTTGTTCACAAGATAGGGCCATCTGGTCCAGAAATCATGATGATGCATTTTGTCAGCATGTGAAAGGGGATCAGCTTGCAAAAGTGGATTTGTCACGTTGCAAACCAGGATTTGAAGCGAGTGACAAACAAGGATTTTTTAAATTTAAAATGGCCATTTTTTCACAAAAATGAAGCAAACCAAAGCCATTTGTTTGTACAGGGTGTCACACTGAACAAAACCCATGCTTCAATTACAAGACAACACATCTGTGAGGCAAGTTACAACATTTTGTTTGTGGGGAAAAATGAAAACAAGATGGCGGCTTGTGAAAGGGGAATTTTTCCTCATGAACAGGGATTTTATAAATCCCCATTCACAAGGTGACAAAATCCTTGATTGTGAGCCAAATCCTCTTTCGCAAAAATACATATAAATCTAAGACTAAACTGAGCATGCTCAGAAGCCCAAAATTCAAAATTAAATAACTTTGGAATAAATAAATATGATTTCACCAAACCAAAACTGTATTAATCTTTGGGGCAACCTCTTTCTACCCTGAAAATATCAGACCAAAATTCCAAATGGTGTGGCTGCAGCATGATGGGCAAAAATGAGCAAAAATGGGCAACAAAAAGTGAAAAATGTGTTTTTTGGTGCTTCGTTGCATGTAAACTGCAAATCTGATCAAATCACAGCTTGCCGTATCAAGAGATATACCATCTGAGACTGTGCATTCTTAATTTTGTGCAAATTTATTGAACAGTTGCAAAGTTATTGACGTGCAAAATGTGGGGTTTAACATTAAACTGCTTACACAACCCTAACTATAGGGGACGCACTGCACTATATATATATATATATATATATATATATATATATATCACCATTAGTGGTCCAGTGATCCCTCCCTCTTCACTGATCACCATCCCAACCCAAAGTAAAAAATTCCTTGGTTGTCTAGTAGCCCCTCACCCCAGTGGTAAGTGACCTACCACCCCACGACCCCCAAACCTGACCCATGCCAGTGACTTGCACAGCCCACCTCACACTGCCATGGCCAGCAGCCAACTGAACTGTCAGTGAATGTGTGCAGCACATAGTACATGCTCATTGGTTGACCAGTCCTCCAATGAGTGCGCACTATGTACTGTACATGTTCATTGACAGTTCAGTCAGTGGCTGGCTGTGGGAGCATGAGTGGGGCTGTACCAGTCACCAGCATGGAATGGGTTGGGGGAACAGGGTGGTGGGTCACTTACCACCGGGGTGAGGGGTCACTAGACAACCAGGGAATTTTTTTACTTTGGGTCAGGATGGCGATCAGTGAAGCAGGGAGGGACCACTGGACCACTGGGGCTGTATATATGGGAGACCGAGCAGTGATCAGGGAACTGAGGGGAGGGATCACTGGACCACCGATGAGGATATACATATATGGGGATAGAGATTGGGAATGAGGAGAGACACTGAACCACCAATGTTTTTTTAATCATGCTATGGGAACAGGGATCAGGGCAGGGGAGGATCCCAGAACTGGCAATGATGTTTTATATGTATGTACATGGGGATCGGGGCAGGGGAGGGACACTGAACCACTAGGGTACCAGCTCTTGACAGTGGGCAGATGGGTCAACACACCATTTAGGGCTGGATTTCAAAAGCACTAAATTGCGCGCTGCTGGTGGCTGTTTAGCACTTCCAAATACTTCCAATATTGTGCTTAGCCACCTATGCTTGAGGGAACCCTGATTAGCATAGGCAGAGCACAATATTGTGCAAGCCAGCACTGCCGGGGGAGCATTGGGCATCTGTGCCCTTTCAATATGGGCATGTCCCTGACAGGTGACACTCCTCCAGGTTAGCGCAGCACAAACCTGGTTTGTGCCATGCTAACCTATTGAAAATGGGGTCCCTGGACTCTAAAAGGTAAAGATCTTGTTTTTGTTGTAATGTCTTCAGCAGTAAATAATGGAGAGGAGAAATCTCTATAAGATATATGAAATACAAGCTCAATTGTGTCTAAATATTATGTTTTCCAAAGTTTTCCAAATGTCACCTGATCTTTAATTATTCTTATGCTTCTGCTAATTTTTTGAAACAACAGTTTAAAGGTACATGTACATGTTTGCTTATAGCCATGTTTAGTTTGATACATAAAAGCAGGATGGGAGGTATAACCCCTAGTTTTCTCAATGCAGGATCAGTGGAATTGGGAGTAAGAAAATAATGTTGTTGGTGGGAGGGAGGAAGCAACTGCACTATACTGAATGGAGAGGATACAGAGAGATGTGCTTCAACTCCAGTCGGTGGAATCACACAGCTGTGGTATGTTCACAGTCATGTGCTTCCAGATCCCACTTCTCAATGTAATAGCACTATATCACGCATAGCTCTCAGCCATAATAATTCAAGCCTGAAATCAGCACAGTGATTTAGACCATGGCCTACACAACTTTAAATAAAACAATGACAGTTATGGAAGAGGGTTGTATAGAAAAATGAATGCTAAACCAAAAACTGTTACAATGCTCCATAAAAGCCATGCATCATAGTTGAATATATATTTAAAAAGACAAGTGGCTTTGACATGGTCAGCATCACCAAAGCGTCTCTCTGTGACTCAACTTCGACTATCCGGCGAAAACGTGCAGAACTTGCCACCCCTGCCTCATCTCTTAGACTCTACCTGCTGCTGCTGAGTGTCAACCAGCTTCTGCCTCCTCCCTAATACCTTGTGTAATTCCAACAGAAAGCCCTAGGTAAGGAAGCTGCCTTACCATCCAGAGCAACAGCAGGAGAGGAAAAGGATGTATGGTGTTCTTTTGGAGTTGCTGCACGGCTTTCCCCAGACGTGCTGAATGAACTCTCCCAGCCATCATCACAGAACAGCCCCATAGTGGCACACTCATCATTCCACCCTCACTTAGTCACCCAGCTGCCCGGCTTCATCAACAATCTTCTTACAATGTGACCTATTTCTACACTGGAGTGTAAGCAGGGGGATTTGTGTGTACCAATTCTTACAAGAGGGAGAAAGTCCTATACTTCTTCATGCCCCATGGTTTCCAAGCAAACTTCAAAATATATGTTTAGACTTTTGGAATGGTGCAGGCATTTGGGGCTGCTGATGTATAACCTGAGCTACATATGCTGCAAAGTCCAGCTCCTCCCCACGCAGTGTTGCTACATTCAAAATATCAGCTCCTTGCTCAGCTCTCCCATGAAGCTAACAGCTGATAGAAGTTGACAGAGGTGTGTACTGCTTGCTGGACTCTGAACTGTCAGCAGGGAGTGTGATGCAGTTATCTGCAGCACCCAGCATGGTCAGACATGGGTCATTCTAATTGACCAGCCATTACACCCTCCTTCTGCCCCCCGGCAAACAAATTTTACATCTAACTTCAAGCAAACAGTATCTACTGTAAATATCCCTTTTATTCTTGCCATCAAATTGATGTTCAATTTGAGCACACATTAAAGTCCATTTTTTCTTTTATGTGTTTATTCAAGGTGCAAAAATGAATCAAAAATGAAAATGAAGGTGCAACACTATTGGGCGTGGCTGCAAATAAGCACTCTCTTCATTGACTGTTCCCTAAAGCTGTTACATGGTATCCATTACCAGTGCATAGTTGAAACTAGTAAACAGAGAAGAGTTTGAGATTTAATAGTACGGAACTATAACAAGCATTTGTCAATGCCAAACTTGCTTGTATACATTTGCTGTGCTGGTGTTTGGTGCTGCTAGTTCTGAGGAGGAGGACGTAATTTGAATGAAGCTACCCACACCTCGAGCAGCAGTCACCAGAGTTGTAAAAAATCACTATCACAGCATCATTGGGAATGGGAGGTCATGTCCAACTAATATAGATTTTTTTGACTGGGTTACCAAAGAAGTGGGCCAAGGGAGAACAGTGGACATAGCCTATCTGGACTTCAGTAAGGCTTTCAATACTGTGCTGCAGGGGAGGCTAGTTAAGAAACTAAGCAGCCTGGGGGTGGAGGAGAAAGCGACAAGCTGGATATCCAACTGGTTAAGGGATATGAGGCAAAGAGTGGTGGTAAACAGTAGCCACTCAGGCTATAGGAGAGTGACTAGTGTGGCGCCACAGGATTTGGTGCTGTGACCAGGCATCTTCACTGTCTTCATAAGTAACATTGCAGAGCAGCTTGTGTCACTTTACAGATGATACAAAAATCTGCAACATGACTGACACTCAGGAAGGGGTGGAGAGAATGCAAACAGATCTGAGGAAACTAAAGGAATGGTCTAGGGGTGGCAGCTGGGTTTCAGTGCCAAAAAGTGCAAGGTTGTGCACTTAGGGATGTGGAACCTAGGGGCTGTGCATAAGATGGGGGGAGTGGAGCTTACAGTTTCCAAGCAAGAAAAAGACTTAATGATCATTCTAGCTGATGACCTCAAGGTAGCTGGGCAGTATGAAAAAACATTGCAAAAGTTTAGCAGGCTGCTTGGGTGCATTGGGAGAGGGACTTTTAGCATGAAGAGAGGGGTGGTGCTGCCATTGTATCACTCACTGGTGAGGCCTAGTTGGAGTGCTGTGTCCACTTCTGGAGGCCACACTTCCTCAAGGACATTGAAAGGGTGGAGGCAGTACAACAGAGGGAAACCAAAATGGTGACAGAGTTGCACGAGAAGCCATATGAGAAAAGACTGCAGGAACTCAATGTGTACTCCCTGGAAGAGAGGAGAGCAAGAAGGAACTTGATTGAAATCTGCAAGTACCTTACATGAGTGAAAAAGGTGCAACTGGAGGGTCTATGTTTGAGAAAGGAAGACACTAGAACAAGGGGGCATGTAATGAAGCTATGAGGGGGAACATTTAGGAAAGATGTGAGGATATACTTCTTCACAGAAAGGGTGGTGGATGACTGGAACAATCTGCCAGAGGAGGTAGTGGCGGCAAAGATTGTGGGGAGCTTCAAGCATGCATGAGATTGGCACAGGGGCATATTAGGCACAGGAATGGGGGTGGGGAGTGACACCTATGACCAGCTAGAATCAGTGATGACTGAATAGGCAGGGACAAGGTGCAGACTGGATGGGTCTTAAGGTCCTTTTCTGCCAACAAAATCTATGTTTCTTTGTATATTTATCAAATACTTACATAATAAATAAAGTCAGTGATCCTGTAGTAGGAGACAAAATGATAGTGGAAAATTTACTTGGGGGGATGCATAGGGTAATAGTTAATTGGAGTACCCAGAAACAAGGGATATCACAGGTGGTGTTCTTCAGGGCTCAATGCTTCACAAGTGCTTTTCAATGTATTCATTAGGGATATCAGAGAGGGCACCAAGGGAAAAATCTGTCTTTATGCAGATGACACCAAGTTCTGTGGCAAGGTTGATTGTGAGGAGAAGTCAGGGAATTGAGGGAGGACTTCAAACAGATGGAAAAGTGGTCTGGAATCTGACAGATGGGCTTCAACCTGAAGTGCAAAGTCATGCTTGTTGGGAGGAAAAAACAAAGCGTATGTACAGGCTGGCCAGGGTCACTGTCAGTGTTAGACAAAAAGAAGGACTTGGGGGTAGCAATCATGAACTCCCTTAAGTCATCTGCACAGTGCAGTAAGGCAGTAGGGAACATAAGCAGAATGCTGGGATTTATTAGAAAGTGGATATGTAGCAGGTGCAAGGAGGTTACACTTCCTCTGTATAGATCCCTAGTGCATCCATACTTGGAGTCTTGTGTTCAGTTCTGGAATCCCTAGCTGAGGAAATACATGAATAGGTTAGAGGCTGTGCAAGAGGGCCATAAGGAGAAGCAGAATTCTGCAGTTTCGCTAGCTGTTAGAATCTTCAGTTTACCTGACATAGGGCTTACTAGACCAAAAAAGGCTTGTTAGTGGTCCGTTTAAGCAAAAAGCACTTACTCTAAGAACCAATTCCTCTCCTGCAGTGTAGATAAACATGGGTGTCACAACGATGCCACATAATATAGATGTGTGTTGGGAGATGTTTTTAACAGGTGAGTGCTCTGACCTTCGGTGAGGATGAGCTGATACAGAATTTGTACTGGATGAATTTGCTGAAATGTGTCACTTTTACCTTCAAGCCAGCCCAGTCAAATGTTTGGGCATCTTTGGGAATCACTTCCACATCCAGACAAAACATAACACTCAGCCCTTTTCGCTTGGCCAGAGCTAATTATACACCCACCCATTTCCCCACCTCAGTCATTTTGTACCCTTCTCACCCCTCCCCAGACATGTTTTTTATAAATTAACATTTTTACAGCTCCAGGGTCTGGGGCAGGAGTTGATTCAGTTTTTTGCTTAAAAGCTGATTGTAGGAATGGGGTATGGTGGAAGAGGGTAGGATTGACTAGGGTGGGTGAAAAATTGGTGGAGGGGTGTCCTTTACCCCATTTGTAACCTGCTAGACCCACTTACCAGGATTCAAAGTGACTTTTACTGAAAAGTCAAAGCTGAATCAAAGACAGGGAGTTCTCAAATGAAGCTGAACTGAAGTTATCAGTTTTCACATTCACTCACCCTAACCCTAGAAAGTGATTCTTCTTACTGTCTTCAATGCTCCAATATTTAATGAACACTTTTTAGTGAAGTCTGCTTAAGAATGTACAAGAGACATTTCAGAAGGTGTTTCACCATGTTTTTTTAAATGTGAACCCAAAGGCTCCAAGGTGGACAACTGCACTGAAAATGGTTGATGACATTTTAGCCAGTTAGGACACAGAATCTGTACACTATTCTTATATGGGGGGAGATTGTTTATCCAGGAAAAGCACACTAAGCCAGAGCTTGTTTCCAAGTGTGACCAGAGAGCACAAGGAATTTAAGTGTCTTGCTCAGGGTCACAAAGTATGTACGTGGGAGCTGATGGGATTGAAACCCAGGTGTCCAGGTTTGTAGCTCAGTGCCCTTAACCACTATGCTATATTCAATCAATCAATCAATCAAAAATCTTTATTTATTCAGGCGAACATCATTGAGCAAAGCTCATTTACAAGATGGACCTGATTGGTCTTAACAATATAAGGTTACAGTTTTACACAAAAAACAAGGTACTGATTGAATACAAATACAAAGATTTATAAATGAAACAGGTATACAAATATTTACATATGTACAAGGCAATGTGACATTGGATCTTGCTAATACTAAAAATGAAAGAAACAAACAGTACTGGAGGGATAAAGCTAGGGTGATGGGACTTTGGGGTATCATTTTTGTACGACGTAGGTTGGAGAAAAAACTAGAAAACAAAAATAGGGGGGCAGTGCAAAAAAGGGGTAGGGGAAAAGAGGGGTTGTGAGAGGACTATATTGCTTCCTATATAATCAAGAATCAGTTGATTCAATGATGCTATGGTAAAGGGGTATTCTGAGTGACTGAAATGTGGTATTCTAAATGACCGAGGAAGAACAATTTCAGCATCTCAAGTGATTATCACCCTTACAAAATGCAGTGCACACTGCCAGAGAGTGGTTCACAATATTAGAAGACTTCAAATCAACTACTTTTGGGGAAAGGACTGATTAATGTATGGTATCCACCTGTAGAAAAAAGAAAGAATTCTGGGTATGTACTTTAACATACTGTATAGCAGCAAATATTAGTGTTCAGTTTATTTTCACTGTATTAGGTTAACTGATAAAAGAGCTAAAATAAGCTGATCGCTAATATTACAGGGAGCACAGTGCTGCAATGGGACATGAAGCTGATGTGCTAATTCAATAGAGTGCTACTGTAAATAGTACTGCACCCTGCTCCACACTAAATAAAGAGGGCGCTAAAATAAACTGCTATACAGTGGCATGGCAAACAAAACTATATACTGTGATAGGCTTAAGCAAAGCAAATACTGAAGGTAAAAATCAGACCCAAGCTCACATTGGGTATTTTTTCCAGTAGACAGATAATAACACTTATGAGTGATGCATAAAAGTGAAAACAAATGAGGATCTAAAGTGTGGAATTTTACAAAATGCAAGCATATTTTTAGAGGCATACAGTGCTTTAATAGTTAGACTATAGTGTTGTGTACTTTAGTGTATCTATCTAGCTATCTGGTGTGGTGTGGCGTGGCGTGGCGTGGTGTGGCGTGTGGTATGGTGTGGTATGGGATGGTGTGGGATGGCATGGGATGGGATGGTAAAATGTTATTCATATTTCCTATGAACAGGAAACTCAATTGAGCAAAGCTCATTTACAATGAGGTCCTTTTTACAACGGATACAGTTGTGAAAAATTTAAATACAATAAAATATTTCAAAAAAAAATTCACTATACATATTGCACATTTTTACATTATCCATTATAAAACATTTCAAGTACAATAGACATAAATTACACATTAACCTTTATCCCAAATAAGGCAGCAAATTGAGTTCCTATATGACTGGCTAGACAACCATTTGCTGGTTCAGCTTCCACTAATTTTACCCTCTGATGACTTTAGGTAGGAGGGTAGATTATTCCATAGGTTGGGACCCATAGTAAAGAAGTGGGATCTTCTGATCTAAAGATTACATTTTCTTGGGAGACATTCTAGTCCAGAGGCTGATCATAAATTTGATTAAATTTTTCTATGTGAGAGGTTTTTCAATAAATAAACTGGCACAAGGTTTTTTATAGCATTTATACATGAACATAACCATGTTATAATTTCTCCGGTCCTTTGGTTTCAGCCAGTCCAATTTGTTTAGTAAGACCCAGCTATGTGTCATACGTGGGGTCTCAATGATGAAGCAGGCAAATCTATGATGCATTACGTCAAGCTTTGCCAGCTCCATTCCTGAGGCCCCGCATACAGTAACTCACCATAATCAAAAAGGGGTAACACCATAGCATTTACTGCATGTTTTCTAGTTTCTCTGCCCATGTATGATTTATGTTTATGTAAAAAACTCTAAACATTTTTCTAGATTTTTCACCACATTATCTATATGGACATTCCATTTGAGCCTTTCATCCAGCCAGATTCCAAGATATTTGTAGCTTTGTACTAATTGTAACATTTAATTTCCCGAGGTTAGAATTTGCACTGTAAAACAAGAGGAGTCCACCCTTTGTTTCCCTGTGAAAAAGCATGGTTTGAGTTTTTTTAGTATTCATAACCAATCTAGAACTGTAACGATAAGCTTGATTTTTTTTAGTTGTTTAACCAGAAGTGGCACACTAAGCTGAAAGATTTTTAACAGGTGCGATCTGGGAGCACAGGGAAGTTAAGTGACTTGCTCAGGGTCACACAGTATGCAAGCAGAAGCTGTGGGATTCAAACCCAGGTCTGGTCTGCTGAATGTCACCAGATTTGCAGATCAGAGCCATAAACCACTGTGCAATACTGAAAAGATACCTGTAATTCATATTCAATTTGTGATACTGTCTGTCCCTCTACATAAAACATAGTATCATCAGTGTAAAGATGATATTTGGTTGGAGGAGACATTTTTGGAAAATTGTTCAAGTATATATTAAACAGTACCAGCCCAGAAGTGAGCCCTAAGGGACTCCAGACATAATAGGAGCTAAACTGGATCTGACATTATTAAAAACTACAAATTGCTGGCGACCTTTTAAGTAAGCACTGAACCACCCCACAGCTTTTTGCGATAACCCCACTGATTGCAGTCTGGACAGGAGGATGTCATGGTCCAGAGTCTCAAACACTTTGAACAACTCAACCAAAATGGCTCCAACATACATCCTCCTATCCAGAGCCCACTGCAAATCAGATGTAACTTTGACCAGTGTTGAAGCTGTGCCATGAAAGGGTCTAAAACCAGAATGGAAACCATCATATTATTTTTCTCCAAATGCTTCAATGGTTGCTGTCTGTCTATCTATCTATCTGTCTGTCTGTCTGTCTGTCTATCTATCTATCTATCTATCTATCTATCTATCTATCTATCTATCTATCTGTCTATGTCTGTCTGTCTATCTATCTGTTTATCTATGTATCTATCTATCTTTTTTGCAAAAAACTTTGTTAATACACCAGTTAGGGTAACTTACAACCACAAAAGTAAGGAAATGTGGCATTAGGGTTTACAACCCTAATGCCCCCACCTACCACCCCCAAGCAGCAAAAGGAAAAAAAATAGGTTTTAGGTCTCCAGAGCCTTGACAAATAAGTGGTGGGGGCTTCCTTGGGGCTTGTCAACCCTAATGCTCCCCCTCCCCCCAGCTCCTAGACTGCAATCTGAAGCACAAGGTACAGCTCCAAGCCACCGTCTCATAATGATGCACTCTTCAAATGTAGAGAAGTATGTCTCACCACAGGTTGACAACACAATTTGTTGTACCTTTTTTCCTCATAGGGCCCTGTGGGACCTGCCTGAAGAAAATAAAACATATGTGATGTTGTTTGCTCACAGAATGGGGTGTGCATTAGGATTGACAACCCCCAAGGAAGACCTCACCCCTGATTTGCCAAGACTCCAGAGACCCAAAACCCCAATGTTTTTTTTCCTTTTGCTGCTTGGTGGGTGGGGGTTGGGCATTAGGGTTGTAAACCCTAGGGTTTCTAAAGCCCGCACAGAGGGGAAGGGAGAAGAATTAAGGGGTGGAGCCCCAGCCAGGTGGATATAGGCAGTGGGCTTGGAGCAGAAAAACAGATATGCTCCACTAGGGGCACTAAATGGGGGAGAAAATCAGAAAAGTGGAGTTGATAGCAAAAAAGGATTTAAGGGTATTTATCACAAGTGACTTGAAGTTCAAAAAGCAATGCAATGAAGTAGTTAAAAAACTAACACGATTATTGGCTGTATCAAAATATCTATCACTACAAGAAACAGGGCTTGTATTATTCCTTTATTCAAAGCATACGTATGGCCACATCTTGATTACTGCTCCCCATTATGGAGCCCATACTTGCAGATTGATATAAAGTGAGTGGAGGGGGGTACAGAAAAGAGTGACCAGGATGGTGGACGGTCTGCAGGGCATGGAACATGAACAGAGACTAGGAGAGCTGGATCTGTACACGCTGGAGAAGAGGGGAACTAGGGGAGACTTATTACAAATGTTCAAAATTGTGAATGATACAAAGTTAATGGCGGACCTTGGGATAATATATAATATATTATAATATATCATCATTGAGATATCAGGCTTAGAAGTCATAACCACCAGATTATGCTGACATATCCTAAGAGGAACACCAGAAGAGCATTTTTTTTACTCAGAGGATAGTGCCCATATGGAACTCTCTACCTCGTGAAGTAGTTGAAGTAGACTCATTTGGCATATTTAAATCAAAATTAGGTAAATATTTATTAAAATAATTGGGTAAAATATGAGCCTGCTTGCAGGAGATGTACTATTATGGGTATCTGCCTTCTGTACATCTGTTCTTTCCTAGTATTATTCCTAGTATACAGGGGACATAGGAGAAGCAAGCACAAAGGAAGATGAAAGAAAATTGGAAAAGGAGGATGCCCTTTCAGGAAAGAACAAGGAAGGTAGTAAACATAGGGATAGAGGTGCAGGGGTGAACACACCCCAGAAAGGGCAAACCCAAAAGGGTGAGGAGACAGGGAGCTCAGGTTCAAAAGGGCTAAGAGCTAGATGGGGCTGGGAAAGGTGAAAGTTCTCCAGGGAATTCAAGCAAGGCAAGGCTAGGGGCAAATCAAAAGGGAAGGAAAAAAAGCTTGCAGATGATGGGGCAGAGGCAGGCAGCCAAACAGTAAACACCTGTGGGGAGCATGCAGTTAGGGGAGCACAGGGGGAAGACAGTACACTGGGAGATGAAACAGGCAAAGGGGATAGTGAGAATAGGGTGGGAAATTAAATGGTAGGGGTTGGGGGAAGGATAGAAGGGAAATGCAAACAGAAGATGATGGACAACAAGGTCCTACTTGTTGGGGACTATAATAAAAGGAATTAGATATGGGCAGTGGGGGCAAGAGTAGCACAGTATGGGTTGAGTGTTTGCTAGGCATGACAGCGGCAGAGGTCATTCACTATATCCCCTTAAGGGGGAAACAGCAGGATGAGAAAACACACCTGATGTTTCACCTGGGAACAAATGACCTGGCAGGAAAAAGCTTGTTGGAGGTGCAGGCAAGATTTAGAGCACTTGCTAGATATTGCAGCAGTCTGAGGTTCAGATCAGTGGCTTTCTCTGAGGTGTTGCCAGTACCAAAGGCAAGTACTGATAGGAGGCTGAGGATTAAGGCGTTCAATGAGTGGCTGGTGGGTTGGTGCAAGCAAATGGGGTATGGGTTAGAAGGGGACTGGGGATCTACATGGGGGGATGAGAGTCTATTTGCTGATGGGGAGACTGAGCTACTATGGGTAATGCTAGACAGGAGGACGGGAGAATCCTTGTGACTGGGGTTGGTATACAGGCCACCTACGCAAGGGGAGGAGGGTTATCAACAGTTAATTCAGGCAGTCACAAAGCTGGCCCTACAAGGAAAGCTACTGCTTGTAGGGGACCTAAACATCCCAGATGTAGACTGGGAAATCCAGGATGCACCAACGTCAAGGAGCAGCAAGACACTAATTGTGCTTCAGGGGGTATTCCTTCCACATCTAGTCAGGGAGCCAACAAGGGCAACAACCTGCTGGATGTGGTTCTGACAAATGGGGAGAGTGTGGACGAGGTGCAGGTGGGAGAAGCCTTGGGCAACAGCGACCGCAGCACGGTAATGTTCAGGGTCAGGGCAGGGAGGGAGTCAAGTAAAACCAATACTACAGTCATGGACTTCAGACGCACAGACTGACAAGATGAGAAGGATAGTAAGGGAGACAATGGAGGGTACAGAGAATATGGGGCAGTGGAGGAGTTATGGCAAGATATCAAGTGAGGAGTACTGAAAGCTGCAGAAATGTGTATAAAAAGGTTAGGAAGAGCAAAAGGGAGAGGAGACCACTTTGGTTTACAAAGGTGGTTGAGGGGCAGTCAGTGAAAGGAGGAGGGCTTTCAGAAAATTTAAGAGGACCTTCAGCGAGGAAGATAAGGAAGAGTATAAGGAAAAGAGGAGTATGGCAGGGAAGAAGATCAGAAGGGCAAAAGCAGATACTGAGGTGAAAATATCAAAAAAGGCCAAAAGGGGGATAAAACCTTTTTCAGATATGTGAGGGAGAAGAGAAGGGAAAGGCAGGAGATTACTAGGCTGAGGGGGGAGGGAGAAATAAAATTGGAAAGGGACAGTGAAAAAGCAGAGTTATTAAATAAGTACTTTAGCTCGGTATTCATGGAGGAGGAGGAGGACAGTAGGGGACCTGCACTTAAGTCGAATGGGAAGGAGGGCAAATGGATGGATCTGAGCCCATTCACTGTGTATAGGGTTAAGGCAGAGCTAGATAGATTGAGGGTGGACAAGGCAATGGGGCCTGACAGGTTACACCCCAAGGTGATCAGGGAATTGAAGGAGGACTTGGCCGCACCCTTGACAAGACTTTTCAATTTGTTCCTGGATACGGGGAGAGTGCCAGAGGACTGGAAGAGGGCAGAAGTAGTGCCTTTACACAAGGGAGGAAGTAATGAGGTGAAGGGGAACTACCGGTCTGTCAGCCTCACGTCAGTGGTCGAGAAGGTAATGGAGGCATTAATCAAGGAGAGGGTGGTGGATTAAATGGAGGAGAGTGGCTTGCAGGACAGCAGGCAGCATGGTTCATGAAGGTGAAGTCTTCCCAGACAAACCCAATTCAGTTCTTTGATTGGATAACTCAGGTGATTGATGGGGAGGGCGGTGGACATGGCCTATCTGGACTTCAGTAAAGCCTTTGACACCATCCCCCATAGCAGGCTGGTGAGCAAGATGGAAAGACTAGGGTTGGGTGGGAAAATAATAAGCTGGGTGGAGGCCTGGCTGTCAGGAAGAACTCAGAGGGTGGTGCTAAATGGGGTGCACTCCAGGACAGTGAGGATGAAAAGTGGAGTGCCATAGGGGTCAGTTTTGGGTCCACTTCTCTTCAATATCTACATCAGTGATATTGTTGAGGGTTTGAGGGGGAGCGTGTGCCTATTTGCTTGATGATACAAAAATATGCAATAGGGTAGACACCCCAGGGGGTGGTGGAGGACATGAGGGAGGACTTAAAGATACTTGAAGAATGGTCTGGGACATGACAACTGAAATGTAATGCCAAGAGTGCCTGAGGTCCCACTACTCTGATGTATGTAACTGCCACCCGCAGATTTAGCTGACATATATAATAGGGTCTTTGTACCTGCTGCCTGCTGTCTAACCACACTGTGTACTGTGACTAGTGCTAGCTACTCTAGACCTATGTAACACTGATGTACTGTGATTTTTCTGTATCTATTCTTTGACCTATGTAACCCCAGGTCGCATCTGGAAACGAGCTGGCCCCGCTCAGAATGCTTATCTGGTAAATCTCTTAAATAAATAAATAAATAAAAGAAGTGTGCTGTGATGCACTTGGGGAATAGGAACAGAAGAACAGGGTACACCATAGGTGGGGAGGAAATTAAAGTAACAGAACAGGAGAGGGATCTGGGGATCATAGTCTACTCGAACCTTAAGGTAGGAATCCAATGTAGCAGGGCAGTGGGAAAAGCCAATGGAATGTTGGCATGCATAGACAGGGGCATTACTAGCAGAAAGAGGGAGGTAATAATGCCCCTTTACAAAGCCATGGTGAGGCCACACCTGGAGTATGGGGTTCAGTTCTGGAGGCCACCTCTCCACAAGGATATAGATGCATTGGAGAGGGTTCAGAGAAGGGCAACCAAGATGGTGCAGGGTATGCAGGGAAAGTCATATGAGCAGAGGTGTAAGTAGCTGGATCTGTACCTGCTGGAGACAAGGAGGGAAAGGGGAGACGTGATTGAAACTTTTAAATATGTAAAGGGGCTCAATAAAGTGGGAGAAGAGGATTTACTTAAGAGGAAGGAGAGGGTCAAAACAAGAGGGCACAGCCTCAGACTTTAAGTAAAAAGATACAGGGGCAACGTGAGAAGGTGTTTCTTCACAGAGAGGGTGGTGGAGCCCTGGAACAGACTACCAGACAGAATGTTGGGGGCTAAATTGGTGGAAGAATTCAAGAGGGCATGGGACAAGCATATGGGGCTGAGTATCGGGGGGGCAGGAGCTGGCAGGGAGGGGGAGGTGTAGGGGGAAAAAAAGGGCAGATTACATGGGCCGGTATGGTCCTTTTCTGCCATCAAGCGTCTATGATTCTATGAACCCTAACACCACATTTCCCTACTTTTGTGGCTTTAAGTTACCTTAACTGGTGCATTAATGACGTTTTTTACAAAGAATTTCCTTTCTTTTTTAGGTAGTGGAATCATATTATCATTCATGCAGGACCCTCAGGGACCTGATGCCCTTTACTAAGAGAAGACTATGTCCAGCTACAAAGTGCAGGACCTGTGCAGGCTCTGCACTTCAGTGAATCAATGGATGTGAAGAATTCATGGGGTTCTCAGGTAGTCTGTGGAAGTGCAGGGCCCTGTTGTCCTTGCACTTTCATGTGGCTGCAGATAGAGATACACAATGTTAAGAGTGCATCTGTCAGCCAATGCACAGGGCACCCTGCCACCCAGGGGTACATAGGTCTAGGGTTCTATGCCATGAGAACAGTTGCCTTCCCTGTATGGTACCCAGGCCCATGCAGACAACCCTGCACCTTTCATTCCTTTGCTAGGGGAGTGCTGCATAACAGCACCATCCTCCCACCCTCACCCCATCCAGCTGGGTCACTGAGCTCACCCCCAAACTCAGCTCACCAACATGGGATCACAGAGCTTACCCACTGGTGTCAAGAGTTGCACTACACACAAAGTTTGTTAACAATTATATATATATATTTTTTTTAATTTTGACCCCAAATTTTCAAGATACTCATTTAATGATTCGCCTTACAAACACAATATGTACCATTTATAGTATACTGGCCGAAATGTCATTTTGCACCACGATTTGAAAAATGACATGTCACATTTATGAGGTGGTGTGGAAAAATGGATATGTTGAAAGTTTGGAGTCAAAATAGTAAAAATTAGTGAAGTTATGAGTGAATGTTGAAATACTACAATGTTCACCCATAATTTGGGCATTTTAACATATTTGTACACCAAATTGTCAGCATAGCCTTCTTATTACCCCACCTCATGAACCCAATAGTGAAAATGTTCAAATTCCCACCAAAACAACATTATACAGCATTTAAACATCATTTCGTGACACAGGTACAAAAACACATTTTGGCCAGAATTTGAAAAATAACAGTTGTCATGTTCACGAGGTGGTGGACAAAAAGGGTTATGTTGAAAATTTGGTGTCAAAATATTTAAAATTGCCAAAGTTATGAGTGAGCATAGTAAAATTTCAATGTATGGGAATAACTTTGCCATTTTTATCTATTGAGACCCCAAATTTTCAACATAGCCTTCTTATGACCCCACCTCATGAACAAGGACAGTGAAAATGTTCAAATCCTGCCTGAAAGGTGATTTTGCCAATCAACTGCAAAATCACCTTTTGGGCTTGATTTGCATAATTCCACTGCCATTTGTTATGAGGTGGGGTCACAAAAAGGCCATGTTGAAATTCTGGGGTCAAAGTATGCAAAATTTACAAAGTTATGCATCAATGTTCAAAACCCCATTGAAATACATTGAACCACACTAACCTTAGTTTCTCATATTGCAGTCGGTGGTTCCAACAGCAAGATGTGTCTTTGATCACAGAGTGGATATCCACTCTGGGACCTCTTCAGGAGAGTGAGGGTGTGTAGGGGGTGGTGACTGCTGAGTGGGAGGTGGGGGTGTCAGATAGGCAAGGGACTATTTTTGTTTTTGCAGGTTTAAAAAACAAACATAGCGGGACCACTTTCTTTCAGATAGGGACAGCAATCAGAGGCTGGGAAGTGCCACTAGACACCAGGGAAATGCCAACTCATTATGGGGATGGCGATCAGATGGTGGAAGGTGCAAGTAGACACCAAGGGAAATCTAAACTCATTATGGAGCTGGCGACTGGAGGGTGGGGTGGGAGGGGTTACACTAGACACCAGGGAAATACAGACTTATTACAGGGATGGCGATCAGAGAATAGGGCGTGCCACTAGACACCAGGGAAAAAAAAATCACCAAGGGAACAGCGATCAGAGGGTGATGGGTGCCACGAGACACCAGGGAAATATAAACTCATTATGGGGATGGCAGCTGGAGGGTGGGGGGTACCACTAACAGCAAGGAAATACTGACTCATTATGGAAACAATGATTAGAAGGTGCCACTAGACACCAGAGAAAGAACAAACTCATTAAGGGAATGGCAATCAGAGGGTGGTGGGTGCCACTAGATAGCAGGGAAATATAAACTTAGCACGGGGATGGCAATTCAGGGGTCTGGGTGCCACTAGACACCAGGGAAACAGCATACTGAAAGGGATGGCACGGAGTGGTGCCACTAGACACCAAGGAAATGGCTGCTCACTTCTGTCACTGCAGCCAGCAGCACAAGTTCCAGCTGCATCTGCAGAAGACTAGAAATTCCTGCTGTTCTCATACAGAGAACATAGGAGAGCATCTCCTCTCAATAAGCTGGGAGCCTGGGATTTTAGGTGCCCAGAAAAAAAGTAATTCTGGCCCTTATTTTAAAAAACAAACTTCAGAATCTAGCTAAACTGGTCCATTTAGCTAGGTTTTGGTGTTTGTTTTTTAAAATGACAGCTTTTTTATGTATTTTCAATGCTTGTTAGTACGAGGAGAAAAGCAACAAAATGTTGGCTCTCACATAATGAAACAAGCATTTGTCAATGCCGAATGTTGGCTTGCTGGCATTGGCATTGATAGTGCAGGAGTTAGAGAGATGCATAATAGGAATGGCAGTGAAGTATTGAACTGATGCCAACCCACCCCCACGCTGCAGAGACTGACAGGCATTGGGGTGTCCCTTTGCGTGTTGGCCATAGTGCTCATGCCATTTCACCTCTCCTTATCCTGCAGACACCGACAAGTGTCGCGGTGTGCATTGGGGTCTTCAGGTTTTACGCCCACCCCATCCCATAAGGAAATACACTGAGATGGGTGCAGTATAGGACAGTGGGGTGAACTTTGAGCCAACGCTTCCAAGGCACATCTTGATGATTGTCACTGGCTGCAGGGTGGGGGTGGGGGTGGAATGGTGTGAGCATTACGTCCGATAATCCCATGTCACGCCCCTGATGCCTGTTAGTCTCTACAGGGCAGGGCGTTATGGTTGGAAACCCTAACGCCCCAAGCATTTTCACACCAATATTTCAACATGGACTTTTGTGACCCTACCTCATGAACAGTGGCACTATCAGTTCATTAGCCGAAAGGTGATTTTTGCACAGCGACTGTGCCATTTGGCGCCACAGGTGCGAAAACACATTTTGAACAGGATGTGAAAAATGACAGCTGTACTTTTCATGAGGAGGTACAAAAAAATGGCAATGTTGAAAATCTGGAGTGAAAATATGAAAAATTGGTGAAGTCATGAGTGTGCATAGAAACTGGGCAACACACGCCTGTAATGGAATTATTTTGGGGATTTTTTTAATCTCTGGAAGCACTTAATATTTTTTTCTCCAGACCTTTCAAAAGCATTACCTTAGGTCATACAGCCTGTGCCCTGCAAGTCTGGGGAAAAAATTCCATTCCATGTGGGTTGTAGATGAGAGCAAAAAAAAAGCTTGCCTGTTTTCAGGCAGTACCCAGGAGGGTACAAAATGTAAAGATAACAAACAATGCAAGAAATTACAAATCAAGTAGTGACAGAACAACAACAGCAGGTATCAACACAGAGGTGAATATAACATAGCAAAAGACAAGAACAATCCATGTATGGATGTTTAAAAATAATAATGAAGACAAGTTAGGTACATCGCTTAGTTGAACAGAAGTGCTATGGTAAGGCAGGCATGAAACAACTGATAAAACAACACAAATATTAAGAGCAAGTACATGCACCAAGTGTGTAGAGGTGTGAGAACAGTGCGTGCTTAAAGGTGGAGTAAGATAAGGGACTCTTTGGGTGGGAAGGTAGGGAATTCCAAAATTTGGGAGCATATGAGAGAAGGCCTGATCACCCACCCTCATAGTTTACATGCTTTTTTGAACAAAATGTTCCAGATGTTAAAGTTTTGGCAGCATATTGTTTAGTGTTATGAACACTGCTCAGTCACGCTATGCTCAAACAGGAAAGTGAAAGTCACTTTATTTAAAATAGGCTAAAAATGGCAGGCTCAACCAGATAAGTGTTTTTTTATTACTTTTACCTGTATAAATCATGGCAGTATCAACTAGATAATTATTTGCAGTGTGGTACAACAATATAGATTTACTTCCTTATAGGTGTGGAAGTGTGTGTGTGTGTGTGTGGGGGCACTCTGTGTGTTTGCCAGGTGTAGAGTGATCTCACTGCTGGTGAGAAGGTTCTGAGGGATGGAAAGTAGTGCAAGTGTGCAGTCGTAGTGGGAGGTGTGCAGTCATTGTGGGATAATACAAGGTCATGTGGCATGTTTCATCCAGTCAGGGAACCTGAATTTCACTGATTTTTCCTATATATGTTTTTTTTTTATTCTGGCGCAGTAGTACCAGTATAGTTAAGGCTGATGAGGGTGTCTAATGTAAAAGACCAATTTTTGCATCTTAATAACTTGGTAATGGTTTAATGGATTTGCTACTGCATTTTTTTATTTCTAGAAAACAGCTTAGTGCAGCATAGTTTGAAAAGATGAGTGCCCCAGCATATGTCAGATTTAATGTGCAGCAGGTTTGTGAACTGTGCACTTACAGTGGGGTTGTCTATGAGGGCCTGACAAAGCATGAACTCATGGAAGCCCTGTTAGTGCATGAGTGAATGCAAGGGGGGCAGAGGGTCTCAGAGGTGTATAACTAAGCACTGGTGTAGCAGGTAGTCACTAAGGAAGGTGACCAAGGTAGCGAGACCAAGGTCACAGTGGCTGAGTCAAAGGGGCAACTCAAGGCATGAGTTGGTGGAGCAGTACAGCCCACACCTGAGCTAAGAGCCAGTGCCACAGAACTCAGAATCAGCTGGAGTTCCTGAGGATGGAACTTGCACTGAAGGAGGCAGAACTGCAGAGAGCAAGGCTGGAGATGGAGGAAAGGGAGAAGGCTTGCCTGCATGAAATCCTGATGCAGGTGGAAAGAGAGAAGGAACAGGTGGAAAGAGAGACAGAACAACAGCATGAGATCCAGAAACAACAGCACAAGAAAGAGATGGTGAAACTGTGCTAGTAAACTATAAGTAATGGAGTAAGGGGTCCAATCCATGAAGCCACAATTAATTCAAAAAGGTTTCCTCAATACAGAGAGGGGGATGATCTTGATTTGTTTTTAAAGTTGTTTGAGAGGGTATGTTTGTTTATTTACTTATTTATTTATTTATTCAGTCTCAGATTACACCACTATGTGTTCAGTTTAAATTGAAGAGGGCTCCATGGATGGACCCACCTTACATCATTGCTTACTGGCTGTGCTTTTCATGCATTTACTAGAATGGATAATTAGGACTGTATGGACTATGATAAAGTTAAAAGAGTGTTATTAAAACATTCTGAACTGACTCCTGAGGCTTATAGGTGAAAATTCAGAGAATTAAGAAAAGGCCCAGGAGACAGCTATGTAGAACTACACATCCAAATGTGTGCCTATGTAGACCTCTGAGTGGGTAGGACTAAAGCTCAGACTGTAGAGCAAACAAAAGATTTGTTGTAAGGGAACAAATTCTTGAAACTGTGCCTGAAGACCTGCGCATATGGCTACTGGACTGGGCATGCATCACCACAAGGGAGGCAGCAGAAAGGGCTGATTTGTATGTGGCCAGTAAACTACACGTGCAGCATAGGAACAATGGGGTGGTGCAGCACATGGTTTTAAGGGGGCACAGGGAGGGCAGCCTAAAGTAAACCAGGCTGTACCTGAGCCCAAAACAGAACCCACTGATTCTAAGGAAAATAATGAGCCGGGGCAAAGAAAGTCTGGATTTGCCAGAAAGTGGGGCATTTGTCCTATGACTGCCCTAAAAACATGAGCAATGGGCAAAAGCCTAGGGGAGGGGTAATCTAGACAGCACCCGGAAGATAGCAGCCTGTGCACACACTGTAGTGCCACCAAACTCCTCCATGCATATGCACCCTATCCCAGTTAATGGGACAGTAACACAGGAATTGAGGGACACCGGCATCTCAATTTCCATGGTGAAGCAGGATCTAATCCAGGTGAAGCAGATTCTGCCAGGGCAGTTTTCCAAGATTCGGGGAGTCACGGGTCCGGTGGTCCATGTGCCAATGGCTTGGGTCTTCCTCAGCTGGGAAGGTGGCCATGGGGTACAGGAGGTGGGAGCTGTACCTGATCTCCCTGTGGATGTGATCACAGGGAATAATTTTAACCACAGGGAAAATGTAATGTGTGTTACTACCCATAGTCAGGCAAATGCATAAGCTTCAGAGGGTAAGGAGGGAGAGACACAGCCTGTGCTAACTCCGCCCTCATCAGCTGAGGAAGTGGCTAATGTAGGTGAGGGACAAGCTAGGAGTAGCAGCCCTGAGCCCCAGCTGCACACAGAGGAGATATCAGCTGGGGGCAGATTTCCTTCTGAAGGGGAGTTGGGGAGGGTCAGATGGGAGGTGCTGGGTAGAGCTCAGCTGGCTGATCCTACTCTCCAGAAACTGAGAGAGATAGCAGATAGTGCTAAGGACTCTTAGAGGGGCAAAAAGTCAGTTAACTGGGAGAATGGGCTGCTGTACAGGGAGTGTACACTACAAGGAGGCTAGATGGAGAGGTACTCTAGTAGCTGGTAGTCCCCCAGGACTACTGCAAGTGACTTTTGGCCCTGGCCCATGACATCTTTTCAGGCCACCTGGGTACTAACATCACAAAAAGGTGGCTTACCAACTACTTCTTTTTGCCGAATATATACACAGCTGTGGCAAATTACTGTCAGACTTGTTCACAGTGCCAGAGGGTGGGATAGCTAGGGGACAAGGCTAAGGTGACTTTAGTGTCCCTGCCTATTATTGCTGAAACCTTTTAGAGGGTAGCCGTGAACATATTAGAGGGTAGCTGTGAACATATTAGAGGGTAGCTGTGGACAAAGTGGGGCTCCTGAGCACCCCAAGTCACATGGGCAAAAGATACATACTGGTTGTCATGGACTACACAACCAGGTACCCTGAGGCAGTGGCCATGTCCTCCATTGAGGCATAAAAAGTGGCTGATGAGCTCCTGGGAATCTTTTGCTAAGTGGGATTTCCCCAAGAGATTTTGTCACACATGGGGACAAATGTCATTTCTTCATTAATGACTAGTCTGTTAGAGAAGTGCAGGGTGAAACAACTCCATGCCTCACCCTATCACAATGAGACAAATGGCCTTGTCGATGAGCTCAATGGGACCCTCAAAACTATGCTCAGGATGTTTCCTGACTAGCACAAGAGGTACTGGGACAAATATTTGCCCCACCTCCTGTCTGCATACAGGGAAGTTGCACAGGGGTCTTTTAAGCTCCTCTTTGGTCACAGGGCAAAGTCCCTTAGTCAGGGACGAATGGGAGGGTTACCTTGCCTCCCAAGGGGAATCTGTTGTGGAGTACATCCTGAGTTTCAGGACCTGGCTTAAAGAGCTCATGGGGCTTGCCGAGGAGCATTTAGCCATAGCACAATAGCAGCAGAAAACTTGGTACGACCTGGAGGCCAGGGCCCGGAGTACCAAGTTGGACAGCAAGTGATGGTACTTGTTCCAGTCTAGCAAAATATACTGCAAGCAGCTTGGGAGGGCCCATTATCCACAATCAGTAAGGTGAGTGAGATTAATTATGTAGTAGGACTATCTGACAGAAGGTGCAGGCAGAGGGTATTTCATGTTAACATGATGAAGACCTACTACAATAGGGAGGAAATAGTCCTTGTTGTGTGCAGCATGCCAGAAGAGGAAAATGAGTCTGATCCCCTGTTGGACCTCCTTGGGGAGGCGTAGGAGGGATCCTCCATAGATAACCTCACTCTCTCAGGGCAGCTGACACCAGCCCAGGCAGAGGAGATGGGGGGTGCTGCGAACATTTGAGGACATGTTTATGGGGAAACTGGGGTACACCATGATGGCTGAACACCTAGTGGACACGGGGACCCATGTACCACTGAGGCAGTCCCCATACATGGTACCAAAGAAGGTTAAGCAGACCATGCAAGGGGAACTCAGTAATATGCTGGCCCTTGGAGTGATCCAGGAGTCTAGTAGCCCCTGGGCCTCACCTGTGGTCCTGATCCCCAGGTAGGACGGTACCACATGGTTCTGTGTCAACTACCGGAGGCTCAGCAACTGCAGGCAGATGTCTACTCCATTCCCAGAATGGATGAGGCTTTGTAACGGCCGGGGGGACCCAGTTCCTGACCACTATAGACCTGATCAAGGGTTACTGGCAGGTGTCTCTAACCCCTGCAGCCAGGGAGAGGTCTGTTTTCATCACCCCATTTGGCCTATTCAAATTCAGAGTACTGTAATGCCAGTTGGGATCATGAACCACCCACATCTTTCCAGCAGCTAGTGTATCACATTCTATCTGGGGCAGGTGAATATGCAATGTCGTACATGGATGACATAGCCATTTACAGACAGACAACAGAGGATCATGTCAGGCATGTGAGGGGGTTGTTCTGATAACTGAAGGCTGCAGGGCTGACAGTTAAGGTGGAAAACTGCCAAGTAGGCATGGCCAAAGTGTTCTACCTTGGGCACCAGGTGGGCAGTGGATGCATTCATCCACAACCTGTGAAGGTTGATGTCATCCAGGCCTGGCCCACCCCTGCCATGAAGAAACAGGTAAGGGCATTTCTGGGGACAGCTGAGTACTACAGGAGGTTTGTCCCACACTACAGTGATGTGGCCAAGCCCCTGACAGACTGGAAGAAAAAGAAAATGTCAGAGAAAGTTCTCTGCACAGAGGACTGTGAATCTGCCTTCTGACAGCTGAAGGAGGTGTTATGTGGGTCACCCATGCTCATTAGCCCCAGTTATGACCTCAGGTTCATAGTACATATGGATGCCTCAGACACCACAGGCTGGGCACTGTCCTGAGCTAAGTTACACCGCAAGGGGAGGAGCACCCCATACTGTGCCTAAGCCGGAAGCTTCTGCCCAGAGAGGAGGCATAAGCCACAATTGAGAAGGAGTGTCTGGGGATAGTGTGGGCCCTTCAGAAGCTGCAGCCATATTTGTACAGGCAGAAGTTCACTGTGGTAACAGATCATAATCCCCTGACATGGCTTCATAGGACTAGTAGGCAAAATACAAAATTGCACTGGAGTTTGATCTTACACTCTTAGAACATGACCATTCAGCACCAGAGTGGTGCGCAGAATGCCAATGGGGATGGACAGTCGAGGCAGGGCTAAGTGAACGGCATGTCCCTTTTGGAGCTCTCCAGTCCCTACATGAATGGCAGTGTCTCTTGGGGGTCTCCCAAAAGAGACACGCCTACATTTTCTGAAAGGGGAAGATGTGACAGGAAATGTGGCTTGATTCATTTATTCCTTTTCTTTAGTTTAAATATTCTTAATGGGGCCAGATTCATTTATTTCTTCTTTGTAGTTTAAATACTTTTCTGTTACAGGTTCTGTTTGAGCTGGACAAGATGTCTGTCAGGTCACATGTACAGGCAACTTATGTGTTCTGGTGACCTACTGTGGACGTGCTGACATTCTCATGGGAAACACTGACAGGATGAATAGGGAGAAAGCAATAAAGCTATAATCTCTGTGGGGAGTCTTTCCTGGGATATGTTCCCATGTCAGACAATGGACCCAGGTGCATGTCATAAAACCGATACTAGGTGATAATAGCGAGTGCAAAACAGCTCGGGCAAAACAGTGACTGCAATCACAGCACCAGTACATCAGAGTGAGAAGTACAAACAGCTACATAGGCTACAACATGTAATGTGAGGGGCTTCAACCCCCAACCCCCTACATGGGGGGGAGGCTTTGCCCCTGCACCCCCCAAATACAATATATAAACAGACTCTTCATAGTGCAAATCACAGACACATTAGCACACGTCAGAGACTGAGCCCAAATGACCCAAGCTGTTTTTGTGCCAGTCACTATTTCCACCCTCGCTGTTGTTCCCTCGCTGTTATTCCTGAGCTGTTTTCACTGGACACTGTAAAATCTTACAGATAGCGAGGAAGTGCTAAGGGTGAGGTCTCACACACACACTCACTCATGTGGGGTGGGGGACTGTGGGAAACCGTCACTCTAAAGATGAGTTCACTCCCCACAGCCAGAAGGGTATAAATTGGAAAGCTGAGGCCAGCTCTCTCTGGGACATTCAACATCTGAAGAAGGGGAGCCCTGCCAAAGGAAACTAGCTTGGTAAGGAAGTGTAGACTAGGGTGAATGTCTTCTGTAGCTAATGGCAGGTAAATGGACTTTAGGTGAGGCTAAAGTTCAGACTTTTCTAACCATCATCTGTCTGTTTAACATGCTTTATTTTATATTCTTAGTAAATGTGTAATCCTTTTGTCTTATGCATTTCAGATCAATACCTGACCCTTTATCAAAAGCTAATGATAAAGAGTCAGGTATTGATCCAAAATGTGTCAAGCATTTTCGCCCTTGTGGGTCATCTTTATTTTTTAAATAAAGTTTTCTACATATTATAGGTGGTTGGAGTTGACTTCATATTGCTGGTGAGTGCCCGGTTTTGTGACATACAAGTGCCTGTTTGTAAATACTTATAGCATTTTCTAGTAAATAGCCTGATTTGACAGAACCAGTGACTGCTTCATTACTGAAAGGGTAATTTTCCTGACCCGACAAAAGCTTTTAACCTCATTAACCATAAACTACTCATCTCAAAACTCCTGGCACTCGGCCTTGGGAACCCTGTCATAGCATGGTTCAAAGATTACTTGCACCATCGCCAGCAGGCTGTCAAGACTGGAAACACTATTTCCGGAGAAAATATCATCTCCAGTGGAATCCCCCAAGGCTCCATTCTAGGGCCTCTCTTGTTCCCAATTTTCATTAATGATCTCCCTACCATCTGCAGACCAGGACAAACACTTCTCTACACCAACACCATCCTCTATACCAATAGCAATAATATCGCCTCCATCATCAAATCCCTCAGTAACTCACTTGCTAGGCAGCATGCTTGGCTCGTCAAGAAAAAATTATTCTTAACCTACCAAAAACACAATCCATGCTGTTTGGGTCCAAGCAAAACCTTTCCAAACTATCCCCTCTGTTTAGTGTCAACACTGGAAATGCTCCCCTCTTGAAAAGACCCTCTCCGTCTAGTACTTTGGAATACACCTTGACCCCTCCTTCTCTTTCAAAACTTATCTGCACATAAGTTCCTCAGTTCATAAAAAAATGGAATCACTTTATAGAGTCTACCACTTTCTGACTCCTGACACCGAGGTCAAAATCGTTCAGGCTAATCTCCTTCCTAAGCTTGAATATGGCTCGACAGTCATTAATGCTGCTGGTAAATCTGCTCTATAAAACAAGCATACTCTCTATTATAATATATAGTTAAATTCACCTCAGGTTGCAGCCGCAACACCCACCACTGCACAGTGCTCAACAACCTCAAATGGCTACCTCCCAAACTCAGATCAAATATTGCCCAGCCTTCCTCATCGACAAAACACTGGCACCCTCCATACCTAGTTAGCCAGATCCCTCTAATTAATTTCCCTGCCTCTCGATCTCCATTTCATAACAACATCATCCTCCTGCTGTTCTGTACCAGCATAGGTCAGTGGTCTTTCTCCTTCCGTGCTGCCTCCATATGGAACTCAATACCCCCCCTTCTGAAGTCCCATTAGTCATCCACCGTCACATGTCAATGCTTCCACTAAACTTACCCCAAATCAACCCTACCACACCCTGTTACCTTGCACTACCTGTATCACTAGTAGAAGATGGAAGGTAGTGATGCCTTTGCATATAGCACTAGTCAGGAATCACCTGGAGTACTGTGTGCAGTTCTGGAGGTTGCACCTTCAGAAGGAGATTGACAGAGTTGAGATGGTCCAGAGATTGGTAACTAAGATTATACAGTGCTTGTACCACAAAACTTAAGAGGAGAGATTGAAAGACCTCACTATGTACTCGTTGGAGGAGAAGGGAGAGAGGGGGGACATGATGGAAACATTTAAGTACCTACAGTAAAAGGCATAAACAAGGTGCAGGGAGGAGACAATTTCCACTACAGGAGGAATACAAGAACGAGGGGCCATGATATGAAATTGGAAGGTAGCAGGTTGAAAGAGAATGTGAGGAAGTTCTTCTTCATGGAGAGGGTGGTGGACTCATGGAATGGCCTGCCACAGGAGGTGGTGGGAGGAAGCACAGTGGAGGGATTTAAACATGCCTGCAGACTGGCTCTAGGTGCTGACCTTCCCACCCATACATACCTGCTATACAAGGATACTTGGTGGCTCCCAGTACCACAGAGACTAATATATCAGACATGTCTAGTAGGGAAGAAAATGCAGCTTGAACTGACACCCTACTCCACTAATGAGCTCTTTAAAACTGTCAATACTACCAAGAACACCAGAAGAACAACCAAAGGGTGCTGCAGGTGCCTCATATATGCACCACCTTTGCCCAAAGATACCTGACATTCCGTGGTCCCAAGTGATCAAACGACCCCCCTGGATCCATTCAGGAAATTAGCAAACTAAGCCCATTTAAGAAGGCCCTCCACTCCTGGCTGTCACTCAATAGTGCTTGTAATTGCCACCACTAACCCTAGGGCTCCCCAATTGAATCTCTTCTTTCTGCCCCGCACAACTCTTCACTTGACTCATTACTACTGCTACATAACCATATTCAACGGCCCTCTGTTGTCTTCCCTATTGACAATTGCCTCCTTTGGCTGCAAATAATCACTGCCCAACCACCCTATATACATACTGCCTCAATTCTACTGAACTAGCACTTAGAAACTGTAATTCCCTTGACCCATCACAACTGCTACTCAACCCTACTCAGCTGTCCTCCATCTTCATCCCATTGACAATTCCCACTGCCCAACCTTTCTATAAATCTCCCTGTCTTAACTCTACCAACCCAGCACTTAGAAACTGTAACTATAACCACTAATGCTTTTTATTCCATAGTATTACTACATGTACCCAGACTGTCTTATTTTTTGACTGATGTCCTTATGTATTTGAGCACTGCTCTATCTTTGGTGAAAATTGTATCCCATGCCTAATGTTATATCTTATTTGTCTGACTTAGAGCCTTTGAAAAAGGGCCTTTTGGTTCAAAGGTTGTAATCCAAAACTTTCAATAAATAAATACATATGAATAAAAAGAGCTGTACAGGAAAGGAATGTAGAAGTTCACATCAGGCATTTTGATACTCTGCTAATCAGCCTGAAACTTTGACTCACATGTGGTAGCCTCATGAGCTAAGCCCAGGCTGGCAAGCACCATAGTAGCAAGTTCTAAAACCCTCCCCTTTTCCCTTTAAATTTAAGCACAGTTCACATGCAATGCTCTTGGTACAGCTTGTGGTACAGACTTTGGGGAGTCAGCAGATGAGTTCACTGCAGGTCAGTCAGCACTGAAAGTGTTTCAAAGACCTAGCTTCAGAGCTGGTAGAAGGGCCGTGATCCATCAATTGTGGGAGATAAGTGCTTTGTCCAGCAGTATTACTGGCGGGGGCAGGGTTGAGAGCTTGTAAACATTGGCATATAGGGTGTATACACCAGCTGGTGACAGTGACCCCATGGAAAACTGTGATATCTGTCCAGGGTGAGGGCTAATGTATGGCCATGCATTGTAGAAATCCTTAATCTCCTGGGAGCATTGTGGAGTAATCAGCAAGATAGAAAAGAGAAGCCAGCTCCCACTGGTAAGGAACAGGTCAGCAGAGTTCTAAGTATATTGTCCGATGGCTCAGTGGGTATAAACAAGCATGGCTTTTGTTTTTCTTTTAATGAAATTGTGATATCAATCTTAAATTAAATCATTGTAAATAATGTTTTGTTCTGATGTTGATCATGTGAGCTGGGCTGAGTTTTTTCCCTGTAGTTGCATAGCACAGCTGTGCAAGGTGTCCCACATAATCACACAGTCACAAAGTCAAGAGGGCTGGCTCAGACAGAAATGCAGGCGGGAAAGTTACAGAGGTGGTTGATGCTCTGGCAAGACGGAGATATGGGCAGATTAGGGAGCACATTTTTCTCTGACTTGATGATGGGCAGGAAAGGTCCAAAAAGAAAGTCACACTACCTCCCCATAGACAAGCACCAGTCACAGTGCCCCATGTTGACTCAGCTAGGCAACCCAGATCCTAAAAACCACTGTGAAAGTTCTCCATCGTAGCCTGAACAGAAATAGTCTTGCAGCGGCAAACCTTCAATCTCAGCCCCTTTTAGTAAAGGTTTGTTCTCGTGCCCCAGGAGTAGAGTCCTCAGGTCCGGAGGAGCTTGAGGATAGATGAGAGACTGCCAAAGCCACACTCTCCACCCAAGAAACTGCAGTTTCTGCTGATGGGAAGGCTGTTGAATTCTGAGATAAACCATGAACAGCTGATAAGGGGACATCCCCTTTAGAAGAGGTGCCAGCTGCACTTGCCTCTTTCCCTGGAATGATATCATTGTCCTTGATCAGAGTCAGTGGGGTATATTTGTTAGCTGTCTGATGAGAGGAGAAATCTGGCTAACCCTCCTCTCCTGACTCCTTATCAATATGGCTGTGGCTTCGGGACCGGATGGGGGTACAGAATTATCTCTCCTGGTCCTCACGCATGTAGTCGATTCCAGTGTCTGGATCTGAGGGGTAATGACCACTGTTCCTCCTGGAGGTCATGAGAAAGTGAGTGATCACCTTGAGGCACTGGGGTGGTGTCCACTGAGGCTGCTCTGCCAGTGGCTGAGTGTCCTCAGTAGAGCTGGTCGGGGGGGGGGTGCGCACCAGTGTCTGTTTTCAAGTGCCAGTGTGCCTGCAAATAAACTGTGACAGCTTCAGGGGTATTAAACATTATCGGGACCTCATTGGTGACAGTCCAGAGAATAGCATGGTATCTGAGAGAGAAGGGAATGTCCAGCTGGTGAAGTCTTTGATGGACCACTGAATGTGCTTTGTGGTGGCCCACAAGATCTCAAGAAAAGTCCTGAAAAATAAAGACAGGGTACCCTTGCCATTCTAATTGACCATGTTCCCTTGCTCACCTCAGGATACCTTCTTTGACCTGGTACCTTAAAAATATGGCTATGATCAGCCTTGGCTTCCCTCCTTTCTTGGGCAGGGGTGCCAGCATCCTGTGGGTCCTTTTAATTTAAAACTGTGGAGTGCCAGTAAGGCTCAAAATAGTGGGCGGAATACAGCAAAGAAAGCCGATGGTGTAATATAATTCAGCTTTCTCCGGCATGCCCAGAAATCACAAATTGTTCTGGTGCCCCCTATAGTCAAGGTCATCCACCTGTTCTTGAAGCCTTTGAATGATCCTCATCTGTTCCCTGAGCTTGCCTGAAGCTCATGGGTGGTGGTTTCTAGGCTGGTAAAATTAATTTTAGTAGTGTTAACTCCCTTTCCCAAGTCCTGGATATCTTTTTTGTTTCGCGCAGTCATAGCCCTTATTTCATTCATGCCATCCAGAAGCCATGAAAACATTTGCTCCACATAATCACACCATGTTAAGGCAGGAAGTGGTCAATTCTGACAGGATTCGCCAACAGAGTACCGGCTGTGATCAGTAACTCCTATACAAACAAGCATTTGTCAATGCCAAATGTTGATTGCGTTGGTCTGTTGAGCACATTCACTGGCCCTCTGTCACTCGCTCAGTCTTTTTCTTCCAGTGCTGCAGGCTGCTCTTTTGTACTGGGCTCCTGCCTGCATTGGCACCTTGGTCTGCCCACTAAGAAATCTGCAGCTGGCCCGACAGCTCTGTTGAGGTTGCTCGCTCCCCCTCTCTCACTCGCTCATTCTGTTTCTCCTGGCGCTGCAGGCTGCCCTTTTGTACTGGGCTCCTGCCTCTGTTGGTGGCTTTTTCTGTCCATAACGAAATCTGCAGCAGTCCCAACACAGGACTGTTGAGTCTCGTCTGACTCTCTCTCATTCACTCATTCTGTTCTGCTGGGGCTGCAGGCTGGCCTATTGTACTGGGCTTCTGCCTGCATTGCCGCCTTTTCCTGCCAACAAAGAAATCTGCAGCAGTCACGATAGAGCTCCATTGAGCTCGCTCATTCTCCCCTCTCTCACTCGCTTGTTGTGATTCTCCTGGCGCTGCAGGCTGCCCTTTTGTACTGGGCTCCTGCCTGCATTGGCACCTTTTTCCGCCCACAAAGAAATTCACAGCTGTCCTGACAGAGCTCCGTTGAGGTGGCTCACTCCCCCTCTCTCACTCGCCATTCTTGTTTCTTCCTGGTGCTGCAGGCTGCCCTCTTGTACTGGGCCCTGCCTCTGTTGGCTCCTTTCTGCTCACAATGAACTCTGCAGCAGTCCCAACAAAGCTCATGGAGCTTCCGCCACTTTTCTCTCACTCCGCCATTCCGCTTCTGCTAGGCTAGTGGCTGCTTTTCTACTGGGCTCCTGACTGCATTGTCGCCTCTTCTGCCCAGAAAGAAATTTGCAGCAGTTACAATAGCTCCATTGAGCTCATGCCACCCTCCGACTCACTTCTGTGGGTTTCCACCACTGCAGGATGCCCTTTTGTACTGGGTCATGCATGCATTGCTGCCTTTTTCTGCCCACAAACAAATCTGCAGCAGTCCCAACAGAGCCCGCTGAGCTCACTCCATCCCTCTCCCTCACTTGCTCGTTTGTGTCTCCGCCGCTGCAGGCTGCTCTTTGTACTGGGCCCTGCCTGCATTGGCGGCTTTGGCCCAAGAAAGAAATCTGAAGCAGTCCTGACACAGCTCCATTGAGCTCACTCACCCCTCTCTCACTCACTCATTCCGCTCTGCCGGCGCTGCAAGCTGGCCTTTGTACTGGGCTCCTGCCTCGCGCTGTCGCATTTTCTGCCCACAAAGAAATCACAGCAGTCACAAACAGCCTGGAGTCGGTCACTACTGCTCTGTCACTGTGACATTCTGTTTTTCTTGGCGCTGCAGGCTGCGCTTTTGTACGGGGCTCCTGGCTGCATTGGCACCTTTGTCTGTCCACAAAGAAATTTGCAGCTGTCCCAACAGAGCTCCGTTGTGGTCTCTCAGTCTCCCTGTCTCACATGCTCATTCTGGTTGTCCTGGCACTGCAAGTTGCCCTTTTGTATGGGGCTCCAGCCTACATTGGCTCCTTTTTCTGCCCACAAACAAATCCGCAGCAGTCCTGATAGAGCTCCATTGAGCTCACTCAGTCCTTCCCCCCCACACCTGACGCGCTCATACTGTTTCTCCCACCACTGCAAGCTGGCCTTTTGTACTGGGTCCCTGCCTGCATTGGCGCCTTTTTCTGCCCACAAAGAAATCTGCAGAGTCCTGACAGTGGTCCAGCTAGTTCGCTCACTCCCCTTCCCTCATGCACGCTTTCTCATTCTGTTTCTCCCACTGCTGCAGGCTGCCCTTTTGTACTGGGCACTTGCGTTGGGGCCTTTTCCTGCCCACAAACAAATCCGCAGCAGTTCTGACACAGCTCGGTTGAGCTTGGTCACTTCCCCCTCTCACTCGTTCGATCTTAATCTGTCCCAAACACTGCTTTCCCACAGTGACCATGCTATTCTCCGGCAGGAGTGCAAAAACATATTTTAGCCAGGATGTGAAAAATGACAGTTGTACTGTTCATAAAGAGGTGTGAAAAAATGGCACTGTTAGAAATGTGGCATGAAAATATTACAAATTTGTGAAGTTACAAGGATGCGTGGAAACAGTTCAACGCACGCTTGTAACACAGTCATGTTATGGAGTTTCGTCACCAAATTTTCAACATAGGGATTTTAGGACCTCTGTTCATGAACAGTGCCACTGTCATTTTCTTAATGTATCTCGAACACTGATTTCCCACAGCGACTGCATTATTCTGCACTGCAACTGTGAACACACATTTCAGTCAGGATGTGAAAAATGACAGCTGTACTGCTCATAAGGAGGTGTGAAAAAAATGCCACTGTTGAAAATCTGGCATGACAATATTACAAATCTGCAAAGTTACAAGGGTGCACGGAAAGTGCGCAATGCACACTTGTAACACAGCCATTTGATGAGCTATCATCACAAAATTTTCAATGTAGGCATTTTAGAACCTCTGCTCATAAACAATATCACTGTCATTTTCTTAATCTGTCCCAGACAGTGATTTCCCACAGTGAGCGCTCTATTCTGCGCCGGAAGTGCAAAAACACATTTCGGCCAGGATGGGAAAAATGACAGCTGCACTGTTCATGAGTAGGTGTGGGAAAATGGCAATGTTGAAAATCTGGAGTGAAAATAAATTATAAATTCATGAAGTTACGAGCGTGCGTGCAAACAGCGCAATGCACACTCGTAACACAGTCATTTTATGGAGTATAATTACCAAATTTTCAACATAAGCATTTTAGGACCTCTACTCATGAACAGTGTCACTGTCATTTTCTTAATCCATTCCAAACACTGATTTCCCACAGCGACCACGCTATTCTGCGCCAGAAGTGTGAAAACACATTTCCGCCAGGATGTGAATAATGACAGCTATACAGTTCACAAGGAGGTGTGGAAAAATGCCAATGTTAAAAATCTGGCTTGAAAATATTGCACATTCGCGAACTTACGAGCATGCGTAGCAGCTGTGCAATGTACACTCGTAAAACAGTCATTTTGTGGATTTTCTCCACCAAATTTGCAACATAGGCTTTTTGAGAGCCCACCTCATGAACACTGGTACTGTCATTGAGTTAATTGGCCCCAAAAGGTGATTCTGTGCAGTGATCGCAAAATCACCTTTCGGGGCCAATTAACATCATGACAGTTCAAGAACTCATGAGGAGGGGTCCCAAAAACCCCATGTTGAATATTTGGTGCCAAAATTCCAAACAATGCCCAAGATATGCATTAAAGTTGAAAAAAAAACATTAATTCCATTATACAGCTTACCGGCATTTTCTCAGTTCGCGGTCGGCTTTCAAGAGTGTAGACGTGTTCCCGGTCCACCGAAGATCGTCACACTGGACTCTGGAGATAAGTATGGAGTTGGGGGGGTGTAGGGAGGCAGGGTGCACAGTGGGTGGGCTCGTGTTGTGGGTGGGGGCCATGGAGACCACCGAGGGACAGTTTCCTTTTTTACAGGGTAAGAAAAAAAAAAGACATTGCGGGACCGTTTTGCGTTTTACAGGGGCATGTAGCATACTGGGGTGGGCTCCCAGTGTGCCACCAGACTTTTTTATTGCAGGGGGCCCGCAGTAGCTGACAGGGGATTGGGCAACCCCGCCGGCACACAACTAAAGGGAGAGGGTTTCACATTATGCCGACAGGGATTGAGCACCCCAGCGGCAGACAATAACAGCAGGGGGGTTTGACATAATGTCGACTGGGAGTGGGCTCCCCCGTCGGCACAATCAACATTGGGCCACTGAAGCCGATGGGGATTGGGGCCCCCGTCGGCAACTAAACATGGTGGGGGGGTTATATTGTTTGTGAACATGGCAGCAAGCCGACGCCATGTTCACAAACAATATCAGGGTTTTTACATCCTGCCCTGCAATGATGGGTCGCTTCCTCATTACAGTGGATGGCTGACGCTGCAACGACAAGGCGGCCCCTGATTGCAGCGGCTACGTTTTTAGAAGGTTGTAGCATGCTGGATGAACTAGTGTCAGCAGCGTGCCACGGCATTGGGGGAAGTGGGACAAGCCTTTGCAAGCTGTGGGGGCATTGGCCACAACACTGCCGCACCTCCACAACCTGCTTGTGGAGAAAGCTGCCACAACATATTTCTTGCGCATGCACGTAATCAACATAAAAATAAAAAAAAAAGCAGGCTTGTGCTGTACTGTATCAGGGAAGATCAGGAGAGACTAGAGGGGATCGGAGAAACCATTGGATATAGAAGGATGAAATATCTAGATCAATGGAGTAAAAAGCCTAAGCTGCCATCTTGGTCAGGCTCAGACCACCCCATCTAAATTCATTTCTGATGTAGTGAAAAAGTGAGGTGTATGTACGTGAGGAGGAGGTGAGTGAGTGAGTGAGTGAGTGGTGGTGAGCGAAATGTGCGTCTTGTAATAATGCGTGTCTGTGTGTGTGTGTGTGTGTGTGTGTGTGTGTGTGTGTACTGTTTAATGTCTGCCTTTTAAATGAAACTGAAAGCTTTGAAGTAATGCCAGCCTGAGGATAGGAGGGATGCAGAAGGACGATGACGTAGTAACTGTGTGCATAAATGTATGGTGACATAGTAACTGTACCTAAATGTAAGATATAGAGAATAAAGGATGGGATGGTGTGTGTAATGAGATTTTACACACGCCCAAGGTGTGGGATGTTACATGTTTATAAAAAGCATCCCACATCGGGGGTGTGAGTAAAATCGAGTTTTACATACAACCCCATCTTTTATTTTATATAATTGCTGGGGAGTGTTTTTTTCACCACAGCAATTATATAAAATACACATACATCGCTGTTCAGTCAGGGTCTTTGTGTGAGTCACAGAGCAGCGTGAGTAACAACAGCAACAACTTTAAGTGAGAGAAATATTTTATAATGGCTAATACTGCCAGGAACATTAGAGTACCTAAAACTGATTTCTTTTATTTGAAGATGTATTGACTTTACTTTTACAATGGCAGGAACCAGGGTTTCTATGGCAACAGGATTACTCGGCAGATGATCACGATGTCTGGCCAAAGAAAGAGACCAAGTGGGATGTTTTTAAAACATCTGGAGGAGGCGAGAGAAATTGCAACTTGATCTTTCTTGTTTTTTTTTGTTGTTTTTTTTTAAACATGTGACTGCTGGTTCAGTTACCATAAGAGACACATCCATGAGTTGAGCTTGAGGGGAGCGGGAGCAGTGAGTGCATAGTGGGGTTGTTATAAAGCCACCGAGAAATTAGTGTGCGCGAAGTAAGCAGCTCGTGCCTATCTGATAGTGAAAGCCAGCGCATTTGCCATTAAAACTAGGCAAATTATAACTGGCTTTCACTATGGGAAAAAATGCTAACTAATAATTATTCTACATTTATATACACAGTAACTCAGATAAACAGATTTATCACACTCCATGTATGTCCTGCTTATTGCAGAAATATATTATTGGGGTGGAGTAGCGCCCCTATAGTTAGGGTAGCTGCAGAGTTCTATGTTAAACTCGATTTTGAGTTTGCTGCTTGCAGAAAGATGGTTTCACAGATTTACATGAAACTTTCAGGATTTGTTGTTCATGGCAGAATCTACAATCCCTAAAAGTCTCATGTAAATCAGTGCAGTATTTATAGATATATTAAAGTGTAAATAAGTACATAATCTTCCCATTGATTTCAATGGTGTTTTTTTGTTGAATTGTTGCTTTTGTCTAGATAAAAAACTCTAAATCTTTTAAATATGAAATTGTGTATACTTGTGTAGGTTGGTGGGGAAGGATTTCCTGGGGGTGGTTGATGCTTGGGATTTTTATACTTTTTAAGATATTTATGTTTGAAAAATCGTGTTTTTCTCATTTTCTGAGTCAGCACTGCAATTGGGCTTGGAGATAATGACCGCATACACAGAACATTTTCAGTGTTGTTGAATAGGGATCAAAAATGAAAGGAGTCAGACTGCAGTAAATATACCGCACGCACAGAGGACAAAAGTCAGTTTATGATGTGGATCGGTATCAGTATTTTGGAAGTTTTTTATTTTGCCAGAGAGTACAGGGAAAAGTATACAATTTAAAATTCCAGAAATCAGTATGGTTGGAGTGAATTAGTTTCCTAATAGAGTAGGATCAATCATTTTTTTTAATCTTTAAGTTTGTTTAATCTGTTATCTGTGTATAGTATTTCTTATGACCAGCATTTAACAATAGTATCAATAACCAGGGAAAAGCTGCATCGGAGGCAGCTTGAAGAAAGCCATATCGGCGGCTGTTCCTGACTCTCCCCTGCATCCGATAGGAGAGCCAGGACTCCAAGGGTGCCAAATCCAAAGCTGCAGTGGGCCTTTAAATAGCCCAGCCACTGAACAAGGATCAAGGGAGCTGTAGTGTAGATTCTTTATTGTTTTTACTGCCTACCCACCCCACTCCACCTCCAAATTAAATACACTTACTAACCACCCCCAGAATTGGTTAGCCAATAGAGAGCACTCCGGAGGAGGAACTCACCTGGGAGATCATAGGAAGCACAAGGAGGCTTCTTGGGCATTGTGGAAAACCATGGTGGCAGTGAGGTAAACCACTCCCTGAGGAGAGACTAGCCAATGAGAAGGAAGCAGAAGGCTGAGAGAAGGTGGGAGCAGTAGGAGAGCATCGGGAGCAAAGGCTGAGTCGACTGGGTGTGGATTCTACTGAAATAAAGTACTGGGGCTCTGGGAATCTGTACTTTTAGATTTATTAGACAATGGGGCTGGAATTCAGCAGAACAAGTTACTGGGGGGCTAGCTAAGGAACTGTGTACTTTTTCAACAAAACAAGACTGATAAACTGACAAATGAACTGGGACTCTGTTAAATGCTGTTTTTAATTGACTGTGGCTCTGGTTTACACAAGCAGGACTGTACCAGGGAAGTGGGGGGGTCTTGTAATGATTTTCTTGGAAATGTTTGCTTTAGCTAAGTTAGCCTTTTGTTTTAGCTGCTGCTTGAGTTGTTGAATGGTTAATTGCTTCCCAATAATTAACTGGGGTGAATGATTGGGATATAGAACATTCTGAGGTTAAGTTGGGGGGAACGCTGAGTCATACTTGGGGGCATAGAGCAAGGGGGGGCACAGGGGTTGAGAGGAGGGAATAGAGCAGAGAAATGGAGTGTGGAAATTGGAGGAAAGGACAGAGTAGAGAGGTGCATCAAGGGGAGGGTCAAGCATAGCATATGGGATGGGTGGACCGGTGGAGGGGGAACCGGTTGAGGGAGGAGAGTAGGGGATATGGAGGAGGGAGGATCGTAGGGTATAATAACCATGGAGCAGCTATTTTCATGGGCACTCTGTGGAGGCCGGGGGAGTGCCCAGTTTGTCAAAGGCTGGGGAGGCTGGAGGATGAGCTGTCAAGGCTAAATGGGGAAATGTCATGGCTAAAGAGGGAAATGTCTTGGCCAGAGAGAGAAGGGGAAATGGGATGCACAGAATGGAGCCGGGCAAGGAACAGGAGATGGGACAAGGGTAGGGACAGGAGGTGGAGGGAGCAGGCCACACTGGGGGCCAAGGGGGGAGATGCCAGTTCAGAAGACAGAGGCGCAAAGGGAGCGGGTGCCAGCAAAAAATGAACATAGATACAAAACAGGCCCTAACAGGTACTGGCCATTGATGGAGATGGCAGATGGGGAAGAAGGAGATGTGGAAGAACAGACTGTAGTAAGGAAGGGAAAGTTAACAGAGAGAAGGGGGGAGAATGGAGGAGTAACTGAAAAGTGTCAAGATGAAATGGGCACGGGGAGTACTGATGAGAGTGATAAGACAGGGGCAGAAGGAGGAAACAAGGTGCAGGAGGACAAAGGAGCAAAGAGAGGGAGGAGGAGGAGGAAGGGAGGACAGACAAGGGAGAACGGGGTGAAGTCTTAGTGTTAGGGGACTCAATAATTAAAGTGGTCAGGTGTGGAGCAAGGGAAAGAGGTATAGTTGGGTTTGGGTGGAAGCCATGCCAGGAATGAAGGTGGAAAGGCTGGGGCAATCAATTCTAAAGTATGCAAGAATGGGTAGGGAGAAACCTCACCTAATTCTGCACTTTGGGATGAACAATCTGGCTGATGGGATGGTAGATGAAGTGAAGAGGAGGTCTGAAGAACTAGGAACAGTGTGTGAGGGGGTAGAAAGATCAGTTACCTTCTCTGAGGTACTTCCAGTTCCCAGGGCAAGTACAGCGAGAAAACTGAGAATTCAGAACTTTAATGAATGACTGGGAACCTGGTGTCAGGAAAAAAGGTTATGGGCTGGTAGGAGGGTGGGGGGTTACCTGGGAGGACAGCAGTCTATACGCTAAAGACAGACTGCACTTAAATGAAGAGGGAAAGATAGTACTGAAGCAAAGGCTTTGTGAGTATATTGAGGGGAATTTAAACTAGGAGAGGGGGTTAGCAGGAGGGTTAGAGGTGATTAGAGACGTCGAGATGGGAAACCACATGGGCTTACTCCCCATAGTAGTGAAATAAGGCTAGGAGCAAATACTACAGAAAATGCCATCAAGGGAGGGCAGGAGGGGGGAGGAAAACGGGAAGGGATGGAGGATGGTTTCATTAAATGCTAGAAGCCTGGGGAATAAAATTGTGGAACTACATGCTCTCATGGCAGAGGGAGGGGTGGATGTGGCGGCCATCACTGAGACATGGGCACCCAGTACCACTACTGGGACATGGCCGTTTCAGAATACAGACTATTCTGCAAAGACAGAGTTAAGGGGAAAGGGAGGGCACTCTACGTGAGGGAGGGACTAAAGTGTGTAAGGGAAGAGGGTGAAGGAGGAGATACAGAGGCACTGTAGATGCAAATCCAGGACCCCAGAAATAGGACACTAAGGTTGGGAGTGATATACAGGCTGTCCTCCCAACCAGAAGAGATAGATAAGGTACTGGCGAGACAGATCCAGAGGAACTGTGGGAAGGGGGGTGGTGGTGATAGTAGGGGACTTCAGCTTGCCAGAAGTGGATTGCAGTACACCTGCCACCAAGTGTAGAAGGGAATAGGTAATGCTGGACACCTATCAGGATAACTTTCTGATGCAGATGGTCAGTGAACCAACTTGGGGTGGGGGGGGGACACCCTTGACCTTGTGCTGACTAACAGGGAGTAGGTGAGGGATCTGCAGGTGGAAGAACCACTGGCGGGGAGCGACCACCGGACAGTATGGTTCCAATTGCAGATGGGTAAGGAGAAGGGGGTATCTGACACAACTATGCTGGACTTTAAAAAGGCTGACTTCAAAAAGATGGGCGAAGTGGTACAAGGATTTCTGGCCAAAATTTGGCCTACTATTTGACACATACCATAGGTGGGAGCTCATAAAGCTAGGGATAGTAGAGGCAACAAAAGCCTGCAGCAAAGCCCAGAGTAAAAAGGCTAGGGTGAAGAAACCTAGCTGGCTAAGCAAGGGAGTCATAGACAGGGTTAGAAGGAAAAGATCCACCTATAAGAGATACAAGAAAACTGGGAGGGGAGGAGGATAGGGAGGAGTACCTGAAGGAAGCAAAGGATGTGACCAGGGAAATAAGGGTTGCCAAGGTGTCCAGGGAACTCAGGCTGGCGCAGGGCATTAAAGAAGAGGAGAAGGACTTTTTCAGGTACATCAGGGAGTAAGGACCAAATAGTAAGGATTAAGAGAGAGGATGGATGGATGGAAAAGGGTGAGCTAAAAGGCAGAAGTGCTTAACGGCTACTTCTGCTCAGTTTTTACTAAGGAGAAGGGGGGTTACCCAAGGTGGGGAGGAGGATAGAAACAGAGGGGGAAGGGTGACAGATGGGGAAATCACAGAAGGTAAGGTGCTAGAGATGTTAAGGGCTCTAAGGGTGGACAAGGCACCAGAGCTGGATGGCGTACACCCTAGGTATTGAGAGAGAGCTAGCAGAGGTCCTGGCAGGCCTATTTAATGCCTCACTGGACTCAGGGTGTGTACCTCAGGATTGGAGGATGGCTCATGTGGTTCCCATCCATAAAAGCGGTCCCAAGGATGAACTGGGGAACTATAGACCAGTAAGCCTCACTTCCATAGTGGGGAACCTAATGGAGACAATCCTGAAGGAGAGGCTGGTGACTCTGCTGGAGGTCAATTGGATGCAGGACAGTAGGCAGCATGGCTTTGTGACGGGCAGATCCTGCCAGACCAACCTAGTAGAATACTGTGACTGGGTGACTAGGCAATTGGACAAGGGCAATACAGTGGATGTCATGTACCTGGACTTCAGCAAGGCATTTGATTCAGTGCCACATGGGAGACTTGAAAGTAAGCTAGAGGGTGCAGGGGTGGGAGCAAAATTGGTGGGATGGGCAAAGAACTGGCTGCATGGAAGGCAGCAGAGTGTGGTGGTGGGAGAGGAATTCTCATCCCCAAAGGCAGTGACAAGCGGGGTTCTGCAGGGGTTGGTGCTGGGACCGGTGTTATTTGGGATACTTATTGCAGACATTTAGGTGGGCGTCAAGAGCAAGATCAGTCTATTTGCAGATGACACCAAGATGGGAGAAGTGGTGGATGACCTAGAGGGATGGCAGGGTTTGCAGAAAGATCTAGCAAGGCTGGAGACATAGTCTGACACCTGGCAACTTGGATTCAGTGCCATGAAATGCAAGGTGCTGCATTTCAGGGTAAAAAATCCAAGAAGAAACTACCATCTGGGGGGAGTACAGCTAGCTGAGACTGAGCAGGAGAAAGACCTGGGGGTGCTCATTATGGGAACAATGAGCAGCTCTGCACAGCGTAGCAAGGCAGTGGCAATGGCCAACAAAATGCTGGGCTGTATAGCAAGGGGTATAACCTCAAGGAGGAGGGAGGTGATTCTGCCATTGTACAGATCACTGTTCAAGTCCCGCCTAGAGTACTGCATGCAGTACTGGTGCTCATACCTAAAGAGAGACATTAGATTATTGAAAGGGGTGCAACGTAGGGCAACAAAGGTGATCCAGGGTCTGGGGGAGTCGCCATATGAAGACAGACTGAGAGAGTTGAACATGTACTCACTGAAGGAGAGGAGGGATTGGGGGATATAATCAAGACCTTCAAGTACATGAGAGGAATAAAAGAACAGACATGGAGGGATTGTTCAAGAGGAGGATGGGGCAGGACTGTCATGGTCATGATATGAGATTGGGGTGGAAGGTTTAAGAAGGAAATGAGAAGGCACTTTTTTACAGAGAGGGTAGTGGCAGAGTGGAATGCGCTACCAGCAGAGGTGGTGGCCTGTAAAACAGTGGGATGCTGCAAAATGAGTTGGGACAGGGCAAAATAGAGGGTCAAGGGAGGGATGGGCAGCTACAGAATAGGGTTGCTAGCTGCAAAATCGAGCAGACTCGATAGACTCGAAAGACCAGCAGTTTTCGTATGTTCGTATGTTTGTAACAGTAAATGTTGTTTCCTCTAGTATGGGTCTGCATTAATTCTGTGTTCAATTGATGGCTTTTAGTAAAAAACAAAATTCTAAATCATCTGTGTGTGTTTTGTTTTTTCTAACACTGTTTCATTCATGTTTTTCCTGTTGTGAATCACGATTACTCAAGCTGAAAATTACGCAATCTTGTCAGATGATGCCATACACTGTTTAACACTCTGCTTACACAATACATTCCCCAATCCACAGTTGCATGTGCCAAGGTTCTCTAGCAAATCACTGAACCAGGTGTTTTCTTAAAAATGTATTTATGTTCTGGTAACTGACTTCACTTTGAATAAATCCCCTATGGTGTAAAACCAAAGTCAAAGCAGTTCAACAGTTGTGTGTAGCAGGGAGAGACAGCTGCCACAGTACATCTCCATAGCAATGGTGTGTAACAGTGTGTGTGCCCAATAACTAATCCCATTCCAGGACCTCACATGGGTAACCATTAAGCTTGTAGCACACTCACCCCTGGTTCAGGATCATGCCTGTTGCTGATCTATACTGCAAATGCCAGGTATTTCCGGCAGTCCCTGTACATGTGCATGGTGCACTTCTACCGATGTGCACTGTCCAGTCCCAATAGCAGAGATTTGTACCAAATAGAAACATAGAAATTATCAGCAGATAAGGACTGCCTGGCCCATCTAGTCTGCCCGTAAACCCTTGTACTGGATTACTGCTTCTTACTCACCCACTGATGTTACCTCTACGGTTCCCCTATGCCTGTCCCAAAGCATGCTTGAATCTATCCACAGTGCTTGCTCCCACCACCTGCTGAGGCAGACCATTCCATGCATCCACCACCCTCTCTGTGAAGATCTTCCTTACGTTTCTTCTTAACCTCCCACCTTCCAATTTCAATTCATGCCCCCTCATTCTTGTGCTCCTCCTGTATAGGAAAATGTCTCCCTCCTGCACCTTGTTTATACCCTTGAGGTACTTGAATGTTTCTATCGTGTCCCCTCTTTCCCTCCTCTCTTCCAGCAAGTACATATTGAGGTTCCTTAATCTCTCCTCGTAAGTCTTGTGTTGCAAGCCCTGTACCATCATAGTCACCCTTCTCCAGACTGTCTCCAGCCTGTTAATGTCCTTATGAAGGTGTGGCCTCCAGAACTGCACACAATACTCCATGTGAGGCCTGAACATGGTTTTATATATTTGCGTCACTACCTCCCTCCTTCTGCTGGTGATACCTCTGCCTATGCACCCCAGCATGCGACTGGCCTCCCAGCTGCCTTAGCACTCTACTTTGACATTTTCAGGTTGTCTAAAATAATAACCTCCAGGTCCCATTCCTCCTTTGTGACTGTCAGCAACTCCGCCATCCTGTAGCCTTCCCCAGGGTTTCTGAGTCCCAGGTGCATAATTTTGCACTATTTTGAATTACACTTTTTTGAATTAAACTTCAGCTGCCAGTCCTCAGACCATTTTTCAAGCTTCCTCGGGTCCTTCCTCATTTTCTCCACCGCATCTGGGGTATCCACTCTGTTACAGATCTTGGTGTCATCTGCAAACAGGCAGACCTTTCCCTCCAGCCCTTCTGCAATGTTGCTAATAAAGACATTGAACAGGACTGACCCCAGGAACTATCCCTGAGGCAGCCCACTGGTCACCCCCCTCTCCCCAGACTGCACCTGTTTACCACCACCCTCTACCTACTGTCTGTTAACCAGTTTTAACCCAGTTTACTACCCTGTGCCCCATGGCCAGCCTACCCAGCTTATTTATCAGCATTATATTTGGGATGGTGTCAAAGGCTTTGCTGAAATCATGGTAAGTAATGTCCACTGCCCCATCCTGATTTCCTTCCTTTGTCACCCAGTCGAAGAAGTCAACCAGTTTGTCTGACATGACCTCCCAGCTATGAATCCATGTTCCCTATGGTCCTGGGCTCTGATGGCTTCTAGATGCCCCGCTATCCCTTCTTTAAGCAATGTCTCCATGATCTTCCCCATTACTGAGGTGTGGCTGACCGGCCTATAGTTCCCACCTCCTCCCTGCTGCTGGATTTGTGTAGAGGGACCGCATGTGACCTGCTCCAATCCTCTGGTACCACCCCTGTGTTGAATGACTCTGTGCACATGGCTGCCAGAAGTTCTGCTATCTCCTTTTGCAGTTCTCTTAATATCCTTGGGTGTATGCCATCTGGTCCCGTCGCTTTGTCCACCTTCAATTTAGTGAGCTCCTGCAGGACTCTTTCCACTGTGAATGAACTATTGTCCACCTCTTCACACCCTTGGCAACTGCTGTACTGCTGTGGCCGCTGTCCCTCCCCCTCTTCTGTGAATACTGAACAGAAATATTTATTCAGTATTTCTGCCTTTTCCATGTCACCCTCCTTGCATTCCCCCCCCTTGAGCCTTGCAATCCCCCTTGTTTTTCCACCTTTCGCTGATGTACCTGAAGAATGTCTTTTCCTCTTTCTTAACTGACTTTACTAAACCTTCCTCAGTCCATACCTTTGCTCACCTTACTGCCTTTCCCGCTTCCCTTAGACACTCTAGGTACTCCTCCCTGTCCTCCTCCTCCCTTTAGGTCTCCTTATCTTTCCTGAACCCTTTCCTTTTTGCCTTGACCTTTACCACCATCTCTCTCTCGAGAACCACAGTGGCTTTCTACTTCTCTTGCCTTTGGATACCAATCTGATGCATTGATTTGTTACTTCCAGTAAGGCTTCCTTTAGATGCTTACACTGTTCTTCCACTCCACCTCCTGTCCCCATTCTGTCTAGGGCTTCTTTGATATCCCTCCCCTTGTCCTTGTAAGCTGTTCTCCCCTTCACCCTCTGCATAGTACAGTTGCCCATGCTGTAACTAAACAACTTATTTCAATCTCCGGGACCCATGTCAGTGCTTCTTCTGTAGCATGCTTGTGCTACAATCCCACTTACAGGGCACTCTGCATGTGCTGTGCTTCTCCCACCCAACTGCGGTGCCAAGGTTCTTGCCCCATTACTGCACCTTGACCCTTGCCCTCACCAGAGCCTTAAGGGATGGTGGTCAGCATTGCATTCCTGTCACTAAAATAGGATTGTTTTGTGTTCTACATATGTAGTAATAGTAGATAGTTCAAGTTACATGATTTTACCATCGAATCCTGTTATTGTTTGTGCCTTAGTAAAAATGTCTCAGCTATTAACATCTGCTGAATGACTGCATTTATATCACTGCATTCCAGCATCTTTAACAACTATTTTTAGTTTATGATCTTGGAGTAATCTGGGTGCATGAAGTATATAAACTCTTGTTTTTTTTAAAATATCCATTTTTAGGACTGTGGCGGAGCCTACAGCAGTCTTGCGAGAGCTCTGTAGCTCTGTAGTACTTATAGGATGTTTGTATGGGTAACACCTTGTAAACAGGACTTTCTTGTAAACTGGGCCTTTGGCCTAAAGATCTGTTTCCTGTATAAAAATACATTTTACTTACTACTTACTTACTCTGAAAACGGCCGATCACAGAACCTCTTCCATTGGACTTTTGGAAGTATCCTTCCAAAAGCCCAACAGAGCTTAGATCCCTCTGCCACAATCAGTCTATGGAATAACAGCCGCACTATTTTGGCTGTTACTTACATTCAATCGTCAACTGTGCATGCGAAGTCATGCATGCATGAGTCGTCATGCGTATGCAGTGTGCGAGTGCCGCCATGTTGCAATGGCACAATGCCATTCAGTATTTTCTGTCCCCAACAAGTCATGCCCATATCTCATGTGGCATAATGGTCCCTCGTTGTCGTTTTTCCCTGTGGAAATGGAAAATGGTCAGTCGTCTTCACTACAGTCCTCCTCCCCCACCATCCCACTGAGCACCCACCTCCCCATGCCCCCCCTTACCCCATACTTACCTCTGGAGGTCAACACTGTCATCTTCTCTGGACCGGGCGTGTCTGCACACTTCAAAGCCCTACCGTGAATTGAAGAATTAAAGGTAAGTGTGCAATACAGCCATTCAATGGGGTTTTCAACTTATGCTGACATCTTAGCCATTTTTTGGAACTTTTGCCCCAAATTTTAAACATAGGATTCTTGGGACCCCACCTTGTGAAAGCTGTCACTGTCATTTTGTTACTCAGTCCTGAAAGGTGATTTCTTGGTCACTGAGTAAAATCATCTTTCAGGACTGATTCATGAAATGACAGTGCCACTGTTCATGAGGTGGGGTCCCAAAAAGCCCATGTTGCAAATCTGGTGAAACAATTCCAAACAATGACTGCATTATGAGAGTGTGTGTTGCGCAGTTTCTATGCACGCTCCTAACGTCACCAATTTTGAATGTTTTCACTCCACATTTTTAACATTGCCATTTTTGCACACCTCCTTCAAAACAGTACAGCTGTCATTTTCCACAACCTGCCCAAAATGTGTTTTCACACCTGTGGTGCAGAATAGTGCATTTGCTCTGTGCAATCACCTTTTGGGACAATTGAACAAAATGACACTGGCACTGTTCATGAGGAGGGGTCCAAAAAAGGCCATGTAGAAAATTTGGTACAACACCTCCAAAAAATGGTCAAGTTACACCTGGGCATTGAATAATTTCTACGCACATGTGTAACTTCCATGACTAGGTAACTCTTCACAGCCCTATTGGCTCTGGCTAGAGTTTGTTGTATATAGTCTGCCTTTGCAGTGATTTTATAACAGGGTCTGTATCCGTTATTCTAGTGATGTTTAGTATCTGAAGTTGATTTTGGAGCGATTGTCTGTAATTCTGCATACATAAATTGTGAATAAATTTGATTGCAAACTGCTCCACTTTCTATTTCAACATCATAACTCTATTGTATAAGTACTGTGCATATGACTTGATTTAGGAGGATGTGTCTGGAAATACATGCAAATTGGTTCATCACGAAATGCCTTAAAAAAGTGATATATTTTTTACAGATGGCTGCATGTCAGCACTTTAGATTTACCTATACTCAAGCTGCTATTGTTATTGCACATTTAGTAGTTTTGTGCATATCACTGCTGTCATTTCAAGAGTTCTGATTTAAAGGGATAATGTCTGCTTTTTACTTACTTTTTTGAAAATATTCTAAAACGTGCCTGCACCCCCAGTAGCAGTCTCTGATGCAATGCAGAATATACTTTAGCAATAGATTCCTCAAATCTATAGCCATTGTTTTCCATTTTATTCAGAAACTGTAACCATGTTGGTCCGCTAATATCTGCATCCACCCCATGCCAATGTACGTGCCATACTTCTAAAATGTGCGGATATGCCAGTAGGCTCATCCATGGATCAATCTGGTCCATTGTAACTCGGCAAAGTCTTTCATTTTTAAAAACTGGTTCCCTAGCTTGTGTAAATCCCAGTCTGAATGGCATGACTTTCAGACCAGGATCTGCACAAGTTATGGTGCTAGTTTTTAAAACTGAAATACTTTGCCAAGTTCAGCTTACTTTCTGCTATCACAAGCACTGTTTAGCTGAGCTCAGTTACAACTGACCAAACTCATCCATAGATGAGCCTACTGGCACTTCTGCACCATTTTAAAACCGTAAACACTTTGGCAATGGGTGACCACAAACAAGAGCAGACTGACACAGTTACAGTTTTTGATTAAAATGGATAACAATGGCATTAGATTTGAGGCATCCATTGCTGAAGTGTGTTCTGCATTACATTAGTGACTGCTGCTGGGGGTGCAGGCTCATTTCGGAATATTTTCAAAAAAGTAAGTAAAAGGCAGACAGTGTCCCTTTAAACAGCAGTATCCTAGCTCACAGCCAGTACCCTAGTTGCTCCGTTGAGAGCACGAAACCAGTGGGAGTTTTCTTCTCTTGTGTACTGGTGCCTCTGAATGGGACACCCATTATGTAAATCTGTTTTCACTATTTTGCACATTTTTGTATGGATATAATAAATTATGCTACAAGCATTGGTGAAACGTAACTGAACTGTTGATCTGAACTACTGTGGTGGCACTATTATTACTATGATGTGAGGTTTCTGTTCTGAGTGAGCAGGCCGTATGGTTGAGATTTTTTTTTTGTTTCAGAGCACTTGCACCTGTCTGAGCCTAGTTTGTAGCTGGCCTGGAACTATCAGTTTGACTCCACCTTGGAGAGTAACTATAGGGGTCCCTATTAGGCCTCATGCACCAGGGCATCTAAAAGCCAGTCTGAACCTACTGTATTACCTCTCACTGGGGAGTAACAGCATTAACCCCTTTTTAGGGTGCGTTCCTAAAATAAAATTTAATTTGTTGTTTAACCAATTCTGATTATTGACTCCTCAATAATATAGTCCATGCTAGTTGGGGGAAAGTGTTTCATTTATGTGGGGTCTGTGGGAGGAGTGACCTCTGAAGAGGTAGGCAGGCATGCCAGGGGGGGTGTACTGACCAGTCATCAGGCCCACTTAGATTTTCCTGTGGGTGGAGGCCCTACACTTTTCTTTCTATCTAGATATAACCTTCTCCTGACTGGTGGATAAGAATAGACCCAGGAGCCACCACAAACATCTACAGCAGTCTGGATGTATAAAATAGTGGTGCTTTGCCCGCTAAGGCATTTGGGGAAGATGCCTGCCCTACAGGTGGATTACAGAAGTATTGATCATCAATACTGTAAATAAATGGACCATGCACTTTGGGGGAAAGTACTGGTTTTATTATAACCAATGCACTTCCATTTTGACTCACAGCTGGTAATGGAGAGAGGCGAAAGAAATACAATGTCTGTGACTGCTCAGCCATCTGTGGAATTAGAGTGACATTTCTGTATAAAAATGATAAAGCAAAAACATTAATAAACTAAATAACCTCCTGTAATCCCATCATTATAAGCAAACAGATTCAATGCCTCCCAGTTGAACAATGCAAATCTCTCACTTTCATCCTGCTGGCTGCTTATCATCCTTGGTTTACATTAAGTCGTTTACAGCTGCTTTGCTGTCATCTGTTCCCAGGATCAGATTTTAGTAGGAGAATTATGTTACAGCATCACAAATCTTGCCAAAAACCTCTACGGTAGGGCTTAATTTGATCAGGCTAGTCTAATATACAGCACAGTACAGTAGTACTTTAGTAACAAGACTTACTGTGCACAGTGGTGTCTGTTTCTACTCATTATTTACAGCACTGTAGAGTTCCTATAGTGTTCCTACTCATTATTTACAGCACTGTAGAGTTCCTATAGTGTTCCTACTCATTATTTACAGCACTGTAGAGTTCCTATAGTGTTCCTACTCATTATTCACAGCACTGTAGAGTTCCTATAGTGTTCCTACTCATTATTTACAGCACTGTAGAGTTCCTATAGTGTTCCTACTCATTATTCACAGCACTGTAGAGTTCCTATACCAAAATTACACTATGAGTAGTGTGGGGATTCCAGTAGCCTCATTTCACCAGAATCGTACGGGTTGTATGTGATACAGTTAGTCTACATCCTTGGCTGTGACTGATGGACCACTTTTCTATCTCCTTATTTCCAACTACCAAAATGTCTGTGTGCAGCAGTTAATGCTTTCTCTTTACTTTTCTGCTTTTCCCCCTACCATATGTTGGCCACCTACTGCAGCTCTTTACTATCCCTGCTAAACTTCCTACTAATTCTCTCTTTTCATTCTTTTTCCATTTCCATCCATCCAGTCCCTGGAATGATGCCAAACACCTGGAGAGGTGTTGTGTAAAGTGTGTTTTGTGTACAAAAAGCATGAAGGCTATTTTAAATAAGAATAAATATAGTTAATAAAACCTTTTTAAAAAAAAGGATTCAGAAGTCATATAAAACAATAACGTCATAATTAGTACAGTTATAAGAAATACTAAAGGTATTTTCATAAATTCACACTATACACTTGTTACTGAATAAGGTTGTAAAAGTGTTTAGTCACTGTGGATCAGAGATGTAGAGAGTCAATATCTGTGGAAATATACACTGTACTTTTAACTGGACCAGGAAATCCCCTGACACAACCCCTCCCCCTTGGTTTTGAAACAACATGTCCAGACTTGTAAATACAGAAAGGGCTCACTTAGGTGACCCTACCAAAAATATATAAAAACCTTTGCACAGAGTTTACTTCAATTCAATCTAGTAGAGTTCAGTCTTGAGACTGAAAGAGAGAGGTGCTACTGCAGACAAGCTGCTGAATGCAGATGAGAAGGGTCTTAGGAGATCTAGAATCCAGGATTTGTATTGTGTGAGAAACTACTGATGTTAAGTAATGATTTTCTTTGCAATTTATTTGTTTTCATTTATTTTTCAAACTTTTGAAAAATAAATATCACACCACGGTGTGCTTTAAACCTGTAAATGTGCCTTGTCTGAAGTTTATTACCACACACTGTGATAAACTTGGTGTCAGTAGTGGGATGACAGATGTACCAGACACCAAACTTCAGATTCAACACAAAATCTCTGTGTGATGTTTATTCAAAATACAGGAAATAAGCTTCTACAATGCCATATTCCTTCTTCAGTACATCAGTTTGCAGCAACAGAGAATGTCTGTCCTTTCTCTGCACTTAGCCAGAAACTACTGACACTGATCTCTGATCTCATAACTTTTCAGTGCAAACCCTACATCCCTATGTGGGCTTTGTTTGCTTGGGTAGTGGGGGCTCAAAAATAAAAAAAATACAAGCTATAGACAAAGAATCTTGATGCAGAATCACTGAAAAAGGGTTACCCCAAAGGGCACTGGCAACAAATTAAGTTTCAAAGAAATACAACATCATACATACTTCCATAATGCAAAGCATCATGGGACATATGCAAATCACCATGACATTTCAGACTTGTTCAACTTACAGCAATTTACATGCATTTTAAATAGCACAACTAACTTAATTTCTGTAATAGTCACCTAGTACTTTTTACCATTATTAAAAACACCTAGTGCCGTGGTATTTTCAACATTTACAGGTTTCATAAACATAAGGTGTATTATGACATAGTGCTATTACATACTAAATCCAATAATGATAAACACAACCTGTTTTACATATGCTTGGAGGTCATAACAATAACCTCCCTGTATGAGGACCTGAGAGGGAAAAGGAAAATTAAAGAGGACGCTATAGCATAGTCAAGAAAGGGGAGGGGTGCCCATAGGTGGCCAACCTTGTGGACTAGAAATTGTAAAAGACAGATTAGACCAAGACATAGAAGAACTGTTACAACAGATTTAAGAAAAGGATGGTTCTCAAGAGTGGCAGGAGCTCCCTGTCACATTGTAAAAGCCCATTTCAATATAATCACAAGGGTTGCGAAGCTCCTCCACGCACTACATTTTATCACAGAAAATACTAGGAAACCTTCATTTTAGGGATTGCAGTGGACATCATATAGGTTGCAAAGAAGTCATGGGGTCTCGACTAGTGATGTGTGAAGTCCACAAAATTTGATCTGTGAATTATTTTGCAAATGGCACTCAATTTGTGATGTGCAATTCGCAACATTCACCAACTCACAGAGCACAGATTGATGATGAAGTGTAGAATTCTGTGGGCAAAATTCCACACTTTACGGCCAAAACTTGGTGTGTAAAAAATACATTAAATCCCAGGTGTCCAGTGGTCCTCCAACACCTGCTGATTGCTGGCTTTAATTCTTATGTATGATTAAAATAAACTCCTATTGTCTAGTGGTTCCCACACCCCACCCACAGATCATCAGCTTAAATTCTTATGTATGATTAAAATAAATCCCTGGTGTCTAGTGGTCCCCCCACCTCACCCACTGATCACCGGCCCCAGTGTAAAAATTATTTCTTATTCACCAGAATTAAATCGCTGGTGTCTAGTGCCCTCCCTCCCCACACTAATCTCTGTCAGCAATGTAAAAAAATATATAATCACCAAATAAATCCCTGGTGTCTAGTGGATCCCCCCACCCCATCAGGTAGTACCCCACCACCCCGCTCCACCCTACCATGACCCCGAGTGGGTGACCAGCACAGCCCTGCACTCTCCACCACTGCTGGCCACCTGACTGACCTGGAATGAATGAGCTCCTGCTTGTAGAAGTACACACTCATTCATTCCAAGTCAGTCAGGTAGCCAGCCATGGTAGAGAGTGGAGGGCTGCATTGGCTCACCCACTCAGGGTCGCGGGTGGGGGAGCTGGGGCAAATTACCTGATGTGGTGGGGGGTACAATAGACACCAGGAATTTATTTGGTGATTATATTTATGTAATGTTGTCTTTGCAAACACTATAATAGTCGAACAAAAAAAACATTTACTACTACTACATATTACCACATGAGGTTATCATACTGAAGGGTCATGATGTGACATTGGATGAGATAATGTGCTATTCTATGCTAAGCAAGGCCTGGCATGGCATTTTGTCTGTGGTTTTTTCACATGCATGGTATGGCATCGCAGTTGACTCCATTGCTTAGAATATCCGACCAGGCTATGAGTCATATTCTTTATGTCTCTCAGTAGTTTTATTTATTTATTGGAATCTTGGATAACACCTTTGAGCTAAAAGCTCGATTACAAAGGTTCGACATCGTAAGGCAATAGACAAGGTACATAGACATTCCAAAACAGATAGGGTATATACAGCAGGCAAGTACATTATGGTACATACAGATACAAATTCAAGCAAATACAGTTAAAATACATCAGGTAGGAGAGGTCAACTTTATTGCAACAGTACTAAGAGCATACCTAAGGTGGACAAACAATTTACAGTGGTAGCTGAGCTTTAGAGTGTGCAGGTAGAGTTATGGAGGGTCAGAAGTGATGGTGACCAAAGTAGGGGGAGGACAGAATAGATGACAGCAATGGAAGGGTGGGGGCAGGGACAAAGGGGTGGCAGAATAAGGGGTCAGTAGTCAGAAGGGTGGGATTGGATGAGGTCTACCCAGAGGTTACGGAAGCAGGTGATATGGCGGGGCTGGGTAATGTGGGGAGAGGGGGATAAGGAAAGGGTTTAAAGTGGGGGATGAGGTGAGGGGAACCGGGGAGGGTGAAAATTGGAGGATCAATATTTGTGAAGAGAAAGTAGGAAGCGGGGATAAAGAGGGATGTGGGGTAAGTGCTCAGTGGGGTCACACCAGGCAGGGGAGAAAGTGGGGGGAAGACGGGTGCTGTGTAGGACAGATAAGCTATCAATAACAGTAGGATTAGGCACAGGTGATGCAGTCGCATTTACTAAAAGTGGCCAGGTACTGCAGCAGCTTGGCCTTAAATGGGCGTAGTTTCGTTTCCTCAATCAGATCAGAGTTAAGGGAATTTAGCCAGCAGGGAACCCTGTATTTGAAGGACCATTGTTCTAGTGAGGTCCGGCGGAATGGAATAATGAAGGCAGTGTTACTCGACCCCCTAGTTAGTCTGGAGGAAGTGGAGTTTCTTAGCAGTTGCCTCACTCCAGGAGGAGCAAGACCTAGGGTGGATTTTTTAGCTAATAGACAGACTTGGTACTGAATTCTGCTATTCAAGTTTAACCAACCAGTGCTTGAGTATAGTTCACAAGTGTGAGTCAAATGGTCCACACCCAGGACTAGTCTGCAGGCTTTGTTTGACAATCTTGATTCGCCTAAATCTGTATCGGTACCAGCTCTGTAGACTACCAGTCCATAATCTATGAGAGAGAGCACAGAGCTGTTAACTGCAAGTTTGATGACACTTTTGGTGAGGTACTGCCTATGCCAGTAGAGCTGACCTAGTCTTGCACCACCTGCCTTGGCAACATGGTCTATGTGCTGGCTGTAGGAGATGGAACTGTCAAGGTAGACACCAAGGTACTTAAAGGTGGTGACCATTTCGAGTGTATCAAACTTGTTATTGTAGATATTGAGGTGATGTGACTTATGGCAGTTTTGATGGGAGGCAAACAACATTGTTTCAGTCTTAGTGTAGTTGAGCAAGAGCTTAGACTGAAAGAACCATTTTTACACAGCAGTAAAGTCGTCTTGCATGCCTTTTTCCAGCTCTTCCAGAGTAGAGTGACACGTGTAGAAAACAGCATCATCTGCATATAGAAGGATCTTATTCTGGCAGACTTTGGGGAGTTCATTTAGAAACAGGCTGAACAGCAGGGGGTCCAAAATGGAACCTTTGGGCACCCCTGTGTTGACATGCTGATGGTCGGATAGAACGTCAAGAATCTTGACCTGCTGAGTCCTGTTAGAGAGGTAACTCTGGAACCAGCCTAGAGAGACAGAGGCTATACCAATGTTAGAGAGTTATGTGAGAAGCAAGTCGTGGTTGACTGTGTCGAAGGTCTTGGTGAGGTCGATGAAAGTGGCCCCCAACAAGAGCCCTCAGTAAAGTGCTTCATGGATATGACTGGTAAACTCAACCAAAGCCATTGAAGTACTATGTGCCTTCTGAAAGCCATGCTGTTCCTGGCATTGAAGGTTGTACTTATCAAGGTATGTACCTAACTGATCGTATACTATCCTCTCTAGTGCCTTGGAGAGGAGGGCAGAATTGAGATTGGCCTGTAGTTGGCTAGGCAGGTTCTATCCCTGCTTTTAAAGACCAGGGTGACCACCGCAGCTTTCCAGCATTGAAGGAAAATTCCAGTGGTTAGTGAGAGATTCAGGATCCAGGTTAGAGGTGAGAGTAACACATCCAGGGTGACAGCCACAATATTTAGGTCAAGTGAGTCCCCACTGGATCTAGTGTTCCCGAGAACTTTTTCCAAGTATTTTTTGCCCCAGTTGTAGAGATTACTTTCAGGTAGAAGGGAGGTGCTGTGTGTGTGTTGGAGGGATGTTGGTACAACTAATGGCGGAGCGAGGCACAGGTCAGAAATAGCCTGGAGGAAGAACCCCACTAAGGTCTGTGAAGGCCTTGTAGAAGCCATCTGCGATAGTTTTGGGATCCTGGGTAATCGCACCCTCAATGTTTATCTGCGATGGTGATGATTTACTTGCTCTGCCTGTTAGGGTTTTTATATTGTCCCAGAATCTGTGGTTGTCACACCAAGAGTTGTCCAGTTTACTTTTAAAGTGAGATCTTTTTGCAAGGCGGATGGCTTGAGTGCACTTATTACATACTGCTTTGTATTTCTGTATGTCAGAGGGGAACCAGTGCTCTTAGCCGTATGTCACAGGTTATCCCTGACCCCCATGAGCTCAAGGAGCTGTGGTGTGATCCATGATTTGCTGGTTCATTTGATTTGCCTCATTTTTAGAGGGGCAAAAATGTTGCAGGCTGTATTAAACTTGTTGATAAAGCACTCAAGAGCAGCATTCATGTCGGCAGCAGCATAGACCCCCTTCCAGTCTAGCTGGAGGAGGTAGGATTTTAGTGAGGCAAGATGTCCAGCTTTTGTAATTCTGGAGGTTATTTTTTTTTGGGGGGGGGTCAGGGTCTTGTTTGTCCAGGAGCATAAGACTGGCGAGTGGTCACTGATAGAGTCAGCTAGCACAGTGGTTCTAGTTATTCTTTGTAGCCAGTTGGTTAGTATCCAGTCTTTGAGAGTACTTGAACCAGTGTGGTAGTTTACATGAGTGGGAGATTGAATGAGTTGGACCATGTCTATGGCCACTATTGCATCCTGGTAAGGTGCAGCATCTGGGTATAACCAATTTATATTAAAGTCCCCTAACATTATGATTTCAGATTGATGGTGGTTACTAGATAAATAATCAAGTGCTAGTTTGATACCAGCCTCTTGATCTTTACACCAAGATTATAGTTAAACACTTTCCCTTGGATCCAAGTTGAACCTGGACAGAGAGAATTTGTGATCTTCCACCCTGGGATGGGATGGGGAGTGCCCTGCACTGAACTGAGTCATTAACATAAATGACACATCCTCCCCCTTGTTTCCCTCGCCTGTCCACGCTGAAAGTTGTGTAGCCCTTAAGCTGGATAGCAGAGTCAGGGGTTCTAGGAGTGAGCCAGGTCTCCATGACTGAGATGACATCTGGTTTATGTTGGGCCATCCATACCTGGAGAGCATCAAATTTTGCTAGCAGGCTGCATATGTTAAGAGATGCAATAGTTATTGCACCAGCCTTGTGGTCTGTTGGTGGTGTTGAGGCACTAGTACTACTACTAGGTCCAGGGTTTGGGTGAACATTCCCTGAGAGTAGAACAAGTAGCCAGGCAATTCTAAGAGCTTGTAGCTTTAAATGTTTCATTAGATAGGACTTGCTGTGAGAGTCGGCTATTTTATTCTTCACTTTTGTGGTGACAATCAGCATATTCAGCTGAACTGGCAGGATAGCGGACGTATGTTTAACTGCACCCCCTGCTCTTGCAGGATAGCAGAGGGGTGGCATAGTGGGATTGCCAGAGGTGGTCTCAGAGCACATTGTAGTTGGGGCCAGAAGTTGGATTGCATGCCACATTATTTTGGAGAAGGGTAAGTCAAGTGCATGATCCTGCCCATTGCTTAGGAAGGGTTTGTTTGGTTGTTTGCCTTGGACACTATCAAGGGCAGCAGTGCAGGAGTTTGGTGGGCAGCGGAAGTTGATCAGAGCAGATAATACTACCCTGCGGGTGTGGTAGGTAGCCAGTGGGCTATAAGGACACCTGTTGGAAAAGGGACAGAACAGGGATTTATAGCCCTCCAAAGGGGTGGGAACGAAACTAAGATTAGCACAGAGACAAAAGAGCTGTAATTTACTAAAAGAGGGACAAATAATGGGTCAAGAAGCAAACAGATAGGCACCAGCTCTGTAACTGAGATTTGTAAAATGGGGGGGGCAACTAAGGGAGAAATTAAAATGGTAGCTGCACTGGATTAAAATACAACAATTCAGTATGCTATCTAGACTTTCAACTAAGAAATCTTAAACTCTGAATCCTGACTCTAAATTCTGTACATTAATAAACATAGACACAGCAACTGAGGTGACAGGTTAAATACAATACAAAACAAGACTGCAGGTAGAAGCACTGTGAAAAATCAGTAGAGGGGAAGCTGTAAAGCGTAGCTTGGCACACTGAAATGGAGGACTGCACTTGCTGGGATACAGGAACCCTGTAAGTGCAGGGTTTCAGCTGCAAGAGGGAGAGAAAAACAAATTTATTTCTTTACTAGTTCCAGAGTGTTTGAACAGAGGCAGCCCAAATTAATTCACTGGCTTAATACCTAAGAGCTGAGTCCGGTACCGGGAGATTAAAAAGTCAGTCCGTTGGGCAGACGGTCAGAATGCTCTTGCTCAGGAGCAGCAGCAGCCAGCGAGGCTGGAGCTGTGTATAGGCTGTACCTGATGCTTGATTTCAGGGGGCTGGTGGCAGCAGGCTTCTTGGTGCCGAGAGAGACACAGAGTGGTGTCCATGCATGCAGGAGGTGAACCCTGGGTATGATAGGTAGCCCAGTGGGCTACAGGGACGCCTGATGCTTGATTACAGGGGCCTGGTGGCATCAGGCTCCTTGGCACTGAGAGAGGCACAGAGTGGTGTCCAGGCATGCAGGAGGTGAACTGTAGGTGTGGTAGGTAGCCCAGTGGGCTACAAGGATGCCTGATGCTTAATTCCAGGGGGCTGGTGGCAGCAGGCTCCTTGGTGCTGAGAGAGGCACAGAGTGGTGTCCAGGCATGCAGGAGGTGAACCACAGGTGCGGTAGGTAGCCCAGTTCAAGACTTTCATGGCTGATTTATATCAGACTGGTAGATGACTAACAATGTGTGGGAAAAGTCCCAAAATGAGGATTGATTTACTGTTGCACTAGAGCATAATGCCATTTATCTGAACCTCTCTAATCTGGCTCTCCCTATCTAGTGGCTGTGCTATCTGTCCCCGACACTGCTGATTTACTGTTGCACTAGAGCATAATCCCACTTATCTGAACCTCTGTAATCTGGATCTCCCTATCTAATGGCTGTGCTATCTGTCTCCGACACTGCTCAGCAAAATACACAACAGTTCACAGGGAGTTCAGATAGTTGAGGCGTTATTGCATTTTCTTTCTGTCTCCAGCCCACTGAACCAGTCTATAAGAAAGGCAACAATGGAGCAGGCTACATGGCACTTTTCAATGACTGTTTTTTTATTATAAAATGGGAAGGGAAAATCCTGCATCCTGACTGGCTGTAAACTGTGCGTTAGAAGTGTCTAACATATGACTAAAATAAGTGCTGGCCAGCTGGACATAGGGCTGTGAAGAAATTAATGAGCCACTAGAATTAAGAAACTTATGGCTGTCATTTTTTCACCTCGCTCGCTTGCTTGCCCGGTCAACCGCTCAACTCCCGGCTGAATTACAGTGACTTGACTCGATGGAGAAATCGGCCCCCCACAGTCCTCAATCACAGCCCTTTACTGAAATCAACAGGTAGTTCATCAGGTCAGTAAAACTTACAAAAAAAATGGTAGAGCACATGTTTCACCTTGCCCGATAGCCCCCTCTACTCTTCTCTGGAAAAAGAAAGAAAACACTCCATCGAAAGTCCACCCCATCCCCCCACCCAGCAGTACTCAATCACAACACTTAAAACAGCAGGTCGTTAGGCACAGATGCAGTGGTAATCTCAAGTTCCTTTTTTTTTTTTTGACACTCATCAGCAACTCCCTTTCTGGGTCCCTTTCAGACTTCGCCTCCCACACCTTGGGCCACAGCAACATTCGCATCTGCCCTCAAGCCCGACTGCTCCCACAACAGCTTGCCCAAGAAAAAAAGATACTGTCCTTGTTGAAACATTCCCAAATGTTTTCCAGTAATGCAGAACACCATTTTTTAAATGTATTTATGTATGTGGGGGGGGGGGTTGAAATGACGATGTAGCCATGACAACCAGAAACAAGTGCAGGTATGGTGGCCATACAAGGACAAAAGTCCTAAGTTAAAAAACCAAAACATTAGCCTAAAACAGGCGGAAGAACTATTTTACATCAAAACACATTACATATTTAACTGTTTTAGCATTTGAAACAATGAATTTAAATTTTTATATACTTCTAAAATACACAGCCCCATGTAATAAGCGCAATAAGACACTCCAGGGTGTTGGTTAGACACTTCTAATGCACAGCTGGGGGGCTGGAAGCACACGGCCTGCAGCCTCTTGCCTCATTACACCCCCTAGCTGTGTGTTTGAACTAATGCACACCCCGCTGTGTCTTATTGCTTATTTATTAAACCTGGAGTGCTTGCTTATACTGCAAGGCAGATCATTTACACACACACACACTCACACTCACACTCTTATTATGCAAACAATATAGGGCATTGTCTCTCAGAAGTATATTAGAAAATGATCTAATCTAAATCCATAATATAATTTCTTTGTAAACTTCAAACTCGTGCCTTTTATAGTCACTAAAGAATATTACGCTCTATGTTTTCCAAACAGTGGAGCAAGATACTAGCCATATTGCATGTTGCAACTGTCAGTTCAGCTTTCTGGGCAATGTGGTGAATATTACAAGCCCAATGTGAGCTAATACAGCAACAGGGACAACCACCAACTATATTGATGCAGCTGAGATCTCTCCGAGATCTGCCATCCCTGACCATCAGGTTGTTGTTTTTGCAGACCCAACCACTGTGACCATCATCTGATGGTTCAGTTGCTGTCAGCATCATCCAGCCCTGCTATAAAAATAATTTATTATTCACCTGAATTAAATCCCAGGTGTCTAGTGGACCCCCCACCCCATCCAGTAGTGCCCCTAACCCCGCTCCCTCCCCACCAGGACCCTGAGCAGGTGACCAGCACAGCCCTCCTCTCTCCACCATGGCTGGCCACCTGACTGACCTAGAATAAATGAGCACATGCTGGTACAAGTATGCTGTCATTCATTCAAGTTGTCAGGTGGCCAGCAGTAAGAGTAGAGGGCTGTGCTGTCACACACCTCAGATCATGGTTGGGGGAGCGGGTGGGGCACTACCTGATGGGGTGGGGTGGGGAGTCCACTAGACACCAGGGATTTATCTGCGATTATATGTATTTTTTACATTCCAGCCAGTGATCAGTGGAGGGGGGCACTAGACACCAGGGATTCAATTCAGGTGACTATGACATTATTTTTACACTAGGGCTGGCAATTGGTAGGTGGGGTGGGGGGACAACTAGATACCAGGGATTTAATTTGGGTGAATAACAAATTATTTTTACACTGAGGCCGGCAATCTATGGGTGGAGTGGGGGGTACCAGTAGACACCAGGGATTTAATTCGGGTGAATAAGAAATTATCTTTACATTGGGGCAGGAGATTATCAGATTGGGTGGGAGGGACCACTAGACACCAGGGATTTATTCGGTGATTATATGTATTTTTTTTACATTCCAGCCAGTGATCAGTGGGGAGGGGGGGGCGCACTAGACACCAGGGATTCAATTCAGGTGACTATGACATTATTTTTACACTAGGGCTGGCAATTGGTAGGTGGGGTGGGGGGACAACTAGATACCAGGGATTTAATTTGGGTGAATAACAAATTATTTTTACACTGAGGCCGGCAATCTATGGGTGGAGTGGGGGGTACCAGTAGACACCAGGGATTTAATTCGGGTGAATAAGAAATTATCTTTACATTGGGGCAGGAGATTATCAGATTGGGTGGGAGGGACCACTAGACACCAGTGATTTATTTTAATCATAAATAAGAATTTAAGCCGGTGATCTACGGGGGTGGGGGGCCACTAGACATTAAGGATTTAGTTTAAAAAAATGATTATTTTTACACTGGGGCCCATGATTAGTAGGTGGGGGGCACTAGACAACATGGATTTAGTTAAAAAGAAATTCATTTTACACGGAGCCAGGGATCGCCTGGGGTGGGGGCACTAGATAACAGGGATTCAATTAATTAAAAGGAGTCACCATTTCTAACTTCTCCTTGCTTTGTTTTTTTTTAAAGTACAATTTGCACTTAAAAAACCCAAAAGCAAGGTGAAGTCACAAATGGCAAAATTTTCAATCAGTGGGTCAGCTTCACGTAGTGATCCACAGAGGCGAATTTTGCAATTTCGCTGAAAATTCACCAGTGAAGTAAAATTTAGCTGCATCTCTACACACACTCTATTCTTTACTTTATGGCTCCTATTGCAACCTTCATTTGATGATTTCAAAGCTCACAACATGAATACCTGTCTGGTTGTCATGATAATACTCAAGATTTTATTTGGAGGTGAATTGATCAGTGGTTAGGTGAAACTTGGCAAATTTGCCTGCTGAATAACAAAGTGAAATGCAGTCCCCTAGCTTCAGGAATTTGCTTAAATCTGTGGATTTTTTCACACCATGAATTTTAGCAACTTTGTACATCTCTACTTATGTTGTGGGACAGACCCAAAAACAGCAAACACATATGGTGTGAGTGTTGTCCTCAAAAATCTTGTAACCACAGCTACAAAACCTAAATAAAGGTTCTTTCAATGGTGGCATACAGGGACAACATCATGAAGTAAAATTAACTTAGAAAATAATAAATATTGAATAAAATGATGTTGTTGTTTCTCTGCGGGTTCACCAGCAGAAGAAACAACTAAGGAGACATGGGCTGCTAATATTTTATAGACGCCAATGTTGCATGTCATGTGGTTGGCCCCCAGTTAGCAAACGTTTCGAGTGGTCCTGATGTTGACGGCTTACACTTCCAAAGGTGCGGCCCAGTGAAGGAAATATTCACGATGAAGATTAAATATTTTTTTTCATCAGCAGTTTGATTAAAAGTGATTTTCATTACACTGCTTTTGTCAGCCACACTTTTGATCACACTGCTAACAGCAAAATTCAACTATTTATAGAATCCCTCCAGACTCACATTTCCATGTAACTGGACAGCAGGTGCCTAATCCTGCTATCAGTATCTACCCTCCCTCCTGACCCACATTTCAGTATAATCAAAAATGTCTGGCAGAAGCCCAATCCTGCTGCCATTATATCATCAGCTGCTTTTGTTTTTTTTTTACCGACACCAGGGTGCCCAACCCAGGTGCTAGCTAAGAGCTCCCCCTCCAAATCAGAAGTGGACTTGGATGCCCACCACCGATGCCACTTTAGAAAATGGCTTACCTACCCCCAGTTCAGCCTGGCCCTCCCCATAGCTCATGATACAGTGTGCCCACTCCCTGCTGCTGCCCAACATCCTACTGACACTGGGGTGCCCAATCCCCAGTGTTGGTCCAATTGCAACAAAGAAAACTGCCCCTCAAAGATCGTTTCTTTTCTTTTTTTACTTGTAACCTGAAAAAAATCCCTTGGTGACATCTTCCCCAACCTGAAACTCACCCACCCCACCCCTCCACAAACCCCACACCAGCACCCTCCACTCCACAAACCCCATGCACCCCTCACTCACCTAAAAGAAGTCTACCGCCATTGATCCAGTCTCTGCAAAGAACCATGTCCTGCTCCTTTAATGCTGACCAGGAACTGAATAAAACATGGTAAATGTGATTAATGTATTTTCAATGTGTTTTGAACTTTACTCATACATTGGCCGTTTCTTATTTTTCACAAAATTCTCAACATGGCCATCTTTGGACCCCACTTTATTAACAAAGTAGTAGAAATTTCTCCAATCTGGCCTGAAAGATGAGTTTGCAGTCTTTCTGTGAAATCACATTTTGGGATGAATTTGAAAATCTCACCTACCAGGTTCATTAAGTGGGATCATAAAAATACTATGTTGAAAATTTTGGGTCAAAATCTTAAAAAAGAACAAAGTTATGAAGGTATGTTGAAACGTTTCAATGTTCACTCATAACTTTGATAATTTTCAATATTTTGATCAAAAACTTTCACCATAGCCAATTTTTCATACCATCTCATGACTGCAACAGGTGCCATTTTTCAAATCCTGCCCAAAACATGGTTTCCAACCTGTGGTGCGAAATGATGTTCCAGCCAGTATTTTATAAATATCACCTGTCTTGTTCTGAAGGGAGGTTATAAAAAAACTATGTTGAACATTTGGTGTCAAAATGTAAAAAAAAATAGTTAAGAAGAAATTTGTACAGGGCAGGCTTTTGGCCCAGTGGGTAACATGTTGTGTTCATGCGTTGTGTTCATGTTGTGTTCATTGGCCAGTTCAAATCCTTGCTCCGTACCCACTTGATCACCTCTCAGTGCCTCTAATCCTCCCTAGCTGCCTGACAATGGACTATGTCCTGCCTACAAGTGTGGTAATTTTTCTGCCCGATATGTCTTGAATACCTGTAAACTCTGTAAATGTATGCTGCCAATACTGTACAAATTATCTGCCTAATCAGTGTAACTCTCTGTATACACTATCTGTTTACTTTTTGACGTGGAGTCTTTGAAAAGGAGTCTATGACTCAAAGGATTGTAATTCCAAATATTCTAAATAAAATAAAAATAAATGTGCTGGTAACTCGAGTTCAAGGAGAAGCTCAGGGAGCTGGCTGGACAGCAAGAGGAAGGAGCCAGTATTGTTGTGCGCCACTAGGGTTACCGCCTTTTAAGAAGTCCAAAGTGGGACATTTAATATTGAAATATGATTTTTCACAGGACAATACGTAGACCAATTGACCAATGCAAAAGACTTCTTTTCTCTAAATAATTAGGACAAAGACTAAGTGTAATACTTTTCAGGTGATAATATTGTTTCCTATCATGTTGAGGTATTTCAGTAATGGTATCATTGTTTTTTGCAACTTCTAGAGGAAAGCACAAAAAAAGTTCATGTTTTTTTCACAGACAGAGCCACCCAAACTAGGACTGTTCTGATGGAATTAGGACAGGTGGCAACTCTGCACAACACCTTTCCTAGCCTCAGAAGGTATTGCACAGTGTTCTACCACACAGGTGACACCTTATTGCGGGCTGCTGAGTCTTCCCTCACAAGGGGTTGGTGTGTGTGTCAGCACCAGACAGGGCCACATACTGCTTCAGGAGAAGTAGGTTGGCATGAAAAATGGGGCATGAACTCTCTCTCTCCTGTTCTGTTTATTCCATTTCATGCAGGTCCTGAATGAGGATATGATTTCACTATCATAAACAGAAGGGAAATTCATTGCAAAAAACTGTGTTAATACAGACATTAGGGTTGAAGAATGCAAAGCGCACAAAGTAAGGAAATGAAAACAGGGTTTGGAATCTCAAGAATCTTGGTGATTTGGTGGTGTGGTGTTTCTTGGGGTTGTCAATCCTAATGTGCCCCCCCTCGAGTAAACAAACATGATCTTGTGCTTCGAAAAAGGTATGATGGCTGATTCTGCCAGCCACATGTGGTGAGCCATACGTTTTTACCTACAGAGAGAATATGCCTGAGATGCACTGGTTTGGACCTGTACCTTGGAGGACAGGAGGCTACAGGCTGAGGGTTAGGGGTAGGTATTAGTGTTGACAAACCCAAGGAACACCACACTCACGTTCACCAAGACTCCAGAAACTCTAAACCTTTATGTTTTCATTTCCTTACTTTGTGTGCGTTGTGTTCTTCAACCCTAATGTCTGCATTAACATAGTATTTTGCAGCTTATATATATTTTATATTGATAAATACATGGTTCGCTCTTTTTTCCATAGGTGCCATTACTGTATATTTCCTTGAATACCTCACCAAATAAACCTGTATTTCTCCAAGAAAGCTGCATATCTCTGGAGAGACAACTGTAAACCTCCAGAGGTACACAGCCTGTAAACTGTGGGGAAAAACATTGTCTCCCCATCCAGGACATCTACAAAGCTGCAGGGAAGAACATACCTAAAAAAGAAACCCTCCTCCATGGGAGGAAATCATCTGCCATCCCCCCAGGACACATGAGGAACCTGTAAAAAAGTAGTTGCAGGGTACACACAATAAACACCCCCCAAACACCAGAGCCTGTCCTCCAATACTTATCGATCACCTTTTCCATCGATGCTCCAGCTCTCCTCAACCACAGTGCCCTCAACATTGCTGCTGCCATCTCAGCATTGCTCCAGACCAATGACCAATGCTGCTCATGACCGCAATCACCAATGAGTCACCACAACGCTCCTGACAGTAAGGCATCTTCTTGACTGCAACACCACTCCACACCACTGCAAACACTCCACACCATTGCACAGCTGCAATTCATGACTCCACCAATGATCTAAATGATGACACCCCCAACACACACTCTTTTATAGGTGATCCCTGCACTACAAAAAAAAGAATGGGCCAAAGGAGAGGCCATTATCAAAATGGCACTATACTATGGAAACACACACAAAGAGCCACACAATGACAAGATGAACCCAGAAATAGTCCTGACCATGGTTCACCAAGAAACCACCCTGGCCCCATACAGCAGGTAATGACAACAAAAATCTGCCATAAACTGTATTATCTGAAACATATGATGGGTATGTGTGGCATACAAGGCCATATATCCACTGAGGGGTTTATTAGATAATAAAATCACTCACCCTTGGGCTTGTGGCCTTATTGCCTAATTAATCCTCTTCAGTGGGTCTATTTCCTTGTATGCCACACTCCCATTATATATTCAAGTTAATGCGACAGAATTAGGGAAAAATAGTATTTGGGTCTCCAGCCTAACTCCACCCAAACCAGAAAAAGGACAACACTGCACAGGCAATCACAGACAGACATCATCACGTAAGACAAGCAACATACAGTTGTATCCATATCACACAAATGCAGTAGCACTGATGTGCTTCCTTCATTGATTTGTAGCTATGGCGTGCACGCTGCAAGACATATACACTCAGCTGCTGCAGATACAAATTCACAGTACTCAAATCACAGCATTGTTTCTGTATGCAGCAGCATAGGCCCCTGCAGCCACAGATACACATCTGTGATGCCCAAATTACCAAAGTTCTTTTGTCTGCAGAAGCACACACCCCTGGAGGGGTAGCACTTCTGTGGCGTCAGATATTCATGCACACTGTAAGACATACACACACATGATGGCCATTCACTTCTGTAGCCACAGGTGTAAGATATATACACTGACATCTGGCTGCAGAAGTATAGGTGCCACAAAATCCATGACACTAAAATTGCAACACTACTACAGTCTGCAGATGTGCAGGCCACTGAAAGGCCTGCACCTCTTCAACTACAGGTGTAAGCCATACACATTGATTCCTGGCTTCAGAAGGGCAGGCTCCTTTGGGACCCACAGTTATGCAGATGGAAGTACCTTCTCAATGTGGGTATAATGGTTTCAGCATTGGATGTAGAAATTGCTCAAGGGGGCTGCAGTTTTTCAGTTAAGTAGATTAATATTTAGAAGAGCATGCAGCTAATGAATTATGCTATCTACTGAGGTATCTCATACAGCATGCATGAGTACAGCAGAGCCAGCCACGATGCAACACAGTAACTTGCAATAGATGACATGTCAGAAAATACTACAGTAAAAAAGGGCTTAATTGGCACTGAATTACATCGTTCCCTACAGAATTTTTTGTGATATACTGCAGCATTACTGCATTGCAATCTAGTTGGTAATGCTGTACCGCTTGCTGCAAAGACACAGGCCCAATGGGGCTTTCTGTGTACAGAATGGCAGGGGCCTGTGCTTTTGCAGCCACACGTACTCAAGCATGCAGTACAACATATGGTTCTATGTGATAACAGCAAATCAATAATCGCGACCATAAGAAAGGTGAATGCAAAACAGTGAGGCCATTTATGGCGACTGGCACATTAAGGTGATCACCAAAATAGTGATAAAGTGCACAGTGGCTTTTTTCAGGGGACTCTGCCCTTCTCACCCCTTTGCGAGGGGGGGGCGCTTCACTCCCCACACCTCTCTTACTAAAAATAACCAACTCTGGGGAGGACACAACTCAAGGAGGAGGAGGAAAAGCCAGTTCTATGTGATAATGGTGATCACAGAACAGTAATCGCCATTAGGGTGAGTGTACATAGCCGAAAATAAATTTTGGTAAAGCACACTTGCAGCAAACGGGAACAGGAGGCCCTAGATCCATGGTATTTTGTTTAATGCAGGGGGCTGTGCCCCCACACCCCCCACAGGGGGCTTTGCTCCCACACCTTCTACTAAAACATTCTCAACTTCAGAGGGGTGCATGTCATGGGGACAAATACTTAAAAAAACCAAAAGCTGCTCACTGGCAAAAAATGTACTGCACCACGCCGGACCCCGACCCTGTACCCTGCACCTCCAAACCAACCACCCTCCCCACCACGCTAGTGGACCAGCTCGGCAGCTGCTCACCACACCCCTCCAACATACCTTCCCCCCTTCTCTCTCCCCCAGTACATGCATATACACGCGTACATCCCGTTGCCCTACCTCACCCACCCAGGTATCCAGTCACTACCCTTCCATGCAGCCCTGAACACAGGCACTGTAATTGAGTCGCCATTTTTGTAAGTGCTCAATTACAGTCACCCTGTTCACTGGATACCAGAAAAGCCCTAGGTCAAAATTTCTTTTGATATGCCCTAGGGGCCTGTGCTTATGCAGCTGCAGATTCAAATCCATGAAGTTAGCACATCAGTGCTGCTGCATTTGTGTTATCTGGAAACAGTTGTATGTTGTTTGTCTTACCTGACGATGGCTGTTTGTGATTGCTTATGTGGTTTTCTCCTTTTGCTGCTTGGAAGGGGGCACATTTACCTACCTTTGTTGCGTTAAGTGGAACTGGAACAGGTGCATTTTTTTTTGCAATGAATTTCCTTTCTTTTTGAGACAGTGGAATTGTATCCCCATTCACTCAGGTCCCTTCGTGAGACTCATGAAAGAAGAATTTTGACTCAAGGAAGAGAATTGGAAGCCTCGCTAAGCCTTCCACCTAGGATTTTAGGGATGTCATAAAGCCATATTTCTGGGTTACTTTTGAAAAAACAAACACCAGAATCAAGGTAAACCAGTCCTGTTTAGTTAGATTCATGTATTTGTTTTTCTCCAAGGCATCATTTTTGTGGGGTTTTAACATTTTTTTTAAATAAAACACAAGTTGATGGACATAGGAAAGAAGATTTCCTTTCATGAAAGAAGTATTTAGGTTCATAAAAGAAGATTCTTCTTTTGTGAGCTGGAATTTCTTCTTTTGCATCAGACGTATAAATGAAAGACCCTACTGAGCATGCTCAGACCCAAAATTTAAAATCCTTACAACTCGGGAACTGAGTAATATTTGTTAACTAAAACAAAAAACAACTTAAAAAATGCCTGTTTCTAAGGCAAGCCCCTTCTATACTGAAAATTTCAGAACAAAATTCCAAACCACCGGGGCTGTAGGTGAAGGCAAACAATGGCCAAAAAGCCTGATTTTTCCACTTTTTTTCAGTCTGCATATCTCTGAATTCAGGTATCCAACTCACAGAATTTGCAAAATCAAGAGAGTTTGCCCCCCAGACTATGCATGAAAAATTCCATGCAATTCCATTGAACAGTGGTGAAGTTAATAAGGTGCAAGGTTAGGGGTTTAACATTAAACACCTTACTTAACTCTAACTATAAGGGTACTACATATGAAGTTAGAGAGTTAGATACACACTCATATTATAGTGGCATGGTAATGCCAATATATTTAGGGTTGAGAAGGGATTTCTATGTTAAACCTCAAATTGTGCACTTTAATACCTTCACAACCATTCAACAGATTTGCATAAAATGTTACATACATGGTCTCATGGAGTAGATCTCTTTATTTCCCAAGTTTCATTATGGTCGGGTGTGTGGATTCTGAGATCTGGATAGAAAAAAAACATAAAGAAATGTTGTTTATTGCAGTTTTTTGCCATCGCCTATCACCCATACAAACTGGAATGTTGGTCTGAAATTTTCAGGGTAGAAAATGCTTGGCCTGTATTAGTTTCCTTTGCAAATTTGGTGAAAAAATATTAATCCATTCCAAAGTAATTAAATGTAAACATTTTGGGCCGGATATTCAGACTGCGCCAGGCAGGGGCGCAAGCCTGGGTGCAGCGCAACTCTGATGTGCCAGGGTGTGGTCTGGGTGATATTCAATGGTGCTGTGCCATGGCTCAGCACCATTGAATATGGCACCATGGCCACCCGCATTTCGCATGGTGCAGTGGCACTGCGTCAGCGCAAGTGGCAAGAGAGGAGCAGGGGATGCGCCAGCACAAGTGCAGTTGCACTAGGTGCGGGAACCGCGTTATTCAGCAGTGGGTATGCAAATGGGGCCATTATGCATGCAAGGCACAAATGGGGTAATTTGCATATCATTATGGCCCCATTTGCATACAGGTGTGCCGATCCCCGTGACTTGCGCCTGGCACACTGCCAGGCTACAGCCATTGAGGACCAGTGCCCCCTGCCCCTCGGTGGCAACACGCCCCAATGCCTGATCACAGGCTTAGTAATGGTAAAAGAATCCCTGGTGATCCAGTGGACCTGCTCCCCAGCCCGATTGCGGGCATAGAAATTGTAAAAGACTCCCTGGTGGTCTAATGGACCAAAACCCAGACTGACCATGGGCTTAGTAAGTGAAAAAGACTCCCTGGTGGTCTAGTGGACCATATCCCAGCCCAATTGTGGGCTCAGTAAATTAGAATACATCCCTGGTGGTTCAGCGGTAACTCTCTCCTCACCCACCCACTTAGACCCGCCACCCCACTCCCACCAGTCAGTGGCATGGCAGCTCCCTCACCCCCAAGCCACCTGGCTGCCTGGCCTCACTGACTGACAGCATACAGTACGGTTGCATCCTTGGTCCATGGCATGGGCCAATGGGCAGGATTGTATGTACATTAGTCCCGATATGTGAATGGATCATTCACATACTGAATTGTAGCATAGTACGGTTCGCATGCCCATTGGCCCATGCCATGACAATGGGCATACAGCCGTACTGTATGCTGTCAGTCGGCGGGTGGACGGGCAGCTTGTGGGAGGGGAGCTGCCACTCTCCGCTGACCGGGGGGGCAGTGGGGTGGTGGGTCTGAGTGGGTGGGTGGAGAAGGGGGTACTGCTGGACCACCAGGGATGTATTCTAATTTACTGAGCCCGCAATCGGGCTGGGATACAGTCCACTAGACCACCAGGGAGTCATTTACAATTTCTATGCCCGCAATCGAGCTGGGGAGCCAGTCCACTGGACCACCAGATATTCTTTTACCATTACTAAGCCTGCGATCGGGCTGGGGAGCAGGTCCACTAAACCACCAGAGATTCTTTTACAATTACTAAGCCCGTGATTGGGCTGGGGAGCAGATCCACTAGACCACCAGTGAGTATATATTCTATTTCAGCCCATGATCGGGTGTGGGGGGCCCGACACCCAACCTGTGGCTCAGGGGGTTGGGTGGCCACCCACTGCAGTCAGCTGCCGTGTTGCACCCAGCAATACGGTGGTCAGCCTGAGGGTGTCCCCTGACTTGTTCCTTTTTTCGGCACATTGCGCCCCTTGGTGCAAGGTGGGCATGTGCCAGAGATGCGCCAGCACATCCCGAGCTGAATATTGGGATGTGTCAATATGCATGGGCATGCCCCCCGCACTTGTGCCGCATGCATTACTGGTGTGCTCCGGTGCATCGGGATTTGCGCCAGTGCAACATCCCCTTTTGAATATCATGCTGGGGTGCTTCAGTGGGTTGTGCCATGCTCAACACCTTTGAATATCCTGGCCTGTGGGTTCTAAGCATGCTCAGTAATCACTTAAAAATAGCTGTATGGAATGATCATATGGTGATAAAAGTTTCATACAAACATTTTCATTCCTACAAAAATTTGATACAAAAATTTTCATTTTTCATAAATTTTCATTCATATGAAAGTTTTTGTAATATCTTTGCAACCATTCAACAGATTTGCACAACATTGTGCATGTGCGGTTCCGTGGGGTAGATCCCTTGACTAGCCAAGTTTCTTTCCAGTCAGATGTGTGGATTCCGAGAGTTGGATAACAAAAAAAAAAAAATCACTGTTTTTTGCTTTTATTTGCCATTGCCTTGTGCCCAGATGGCTTGGAATTTTGGCATGAAAAGTTGTCTTCAGATGTTCCTTTCACTGGTTTGGTGAAAAAATGTTAATCCATTCCAAAGTTGTTACATTTTATAAACTTTGATTCTAAGCATGTTCAGTAAGCTCATCAAAATAGATGTATCAAATTATCATATGAGGATGAAAGTTTCATATGAAAATTTTCATTCATATGAAAATTTCATACAAAATGTTTTGTTCATTTGACAGTTTTCACTATTTTCATTCATATGAAAATTTGTCAATATCTTTGCAACTGTTCTACAGATTTGCATGAATGTTTGCATGCACCGCCTTCAGGGATAGATCTTTTGACGTGCCAAGTTTTGTTCCAGTGGAAGTACAGATTGTGAGAACTGGAAAAATCACAGTTTTGTAGCTGTTTATTTTTAAAGTTTAGTTCTGAGCATGCTCAGTAGTCACTTCAAAAATAGCTGTATGAAATGATCACATTGGGATGAAAGTTTAATACAAAAATGTTAATTCAAATGAAAATTGTATATGAAAATATTATTTCATGTGAAAATCTTTGTATATTTTCATTCATACAAACATTTTTGTGATATCTTTGCAACCGTTCTATAGGATTGCACATAAATTTGCACGTGCAGTCTCGTGGAGTAAATTTTTTGACATGCCAAGTTTCTTTCCAGTGGGATATGTAGATTCTGAGATCCAGATAGCGAAAAAGCAAAAAAAAATATTTTTTTTTTGCTGTTTATTTGTCATCACCTTGTGCCCAGACAGTTTGGAATTTTGAACTGAAATTTTTAGAGTAGAAAGGGTTTGACCCACAGATATTCCTTTTTGCTGGTGTGATGAAACAAATATTAATCTGTTCCAAAGTAATTGAATGTTTTTAATTTTGGTTCTGAGCATGCTCAGTAAGCACTTCAGGAATAACTGTATGAAATGATTGCATTGGGATGAAATATTCATGCCAAAATTTTAATTCAGATGAGAAATTCATATGAAAATATTATTTCATATTAAAATCTTTTATGATTTTTTCATTCATACAAACATTTGTGTGATATCTTTGCAACCATTCTATGGATTTGCACATACGTATGCATGAACAGTCTCGTGGGGTCCCTCTCTTGACCTGCCAAGCTTCGTTCCAGTCCCAAATGAGGATTCTGAGATACAAATGGCAAAATAAAGTAAAAAATCACTGGTTTTGCTGTTTGTCATCACCATGTGCCCAGATGGTTTGGAATTTTGGTCTAAAATTTTTAAAGTAGAAAGGACTTGGCTCACATATATTCTTTTCACTGGTTTGGTGAAAAAAATATTAATCCGTTCCAAAGTTATTAAACATGAAAAATTTCAGTTTAGAGCATCCTCAGTAAGCACTTCGCTGTATGAAATGATTGTATGGGGAAAAAAGTTTCTTTTTTCATAGAGGTGTTTATTCTACTGTGGTGGTCTGCAGCTGCTTGTCCGCCAACTCTACCAGACTCTGGGATCATTCGGGATCTTGAACGCAATGCATGTCCCGGCGGACCCCTGGAGCTGGCCCGGATGCATCATCCTGCTGCAGCCTCTGATTTTCCACATTTTCTTCCTTCCCAGTTACCCAGGGACCCAGTGTTATTTTATTTTAGCATTGCATTCTCTTTAGCAATATTGTGTAGTGTGACTTTTATTCTATTTTATTTTATTATAACTGACATTATTATTTTGTTAGAAATTTTAATATAGTTGTTTTCCCCATCTGTAATCCCCCCTCCCCCCGGGTTGCACCTGGAAACAAACTTTGCCTCAGTGTGCCTTTCATGGCCATCAATTTAGGAGAAAGCTAAGTATCCTGTGCAACATTCTCTATTATAGTAAAACTGGAATAGTAGTCATCCATGCCTGTGTGTGGGAGGTTGCTGGTGAATAATAACTGCCATGTCTGCCTGCTTACAGACACTAAACATATCTAATAAAGAGACCATAATAGCATGGAAGTTTGTATAATTAAACTATCAATTAGCACAGTAAGTTATCAAATCTACCTAACAAATTCTTGTTTGGTATTGTTTGTATCTAACACATTGTTTTGTGAAATGCTTTGAGTAAACTCATGTAAGAAGAGTGGTCTACTTAAAACAAATAATATTCTTAGTACCAGAATTTTGGGAGGAGATGGGATTTTCAGCATCAAGCCACCATTTTTTAATTACTCTTTCTGCCTCAAGCCCCAACCCCCATCTGTAACCTCCCTGGTGGCCACCATTCAGCCCTGTTCGCTGAACCAGATCCCAGAGGCTAGCTTATTTTCTGCCATTGTGATTGACCCCTCATAGTGAAGACCATTAGGGGAAGCCAGTCCCCTCCAGAGTCCAAATTTAGTGAAATAGCTTGTTTTTGTGCTGGGTAGATAGTGGCTGCATGCCCTGAGATTACTACTGATGGGGCCTTATCATCTTGTTGGTGCTGGCATTTTCCCTGTCCTCCCACCATGAGATACTGGCATGAACTGGCAGTATATGCATGCAAAGGACACTTTTGCTCTTAAGGCCTGTACATCTCCCTTCCCTGAACTGCTGCTCAGTATGCAGCTCCCACCAGAGTTCCCCCAGGAAGTGCTGTGGTGGTGAGAGATGGTCAACTTCTTACCTCAAGGAGGTGAGTGTCCAGTGGGATGCTCAGATCCTCCATTAGCCCTCTAGCTATCCAAGCTCATTCCTTAACCCAGGTTGCCAACACTGTAAGATGTAGCACTACTGCTGCACTGCTGGGTTGGCTATCACCAAGCCATAGTTATGAAAATTGATGCAAAACTCTACCCATTTTGGAAGATCTGCATTTTAGTAATCTAAAAAGGCTGTCTACAGTTATAAAATGGAAGGTCCTGAAATTCAAATTCTGGCTGAATTCTGTGTGCCTGAGTTCTGAGGTTAACACAGGTATCCTCAGAAGAAGAAAAGATTCTATTAGTGCCAGGAAGCCAGTTCCTACAGTGAAATGACTAGGTGTGAAATCCAAAGTGGTGAATTGGGCAAGGAACTGATAATGGATAGGCCATAGAAGGTGGTGGTTAATGGTACTCATTCTAATGAGGGGACAGTGACCACTGGGGTGTTGCAGAGCTCAGCACTGGAACCAGTCCTCTTCAATGCTAAATATGTGACATTGCAGAAGAACTGGAAGGGAAGGTATGCCTTTTTGCAAATGACATCAAAATCTGTAATAAGGTGGGCACTGAGGAGGGGAGGAGAGAATGTGCAGGGACCTTGAGAAACTCGAGGAGTGGTCAACATCATATCTGCTGGGGTTCAATGCCAACCAGTGCAAAATCGTGCCCCTAGGGCATAGGAATCTAGTAGATGAGTATAGGATGAGGGTGGGGTGGTAACAATCACTGAGCAGAAAAGGGACCTTGGCATTATCATATCTGATGACCTCAAAGTGGCAGAGCAGTGTGACAAAGCAGTGGGTAGGGCCAGTGGGATGCTGGGATGTATATAGAGAGGAATCTACAACAGGAGGAGGGAGGTGGTCTTGCTGCTGTCTTGCTCATTTGTGAGCTCCCACCTGGAGTACTGTATCCAATTCTGTAGGCTGCACCTCAGAAAGGGCATCAACAGGGTGGAGGCAGTCCAGAGGAGGTGAAATGAAATGGTGCAGTGGTTGCATCCAATGACCTATGAAGAAAGACTGCAGAATCTTACCATGTACTCCCTGGAAGGGAGGGAGAGAGGGGACATGATAGAGACCTACAAGTACCTCCTGGGGGGTAAACAGGGTGCAGGAGGGGCATCTATTTAAAATGACAAAGGGCACCAAGACCAGAGAGCAGTGATGAAGCTGGAGGGGATTATTAAGAGGGCTGTGAGGAGGCACTACTTCACTGTGGACACCTGGAACAGATTGCCAGAGGAAGTGATGGAGACAAAAACAGTAGAGGGCTTCAAGTATGCATGGGATAGAAATAGAAGAATATTAATAAATAGGCAGAGAGGAGGGAGGGTCATCAAAGATAGTTAGGGTCTGTGAACACAGACTAAGTCGGGATCATCTGGGCAGACTGGGTGGTTCAAGCGGTCCTTTTCTGCTGACAAATTCTGTTTTTCTATAACTAATACTAGTAATAGATGAAGAATAAAGAACTGCTCACCCAAAAAAGATTTTTTTCTAAAACGATAGCATATGTTTAATTAAATGCCAATGTGGCCACCAAATACATGACACAACATTATATAATGCTTCTTCAGGGAGCGGTGCTTTTTATTTTACCAAGGAGATCTTATGCCTTCCTTTTTTGTCATAAATGGGTTTATTTCAGTTGTCATGCCGCTTTATGTTACTGTTGCCAATGCTTTCACTTGATCAGGAAATCGTATTCCTTTTTCTCAGATGTTTGTTCTCTGTTCCATGGCAGCCTAGAAAACGGCAATATAATTTGGGATTGCCTTCACATAGACTATGATTTAAAGTAAAAAATAGTAAGGCAGAAAAAGCCGGCACCAGACACTGCCAATATTAGTAGTAGTAGTAGTAGTAGAAGCAATCTAATTAAAAATGATATGCCCTCCAATTCAGATGATAAGAAAAGCCTCATTTTAATATGTAGGCTGGTAAAGGCATAGGCCTATTTATGATAATAAATTTAGTATATCTAATGGCTATTTAATTCAACACAATTACAATTGAAGGTGCTGGAATCAGGGTGCCATAACACTTCCACAAGTTTCTGAAAAGAAGGAAATAATAACATATGAGTAAGACATTCCAACTGAAAACAACATTTCACCAGATGGAAATGGTACAATGTGAAACCTGGTATTCAACCTCAGATTTGCTAATGCCCCCAAGTTAAAAATCCAATAAGGCTCCCCTTTCAATGAAATTCCATTGCAGCAGTAGTGAAATCAATTCATGTGAGCTTGTTTTAAGATGTTAGACATTACTGTACTTGTTTTTCACTATGCACCTGCACCTTTATATCTTGTGTATAAAATACAGTGGATGCTCCGATTTGCACTCTCCTCCCCCAGATGAAGCAGGTGGCACGAAACTAGTCAGGGTTTTTGTGCACTCACCCTTTTCTTCCCATTTTTATGCTGTTACCCGCTATGTCTGTGAGCTTAAAATAACGTTTTTACTTATACTACCATGGTGTCTGGTGCTGGTTTTTGTTGCCTCAGTGTTTACCCTTTAAAGTGTGGCTCAGATGTGGGGCCAGAATTTCAAAAACCCCAGAGAGTGGCGCAGGTGCAGGAAAAAACTTGCACAAGTGGGTCTTCACTTGTACAGTGGTGCTTTCCCCACATGCACTGGATTTTCAAAGAAGGAGCTGTTTTATGACTGACTCCCGATTTACAGCAGCTTGTTCTGTTTTATGGTACAGCTGCTCCAAAATCTTACACCTGGTTGGACCAGGCATAACATCCTCTGCACCTGTACCTGCTACCTGTGCAGAGCACCGGCTAAAAATGGGAATGTCCACAGGTGCAGAGATTTGCTTCTGCACTAGTGGCTGTGGAGTGGGACATAGGCCCAGGATGGCTTAAAATCTGGCCCCCGGTCTTTGGAGAAGGATTTGAGACTTCCCTTTAAATTAATAAAATACCCTATTATTTTTTTTTTTAATAATTTCTTTGGATGAACAGTGTCATCTTCATCTATTAGAAAGGTCCTGACACTATTGTGACAACTTTCAGAAAATGCAATGTTTAGAAACAGTTTAACTGATACTTAATATTTTATTCTGTTATTGTCACCCTTATTTATTTTTATGTTTGCTTGCACACATGTGCAAGAAACATAGTGCCACCATATGAGTTTTTGTAGGTGTGTCACCCCCGCTTCCAATGCCCTGATCATTTTTGCAGGCATGGCAGCAAGGCACCAATGAATGTCCGAGCTGTCTATGACAGCAGTTCAGATGCAGTGGCATACAGTTGAAAGAGAAAGACCAGTACAATCAGTGGTGGTAATGTGTGGGCAATTTGCATAATGCTGTGCTGTCAGCAGTATGCAAATTGCCTACACGTCACCACCTTAGCAGTTGTTCTCTTTCAGCTGTACGCCACTGCATTTCCTGGCATGATGCAACCACCCCCCCCATTTGTTGTGTGCTGAGGGGGTGCCCAATCCCACCTGGCACATGCACACTCCCCCCGAAGAACACTGTATGTCCAACGGGGTGCCCAATCCCTGTTAGCTCTAGTGCCCCTCCAAAAAGCAAACTTCAAGGCGCCACACTGGGAGTCCACCCCAGCGTGGCAAAAGTCCTGTATCATCATGTGCTCCCCCACACACTGCATTGCCAATGGGGATGCCCAATTCCCCGTTGACTCCACTGCCCCCAACAAACTTCCAGGTGCCACGCTGGGAGCCCACCCCAGCATGTCAAAAGTCCTGCATCGTCTTTTTTTAAAAATCCTGTAACAAAAAAGAAAATGGTCCCTAGTTGACTCTCTTGCCCCACAACCCACACCCACCCTCTGCACACCCCACCTCCTCACATACACCCTCATGCTTACCTCTGGAGCCCGGAGCAATGATCTTCAGTGGACCAGGAACACGTCTGCACGTTTCAAAGCTGACAGCGAACTGAAGAAATGCCGGTTAGCTGTATAAATTCATAAATAGGGTTTTTTGAACTTTGGTTCATATCTTGGTCATTTTTTTGAATGTTTGCACCAATTTTCAAAATGGGGTTCTTGGGACCCCATCTCATGAATTCAGTCACTGTCATCTGGTTATTCAGTCCCAAAAGGTGATTTTGCGGTCACTGCATGGAACCACCTTTTGGGACCAATTAATGAAAAGACAGTGTCACAGTTCATGAGGTAGGCCCACAAAAACCCTATGTTGAAAATTGGTGAAAAAATTCCTCAAAATTACTGTTTTACCAGCATGCATTGTACAGTTCCTATGCACATTTGTAACGTCGAGAATTTTTAATATTTTCACTCCAGATTTTCAACATTGCCATTTTACCACACCTCCCTATGAACAATACAGCTGTCATTGTTCACATCTTGCCCAAAATGTGTTTTCGCACATGTAGTGCACAATGGCGCGGTCAGTGTGCGAAATCAATGTTTGGGACAGATTAAGAAAATCATAGTAACACTGTTCATGAGCAGAGGTCTTAAAATGGCTATGTTGAAAATTTGGTGACAAAAGTCCATAAAATGACTGTGTTACGAACGGCATCATGCGCAGTTTCACACCGTAAGTTCACCTAATTTGTAATATTTTCAGTCCAGATTTTCAACATTGGCATTTTTCCACACCTCCTTATGAAGAGTACAGCTGTCATTTTTCACACCCTGGCTGAAATGTGTTTTTGCTCTTCTGGTGCAGAATAGTGCAGTCGCTGTGGAAAATCAGTGTTAGGGACACATTAAGAAAATCACAGTGACACTGTTCATGAGTGGAGGTCCCAAAATGCCTGTGTTGAAAATCTGCTGTAAAAAATCCCCAAACTAGTTACATTACAGGTGTGTGTTGCACATTTTTTATGCAAACTCGTGCCTTCACCAGTTTATTTTTATATTTTCACTCCAGATTTTCAACATTGCCATTTTTTACACCTCCTCAAGAACAGTGCAGCTGTCATTTTTCACATCCTGTTTGAAATGTGTTTTCGCACCTGTGGCACCAAATGGGCCAGTTGCTATGCAAAATCACCTTTCAGCTAACAAACTGATAGTGTCACTGTTCATGCGGTGGGCTCACAAAAAGCCCATGTTGAAAACTTGGAGTAAAAATACCAAGAAACACCCAGGACATAAGGGTTTTTGACCATAACGCCCTACCCTGTAGGGACTGATACGCATCAGGGGTGTGACTTGGGATTGTCAACAGTAATACTGATGCCATTCCATCCCCATCCCCACCCGGCAGCCAGTGACAGGCATTGTGGTGTGCCTTGGACCCTTTGGCCCCAGAGTTCATCCCATTCTCCTATACTGTACCCAGTTCAGCATGTTTCCTTATGGAATGAGGTGAGTGTAAAGCCCAAACACTCCAAGGCACACCTCAACACTTGTCAGTGTCTGCAGGGTAGGGTGAGGTGAAATGTCGTGACTGTCATGGGCGATGACCCAAAGCCACACCCCAATGCCTGTCCATCTCTGCAGGGTGGGGGTAGAGTTGGCATCAGTTCAGAAATTCACTGCCATTCCTGTAGTGCATCTGTCTAACTCCTGCACTTGCACTGCTAATGCCAGCAAGCAAACATTCGGCATTGACAAATGCTTGTTTAACTAAGATATTTGCTTGAAAACAGGATCTTTGCCCTATTTGAACTGGTTGTGTATCTCCGCATCACATTTCTGTTAATGTAATCACAATCTGTTGCCATGGAGATAGTTATGCTGTCATAAACAGGGACTTATGATGTCAGGTGTAGACATGCCACCAGAACAGATAATATTTAAGGGACAGTCATCTTGTTTTTATGCAACTATCCCAAGTAATAAAGAAAAGGTGGAATTATTATGGAATATTTATGAAATATAAACTAGATTAGGTCTAAGTCTTACAGTTTTTCAGTGTTTTCCCAACTGGGTCAGGGCTCATTAGAGCCGCAACTTTATATATAGACTGGGCCAAGGAGAATATATATGATATAAAACCATTTTGTGAAAAGAACAAAAAATGAGATTTTATTCTCCCATGTGAAGACATGTCCAAGATGAAAGCATTCTCACTTTTAGCACTAATATTTTTTAAACAATGAGGCATGACCAAGGGTTATGTTAATGGTCTGTTAATCAACTTCTAGGGGTGTACTGTGGCACGAGGTGTAGCCGAGTGCCACATGCCCCTAGAAGGTGATTAACTGACCATTAACATAATCCCTGGGAGTGCCTTATTGCTATTATAATAAAAACAATGTTTAAACAGTGTTAAACCTTGCTCAGCATATGGTTAAGCTCTACATGTATGTTAATAAAAAAATTAACATAAGGTTCTTAGAATGTTTCCAACCAATCAGAAAGCTCCATTTCTCAGTCTCTTTTTATAATAAGGAATTAAGCTTAGAATGAGAATGCTGCTTCCAGAATTTAAAGAAGATAGTATCTGATGCATAATCCAAAAACTATTTATAACACAGAAAAGCTGTATCACATTTATTAATTGGAGAAAATAGAAAACCAATTATCCTTTCACATTCATCCACTCCCACAAAACATCCTATCCATAACATGCTTGTTCAAGAGCATAACTGAGCTTGAAATGTATGTTAATTAAGGCACAAATTTCATAATAGCCTTTGTTATAATGCTGCTAGATTAGTAGCTTTCTTCTTAAAAAAACATTTGGTAACTGTAAGCAGGTTCAGAGGCAGGGAAGCCTTCATATACATCAAGGCATCCTGTTATCTCTTTAATCTTTGAATGTGTTTGGGTGTAATGGGTAAATAAAAAAAGGCACACGAACACTGTTGCTCTTTTTCAGTCTGTAATTGTCAATATTTAATAGCAGTTTCTTTAAAAACAAAAATGATTATAAGATAAAAGCAGCAGACAGGAACAGGTTAGGTACCCACATAAAATAAGTGCTAAGACTGGAGGTGGGCATGTCTCTTTCTATGATGTCACTCAGTAAAAGAGTTTTCTCATGGGAAAAGTAACACTTTGCTTGCATAAAAGAAAGAAAGCCATAATAGTTACAAGCGCAACCAGTTTGGTGTTTGATGTAACCACGTTATCTGTTCTTCAAGCTTTTTTGTTTCTATTCAAAGCATAAACGTGATTATTGAAGTGGGCTGTTTCGTCTTCTCAGAGTACAAAAGTCCCTCACTAATTGCCACATCAAATGACTAGGAACACCCCAATGGAAGCCTTCAAACTACTGTGAAAAAAATTCAGGCATCACTAAAAGCTGGGCACTTTTGTGATTTCCCATCAAAGATTAGGTTACTTGGGTGGGGGCTTATCACACAGGAAGGCCTCTCTGCAGATTAGTTCTGCATCACTGCCAGTCTGCTATGCCAGTTTCATCCACAGCCAAGCTACCGCTAGCACCTTTATTGTTTTCGGGTGATAAGCAATAACAGCGGACTGTACAGGGAACAAAGGATAAGGCAGAGGGCCTACTGTGTTACTAAAGTGTAACTTCTCCACTCCTGGTCATGCACCAGTGACATGAGTGCCTGGACCTAGGCCTTAACCGCACACAGAGCAAGAAAAAGCTGTCAGTTTCGGCTTGTTCAAAGATGGTCTCTTTGTGCAAACAAGGGTAAATGACACGGTCCATATACTCCTCAAAGCATGCCAGGAGTCAAAAAGTCATTGACTTTTGCATTTAATGTTATTCATGTATTCTTTTTTTACACTGACTAACTGATGGCGAATCCTGTCATCTTTTGGGGGCTTCAGCTATAAAGCCTGTGGTATCCCATTAAGGTCATGACCTGCTGGTATTTGGTCTTCACAAATATCAGTAACACCATCCTTATCAGTGTCAACAGGATTTTCAAACACTTAAAAAGCTAAAAGACAAATATTGTTGGCAGTTACAATTTGATCTGTTGCTGGCCTTCCATTTCACCACTGACCCATGGAGCACTGTCACTCATAAGCATGGTATCCATTCTAACTCAAGGTTCTCACTCATTTACCCAATGTGGCCAAAACTGTTTTAACTCTCATGACCATGTTATCACACATAAATCATTACAGTAAACAGTGCATTGCAGTATAGGATTGGAGTAAGACCAGTCAGAAGTGAGAAAGGACAAGAGCAGAGAATTTCATGTTCTTTATTGCAATTTAAAAAGCTGGTGACATGTTCAGGAGAACTTTAGCAAAACATAATATTTAGGTACTGTCCAGCTTTTATTTCCCATTAGTTCTATACTTCTCCTCCTCCATTACTTATTACTGAGATAATCTGCATGAAAACAGGATTTTTGCTCCTGAACAGTTCATCTATTCATGCTGCTTTCTCCCTACCTGAAGTCATAGAGCACTACTTGTGACATCACAGGTGCTCCCAAGGCAACAAATTGTGATGTCACACCAGAGGATTATGACTTGAAGTAGGGAGTAGGCTGTAGAGGCAGATGAACTCAAAGTAAACTCTAAGGGACAACAATAATATATTAATACACATTTCCTTAGTAATAAATTATGGGGAGGAGAAATATATAAAATATAAATGGAATGCACACAGAATTGTACCTAATTATTATGTTTGTTTAAGTTTTCTTTGAGGCGTCAGTAGCTCTTTAAACTTATAGGAGTCAGATGAATCACAAAGAAAGCTATCTGCACTCTATCCCACCTGAGCAATCATGACTCTAATGTGATGCAGCCATTTAAATTACTTCAGTCACACAGACCATGCACTTTGGTCATGTTGTACAGAGCCAGACTTGGCAGTGTGAAGTTTATTTATTTATTTGAAAATTGGTGACCGTGAAAGGCACAGTGAGCTGAAGCTCCTTTCCAGGTGTGACCCAGGGGAAAGCAAAATGGGAGGAGCAACAAAACAAAATACAGTGCATTTCAAGATACAGAATTAAAGTGCAGGCACAATACAGTATATAATACTTCACAGGTACATCATGAAATAAAGTGCAAGCTTATGTACAAGTATCATGCCAAGTGCGTGTGCAAGATACAACAATTTGCCATAGAGTATTTTCAGCAAATGAGCAATACAGTGCAGTAGACACAGGTTTAGACAGGGAGAAAACCAAAACCCTGTAGTGTCAAACAGGGAAGACCTATAAGAGGAAGCAGGAGCAGGTAGAGGATGGGAGGAGTTTCAGCTGGTACCTAACGGAACCTGAGGTGATGGAGTGGTGAAGGTATGAGGGGGCCAGGTTCCAGAGGCTTTGAAGATGATAGGGGGAAAGTGGATTGCCCAGTAGAGGAACGGGGATGAGGAATGGAGGTTTACTGATCCCTGGATTGGAGAGAGCATGGAGCAGGGGTAACTGGGGAGATGAATGATGTGAGGTAGAAGGGAAGGGAACCCAATCAGTTTTTGGAGATAAAAAAGGAACAGTTTAACTGGCATTGTAATGGTAGGGGGATGATGGAAAGGGAGGAATAGAAGAAGCAATTGTGAGTACAAGGAGGAGAGTTAGTCACAAAGTAACAAAAGGCATTGCAGAGGGTATCCAGATTGGCCAGCAAAGTGGAAGGGACAGAACCATAAACTATGTCAGCATAGTTGAAGACTGGGTGCACCATTTTTGATGACCAGCTCACTGTGGACCAGCAGGGGAAGTCAATCTTTATTAGGATACAGGGCATCTGCACAGGGCCCTGGGAGCAGGGGTACATGAAAGAAGCTTCTGCTGCCAGTTAGCCTCATAGCCACATGGTCTTCTGTGTCTCTGTCCAATTTTCTCCAGAATTTATTAATTGTTTGTGCACCTCCACATCTCTTGGTGATTACATTTTAATTCAGGGAGACTGCAAAAACAACACAAAATTAGCTAAACAGGAAGATATGAGGATGTCTATGTAGAGGTCTCCACAGGGATGAACATGTTTCTTGGTGCTCCCCCACTCCTCCTAATAAAGAGCCCTAGCTATGAAGTCCACACAGGGCTCTGAGATTGCTAGGACCGAAACTGGTTATGTAGTATGTTACTAATGCATATTGGAATCAAAGAGTTTTCAGAGCCAGTGAATAAGAGTCAATAGGTATTTTTACATGCAGTGGTCTGTATCGGAATAACCAATACAGACACACTGCAATATTACATTTTCTGTGTGTACAAGCGTTCACCTACCACAACCAAAGTGAGCACTTCCTTGAAACGTGTTCCCTGTTTTCCTGGGTTAGCCAGCTTCTGTTCCATTCTGCCCTGCCATGTAAAATCACCCTTCTGTTCATGTCAGTGAACAGTAGACCAACAGTTACACCTCTTTCTGCAATTCTGATATCAGCCCTTATAAACATTAAACAAATGACAAGTTCAATGCAGGATATATTTGGGGAGGATTCTTCCTAACGAATTCTGTTGAAAACATTTACAAAAATCATCCCTGTTGAGATGTGGTAACTTGTAGGCGTGTCACTTGCTTTTTGCGAATAACTTTGGATGATTTTTGCAATTTTTTTAGCAGAATTCGTTAAGAAAATGCCTCCCTAAATGAATTCTGCATTGAAGTTACTTTTTTTTATGGTTAGCAAGGCAGAATGGCTGCCTGAAGTATCGGCAATTTGCTGTAAGACCGAGGGACCCCGGAAGGCAGGAAACACCGCCAAAATACCGGAAGATGCAAGCTTCTGAAACTGGCAGTTTGTGTAGAAGCGGCATCGTAGCGCAGCGGGTGGAGTGAAACAGAACTCCAGCCAAAGTGAGTGGCACAAGTAAGCGCTGAGTAAAAGCAGCTAATGTTGTCTTCCCCTTTTCTCTAAACACTCCCACAGCTCAATAAAGTGCAAAGTAGGCTCACACAGCTGATAGAGACATTTGTTTTTGCTTTTATTTTTTTGTCACAGTTTATTTACCCAGGATGCAAAATCTTGCTAGCAGCAGTTGGTTTCTACTTCTAACCAGTTTTACATCTAAGATTAATGAAGTTCAGGGAGGTTGAGTATCCTGCTCAGGGTCACACAGTGAACCCGTGGCTATGATGAGATTTAATGCTGAGATCTCCAATTTGATAGGTCACAGTTGCTTTAACAATTGGACAGCTATTTACTGCCCCTTTCTTCAAATGATATGCCAGTGACAACCTGGTGACACAATATTACATTGAATTCAACCGAATACTTTTGTTAAATATTTATTTTAACTTGGTTTGCCAGGAAAGGCTCCATTAGATGAGTTTATCTCATTTACAAGAATGTGTAAGGCAATGGGAGGGGGTAGACATGAACAACAGCGGTCTTATAAAGCTATGCCAAACAATTAACCGAAAGTGCTAACATTACAAACAACAATTAAAAACAAACAAACAAATTAGAAGCACTCACATGTATTCTTCATGTGTGTGGACATCTGTGTTTTGGTGGAGGATTAATGTAGTGGAATTAAGCTAGTAGCGAAGACCCCATGCAGGTTTCCAAGTCAGACTTTTAACCCTAGATCCCAATGCAGCCTGCCTACTGTGATCTCTTCTATGTCAATATGGACCAGCTTAATGCACACTCTTAATAAAATTATATATTATGCTTTTCATTTAGTAACTCATAGTTGTCAAGATATGAAAATGAATGTGCAAATGGGGGTCTCATAAATGTCATGCAAACTGAATGCAACTCACTTCTGATGGAACAACAGGAACAGTGGTGTTTAAAACTGTCATCATACTTGCTAGAAAAGCTCTGAATTGGGTAACTCTGCTTTTTTAAGATTATGTGCAATCTTGGTATCCTACTGGAAGCAAACTTTCAAAGCATAAATAAGGTGTGCAATGATCAGATGGAGAACATTTGAATAAAGGAATAGTGCCTGACAGGGGTGGGTGTTATGCTGGGATAACATCCCACCTGGTGGTTGGGCCCGAGGCCACTGGCCGAGGGCATCCAACACCTGAGAAGGGATGTTATCCCAGCATAACACCCACCCTGGAGGGCATTATTCCTATTATACAATGGCTTACTGTTTTATAATAAAAAAATAATTTTAAAGAATGTTTTTGTTAGTGTGGAAAAATATTTTTGTTTCTTAAGAGGAGATGCAAAAAAAGGGCTCTGCCATAGCTGCCATAAGCTCATCTGCCATAATGATGACAGTAGAGCTGTGAACTGCAGGGATGTTGTGCCAGGATAACATCCCTGCTGTGATGGCCAACTGACCAATCAGAAGTAAGGATTATTTCTTGCCATTGTATAATTTCAAATATATATCATACACCCCAGTTCAGCCATTTTGCTCGGCTGAGTCTTTGTTGCTTGTTGTCCAGCACTCCTGCTCAAAGATGCAGAGGGACAGAGTATTCTCAGTTTGTGCGCTATTGGCATGGAATGCTCTTCCACATGTCCTTTGCATGTATGCCTCAGCGGAGTGTTTCAAAGGCAACAAAAACCCAATTATTCAATTGAGTCTTCTGGCTTTGTTTTGACAATGGAGACCCAGCATTTGTTTTATTTATGTAGCATCCCTGTAGTTTTTATTTTTTTATTTAGTGTTTTAAATTGGGGCTGATAGTATAGCCTAGAGCAAGGTTAGAGTAATGAGCTGTGAATGAGCGTGGTACATCCAGCAGACCTGGGTTTGATTCCCACAACCTCTACTTGCATAATGTGTAACTCTGAGCAAGTCACCCAGCCACTGCAAAGCTTCCAGTTTGCCCCTGAAAACAAGCACGTGTGCCTAGTGGGCCTTACCCAGTTAACAAAGAATTAAAAACAAATCTATGATTTATATGTTGTACTTGTGTCCTTTTTGTCTCTATAAAATGCCCAAGCCCTTGATAAGTGACACTATATAAATAAAACTGCGTTGCCTTGCCCATGATGTTATCTATATTTTACATGCTATAACACTTTTACTTGTTTTTTGTATACAATATTGTGATTCTTTAAGCAATACGGCACAACAGGGCATTGGTTGTACTAGTTTTACCCCATGGTCAGGGGGATTGTAAGACATGAGGTGAAGCCGAGTGTCTTCAGTCCCTCACCATGGGGTAAACCTAGTAAAACCAATGTCCCTGAAGTGCCTTATTGCTTCTATAAAATGGGCCCCGAGGCAACTTTATAAAAACACAAGTTTTCAAACTCACAAACATTATAATAAAATGTTGCTAAGTAATGTAAAACAGTCCCTCCACAGCTGTTCTCACCTGTTAGCCATCTGCATTTCTCCATATTCAGTACATTGTATGATTGTCTATCATGGACTAGAAGAATTCAAAGCTCTGCATTATTCCACTAGTAGCATGCCCCCCCCCCCAACACAGATGGAATGGTAACATTGAATACATGAATTCAAAATTCTTTGGAGTGAAAATTCTTTGGAGTTCCACTGGCATACATACACACACACACACACACACACACACTCACACACAAACACACACACAACACACACGCCTCAGGTGGAACCAGAACCTCAATTTTATCTGTTGTTAGGTAAGGTACAGGGAGTTCTTTAGCAAACTGCTGGGGCTAGGAGGGGGATTTCTCATGGTCATCAAAGAAATACCAGCAATGGAAACTCTGAACAGTACTTGGTTTTCTAAATTTGTGTATGTGTTCAAGGAGGGGCTTTTGAGTGAAAACATTAAATTATTTATTACTTTAGTTAATTTAATGGACTTTCATTTATAGGGCCTAGTTGAAGGTTTCTATATATGAGTAAAGGTTGCAGCCATGTTTGTGATGGAGATTAGGAAGCAAGTGGCTTCTGAATTCTGTGAGTTGTCCCAGTTGGCAGGGATTCATTATGTTGCTTGCATGCATGTGCAAGAAACATAGTGCCATCATCGGAGATTTCGGAGGTATGTCACCTCCTCCTCCTATTCAGTCAGTGAGCTGGCAGGCGCAGCCCCTGTAAGCCAATGCATTTTGGAGCTGTCTATGACATGCTCCAAAATGCAGTGGCATACAGTTGAAAGGGGGAGCTACGCTCCAGTGAGCAGCGATAAGAAGCGTAGCACCCCCTCACACGCAGGCATGCGCGCCCCCGCACGTACTGTGTAGCCGACAGGGTGCCCAATCCGCTGGCTGAGCTGCGCTTGTCCGCCCTCAGTAGTTGGTGCCATACTGGGAGCCCACCCCAGCATGGCACTCAGGCTTTTCACGACGGGGTGCCCAATCCTCACGGCTGAATGGCCCCTCCCATCCCTTGTGCCACACTGAGCCCACCGCAGTGTGGCAAACGTCCCACCACGCCTTTTTTTAAACCCATAAAACAAAACGGTCCTGCGGCGGCCTCCCGACCCCCCTCCCACAACCCGCACCCACCCACTGTGCACCCAGTTTCCTCACCCCCCACCCCATACTTACCTCCGGACTCCGGTGCGATTTACTGTGACGGGAACACGCCTGCACTCTTCAAAGCCAACTGCTAACTAAGGAAATGCCGGTAAGCTGTATAATGGGCTAGATGGGGGTTCAACTTATTGCATAGTCAGGCGATGGGATTTTGTACCAATTAACATGGGTTTTAGGGACCATTTATAATGATACGTCATGGCGTTCTGGTTCAAAGGGTGATTTCATGCAGTGACAGTGAAATCACCCTTCAGGCCTGAATACCACCATGACAGTGACATCATTCATGAGAAGGGGTCCCAAAAACCCCATGTTGAAAATTTGGTCCAAAAATTCCACAAAATGACTGTTTTACGAGCGTGCGTTGTGCAGTTCCTATGCAGGCTCGTAAGTTCGCGAACTTTCAATATTTTCACTCCAGATTTTCAACATTGCCATTTTACCACACCTTCTTATGAGTAGTACAGCTGTCATTTTTCACATCTCACCCAAAATGTGTTTCCGCCCATTTAGCGCAGAATGGCGCAGTCGGTGTGCGAAATCAATGTACGGGACAAATTAAGAAAATCACAGTGACACTGTTCATGAGTAGAGGTCTTAAAATGGCTATGTTGAACATTTGGTGAAAAAATTCTTAAAAATGACTGTTTTACATGCGTGCTTGCAAGTTCCTACGCAGGCTCGTAAGTTCACAAATTTTCAATATTTTCACTCCAGATTTTCAACATTGCCATTTTACCACACCTCCTCATGAGCAGTACAGCTGTCATTTTTCACATCCTGCCCAAAACATGTTTCCGCCCATGTAGCGCACAATGGCGCAGTCGGTGTGCCAACTCAGTGTATGGGACACATTAAGAAAATCACAGTGTCACTGTTCGTGAGCAGAGATCTTAAAATGGCAATGTTGAAAATTTGGTGAAAGAATTCCTAAAAATGACTGTTTTATGAGTGTGCATTGCACAGTTCCCACGCACGCTCGTAGGTTTACGAATTTTCAATATTTCCACTCCAGATTTTCAACATTGCCATTTTACCACACCTCCTTATGAGCAGTACAGCTGTCATTTTTCACATCCTGCCCAAAACGTGTTTCCGTCCATGTAGCGCATACAATGGCACAGTCGGTGTGCAAACTCAATGTATGGGACACATTAACAAAATCACAGTGACACTGTTCATGAGCAGAGGTCTTAAAATGGCTATGTTGAAAATTTCGTGAAAAATTTCCTAACAATGACTGTTGTATGAGCGTGCATTGCGCAGTTCCTATGCACGCTCGTAAGTTCACAAATTTTCAATATTTGCACTCCAATGACTTCCAAATACCTAAACAGCACATAGAAGCAAGCAACATTCGGCATTGACAAATGCTTGTTTTTAACCATTGGTAGTGCTCTCCTACTGCCATGGCTAGAAACAAGTCTCAGCCAATCAGGACACAGGGATTTCCTTGCCCATTTTATATTACTCTGTAATGAAGTGGGAGGTTAAATGATGAGGAACACAGTGGACATTCTTGGGAGATAATAATAGTCCTGGGAAGTTCCTGGGAAATATTGATAAATGTACAGTAGTGTAAGGCAGATGCCTAATTCCCAGTTCATTTGCTAAGTACCTTTTAATTTAGTACCTGCTCAGCTCAGTATTCAGTGGATTGAGTTTACTTGCCAGTTAGGTCACATACTTTTCCTCTGACTGCAGTTTGTATTTTCGTGGCAAACATACAGAAATTTATGACAGGGACCAATGCTCATATCTGGGATCCTCTTTGTCTCATATGAGATGGACATAGGGAAGGATTGCCATTTCATTTCTGGAAGGGATCACTTCTATCCGGGGTAGATAAACTGGAACTAGAAGCAACTGAAGGAGGAACAGAGGAAACCTATATGCTCAAGGATTGTGCAGGGTTGTTTCATCACCAGATGCACTGAATGATAGGCAGAGAAGGCTGGTTTGAGAAAAAGTAGAATCAGTGGACTTCTGGGGACTAATGAACAATTCTTTCTTTGATATTAGTATCATGCACCTAGCCTTCAAAGTCCTTCCACAGCCCCACAGCTATAACTCTTGGTCCCTGCTCCACCATGGCCAGCTTCTTTTCCACTACTACTGCTTGCAGAACTTGTAATTGGTAGAACTGGCATGGTGAAACTTTGATCTGCTCCAGTATCCCTTTTTCCTCATATTTCCTACACATGTTGACAGTGCACACATGACAGATGATGACATGATGCAGCTGTCACTGGATGTTAACTATGATGACTTGAAGTACTTGAAAATGTTCAGATGTCCCCAAGATGAGCACAGTGCATACAAACAGATACCACTGTGCTGTATGACTAGCAGGGTAACAGAAAATTGAGGGAGATGAGTGAAAGCATCACAACCAGGCCACACCCCAATGACCCCCCACTGTCAGGCCCTCATCCCACCCCACTGAGAGGCCTAGTGTTTCACACAGCAGCCTGCTTAATCTTTTCACTCAGGCCCCATCCACACTACACTGCCCTGGCCGATACGCGGATGCAATCCGTTATGGCGAGGCCGTGCGAATCTTGCCACACCACGGTGGTGTCCGTTACTACCGGCACTGCTGGTCCACACATGGGGGAGCCAGGCGACCGTTCACGGCAGCACCTGATCCCACAATGCAGCTCACGCTACGCTTGATCCCTACGGGGACCGTTACGCCATCCACACTACGCTGGTAACGTTACACCCAAGTGGACTGTTTATATCACTGTTGTAAAAACCACCTCATACGTGGTTTCAACAATGGTTAGGAAAATGCCTCCTGTAACATCACAGGTGTAAACGCAAACCATTGTGGTAATGGTTTGGGCACTCTGTAACGTTACAGAGGCATAGTGTGGACAGGGCCTCAGTGTCTCACTGGCTGACAAGGTCACACACCCCCAGTGCACTGGTAAAAGATAAACCTATGGATTGCTGTGCCCAGCACCACCAGCAATCTGTAAAACAAAATTATTTGTCAATGAAATCCTTCAAGAATCCCTCTGCATCTTTTCCAGTATGCTAAATTCACTCACTACCCTGCTACTGGGCACTGCAGCTGCAGGCCGTCAACAAGCACACCGCACTTTCCTTTCTTCTGCAGCACCACTCAGTTTCACTGGTCAGTCAGCCTCCTAAAACTACAGTTACATGATGTGAACTAGCTAACTAGAATATAAATGCATAATTCTCTGATGGCATGTAACTTTTTCTTCATCGATTACTCATTTTGCAAAGAAATGCGCAGCTTTCAGTTGCAGGCTCTTTGCCTCTGAGTCAGAGGTGGAAACGGTACTGAGACATGTGCAGCGTGAACAAGGATCAAAGAGATTTTAAAAATTGATGGAACTGATTGTATAAAATCAGTGGGACACTGTACACTGGAGTACCCCCAACCCCCACCCCACTCAAGGAGTTCTTGATTTCCAGCATCACTAATTGGCTGCTGCATGTCATGTGACCTGATGCTCAGTGTATGCTCAATGAATATAAAAATGCTGAGCCATGATACTAAGGTGCCTGACAATAGGCATCTTCAAGGTTTGTGCACTTGCCTGTTGAACAAAAACAAATACTGTAAGTAAAAGTGCTGAAATCCCAAAGTGAATCCAAATCCCATTGGACCCACTTCACCAGGGCCAAAAGTGTCACATTTTGGTGCATCCACTGAACTCCAATTCAGCATTAGCTTACCCTTACTTGCTGGTCACCCTTCTTTTGATGCACCCCAGCATTCTGACAGCCCACTTTACAGCTACCACTCACTGTGTCTATTTTGACCCCATGACCATTTCCTGCTGCAATGTAACAAGTGAAGACCAATACAGTGTATAGGTCCTACCTCTGTTGTCCTCCCCTAGTGACATTTTCCATTTGAGACATCAGAATTCCAACCAGTCACCTAGCTTGTTCAGGTCCTTCTGAAGTTTGCCTCCACCTCAACCCACCATTGCCTGCTTAGTGTCAGCAGCAAACTTAAACAGCCTGCTGGAGATTCCAGATCATTGATGAAAATGCTGAACAGTAGTGGTGCCAGCACTGATCTGCCTCTAAAGCCATGTTTACACGGCAGTAACACTGCAAAAGACCGACTGCAGAAGAGCGATTCTGACCACCTGCTACTGGTGGTCTGCATGTCTACATTGCCCCTCTCTGCACTGCTATAATCTGTGCCAGTGAGGGGCCATGCATCAGGGGGCCAGACTGCCGCTCACCACTGTATGTGGTGACGTAACTGTGCATACGAATGTGCATGCCCAAAATCAAGGCTGAAGTTTTTCGGTGGGAAATTAAAACTATTCCAGCCATCAGTCTGCAATTGCAGCTACTTTGCTGCACTCCAAGGACTGTTTACTTGGGGAATTAATGATTGCTTGCAGCACTTGTGAAAACAGAGACTCGTCATGCATGAGTCCATGTCACCTTGGCTGTGCACGTGCCACAGCAAACGGGTTGCCGTGGGGCAGACTATCCACACAATGGTTTAATCCGCTGTAAGTCATTTGCTCCACTTGGCATCCCCAGTTTTCCTGAGAATGTGGGAGCGTCTTACTGAGTGGGTTACTCAGATCTGGTAAGTGTCCACATGGAAGCCTTTGAACTGGAGCAACCCAAGTGATCGGTTTACTTCAGTGGAAATGTGACTGTGTAAACAGGGCTTAAGAATCTCTCTCCACTCAGAGTTGTGACTGCTCATCCATGCACCACAATCCTCTGCTTCCTGCCTCTAAGCCGACAGGTAATCTACTTGTGTATGCATCATATATACTGCAGTGGTGTCCTGTGGGATGTTGCTTAAAAATTGCTGCAATTTCAGAATAGATTACAAGCATTTAATCACCTGTAGGCAAGCAAAAATTGCATCATTTAATATTTATACTAAACAAATTATGGACACATCACCACTGACCTAATGAGTCTCAAGTACAGTTGCATGCTACTTTTCTTTAGTCTTTGAAAAAGTTCTAATGGTCATAATGTCCACTTACTTTATTTTCAATTTTCAGCATGCTTTTAAGTGTATGCCTTTTGCTGTGTTTGCAGCCAATATACTCACTCATTGCTGCATTTTTGTTCTTAATCTTTCACTACTTGTTAAGTAAATGTTGATAAAGATTCTAAGAAAAAAAACTATCAGTTTATGGCATTTAAGTCTATAATTTCCCTCCTAAAAAGGTAACTGCCCACTGTAGGATTAAAGCTCACACAGACATGGATGAAGGAGCCCTTTTGTAGTTTGTAAACATTTACTGAATTGTAATGTTGTCAGTGATGAGGACATGATAGGGAGAGGAATTGTCCTGTGCTTTTGAAGAGACTATGGACAGTTTCACATGCAAGTGTTTTCCCATGAATGTGGGGCTAAAGTAGTTACTACATGTTGTCTTTTTAAATAGCCTTTCAGTGATGTTGTTTGTCACTGTGATAGCAGCATGGAAAAGCCCTGTCAAACCATTTGTCTGATCAAAGGCTTGGTGTTTACACCTAGATTATAGTTCCTTCTGACTAAGGTTTCCATCCTCACATTAGCTCAGTGAGAGCAAACCATAAAATAATTACCTAAGGATCAGCCAGTTTAACTTTGTTTCAGTTTACAGCATTGTGTCATCTCACTGCAGGCTCCACTGCCCGCAGTCACAATTGTAGGTGTTGTTTTTACACAGGTAGCACTATCTGTCTCACCTTTAAAGGGGATGAATCATGTTTTATTTTAGCCCCTTTTACAGATGAGCTTGTAAAGACATTTCACACCATTCCTTCCCTTGAGATGACTCTCAAGAGCTGTGTGATTAGAAGGGGTCTGACATATTGTTTCACCATCACCTGATTCATCTAGCTACTTTGCTATGCCATTACGAACAAATGTTCAAAGAACTTTTATGTCGCCTTGCTGCAATCTCTTGCATTGTTATGCACTGTGATGCTGGTAAATTGAGACATTTTACCCTGTATCTTAAATCATGAAACTAATGAATGATCCACTTTTCATTAGTTATCCTGCTAATAAATAGTACAGCCTAAAGTTGTATCACTGATCACACAAAATGCAGCTGTTTCCCCACATGGGGTCTCATTTGACACTGTTGTGCAGATATTTGCACTACTGCTTCTATGTTTTACTCTATTTGATTTTATAATGTATGTTTATTTTTTTATGTTATAACGTATACATTTATGCAGGGATAGAGAACCGATTAAGACTGTTGTCATTTTCTTACAGTGTCCCTAGCAAGAAGGTGGCCAACCAGTTTATTTAATGTAATGTATTATTTATTTATTTATTTAATGATTGATTTATTCGCCGAATGGGTGCACTGATCCAAGGGAGCATTTTTAAGCACAGCACAGGCCTTAAAGATGGCACAAGCAAGGTAAAAAGAAAAACAGGGACAAAAGATAGAGGGAACAGGAAATAGTTACAATACATACATGAAACATTAAGTGATATGAATCAAATGGTACAGAATTTGAGCAAAACTAGGGATAAAGTGACCACAGCACAAGCAATTATAGTGCACAGAGTTTAAGTGGCAGTGCAGTGCCCACCATATTTTGTTACAGTAATAACAGTTTCCAGAGTCAAATATCAAAAAGCAGCAATTTCCAGAGCATTGTGGCACCCAGGTTGCCCTTGGATAAGGTCTGTTCTCATCTGGGGGAGCATTTACAGGTGGTGGTAGCAGTGAGCAAAGTCTTGTAGTGGGATTTAAAAAGAGAGTGTGAACCAAGGGGTCCATAGAGGAGCAGATAGGCTGTTCCAAAGATTTAGAGCAGCAGAAGAGAAGGCCTTCTGGCCCATACACATGGTGACTCGTGGGCAATCTAATATAAGGCCGAGGGAGGTTCAGAGACCTCAATGGCAGGGCTTTGGACTGAGTGTGGGGGGGAGGAAGAGAGACACCAACTTTTCTCTGATGGATTTGCTAACTAGGCAGCCTAGGAGGTAGTCCTTGTGGGCCTAAGGGGTGAGCCATCCTAGGGCCTGGTAGAAGGAGCAGTGATGTGTGGAGTAACATGCCATGATGGCAAACCTACAGATGCTATTGTAAGTTGTGTTTAGCCTGGACAGGCCAGAGGATGAGGTCTGCATGTAAATGGGAGAGCAGTAGTCCAGCAGGATGAGTAAGGTGCTCTGGGCAATGGCAAGTCCAACCTCTGGGGTCATAAAATCCTTTAGCCTGTTTCCAACTCCTATTCTCTTGTTCGTGCACCAGACAGTGAGTCTGATGTGATCAGAGAATGTCAGAGCAGGGTTAAGGGAGACTCCTAGCTATTTGAAGGAAGTCACTAACTCAAGGGGTGAGTCATCAGAGCACTGGATGCAGAGAGCGGCAGTGTCACTGGGCTACCTAGCCAGTCTTGGTTTTGATCAGAATAGCATGGCCTCAGTCTACCGGGCATTTACCAAGAGTCTTTTAGCAAGAAACCATTGCTGGGTGATGTCATACTTGTCCATGAGTGTTGATGAAAACTCAGACAGAGAATTAGCACTATGGTAGAGGATAAGGTCATGGGCGTACAGAAGTGAGTTGCATGTGACACTGTCCTTGGGAAGGGAGTTGATGAACAGAGAAAACAAGATGGGTTTGAGTATATATCCTTTGGGGGACCCTGGTATGGACCTCCTGTGTGCTGGAGATTGCACCTTCATGTAGACTACCTAGGTTCACTCAGAGAGGTAGTCATGAAACCTAGTTGTAGACATGGCAGAGCACCCAATGCTGCTCTGTTTACTTAGTAGGATGTTGTGGTCCACCTGGCCAAAAGCATGGCAAGACCCACAAAGATAGTACCAGTGAGTTTGCCTGGTTGGTGAAGCAAGCCAAGACAGTGGTGGTGCTGTGGCCCTTTCAAAAGTTATGTTGTTGGGGACAAAAGAGGTTGTGCTTAGACACATGGCTTGAGATCTTTTGGTACACAACCTTTTTGAGGATTTTACTTAGATGAGAGAGGTTGGAGATGGAGTGGTAATTGTCAACTAGGGCAGTATCACCGGGCTTATAAATAGGGATGACTCTGGCTTGCGTCTAGATGGGAGGTATGGAGGAGAAGGTAAGGGAAAGGTTAAATACCATAGTTAGAGGTTTGGAAATAATGTGGGCTACAAGGTTTAGGAATCTCAGCAGAAGCCACCACTGCTGGCATTACCTTGGTTGGGGAGGTTCATTAGGAGCTTATGGGTTTCATGGCAGAGGTAGCCTTAAAGTGAAAGGGTAGAATACTAGGCTTGTCTGTGACCTGACCAGTAGGAAACTGGATGGAGTCGTTTGTGAGAAGTTTAGTGAGGTAGTCAGAAAGGTCTGTAAATTTCATGTTGAGGGCTTTGGCAAACTTGGATGGATCAGTTAAGGATCCTGCCCCTGTTTCAAGTTTAATGGCAGTTTGTTTGGTCCTGGGTGAGATAACGGAGTTAAGTGCTGACCAGAAATATTTTGGGTTGCCATGGTTATGGGATAGGAGGTTTCTAAGGTACTTGGCCTTGGCTGATTTGACCTTTTGTTTGCTGAGGTTATGGAGGTGTCGGTACTTGTTCAAAAGGGAGGGGCAGGGGAGGCTTTGTGTGCTGAACATTTGGCATCTCTCTCCTTCATATTCTTAAGGAGGTCCTTGGAAAGTCATATTGTATAACCACTCCATACTCTCTGGGTGGTTAGGGAGAAGTGCCTGCCCTGAACTGCAGTCAGGGCTACAGTGAAGAAACCCAAGGCTCAGCTGATGCCTGGCATAATGTGTAGGACTGGCCAGTTTACTGCCCTAACATCCAAGATCAGGCGAGGAGCATTTTGAGAAGTAGCTGAAAGTCAAAAATTTGGGGGGAGAGTGGGTGGGTTGGTGGACGAGATGCAAAAGGTAGGGGAGTGATCACTGATGAAGTCAGATAGGACTTCAGCATGAAGGTCTTTGTCCTCTCAATTTGTCAGTTTCCAGTCCAGGAGAGAGTGGTTCAAGGACTGTCTGTTTAGGTGGGTGAGGGTGGTAAAGAGTTGGGTGAGACTGAGTTCTTTTAACAATTGGCAGCATTCTGTTTGTGTACTGGGTTGCCAGTTCAGTTTAAAGTCTCCCAGCATAATGATTCCTTTAGAGGGATAGTGGTGACCTGTGACATCCAGCAAGTGGGTCAGGTTAGTTATATCACTTTTGGAGGGATTGTAGCAGCAACTGATGTAAATCTTTTTAGCAGACCCAAGAGACATTTCTGTAATGATCCATTCACTATCTGAGCTACCAGGTGAGCTGCAGGAAGCTAGGATGGCACGTAGGGAATTTTTGGAATATAAGAGTACTCCATCACCCTTTTTGGGCCCAGGTCAGACCTGCCATAACAGGGTGACACCATTCAGGCAGCAGTTTGAGTTTGGGGTGGCAGATACAAGTTTTCCTATGATATCTGGGCTATATAGGGGAAACCCATTCTTTCAAATCTGTGAATTTAGGCAGGAGGCTGCAAACATCGATAGGCATAATTCTTAGGATGTGCCTGTTCAACCAAATGAGGTCTCTGTGAGTAAGGGGGAGGTGGTTGGGCGGGGTTGCTTTCAATGTCCCAGCTAGAAGAAGCAACAATAAGGGGATGAAATTCCATGTGCTGCAGGAGGTGGGTAGGGGGGAATGCAGAAGGGGTAAATGAGGTAATGAAAGTGTCCAGGAGGCAACTCTCTCTCTTCTCCAGGAAGGCCAGAGAAGCAGGGGGTTAAAACAGGACTCCCAGTACCCAGTGAACCATTCACATATAATAGTTCATATACTCTAGCATAGATTGCTGTGACAGATAAACATATTAGTGTGTGTAGCTGTTTAGTGTTTAGTGTAGAAGTATGCTTCAAGTTATTTAAGAGGTTAAACTTTTCACAGCGTTAGTGATTCATTTCATAGCACACCTTGCTTTTGAGGCTGGTTGGATGGTTATGGATTCTAGTCCCACTCTAGGGTACTGATCTGTTCTACTACCTAATACTGACACTGTAGTGCATACACATGGGGTACAGCACTACTGAGTTGGCATCCTTTGGTGGAGATAATACCTAATTCCCATCTCTGGTGGCTCCCCAGGTTAAAGTTAAAGATCTTATGACACATATTGCAAGACTAGGAGGTTTTTGTTATTAAAAAATACTTAGCAAATACATATAGATCAGTTACATACATACATAAAACAGATAAAAACAGAAAGACAAACTGTACACATATGTCTCATTGCAGTAATCAAAAATGGAATAAATACAAAGGCACTCATACATCCCCTGCCTCCCTAATTATATTTAGAACACCCAGTGATTTCTCCTTTCTATTTTTCACAATTTCATCTTCTTTTTATACATATTTATTTACACACTTTTTTTTAATTCTTAAAAATCTAACAAAGCCAGAAGATCAGAATATTGTGGGTTCTAGCACCACAACAAGAACCTAGGTTAAATGCTAATACTGATATTGTAGTGCAGTATTAAGGGGGTGCTGCACTCCTTTGGGGTTATCTTTGAGGTTCTGTCTGTCTGTTCTAATAGTTGTACAGGTGGACATTTAACATCCCATGCCACATCTCAAAAACAGTAGGGGAATTTTTTATTAGGAAAATGTACAAATCAAATAAACAAAAAACAATTTTCCTCACAACATATATACATACAAAATAAAGGGATATATACAAAATAATAAGCAAAAATCACTGTACATAATTCCATCACCTTGTGTCATAAGTATACTAAAAAAGGACAGAATTTATTTAGCTTTTGTTGACCGGGTAAGTGCACTAGACAAATCCTGCCTATTTTCAGGCACGACCCGGGGGAGGGGGATACAGATGAATGCCAACTGACCTTGAACCAGATTAAGCTGTTGGTGGTACTTTTAGTGAATGAGGGAAATTTAGCCAGGACACCGGGGAAATTCCCCTACTCTTTTCGATAAGTGCCATGGGATCTTTAACATCCACCTGAACTACCACCAATCCAGGCAGATGGGACCTCGGTTTAACGTCTCATCCGAAAGGCGGCACCTCAGAAGTGCATCACCCCTCTCATGCTGCACTACAGTGTCAGTACTGGGATATTAACCCAAGTGCCAGATGTGGGAACTGAACCCACAGCCCTCTGATCTCCCGGCCTCAGAGGCGAGTGTGCTACCTACTGAGCCACTGACACTGACACTGAGCCACTGACACTGACTGAAACATGGAGAATGCAACTCCATGTTTTACTCCTGTGTGCCCTTCACCTTCCCACATGCACAGTGTTTTTTAAATATAAACAGAAAGCAATTAAATAAAAATACATGGAAGAGAAAAACATATATTTCATCCCTACTCTTGTCTCTCTTGTCTACAATTTTGCTTCATTTCATATACCTGATTTCACCCATGGGCACTGTTCCTCAAGCTGCCAAAATACATGAGAATTTACTTAACCCTTTTCATTGAGATAAATATTCCATAGGTATTTTTAATATAACTGATTACTTTCATGGAGCTAGTAGATTTTTGTTCTATGTACAGGCAAACAAACTTGCCACATATAATATTTGTGTGTGGCAAATATAAGGGTTTAGGGTACTTATATGGTGCTTATTCTATGAAGAATGATACATTTCCAATATTGTTGCCTTATAAGTCATGGATTGAAACAGTGGATCATCCCAATTCCTGGCTAAGTCTTTTCAAAAGGAACTCGAAATAGGGCACTGAAAAATAAAACATGCCAGGGTTTTAAGGATCTGTGGACATGTAGGCCATGAGCATGTTCTTTCATTCATTTTTTTTTGATATTTCAGATTATCATGGACTTCAAACTTGTCATGACGACATAGCTAAGTTACCTCTCATGTTGTGCCACAGGTCTAAAGCCTACTGTGTTATAAAAAACAAAACAAAAAAAACTGTTTCCTCACTCCCTGTAGAATACAATGGGAGCTGATGTTTTGGAGAAAATGTTAACTGTATCACCTGTGTATACAACTGTTTTTCAGATTTTGATAGAATTTGTGCTGGCTTTGTAACCCATTCTCTGGTTTTGATTAATAATGGTATGGCAAACTTGGGGGTATTATTTTGTTTCTGCTGACTGGATTTTATGACACCCTGTCTCCCATTTATCCATTATTGGAGTTATCCATGAGTTAACCAATTGAGATCATGTGATTACCTGTCATGTTAGTATTAGACAGATACTGTATTTGAATAAATAAAAATTAAGTGGTAGAATATTAAAGGATAAAACATTTTGATATGTCCTTTGGAAAAACTCTGGTATTGAAAGTATCTTCACAGGATTTAGGTGAGTGTACTCAAATCTCTGAAGAAATAAGGTATAGTAGGGTCGGGGAATTTTATTGAAAATAATATACACAAATAAAACAAGCAAACAAATAATAAAGCCTATACAACTGTTGATGTAGCAGAGCTAGACACAGCGTATACATGTATATGTTATCCCCTGGGGAAAAGTGAAAATGCATATGCATCAAGCACGGAATGAAAAATAAATACAGTATAGCCTCATTTATCCAAATGTGCTTGGGGCAGTGTTTGGATAAATGGGGTTTTGGATAAGTGAGAGAACTTTACAATATAGCTACTAAGCTGGGAGACACACTACAGTTTTTGATAAGTGAGACTGTGGGTTAGTTGAGGTTTGCATAACTGGGGTTTTACTGCATACAAAAAACATAGGGCCAACAATTTTTTAACATAAACAAAGAAGGGCTAACCATCTGGCAACAGGAGAACCGTAAGCAAAATCTTTTATATAAGGCACCTTTAATCTGTTTCCATGATACATGTACATCTCATCCAATATCCCTGGAACTGCTGAAAGAAAAATTTAGCACATTCACTCTGCACAAGTGGTTGTAATGTATTAGTCATCAGCTGGACTACCTCCCTCCCAGTAAGAAGTTTTTTCTGCAGGAAAAGTGCACAGCGTGCTTGCCACAGTTAATATTTAACAGCAACAAAACTACTGTAACCCGAAGGGTACTAGTATTAAATTTTCTCAGCTCTGGGGAGAAAATACCAAAGACTAAACAGTTTCTATTTGCAGAGAAAGAGATCCCTTCCAGACACTGGCCAACATTTTCCAGAAATCCACAATGAGTGGATAGCTAAAAAGGAAATTATTCTGAGTCTCCTCTACCACTGTACAGCAGGGGCAAAGGCACATTCTCTCTTCCAAAGCTTTAGAAAACAGACATTGTTGGCAGAAAAAGACTATTGGTCCACCCAGTCTTCTTAGTTGTACCCTACTGTACTCCATGGCCTATTGTACAGATGGGGTTTTTACCCCATTCACTAAAATACAACCAACAACTAAATCTGATTCAGTATATCAGTTTTCATCTGTACACCTCCACCTCCACCACCCGGGACAAAGCTGAGAACAGGTAAAGTCTCTTTTTACAGGATTTAGGTGGCTACCCCACTTGTGTAGAGTCTAGCAGAAAGCATTAAAGGTAATATTCCTTCATTGCTCATTACTTTATTTTGTATTGTATACTGGCATCTTGCTTGCCACAACAAATATTTCAAGCAAACATACAAAATTAGTATAGTCTTAGGACTGTATTTTAGCCTACTGTCTTGATGACATCCAAAACTTCATTCATTTGGGGGAGGAGGGTGAAATAATACATGCTCCCAATTGAAACAAGGTACATATGATCAACAATCTACAGAGCAGTGTCAGTCTGAAAAAAAATTTAGCATTGATTCCCACTTCTGATTACACCCCACTCAATGGTAGCATTATTTTTTTGAGACTTTTATGATTTAACTTATCCTTTACCCCCAGTTTATCATGTATCAACAGCTATGTCATATTACACATTTTAAGAGGAAGATGCTATTCAGATAAAAATTGTAAACAAATGGGTACCTCTACACAAGGTCAATCCACAGATTGTACATTGTACAATATAGAGTATATGAAATCATATAGAAGTTATCTATTACCCTCTCTTAACAATTCAAAAGAGACTCCCCTTCTTCAGACTCATGTTGTGACCTGAGTCATGTATTTTTGTTACTCATCTCACAAAAATATGGTTATTTTACTGGCATGTATGAAGAGGGGTGGTACCCTTCTCTGTTCCATATTTTTTGTCCTTACATACTGCATCCGGTCTATTGATTGTATGATCTTTACTAAATCAATAAACATAAAATTTAAAAAAATATATAAGTATCTTTTCAAAAACTCATTAACTCCCCTATTACTTATTTTGTAGAATACTGACATATATATGATACATGATAGGCAGGAGTGGGTTATGGAAAATATTCTCACTCCTGCAGTGTGAGCTCTGTATTCTCACGAGTGCCGAAGGCACGAGTGAGAATGCACAGCTCACCCTGCAGGAGTGAGAATATTTTCCATATCCCACAATCTACCCATCATGTGTTTGATTTATATAATGGGGCCCTATTGTTGCAAAAGTTACCATTTGAGCAGCTTTGCATGGCTTGCACAGCTTGCACAGGTTAGCGCTGGTTTAGCACAGGTTTGCGTGGGTGTAATAAATGGATTTATTCTCACTGTACTGATGTCATCAGCATTTATCCTCACTGCAGTGAAAATAACATGATTTATCACACTCATTTATCACTCACCACATTGTATATATATATATATATATATATATATATATATATATATATATATATATATTGTATAGTCAAGGCAAAACAACTCTGTTTAATGCATCAGTTAGGGTTGTTCCACAGCGACAAAGTGAGAAATTGATGTTAGGGTTGAAACCCCCCTTGCACTTCCCACCCCGCCCCCCCAACTGGCATTGGGGTGTGTGTTGGGGTCTTTGGTCCTAACTCTCACCCCATCCCATGTGTAAACAAGCTGAGGTGGTGAAGTATAGGAGAATGGGGTGAGAGTTAGGACTGATGACCACAACCCACACCCTGATGCCAGTTGAGGGGGTGGGTGGGGGATGCAAGGGGGGTTTTCAACCCAACATCCAATTTCCTCACTTCTGTCGCTGTGGAACAACCCTAACTGATGCATTAAACATAGTTTTTGTGCCATAAATTTCCCTTCTTTTTGAGAATGAGGACTATAAATAGTGAATGGAATGTTTTGGTGGGAGTGTGGGGCCCCCCACCATGTGATTTTTTGTCACATAGTAAAGGTAACTGCAATGCAAATGCAAGCATAAATGGTAACACACATGGTGACGCAAACATAAATGGTAACGCAAACAGTAAGAGAAACACAAGCGCAAACTGACACCAAAGCGAACAGTAATGCAAACAGAGATGGAAATGCAAGCGTGTACAGAAACGCAAGTGGTAACACGCACGGTCATGGTACCACAATTGGAAACACAAATGGTAATGGTAACAGCAACAATAACGCAAAAGGAAACAGAAACACAAATGCAAGCGTGTACGGAAACGCAAACCGTAATGCGCATGATCCCTTTAATGCAATTGGAAATGCAAATGGTAATGCTAACAGCAGCGATGACACCAAACGAAAGACAAACTCAAACGTGAACGCAACCGGAAGGGCAGCCACAAACGCAAATGGAAATGCACACGGTGACACAAATCGAAATGCAAACAGAAACAGTAGTGGAAACGCAAATGGTAACAGTAACGCAAACAGATGTGCAAACGAAAACGCAAAGAGTAACGCACACGGTGGCATACACGACAATGCTAATGCAAACGGGTACGGAAACACAAGTGGAAACGCTAACTGTAACAATAACGGAAGCATACACCCTGTTTTTCCCCAACAGCTGCATACAGAAACACAGTGAGTACAAAGAATATATGCATAATAATGGGCCTCAGAGCAGAAAATGAGCACTTGGAATACTAAATTGCTTATATCTCAGGAACCGTACAATGTAGAAAAAAAATTAAAATTTCATATTATTTATGACTTTCCTGGATAGATTTGTACTTAGCCCGCTAGTGGGGGGGCTAAGCATTTTTGTGATGAAAAGTCCGTATCTCAAAGCATTTCCGAGATATGGGCCCTGAAAGGCGCGGTGGACGCCACAATGTTAGTCTATGGGAAAAAGCAGCAACTTCGGAGCACCGTAACTTTGCATCCCTGCAATATTTTGTCACCAATCCACCAAAAGGCACATATGTGGGATGTTGGCTTTCTTCCCTCCAAATTTCAGCCCAAAAGACCAAACCCAGTGTTTTGCAGCAGGGTCGCAAAGAATTCCTGTTATTTTGACCATAGTGTCTCAAAGTAGTGTCGCAAAACATGCACTTTGTAAAGAAAAGTGCTGAAATGTCACTGATTCGACTACTTTGTGACACTACTTTCCCAAAAATTTCAAAACATATTTTTGGGGTGTTTAACCCCCAAAAAGACATGGCTAGCATCCTCAGGGCTCGACTAGGTAAACACAAAAATAACTGTGCCCCTAGAGGGTCCCAAATTTAAATGCCAAGCATTTCTGTGACCAGTAACTGAAAAAAAATGGCTGACTCATGACACTACAGGGGTCCTTTGCAACACTAAAAACTGCATTTGTGACACTGTTGAATATTTTAACTTTTCCCATTGACTATAATGGGAAATTTGTTTTTTGAATAACTTTTGTACCGTTCAATATTTTTTCACAAAATCTTCAAAAGGCACATCGGGGGCCCTGGCCGCATATTCTCTGAAGTTTTAGGACTGGTCGCACAAACCATGCCACCTGTAGGCAGGAGCAAAGAATGCACAAAAAAGCGTAAATGCGCTACAGAATGGTGCTTAATAACTCCGGAACCGTATATCCAACTGGTACGATAGCTTGGCAGATTCCAAGATCTATGCTACCGCTCTGTGCCTGCTGAATTTCAGGCAAATCCATCTTACAGTGGCAAAGTTATTAAGGTGCAAAATTTCACACTTTAACCTTAAATGGGGTACTCAACCTTAACTATAGTGGCACTACTGTGCCACTATAAGAGATATATATATATATATATATATACACACACACACACCAACAGTACCAAAACATTTGACACATTCTGAAAACATTGATTCAGATTTGCCCCTAAAAAGACACTGTAAAAGACTACCTATTCCTCTGAATTTCTGCAAGATGTTTGACCTTTTCTCACATAAAGCAACTGTATAAAAACCTAAAACCATGGAATTGCGTTTTCAGGTGATCAACTGGGTAGAAATTGGTTGAACAATAGAACACATGGAGTTTATTTAAAATGTGTGATGTTGAGTGGATTTCCACAGGGATCTGTACTGTGTCCCTTGCTGTTCCATATTTCCTTAATCGAAATGAGGAGTGACTTAAGCTGCCGATTTTAAAAATTCACAGATGATACTGAAATAGGAGGAACAGTAGATATGATCAAAAAGGCAGAGGAACTACGTGACAATCTAAATAAGATAAGGTAAGATAATGAAACTATAAATGAGGACAAAAGCAAAGTCCTACATCTTGGTACTAGTTAAATGAAATATTGCCTGGGTGATGTTGCAATACAAGAATCACAAGAGGAGAAAGACCAGGGCATTATCATATCAAAACATAGTGGGGGAGGGTCACTGTAGAACCCACGCTGAGAGGCAGTACAAAGCAGCAGCTCCATCTTTAAGACTGAGAACTGAATTAAAATGCTGATTTTTTTTTCGACAGCAAAATGTAAATTTTTATATCATCAGGTAGCTAGTTATGTGTCTGGTGCCAGTAATGGACAATCTTTAGAATAAATGGGGCTACATATGGAGGAAAAGGCAAAAAATGTACCAGCTGTGCAGCCATCATGGTCAGACACCAGCACCATGGCCAGTCAAGGCCCAGGGGAAACACTTACTTCATTGGGGCTCAAAATGCAAAGACTGCTTTCATCAGTCACAGAGGTAATACGAAAGTGAAGAGTTTAAATTCCCGAGTGACCATAGTGGAGACAGCCATGGATGCCATGAAACAGCATATGCAGGAGGTTTAAAAACAGGCCACATCCTCCTCAGTGGCCATGACTCTCCTAATCAAGGAGAACACACATCTCAGGACCAATTTGGAAATGTTTGAAAATGAAGCAAGATCCTCTAACATTCAGATCATAGGGCTTCCCAAGGAGATTAAGGGAGATCATTCTCTAATATTTTTAAAGGAATGGCTGACTGAAAAAAATACTACTGGAGGACCATACTTTTGAATTTACACTGCAGAAAGCTTACTGGATGACTCCATGTGGCCACAGAGAAGATATGAATGAACCTCTCACCGTGCTACTGATCACAGAGGGCATTGGCACCTGGAATCAGAGTCTGTCCATAGCAAGATGACATGGTCCATGTATGTAGGACAACAAAAACATTTATTGTGCTGCCTGTATATCCATGGCATTTCCACTCCTTACCTTAGCATTATGTACACCCTGATAGGCTGCTTGATGCACATGTGACCTTAAGATCAGATTTTGATCTGTCACCAAGCCCCCTCTGTATCCCACAGTCCTCAGTTTCAACTTGTGCATCTGATCAGGCTACTGCACCTCGCCAAGCTCTACTGCCAGAGTTATTAAAGATAAGGTAATTATACATTTATTTTGGCACAGGCAGTATATCTTTTTTGTTGTTGTTCTTTTTTCTCCCCTTGAGTCCCCACCAGTGCCATCTGACGCCCACCCATGCACCAACCGGGTATGAGACCCTCTCCCCTTCAGCCCCCATGAATTACCCCTCATGGCAGGGGGTTGGGAGACCCTCAACCCACCAGACTGGATCCAGTTCCAGGAAGGTGTTCTCCTAGCAGTGCTAAGGGGAGGCAATCATCATCCTGCAGCGGTGGACTCCTGTGTTTTCTGTTTTTCCTCTCTTGCATAAGTGGGGTATGCAATGACACCAGCGCAGGGAACACGCACACATCTGCACGCACTCCTCCAGATGTCTGACCCATCTCTGCCCCTCTTCCTGCAGCATTGTTGCACTGCCCCCAGCCTCTGCTAGGTCAGTGAGTGTCACTGGTGTCCCTCCCCGATAAGAAGAGCAGTCCCTCGGATGCTTGATCCTTCTCCTCCCTGCCAACCCCTGGTGGCCCGTGCCCATTCCCAAACACAGGTGACCGGTGTAGAGTGAGGTAAGGCGTCCAGCACCTCAGCCTTCAGCGCCACCAGGCCGGCTACAGACAGTATATCAAAAAGAAAATGTTCTGATTATTAATTCAGTATTACTGAGATGTTAATATAGCCCTTTGGGCAGCATCCACTACAGAAAGAGTTATAGTAAGGAATTGTATTGCTTTAGCTTGTTGGAAGCCAGGGATCTGCTATTCAACATAGGTTTTATACCTCAGCTTAGCAAGGCTTTAACTACCTAGCCTACTAGTGTTCTTGCAGACTTGCATTTCTGGTTGCTTTAAATTTGGTGCCTCCCCTCTGGTACTTCTGTTCATGACTGCAGTCCCTGATTCAGCATCTGCAGGGTGTAGGCACTAGAAGACAGAGCTGGTTACGTCCCCTAAGTTCTGCATGCCATGCACTCCCCTCACATGGTGGAGTACACTGGCGAGTGCCCAAGAACTGTGTCTTGTCCTAGTACACTCCCCTTACATAGCAGAGTATACCGGCAGGAGACTAGTACACACTTTGCTCCAGTGGTTAAGGAGCTGTCTAGGATATTGCTGGCACAAGGGCATATAATGCGGTAGAATATTTGGAGACTCCTACCCTTACTGGACGGAGTCCCTGATTCTTGCAGCATTGTTCAACTTTGGTTTCCCATGGTCTCCCAATGTATTGGATTACTGTCCCATAAGCCGCCGGACTGTTCGGCCATTTAAAAATGGCCACGTCTCACTTGTTTCTTTTTGGCCTTCTTCCCCTCGGACTACTGCTTGTCGCACATGCACGATGATGCTCCTCGTCTGCACATGCGCACCTTATACTCCGCCATCTTATGTATGGCTCTAGCTCTATGCGCATGCATGGCAGGGATCACAAGCTGCACATGCGCAATTCCAATGCTGCCATCTTATGAATGGCACTTTGGAACGGAGCGACTTGCTGTCATGCTCGCTCCAGTTTCCAACCCCTTGCATATCCAAATTAAGCAATAATCAACATTATTGTGCAAACAACATACTTAACAGGGAAAGAAAATGATCCCGTCACTTAGCTAGCCTTCTACAGAGTGGGGTTATATAGGCTAGCCCTATAACAGTCTTTGAGAATGTCCCTTAAAGGGGTAGTATTTTTACACTACTGGTGGTGCATAATTACTGCAAACTAAGCAGGAGGCAACTTTAGGCCGACTGTGACTTCTTACTGGTTATAAAGTAGAACCCTTGCTAACCTTCCTCTGTTTAGAGAAATATTTATAACAATTAAGAGGGGAAAACTTCACTTTCCAGGGATTCTAAAGATTTCCCCTTAATATTTTTGGATGTCCAATTCAAGAAACTGCCTGTCTTGCAAGTCTCCCCTACTTCCACATCAAAAGGGGGTCCACTGCCCCAACTGTGAGTGGGATTACCCAGAACATGAAATGGAAACCCAGGATCTTGAAGGATCAGGGTCAAATCTGCCGAGACAAGCATGGCAAGTCGACCCAGCTACGGTTGCCCTCCAGAAGACCACAGCAGTCGTGATGGAAAGCCAACAGACATTCATGCTAAAAGTGCTGGAATGCATAATGGCCATGAACAACACCAACCCACCCACCAACTTGCCATCAAAAGCGGCCCCCTCCAGACATGGTAAGAGAATGAATGTCACCCAGACACAATTGCAATCACATCTCAATAATGTGCATGACGACTCAGAGGACTCTCAAGATGAACTTGACCATCAGGAAGAGGCAGAGTCAGACACCCCCATCAGCAGTGATCACGAATTCGATCAGGAGTCTCATCATGAAGAACCCCCTCCCAACCCGGAGGGTGCCATCATAACATCAAAACTGTTCCCTATAGACAACATAATGGACCTGGTTAAATGGATCTGTACTACACTGGGGTTCAAATTAATGCAACCAGCACCAAAGAGCGAGTTAGACCCTATGCTACAACCCCCCTGCAACAAGAAAACATTTTACCAGTCCGCCCGGCCCTGAATGACCTAATAGTTAAGGAATGGGAATCCTCTGATTCCACGCGACTACCTGAGAAATGTGCATTGGACAGAATGTATCCTCTGCAAGAGGATAAGGCCAAGACTTGGTGCTCGGCACCTAAGATAGACCCCAAAATTGCAGAACTAAACAAGAGAACTGTACTTCCAGCAGTGGGGACAGCCACACTAAAGGATCCAGTGGATAAGAGGATGGATGACCTACTTAAGAAAATATATGAGTTCTCCGGCCAGGCAGTCAGGGTTGCCACTACAGCATTTTATACCTCCAGAGCCCAAATAAGATGGCTGGAGGAGATTGGCAAGAAACTAGTGCCAAAATCACACAAAGCTGAACTATTACAGTATTTACTGATGGCAGCCAAATACTTGGGGGACATGTCCATAGACTCTTTAAAGATCAATACAAGATCTGCAACAGTCTTCAACAGGGCCAGACGAGCCCTATGGTTAAAATTATGGGACGCAGATAATGAGTCCAATGCCAGACTGCACGAGCTACCTTTCCAAGGAGAATGGGTATTTGGAGAAGGCCTACACGAATTTCTAAGAGGAAGAGGCCAAGGCAGAGATACCGATCTTGACAAGGACTCTGGCTATCTGCAGTCACACAGAGTGCATTCATATGGACATAGGAATAGAGGTAACAGAAGGTTCAACAGTAATTTTCGTGACAGAAAGAATACCACCCAAACCAAATTTAACTATCAAAACAATGGGACCCCATCGTACCACTCCAGAGGAGGACACACAAGGGAAAATTTACAAGCCAAAGAGGGAGGAACTCCAGAAGATCAGCCCAATGACTACCCAAGGAACAGAACCCTACCCCAGCAACCAAGCTTATCACAGAGCATAGCCATTGGGGGTCACTTACAACAATTCAGCACAGTATGGGCAAAAACAACATCAGACAAGTGAGTAAACAAAGCCATCACACAGGGGTACGTTATCAAATTCTGGGAAAGACCGGTCAGGGAGAGATGCATAATCTCCCCACTTGCAAGGAGAAAGTGGTCAGCACAACAAGTACAGGACATCTTAAACAAACTGCTAGTCTCAATGGCAATACAGCTAGTCCCACAAGAAGAGACCGGCAAGGGAATCTACTAGATCTTCTTTTTGGTCCCAAAAAATAAAAGCAACCTAAGGTCAGTGTTAGACCTCAAACTAGTCAACAGATACATCATAAGAAAGAAGTTCAAGATGGAAACCATGTGATCCACACTAAGAACAGTCAGAACAGGTGATTTCCTAACATCAATTGACCTCAAGGATGCATATTTGCACATTCCAATGCAACCCACACACAGAAGATACCTACGATTCCAGATACTGGGGCAACACATCCAGTACAGGTCACTACCATTCGGCCTGGCATCCACACCACATGTATTCACAAAGATCTCAGTAGTGCTAGTGGCAAAGCTACAAGAAAAGGGTGTCCATATCATACCATATCTTGACGACTGGCTAATAAGGACAAGGTCCCTACACGAATTTGAGAGGGCCACTGGACAAACACTACAAGCCCTAATGGGCCATGGCTGGGTGATAAACCATGCAAAGAGTTGCCTAACACCCACTCAACATATAGAACATCTGGGGTGGACATAGACTCAAGACGGGGGCTGGTTAGACCAACACAAGCAAGAATAGACAACCTAGTCTCTACGACACAGACACTGATAAAGACACTGGACTCAACTATAGCCCAAATATCTATGGTCTTAGGAAAAATGCCCTCTTGCATAGATCTGATTCCATGGGCAAGATGGCACATGCACCCATTACAAGCATTACTCCTCTCAGAGAACCCAGGGCCCTGCAGTTGCTCCTTAAGTACTAGGATGGTATTCAGTTGCCATAATTTCTGCAGTTCATTGTACAGCTTTACACCTTTTCATGTACTGCAGTAAAATGTTTCCTGCCATGTATTGTTGTAAAATTAAAACAATTAAAATCTTTAACTATAAGCATTACTCCTAAAGTACGGTTTGCCGTCAGAGGAAAACTTGTAACATCGCATTCAAATGACACACAAAGTCAAGAGATCGCTCACATAGTGGACGTACTGGGAGCACCTGAACGGGGCAAACTCTTGAAACCATCACACGATGTCCATAGACACGGATGCCAGTCTATTGGGATGTGGGGCATCGATGGGCCACAAATCAGAGCAGGGCAGATGGTCTTCCACAGAGAAGAGACTCCCAATCAGTATATTGGAAAGGAGAGCAATATGCAATGCACTGAGATCATTCAAAACTCACCTCATTGGGAAGACGGTACTAATACATTCCGACAACAGGGCAGCAGTGGCTTACCTCACCAAGCAGGGAGACACCAAGAGCAAGGGATTACAGAAGGAAACTCATTCAATCATGACTTGGTCACAGAACAACTTGCAACATACCACAGCCATCCATTTATCAGACAAACTGAATATGATGGCAGACTGGCTCAGTAGAGAACAGATCTACCCAGGGGAATTGCAACTCAACCCAGAGGTATTCCAGATGATCCAACACAAATGGGGGAAAATAACAATTGACCTGAAGGCTACCAACAGGAACAAACAGTCAACCAAGTTCTTCTCACTGTTCAAGGAACACCAATCCATGGGAATTGACTCCCTATCAATACCATGGACACACGATTACTCATATGTATTCCCACCATTCCCACTCATACCACAGGTACTGGTGAAGGTCAGACAATCTCAGAGAATAATAATACTGGTCACACCCTACTGGCGATGGAGAGCATGGTTCACGACAGTAATAGCAATGGCAATGGACAACCAAAGATTACCGAAAAGATCGGACATACTAATACAGAGTCCAGTCACACACCCATGCCCAAATGATCTGCAACTCAGTGCCTGGTTCCTGAAAGGGAGAGACTGTTAAACGCCAGATACCACACCTCTGTCATAGACACCATATTACAATCTCAACATAAGATCACAACGGTGACCTGCTCTAGACAATGGAACATATTCATCAGATGGTATAACGACAGATCAATATCTCCCCTAGAAGTATCCATATAGGGGATTTTGTTATATCTACAACAAGGCCTAGATAGAGAACTAGCATCCTCATCACTTTAGGTGCAACTTTCGGATATTGGCGCAGCAGTGGGCAGCATCGAGGGGATACAACCAGGTTCTCACCCAGACATCATATACTTTCTAAAGGTGGCAACCAACATAAGACCCTGCAACAAATCAAGGGTACCACCTTGGGATCTGACACTAGTTCTCAACACCCTCATAAGGCCATTATTCAAACCAATATCAGACATTGACATTTATTGGCTGAGCCTAAAGACAGCCTTTCTGGTAGTGATATGTTCAGCACACTGAAACAGAGAACTCATGGCATTATCATGTAAAGAACCATTCACAGCTTCACTGCATAGGGTGCAACACTATGCACCATACCATCATTTATTCCCAAATTAGACTCTCAATTCCACCTGAGTCAACCCATAGAACTACCACCCTGAGTCAACCCATAGAACTACCTACATTCTACAAAGAGCATACAACAAGCCATGAGAAGACTCTACACTCACTCGACATAAAGAGGTCACTCAGGACCTACATAGAGAGGACAGCCTCAATACGGACAATGGAAAGACTATTTGTCATATCAGCGGGACACAGGAAGGGTGCTCCAACAACAAGAGCTACCTTGGCATCATGGCTGAAGAGGACAATCACAGAGTCCTACAAGTCAAGCAACAAGGTGCCACTGATGGGAATAAAGGCACATTCCACAAGGGCGGTAGCCACATCCTGGGCAGAATGAAATTCAGCAACAGCCCAGGAAATATGTTCAGCTGCCACTTGGTCTACCATCCACACCTTCACCAAACATTACAGACTGGACCCTATTCTTCCAAAGAAAAACTAATTCAGACAGAAAGTCTTACTGACCTCCTCCTGGCCTAACATCTTGAATAATGGCTCCCCCCCACCCTAGGAGATCGGGTACTGCTTTTTAAATCACCCTAAGGTAAGGAGTGGGAGTGCCATGGACATACAGGCAACACAATGGTAGTTTACTCACCTGTTAATGATGATTGTGTTTCTGTATATCCATGACACTCTGGCCCACCCAAGGGGAGCACAGGTGGAGGACACGAGTATACAATAAATATCACCACAAAGTAAGAGTATTAAGTAACAATTGTATGATAGAGAAGTTGTTAAAACAACAGTGGATGTAGTGTAAGGAAATGAAAGTAGTTGTGTTTGATAAATACATTGGTGGTCATAAAAGTAATGTTACACTGTCTGTGCATGCAACTAACAAGATTTTTCACAACTCTGGAAGTTTCAAAACTGAGGATTATGGGATACAGAGGGGGCTTGGTGGTCGATTGAAATCCGATCTTAAGGTCACAAGTGCATCAAGCAGCCTATCAGGCATACATAATCCTAAGGTAAGGAGTGGGAGTACCATGGATATGCAGTACAGTAACACAATCTCCTTTACCAGGTGAGTAAACTACCATTTACAGACATTGGTTAAGCCACATGCCAGCAGTGCAAGAAATTTGATGGGGTTTGCTAGCAGCTGTATGGGGTCTCAGTAATACACACAATGATATGTGTGGTGTGGCTGCAGATCATCAATGACGGAAAAGTCTGGACTTTCTCTGACCCATTTGAGGCTGGCAAATGGGTCTGTATGACTCTGTAACTGCCACAAACTGGAAGCCAAAGTCAACCCTCAGGACATTGGCCCTACTTCAGTGAACACTTGAAATGTCTGGGTAAAGTACTGTTTATTTCCAACTGTTAGGGGATCCTGACAGTATAAACCCACAAAGATGGACCTGCTTATTGACTTTCTCAGCAAATTGTATCTGGAACACTATATGATTGAGTTACTACTGTCTGGGAGGTTTGTCATATGGGGTCACAGACTTAATACATCGTAACTGTCAGGACTGAATGTTGCTTTTATATTTTAAAATGGTCCTACTGATGAATGTTGTGTGCTACTTTATCTTCCACTTACAGCCTGGTTTTCTAGCAATTTAGCAATCTCTTGGAAAATTCTGATTTATTTAATAGTGCTGTATCCTTGTTCTCATTTACAGCCGGTTACAGTTATTCATTTATGCTGTACACATTAATGTTTGAAGTGTATTGGTTGCTGTTCTGTTTGCATAAGTTCATGGCTGAAAATCAGTTTTCAGTTTGGAAGGGCTAATAGTTGTTTGACTTTATTTTAAAAATTGTTACTAATATCAGCTGCCATATTAACTTTATATATGGGAACTTAAGATAACAAGAGTACAATATCCTTTAGCCCTCTGGTAGGGCATGTTCATACAGGAACATCTTTTGGTCATATACAACTTTCAAAATGAATTATGCTGTACAGCTCATGGGCAACATATTCAGCAAAAATAAGGTAACTTGTGTAGTAAACTAAAGTGGAATTCCCCAGCTGTATTATCAAAATGCATTGTATGCACAATACTTCCTGTGAGTAAGGAGCCTCAGATCTTGAGATTATTTGTAATGTTTTGGTCTATTCAATATATGGAACTTGTTAAGTTTATGTACTTGCTGAAAATAATAAAAATAAAGTTTATAAAAGCACAGTGGAAAAAGATACCAAATCACCAGTAAAGGCTTTAATTATAAAGCTGACCTTATAAGTACACTTAACATTGTACAGGCTTACAGGCAAAAAGAACATGGCATCAACATTTCTTTGTTTGAACCAACTTACCACTTCATCAGTATATTCTGCCTTATAAGCTCATTAGTTATCAATCTCTGTCTTGTTCTATGCTTTTAAAATTGATTTCACAATCTCAGGATGGTGCAATTTTCACATAATTTAACAAATTCTTAAATTGTGAAATTATGAACTCCTGAAGATACAATTTACTTAACCAACTAGCTCCCTATTTAACAGTTTCTAACATTCTTCCACAAACTATGCATGCAAACTTTTAATTATCTAGCACTAAAGGTGGCTAGGTTGTAAGCAGAGACATATTTTCAGAAAGTTTCATAAAAATAATTAATTGCTAGATTTTGAGCCCCTATAAGTTCCATGCCCCTCATCTAAATACCATGACACTTGACATCCCTTTAGGGACCCTAACAAAAAATAACCAAGCCACATTTTACCTAGCTGTAATAATAATAGAGTTTTAACCAATGAAAGAATTTTAAAAAAATTCACCTAGCCCTAATTAACTCCTTTCATCCTGTGGTTAAAAAGTATTTTGTAACTCCTTAATTGTTTCAATGGATAAAGTGCATTTTGTTAAACTCCTAACTTCATTCTGTTGGCAATATGCATTTTGTCAAACTACACAAACCTTATTCTGCAAGGAAAAATTATTTTTGTTAAACTACTAACTTCATTTGGTGAACTGAATGCATTTTGTGGACAATTGCGTAAAATTAGTAACTTAATTTTGAGGGCAAAATATTTTTTTTTTCAAACTCTTAAATTCATTCTTTGGCTATTTTTTGTTGTTGTTGTTAAACTTCTAGCTGCATTCTGTGATGTTGTTGCTTTGTGAGTGGCCCACATGGTCATTTGTGAAGCAAGCTATAGATCTGACCCAGTGTGTGCATATGATGATCTAGCTGCTTTGTGACTAGACCACAGAGGCAAAGTCTGCAACACAGCTACAGATCTAGGGCAATGTGTGTGATGATGCAGCTGCTTTACAAATCACACACACACACGCTCCAGGCCTTAATAGTGCAGCCTTGTGTCTCACAATAAACTGCATCTGTGTAATGTTCTTCATGGGATTCAACTTTACCTCTTATACTACTGTATATTATTTATGTATGATGTAAAACATATGTATCAAAACTGGGTTATGCTTTGGCATTCAATTGTTGAAAGGTTTATGGGGATAGTAGCTGGAGTTGGCTAAGTTAGGGTTAAAAAATCCCTAAAATCATATTCCCTTACTTTTTTTTTGCTTTACTAGTAAACCCTAAAATATGTTTTAATGCATGGTTTTCAAAATGAATATTTCATTTATATATATTTTATGCTGTCATGTTATTGCCAGTATGTTAGGGTTAAGTTAGTGTTTGTCTAAATCCCTGTTTCTGAAACTTATAACTTGGATGTCTTAGCTCATAGAACTGTAACATTTGGGGAGCACCTTTTCAGTCTTAGAGGTTAATTACTTTGAAAGTTTGGTGCTAATTGGTTCAAGGGTTCGTTGGTTATTAATTTAGTGAATTTTCATAAAAAATTCCAAAACTTAGATTTTGTTGTTTTATTTATTTTGCTTTTGTTAACCGGGTAAGCACACTAGACAACCAAGTGCCTATTTTTAGGTGCAACTCGGGAGATTACAAGGTACATTCATGAACAACAGGCAACAGGTAAGGTTACATTTAAAGTGCATCAGACAGCAAGGTCAGTACAAGAAAGCAACAGGGTTTTACAACACAGGCAGCAAGTAGGATAACATTAGAGTAGTCTCAGGATAGGCAGGGACCGCCATGTCAGGTAGCAACTCAATAAAACTTGTAGACAGGCAGAGAAGAAACAAGCTAGGGTGGAGGAGGCCCATGTATAGTCTGGAAGTAGGACATTAACTATGCACACACTGGTTGTAGTCGCATAGCACAAAAAATAAAATTAATTCAGTTTCCAAACATACAGGGTTGTTAGATCTCATGCCAGAATAGTGCCCTTTGTTGGTTTAGAAATGTTTTATTTTCAGTTATAAGGTTTTAAAGTTAAAAATAATTAGGTGCATGCATGGTGCACCAAAACAAAACAGCTGAAAAGATAAGATGCTTGCTTTCCAGTTTAAAGTTGATGGGGGTTGCAACTCTATACCAGAAAATCTAGAGAAATACTTAACTCAAAAGGTTGACAATTATATGGTTCATCAGAAGACAGTCTAACGAGATGTCTGAGCTGATTAAAAATTAATTTTGCTACCTATTTCACATTAACAAAAAAAGGGTTTTGTACTATCTGTAGGAAATCATCATGGTTTTCAACAGAGACTGATGCTTTGGTTTTCATCTTCTATTGGACATCACAATGATTTCCTACAAAGGAATGAAAACTGGAGTCTGCCAAGTGTTTGGCAGTGGTGGTTACCCCAGCCTGTCATTGATATGTCAGTTTCATAGATTATGAAAAATGTTTCAGTTCAGCCATGGGCAAGCAACATAGCTCATTCTTCCCCTCACCCCCCTCAGCCCTCCCCAATGCCTCTGTCTTGTGGAGTTCCACAGGGCTCGATCCTGTAACCAATGTTGTTCGCAGTGTATATGCTGCCCCTGGGCAAGATCATTCGACAATACAGTGTGGAGTTTCACTGTTATGCAGATGGTACCCAACTGTATTTGTCATTTACTGCCAGAACATCAGGAGCGGTGGATGTGCATAACATCTGTCTGACTAAAATCAATAACTGGATGGCTCCCAGCTGGCTGAGACTCAACCAGGCCAAGACGGAGGCACTGGTGATTGAGCCTGGTCGTGGGCATGATGGGTTGCTGTCCAGGGTTGATTCTGGTCTTGTTCTGGGTTCTACTTCATTGACAGCTTCCCTAAGGGTGTGAAATCTGGGCATGATCCTTAACAGGAGGTTGACCTTTGAAGATCAGGTGTCATCTGTTGTCAGTAGTAGTTTTTACCATCTATGGAACATTGCCCGGATTAAGGCCCTCATTCCACCCGAGGACCTGCCGACTCTAGTGCATGCCTTTGTTTGCTCTAGACTAGACTACTGCAATGCTCTTTACTTCAGGGTCATGGGGGGGACCCTCCACAGGCTGCAGCTGGTGCAGAATGCTGCAGCTCAGCTGCTGACTGGCCTTTCTAGGTTTAGTCATGTGGCCCCTGTTTTGCGCTCTCTACACTGGCTGCCAGTCAGGTGGAGGGTCCTTTTCAAGATGGGGCTTCTCACCTATAAAGCTCTAAATGGACTGGGCCCTGGTTACCTGTTAGAGCTTCTGACACCAGTGACCTCTGACCACTCCCTCTGTGCCGCTTCGAGGGACCTCCTGGCTGTTCCAAGATATGGCTCAAGACCTCAGGAGATCGTGCTTTTATCATTTCTGGGCTGTTCTTGTGGAACACATTACCATCTGCAGTCTGGGAGGCTCCTTCAGTTGAAGTGTTTAAGCGGAGGTTGAAAGCATACCTTTTCAGCCTGGCTTTTAATGAATTCTGAATTTTAACATATCGTTTGGTCCCTATTTATGATATTTTATTAGCATTTAGTGTTTTATATTTTAGTTATCTTATATTGTACTGATGTTATTTGATATTTATGATTGTACGTTTATTCTATTTTTCTGTGAGGCACCCAGAGCCTGCGGGAATAGGTGCCATACAGATAAAACTTGCCTTGCCTCTATTGCCCATGCCCCATTCTCCACCCCACTGTCCCTAAATAAAGAATGTAGATGATCCCACAGTGACCCCAGTTGCCTGTGTGTCCATTGATTTTCATGATCTGTTCTGTAAAAATAAATATATACTCACCACCCTTAATCCCACTGTGGTGATAAATTTGCCACCTTCCTCCCCTCACCACAGCCTCTACGTAAACAAAAATTAGCTGATCCCATGGTGGGCAACTGGTACAGCCCTCCTGCCACCAAGGCCAGTTGCATTATACCTGCAAAAAAAAAACTCACCAAACTACTGGCACACATGCCACCCTCCTCCCCACCCAGTATTACCTGTTCTTTGGTGTTACTCTGGGAAAAGTTCCTCAGGATCCCCCAATGTAATCCTCTCTCACTGACTGAATATAACTGCTGCACCAAAAAGCATAAGTTGCACCATGCACTTAGTCCAGGAGTCTGCACATTGGCCATGATTCAGTACAGTATGGGTCTCATATGCCAAATTCGCATAGTCCACCTGCGCTGCTCTGCACCTCTGCACCAGGATGCACCAGTTGGCATTCATTACCACTCATTACCTGTCTGTGCCCTGCTCTGTCCATATGCAGTCACACAGTGGAGGATCATGGTAATGTGTGGGTGGAGCACTGGATGCCAGTGAGCATCCAATAGGGTTACCAGCCCAAGTCTCATAGTGGATCCTCACCAGCACATGAGCAGGGAGTCCTAGGATGGTGCACACCTTCCAGTGCATGACCAGTGGGCATTTGCCCAAATAACCACCACCACCCCCCCTCCCATGTGGCCCAGCAGGCTGTGGCTGCTGTGTACAGGGGAGCCCCTGGACACAGTGCTTTGCCATCGACTTGTGAGTAGACATGTAATGAGTATATCAGGTTCCCCCCATGGACAAGTTGCAGCCCTGGAAATACACACAGTTCCATTGAGTATGGGCACAGCATGGGGCAAATGCCTTGGCATGCCCCCTGCACCTGGCAAGTAGCTGCTTGGGTGGCCAGGGGATCCCTGTGCGCAACTGGCATGTACTCCATTTGTGAATGCTGTTGGGGGTCCACTGCATGGCACCTTGTCAGGCAACATTTCACTTTCCAAGGTGAAATTCAGCTTTTAGAGGTGAAATTTCGCTTTCCAAGGTGAAATTCGGCTTTTAGAGGTGACATTTCACCTTACAAGATGAAATTTCACCATTCTGCAGGTGAAATTTTGCTTTCCACAGGTGAAATTTCACCTTGGCGAAATCAGGCTAACACAGTAGAAATTCACAGATTACTCCATGCAGCGAAATCGGCCATTTCATCGCAACTTCGCTGGCAAATTTTAAATTCACTGCATCTCTAGTTGTCATGTCCCACCTCCAGAAGAGGCCATCAGCCTGTGTCAAACCCCTCCCTGGTGACATTTGTTTGATAAATGGAAGCAGTTGTGGCAACAGTGGGGAGTTTGCCACTGGGACCCCTCTTGAACCAAAATCTGTTGCAGGGTCCTTGGTTCACCAGGCTTCAGTACAAACTGCCATCTGCCTCTCACAGGCTCTTTGAAAATTGAGCCCCATGTGTCTCATTCTACCACTCCCTCAGAAACACTAAAGTATTACCCTTAATTCTTTGCAAATAACTTTGATAATGCACCAATTAGGGTACTTTAATGCCACAAAAGTAGGGAAATGTGTTTTTTGGGTTTCCAATGTTAACTTCCCACCCCCACCCCAAAGCAGCGAAAAAGAAAAAACATCAGGGTTTTGTGTCTCTGGAGTCTTGGTGAATCAGTGTTGGGGTCTTTCTAGGGGTTGCCAACCCTAATGGTCCCCCTCCCTCCAGTCCGTAGCCTGTAGTCCAAAGCATAAGAAACATCTCCAAGCCAGTGCCTCATAGTGATACACTCTTCAAAGGTAAAGAATTTGTTGTAGCTTTCTTCATGGAGATCATGTGTGATGTTGTTTGCTCAGGTAATGGGGTGGGCATTATGGTTGACAACCCCAAGGAAGACCCCACTGCTGATTCACCAAGACTCCGGAGATGCAAAACCCATATGTTTTTTTCCTTTTCCTGCTTGGGGGGGGAGTTAGGGTTGGAAAAACTAGCTCCACATTTCCCTACTTTTGTGGCATTACGTTACCCTAACTGGTGCATTAATGAAGTTTTTTGCAAAGAATTTCATTTCTTTGTGAGACAGTGGAATCATCTGCATGAACAGATGCAGATGTTCTGTGCCAATGAAAGACTCCATCCACCTACAGAAGTGTAGCGTCTTTGTGGGCCCCTCCAGTTCTATGCAATGACTGATGTAAAGAATTCATGGGACTGTCTGGTGAGCCGCTGCTACAGATGCACAGGTCAAAGAGTGCATCTGTCAGCAATGCACAGGGTGCTCTGCTACCAAAGGGAGGATATGTGCAGGGCCCTATGCCAAGATGACAGTTGTCTTCACTATATGGTCACTGGGCCCATGTGGACAACCCTGCACCTTTCATTCCTTGGCTGGAGAGATGTTGCACAACAGTGCTTTCCCCATGCTTACACCATCCAGCTGGGTCACGGATCTCACCAGTGAACTCAGCTCACCAGCACAGGATCATAAAGCATACTCGCTGGGGCCAAGACTGGCATGACACACAAAGATTGTTAACAATTTTTTTTTTTAATTTTGACCCAAAATTGTCAAGATACTTGCTTTATGATTCACCTAATAAACATAACATGTACTATTTATAGTATATTGGACAAAATGTCATTTCATACCGGAAGTCCAAAAACACATCTGGTCCAAGATTTAAAACATGACACATGTCATGTTTATTAGGTGGTGTGGAAAAATGGCTATGTTGAAAGTTCTGAGTCAAAATATTTTAAATAAGTGAAGCTATGAGTGAATGTTGAAATACTGCAATGTTCACTCATAACCTGGACAATGTACCATATTTGCACACCAAATTTTCAGCTTAGCCTTCTTATTACACCACCTCATGAACCTGGTAGGTGAAAATGTTCAAATCCCCACCTAAACATCTTTCCATGCCACCAAAGTGTAATTCTGCGCCAGGTGTGAAAACACATTTTGGCCAGGATTTGAAAAATGACAGCTGTCATGTTCATGAGGTGATATGAAAAAATGGCTATGTTAAAAATTTGGGGTCAAAATATTTAACATTACCAAAGTTATGAGCGTGCATAGAAAAATTTCAAGGTACACATATAACGTTGATATTTTTTCATATTTTGACCCCAAATTTTCAACGTATCCTTCTTATGACCCCACTTCATGAACAAGCATGGTGAAAATTTTCAAATCCCACTCAAAAGATGATTTCACCAAGTGACCATGAACTCACATTACAGGCGTGATTTGCATAATTCCACCACCATTGGTCCTGAAGTGGGATCCCAAAAAGGCCATGTTGAAAATTTGGGGTCAAAAGATGCAAAAATGGCAAACGTATGCATCAAAGTTCAAAATCCCTTTGAAATACATTGAACAGAACTTACTGTACCTTAATTTGTCATATTGCAGTCTGCAATTCCAGCAGCAAGACATGTCTTCAATCAGAGAGTAGCTCTTCATCCTCAGATGTGTTCAGGTGAGTGAGGGTGTGTGGGGGGTGCAGGGATGTGGGTGCTCAGTGGGAGGTCGGGGTGGACGAATCGGATCAGAGCAGGACCGTTTTCTTTTTTGCAGGTTTCACAGAAAAAAATGAGGGAGGGGTTTCTTTATTACAGGTATAACATTACTGTGGGGACAGCAATTGAGGGGTGAGGGGTGCCACTAGACACCAGGGAAAAAACATACATAAGAGAATGGTGATTGGAGGGTGGGGGGTACCACTAGACACCAGGTAAACATTATGTGCATGAGGGAATGGCAATCAGAGGGTGGGGGGCACCACTAGACACCAGAAAAACATTATATGAATGAGGGGAAGGGGATTGTAGGGTGGGGGGGCACTTCTAGACACCAGAAAAACATTATATGAAGGAGGGAACAGCAATCAGAGGGTAGGGGCACCACTAGGCACCATGGAAACATAATATGCAGGAGAAGACAGTGATCAGAGGGTGGAGGGCACCACTGGACACCAAGGAAGTGGTGGCTCACTGCGCTCACATCAGCCTGCAGAACTCAAGGAGTCCCACTGTTCTCATACAGAGAACGTGGGTCAAATCACTCCTCTCGCTAAGCTGGGCACCCTGCATTTTGGGGTGTTCACTAAACATATTTGTGGCAAGTTTAAAAAAACGAAACAAAATTATTGTTATGCATTTTCAATATTTATGCATTTAATATGACAAAATGGCAGGCGACAGGATCAGTATTTTTTCAGGACGAGAGGTAAATCATGGAACAAAGCAGCTGCGATTTTTTTTTTACCATGTGAGAGATAAATCATGAAAATAGCAATTGAAACTTTTTTTTTACTGTTTGAGCAGGATGTTATCGCTAAAATCATTATAATTCTGAAACCATATAATATTTTATCATGAAACCTTCCAAGGCACCTCCTTAGCATGGGCCCCTTCAGCCCTGAAAATGTCATGAAAAAATAACACACCATCTAGGTTTTAGGTGAGATCAAAAAATACCCATACCCAGTGTTAAGTATAGGTAAACCAAACATTTTTTATTTTCGTGATCTGTATGTCAAAAACCGATGCCGTCATGAAACATTTCACATCTTGAAACACTCACAGCCTGACCATGCATGCCAAAGTTTGGGCTAATTTGGTAAATGACTCTAAAGTTATTAAGGTGAAAAAACTAGTGTTTAACATTAAACAGCCTGCTCAACCCCCAGCTTGAGGGGTGACCTTCAAGGTTTCTTTCATGTAGAACATAGACACTAACTACATACCTTTGCACAGCACATACACTTTGAAAACCATTGCGCAGCATGTAGACTTTAAAATCAGTTTCCACATGTGTAGCTTTTCAAAACCTTTGTGAATATGGAGCAGTGGCTGGGGGGGGGACTCAAGCATATGAAGGACTGCTCTCTTCCTCTGTGAGGGGTGTTTGTAGAGCCCGGTAAATACCTAACACTTAGTGATGACTAGGGGAAAGGCAGCTCAGTCCACCAGCACAGGGAGCATGGCAGTTGTTGGTGCATGTCACACAGGAGCATGTGATATGCATCATCATGACATTATAAACAGCACTTCCCGGGGGGGGGACTCCTGACCAAAAAGATGATGCCAGACACCCGCAGTCCCCGCATCTGACTCTGTAGGCTAAGCCAGCTGAACTGCTTCTGATTTAGTGACAGAGGTTAAATAACTCCATTGGCCATGTCAGCAAGCATAACACTGGGGGAAGAAGCCAGCAGATAAGTCTTGGAGGATGTCAGTGTGACAGAACTTGGTGTCCTGTGGATGGGGGCCACTTAGAAGGGGAGAAATAAATGAACAAAAAAACAAAACAATGTGACGGGTTTCTGTGCGAATGTTTTATGAAAACTATCTTGTACAAAGTAGATTCTGATAACTATCAAGCAGCAAGTAGATTTTGAAAACCATCTTAGAGCATGTAGATCTTAAAAAGTATAGTGCAGCATAAATATTTTTAAAATTATCATGTAGGTGCTCAATGCAGCATAGAGGTATTTATGATATCTAATTATTAGCTGGCCCATCTGCACAGTGGCAGTGCTACCACTCGCAATGCCAGCAACCTGGGTCCAGAAGTAAGTCAAGGTTATCATGGGTCAGCCAAGGGAGGAGGATCAAGTATTGCAGAGGATGCTGTAATCCAGGAAGGGAGGGAGGGAGCGAGGGTGCCTCTGCTGTAATATTGCCACTTAAGTGACCATGGGTTGCAGTGCAGCAGAGGCATGTAGGAGGGCTTGTGTGCACCATGCTGCTGTGTGTGTGCATACTTGATCACCACATACATCGAGGACCAAAGGAGGATACCAAGAAAAGGACTGACCATGGATCCTGATGTGACAGAACCCTACAGTACATACATGCCTGCATGTGTCCATCATACTCATCACCTGACAAAACCAGATAGTTGGGGGTACATCCCTCTGCCCCTGGCTCTACCAGTGGGGGCAAACCATGACTCTGTGCAGGGGCTGGTGAAATGTTGTAGAAACAAGCTGATTCAGCCTGTGCCTTAAATTCAATGAGAGAACTGGAGACCACAGTGGGGTGTAAAATGTAAGCAAAAAAAAAATCTAATTACTAATTAATCAAAAAAACAAACCTGTGTGTCTCACTGTACCCCTCCCTCACAAAATCTAATGTGTAACCTTTAACATTTCAGTATTTTTTTTTTTTGCATATCTTTTTACTTTCCTCCTATGTGCCTGCTGTCATCCTCTCCTTCGGGCAGCCAACTCCTGCCATTACCTCCAGCTGACCCGCCATCCAGCTGCTCTATTTCCTCACTGTTCTGGTCATATCCCTTTGCTGAGGGGGCCCCATTACCCACCAGGGCTTTGGGAGGGGAGACTGGAGTGCTTGTAATACTTCCTTGCTTCAATATAGGGAGTGGAAATGCAGTCTGGAGGCATCACAGCTGGAAGGCGTGGGGAGGCGGTGCCACCATCATCTGGACAGCATGCATGTAGTTTCACACTTTTCTCATTCCTCCTTGCTGTGCCAAGCTTGCAGTGCCTCTGATCTCCACCAGGGGCTGCTACTGAGCGAGGCTACCCACCCAACCCACCCCAGGAGAGGAGAGCAGTCCTCCAGATGCTAAATCCTCTCCTTCCCCTGCCTGCCCCCTGAGTCTGTTCCCAAACCCAGGTCACTGGCATGATTTGAGGAAAGGTGTCCAGCACCTCAGTTCTCTGCACCACTGGACTGGCCACATTTCAGTATTTAATTAATTTTCTTACCTTGACATTTTTGTTACTGTAGAACTTACACACTAAAACCTTTGTACAGCACATACACAAAAACTACCCTGCAACATATAGATTTTGAAAAGCATTGCACAGCATGAAGATTTTCAAAACCTTTGTGATGGATTTCTGTGCAAATGTTTTGTGAAAACCATCATGCAGAATGAAGATTTTGATAAAGTATCATGCAGCATGGATATTTTCAAAATATTTGTGCAACATGTAGATTTTCGAAAAATATTTGAAGGATTGTTGTATGAACATTTTGTTTTTAAATTAAATATATCTAATTCCTAATAGTTTCATTAAAAAATACATTGTGTGCTTCATTCTGAGCCTCCCTAGTAAACTCAAAAGGGTCACCCTTAACTTGCAAGCATTTAAAAAGTTTTATAACATGGGCACCTTAAAACGTGCAAGGTCATTGGTGGACTGACTGTGCATGGTCATACATTAATCTCTTATATCCACAGCTAGAGTGAGTAGGTCTTCGCTGAAATCCCTACTCACATCTAGCTGTAAGGTATATGGATTGCGTAGTCAGAAATTGTTAATGTGTGGGGAATCCCTCCCCTGTGTAGCTGAACTGCCAAACTCTGTCCCCTCTTGAACCGAGTCGATGGATGTTCTCTGTGGCAACAGTTGTGGGTTGCTCCATCCCCAGCTGTGGCTTCCAGCATACTGCTGTGGTCACTGCGGAGACCAGGAAGCAGGTTTCACCCCACCACCCACCCCAGATGGTTCATGGAGGAGGGAACAGTCACAGAATGGGAGTGGCAGTGGCAACAGGTGCAGATCAAGTGGCCGACAGTAGCGGGTCCCAGACCAGGGGATAGGGGAGTGGGCAGCAGGCAGCAGTGTGGAGAGTGACTTAAGTGAGGGACAGAGTTGCTGCATTTCCAAAGCCGTGAGTAGCGGGCCTGGACCGGGGGACAGGGGAGTGGGTAGCAGTGCAGAGAGCGATGGCTTCCGAGAAGCAGTTGGGGGGAGCAGTAGCAGAGTTTTCAGCATATGTGTGTTCTGTAGATTAAAAAATCTAACTTTATGAAACATGTATCAGGCTTGATTACTGTAACACAGAAAAGTGTAGAAAACAGAAAACGCAGCATTTGTTACAGAGGGACTGCTTTACTTTGTTGCAGGATACCGAAGTCACAGACAAAATTTTCTTGTTTTCCAACTAAATAATGTAGTATTTTCAGACTTTTTGTAGCCCATGTTATAACTTCAATAACCCATTCCAAGGTGTATAGTTACTGGGGATTAATCAACACCCTTGGTGATGTGAGGACACTCTGGCTTTGCCCTCGTGCCTCACAACTCACCCAGGATGTTGATTAATCCCCAGTAATCACACACCCTGTCGTGGGTTATTGCTTACATGTTATCTTAACATTTGTGTTCATATAGAATTTTAACATGAGAAAAATGGAGCCTATATGTCATCAGCATGTTATTTCCACTTTTTCTATGTCACAGTGGTATACTTTACGTAATGAAAGGGCAGCTCTCACAACACCGAAGGACATCACAATATACTTATTCTTTTCTCATGTTTGTCTTGATGTCATCATGCACTGTTGATATCATAACCAATTGATGTAATTATTATGATGTTGCAAGCAAAAGATACCATATGTCAAATTCCTGTTTGAAGCAGCCAATTTTTGGGTTTCATCTAACCATTGCTCCACTCATCTGGACCTGCTTTCTACAGATTGTGCTCCAGTTAGTTATTACTGCATTTTTATCTGTAATGAACTGAGTATTGGGAATTATTATAATGCATACATAACAGCTTGGTCCTAATTTACATAGGCATTCTTTAACAAACTCCATTATGGAGCATTAATAGTACTGTCTGTGCATTGTTGTTTTAAACCATTTTCTTTGTAATATTAAGCTGTGTTGTTATTGTACTGCAGTTTTCTCTTTTGTACTGAATTGTACTTCTTTGTGCTTTCTACATTTTTGCGCACTGTGTCATTTTTATTTGGATGGCCCCCTCCACTGCATCATCAAAAGCCTACAATATGAGGGTGCCCATGGTAGTGATGTTTGTATTTGATAAAGGATTTTCATTTCCATAACATGTCAGGCATTGTGCTGGCATCCAGTTAGAATGATGTCATCGTGCACCATTGAGGATATCATAATATGCTGATGTTGAAATTATCATGCTGTTGGAGGCAAAATATTATGATTTCATATGTAGAAATGGAACAGGAGCAGATGATGACCAGAGGAGAAAAATCTAGATTTTAGAAAAAATGCCCTTGGTATATAAAATGTAAGGGGAGCTTGTCAGAGCCTAATGACTTTAAGAGATGAATTCTATCTGCAGCAATAAAAGCCAAGAGACAGCTCTTGTTGAAATATAGAGATACCCTCCTCCACCCATCTCACACAATGTTGGTGAGCAGCATGAAAGAATGCCTAGATAGATTTGTATTTAGCTTCTCTAAATAAATAAATAAATAATTACACATAAGTAAATGCCTCAAATGGGGATCTGGTGAATATTCAATGGTAATAAAGTATGGGCACCTATTCAAATTGAGCATGGTTAACAAACACAGTATCATTTCAGACTCGTTATTTGATCTACTGTATCTCAACAATGGATGTGCACACAGGATAAAGTAGCTAGAAAGGAATTCTGTAACCCACAAGTGAACTTCCCCTGACATCAAGGCCAAGTAGGGACACAGCTGTATGTTGTATCTGTTTTACTACTCAGTATTCGCTTGTATAAGGAGTCGGTGAAGCATGCAGTGGCAACTTTGCAATGTATTTATCCTTGATTTTCTTTAGATTAGATGATTATTTTGCTATTTTTTTGTCCCTTGGATCAGAGTTAAAATCTCAATTAAAAAAATTACTTAGAAAAGAAATGTGATTATAAAAGGCATGATGATGAGCAATCTAGAATTAAACCAGTTCCCCTCTTCCTTCTTCAAGTGCTTCCAATGTCCCTATGCAGGAAAGATGTGATACATCCTGAAATGTAAATTTGAGTTTCCCCCCAAAATATGTGTTTGCATTCCCTCCCCAATTCCTCAAAGTCCCCCACCCTCCTGTTGTCACTAGTGGCTACTGAAAACAGTATCAAGAGGATTGCTAGGGCAGGGAGCTAGACATCATTGTCCACCTGGGGACAAATTACCTGGCAAGGGACCGGGTAGGGGTACTGCATGATAATTTCAGGGAACCAGAAAGGGACCTCAAGCAGGTGCTATGCACTGTGACTTTTGTTAAGGTGTTACCTGCGTAAAGCCAGAGAGAGGGTACTCCACACAAGGGCATTTGGTTGAAGGTACAGTATGTATCACAGTGTTGTAGCAAGCCAAGACTGTGGGGGAACCCTCGGAAATTAGACTCCAGGCAAGCAAAATTAAATGAAACAAATAGTTGCTTTACTTCAGCATGAAACTAGGGTTCAAAAGCAGCTTACTTTGGCAAAGCAAAAAACAAAACAAAATGCTTTCAGTTTAACTTCATTCAGCTTTTCTGGTTCACAGCTGCACTGCTCTCTCTCTCTGTCCATCTCAAACCCCAAATCCTCCCTCTGGCACTGTCGAGTTTCATTTGTACACATCCCAGGTGAAGATCATTTTTGCTCTTTACCCACAGGGATTTTTAGACCTGCATATAACCAATGCATATGGCCTTTAAAAGATCAGGCTAGAAATCAACTTGGCTGGGTTTCAATTCACTGTGTTCTCCTGCTAGTATCTTAGTAAAGAGTGGGTCCCGGATGAAGGTTGTATAGACTCCTGTGCATACCCTTCCCCTCAGAACTGTGCCTGTGGCACAGTCAGTACAGGCTACCATTAAGCTGCCCATGAGGGAGAAAAAAAATCAGCATTATTATGCAGGGAACCCATCCTGTGGCACACCTGAAATGAAAATGGCTAGAGAGTCTGGTGCCACTGGGTAACTCGGGAAGTAGTGTCCCACATGACATGTAACCATTTGAGGGGTATGTGGTCAGTGACCAAGATGAAGCATCTTCCCAATAAACAATAACTCAGGACTGCTACTGTCCACTTTATTGCCAGACACTCTTTCTCTAGTGTTGCATAATGTTGTTCCCTTGGAAGCAATTTTCTGGACAAAGAGAGGATGGGGTGAATCCTGTCATCAAATTCTTGTGACAAGAGTGCCACCAAACTATACTTCTGAGGTGTCTGTGTACAAAATGACTGTACAGATGACATCTAGACTTTGCAATACACTTTTGATAGTTTGGAAGGTCTTCTGACACTTTGAAAACCACCAAACCTTATTTGGAGCAGACTTTTTAATTAAGTCAGTCAGTGGGGCAGCAAGCACAATATAGCCTTGAGGTTAGAGTAACGAGCTGTGAATGAAATTAGTATATCCAGCATAGAAAGATAGAAACATAGACTTTGACGGCAAATAAGGACCACTTGGCCCACCTAGTCTGCCCATTTCCCTACCTAGAGGATAAGCTGCAGATCCTATTTAACCAACAGCCTATTTCTTCCTACCCACCACAAAAATTGCCTTATGTCTGTCCCATGCATTCTTGAATTGTCCCACAGTTTTAGACCCCACAACCTCCTCAGGAAGGCTGTTCCATGCATCCACTACCCTCTCTGTGAAAAAATACTTCCACACATTGCCCCTGAGCAGTCCCCGTCCCCGTCTATCTTCAAATTGTGTCCCCTTGTTCTTGCACATCTCTTTTTCTGAAAGATGCTACCCTCTTGGACGTTGTTGATTCCACTGAGGTACTTAAAATGTTTCTATCATGTCCCCCTCTCCTCCTTTCCCCAAGGGTATACATATTAAGCTCCTTTAGCCTCTCCTCGTATGGCTTCTCTTGCAGACCCTGCACCATTTTAGTTGCCCTCCTCTGAACTGCCTCCATCCTGTCTATGTCCTTGCGGAGATGGGGTCTCCAGAACTGGATGCAGTACTCCAGATGGGGTCTCACCAACTGTCTGTACAGAGGGATAACAACTTCCTGTTTTCTGCTGGTGATGCCTCTCCCTATACATCCCAGTATCCCCCCAGCCCTCCCTACTGCCTTCTCACATTGCTTGCCAACCTTAAGGTCATCTGATATTTTTTTTTATTTTTTACCAATTATTCTACCAGGTGAGACACACTAAGCTCAAAAGCTTGTTTGCAGGTGCAATCTGGGAGCACGAGGAAGTTAAGTGACTTGCTCAGGGTCACACAGTATGCACCTAGGGGGCTGTGGGATTCAAACCCAGGTCTCCAGATTTGCAGCTCAGAGCCTTAACCCACTGCGCCATACTACTGATATGATCACCCCCAGGTCCCTTTCCATTTTTGTTGTTGTTACTACCTCCCCCCCATTGTGTAATCTTCCCCTGGGTTTTTGTTTCCCAGGTGCATTACTTTTTGCACTTCTTTGCATTGAATCCAAGCTGCCATACTTCTGACCATTCATCCAACCTTGCCAAGTCTCTTCTCATCCTTTCCACACCTTCTTTTGTATCAACCCTGTTGCAGATCTTTGTGTCATCTGCAAAGAGGCATACTTTTCCCTCCAGTCCCTCTGCAATGTCACTTATAAAGACATTAAAAAGGACTGGACCCAGTACTGAACCCTACAGTACCCCGCTAGTAACCCCTCTTTCTTCAGAGTGGACTCCATTTACAATTACCTTCTGTGTCCTGTTGTTCAGCCAATGTTTTACCAGGCTACCACCCTGGGACCCACTCCAAGGCTGGTTAATTTGACTACTAATCTTTTGTGTGGGACTGTGTCAAATGCCTTGCTAAAGTCTAGGTAGGCCATGTCCACAGCCCCTCCCTGGTCTACTACTTTGGTCACCCAGTCAAAGAAATCAATTAGATTCATCCGACATGACCTTCCTGCTGTGAACCCATGCTGCCTTGGGTCCTGTGCCCTGCTGGCCTCTAGGTACTGAACAATTCTTTCCTTCAGAAGTGATTCCATCACTTTCCCTACCACAGAGGTCAAATTGACAGGTCTGTAGTTTCCTGCCTCTGTCTTGCTCCCACTTTTGTGAAAGGGAATCACATCAGCCTTCTTCCAGTCCTCAGGTACCACACCATCCTCCCATGATTTGTTATAAAGGGTAGTCAGTGGTGTCACTAGTTCTCTGCTTAATTCTTTTAGAATTCTGGGGTGAATTCTATCTGGCCCCCTTGCCTTGTCCACCTTCAGTTTTAGGAGTTCTTTCAGAACCCTTTCTTCTGTGAAAGGACTGGGATCGACCCCCCTCTCCAGAGTGCTTCTGTTAATTGGATTAGGCACCTCCCCCACTTCCTCTTTTGTGAATACTGAACAGAAGTATTCATTCAGTATCCCTGCTTTTTCACTGTCACTCTCTGCCCACCCACCATCCATTCTATTCAGCCTTACTATCCCTTTCTTTGTCTTTCTATGCTCCCTGATATACCTATAAAAGGTTTTAGCAACCTTCTTAACCGAGTTGGCTATGTTTTCCTCAGTTTGTGCCTTTGCTATTCTGACTACCCTCCCTGCTTCCTTCTGCCTTAACTGGTACAGTTCTCTGTCCTGCTCCTTCTGTGTTTCCTTATACTTCCTAAATGTTATCTTTTTCTCCTTAACCTTCACTGCCACTCCTTTTGAGAACCATAGTGGCTTTTTCTTTCATTTTGATTTGTTTATTTGCTTCACACAAAGGCTTGTTGCCTCTGTGATGGTAGTTTTGATATTTATCCATTGTTGCTCCACCCCTCCTTCTAGCCTGTTTGCTAGTGCCTTTCTAAGGCACTCTTCCATCTTGGCAAAGTCAGCCCTCCTGCAGTCCAGAACCCTCACTTTTGTATGGCTTGACTCTGTAGCTGAGTTTATCATGAACCACACTGTTTAGTGGTCACTTGTTCCCAAATGACTACCCACTTCTAGATCTGAGATCCTCTCACTGTCCCCATTTGAGAGTATGAGGTCTAAGACTGCTCCCTCATGAGTAGGTTCCAAAACTAGCTGTCTGAGGCATGCCACCTGAAGGCATCAAGAATGGCCCTGCTTTTGGATGTGGCTGCAGCAAAAGTGCTCCAGTTAATATCTGGCATATTAAGGTCCCCCATCAACAGTATCTCCCCTTTCTCTGCCATCCTAAGTATGCCTTCTATCATATCCTTATCCATTCCCTCCCCCTGACATGGGGGTCTGTATACAACCCCTGTGTGGATTGTGGTGCCATTTCCAGTCTCTAAGGAGACCCACAGTGCCTCCTCTGCTCCCTGTTTACTCTTTTGGTCAGTTGCTTTTATCCCTTCCCTTACATAGAGGGCCACTTCCCCCCCGCTGCCCTCCCTGTCTCTCCTGTAGGTCTGTACCCTGGTATGTTAACATCCCAGTCATGGTTCTCTGTGTACCATGTTTCTGTGACTGCTATGATATCCAGGCATCCCTCTTCCATCAAGGCCACCAGTTCAGGGAGCTTGTTGCCCAGACTATGGGCATTGGTACTCATTACCCTCCATTTCTTGATGGCCTTACCCATTTTTGCCTCATCCCTGTCCTTATTGCATTTGTCACTTTCTCCATTTACCCCTGTGCTTCTCCCTATTGACATCTCTATGTTGGTGTCTACTTCACTTAGTACCCTGATTTTTTTGGGGGGGCTAGGATTTCCACCTCTTTTCAGTGCCTCCCCTTGGCTAGTTTAAATGCTTGCCAATGAAGTATTTAAACCTATCACCTAGGATCCTGGTTCCCCTCCTGGACAGATGCAGACCATCACGCCAGTATAGGCCTGCATCCATCCAGGTGGACCCCCAGTTCCCCATGAAGCCAAATCCCTGAGCTCTGCACCAGTTTTTCAACTACTGATTGAATCAAATGGTGTGGAGCACCATAGCCTCATCCGTGACATAGACAGGCAGCACCTCTAAGAAGATTACCGTGTGTGCTATTTGTCTAAGGCCCCTTCCCATCTCCACAAACACTTCCTGCACTGCTCTGATCCCTTTCTTAGCCAGGTCATTTGTCCCTAGGTGGACAATGACATCCAGCTCCCTCCCCTGTGCAGCTGCTCCTGTGATCCTGAGGATTCTCTCCCTGTCCCTCCAAGTCATGGTGCCAGGCAGGCACCTTACATCCCTCTCCCCTTCCTCCCCCAGTTCTACCTTCCTAACAATGGAGTCCCCCACCAGGAGTTGTTTCTTCCCTGTGGGGTCCCATGCCACCCTCCTGTGGGTCTCCTTTGTGGAGGTTCCCAGCATCCTCCTTGGTCTCTACTGTGGGTGCCTCCTTAGAGGAACCACACTTTTCCAGAATGGCATTGAAATTGTGGAGAGGTACAACTGGAGGGATGCGCCTCTGTTCCACCACCCTCACCTTCCCTGTGGTCCAACCACTCCTCTTTCTTGGCAACTTCTGAGGCAATGGCAGTGACCCTGGTGATCCCTGGGTGGGAGAGGAGGTCCCACAAATCCTGGCCAACTCAGCCTGGAGATGAGCAACCTCCTCCCTCAGCCCAGAGAGGTGCCTGCAGGTGGGACAACACTGCATCCTCCAGAATGTCTCCCGGAAGACTGCTGCTCCACAGCCACTGCACTGCACCACTCCCATCATGTCTTTTGTCTGGCCCCCTAACTGTTGTTTGGAATACTTACTCTTTCCTCTGTTTGTTTATTTTCTTTTTTTTTCTTCCCCTACTTACTTACTGCCTCTGTGCCCTTTTAGCTCCTGATCTTCCTGTTCTAAGACAAGAAGTTCCTCTATTTCTCAGTAGTCTCCTTATTTGCTCAGAGTCAGACCTCCAGCAGCTAGGGGGGAACGGAGAGCTACTCTTGCCCTTCTAGGATGGTGAGTTTTTGGTGGCTCTGTGATCACTCACTTCCTGCTCCCAAACAGGAAGTTCCTGTTGTCAGTTAAATTCTGTGCCTATAAAAGTAGAACTGGTTTAGGGTGGGGGGTGGAGGGGAGTGAAGGAGGGCAATATAGTCCCAGTAGAGAAGTTTTAGTTATACCAGTAGCTCCTTCCTCATGGTGTTCTGTCTGTTCTCTGGCAGAAGCTATCTAGGGCAGACCTGGGTTTGGTTTCTAGAACCTCCACTTGCATACCGTGTGACCTTGAGTAAGTCACTTAACTTCCCCAGTGCATACAAGTTACCCCCGCGAACAGACATTGTGCTTAGTGGGCTTATATGGTTACCAAAGAATGAAAAATAAATAAATAAAGTGTCAAAAACTCCAGAATGAACTGGCGGTAATATCCCACTAAGCCAAGAAAGGATCTAACTTTTTTATTGGTAGTTGGTACAGGGCCGTCAGCAAGGGCTTTTACTTTATCAACAACTGGGTATACATGGCCATTCCCAACCAAGTATCCCAGGAATTTCATTTCCTGTTGCCCTAGAGCACATTTCATGGCACTGGCCATAACACATGCCTTCCTAAGTGTCTGAAGTTCCACAGCCACATCCCTCAGATGAGTGTCTGAATCAGAGCTAAATATGACACAACAACAATATGACAACATTATCCGGGTGTGCTGCACATGTAACCCATGGGGATGGAGGATGTCATCCATCATTCTCTGAAATGTGGCTGGGGCACCATGTAATGCAAAGGGGAGCATGATAAACTGATATAGACCAAATGGGTTACAAAGACCATTTTCTCCTGGGATTCAGGTGTTAGCAAGATTTTTCAACATCTCTGACAGTGCGGCACTTACCACAGTCATACAGTGGCTGGTTATTGATCAGGTGCAAGGTACTAATGTGCCAGACCTTAACCCCATCAGTCCAGATGTTCATCCACCCTAGGCATAGGGTATGTGTCACATTTGGAGACAACATTAACTTTCCAGAAATCAATACAAAACTGAGTGGATCCATCTGGTTTGGGGGCTAATACAAAAGGGCTAGACCAGTCACTCTGAGATTCCTCAATGATTCCCAGTTCCAACATTTTTACATTTATTTAGATTTATTTATTTAAAAGTTGATAACTGTGAAAGGCACACTTAGCCGGGGCTCATTTCCAGATGCAACCCAGGGAAATAGGGTACAGGAGAATAAATAACAATCACATCATATAAGCAGCTAAAGACAGTAGAGACATCACTATAACAGATAGCAGTAGTGAGGACTAATGCAATACTAATATACTAAGTCTGACCTGAATACAATGAGGATCTAAGCATGGGTGAATCGATACAGCTATAAAGTTATGTACAAAGCAGCTGGACTGGACAGAAACAGCTTCAGAAATATGCTCAGGGGGAGGAGGGAGGCAGGTGCAGAATGGGGGAGAGATGAGTTTTATTTGCTGCTTGAGGGATGGGAATGTGGGGGAGTCTTGATGGCTAGGGGGTAGTTGGTTCCAGAGGCAGGGGAGGTGGGATGAGAAGGCAAAGAGGCCTGAAGAGGACCAGCTATGAGGGATGGAGAAGGTGTGGGGGCGAAAGGAGTGCAGGGAATAGGAAGGTAATGGGGCAGGAGTGAGGGTGGAGGTGAGTTAGTTAGTTAGTTAGTTATATGTTTATTTACATTTGTTAACTGGATAAGTAGCACTGGACCAAAGGCCCTTTTTTTACACTCGAACTGGGCCAAAGGCATACAAAAGTTGAAGTTACAAAAAACAGCAAGATATTAAGCAACAGGGATTACAAAATTTGCAATATCAACAACAATTACACATTCTATTCTCAGATAAATATGTAATCTGAATTTAAAGGAATGAAATTAAGTGATTGTATGGAAAGCAACAGGCAACACATTCCAGAAACCAGGAGTAGATATAGAAAAGGCTTTTGAGCCTATTGTTGTTTTACACAAAGGAATGACTAACTGAAGACACTCGGAGGACCATAAGGCAGTTGTTTGATGCAAAAATGAGGTCTATACATTTGGATAAATTGCCCTATGAACCAGACAACTCAAAACAATTTAATATGGGCCATAGGAGGCAGCCAATTTAATTGAGAATAAATGAGACAGTGGTGAATTTGTGAAAAGGCAAGATGAACAAAGCAACATATTATTGTAAATTACCAGAAGTTTTTGAAGATGCTCTTGTCCAACATTGAGAAACAAAACAGACACAAATTCAGAAAAGGGGAAGACAGAACCCAAAGTAATAAATGTACACGTTTCCAAAGAAAAATAACTTTTTAACTTATAAACTGCTCCAAGGCTCTTCTTAATTCTAGCTACAAAGCTTCCCTACATCTGCTAAATAAGTAAGAGAGGGGTCCAAAAGGACACCCAAGTACTTGAAGAGAGCAACATGCTCAATTGGTGATGGTGAACCATCCAAAGCAGAAATGAATAAAAGGGAACTCTTTTTCCAAAATATTGAAAAATTGGGGTTACTTCCAGAGAGCAAGGTGTGTGGACATGTGTTGTAGAGCTCTGCTGATTAAATGCTATTTTTGGCATTTCAGTTCTTTAATATGGCATAAACTAGGTCAAAGATTGTGAAAGAAACTACTGAAAATAAGTCTGACTCAATCGAAAAGTTTCTGGCTCCGAAGTTTGGGAAAGCAAACCCAACAAGGGGGGCTGCAGGAGCTCCCAGTGTAGTCAGGGAATTGGCTTCCCCTGTCCCAGGATACCCTGATCTGGGTAAGCCAAAGCAAACTACAAAACCAATGCTTTAGTCCATTCAGAATTTTTTTAACAGAGTTTCATGGTGAGACGTGGGCTTGGATGGATAAAATACATACCTCACTGATCGAGATATCTAACCCCTGTCAGCAAATTGAAGGGAAAATCTTCTCTATGGAAGAATGGTTGGACACCACTGAGAAAGACAACAAGAAGCTTTCAGCCCGAGTCCTGACTTTGGAGAGTGTGATTAATGCTTCACTTCATGAACAACTATCTACTATTTCCAAACTTGAAAAGATTGAAATTACTCTTTTGTTAAAGAACTTGCGGCTTATTGGACTGACAACTGATAGAGACTCATTGGATCTTAAAAATTAAATTGAAGAATTCATTTCAAATGTTTTTGCTCTGGATAATCCTCTGGTCTTGGAATCAGTTTTCAGACCACAGGGGAAAGCAAGCTCCATGAATGTTTCCAAGGAAAGACCAGATGTAAGATATGTACAGAAATCTGCACCTTCTGTTCAATGACTGGAAGAAAAAAAATTCTGCAAATGGCCAGACAAGAGAAGGGATTCATATGTGAAGGAAATAAACTGCATCTCTACCCAAAGTTTTGTATGATAACACAACAACGGAGAAAATGTTTTCTGGCAATTAAAAGCAAATTTAACCAAGCTGGAATACCTGCCACAAACTCCAGCAAAATTAAAGTAACTTTCCAAGGGAAAGATTACTACTTTGTGGATGTGGATGCAGCTCGAGTTTTCTTTGAAAAAAATGTCACACCTCCCACAGCATTAGGATCGGAAGAAGAAGAGGAAGTGGTAGAAGACGCAGACAATACTCAATACCTGCCAATGGCTACCGAAGGACTCCAGATGAGTGGATGTCTTTTCAAGTTACTTTAGTATATCTTGCGAACCTGTTTTTCATGACCTATTGAGACTCTAATCAAATGCTTTGTTCGAATTCTTTGATAATGTATTTCTTAAAAAGGAGGAATATAGCTTGGAGTATATTCATAGTCATAGTCAATGAGGCCTGGAAACAGGCCATAGTGATACCGATACATAAGGGATCTAAACAGGAGGTGGCCAATTATAGACTGATCAGCCTGACCTTGGTCCTTAGGAAGATTCTCGAGGGCATAATCAAGGATTTGATTATGAATATGGTCGAGTCTGGAGGGGTTATTGATGAGACACAGCACGGTTTTACGAAGGGATGATCATGCCAGACTAATTTATTGAAGTTCTACTGGAAAGTCAGTAAAGTACTTGATGAAGGTAGTTCCGTCGATGTTATATTCTTGGACTTCGCCAAGGCTTTTGACAAAGTCCCTCATGACCAGCTGATTAAAACCCTTTCTGAGATAGGGGTGCAGCTGAAATTGGTGCAGTGGATTGGGGCCTGGCTGTCCGAGAGGAAACAAAGGGTTAGTGTGTTGGGGGAACTATCAAATTGGACAGGGGTTACTAGTGGGGTTCCTCAGGGATCCGTACTGGGACCATGTTTATTTAATTTATGTATCTCGACTATGAAACCAAAAACAGAAATCTGGCTTTCAAAATCTGCAGATGATACACGTATAGGTTTTCCAGTAAAGAGCAAATCTGAGGCCTTGAAAATTCAGGAAGCACTGAGTGAACTAGAAGCCTGAGCCCAGGAAAATGGGGCTACATTCAATGAGGATAAGTGCACAGTAATGCACATGGGTAGGAATAATCTTGAGGTGGAGTACACCCTGGCAGGGCAGGTGTTAAGGGCAGTGCAGGAAGAGCAAGATTTAGGAGTCAGGGTTAGCAATTACCTTAAATTTAATTCACATTGTAATCAGGTGGTTAAAAAAGCAAGTGGTACCCTAAGCTGTATTTTAGGCATATCAAGAGCAGAAGCAGAGAGGTTTTGCTCCCCCTTTATACTTCCCTGGTGCAGCCACATACTGAGTATTGTGTGCAGTTCTGAGCTCCAGGGAACAAGGGTGATATTAATGCAATTGAGAGGATACAGAGAAGGGTGACAAGAAAAATAAGTGATGTCCAGGGCTTGAAATATGAAGATAGGTTAAAAAAATTGGATCTTTTTTCCTTGGAGTATCGTAAGTTAAGAGGAGACATGTGCCTGGTATAACAGGCTTTGTTGGATTGTCAACTGTGGGAATTATTGGCCCTTGATCTTTGAGATCAGATTTATATCACACAATCCCACCCACTACAGCTAAAATGTGATAGATTTAATAAGCAAAATAGAAAGCACTGGTTTTCATTAAGGGTGGTTAAATTATGGAATGAACTGCCCACTGATGTGGTAGGCTGCCAAACAATGCTAGCTTTTAAACATTCCCTTGACTATTACCTGCTTAGCAAAAATATAATGGGGTATTAGCCAATGACATGGTGAGCCAAATGGACTTCGGTCTTTATAGTGCTCAGATTTACCTATGAAATCTATGAATGAATTATAGAAATGCTTTAGATAGATGCTCTCCAATTATGCTTTAAATTTTATAAGTTACTTTTTACCCCCATTAGAATTTTATGCTTTCAGAATATTTTTGTTATAATTCCTTTTGAGATGAATTGCATTGTTAACAATTTTGCTTGTAATAAATAATGATGTCTTTCTGGATAAAAAAAAATAAAGCATAAAAAAAATATTGAAAAACCAAGCAACATAGATTTATTTTTGGAGGAATTTAAGACCAGATTGTTATTTTTAAACCATTTATTTGCTGAACAAAAATCATAATTCAAACATTTAGCAATTTCCACAGAGCACTTCAAGCTCTTAAAAATGATCAGATCATTGGTGTATCAAATAGTTTCACAATTTGAACACACCTCCAGAACTAAATTTATGAACAAGAAAAACAATAGGGGTCTTAGATAGACCACTGTGAACCACCTCCCAAGTACCTGAATTTTGAGGTGACATTTTAGGCCCAATCCTAACTGATTGAGAATGGTTAGTAAGGTAATCCTGAATCCAAGAGACAACATTATTAGACATTCTCATAGTCTCTAATTTATGACAAAGCTAATTTTGATCAGTGAGAGAGAAACGGCTTGGTCAGGTCCACAAACACAGCCCCCGTTAATTTTCCCTCCACCATACCATGGAGGACTGCATCTATGAACCTGACTAAGGAAGTTTTTGTACCCTTCACATTTCTAAATCCATGTTGCTGCATACAAAGCAAATTCTGTTTATTTAGATACTTACTAATTTGCTTGAATGCAATCTATTCTAATATTTTGCTCAAAGAGCACAAAATAGAAATAGGCCAAAAATCATTCAAACCCATGGCATTTTGATAGAGTGAATCTCCTCCCGTACCATCTCCCAAACTTTTTCTGGGAGCCTATATGGCTGTTGGTGGATCCAGACACCTGAGTGTGTGTCTACATGGTGTTAAATCACATTAGTTTGTCATGGTTTGGGGTGAACACATCCCCAAAATTTGCTACCAGTTACTGGGCTTTGTGTTTCTGGATCAGATTGAGCTGTTCACCTAATGGGACAGGGCTTGATTCTTTTAAAAATTTAGGGCCTAAGTCCATGATTCTGCCTTTAGTGTCCTCAGTCATCACCTGACTAGTGGCCCTTTTAGGTTCCTCTGGGTCAACTAGCAAAACCTACTTGTCTTTCCAGGGTTTCAAAAAGTTAACATGATAAATTTGTTTTTACTTCTTTCAGTCAGGGTGTAATACCTCATAATCAGCTAGCCCCATCTGAGATCAATGGGGCCTGCTTTATACTTCTGGAGCAACCAACTGAGACTCTGGGCAGGAAGCACAAAAATCTGCCACTGCCTTCCATATACCTGGCTACAAAAACTGGGCAAGTATGTGATTCTCAGTTTTCTATTGGCCCAAGTGACCCACAGCAGATATGGTATGAGCAAGTCTTAATACTTCCCTTCTTGAAGAGTGACTAACCAAAAGCTGAGAGTGTACAGGTCCTGTTTGTTTTTCTTGTTCCACCCTATACAAAATGTCATTTTTCAGTTCAAACTTTAGAAGTAGTTGTACTTTTTGTTTAGCAACTGCATTACCATTTAACACAGCATGATTCTGATAAGCATTTTTAAGACCCTCATCATATCTTTGTTCATAAATTATATTGGCTGGATATTGAAAAATATCTAGGAAGATCATTGGAAGTGCCTTATGACCTGTTGTTGATGTAGATGCTGTTTCCTCATCAGAGTCAATTCTGACCTTCCTTGAGCCCAGGTCCTTGCAGTCCCCGACCACTACAACCTTGGACAGCAAGATTCCCTTGTGTTTCTCCCTCCATTTCTGTTCCCTGGACTTATTGGGCTTACCTTCTGAGCCAAATATTTCAGCATCAATGAAGGGAAATAGTTATTATAATCCCTCCAAGTTTTCCTCCTCCCATGAGCATATACATTCAGAATTATTTTGTAGGAGAGCATGAATGCCTTTTCAGTCTCGGTCTAGGACTACTGTCCAAGGTAAAGTTTTTGAAGTTCCCACCTTTATTATTCCTACCCAATGGCCCACTTTTAACCAAACTGGGGCTGTAGTATATGGGCAGGTATTTCCATGTACACAGGCAGTTTTTATGTTTTCTTCCCAGTGGCCTAAACAGGGTCCTACCACAAACTCTTTAACCAGTGTCTGTTTGCAACCTGAATCTTCCAGAACCCTTGTATATGGATGGCTGGAATGGGGTCCACTGTTGTGGTCCATAGATACACTTTCCAGTAAGTCACAGTCCATACTGTCACAAAATTTATGGATATGCCCCACTTTACCATAGCCTTACCATTGAAAAAATATATAACGGTACTATCAAGTCTTTGACCTGTACTCCTTCCCCCTATTTGGGTGACTAGGGACTGTGGTCTAGGAACTGGGGAACTACACTAGATCTGGGCAGTATGCCTTTTGATTGTGGGGGTAATTATTATTTCAACAGTTAATAAATCAGCCATTCCAGTAGGCTTATTCCCATCCCCCATTGTTCTTACTTCTGTCATCTGTGAGGATCTTTCCCTCGGGTCGCCATCCAAGGTTTATTGTGGGTTCCAATTTCTTAGCAACCACTGACCTCTCTGCTTCCAAATAATACTTTGTGATCTTGATGGCGGAGGCTAGGATGGTTTGCTTGTGATGACTCACCCAGTCACGTACTTGATTTGAAAAAATGTTCAGATACTGCTCCAACACCATTAAATATAAAATGTTCTCTTTAGAGCATACCTCTGGCTGTAACCACCAGGTAGCCAAGTCTTTCAATTTCTCTGGGTCAGGTTCTAGCTTTAAAACAAAATATGCAAATGTTCCATCAACTGCTCTTTAGTTATCCCAATCAAGTCGAGGACAGCTACCTTTACCTGGTCATTATCTTTGTCAGTGACATCATCTAGGCTCCAATAAGCAGCTTGTGCATCTCTAGTCAGGAATGGTGCAATGCAAGTGACCAGCTTTCTCATGGCCAGGCAGTGGTACTGGCAACTCTCACAAAAGTCATAAGGTAGGCCTCGGGATCCTCCTCAGGACTCATTTTTGTTAGCATGGGGGGAAGGCTACAGCAACTGGAATCCCCATGACCAGAAGCTGAGGCACAGCTTCTTTCTGTGCTTGCAGCACCTGCTTCATAAACTCCTACTGTTGCTGGACCCTCTGTACCTGAAATTACATTTAGTGGGCCATCCAGTCCCTTTGTATTTGGACCAGCTGTGCCAGTTGTTGGCTTCTCTCAGTCTGCTGTTGTGCCAACTGAGTCCTCTGTTCTGCTTGCTGAGCCATGCAGTCCCTCTGTATTTGGCCATGTTGTGCTTGAATCTGGGTCTGTTACACTTGTTGTTCTGCCAGTCATTTCAGCATTTTGTCTGAGTCCATTTTACCTCTATTTAGACTGGGGAATTCTGATCCCACTGCTAAAGTCAACCACATGTAGCAGTGTTGTAGCAAGCCAAGAGTTTTGGGGGAACCCTCAGGAAAGAGACTCCAGGCAAACAAAGTTCAATAATGAAACACAAAGTTGCTTTTCTATGGCACAAATAAAAGATTCAAAGCAGCTTACTTTGGCAAGCAAAAACAAAATACATTTTTTCCATATACAGTAGCTTGATTCAGCTTTTCCAGTTAACAGCAGCACTGCTACCTCTCTCTCTCTCAAGCCACCAGATCCTCCCTCTTGGTCTATCTGGTTTCCTTTATACGCATCCCAAGGAAGGCTCATTTGTGCCCTTCCTGTGCAGGGATTTCCAGGCCTGCATACAGCCAGTGCATATGGCTTTTAAAAGGCCCGGACAGAAATTAGCTGGGCTGGGTTTTAATTCAACCTGATCTCCTACTAGCATCTTAATTGAGAGGGGGTCCTGGATGAAGGCTGCACAGACTCCTTCACAGCATGGTGCATGGAGGAGTTTTTTTTGGCTACATTGGGGAGTGGGGGGTCAAACCTGGGAGGATATTTTATTTATTTTATTTATTGAGATCTTGGATAATACCTGTGAGAGGATGCTCATTGATAGGTTCAATGTCAGATACATTAGACAACAAGGCACAATACTCTGGGACAAATATACAAATACTGAGAGAATATACATGGAGGTTACAGAAATTCAAACATAAAGCACTAGGTATGCTGAGGCATTGTACAATGTATGCCAGCATCAAGAAGATAAGCAGACAGGATAGGGAAGGATACATTGGGAGTGGGAGGGCTTGGTGAGCAAAACACAGAGGGTAGGGAGGAAGGAGGTAGGGGTAGGTCAATGGGGGGCAAGGGGCAGAGCCAGGGGTGGGCCTTTATAAGGGAGACAGCCTGCATCCTTCCAGGTAGGGTCCTAGGTCCTTAGTCTGAGGTTTAAAAACTACTCAGATGAGCATTTAAACTATCCAGGGGGAGGCTGTGAAAGCAAAGAGACAACAATTGCCACCTCAGATGATGGAGCATTATGGAGGGCACAAGTTGAATAAACTTCCTTATGGCAGGGAACAAAAAGAAAAAGGTGAAGATAAGGTAGGAAAAAAGTGAGTATAAATAAGGTAAGCAATAATTAAGGAGAAAAGGTATGGACAAGGTAAAAAGGGAAAAGATGGGTCAGGTGGTGCTTCAGGGGACAGCACAGACAGAAAGAGGGAGGAGAGCAGGGAAGCAGACAGGGAGGGAGTAAGGTATGAAGAGCTATGTGAACAAATGCAAGGAGTTTGGGAGATAAATTCCTGACATGAAGGCCATCATGGCAGAGGCTAGCCTGAATTTGGTGGACATAGCAGGGTCATGGTGCATGGAGCACCTGACTAGGACATGGCCATATCTGGCTACTGTGTGTTCAGGAGAGCCCGGGAATGGAGGATGGGAGGAAGGTTATATTATATGTGAGGGAGGAAATTAAGGCCATGGAGATTCAGGATTTCCTGGAGGAAAAGGAAGTGCTGGAGGTGCTATGGATCATTGTGGAAAAAGTCCCTGGAGCCACTATCTGTAGCGGGGTAGTGTACAGACCTCCACTACAAGTAGAATAGTTGGATAAGGCTCCTGGAGAAGAAATCATCAGAATGGCAAGTAAGGGGAGCATGCTGCTAGCTGGTGACTTCAATCTGCCAAATGCAGAGTGGAGCCTTTCAACAGTTGCTTCATCCAGGAGCAGGGTATCCATGACTCTGTTACAAGGGGATTTTCTCAGTTGCACAGGAATACACTTGAGCAGTGCATGGTAGAGCAAAATAAAGATGTAAATCATGTTAGCAGAGCTGCAAAAATGGTTTATTAACCATTCTAACATGAGAGGACAGAGCTGTGCTTGAATGGTTAATAAGCCATTTTTTAAGCTTTACCACTGTGGTTTTCATCTTTGTTTTGCTCCACCACACACTGCTCAAGTATGTTCTTGTGTGTCATATAATTCTGCAGCCTGTATCATCTCCAGAACATTGTATGCTCAAGCCTGGGTGAGTTTGCTTTTCTCAGGCAGCTTGTTAAAGAACCTACCAGAGATAGGCAGTGCTGGACCTGATACTTACTTACAGGGACTAGCATTGAATATGTCACATTGTGCTGTCCCCTAGGTACCAGTGATCACTGTACAGTGTGGTTTAACATAAAGACAGAAGCAGAGGCAAACCACATGAGGACAAGAGTTCTGGACTTTAGAAAGGTTGATTTTAAAGAAATGGGAGACTGCCTCCAAAACTGCCTCATGTCAGGGATTGCCAGAGAGGGATAGAGGCACAGTGGGGAACAAAAAGGAGGGCATAATTAAGGCAACCAGCCTCTGCATGAAGGAAATGAGTAAAAGCAGAAAGAAAAACAGACTGGTATGGTTCTATAGGGAAGTGGCCAAGGTGGTGAAGGAAAAAAGTGCAGCATTTAGGAGGTATAAGGAAACACAGAGTAAGGAGGGTAGGTAGATGTATAGATTAAAACAGAAGGATGCAGGTAAGATGGTGAGGGGAGCAAAGGTCCAGACAGAGGAAAGGATATCCAAAGGGGTAACTAAAGTGAATAAGTCTTTCTTCAGATGCATAAGTGAGAAGAGGAAAACAAGGGGAGAGACAGTGAAGATTTGGAGGGTGACAGGGAAGATTGTGCAGAAGAGGACCAAGGAAAAACTTCCACACTGAACAGGCACTTCTGCTCATTCTTCACAGTGGAAGAGGGGAAGACCTCCAGGGAGTAGCAGGAACAAAGGGGGGAGTGTGTGGTGGACACATGTCCATTCTCAGAAGAAATAGCCCAGAAGGGACTTGCAGCTCCCAAGGGGTACAAGGCTATGGGACTGGAGCAGATGCAACCAAGGGTATTAAAGGAACTCACAGAGGTGCTAGCTGCCCTACTGATGGCCTTATTTAACAGTTGTCTGGAAACAGGCATGGTTCCAGAGGACCTGAAGAAGCCAGTGTGTAGCAATATGTAGAGGAAGTTCGACCGGTGTTCTTTGCATTGCACCAAATAAATATTTACAATATGCTTCAAGCCTTGGTCTGTGTGTTGTTGTTTTTTTCTCATTTACCTTGCACAGTGGTGCCTTTGGGAAGCAGTAGTACTTCCTTTTCTTTGCTTTTCAGTCTTCACAGTGGAGGGAGGGGATGGACCACCAGTGAGCAGCAGGAACAAGGGGGGGGCGATGTGGACACAAGACCATTCTCAAAGGAAAACCCTGAAGGAGCTTGCAGCTCAAAAGGTGGACAAGGGTAGGTGACTGGAGGGGATACATGCAAGGGTACTAAAGGAACTCAGGGAGGTGCTAACAGCCCCACAGATTACCTTATCAAACAGTTCACTGGAAACAGGCATGGTTCCCTAAACATGGAGAAGAACAGACATGAATCCTCTACATAAGAGTGGCAGCAGGGAGGAGGCTAGCAACCATGGCCTGGTCAGTCTCAATTCAGTGATGGGGAAATTAATGGAAACCCTGCTTAAGGAAAAGCTGGTAGAGTAACTTGAACCTAATGGGCTGCAAGACCACAGACAGCATGGATTCACAGGGCGGAGGTCATGCCACATGAATCTGATGGATTTCTTTGACTGGATGAACATGGAAATAGATCAGAGGAGGGCGGTGAACATGGCCTAACTGGACTTTAATAAGGGCTTCAACAATGTGTTGTACAGGAGACTGATAAAGAAACTGAGCAGCCTAGGGGTGGGATCCAAAGTGGTGATCTGGGTTAGAAAATAATTAATGGATAAGTGGCAGAAGGTGGGGGTTAATGCCCTCACCCTAATGATGGCAGAGTGACAAGCAGAGTACCACAGGGCACAGTACTGGGAATGGTCCTCTTCAATGTCTTTATAGGTGATACTGCAGAAGAACTGGAAAGGAATGTATGCCTTTTTGTAGGTGATACCAAAATCCATAATTGGGTGGACACTCAGGCGGGGGCAGAGAGAATATGAAGGGATCTTGGGGAACTCCAAGAGTGATCATGAGCATAGCATATTGGTGTTTAATGCCACAAAATGCAAAATCATGCATCTAGTGCATAGGAAGTCAGGAATGGAGTATAGGATGAGGAGGAGGTACTGACAATCACTAAGCAGGAAAGGGACCTTGGGATTGTCATAACTGATGACCTCAGTGTGGGAGGGCAGTGTGACAAAGCAGTGGGTAGGACTAGTGGGATGTAGGGGTGTATAGGGAGGACTATCTCCAGCAGGAGGGGGGAGGTGGTTTTGCAATTATATCACTTGCTGGTGAGACCCCACCTGGAGGACTGTGTCCAGTTTAAGAGGCCACAGCTCAAAAAGGATATAGACAGGGTAGAGGCAGCACAGAGGAGGGCAACTAAAATGGTGCTGTGGTTGCACAAGAAGCCCAATAAGGAGAGACTGAGGGATCTCAGCATATACACTCTGAAAGAGAGGAGAATGATAGAGATGTACAAGTACCTCACATGGCTGAACCAGGTGCAGAAGGGGAGTTTCTTTCAAATGAGAAAGAGCACCAGAACTAGGGGGCATGAGATGAATCTGGGGGAGAAGTTTAAGAGGGATGTCAGGAGGTAGTACTTCACTGTAAGGGTAGTAGACACCTGGTTCAGACTGCCAGCAGAAGTGGTAGAGGCAAAAACAGTGGGAAGCTTCAAGCATGCATGGGATAGACATAGAAAAATATTAGTAAATAGGTAGGGAGGTGGGAGGGTCATTGAGAGACCAGTTAGGGTCTGCGGAGACATATTAGGCAGGGAACATCTGGATAGACAGGGTGGGCCAAGCAACCCCTTTCTGCAGAGAAATTCTATGTTTCTATATATGAAGGAAGGGAGTAAGGCCTCAAGCCCATATTATGTATTCATTTCCATGATTAATATTTTATTGGCACATAAATAAAAATAATTAAAAGAAATGCAAAAATTAAAATGATCATAACTTATATCATGTCATTTTAGTGGTGCTTTTAGGGTTGAGTAGAGATTTCTATGTAAACTCCAAACTTTGCACTTTATTAGCTTTGCAACTGTTTAGTAGATTTGCATGAAATTTTGCATGCTTGGTTTCATTCCAGTCAGACGTGTGCATTCAGAGATCCAGACAGTGAAAAAAGTGAAAAAAAAAACTCTTTTTTTTGTCACCATGTAGTGCCCAGACAGTTAGGAATTTTACTCTGAAATTTTCAGGGTGGAAAGGGGCTTGGGCCACCATGCCACCTTTCACTGGTTTGGTGAAAAAAGATTAATCCATTCAAAAGTTATAAGAATTTGAAATTTCAGTTCTGAGCAAGCTCAGTATGTTTTTTTGGATAGCTGCTTGGAATGAAAAAAGAATGTGGTCCATACAAAAAAAAACCAGCCTATTTCGTACCGGGGTAATCTTTTTTCGTGAGAAAAAAATTCCTTTTTCATATCGATGCCATCTTGTTTCCATTGTTTTCAAAACAGTTTTTTGAAAACCCATAAAAATTAGATCCTGCAGAGACACCAACACATGTATCTTGCTAATCTGGACCCTGTTATGTGGATTCTGGAGTTATGCTTTGGAAAAATGACCAGAAATGTGTTTTTAATACATTTTCAAATCTTTTTTGGTGACTCAAATTTCTGTTTTCATATGGCCATGTGAAAAGGGAATTGGGCCATACAAAAAAAGATCCCTTCATATGAAAAAATAATTTGGTCTTAGTTTTTTTTCAGATTCTTTTTTCATATGAAGGCATCCTTTTTGTATGAATGATGCAACCTCATGAAAAATAATCTCTTCATATGAAAAAAGAATCTGAAAAAAAACCTTAGTCCAAATTCTTTTTTTGTATGAAGGGATCCTTTTTCGTATGAACAATACAATTTCATGAGAAAGGATTCCTTCATACTTAAAAGGAATTTGAGCTTAGTTTTTTTTCAGATTATTTTTTTATATGAAGGGATCCTTTTTCATATGAATGAGACAACCTTATGAAAAATGATCCCTTCATACAAAAAAAAAAATAATAATTTGGACTTAGTTTTTTCAGATTTTTTTTGTATGAAAGGATCCTTTTTTGTGAGGTTGCCTCATTCAAATGAAAAAGGATCCATTTATATGAAAAAAGAATTTGGTCTTAGTTGTTTTCCACATTCTTTTTTCATATGAAGGGGTCTTTTTCATATGAACCACGTAACATCACAAAAAAGGATTACTTTATACAAAAAAGAATTTGGACTCAGATTTATTTTTGGATTATTTTTTCATATAAAGGGATCCTTTTTTGTATGACTGAAACAATCTCATGAAAAAGGATCCCTTCATATTAAAAAAGAGTTTGGACTTAGCTTTTTCAGATTATTTTTTTGCATGAAGGGATCCTTTTTCATGAGGTTGTGTCATTCATATGAAAAAGGACCTCTTCACTGCCTACTGACTATACTCCCTAGGGACCCTCATAGACTCTGTAATCCATAACCAAACCCCCTCCTCCCTTGTAACTCTACTTGTACCACAGACACTTGCCCACGGACTACGCTCTGCAAACAAAATTTCTACTCACCATACCCAGGTGTCTTACTTCAAAAAGCTCTGGAGCATTTCACTGCACTGCCCCCAGCCACCTGAAACTCCCCCCTCCTGCCCTGAGGCAAGCTAACTCCCACCCAATCTTCAAAAAAGAACTATATCGCCACCTATGCCGGGACCCCTGCACATGCTTTGATCCCACTTAATGCCTCACAGCTAACCACCCTATTTTGCCCAAGACACTGCTGCACTTCTAAACAAGCTTTGCTATAAAATGTCTTTATAGCTGCCACTTAGCCCAGTTTCTGTTATTTGCATGTTCTAATGTCACTTTTGTCATCTCTGCATAGCTATATGTATTATCTCGAGTACTGTCTGACTTGATCTGTATTCTAACCTACCTGTACTATATACTATTACCTGTACTATATACTATGTATTGTATAATCTCATCTCATTTTATGTATGTATTCTCCCGGGTGGTACCTACAAATAGTCAACTTTGGCTAGCGCACCTAACCCAGTTAACAAAAACTAAATAAATAAATATGAAAAAAGAATTTGGGACTTAGTTTTTTCCACATTTCAACTTCAACAAATCATAACTTCACTAAATATTTGCACTTAAGGGACACTCTATATATCAAAACAAAGGTCTTCATGAGTACTACAAGAATAACACATAATACTTTCCAAAACATTTAGGGGCTGTATAAAAAAAGCCATTAAAGTAAAAAAATCAAAATTCCAATAGGATAACATTGGAAATTTCACAAGACACACAACCAAGCAAATACATTGCTTTTTGGAAGAAATGGATGTGCAGGGCACAAGTGGCCCTGCACTTTCACATCAACATGGATGTATGCATCTATGGAGGGATGGAAGCACAGGGCCCTCCAGGCCCTGCACTGCCATATTCAAAGGGATATGTTCACGCAGGTCCCAAATGCAGGTAAAAAAATGGACTTGCATGAATGAGGATACAATTATACTATCTCAAAAGAGCCCTGCACTTCCATTGGCAAAGGGATATGTTTGTGCAGGTCCCAAGGATATGATTATACTATTTCAAAAAGTAAGGGAATTCATTGCAAAAAACCTTGATTAATGCATTAGTTAGGGTTCAGATTAAACTGACAAAAGTAGGGAAAAGTGGTGTTAGGGTTCCAAACCCTAACACCGCACCCCCACCTTGCAGGCAGCAAAAGAAAAAAAAATTAGGGTTTCACCCCTCCTGAGTCTTCAGAAATCAGGCCTGGGGTGTTCCTTGGAGTTGTCAGCCCTAACACTCATCCCATTCTAATATAGTATGCACATTTCAGCTTCTTTACTGATGGAATGGGGTGAGTGTTAGAGTTGACAACCCCAAGGAACACCACAGGTCTGATTTGCAAAGACTCAGGAGAGGTGAAACCATAATGGTTTTTCCTTTTGCTCCCTACAGGATGGGGGTGGGGTGGTAGGGTTGGGAACCCTAACACTATATTTCCCTACTTTTGTTGGTTTAATCTGAACCCCATCTGGTGCATTAATGAAGTTTTTTGCAAAGAATATTTTATCATATATCAGATGATATTATCAAGTACGTCACTGGAGTAGGGTTAAAAATTGCTCTATAAAATTATATTTTAGCTAATGACACCAGAAACAGCAGCATATCAGAAATGTTGTTACTATTGTCAGAATGGATATTATAAGATTACTGTCATCATAGTGAAATACTTAACCAAACAGCAACTTTCACAATGTTAATGATATCACAATGCCTAGTGCAATACTGAGGTCAGCTGTTAAAAGCAAAGAAAGCAGCAACATCTTCAAACAAACTGCAGATTTAAAAGCTAAAACTTGTAAGCTACTGTTGTATATATCAAGTATGCAATAGCCTGACTCAAAATAGACAATTTATCATCACTTGTGAGTGGGCAGGACTTTCATAACTCACTCGTGGCTCTGCCACTTGTGAGTTATGGCCCTGCTCCTCACACTTGAAGATAAATTGCATATTTTGATTTTGCCCATTATATAACCCCTATATATCATATTATAATATTTAATCATGTTATCTATTGTATCAGATTATATTTTCTTCAGCTGAAGCACTTATTTCTTCTGCTTGTTTGGGTTCCATATATGTGTACATCACACCTTTGTGAGTTAAATGGCTTAATAGTTACACAGGGGGTATTGCTAAGACAGGATGCAAAGAGGGAGCAGAGGGCAAACACCCAATCTAGACAGCAGGTCTTAGGGTAGGATAGGGTAAAGCAGGACAAACTGTATGGACTAATGGTTCTTTTTGTAGATATTGTCTGTTTCTATGTTTTCCTCTGCTGCTCTGGTTCATCTTAGCAATTATATCAAATCTTCCATAAACACAGGTTCACTTACAAGTGCTGTCATTTTTAACCTACCTAAAGCATTTGGTTTGGTTGACCATGCCCTACTCCACTCCAAATTGCTCTCTATTGGCCTCTCCACACATGTGATTGCCTTGTCCATGAGCTACCTTTCAAATAGGCAGCAATTCATCACATTTGGTGATGTTATCTCCTCTATGTCCCCTGTCCAACTTGGAATCCCTAGGGGCTCTATTCTTGGTACCCTTCACTTTCTCATCTTCATTATTAACCTTCCATCTGTTCCCTCCTCCTGCTTCACAATTATGTATATTCATAATTTTGCTCTTTATTATAGCTTTCCATCCTCTAGTCTTATTAACTCCCACCTAAATCACTATTGTTTTTTTCCTAATTCAGACATGGGTCTTTAAAAACAAACATTCTTGAAGGGACTCTGTCAACCTTTTTTGCATCATATTATTTCAGGTAAAAATCCACATTTTATGATTGCTTACCTTCGCTAAAATTCATTGATGTTGCTAGTTGTTTAATCTGCCTCCTTGCTTACTAGAACGGAAATGGATGGGAATGTATAGTTACACACAGTCTTGTTTTGCTCCAGATTGTTTACCTAAGCTTACTGCATACATCTTGAACATTAGAAACACCCTCAAAAAGTGCAGCCACTCATGATGCAATAGTCTCATCAACTCCGACTGCATAATGAGTAGCTAGATAGTGTTGGGGGTGTTCCTGAGTCCAGGAAATATGCAATTATAGTCGGTCAAGAAATGTAAACAAACACGTTTTGGTGTGGTAATACCAGTATGGTTGACACTCGTGTTTTACTTTTTAAAAGGAAAAAGGAGTCTGAATCAAACAACCAGTTGCATCAGCAGTCTCTATAGAATGAGAACAATCATAAAACGTGTTTTTTAAACTAGGGACACTTTAAGGCCAAATGGAATTGGCAGTGTCTCTTTAATGTATCTAAAACCCTGGCCATTCTCTTTGGCTGCAAGGCCAACATTAAGTCCTGAACAGATCACCTGACCATTCAGTGCATAGATAGCAACCAGCTGTCCCCTGTAGAGGAATCCAGATATTTTAGCATAACCCTTAAACCAGTTCTGGATTTTTCCAACCACATCACCTCAGTTAAAAATGTCTTAATGCCAGACTTCATCTTCCATATCAAACACATCATATTCTCATCTGAAAAGCCCTACTAGCTTTTCACAAGGTTTCCTCCTACATTGCTTGCAATATGGTCTGCTGGTCTTCTTGCAAGCCTCCAAAACTATCATTCATTAGCTAGAACTGGCATATAAAATTTGTTGTTTTTTTCTCTGTCTTCCCTATGACTAACCTATCACTGCACTCTCTATTCCACAGTGGACTGGCTGTAACCTTCTGCTGTCTGCTCCTTTTCTCTTAGCTGTTTATAAGATTAAATGATCTCGCTTTGCTGTTTATAAGATAAAATATGTGTTTATTAATTTGTTTGCATTTTTTTTATTTATATAACAGTTAAACATGATTTTGGATGCTGAATGTATTGGGATAAGAACTACTGTAGTTGAGTTCTGTGTTTTTTATTTTAATATACTGTTGTTGTTGTTGTTATTATTATTATTATTTACTTTTTATTTATATACCAGGAAAAGTAGCTGTATGCTAGAATAATAATATACTTCATTAGGTTGCTGTGGAAGACCATAAATAGTGTTGTGTGTGGCATCCAGGTGAACTCACCATGGGAAGGACCATAGTAAGATTTGCCTATTGTGCTGGTTCTGGCAGAGGAGCAAAACAAAGTGTAACTCTGTGATGTAGGTGATTTGACAATAGATATTTCAGTAGATTATAGTCATAGGCCCAGATATTCAAACTGCGCCAGGCTGTGGCTCAAGCTTGGGCGCAGCTCAACTTGGCTGTGCAGGGGTGTGGACTAAGCGATATTCAAAGGAGCTGCACCATGGCTCAGCAGCTTTGAATATCACACCCTGGCCACCACCAGTGTGCATGGCGCAGTGGCACTGTGCCAGTGCAAGTGGCCAGAGTGGAGCATGGAGATGCGCTAGCGCAAGTTCCATTGCGCCATGCACAGCACCCGCGATATTCAAAAATTGACATGCAAATGGGGCCATAATTTATGCAAGGTGCACATAGAGCCATTTGAATGTCATTATGGCCCCAATTGCATGCAAGTGCACTGATCCCCGACGACTTGCACCTGGCACCTCACAGTAGTAGCTGTCGGGACTGATACTCTGCAGCCCAATGACGGCATCTGTGTAAAAATAGAGAAAATCGTCCCATATCCCTGGTGGTCCAGTGGACCGCTTCCTGCCCGATCGCGGGTATCTGTATTAAAAACAAACCTGTCCAATATCCCTGGTGGTCCAGTGGACTGCTTCCTGCCTGATCACGGGCATCTGTATTAAAAACAAACCCATCCAATATCCCTGGTGGTCCAGTGGACCACTTCCTGCCCGATCGAGGGCATCTGTATTAAAAAAAAAAAAGTCCAATATCCCTGGTGGTCTAGTGGTACCCCCCTCCCCAACCACCTACTGAGCCCCACCACCCCTCCCCCATCAGCTGGTGGGCGGCAGCATCCCACCTGCCTGCCGCCTGCCGCCCACCAACTGACACCTTGGTAGGGCTGCATGCCCATACCGTACTACACATTCCAGATATGTGATTCATTTATATCTGGAATATGTATAGTATGAGCTGCATCGCCCATTGGCTCACACTGTGAACCAATGGGCATGCAGCCCTACTGAGGTGTCAGTCAGCAGGCAGAGGGCGGCAGGTGGTGGTGCTGCCCCCACCAGCTGATGGGGGAGCGTGGTGGGGCCCAGTGGGCGGTGGGAAAAGGGGGTACCACTAGACCGCCAGGGATATTGGACTTTTTTTTTTAATACAGATGCCCGCGATCAGGCAGGAAGCGGTCCACTTGACCACCAGGGATATTGGATGGGTTTGTTTTTAATACAGATGCCCACGATCGGGCACATAGCGGTCCACTGGACCACCAGGGATATAGGACGACATCTTTTTTTTACAAATGCCCATAATCGGGCATGGGGAGGGCGCCGCCAGGTGCAGCCAGAACTCGGGTGGCAGCTGCCGTGTTGTGCCCTGCAATGCAGCAGCTGACCTGTGGGTGGCCATCAGTTGTTCCTTTTTTTTTTGGCTTAACTTTGTGCTAGCACAGGTAGGGGTTGCGCAAGCATGGCTCTGCACATCCCGGGCTGAATATTGGGCTGTGCAGGTTATGTAAGGGCACACCCCCCCACCTGTGCCTGCATACATTACTGATGTGCTCCAGCTCGTCGAGATTTGTGCCAGACTTTTCCCTTTTGAATATCGTGCTGTGGCGCATCATGTGTTGCGACAGGCAACACTGTTGCGCCCAAGTGCAACCCTTTGAATATCTGGGCCATAGAATATAAATGTATTTGTAATACTTCAAATGTGTTTTTATTCATATGCTATGAAAACATGATTTTTGAATGAACACATGGGCTGCAATTGACAAAAAATTGTAAATCACAGCACAAAAGTTTGCACAGCGATTTGCAACTACCCAGTCTCAAAAAGTTGCTGTTCATAGTTGGATAGTCCACCATGCTATCCAACTGTGAATAAGGCTAGGTTGCATTGGCAGTAACCCTAGTACTGCCAGTGCCACCCCACTAGCAGCATCACATTTGCAGCCAAGGGAATGACCCTGCAATGGATAGCGCCAATGCGTTATTTCCAATTCACTAATGTACTTACGCAAATGAGGCCACTGGGCATGCAAGGTGCTAGATGACCATTTTCATGCCCATTATGGGTCCATTTGCATAAGCTGCAGTGAGTGTAGTATGCTCCCTCATCACCGATCACCATCAGGTAAAAAAACATAATTTTATTCCCTTGTGCTAGTGGTCCCCCCATCTCCAATCGCTGGCAAGAATAAAATGAATAAAGTCTCCCTGGTGCTAGTGGTCCCCCTCCTCCTGTGGTCACCAATCACTGGCCCGAGTACAATACATAAGTCTGCATGGTGCTAGTGGTTTCCCCCACACAATCCCTTGCCCTTTGTAAGGACAAATGTCCCTGGTGGTCTAGTGGACCCCCTCCCTATCCCCAATCCCCTGTATAGTTAATGTAACTCTTTACCTGGTGGTCTAGTGGAACCCTCACCTCCCCACCCTGGTAGGTAGTGAAGCACCCCCCACTCCTCCATATCTTGACCCCCAGTAACCAGCGCAGCCCTTCTTTCTCCACCATGGACAGCCACTGACTGAGCTGTCATTGAACACATACTGTATACAGTATGCCCTCATTGATTGACAGCACACTCTGAGCTGTCAATCAATGAGTGTATACTGTATACAGTACATGCTCAGTGACAGCTCAGTTGATGACTGGCTGTGGTGGAGAGAAGAGGGCTGTGCTAGTCATTGGCTGGAAGTGATGATGGATTGATCAGAGTGGTGGGTTACTTCCTGCCAGAGTAGGTGGGGTCCACTAGACCACCAGAGAAAGGATTACATTAACTATACAAGGGATAAGAGATAGAGAGGGGGTCCCCTAGACCACCAGGGAAATGTTGCACTTGACTATACAGGGGATTGGGATGAGAGGGTTACACTGGACACCGGGGACACTTGTTTTCTATATTGGGCAGGTGATTGTTTGGGGACAGGAACCGCTAGCCACCAGGGAAAATACTTTGATATGTTGGGAGAGTGAGTGGGTGGGGGCAGGGACCACAAGCCACCAGGGACATTTGTCTTTACAATAGGTGAGGGAGCGGGTGGGGGAGAACTACTAGCATCAGGGAGACTTTATTTATTTTACTCAGACCAGCAATCAGCTTTTACTGGAGAAGGGGGCCACTAGCACCAGGAATACTTTATTCATTTTACTCAGGTTGGCAACTGGCAATGGGGGGAACCACTAGCACCAGGGAATAAAATTATTTTTTTTACCTGTTTACCTGTTGGACCAGCAATTTGTGATGGGCGGATGACTAGCACCAGGGGATAAAAACATTTTTTTTTACCTGTCAGACTGCGATCGGCGATGGGGGGTGGGGGACCACTGGCACCAGGAACTGATTCCTTTTTTTTGGTTTTCTCAGGCCAGTGGTCAGGGAACAGTGGGAAGGGTGCCTCTTCAGTACCTCCACCAATCACTAGGGTTATGGGGGATTAAAGCAAGGTCTCACTCAGCGGTATTTGCTCCACAAGAGAGGGCTCCACCAGAGATCCTTGCATGCAGCAAATGCTTTGTGAATTGGACAGTGCTGATATTCACTTCCCCTCCCCGTCATGTGCAATGAGGCCCCCACCACACTTCGTCCCAGCAAAAACCTGGTTTGTGCGTGCAAACAGGGCTTTTGTGAATACCAGTTTGGTACAAAACCAAGTTTGTGCCACACAAACTGGGTTTGTGCCGGGGCAAGGTTTTGTGAATCTGGCTCCCTGATGAGTTGCAAAGAAGATAAATAGCATTATAATAGTGCTACAAATCAGACAGGCAATTGTTCACACCCCCATGACTGTGGAGGATCTAGCCAAGTGTATTGCACCATTTACTTTACTGTGTGCATTCACAGAAAAATGTGGTGTCACCCACATACCACAGTGACACATGATTAGGACATTGTGATTCATCATGGAGGTAGGAGAATGATGACAAGAAAACATGATTTCTGAATGAACACACAATGAATCAGGAAGATGATAATAAAAGGCACTATTTATAGTAACACATGGCAGACAGGCAATTGTTGATGCCCACAGCACACAGATAGCTCTGGTGGCACTGGCCAATTGTATTGTACCATTTGCTGTGCAGTGTGATACTGGCATGGTATGGTATGATATGATATGATCTGATCTGATATGATACAATACAATACAGGCATGGTATGATATAGGTTTCGTAGGTCGGTACAAGCTAAGAGGTCAGATGACCCATGAATAAACTCACTACTAATTAGTGGTGATACTCATATTTTTTACTTCCCATGTATTGATCCAGTGATTTTTTGAAAATATCTATGGTTTTACTTGTGACTATAACCTGTGTCAAGGCATTCCAAAATGCCACCACCCTCTGAGTAATCCACTTATTTCTTTTAGTTGTTCTGTTTACCACACCCTTAATTTTCAGCCCATGTGTAGGAGTACATGTCTTACCACTCTGGGATGTTAAACCTATAGTGTCCCATTTATATCTATCCTTAAACACACTGTAAACCAGTCATAGGTTATCCCTCATCCGCCTGTACTCCATTGAGTACATTCCCAATTCCCTCAGTCTCTTGCCATAATCCTTATGATGCACCACTCATATTTGTTTTGTTGCCCTTCTTTGTACTTTCTCTATCAAAACTTCACCACCCTTATTCTGTGAGGCATAGAAGGGTGAGCAGTACTCAAGATAATGGTCTTATGAGTGAGATGTATAGGGGTACCAACACTGACGCATCCCTGCTTTTTATGTTCTTAAGAATGCATCCCAGTATTCTATTTCCTTGTTTAACTTTGGTCCTAGTGTGGGTATTAAAAGAGAGGTTATTTGTAACCATCACACCCAAATCCCTCTCAGTAGCATTCTCCATTAGATTGATACCATTTAGTTTATATTTACATTTTTGATTATTACATCCCAAATGCATGACCATGCATTTTCCTTTGTTAAATTTAAGTTTTTTTTCTGCCCAGTGTTCTAGATTTGAAAGATCTTCCTGCAATTTGACCTATGCCTGCCCAACAAAGAGCTTCCTTGGCGGCTCTCAGAGCCCCTGATCAGGCTGCCTTCACTCGTCCTGAGGTGCCGCAGCTGAGAAGCCAGCCGGATGCATGCCCTACGCCTGCCCAACACGGAGCTTTCTTGGCGGCTCTCTGAGCCCCTGATCGAGCTGCCTTCACTCGCCCCGAGGCGCCACAGCTGGGAAGCCAGCCAGCCACATGCCCTATGCCTGCCCAATGCAGAGCTTCCTTGGCAGCTCTCAGAGCCCCTGATCGGGCTGCCTTCACTCACCCCGAGGTGCCGCGGCTGAGAAGCCAGCCAGCCATGCACCCTAAGCCTGCCCAATGCAGATCTTCCTTGACAGGTAAGATTTGCTCACAGACTCGGTGAATCACCATGGAGCCACTACTGGATTACATCTCCCCGGCTCACCAATGATTGGCTGCTGTATCTTATGGCTCTGCCTTTGATTGGCTGCCACAGACTCTGCTCCCTGAGGCTGTTTTTTTTTTTCCAAAATTACCTCTTGCTCTGGGCACTTCCGCCCACTCGATCTACGCTCTGCAAGAATTTTCTTCCCACACCACCCACCCTGACCCCGGCCTCTATTAAATGCTCTTACTCTGAGCGCTAGGCCAACCCCCAACCTGCTTATTGGACCAAATACAATCAGCCACACCCAGGGTCTTGACATCCCTGCCCTAAGTAGCTGATATTACCAGCCCTATTAATTCTTCTGCACGATTCCAATACATGACACTCTCAAGGAACTGTTGCAAATCCTGTGTTTACTACCGGTAAAAGGAAATATCTCCATGTTAAGAATGACATCTGTGCCTATCCTTCTCTATAGTTGCCTTATATTACTAAGTTATACTCTACCTAAAATTTCAGTTTGCAACTTGGACAAAGGCCAGTTTCCCTCCTGTATCATCTACCAAGATATACCCTCTCTCATTAGACCATGGCATCCTACATCAGGGACGGCTCCTCTATGGTCATGCCCCTCCTCCCCCCAGGCTATAACTATAGAACACATGCAAATCCCATGGATGGTATCGGCCCTATCAGTTCTCTATGTTTTATCCCTAGCAAATAGCAATCCTGCCCTTAACACAGCCACCACTAAACCAATGTATGCTAGAAGGAGTAACAAAAGACTATTTAGCAGGCTAAGACACTACCTTAAAAACTACTACTGCTTCTCCTACTCTGCTCGGGAAATGTTGAATTAAACCCAAGCCCACCTATTTTTCTGGACGCCCCCGCAGACCTCCCTCAATATAAAGGGATTAGCTTTTTCCATATCAATGTCCGTAGTTTGCTAAAGAAGATTGACTCTGTACAGACCTGGGCTCTACATGCATCACCTGATTTCTTCATGATAACTGAATCCTGGCTCACACCCTCGACCTGGACAAATCTATCAACATACACGGATATATCATCTACCACTGTGATAGACCGACTAGAGGGGGAGGGGTCACAATATATGTCAAAAGCAAATTCACAGTCACAGTCTTTGACTGTACCTCAAAGGCTAAAGAATTTGAATGCCTGGCTCTAAAATTATCCCTTTCCAGCAAGAAATTACTCCTTATGGCAGCATGCTACCGACAGCCGTCTGGTGGCTTGGCACTCCTACCACACCTTCAAAACCTCCTTGACTCTGCTAATACTGAGTGTATTCTAATGAGGGATTTCAATCTAAATTGGAATGATGACAGCTCTAAGAAGTTGAAGGATCTATGTGATGCTAATGGTCTGTTACAAATGGCGACTGCTATAACCAGACCTAACAGAAAAAACCCTGAGCACAGCACCCTCCTGGACGTTATGCTAGTAAACAAACCTCACAATATCTCGCATACTGGAGTATTCTTCAATGATATAAGTGACCATTGTGCTACTGCCAGCATCAGACATTCTTCCCAAATAAAAATGGCCTCCAAATTAAAACTGAAAAAATACTTGAAAAAGTTCTGCCAGACCACCTTCCTGAAAGATCTAAACATTTGTTGGCAGGATTTCTATCTAGCCCCCACCTTTAAAGAAGCATTTAACATCTTTCACAGTCTCTTACTGGGGCTAATAGACAAACACGCCCCACTAAGACTGATCAAATCAAAAAATAAAACTCCTAGCTGGTTCTCTTCCATCCTTAAGAAAGCACTTAGGGATAGGGACTACTGGTGGACAAAAGCGAGGAAATCCCACCTGAAGGCCGATTAGTTAGCATTCCATACCACTAGGAACACTTGTACCAAGCTAATTAGGTCAGAAAAAGTTAGGTACTTCTAAAAAGAATTAGAAGGCAATAAAAACAACTCTGCCAAATTTTGGAACATCTTCAAAGAGGTTGAAGGTCAGTCCACTGCAACATCCCTTCCAAACAAAATTGTGTCTGCTGGCACCACCTATACAGACAAAGCTGACACACTAGTGAAGTTTAATGATCACTTTGCCATTGCAAGGCTTGCCTTTGACACCTCACCTATCAGCAAACTTAGCCTGGCAGGAGACTACACTGTTGACCTCACTGATAACCACAACCATAATCAACCGCATCCCACCCCCTTCAGCTTCCTCACAATTACGTTCAAGCAAGTCGAGGACCTCCTCCTTTCTCTGGATACAAAAAGAGTGTGGGTGCAGATAATATTGAACCTTACTTCCTAAAACTTGGCCATACCTATCTGACCGCCCCCATTACACACTTATTCAACACCTCTCTGATCCAAGGTGCGCTACCTGTCTCATGGAAAACTGCCCACATCCTACCCTTATTCAAGACTGGGGATCTGAGTGATCTGAACAATTACTGGCCTATTTCTATACTATCCGTCCTCTCTAAATTACTTGAAAAAATTGTCAACGTCCAACTTAGAGAACACTTGGAGTCACAAAAGTTGTTAAACCCAGCTCAGTCCGGCTTCAGAGCCAAACATAGTACAGTATCAGCTCTTGCCAAAGTAACTACACACTGGCAAATGGCCTTCTACTCCAAGAGGCATATATTTTCCCTCTTCCTTGATCTAAGTAAGGCCTTCGATACTGTGGATCATACCATCATGCTTACTGCACTGAGTAACATCTGACTTGATAGTTCTGCCATTAAATGGTTCACCAGCTACCTAACCAATAGGTTACAACAAGTCAAAGCCATAGGAGATCTGTCCCCACAAAATCCTTGTTACGAGGAGTCCCACAAGGCTCCATCCTGGGCCCTATCCTCTTTGCAATATACATCAATAATCTGGACTCGCAGCTGGGTACAGCAAATGTGCACTTATTCGCAGATGATACTGTACTGTATACCACAAATTCATCCTTGGATTTGGCCCATGAGTACTTACAGAAAGACTTCATCACCCTCCAATACAACCTTAACACGCATAAGCTCTTCCTCAATGCCAAAAAGACTAAAGCAATGATTCTCTCACCAAAGTCTACTTCCGGATGTCCACATATCACACAGATCTGAACACTCTTAGATGAACCCCTTGAAGTAGTTGATACCTTTAAATACCTAGGGTTCTGGCTGGATAACAAGCTCAACTTTCTGTGCCACTTAAATGAAACCTCGAAGAAACTAAGACAGCGATTAGGTTTATTCTATCGCATTAAACACTTTCTTACATTAGAAGCCAGAATGAGACTAGTACAAATCACATTCCTACCTATACTGGACTACGCTGACTTCCTTTATAGTCATTGCCCATCAATGATGATAAACAAACTGGACACTCTTTGCCACCGGGCTTTAAGATTTATCCTAAATCTACCTCGTGGTACACATCACTGTCTTCTATACCAGGTTTCGGGGTGGACCTCACTCTCAACTAGGAGAAAAAGGAATGCTCTCCTCTGGTTCTTTAGAACATTATCTGATAACCTCCCTGCATACATCTCGAGCCTCTTCAAATGGGCTAAAGGTTCCTATGGCCTGAGATGCTTCTCCATAATTTGCTTCCAGATTCCTAGAGTGAAAACTACCCTTGGCTCGGCAGCAATCAACTTCTCACCTCCATCACTTTGGAACACTATGCAAGGCTCAATAAAATTATCCTCACTTCTAAGCATTTTCACATTCAAAGCTCTATTAATGGATTATCTGAAGGAATCATGCACCTGTTTCAGATGCCTATGACCCCTAAGCCCCGGGTGCCACTCTCAATCCTACGCCTAAGTATTTCATCCACTCCACATTCCTAGCAACAGAAACCTAGGACCTGCAATCCTAGTTCCCTTAATCTGAGATGGCCCTGCCTATTCCCTACCTTTTACCTATTCTGGCCTCCCTCTTGGTTGCCTACTCATTCACCCCAATTTCTACCTTATTCCTTAATACTTCCTTATTTACTATCATTCAGGTATAAGCTCTTACTTAGCAGAGACTATATGGGACTGTTGTCTCTTCTCATTCCAGTAATGCTTAACATTATGTACCTTTGCATGTTAATTATGTTGACCGGTATGTATAGGCCCATATTGACTGGCACTTTCATAATCTTTTTTTGCTCCGCTGTCCACCGTAACTGTAATCTTATGAAGTGTACTGTATTGTATTAATGCCCAGGACCAATTTGAAAATGAGCTTGCTCAATGGTGTTTATGCCTGGTTAAATAAAGTGATTGATTGATTGAATTTACTTGCTGCCTCCCGATTGTTTACGATAGCTCCTATTTTACTATCATCTGCATACTTTCTCAACCAAGTAGTTTCAGATGTATTCATAGTTGAAACCACAATATTAAAATGTGTAGGTCCCAGGATGGAGCCCCGGGGGACTCCACTTGTCACCTTGTCAAAATTAGAATAAAAGCCTCTAACACCAACCTTTTGTCACCTGCCAATTAGCCACCACCTAACCCATGCAATTATGTTAGGTTGTATTTTTAGTAAGGTTAACTGTTCCAACAGTACCTCATTAGAGTTTGAGTCAAATGCTTTTGCATAGTCTAGAAAAATAATTTCAACAGGCATACCTTTGTTGAGAGCTGCACTTACAGGCACAAAAAAATATAGAAGATTAGTGAGATATGATCTTCCATTGCTAAAACCATGCTGTGTTGTATCTGTAAACCCCGTTTGTATTTATATGTTTAATTATGTGTTCTTGTATCAGCCCTTCCAACAGTTTACCCAATATCAATGTAAGACTAATGGGCCTATCATTTTCCACCCTTCTACTATCTCCTTTTTTAAGAACTGGAGTCACATTAGCCCATCTCCATTACTTCAGTGTATCCCCTCCTTTTATAGATGCTTTGAACAGTTTTGTAATAGGTCCCACAAGTTCATTTTTTAGTTCCGTAATGAATCTCATATTAATACCATCTGGTCCACTAGATTTGTTATTCTGTACTTTATTAATTTTCCAAGCACTTCCATCTCTGAAATATGATCTGATATGATATGCTATGATATGCTATGATCGGATCAGATCAGATTGGATAGGATAGGAAAGGAAAGGATAGGATAGGATAGGATACAATATTACACAATACGATACATAGAAACATAGAATTTGATGGGAAATAAGGACCACTTGGCCCACCCAGTCTGCCCATTTCCCTACCTAATGGATAAGCTGCAGATCCTAGTTAACCAACAGCCTACTTCCTCCCACCCCACCCCCTAGAATTGCCTTATGACTGTCCCATGCATTCTTGAATTCCACCACTGATTTTGACTCCACAACCTCCTCAGGGAGGATGTTCCATGCATCTACAACCCTCTCTGTAAAAAAATACTTCCTCACATTACCTCTGAGCTGTCCCCCTCTATCTTCAAATTGTGCCCCCTTGTTTTTGCACACCTCTTTTTCTGAAAGATGCTACCCTCTTAGACTTTGTCAATTCCCTTGCAGTACTTGAAAGTTTCTATCATGTCCTCCCTCTCCCTCTCCCTCCTCTCCTCAAGGATATACATATTAAGCTCCTTTAATCTCTCTTTATGTGTCTTCTGGTGCAGACCCTGCACCATTTTAGTTGCCCTCCTCTTGACAGTCTGCATTCTATCTATGTCCTTGTGGAAATGGGGTCTCCAGAACTGCACACAGTACTCCAGATGGGGTCTCACCAGCTATCTGTACAGAGGGATAACAACTTCCTGTTTTCTTCTGGTGATGCCTCTCCCTATGCATCCTAGTATCCCCCCAGCCCTCCTTACTGCCCTCTCATATTGCTTGCCCACTTTAGGTCATTTGATATGACTACCCCCAGATCCCTTTCCATTTTTGTTGTTGTTAGTGTCTCACCCCCCCCCATTGCGTACTCTTCCCCTGTTTTATTTTTCTTAGGTGCATTACTTTGCACTTCTTAGCATTGAATCTAAGCTGCCATACATTTGACCATTCCTCCAACCTTGCCATGTCCCTTCCCATTCTTTCCACCGCACCTCGTGTATCAACTCTGCTTCAGATCTTTGTGTCATCAGCAAAGAGGCATACTTTTTCTTCCAGTCCCTCTTCAATGTCACTTATAAGACACTGAAGAGGACTGGTCCTAGTACTGAACCCTGTAGTATGATAAGGTATGGTGCGGTGTAGTGCAGTGTGATGTGATGTGATCTGATATGCTACAGGTATGATATTATCTGATATTATAAAATGGGTCACAAAAATGCTGCAAACTGATTGGCTGAAAGGACCTTCCAGCCGTGTCCTTATCAGCTGATATCTATGCCAACCGGCACTTTTCTTCCCTGGGCGACCTCACAACAGGAAAATATCAATAAACTCCCTCATGTTTAAACTGTTTTTACAGACAAGCACACACCAGTGCCCGTTGCTCCTGCCATTCCCCCGTTACTTGTGCCACCATTTACAGTGCACATCACCACAAGGAAACAATTTATTTTAATCGGTTTGCTTTCCCTGCTAAAAAAAAAAATAATTACTGACCCCAGCAGCAAGACAAGTTCATGTGGTAAGCGTTGCGAGTCCCGCGTGGCACGGCTTTCAAACTGTCATACTTGCTCCTCCAGAACTCACCAGACCCGATGCTGTACTGCTCCTGTACAATATCCCACAAAACCGTTAGTTTATTTAAATCTCCCAGTTCAGACCAAGCTGCTGAAACGCGGAAACCAAAAGCGCTATCACGGGAGTCCTAAGTATGCGAGTAGCGAGGGACATGCTCACTCCCAGTCTCATCATAAAAAAAAGTCACTCTGCAGTACATAATTCCTTTAGAAACATGAACATAAATGACGGTTTTGTGGGATATTGTACAGGAGCAGTACAGCATCGGGTCTGGTGAGTTCCGGAGGAGCAAGTATGACACTTTGAAAGCCGTGCCACGCGGGACTCGCAACGCTTACCACATGAACTTGTCTTGCTGCTGGGGTCAGTAATTATTTTTTTTTTTAGCAGGGAAAGCAAACCGATTAAAATAAATTGTTTCCTTGTGGTGATGTGCACTGTAAATGGTGGCACAAGTAATGAGGGAATGGCAGGAGCAACGGGCACTGGTGTGTGCTTGTCTGTAAAAACAGTTTAAACATGAGGGAGGTTACTGATCTTCATGCTCCCTGTAACTGACTGGGCAATCATTCCAAAGAAAAAAAACGTTAATAAAAAACTAAATTAACCCTGCTATACAAGAGCTTCACTGCATGGCTATATAGTATACCGAGGGACAAGCACAAAAGCCCTGTACTTTTAATGAAGTAGCAATATTCCAATACAATAAGGACTACTTTTCTCTTTCTACTAATATGCTCACATGTTTTTACTCTATATTTATGCACTCTTTTTCTGTGCATTTTAATTGATTTCTTTACTATGGGACCCATTTTATAAGCGCAATAACACACTCCAAGGTGTGGTTTGCTCGCCTGATAAAACCGCCCAGTGGCATAAGGCACTTGGCCAAGCGCCTCGTGCCTTAGTACACCCCTGGACGTGCTCTTATCAGGCGATAAACCACACCTCGTCATGTGTTATTGCTTGCTTATATGATATGGTCTGAGCTGATATGCTATAGGTATGATATTATCTGATATTATATGATATGGTCTGATCTGATATGATACAGGTATGGTATGGTATGGTATGGTATGGTATGGTATGGTATGGTATGGTATGACATAACATGACATGGCATGACATGATTTGGTCTGATCTGATATAAGTATGGTGTGATGTGATGTGATGTGATGTGATGTGATGTGATGTGATGTGATGTGATGTGATGTGATGTGATGCAGGTATAGTATGATCTGATGCAACATGATATGGTCTGATCTGATATGGTACAGGTATGGTATGATCTGATATTATATGGTCTGATCTGATATGATACAGGTATAGCAGGATCTGATGTGATGTGAGGTGATGTGATTTGATGTGATGTGATGTGATGTGATGTGATATCATATCATATCATATGATAAGTGACGTAATGGGATATGATATGATATGATATGATATGATATGATATGATATGATATGATATGATATGATATGATATGATACTGGTATAGTATGGTGTGGTGTGGTGTGGCGTGACGTGGTATGGTATGGTATGGTATGGTATGGTATGGTATGGTATGGTATGGTATGGTATGGTATGGTCTGATACAATGCAGGTACAATATAATATGCTCTAATATGGTCTGATCTGACATGATACAGTTATGGTGTGATCTGATCTGATATGATATGATACAGGTATGGTATGATCTGAGCTAATCTGATATGGACTGATCTGGTATGATACAGGTATGATATGATCTGATATGACACATGTATGGCATGATCTAATATGACATGGTCTGATCTGATATGATACTTGCATGATATACTATATATAGGGCTCCTAGTGCTCTGCGACATAATTTTCTGATTTCTGCAGCAGAGCTCCTAGGCTTCTGCGGCAGCATTTTCCAATTTCTGCAGCATGATTTATTCATTTCTGTGACAGAATGCAGTCCTACCATTGGCTAAAATATGATGTGATGTCATAGATGACATCATCTGCCAAGCATAGAGGAGGGGCTTCAGGATAAACAAGATGGATACGGGAGCCTGGCTGGCACTATGGAAAAACTGTATATTTGAATGAAAATTCACCAAAAAGAATGAATTCTGCAGCACTATATCAATTCTGCGGCATGATGCAAATTCTAAGGAAAATTCCGCAACCGCAGAATTGCAGAATTCCATGGGCCTTGACTATGCATGATGTGGTATGATCTGATATGAAGCATGTATGATATGGTCTGATCTAATCTGACACATTTATAATATGATACATATATGATCTGGTCTGATCTGATACATGTATGATTTTATATGCTCTGATCTAATACTGGTCTGATCTGTTCTGATCTGATCTGAATTGGTCTGATCCATTCTGACCTGATATAGTCTGATCTGATCTGATCTGCTCTGATCTGATCTGATATGAAATGATATGCTATGACATGACATGACATGACATGACATGACATGATATGATATGATATATGATACAATATAGCAATAATACACTCCAGAGTGTGGTATATCATAGGACATCATCAGCCTCGGGTGAGTTGTGAGACACAAGGCCACAGGCCGAGTTTCTTGTGCACCGAGAAGTGATGATATCCCATGATGTATCACACCCTGGAGCGTATTTTTGTTGTTATGAACTGGATCCATGTATGTATTACTAATTATTAAAAAGAATGTTTTAAGAATACATTTTAATGAGTAGTGATACATTAAAACAAGATAGTCCTTTTACTTTTGGATTTTGGCAGCAGGTGGCACCGTTATAATGCATGTATAGCAGTTTAGCAGATTGACTGTATGTGTACTGCAGAGACATTTCTTTGTTTAAAAAAAGTTGCATAACATAGAAGCATAGAAACTATCAGCAGATATAGTAAGGGCTGCTGGGCCCATCCAGTCTGCCCGTAAGCCCTGTACTTGATTACGACTTCTGACCCTCCCTCTACTTTACCTCTAAGGTTCCCCATGCCCATCCCATGCATGTTCAAATCCAGCTACAGTGCTCGCTCCCACCACCTCCTGTGGCAGACTATTCCATGCATCCACCACCCTCTCTGTGAAAATAAATGTCCTCACATTCCCTCTTAACTGGCTTCCTTCAAAATTTATGTCATGCCCCCTTGTTCTTGTTTTCATCCTATATTGGAAGATGTCTCTCCACTTCACCCAGTTTATGCCCTTAAGGTACTTGAATTTTTCTATCATGTCTCCTCTCTTCCTCCTCTCCTCCAGAGAGTACATATTGAGGTCCCTTAATCCTTCCTTGTATGTTTTGTCATGCAAGCCCTGTACCATCTTAGTCACCCTTCTCTGAACCGTCTCCAGTCTTTTATGTCTTTTCGAAGGTGTAGCCTCCAGAACTGCACACAGTACTCCATGTGAGGCCTAACCAGGGTTTTATACAATGGCATCACTACCTCCCGACTTCTGCTGGTGATTCCCCTTCTTATGCATCCCAGCATGCCACTGGCCCTCCCTGCTGCCTTTGTACTCTGCTTTGACATTTCCAGGTCATCTGAAATAATAACCCCCAGGTCCCTTTCTTCCTTGCTACTCTGTACTGGCCTGTTTGAGGGATGAGGCAGTCCTAAAAGGTTAAAAAATAGTAGCATGCATTTGAATTAAGGAAAGGCGCCAGCAGAGTTTAGCCTGTTTCAGATTGTGTGCGAACAGCCAGTGGGTGTTAAGACATGCATCATTGCCTCTGTTGTTGTTGTGATAGTGCATGGTTTCTGTGTTTTCTTGACAAAGATGTTTAAGAATTTAATTATTTTCAGGGGTCAGTGTCAGTGCAGGAGGGTTGTTATAGCTGCCACCTAGCTGCTGATGTGGTTTGTTGTGCTGGCAGTTTGGCACTTTGTTTAATTTTTAAATTGGGGAGTGTTGGAGAGTGAACTTGCAAACGGCAGTCAGTGGCAGTTGAAGTGGGTGATGGCATTTACAAAAAAAGGAGTCACTTAGATTGATGCACTGATGGCATTTGTGGGATCTTTGGATCCTTTGTTTTCTTTTTGAAGGGCCGCTCGAGTCGTGAACAGCTCTCTCCCACCTGATAGACTGTCCTACTGCCTTAGTGTATGGGTGGATGGATCTGGTACAGCTAAAAAGACCTGTTGGCTGGCACATTTTCTTACCCATGATTATGTATTGTATTTTAATCATGGGTTATAACAGGGCTCAGCCAATCAGGTTCCAGGATTTATTGTCCCCAGTTCATAATATAATATATTTGTTTTTTGTTTACCAGGTAAGTATGCTAGATAACAGTATGCCTATTTTCACATGCAACCCATGAGAGTACAAAAGAAGTCATTGTTACAAAATCTGATGTAAGACCCAAGTTTACAATACAATGAACAATCTAAGTGGTCATTACAGGTAACATAAGGAAATTATTAACAAAATATGTGTAAATATTAGTAACAGAAGATAGTTATGAACGTGATTAACAGTATGTGCAGATCAGCTACAGTAATCAAAATATACAAGCAATATCCCTAAAGGATCTGGTAAAGATGGATACAGCAGTGTTAGGCCAGGACCAATGTGGGTAATCAGGGAGGACGCAGACACCACCAGTGGGTCCAGCAGAAGGAGAATGTGCAGTTAACAGGGTAAGAACAATATTTAGGTGCCATTGCAGGCAGAGGTTATGAGAAGGTGTTTCTTCAGTGCAAGCTTAAAAGATATATGTATTGGTGAGCTGTGGGCCAGGCTGGGGAGGGAGTACCAGAATCTCAGGGCAAAGGAAGAGAACGCTTATTCCCCTATTTTGGTGGAGCATTTGGAGTTGGTTAGAAGGGAGACATTAGAGGATATGAGACAAGATTGGTGCAAATTGTGCAGTAGTAGTGAGTTGAGGCAGGGAAGGGAGATCAAAGACACTTGGATATGAAGCACCTAAGCAAGTATGAGCAAACGGCAGAGGGAAAAAACTTGCCCAAGGAGTAATACAGAGTTCAGTAATGGGTCAACCAAGTAGAGGATAGAGAGAAATGGCATATGTAGTTGTCAGCTAAAAAGACAAATGACCTCAGCATCAAAGCCCTGAGGCAAGAGTTATCCAAAAAGGGCATCATCAACAAACCCAGGTTTCAAAGAAATACAAAATTGGAGCACGTGCTGGTGCTTGAAAGTGATGGAGGGCTAAGAATATCGTTCTAGTGCTTCACCCACAATTTGTTTATATTAAAAGCTCATTTCATCATTTAAACCAACCAGCAAGTTTGGATATCAGAAACACTTCAGCCAATTGGGACTGTAATCTAGATAATGTGAATGCTAGTAAAAAAGATGTGCAGCAGCTCAAAACAATGCTTGCGGATTTGCAATTAGACATAACGGCAGCTCTAGCTAAACATAATGAGGAGGTTTCTGTTAAAACTGAGGCAAATTCTACCAGGATATGAAATCTCACAAACACAGTGGATTACCTACAGCAGATAACTCAGAAGCAAAGCAGTCAGATCAGTTACTTGTTGGAGAAGGTGGATGATTTAGAGAACAGGGGGCGTCAGAATAATTTGAGACTTATAGGGATCCCGGAAGGTATGGAAGGGGGTAATATGATAAACGTTTTACAATATTTCATTCCAGACTTGTTGGAGCATCAATGGCAGTGGCCACTGACAACTGAACGTGCTCATAGGTCTCTGGGTCCTAAGTCTACTAATGGGAGACCCAGACCTATTGTAGCTTACTTCCTCAGATACACCACTAAGGAAGAAATATTAAGGTTGGCCAGAAACAAGAAATCACTAAGTTGGAGGGGAGAAAGAGTTTCAATATACCAGGATTTTTCATCGGAAATCGTAGAGAAGAAAAAAAAGTTTAATGATGTAAAGCAGCACCTTCAGCAAAGAGGTTTAATGTACCATTTTAAATACCCTGCCACACTGGAAATTTGAAGGGAATGGGGATCATTTATAAGGTATGACACTGTGCAAGATGCTTGGCAGGTTGTGAACAGAAATAGCTGAGTTGTAAATGCTGAATCTATGGCCTCTCAGGACAACCGCCACTTGATTTCAAATATGGCATGTGGTACACTCAGGGAACAACATTCAGATGCTGCAATGCATGCCTCATGCTTCAAAACTCAGCAGCACACAGACAAACACAGAGGGATGCAGAGAAATGCTAGTGCAAATTATAGCCCAAAGATCTCGACACCACATCTATATTCTACAGCAGTAGACAAACAGAAATATGACTCCCAATCACCTGGCATAGGCAGGAAAATGAAATCCTCCACTCGTCCTTCTAGTATCCCCAGACCAGCAGTTTATAATCTGAGAAAGCATAACAGGAGCAGGGATAGTGTGTGTTCTTCATCCTCCAGAGTGACCCTGGAACCGGAAAAAATGGTTGAGTCAACCGATAAGGAGCCCATCAGATTTACGGATTCATTAAGCATTGTCTCCCAGTAAGGATCGTTAGTGCAAGAGCTGTCGGTTTCTCATGTGACACTTCCTGTTAAAGCACTGCCTGACCCACGAAATGTGCTTCCGGTCTGAGTACTTGAATAAGTGGTACCTTTGTATAGACGTATTCTAATGGCGATTTAGCATGGATATTAAAATGAAGGTGAGAGTCTCTCAACTTGGCTGGATATTACTTTCTAAATCACCTGACTGTCTTTGCTATAGCTTGCATCTAGACTCAATAATATTAAATGCAAGTTCATATGTCAGAATTTGTGGATGCATATTATGGCTTGTGCATGCTGTTATTCATTTAACCTGACACATCTACATGAGTGCTTTGTCAAGAATGTATGGTGGGCAAGTAAAACAAACAGTGGTAATTTTAAAAGACTAGTTATGTCACTCAAAATCCACAATTATTTGTGTGTAGTTTTTATGATATGATTTAAATGATTTAAGCATGCAGAGATCGATCAGCTCATCACCTACAGTTCATATCAGTAACTTTTAAATAGCCACTTTAGTATATTAAATAAACAGCAAGAAATATATATCTCACAGTACTGTATTGAACTCAATGGATGTGGTACCCCCCACCCCACCCCACCTCTACTTGTCCCCTGCTATACTTTGGAGCTATTTCCTATTATCTAAGGAACTGTTTTTTTAAGTCCTATTGCTATTCTTTTTTTTTGCTTTCCTTTCCTGCTTATTAGGTTCCACCATGCACTATACATTTAAAGGACAGTCCAGTTGATGCCTGCAGTGTTTAATATGAATGTTAGTGCTAGGAAGCTAGATATGCTGCTCAAGTAATAGGGACAGTGAATGAATAATTTTTTAATAATTCACTCATAATTTGATTTACCTGGCTGAAGCTTACATTAAAATGTGTTGGTTCTGAATTTTGTAGTAAGAATTGATAATCATTAATTGAATGCTCATCGTACGCTTTTATTAGCCAGAAGTTCCTAGCACAGCAAATTCTAAATTACATAACCTGATTGGTTAAGAGAAAATGGGCATCCAAGTAAAAAAGAGCTGTGATGACTTATTCTTTTCTTCTCTTCTCTCTCTCTCTCTCCCTCTCCCTCTCTCTCTTCTCCTTTCCCTTTTCATCTTGTTTCTCTTTCCCTCATATCCCTATGGCTCAAATACAATACTAGATATATACAAATAACAGTGGCCTGTCATTTATATTTACTGTAATTGGTGGCATCTGTTGGTTTTAGCCTGTTATAAATTAAGATCTCACTTAAAAAGTAATATGTGGGTAGAAGACATTACAGAAGCATGCGTCTGTGCTTCTGGTCATCAATGCCTTCGCCGCCTTGGACTTTTAAGAAGTTTGGTGGATATTGGCATCACAGTAGACTACAACCTACTGGGTGAAGTTCCGTGTTTGTTCTTAAGTTAGTCATTAATAGTTGATTTTGTATTCTGTAATTTTGAGGTTCATATTTTAAAGCATTACATTATAGTGTGAACTTGACTTTACTAACTGCCTTTAAATAACTTGTCAAAGTCCTGGTTCTTGTTAGTTAAGGTATATCTCCTTGATCTGCAACTCTGATTACAATTTGTACCTGATCAAAAGTTTGCTAACGTTTATTTAGAATTTTCACTGTAAACCAATACTGGTAGTACAGTTATTGGAAATGGCTCAGAATAATTTGAATATATGCTCATGGAATGTGAAGGGATTGGGGTCCCCATTACGCATAAAAAGATTCTGTCATATTTAGCTAAAAATAAAATTGATATTGCACTACTTCAACAAACTCATGTATTGCCTGCAGAAGCTGCAAAGTTAGCTAGATCTTGGGTTGCCTCACTAGAGTTCAGTACATTTAATTCAAAACAGAGAGTCATGGTGATTCTGATAAGGAAAGGAGTGAATTTTAGTAAGTCGGACCATTTCGTAGATGCAGAAAGTAGATTTCAGATTTTAACAGGATCCATTAATGGGTGTAAAGTGGTAATCAGAAACTTATATGCCCCAAATGCACAGAAACATCTTTTTTTGTTACCACATCTCCACTACAACTGGTTCTATTAAAGATCATGAAATCATATTTGGAGGAGACTTCAACGAGGTTATGGACTCCATGCTTGATAGAAATAGAACCACCACCTTTAGTAAAGAAACTAAATCTCAACTTTCCCTTCACAAAAGGGTTGAAGATTTAAATCTAGTAGATGCCTGGAGGCTAGCTCACCCTACAAACAGAGACTATTCCTTTTATTCAACTAGATATAACTCTTATAGTAGAATTGATTATTGCTTTCAAAACATTTGGTGGGGAAGGGTTAATAGTGTTTGTTTAAATGATCTTGTTATGTCTGACCATGCCCTTTTAAAAATGTCAGTTTCTATCGGAGGGGTCAGGACAAATCCAGGAGATGTAGGCTGAATAACTCTCTTCTAAACAACAATGATTTCAGGCTATGATTGGGTAAAGAAATTGAGGAATATTTTCAAAACAATGATAATGGGGAAGTTTCATTTGCATGCTTGTGGGATGCTTTCAAGGCATTTATCAGAGGTAGAATAATAAGTTTTTCATCTTTTAGGAAAAAAGAATCTCAGAGGGAATTAGCAAAAAAAGAGAAAGAGAAAGAACTGCACTTACTTGGGCAGGATTTCAAAAGGCAACATAACTTGGATGAGCAACTATTATTTAAAATTACCTTTTTAAAATCTGAGATAAATAAGATGTACTCTGCAAAGGTGGAATATGCATTGTTTAGAACAAGGCAAACATACTGGGGAATGGGTGAGAAAGCAGGCAAACTATTGGCGTGCAGACTAAAAACAAAACAAAGTCAAAATGTTATAGCAGGAATTAAAAATAATCAAAACTCAGTTGTGGTTACCAACAAAGAAATAAATAATGAATTTAGAAACTTTTACCTAAAGTTATACCAAATCTGTGAGGAGGCCCTAGATAATATTTTAGGAGATTATCTTAAATCAGTTAAAACACTAGCCCTGACAGATACCAAAAAGGAAGATCTGAGTAGACCTACTGTATAACTATGGAGGAAGTAGCACCGGCCATAAAAGAGCTACCTTCTAATAAGGCACCAGGACCAGATGGATTGCTGGCAGAATTTTATAAACATTTGAATGATCAGTCTCACTATTATCTCTTAGAAATGTTTAAGGAAATACCGGGCAGAAAGGCGTTGACTGATTCAATGAGAGAGGCATATATCACCCTTATTTTAAAGCAGGGTAAAGATCTAATGATCTGTGGAAATTATAGGCCAGTTTCTCTCTTGAATGTGGATTACAAAATCATTTCAAAGGTTCTGGCAGATAGGCTTAAAAGTCAAATGGTTAAATTAATAGGCAAGGAACAAGTTGGGTTTGTCTCTGGTAGGTCAAGAGCAGATAATGTTAGAAGACTATTAAATGTTATTTGGTCTGCTTCTAAGCTAAACATTCCAGTGGCTATGGTGGCTTTGGATTTTTTGTAAAGCTTTTGATTCCCTGAAGTGGAAATATCCATTTTCAGTTTTGACAAGCATGGATATAGGTGAAAACATGATCTCATGGGTTAAGTATTTATATAGTAGCCCCTCAGTCAGAATAATAACGAATGGTCTTATTTCAGAACCATTTAGTCTATTCAGGGGTTCCAGACAGGGTTATCCTTTATCCCCATATTTATTCATTTTAGCCATAGAACCCCTGATAAGGGAAATTACTGATGAGAAAAGAGTGCATGGAGTCAAAACAAGTAGTGTATCCAATTAGGTTTTTGCATATGCTGATGATTTGTTAATCTCAACTGTGAACTCTGAGGACTCATTCAATGTCCTGTGCAAATTACTAAATAATTTCTCAAAGTTCTCTGAGTTGAGCTTAAACTGGACCAAAATGCAAATTTTACCAATTAGCCCCCAATCCACAAAATTAGTAGGGGTGGGTGGGTCTGACCCAAAAGAACAATTTAAAAACCAAATTACATATCTTGGTCTTACCATAGTTAAGGATATAGGTAAAGTGCTGGATTTGAATATCTCACCTTTACTGAAAACTTTGGAATATGATCTGTTAAAATGGCAGGATTTACATTTATCTCTATGGGGCAAAATAAATGGCATTAAAATTATGGTAGCTCCAAGACTTTTTTACCTTTTTCAAAGTATTCTCCTTAGAATCAGTAATAGAGTATTTAAGCAAATAGACAGTCTGATGAGGATCTTTTTATGGGAGGATAAACCCCCTAGACTATCCATTAAAAAATTAAGAAGTCCATGGCCAAAGGGAGGCTTTGCCAAACTGGAAAAAGAACGTTATTTCCTTTTTATTCAAGCAAGCTGTTAAATATATAACTGATGAAAATAGAAATGACAATCCAATATGGATGGAAGTAAAGAAAGCACTTGTCTTTCCATTTAAACTTTCTGATACGCTATTTATTAAGGTTCCTAAGCAAGTTAAAGACAACCCCTGCATAATTTAATGGGTTTGCATGATTGAAGAAGTAAAAAAGGTCCTTGAGTTTACGAGTTTTCCCGTTAAGCTCACCACAATTTGGAACAACATAAATGTAGCAAATGGGGGCAAACTCTTAAATGAAGAGGACTGGTTGAGGGCAGGAATAACAAACATAGGAGATCTAATAAGACAGGGAGCTCAAATGTTACTCTCGTTTACTGAGGTAAGAAATACATTTAAACTACAAAAATTCAGTTTGCAAGATACCTGCAGATTAGAAAGGCACTACAAAACTCTGTACTAGCACCTGATTATACACTACCTAAACACAATGAATGGGTGCAGATGACAAGGTTGATGCAGTTAAAAAAGGAGCTGGTATGTGTTATAAACTAATTACTGATACTGAAAATATCATTTAACCTTCACAAGCATCCAAGCGGAAGTGGAAAATAGAACTGGGAGAATCTCTGGCAGAGTAGGATTGGGTGAAAACCTGGAGAAATGCATATCTGAGTTGCAGAGAGGTCCAAGGTAGGACACTTCAATTTAAAATTCTTCATTATTATTATTATTACTCCCCTAAACGCTTAGAAAAAATGAATTATTTGCAGGATGGGCTTTGCTGGCGGTGTCAAACAAAGCATGCGGATCTCATACATATGTTATGGAGCTGTCCAGTCATTAAAAATGTTTGGAGTAAGGTGCATGAAGTGTGTGAGAAGGTAACCAGTGTTAGCTTACCCTTTTCAAGTAAACTGTTTATTTGGGATATAGATTCAGGGATACCTCTCCTAAGTAGTCCACAGAAACTTTGGATACTAGCAGTCGCCCTTGCCCTGAAAAGATTATTGCTATCTTATTGGAAATCTCCCATTCCTCTCACAGTTAATGAATGGTTTAATAGTGTAGGTTTGGTAGCTAATAATGAAAGAGTTGCTGCAATAGTAAGTAATAAGATAGATATCTTTGAAAACGTTTGGTCACTTTTCCTTTCACTCCTGAGAAACAGGCTGTTAGCTACGTAATGATTTAAACCAAGAGGATTTAGTACTACAGAGAAAATTGCATTCCAATGTCCCTGTCTTATTGTATACTGTATAGCAAGATTCACAAGCGTATTTACCATACTGATTGGAATAATGCAGTTTATTATTAGATAAGTTTATAGGAATGTTATTGTTATAGTAAGTTAATATGACTGTATTACCATATGATTTTAGATTGGCTGATGTTTTATGTAACACTGCAGATTTATTACTGTATGTTATTCCATTTTCTGATTAAAAATTAAAACTTTTGATTAAAAAAAAGAAATACAAAATTAAACATACACAAATAATGCAGGACATCATGGGATATATATGCAAATCCCCATGAACATTTAGACTGCTTCTGCTTTGAACAGGAGTGCTTGGTGCCAGATGACCTCTCATGCAATCTACAAAGGTAAAGTACAGAAAAACAGACACATGTTTCATCCTTTATATCCGTTTCTTCTGATCTCAACTTTTGCAGATTGTATCAGAGGCCATCTGGCACCATGCCCTCCTGCTTAAAGCTGCTTAAAGCAGAACCAATATAAATTTTCATGGTGATTTGTATATACAGTACATTCCATGATGCTTTGCAGTATTAGTGTATGTGTAATTTTATATATTCTTGTAGACAACATCCTATTTGTGAATTATAGTTTTGGAGGCATGGGAGAAAATCATCCACCCATATTGCAAGCAGGAAAGTAGAACTCGTTGAGCTATAGTATAAGAGAATTTTAGAGCCCAGCCCAGGGTAATGCCAGGTATTTAAAATCTTCCACAGGGAGAATTAGGCAATTAGGCCAATTAGCCTATTAGCCAATTAGCCAATTAGGGGCCATTAGCACAGCATATAGCCAGGGAATAAAGGCAGGTTAGAAATATAAACATAGCAAAACAATTTGTTGACAGAAAAGGACCAATAGGTCCATCTATTCTGCATTTTTTTCCCCTGCATATTACTACCCCCTGGACCCTATTTGGTCACAGGTTTCCCTCCCTCCCTCCCTCCTCCCTTTCTTCTACCTATTATGCCCATGTGCCTATGTCATGCATGCTTGAAATTACATACTGTCTTCATGCTACCACCTCTTTTGGCAGGCTGTTCCAGGCATCACCCACCCTTTCTGGGAAGAAGTATTTCCTTGCATCCCTCATAAATCCCCCTCAAGCTTCATTGCATGCCTCTGTGTTCTATGCTCCTCCTCATCTGAAAGAGCCCCCCTCTTGCACCTTGTTCACCCAATGAGGTACTTATAAGATTCAATCATGTCCCCACTTGCTCTCCTCTATTCCAGAGAGTACAGGGTGGGCTCCCACAGCATTTTCTTGTATGGCTTCTTGTGCAACTCCTGCACCATTTTGATAGCCCTCTTCTGGACTGCTTCCACCCCATTCAGAACTGGACACACTACTCTAGGTGGGGGTCACACTAGTGACTGATACAGTGGCAACACTACCTCCCTTTTCCTCCTAGAAATCCCCCTCCCTATGCACTCCAACATCCAACTAGCCTTGCTCACTGCCTTGATGCACTGCCCTACTGATTTGAAATCATCAGATAGGATTACCCCAAGGTCCCTCTCTTGCTTGGTGACTAAGTGCTTCCCCATCATCTTATATACAGCCCTTGGATTTCCCTGCCTCAGGTGCATGACTTTGGACTTTCTGGCATTGCTGCCAGACCCTAGACCACTCCTCTAGTTTCCGTAAATCATTTTACATTCTCTCCTTCTTGGGCATCAATCCTTGTTGCAGATTTTTATGTACTCCACAGAGAGACACACCTTCCCCTCCACATCCTCAGCTATGTCACTTATAAAGACATTGAAGAGGACAGGACACAGTACAGATCCCTGTGGTACTCCACTGGTCACTCACACATCCCATGAGTGACTGCTATTTGCAATCAACTTCTGCCTTCTATCCTTCATCCAGTCTCATAGCCATCTTACCACCTCCTCCCCAACCTCCACTTTGCTACGTTTCTTAATTAGCCTCCTGTGTAGTATAGTGTCAAAGCTCAATGTCGTTGGTAAAGTGGTTACAGCTGAAAAAAGCAGAGAAGTGAAACTTCTCTTTTGTGTCTGTGGTTGACTCTGGTGATCTCTCTGAAGCAGCAGGGGTGTTAATCCATGTCACTGAACCAGTGGTAATGAACTCTATGCAGTGACTCCCCTCCCATCAGCCAAGAGGTACCATAGTATGAGCAGTGCTCTCCAGAGGTTGGATTCAAGTTCGGTAAATATGCCTCTGAGCATAGAATGATGTACTCTGTACATTAGTACCTAAACACACATAAAACAAAATCAATGAATCAACAATTACAACAATTCTAAAGAGATTACCAAAAGAAGTTGTAAGAGACCAAAGATCCCAACACCCTTGCTCCCATTCTCCAAAAGAAGCCAACAGAACAGCCTCCACTTCTTCTTGAGGATGTCAAACTGTAGTAGCTAAAATCGATAATAAAAAGTCTTTGGCCCATAGGCACTGTATTTAATGCCCATGTTGCTTTTGCCATAGCACAAGGTGTTGTCAGGGCTCACTGCCCACAAAAACTGCATGAATTTGGTGGTTCAGTAACTTTCTGCAGGCAGCTGGCATGGTCATTCCTAAATAGAATGGGCTACTCCTGAAAAAAAGGACCAAAGCTGGCAGGAAGGCACCTTCAGACTTTCCCGGCCTCAAAGGCCAATTCCTTGGTTGGGTCAGTAAGGCTGTCCAACAAGAGCTAGTCCCAAATGAACTTACAATAGATCTTGATGAGAAAGGAGAAAATCTTTCACCCTCTCTCTCTCTCGTTGCAAATCGTGGTGACTGGCTTTGAGATAAAAGGCAGATTTTGGTGGTCCTTAGCTGCACCTTATCAGGAGATTATCTGCTGCCACAGGTAATCTGCCAGGGAGAAACACCTGCATTCATCCCACACACCCCCCTCCCAAAGTGGCACATAGCCTATTGTGTGAATAGCTGGGCTAGCTAAGATAAAATGCCCAGTCCTATACATTGAGAGCAGCAAATCTAAAATAGATCTCCCTGACAAGCAAAGAGCAATCCTTATTTTTGATTATTTTAAGGGTCACTCAAAAGAGTCTTTCATAACTGACTTGGAAGAAAACATCATACCAATCTTTATCCCATCCTCTTGCATTGACTTTCTCCAACCCTTTGACTTAACCATAAACAAATCTTCAAGGAATTAAAAAAAAATAGTTTACTGAGTGGCATGCTGCTTTAAACACCAGACAGCTGGAAGACGACAATAGTGGGTCCACGATATATCAATCAGTCTACACTTGACCACTACCAAAGATAAGCATGCCCAGTGGCTCATTCAAAGCTTCAAGGCACTAAGCACCAGCAAGGAGGATTGCCAGCATGGTTTCCAGCTTACCAGTATAGAGAACATGCATACAGAGTGCACTGGGTCTGAATATAGCTGACAAGAATGCCATCAGCAACAAAAGCATGGCAGAAATGCCGTCGTTTTTCTTTTTCCAGGTGGCTTTGTCCCCTGCACCCCACCGTACTAAAAGATTCCCACTCCTGGGGGAGCAGATCATGGGGAAAGTTGAAATTTGTGGGGCCGTGGAATACTGTTTCCATGGCCCCTTGTAAAACAAAGAAGTCCCGATTCCTGCAAAATGGTTGAAAACCAGGATTAGAACCTTGGTCTCCACTGCCTCCCAGCCGAGCTGCTCCATTCCCCAGCCCTGCATGCCACAGGAACAGCTCAGCCAGCCCCCGGTATTTTGCTGCCATTGTCCTGTGGCAGCACCATGAACAGCGACCAGGGAAGCACATACTGCAAGTGCCCTACATCCCTGCTCACTGTCTGAGGTAGCACTATAGGGACTAGCACTCTCTTGCCTGGCACTATTCCTGTAGCACTAATCTGACCGAGTACCCATACGGAGAGCCTGAATGAACTGGAGGGTGATAGTGAACAGAAGGATGATGGCTTAATAAGAAAAATAAACTGAGATCCAAACTCATATCTAAAAAGTAACAAGCATTTGTCAATGTCAAATGTTTGCCACTGGTATTGCTGTTGTACTGGGTCTTGCTTGTAAACATTTTTAATATATGCTTACCCAGGACACAGCAGATGAAATGCAATATCTCATTTTCAGTGGTGTGTTGCTTTGCCACATTGTTAGATTGCAATTACCCTCTTCTTAGCATTGTTTTAGATTGGAAATGGACAATTAGGAGTGTGTGCACTAGATAGGTGCCAAATCTGGGGAGCTCATTTTATTTGAAGAATGGTTATGCAGCTAAGAGGACACAGGGGTGTCAATTGGTGCACTCTACCTTGGCTACCTGATAGTGGTCCTAAAAATCACTGCTGCAGGATAACTGTAATTGGTGTGCCCTTTGGAGCACCCAGTGCCTTCAAGCTGCCTTTTTAAAGGCAGTTTAATTGCATAGTGGATGATTTTAAACATGTTTATAATTAACGGTCTCCATTTTTTGCCATAGACAAAACCGTGTGTTAAATACCGTAACACCTGAGTAGGTGTTACGGCATTCACGCGCTCCCTTTCTATACCAACACGCTCGAGACAAGCAAATAAACAGAGCAGGAGCTTCCAACTGTCCCTGTTTCCGCAAACAGTACTGACGAGAAAAACACTTTATTATCTGCATTACCTCCATCCCAAACACACTCTTGTGCTTCTAGGCTCACTGGTAAACTGAGGTAATGCAGAGAAGTTAGTGTTTTATCGTCAAGTACCTTTATAGAAACAAGGACATTGGAAGCTCGCGCTGTTTATTTAAAACGAGCCCTTCAATTATATAAAATAAAATATGGGAGAAGTGTGTCAAACTCGATTTAACATTCCTCATTGTTGGATGGCACTCATAAACCTGGGCTCGCCTCGGGGTTTATGTGCCATCCAACAACTCGGGTGTGTGTTAAATTCTCGTAACACACTTCTCCCCATACTTTATCCTATATTTAATTGTCATACTTGGAGTGGGGGACTGACGTCACTTCCTCTCCCATCACATAAAGGAAGCTACTTCAGCAAGCAGAGGTGAGCCTGGGAGGAGACAACACTGGCAGAGGCAGGCGTTTCTGCCAGTGTCAGCCAGCTAAAGCCAGGTTGCCAGGACATTCTGCTCAATTCATAAGGTAACTTCTACAAAACAGTTATTTTACAAATACGCCACTGAAACATAGCTCATTGCTGCACTTCTAAGAACAACTCTGGGTAAATACAACACTTGTACTGTTCCTTGTGAATTAACATCATCAGCAATTGCATGATTTTATGGTTGTGAAAGTGCAGATTGACTAATTGGGTGGAACCAGCATAAGACTTACCTAGCTTGGTATAGACAGGAAGTTCCAAGATCAAAGCCATAGATGACCTTGCTTTGCACAGTTGATTAGAGTAGGCCACTACTCACAACTGGGTAGAAGGACCCTTAACCTTTGAGGCTATATTACAAATTAAAATCTTGCTGTGAACAGTGATTAGAGTAGACCCCAACTTGAAATCTTGGTTAAAGGGACACTAAACATTGCAGGGGTCACTCAAATTGTGAAAGCCCATGAAAAGATCTTTCAAATCAGGTATTGGGTTTACCTGTAGGAGACAGGAGTCTTGAGATATGAACAGCTAAGTAATGTGTAAAGCAACTCATAGGAACAGCCATTTCATGCAGTCTTAAAAACAGGAAGTGATGTCACTGAGGGGCTAGCTTTATGTTGCTAATTACAGCTTGCCCCTCAGTGACATCACGTTCTGTTGTAAGACTGCATGAAATGGCTGCTGCCTTGTTTTGATTTTCAGATGATTTAAAGATTCATATCTCTGGACATTTGACACCTACAAGGAAGCCAAACACCTCATTCAGTATAACTTTTCATGGGCTTTCACAGTTTGAGCAATCCCTGCAATGTTTACTATCCCTTTAAGTGAGTATTAATCTTGAAACCCACAAAAAAAAGAGGATGGACACAATATTCGCATTAGATGGAGAAGTTGGATTCAAATGTATTACATGACAAATGTATAAAATAATCAAAAACCAGGTGGTAAAAAGTGAATACACTTATGAGAAAGCCTAAGTAATCTTGAGCTTTTGACCAAACTCAAAACCTTCTACAATAAACTGGAAGTGCTTGAGAAAAGTCAAAATGAAATGACCCGAAAGATAAAAGAAATAAATACTCAGAACTCAGAAATGATTAGTGCCCACGCTTCAGAGCTTATAAACACCCATTGGAGTCAAAATGGGGAGACTGGTCATCATTTTAAGGGTGCAAAGAGGGTAGAAAATGTTGTGCAAAGTTTGCATACACGTAATATCACATACAAAGCATCCACTATGTATTTAGAGAACAAAAAGGAGCAAAGAAGATGACACATGTGAGGATTTAAGTGATGGATCTGATTGGACCATTATGGAGACCAAGCACAAGTATAAACAAGCATTTGTCAATGCCGAATGTTGATTGCATTGGTCCGTTGAGCTTGCTCAGTGGCCCTTTGTCAGTCGCTCGTTGTGTTTCTCCCGGTGCTGCAGGCCGCTGTTTTGTACTGGGCTCCTGCCTGCGTTGGCACCCTTTTCTGTCCACAAAGAAATCCACAGCTGTCCTGACAGAGCTCCGTTGAGGTGGGACACTGCCCCTCTCTGGCTCGCTCATTCTGTTTCTCCTGGTGCTGCAGGATGGCCTTTTGTACTGGGCTCCTGCCTCTATTGGTGGCTTTTTCTGCCCACAAAGAAATCCGCAGTAGTCCTGACACAGGTCCATTGAGCTTGCTCACTCCCTCTCTGTCACTCGCTCATTCCGTGTCTGCTGGCGCTGCAGGCTGGCCTTTTGCACTGAGCTCCTGCCTGTGTTGCTGCCTTTTTCTGCCCACAAAGAAGTCCACAGCAGTCACAATAGAGCTCCGTTGAGCTCACTCACTCCCCCTCTCTCACTCACTCATTCAGTTTCTCCCACCGCTGCAGGCTGCCCTTTTTGTACTGGGCCCTGGGTGCATTACTGCCTTTTTCTGCCTACAAAGAAATCTGCAGCAGTCCCAACTGAGCTCCATTGAGCTCACTCACTCCCTCCCTCCCCCTCCCTCACTCGCTCATTCTGTCTCCCCTGCTGCAGGCTGCCTTTTGTACTGGGCTCCTGCCTACATTGGCAGCTTTTTCTGCCCACAAAGAAATCTGCAGCAGTCCCGAGACAGCTCTGTTGAGCTCGCTCACTACCCCTCTCTCACTCGCTCACTCATTCTGTTTCTGCCAGCACTGCTGGCTGGCATTTTGTACTGGGCTCCTACCTGTGTTGCTACCTTCTTCTGCCCACAAAGAAATCTGCAGCAGTCAATATAGAGCTCCGTTGAGCTCGCTCACTCACTCCTCCTCTCTCACTCATCCATTCTGTTTCTCCCGCTGCTGAAGGCTGCCAATTTGTACTAGGCTTCTGCCTGCATTGGCACCTTTTTTTGCCCACAAGGAAATCCACAGCTGTCCTGACAGAGCTCCATTGAGGTTGCTCACTCCGCCTTTCTCACTCACTCATTCTGTTTTTCCTGGCACTGCAGGCTGCCGTTTTGTACTTGGCTCCTACCTCTGTTGCCACCTTTTTCTGCCCACAAAGAAATCTGCAGCAATCTCGACAGAGCTCCGTTGAGCTTGGTCACTCCCCCTCTCTCACTCGCTTGTTCTGTTTCTGCCAGCGCTGCATGCTGCCCTTTTGTACTGGGCTCCTTCCTGCATTGCTGCCTTCTGCCCACAAAGAAATCTGCAGCAGTCATGATAGAGCTCCGTTGAGTTTGCTCACTCACTCCCCATCTCTCACTCATTCATTCCATTTCTCCCACTGCTTCAGGCTGCCATTTTGTACTGGGCCCCTTCATGCATTGCTGCCTTTTTCTGCCCACAAAGAAATCTGCAGCAGTCCCAATAGAGCTCCGGTGAGCTCACTCACTCCCCCTCCCTCACTCACTCGTTCTGTCTCCTGCTGCTACAGGCTTCCCTTTCATACTGGGTTCCTGACTGCATTGGCAGCTTTTTCTGCCCACTAAGAGATCTGCAGCAGTCCTGACACAGCTCCACTGAGGTCACTCACTCCCCCTCTGTCACTCGCTCATTCCATTTCTGCCGGTGCTGCAGGCTGGCCTTTTGTACTGGGCTCCTGCCTGCATTGCTGCCTTTTTCTGCCCACAAAGAAACCCACAGCAGTCACGATAGAGCTCCGTTGAGCTCACTCACTCCCCCTCTCTCACTTGCTCGTTCTGTTTCTCCCGCTGCTGCAGGCTGCCCTTTTGTACTGGGCCTTGGGTGCATTGCTGCCTTTTTCTGCCCACAAAGAAATCCACAGCAGTCCCAACCGAGCTCCATTGAGCTCACTCACTTCCCCTCCCTCACTTGCTCATTCTGTCTCCCCCCCTGCTGCAGGCTGCCCTTTTGTACTGGGCTCCTGCCTGCATTGGTGGCTTTTCCTGCCCACAAAGAAATCTGCAGCAGTCCCGAGACAGCTCCGTTGAGCTCGCTCACTCCCCCTCTCTCACTCGCTCACTCATTCTGTTTCTACCGGCGCTGCTGGCTGGCCTTTTGTACTGGGCTCCTGCCTGCATTGCTGCCTTCTTCTGCCCACAGAGAAATTTGCAGCAGTCACGATAGAGCTCCATTGAGCTCGCTCACTCACTCCCCCCTCTCACTCATTCATTCTTTCTGTTTCTCCCACTGCTGAAGGCTGCCCTTTTGTAATGGGCTTCTGCCTGCATTGGCACCTTTTTTGCCCACAAGAAAATCCACAGCTGTCACAACAGAGCTCCATTGAGGTCACTCACTCCGCCTGTCTCACTCACTCATTTTGTTTCTCCTGGCACTGCAGGCTGCCATTTTGTACTTGGCTTCTGCCTCTGTTGGAAACTTTTTCTGCCCACAAAGAAATCTGCAGCAGTCTCGACAGAGCTCTATTGAGCTTGGTCACTCCCCCCTCTCACTCGCTTGTTCTGTTTCTGCCGGTGCTGCATGCTGCCCTTTTGTACTGGGCTCCTGCCTGCATGCCGCCTTCTTCTTCCCACAAAGAAATCTGCAGCAGTCACGATAGAGCTCCATTGAGTTCTCTCACTCACTCCCCCTCTCTCACTCATTCATTCCATTTCTCCCACCGCTTCAGGCTGCCCTTTTGTACTGGGCCCCTGCATGCATTGCTGCCTTTTTCTGCCCACAAAGAAATCCACAGCAGTCCCAACAGAGCTCCGGTGAGCTCACTCACTCCCTCTCCCTCACTCGCTTGTTCTGTGTCTCCTGCTGCTGCAGGCTTCCCTTTTGTACTGGGTTTCTGACTGTGTTGGCGGCTTTTTCTGCCCACTAAGAGATCAGCAGCAGTCCTGACACAGCTCCACTGAGGTCACTCACTCCCCCTCTGTCACTGGCTCATTCTGTTTCTGATGGCGCTGTAGGCTGGCCTTTTGTACTGGGCTCCTGCCTGCATTGCTGCCTTTTCCTGCCCACAAAGAAATTTCCAGCAGTCACGATAGACCTCCATTGAGGTCGCTCACTCCTCCTGTCTCACTCGCTCATACTGTTTCTCCTGTTGCTGCAGGCTACTCTTTTGTACTGGGCTCCTGCCTCTGTTGGTGCCTTTTTCTGCCCACAAACAAATCTGCAGCAGTTCAGACAGAGCTCCATTGAGCTTACTCATTCCCCACTCTCACTCACTTGTCCCATTACTACCGTCACTCCAGGCTGCCCTTTTGTACTGCGCTCCTGCCTGTGTTGCCGCCTTCTTCTGCCCACAAAGAAATCTGCAGCAGTCATGATAGAGCTCCGTTGAGCTTGCTCACTCCCCCTCTCTCACTCGCTCATTCTGTTTCTCCTGCTGCTGCAGGCTGCCCTTTTGTACTGGGCCCTGGGTGCATTGTTGCCTTTTTCTGCCCACAAAGAAATCTGCAGCAGTCCTGACACAGCTCTGTTGAGCTCGCTGACTCCCTCTCTCTCACTCGCTCATTCCGTTTCCGCCAGTGTTGCAGGGTGGCCTTTTGTACTGGGCTCCTACCTGCATTGTCGCCTTTTCCTGCCCACAAACAAATCTGCAGCAGTCACGATAGAACTCCATTGAGCTCACTCACTCCCCCTCTCTCACTCGCTAGTTGTGTTTCTCCGGTGCTGCAGGCTGCCCTTTGTACTGGGCTTCCCATGCTAGCACCTTTTTCTGCCCACAACAAATCCACTGCTGTCCTGAGAGAGCTCCGTTGAGGTCGCTCACTCCACCAGTCTTATGCGTTCATTCTGTTTCTCCTGGTGCTGCAGGCAGCCCTTTTGTACTGGGCTCCTGCCTCTGTTTGCACCTTTTTCTGCCCACAAAGAAATCTGCAGCAGTCCTGACAGAGCTCCGTTAACCTCACTCACTCCCTCTCTGTCACTCACTCATTCCATTTCTGCCGGCGCTGCAGGCTGCCCACAAAGAAATCTGCAGCAGTCACGATAGAGCTCCATTGAGCTTGCTCACTCCCCCTCTGTCAGTCACTCGTTCTGTTTCTTCCACCGCTGCAGGCTTCCCTTTTGTACTGGGCCCCTGCATGCATTGCTGCCTTTTTCTGCCCAACAAAGAAATCCACAGCAGTCCCAACAGAGCTCCGTTGAGCTCACTCACTCCCCCTCGCTCACTCGCTCATTCTGTGTCTCCTGGCACTGCAGGCTGCCCTTTTGTACTGGGCTCCTGCCTGCTTTGGTGCCTTTTCCTGCCCACAAAGAAATCTGCAGCAGTCCCGACAGAGCTCAGTTGAGCTCGGTCACTCCCCACTCTCTCACTCGCTCAATCCTAATCTGTCCCAAACACTGATTTCCGACAGTGACTGCAGTATTCTGCACCGGAAGCGTGAAAACACATTTCAGCCAGGATGTGAAAAATGACAGCTGTACTGTTCATAAGGAGGTGTGGAAAAATGCCAGTGCTGAAAATGTGTCGTGAAAATATTACTAATTTGCGAGGTTACAAGGGTGCTTGGAAACTGCACAACGCACGCTCGTAACACAGTCATGTTATGGAGTTTCATCACAAAATTTTCAACATAGGCATTTTAGGACCTCTGCTCATGAACAGTGTCAGTGTGATTTTCTTAATGTGTCCCGAACACTGATTTCCCACAGCAACCACGCTATTGTGCGTCGGAAGAGCGAAAAGACATTTCAGCCAGGATGTGAAAAACAACAGCTGCACTGTTCATAAGGAGGTGTGGAAAAATGGCAATGTTGAAAATCTGGAGTGAAAATATTGCAAAGTTGCGAAGGTACGAGCGTGCGTGGGAACTGCGCAAAGCACGCTCATAGCACACTCATTTTATGGACTTTTGTTACCAAATTTTCAACATAGGCAATTTAGGACCTCTGCTAATGAACAGTCTCACTATCATTTTCATAATGTGTCCCAAACATGGATTTCCCACAGTGACCGCGCTATTCGGCGCTGGAAGTGCGAAAACACATTTTGGCCAGGATCTGAAAAATGACAGCTGTACTGTTCATAAGGAGGTGCAGAACAATGGCAATGTTGAAAATCTGAAGTGAAAATATTATAAATTCGCGAATTTATGAGCGTGCATGCAAACTGCACAACGCACACTCATAACACAGTCATTTTATAGAGTATTGGCACCAAATTTTCAAAATAGGCATTTTAGGACCTCTGCTTATGAACAGTGTGACTGTCATTTTCATAATCTGTCTTGAGCACTAATTTCCCACAGTGACTGAGATATTCTGCGCCATAAGTGCGAAAACACATTTTGGCCAGGATGTGAAAAATGACAGCTGTACTATTCACAAGGAGGTGTGAAAAAATGCCAATGTTGAAAATGTGGTGTGAAAATATTGCAAATTCGCGAAGTTATGAGCGTGCATAGTAACTGCGCAATGCACAATTGTAAAACAATCATTTTTTGGATTTTTTCCACCAAATTTCCAAAATATGCTTTTTGAGAGCCCACCTCATGAACAATGGCACTGTAAGTTCATTAATTGGTCCCAAAAGGTGATTCCACACAGTGACCATGAAATCACCTTTTGAGGCCGACTAACACCATGGCAGTGGCAGAATTCATAAGGAGGGGTCCCAAAAACCCCATATTGAAAATTTGGTGCCAAAATTCCAAAAAATGACTGAGATATGCATCAACGTTGAAAAAACCCTGTTTACTCCATTATACAGCTTACCAGCATTTTCTCAGTTCACAGTCGGCTTTGAAGAGTGCAGACGTGTTCCCGGTCCACCGAAGATGGTCACGCCAGACTCCGGAGGTAAGTATGGGGTGAGGGGGTGGGGAGGCAGGGTGCGCAGTGGGTGGGTGTGGGTTGTGGGAGGGGGACAGGGAGATGGTGAGGGACCTTTTTTTTTACAGGGTATAAGAATAAATACCATCGCGGGACAGTTTTTTTCTTTCAGGACCATTTGGCATGCTGGGGTGGGCTCCCAGCGTGCCAGCACAGTATTTTGGGGGGGCAGCTGTAGCCAATGAGGGATTGGGCACCCTTGTTGGCACAAAAGGGGCACAAGAGCTGAGGGTGATTGGGCACCCCCTCGGCACAAGTCTACTGGGTGTTTGGGGGGGATTATGCCGATGGGGAGTGGGCTCCCCCATCGCAAATGAACCTTGGGGGAATTATGCCAATGGGGAGTGGGCTCCTCCATCAGCAAATACTTTGGGTGGGGCACAATGCCAATGGGGAGTGGGATCCCCCATTGGCAAATTAAACTTTTTTTGGGGGGGACATAACGCAGATGGGGAGTGGGCACCCCATTGGCAACAAACAAGGAGGGGGACATAAGCCAAGGGGGTTGGGCTCCCCCCTCAGCACAGAAAGAAATTGGGGGGAACATGCTGATGGGGACTGGGCTCCTCATTGGCAAGCTGAATTGGGAATTCAAGGGACAGCCCTGCAATGAGGGGTCACTTCCTCATTGCAGTGGATGATGCTGAAATGACGAGGTGGCCCCTGATTGCAGTGGCTAAAACTTTAAAAGATTGTGGCATGCTGGCTGAACTAGTGTCAGCAGCAGCAGCATGCCACACCATTGGGGACAGCGGGCCAAGCCTTTAAAGGCTGTGGGGGCATTGGCCACAACAGTGCTGCGCCTCCACAACCTGCTTCTTGCAAAAGCTGCTGCAATATATTTCTAGCGCTTGCGCGCAATCAACATAAAAAGGGAGGAAAGGCATGGATTTTGATCTGACTTTAATAGATTCTCTGCTTTAACAGAAGGAACCACTGACACTACCCTTATTAATACACTAATTCCTGAAATAACACAAACTGCAGGAATGCTGTGTGCTGATCTATCTGAAAAGGGATTTAGAAACACTGAGGTAGAGTTTAAAGAACCCCTAGTTACATTAGCTAATGATAAGAAAATGGAACTAGCTCTTACAGCCCACCCCCACTACACCAAGAGACTATGGGCACAAAACCCAACTCCACTCCCTAAGTAGTATCCACCACACAACAGGAAGTACCCAAAATTGAGTCCAGAAATCAAAACAATTTTGAACACATTGATCAGGATAATGGAACTGTCTTCCCAAGACAAACGCATGTACTGGGGGATTGTATTGTCAAATATGTGGATAAAACTGTGTGTGAACCAGACAAGGCAAATCATACATGTAGTGGCTTCAGAGGGGCACTCATTTCAGATATTGCAAAAATGACTGATAATATATTGAAAAATGCTGGGGAGCACCCCCTAGTTATTATTCATACTGGTACAAATAATATAAACAGCCACAGGACTGATGACATCAAAAATGAATTTGTCAACATAGGCATGAAATTAGAAAAATTGAGGATGCCAAGTATGTTTTTCTGAATTGTACCTGTACCAAGAGCAGGAGCACTAAAACAAAAGAAAATTAAAACCTTGAATGAGTGGCTCTGGAAATGGACATTAAATTACCGGTTCAATTGTCTTACACACTGGGAAACATTTGGCAATAACTGGAGACTCTTCAGCTGGGATTGACTTAATCTAAGTAAGAGGAGGTGAACAGTACTAGTAAAAGCACTAGAATGGTACATTTTCAAAGCTTTAAACTAATAAACAAGGGGCAAAGGGTGACCACATCTGTTGCGATGGGATTATAAAAACTAAACAAACAATAAAGAATGACTGTAGGTTCCTAAAAGCAAACTCTAGGAGTCTAAACCTAGTAAAGAAATCTGAAATCAAAGCTCTTTTAATTCAAAACTGTGTGGAGCTGGCCATGATTACTGAGACATGGTGGGATTGAACCAGCAGCTGGATGATGGACATCCCAGGGTGCCAACTATACCATAAAAATGGAGAGTATAAAAAGCGTAGTGATGTTTTCACTTATGTGAAGGATACCATCAACAGTCACCAACTCTATATGATGGAAGACACAACCAACCAAATAGAAAGCATTTGGGTGCAACTTCAATTTGGAAACAGGCCTAAAACAGTTATAGGGAACTGCCACAGATCCCCATCTTCAACAAAGGAATATAATGAGGGCCTTATAAAGGAAATAGAAAAAGCTTCAGATATAGGTGACATGATTTTCTTTGGAGATTTTAACCTACCAGGGATACGCTAGGTAGACCTAATAGGAACAAAAGAAGTGGAGTGATCCTTTGTGGATATGTTGTTAGGATTGGGGCATGGACAGCTGGTGTCTGAACCCACTTCGGGTGAAAATATAATGGACCTTATCATCTCCAATATTGGAAATCAAATAATTAATGTCTCAATAAGGGGTCCGTTGGGTTCAAGTGACCATAATACTGTTGGGTGTGCACTAGCAACATGCAACCATAAAACTGTAGGTATGCAGACAATTAGGGACTATAATAAGGTACAATTTGAAGATATATGGAGCAACTTAATAACCATGTACTGGGAAAGAAGGCTGTCTGGTCTCTCAGCTGAAGACTGCTGGCAGTTTATCAAATGCAGATTATTGAGCTAGAAAGAAAAATATGTCCCCTTAAAAAGGTTATACAACAACAAAAATAACATGACTCACAGCTGCAATAAGGGAACGAATCAAAAAAAGAAAAAAAAGTAACAACTGTAAATCATCAAAGGAAAAATACAGCTCAGAACTAAAATCATTAAAGCATATTATTAAGAGGGGAAAATGAAGGAAGAATTTAGAATAACACATAAGAAAGATAAATATAAAAGTCTTAATTTAAACAATAAATTAATTCAATGTATGTATATGAGCTTAGTGGTGTTAAACAAGATTATTCAAATATATTTATATTTATAACTATACAAAGCTCTCTTATCGGTTTCACACAACATTGCCTAACAAACCTATTTTTATTCCACAGGTAATAAACTTATTGTCACAAAATAATGCCCACCTTATTCAATGTGGTTATAAGTTCATGTGTCTGGATCAATGAAATTCAATTAGTGACACTGTGAACTATATAAATAAATTTTGTATAGTAAAACGATCATGTTAAATATAAATAGCCTTTTTGGTTTTGGATATTGTGATTAATGGTTTTTTTACTTTCCTGCAGAGTTTTTAGTTTTTTTCATCAGATTTATTAGGGAAACTACTTTCTTCTTCTTTGACCCTGCTAAAAGAAAGTTAATAATGCATATGTATTTAGGCAGCAGAAATATAGTTTTTTATCAGTTTCTTTTTTAACAATGCACTGTTTCGTTCTAGGCACTGTTAATGTGGACTTTAATTCAGTCGTCATTTGCACTTAATATGTTTCTAACATATTATTATTATTATTGGGAGGCAGTATAGCGCAGTGGTCTAAGGCTCTGAGCTGCAAATCTGGTGACATCCAGCAGACCAGACCTGGGTTTGAATCCCGCAGCTTCCACTTGCATACTGTGTGACCCTGAGTAAGTCACTTAACCTCCTTGTGCTCCCAGGTCGCTCCTGTAAAAAAGCTTTCAGCTTAGTGTGCTATACCTGGTTAAACAAATAAATTAAATTATTAAGATACACTGTCATTTCTGCACAAAAAGCATAAGCCAGCACCATCTTATGTACAGCCCGTTAATGGATATGTGCTACATGGGCACCCACTGTTTCTTTTCTTTTGCATAATAATATACAACTTTATATCTTAGCTTGTAGTGTGCATGGCAAAAAAGAAAAACACAATAGGCTTATTTCAGCATCAGCATAGATAAAACATTGTAGCAGTTTAACTCCAAAGCTTTTTTGTTTTATTGTTTTATATGTAACCTTTAGATTTGAAACAGAATTTGTAAGATTACCAGTGATTCTGCTTTCACTAGATTAACAGGATTTCTATCGCACTTCTTTCTTGTGCATTAGTAACTTGCTTGTTTTTATCACAAAACTTTTAAACAGCATTTTAATACAGATTGCTTTATGTTATTTTGTTCTGCGACCGCACATCAATCTCTATAACAGAAACATTTTTTAAATCAATTGTAATGCATAGTAGCTTACCCTGCTTCTGGCATCTGTGTTCATTTGGGTGGCCACCATTGCGTTTACTGGCAGTCTTTTTATTATCTCTGATTACCATAGTAACATGAGGGTGTTATTGTTAGTTTACACATCGGCTTTGATAAATAACACATTTTCAATATTTTCCACGATTTGTTGTAGAGTTTGGTGTGTTGTTTCTTTGCCCTGCACACTAACTAAACCTTCACACTTAGTTTTTTAATGTCACTATTCCGTAAGCATGCAGACTGATGGATTTTGAATACTTAAAATTTTTCATACTGACTCATTCATCATGTATATATGTTAAATAACAACTGTGTAAATTCTAATATCGTAATAGTGTCCTAATTTGCTCAATTCTAGATCTACAAGGTTGCATGTACATAATCAGATGTCAGTATGTTCCAGTGTGTGACTCTAGTATGTAATTAATTTCGGACAGGCTTAAAGCACTTCTCTCTTCTAGCAGAAGTGGAAATTGATAAGATGAAATACATGAAAGGTTAGTTGCATTATACTGACAATGGTTCGAGATCTAACCTTATATCATAGGGTTTAATATACTTAAAAAATGAATCAGGAGACTGAATATGGACTAGAGATGTTGCAGAAATATCGCCTGCGAAATTGCCGTGAAATCTGCAATTTCACCACATGAAATATTTAGTGAAATGTGTGAAACATTTTGTGGGAGTGAAAAGTTAAATTTTGCCTGCAAATTGCAAAATTGTACCCCAAAATTGTGAAATTCTACAAAAAAATTGTGAAATTTCACATTCTGCGGTTACATTTCAGCGTTTCTGAGTGAAATTTCACAATGTTTTCGTGAACTTTCACAATTTTTGGATAAAACTTTGCAATTTTCTGGTGAAATTTCACATTTTGCACCCACTGAATATTTTGAGAAATGTGCAGATTTCATTAAATATTTCGTGTAATGAAATTTCTCAGTTTCACACAACAAGGCTGAACAATACCATCCTTTCAACTCTAATAACAGTCTTACCATTAAAAGCAATGCCAAGAAGGAAAGGTTATACACAAGGATCAGAACCAAGGTTCTGTTGAGAAGTGAGAGCAACAGAAGAGTCCGGATTAACATTCTCCAAACTTTATACTGAATTCTACACTAAAAGCCATGACTTTTCTGCTCTGGCTAAATAAATTTCTTCTAGCTTAAAAATCATAACAAGCAACAGCTTTCTAGCTCTGGCTGTATTTAGTACATCTGCATATATCACCCCTGACCAAAGACAGTAAAATTATAGACAGTAGAGACTATGGATGTGTTTGAATCATTAAAAGGGATAACTGATGAAAGATCAGCACCCAGGACACTTACAAAAGCAGATGAGGAAAGAATTTTACAGGGAATCATAAGTAAAAAGAAACTAAGTGGTGACCTCAATACTAAAAATCTTATTAGCAAATACAAAACACTTAGACAAAGAGAATTAAGGCTAGAATGGCATAGTGTCACATTAACTGAGTAGTAGATGTCAGAACTGCAACAGTAACATAGAAACATAGAAACATAGACTTTGACAGCAGATAAGGACCACTTGGCCCACCCAGTCTGCCCATTTCCCTACCTATTGGATAAGCTGCAGATTCTAGTTAACCAACAGCCTACTTCCTGCAACCCCCCACTATAATTGCCTTATGTCTGTCCCATGCACGTTTGAATTCCCCCACTGTTTTAGACCCCACAACCTCTCCAGGAAGGCGGTTCCATGCGTCCACCACTCTCTCCATGAAAAAAGAAATTCCTCACATTACCCTTGAGCCGTTCCCCCTCTAACTTTACATTGTGCTCCCTTGTTCTTACTCATCTATTTTTCTGAAAGATGCTACCCTCCTGGACTTTGTTGATTCCCTTGAGGTACTTAAAAGTTTCTGTCATGTCCCCCCTGTCCCTCCTTTCATCAAGGGTATACATATTAAGCTCTCAGTCTCTCTTCATATGGTTTCTGATGTAGACCCTGAACCATTTTAGTTGCCCTCCTCTGGACTGCTTCCATCCTGTTTATGTCCTTGCATAGATGAGGTCTCCAAAACTGCACGCAGTACTCCAGATGGGGTCTCACCAACTATCTGTATAGGGGGATAACCACTTCCCTTTTTCTACTTGTGATGCCCCTCCCTATGCATCCCAGTATCCCCCTGGCTCTCCTTACTGACTTCTCGCATTGCTTACCCAGCTTTAGGTCATCTGATAGGACTACACCCAGATCCCTTTCCATTATTGTTGTCATTAGTACCTCCCCTGCTAGTGTGTACTCTTCTCCTGGATTTTTATTTCCCAGGTGCGTTACTTTGCACTTCTTGCATTGAATCTAAGTTGCCATATGTCTGACCATTCCTCCAACCCCTGCAAGTCCCTTCTCATCCTTTCTACCCCCCTTGTGTATCAGCTCTGTTACAGATCTTTGTGTCATCTGCAAAGAGGCATACCTTCCTTCCAGACCCTCTGCAATGTCACCTATAAAGATGCTAAAGAGGACTGGACCCAGTACTGAGCCCTGGTACTCACTAATAACCCTTTCTTCAGAATGTGTTCCATTCACTATACCTTCTGTGTCCTGTTGTGCAGCCAGTTTGCTACCAGGCTACCACCCTGGGACCACTCCCAGGCTGGCTAACGATTATTAATCTTTTGTAGGGACTGTGTCAAATGCCTTGCTAAAGTCACGTAGGGCCATATCCACAGCCCTCCTGGTCAATTACTTTGGTCACCCAGTCAAAGAAATCGATTAAATTCATCTGACATGACCTTCCTGCTGTGAATCCATGCTGCTTTGGGTCCTGTGCCCCACTGGCCTCTAAGTACTCAACAATTCTTTCTTTCAGAAGTGATTCCATCATTTTCCCCACCACTGAGGTCAAACTAACAGGTCTGTAGTTTCCTGCTTCTGCCTTGCTCCCACTTTTGTGAAGGGGAATCACATCTGCCCTCCTCCAGTCCTCAGGTACCACCCCATCTTCCCATGATTTGTTAAAAAGTGTGGTTAGTGGTGTCACTAGGTCCTCCCTTAGTTCTTTTAGTATTCTAGTGTGAATCCCGTCAGGCCCCATTGCTTTGTCCACCTTGAGTTTTAGGAGTTCTTTCAGTACTCTTTCTTCTGTAAATGGACTGGCGTCAACCCCACTATCCAGAGTGCTTCTACTGTTTGGTTTAGGTAGCTCCTCATCTACTTCTATTGTGAATACTGAGCAAAAGTATTCATTCAGTATCTCTGCCTTTTCACTGTCTCCCTCTGCCCACTTCCCCTCTCCTTTATTAATCTTCACTATCCCTCCCTTAACCTTTCTATGCTCCCTAATGTACCTATAAAAGGTTTTATCCCCCTTCTTAACTGAGTTGGCTATCTTTTCCTCGGTTTGGGCCTTTGCTATTCTGACTGCCTTCCCCACTTCTTTCTGCTTTAATTGATACAGTTCCCTGTCGTGCTCTGTCTGTGATTCCTTATACTTGTTGAATGCAGCCTTTTTCTCCTTAACCTTCCCTGACACCTCTTTTGAGAGCCATAGTGGGTTTTTATTCCGCTTTGTTTTCTTTATTTGTTTCACACAAAGGCTTGTTGCCTCCATGATGGCAGTTTTGATTTTTCTCCATTGTTCTTCCACCCTCCTTTCTGGCCATTTGCTAATGCATTCCTCAGGTATTCACCCTTTTGCCAAAGTCAGCCCTTCTAAAGTCCAGTATCCTTGTCTTTGTATGGCTTGTCTCCATGGTTGTGTTTATTGTGAAGCACGCCGCAGTGGTCGCTTGTTCCCAGATGTCTACTGACTTCTAAATTTGTGATCCCTCTCCATTTGAGAGTATCAGGTCTAATATTGCTCCCTCCCAGTGGGTTCCACCACTAGCTGTCTAAGGCATGCCCCCTGTAGAGCATTGAGAATGACCCTGCTCTTGGATGTGGCTGCAGTCCATGTCACCCAGTTAACATCTGGCATATTCAGGTCCCCCATCAACAGTATCTCCCCTTTTTCAGCCATTTTGAGAATGCCCTTTATCATTTTCTTGTCCATTTCCTCCCCTTGAGACAGGGGTCTGTATACAACCCCTGTGCGGATTGTGATGCCATTCCCTGTCTCCAAGGTGACCCAGAGTTCCTCTTGTCCTCCCCCTTTACTTTTTAGTTCTGTAGCTTTGACCTTTCCCTTATGTAGAGAGCTACTCCACCTCCTCTTTTACCCTCCCTGTCCCTTCTGTAGATTGTGTACCCTGGTATGTTGACATCCCAGTCATGGTTCTCTGTGTACCATGTTTCTGTGACTGCCACAATATCCAAGTGTTCCTCTTCCATCAGGGCTACTAGCTCTGGAAGCTTGTTTCCCAGACTATGGACATTGGTACTCATTGCCCTCCATTTAATGTTGGCTTTATCCTTTTTTACCCCATCCCTGCTCTTATTGCCCTTGTCCATTTTTCCATTTACCCCTGTCCTGCCCTCTGTCAAGCTCTGTACCTCAGTGTTTACCCTACTACCTGCCATGTTTTGTGGGGGGAGGCTTGAACTTTCCTGTTTCCTAGTACACATAAGACAAAGACAATCTATAACCCATTCAGAGATGAACACCTAGAAATGAAGCAGTTTATAACTTGTCAGATTGAACAAGTTATGTATGTATTAAAATGTCCCTGTGACCTACAATACATAGGACAAACATCTAGAAGCCTCAGACTTCGATTAAATGAACATCGAAGTGATATCAGAAGGGGTGATTTAGATTCAGTAGTATCAAGACACTTCTTAGAAAGTAGGCATAATGTGTCATCGCTAAGATTCATAGGACTAGAAAAAGTAGAAACCCCTCCAAGAGGGAGGAATGTCCAAAACCTCCTCCTAACAAGGGAAGCCTTTTGGATAGATCGCTTTGGAACCCTTCATAAATGATACGGTATCAATGAAGAAATAGTGGTGGTCAGAATTTGTAGATTGAAACTGTGAGAGATATGTTTTGTTCCAAATTTAACTGTAAAGTTTCTTTAGCTCTGGATCTTTTAGAGCCACGGCATAGACTGACCACTGACATTTGACTTCACCCGTCAGGGTGAAGCCGTGACAGTGGTCACCATATTAGTCTTTACAGACTAGGTGGGTCAAGATGAAAGGTTCCATACTTTTTAGTATGGTTTGCCTTCAAGTCCCGATTCAGTCTCCTAATTTATTTTTTAAGTATATTAAACCCTATGATAGAAGGTTAGAGCTTGGACCATTGTCAGTATAACACGACTAACCTTTCATGTATTTCATCTTATGAATTTCCAAATCTGCTAGATGAGAGAAGTGCTTTAAGCTTGTCAGAAATTAATTACATACTAGAAACATACATAGACTTTGATGGCAGATAAGGACTACTTGGACCACCTAGTCTGCCCATTTCCCTACCTAATGGATAAGCTGCAGATCCTAGTTAACCAACAGCCTACTTTCTCCTACCCCCCCACTAGAATTACCTTATGTCTGTCCCATGCATTCTTGAATTTCCCCACTATTTTTGACTCCATGACCTCCTCAAAAAAGCTGTTCCATGCATCCACAACCCTCACCATGAAAAATGCTTCCTCACATTACCTCTGAGCCGTCCCCCCTCTATCTTCAACTTATGCCCCCTTGTTCTTGCACATCTCTTTTTCTGAAAGATGGTACCCTCTTGGACTTTGTTGATTCCCTTGAGGTACTTGAAAGTTTCTATCATGTCCCCCCTCTCCCTCCTTTCCTCGAGGATATACATATTAAGCTCCTTCAGTCTCTCTTTGTATGTCTTCTGGTGCACCAATGTGGTTGCCCTCTTCTGGACAGCCTCCACCCTGTCTATGTCTTTGCAGAGATGTGGTCTCCAGAACTGCATGCAGTACTCTATTTGGGGTCTCACCAACTGTCTATACAGAGGGATAATAACTTCCTGTTTTCTACTGGTGATGCCTCTCCCTATGCATCCCAGTATCCCTCCAGCCCTCCTTACTGCCGTCTCACATTGCTCGCCCACCTTTAGGTCATCTGATATAACTACCCCAGGTCCCTTTCCATTTTTGTTGTTGTCAGTACCTCACCCCATTGTGTACTCTTCCCTGGGTTTTGTTTCCCAGGTGCATTACTTTGCACTTCTTTGCATTGAATCTAAGCTGCCATATATCTGACCATTCCTCCAACCTTGCAAGTCCCTTCTCATCCTTTCCACCCCCCTTGTGTATCAACCCTGTTGCAGATCTTTGTGTTGTCTGCAAAGAGACATACTTTTCCTTCCATTCCCTCTGCAATGTCACTAATAAAGACATTAAAAAGGACCAGTCCCAGTACTGAACCCTGTGGTACCCCACTAGTAAGCCCCCTTTCTTCACTGTAGACTTTGTTTACTATTATCCTCTGTGTCCTGTTGTCCATCCAATGTTTATCGAGGCTATCACCCTGGGACCCACTCTCAGGCTGGCTAATTTGTTTATTAATCTTTTGTGCTAGACTGTGTCAAATGCCTTGCTAAAGTCTAGGTAGGCCACGTCCACAGCCCCTCCCTGGTCTACTACTTTGGTCACCCAGTCAAAGAAATCAATTAGATTTGTGTGACATGACCTTCCCATTGTGAATCCATGCTGCCTTGGGTCCTGTGCCCCATTGGCCTCTAGGTACTCAACAGTTCTTTCCTTCAGAAGTGATTCATAATTGTCCCTACCACTGAGGTCAAACTGACAGGTCTGTAGTTTCCTGCCTCTATCTTGCTCCCACTTTTGTGAAGGGGGATCACATCCACCCTCCTCCAATCCTCAGGTACCACACCTTCCTGTCATGATTTGTTAAAAAGGGTAGTCAGAGGTGTTACTAGTTCTCCCCTTAGTTCTTTTAGAATTCTGGGGTAAATCTCATCAGGCCCCATTGCTTTGTCCACCTTCAGTTTTAGGCGTTCTTTCAGAACCCTTTCTAGAGTGCTTCTATTGACTGGATTAGGTACCTCCCCCTCCTCTTCCTTTGTGAATACTGAGCAGAAGTATTCATTCAGTATCCCTGTTTTTTCACTGTCCCTCTCTGCCCATCCACCCTCCACTTTATTCAGCCTCAGTATGCCTCCCATTGTCGTTCTTTACTCCCTAATGTACCTATAAAAGGTTTTATCCCCCTTCTTAAATGAGTTGGCTATCTTTTCCTCTGTTTGGACCTTTGCTATTCTGACTGTCTTCCCCGCTTCCTTCTGCTTTGACTGGTACAGTTCTCTGTCCTGCTCCTTCTGTGTTTCCTTATACTTCCTGAATGCTATCTTTTTCTCCCTAACCTTCCCCGTCACGTCTTTTAAGAATCATAGTGTTTTTTTCTTTCACTTTGATTTGTTTATTAGCTTCATGAAAAGGCTTGTTGCCTCTGTGATGGCAGTTTTGATGTTTCTCCATTGTTGCTCCACCCCTCCTTCTTGCTTGTTTGCTAGTGCTTTTCTGAGGCACTCTCCCATTTTGACATAATCAGCCCTCCTGAAGTCCAGTACCTTCACTTTTGTATGGCTTCTCTACAGCTGAGTTTATCGTGAACCACACTGTTTGGTAGTCACTTATTCCCAGATGGTTACCCACTTCTAGATCTGAGATCCTGTCTCTGTCCCCATTTGAGAGTACCAGGTCTAAGACTACTCCCTTCTGAGTGGGTTCCAACATTAGCTGTCTGAGGCATACCCCCTGTTGGGCATCGAGAATGGCCTTGCACTTGGATGTGGCTGCAGCAAAGGTGCTCCAGTTTACATCTGGCATATTCAGGTCCCCTATCAGCAATATCCCACCTTTCTCTGCCATCCTAAGGATGCCTTCCATCATTTCCTTGTCCATTTCCTCCCCCTGAGATGGGGGTTTGTATACAACCCCCTGTGCATATTGTGGTGCCATTTCCAGTCTCCAGGGTGACCCACGGTGCATCTGACCCACGGTACATCCTCTACTCCCTGTTTACCCTTTAGTTCTGTTGCTTTGATCCCTTCCCTTACATAGAGAGCTACTGCTCCTCCTCTTCTACCCTCCCTGTCCCTCCTGTAGATTGTGTATCCTGGTATGTTGACATCCCAGTCATCGTTCTCTGTGTACCATGTTTCTGTGACTGCCATAATATCCAGGCATCCCTCTTCCATCAAGCCCACCAGTTCAGGGAGCTTGTTACCTAGACTATGGACATTGGTACTCATTACCCTCCATTTTTTGAAGGCCTTACCCCTTTTTGCCCTGTCGCTGTCCTTACTGTCTTTGTCTTTTTCTCCATTTACCCCTTCCCTTCTCCCTATTGACTTCTCTATCTTGGTGTTTACCTTACTAACTACCTACCCTGATTTTGGGGGGAGCTATGATTTCCCTTCTCCTTTTCAGTGCCTCCCCCCTTGGCTAGTTTAAATGCTTGCCAATGAAGTATTTAAACCTATCACCTAGGATTCTGGTTCCCCTTCTGCACAGATGCAGGCCATCATGCCAGTATAGGCCTACCTCCCTCCAGGTGGACCCCCAGTCCACAGTGAAGCCAAACCCTGAGCTCTGCACCAGTTTTTCAACCACTGATTGAATCCCATGGTGCAGAACACCCTAGCCTCACCCATACCATAGACAGGCAGCACCTCCGAGAAGGTTACCATGCTTGCTACTTGTCTAAGGCCCCTCCCCAACTCCACAAGCTCCTTCTGCACTGCTCTGATCCCTTTCCCAGACAGGTCATTTGTCCCTAGGTGGACAATGAGTCACACATTGGAACATACTGACATCTGATTTTGTGCATGCAGCCTCGTAGATATAGAATTGAGCAAATTAAGACACTGTTATTATATTAGAATTTACACAGTTGTTATTTAACATATGTACATGATGAATGAGTCAGTATGAAAAATTCTAAGTACTCAAAATCCATCACTGCGCATGCTTAAGGATTAGTGACATTAAAAAACTAAGTGTGAAGTTTTAGTTAGTGTGCATGGCAAAGAAACAACACACCAAATTCTACAACAAATAGTGGAAGATATTGAAAATGTGTTATTTAGCAAAGTGCATGTGTAAACTAGCGATAATGCCCTCATGTTACTATGGTAACCAGAGAGAATAAAAAGGTTGCCAGTAAATGCAATGGCGGCCACCCGAATGAACACGGCTAGATGCCAGAAGCAGGGTAAACTACTATGCATTACAATTGGTTTCAAAACAACATTTCTGTTATAGAGATTGATGTGTGGTCACAGAACAGAATAACATAAAGCAGACTGTATTAAAATGCGGTTTAAACGTTTTACAATAAAATCGAGCAAGTTACTGATGCGCAAGAAAAAGCTGTGATAGAAATCCTGCTGATCAAATGAAAGCAGAATCACTGGTAATCTTGCAAATTCTGTGCAAAATCTAAAGGATATGCATAAAACAGTAAAACAAAAAAGTTTTGGAGTTGAACCACTATAGTATTTTATCTATGCTGACACTGAAATAAGCCTATTTTTCTTTTTTACTATGCACACTACAAGCTAAGATGTAAGTTTGTATATAATTATGCAAGAGAAAAGAAATGGGAGGTCCACATGCAGCACATTTCCATTAACAGGCAGTACATGAGGTGGTGCCAGCTAATGTTTTTTGTGAAGAAATGACAGTGTATCTTAATAACATGTGAGAAACATATTACATGTAAATGATGACTGAATTAAAGTCCACACTAACAGTACCTAGAACGAAACAGTGTATTCTTAAAAAAGAAACTGATAAAAAAACTATATTTCTCCTGCCTAAATACATATGCATGATGTACCTTCTTTTAGGAGTGGTTGAGGAAGAAGCAAGTAGTTTCCCTAATAAATCTGATGAAAAAAAATCTAAACTCTGAAGGAAGGTAACTAAACCATTAATCACAATCAGAAAACAAAAAGACTATTTATATTTAACACGATCATTTTATTATACAAAATTTATTTATATAGTTCACAGTGTCACTAATTGAAATTCATTGATCCAGATACATGAACTTATAACCACATTGAATAAGGTGGGCATTGTTTTGTGACAATAAGTTTGTTATCTGTGGAATAAAAAAAAGGTTTGTTAGGCAATATTGTGTGAAACTGATGAGAAAGCTTTGTACATTTATAAATATATTTGAATAATCTTGTTCAACACCACTAAGCTTATGTATATATATTGAATTCATTGTTTAAATTAAGACTTTTTTTATCCTTGTTTTTTTTAAATGGTTAAGATACTTAAAAGGTAATACAAAACAATTTTCATCTTAATTTCATTCATAGATCCTGAAGAAGTAGTGGGTACACTTCAAAACATTGATTTAAACATATGTTGAAGTGGTAAATTAAAATATACTAAAATATTTCTCGGTGAGTCGGTCTTGTTGTCTTCAATCGTTTCTTGCTAGCTGATTGATGTTACCCAGTATGGTTTTAAGAAAGGTCCAGTGACCTTTTATGAACCCATTAGTAAAAGTCTGGATAATGGTTTTCTGGTGAATGTTGTGTTGCTGGACTTCACTGGTTCATTCGCATTTCGGGCCTGTGTAGTACAGTATGGTCTGCATGCCCACTGGCCCAAGATTAATTCCATTGAGTCTTATTCAGATCCCTTGCCAGTTACTCTTCATACAGTAGTTTTATTATATACTGTCACATTTTTGTACTCTGAATATATTGGAGTGCAGGATCTCATTTGCATGGGTGTCCTTGACAGACTAAATCACATTGGGCTGATATTGTAGTGATCCATGGAAATGAAGGTATGTTAGGACTTGTGTCTCACATACATATAGTGTACATTCACTGCTAACTAGTTATTTTACCCTTGAGAGGGTGGAGTTTTTTTGCATTCCTGAACTCTGTACAAATCTCTTTTACTTGGAGTTTCAGAACCAGTTTAATTCCTTTGGATAACATTTGAATTGATTGATGTGAATGATGGTACATTAGGACTCATGTGTGTGCGTGCGTGTGTTTCCTTACAACTAGTTATCTTCCCTCCTGGGGGGAATTTAATTTCTATGATATCTTGTTCAGATTCCTTAGACAAATTTTTAGTACATCAAGTTGAAATCTGTACATATCAAATTACATGGTCTTAGTTTCCTGGTTGTCCTGGACTTTTTGTTTGGCTCTTATGCTGCCAATTTATATTATCATGTATAAACTCCTGTTAGAATACTAAAGGACTCAAGGTTTATGTAGCATAATAACCAGTTTGAGGGTATGGCTAGGTAATGTTTCCAACTATTGCTCACATTAGGTAAACTTTACTTTAAACCCTTTGTATGCCATGTATATTTATTTTTTGTAGTTCTATTCTGTGTGTCTTAATTGTAATTTACAATTACGATAATCTGAGTGGGGTTTGTTTTTCATGAACTGCATGCATAATTGAGCTATACAGAGCTATGCTCCAGATGTCCTTATCTTACTCTGAAGGTATCTCTAACTCACGTTCTGTGCAGTGCAGTCCTCGCATGATGCCACACTCTAAGCACATCTGACCTTTAGGCTTTTTCAGCTGAAGCTGAACTGGGTTTTTTTATCAGATTTTCTGATGTGTCTTGAGTTATTTTTTAAATGAGTATTTTAAACCAATGGGAATTTTTTCTGGGTTTTTTTCTGCACGATCTGGGTGTTAAAAATATGGGATTTTCTAGATAACTGTCTTTACGCTTCTGAAAAAGGACTGGGTTGGTTCGAAAGCTAAAGCACTTTGTTCTTTTTGTTACAGCTATGTTGGTCCAATAAAAGGTGTCAGATCATTTGCTTCTGGATCTGTTCTTACAAGGGCCAATATGGCAAAGACTAAATCTGTATGTCAGCATGGAAAATACCGGAATTTGCCATAAAATATGGCAGTTACATAACATCAAGAAGAAACTGGCACAGCTAGACAGTGACATCTATTTTTTAACCCAGTGCAAGAGGAACAACATAATCCTTAAAGATCATACTATTTGGAATCCATTAAAAAACACAGATAATTCTATGTATGCTGAACAACTCTTTCATAGGACCTCTGAGAAACTGAGAAATCACAAAATCCATGTGTCATGCCAAAAAAGTATATTTGAACAAACAGTTTGAAGAAATTGTTATCATACTGGAGAGGATACGTTGAACCAGCATAACATTCTGTGGTGATTTGCATATGCAGCCCATGATGCTTTGCATTGTGTGGGCATGTGTGATTTTGTATTTTCTTGAAACTTGGCTTCCCAGCCAAATGCCCTTTGGGGTAACCCTTGCCTCAGTGTTTGTGCACAGAGGTTCTTTGTCTTTTAAATAGTTTTTTATTTTAATTGGTTCACCACAACATAACCAAGACAGACCGTCTTATGGTAGCTGGTTCATTCCACTGGGGTGTCAAACAGACGAGGCATACTGATGAGTCCTGGTAGGACGAAACACGTGTCTATGTCATCTGTTAGCATCCTTTGCAAACTATGTGAGAGGTCTTTTGGCACCATGCAATTCTGCTTAAAGTTGAACCAGCATAACATTCTGTGGTGATTTGCATATGCAGCCCATGATGCGTTGCATTGTGTGGGCATGTGTGATTTTGTATATACTGGAGAGGATGTCTGGTGAACCTATTCCAGACATCTTGCAAGAGATACACATTAACTACCAAAGGGCCTTAAGAAAAGCCATGCTTATCAAAAACAGGAAATTAGATGTCCTTCAACATACCATATTTCCTAACAACCATGAAGAACATAATAGTGTGATTGAACAACACCACACAAATGGGCACCTTTCTGTCGTTAATTTGTCCAACCACACACTGACTACTGATGAATGAAATGTACTTTCAAAGGGCCTCACTTTCTGCCCAATAAAACCATTGGACAAAATAAAGCTTTGTGGTGAACTAGAGGAATACTTCCATAGATTGAGACTTAAAGAATTCTTTCACGGCAAGGAAGAAATCATAGGTAGTGAAGACATCACAATCAGTAATAATTTAATGGATAAGAAAAAGAAATGTGAATTTACCCCCCCCCCCAAGTGGGCATAACAAAATAATAGACAATTACATTAATTGTTTCTGCAAGCGAGTTAGTGGTCAGATCCTTACTAGGCAAAAGCAGGCCTGTTACAACCTCTCTCCATTGGAATGGAGGGCTATACAAACACTGAAATCAAACCACAGCATTGTTATCAAAAAAGCTGATAAAGGCTCTGCCTTGATGGTATTAAACCAAGATGACTACATTAATGAAGCCAACAGACAGCTAACTGACCATACCTACTACAGAGAACTGGAGAGTGACCCCACTACAACCTATACAAAAGAACTACAGGACTTCATTAGATCTTTTCCAAACTAAGTTTACTATACTACATATCCCTGAACATAACTGTCTGCATGGTTTAATATTACTACATCAAGAATGCAACCTAACCTGTTCCTGCTGAACCTGCTCCTTCTGACCCTACTGGCATGCCACACTACCAATATATTTAAATGCCCACTGCAACCAACCTCTGATTGCCTGGTTGATAGCTCCTTGCACAGAAGTGGAATGGTTACCGGTAGTCTCAGCTGCAACAACACTCATCTCTTCTCCCAAATACTAGGATACACGAACATGCTACTGTGCCCACGGTGGACCCTACCTTCAAACTATTTCTCCCTGTTCATACTATTGGGAGTCAGGTCACTACAGACAAGTAAGAATAAGTATAAGGGAAAAAGTGCACATAGCGGCCACTGCCGATATCTTAAGAAACTCCTTAAAAGACTAATACTGTTACTCCTGCTAATATCGGGCAACGTTCACCCCAACCCTAGACCACATCTAGCAACCCCCAGGGAGCAACATAGAACAGGAACCCTCTCGCTAGCTAGCATCAACATCTGCAGCCTTACTAAAAAATGAGATGCCCGCACTGCCTGGAAAGTACAACATAGCCTAGATGTACTATCTGTAGTTGAAACTTGGTTGTCTCCAATTATCCCTGACACTGCTGTGGCAATACCTGGGTATACTATCTTTTGGCAGGATCGACTATCCAAAAAAGGGTGTGTCTGTGCTCTTTATCTTAAATATTCTATGACATGGCATGCCCTGATCCTACCCATTCATGGAAATGAGCTTCAGGTCCTTGCTATTAAAGTCATTCTTGGGGTCCTTAACAAAGCTCTGACAATGGCCTCTGTATATATTCCACCCAAACTTACAACAACAAGCCTGAACCCATTCCTTACCTGCATCAGTAGTCTAAAGCTTAACTCAGAAGTTATAATGCTAGGGGATTTTAATGTCAACTGGCATGCTCCCAGTGCAAGCAACTACAAGGATGCCTTAGCAGCTGCACATTTTACACAGCTAGTTACCTCACCCACTAGGATCAACTATAGAACAGGTACCAGTACCTTACTGGACTGGGTTCTCTCTGACCATATTAGCTACACTACAGTTCTCCCTGATGCCATTAGTGACCATTCCCCAGTCCAGTGCATATAGTCAAATAAATTCAATAACCCCCCCCCGCAAAAGCAATCAACAGTCGGATGCTAATCAAGGGACACCTTGCACCACTTAAGGCATGCCTGTGACAACAAGACTGGTCCCCGATTGTCAACACTCTGGATGTTGATGTTGCACTTCAATACTTCATCTCAAAGTTCAATGCAGCATGTGATATCCATGCCCCCTTTAAGAAATGCAAAATTAAAGGCCTTGACAACCCTTGGATCACAGGCAAACTCCTAGACCAACTGAAAGCTCGGGACCTGCTATGGGCTTGTGCTACAGCCTCTGGCAACCAAGCAGACTTTCAAGCATACAGAGCTGCCAGGAATGCCTGTACTAGAGCTATCCACACTGAAAAAGCCAGCTACTACAGGAGCACCCTATCAAAATCATGGTCGGATGGAAGGAAATTCTGGCAAAGTCTCTCTGAAGTGATAGGGAAAAAGTCCAAAGCAACTCCTAATATGCTAAAGGTTGAAGGCAACAACACCCTGGACCCCACCACAATTGCCAATACTTTCAATCTGGCATTCACTGACCTCAGTCATGTGCTTCCTTCTAACTTCTTTGACAACAACCAAACCATGGCCTCCCAATATCAACAGACTCAGGATACAAATCATCCACATTTCGATTTCAAGGCAGTTACTGAAAGGGATGCCAAAAAATACCTCCTCAAGATGCTCGGAAAATCCAGATCAAGTGGGGACACACTTGACTTGAAGCTCATCGACCTCACCCTTGATGATGTCCTGCACCCTCTTACCAAGATTATTAACCTGTCCCTCATGCTCTCCCAGTTCCCGCTCAAGTGGAAGTCTGCCCTGGTGACCCCAATGCACAAGTCTGGGGATAGGACATTACACTGTAACTACAGGCCCATCTCCATCCTACCCCCTTTATCCAAAGCTCTTGAAAGAATCGACGTAGACCAATTGGTGGAGTACTTGGAGAAATACAACTTGCAATGCCCACAGCAACATGGCTCTTGCAAAGGACATAGCACCACCTCTGCCCTCCTTGAATTTACAGGCCACATTCATCTAACACTAGACCAAGGACAACTTGCTGGTGCCACCTTTATAGACATCTCGAAGGCCTTTGATACAGTCAACCATCCATTACTACTGGAACAACTTGGCAACTCAAGGCTTTCTCATGACACTTTACAATGGTTCAACAGTTATCTCTCCAACCGGTCACAAGTTAAGATTGGTGACTCCCTCTCCTCCAAACTACCTGTCCAGACTGGTGTTCCTCAAGGGTCAATATTGGAATTCCTTCTTTTCAGCATCTTCCTGAACAATCTCCCTTCTGCCTGTGATGAAAACATTATTCTGTATGCTGATGACACAGTGATTTTCTCTAAGAATTCTGACCCCTCCCTCTTGGAGAAACAACTGCAGGAAAGTTTCAAGCAAGTTGAGGCCTGGTTCATCGCACAGAAAGTAGTGCTAAATTACAGGAAAACAAAGACTATGCTGTTCCATGGCACACATAACAAACATAAACACCAACAGTTGGCAATCAAAAACAGCTCAGATGTGACCCTGGACCAGACGCAGACTTTCAAATACCTTGGTATAACCTTGGACCCTACTCTGTCCTTCTCCAGCCATATTGATTCAGTAGCAAAATCTGTAAATATCCGTATAGGCCTTCTCTATAAACATAGACACTACCTGACACCGGACACCCTTAAGCTAGTAATACACAGATCTATTGTCTCCATCATTGATTATGGGCTTGTTATCTATGGAGCAGCCACACCTACAGCACTATGGTGAATTCTTACAGTGCTGAATAGGGCCTGCAGACTGCTTACTGGTGCTGCCCACTGCATGCATACTTGCGACCTCTACGAACAGTCAAACTGGCTACAACTTCAGGGAAGGATTACTTTCCAAACCTGCCTACTAGCAAAAAAGTCATTGATGGGACTCATGCCCCCTGGGGTTCAGTCTCTGTTAAGCCCAGCCAACCACCCTGTTACACAAAAAGCTGTGAAAACTATTCTCAGGCTGTTCACCACTGTCACACCACCCAAGGCCAGCAGTTTTTTGCAGGTAGAGCCCCTAAGATGTTTAACTACCTGGGCAGCGAACTCACCAACTTAGGCACCCTCTGCTCATTCAAACACAAGTTACGTCAAACGCTTGTGTCCAGAGCCATCTGTGACTGTTTCTCCTAACCTCCCAGGTAGTCACTTCTGTTCTTCGCACCTCTCTACTATCACCACCTCTGCCTGCCTCCACCCTCCCCATATCTACAACTACCTCTCTCCCTAGCCCAGGTCCACCACCTTCCTCTCTTACCCTCCTTCAACTCCCTTCCTCTCTCCCTTTTCTAATCTGCTCACCCCACCCAACGTTGCACTTGTTCCCCAATCCTTGCCTCCCATCCACCTCTCCTTCTACCTCCCTCCCAGTTACCCCTCTATACCCACTCTCTCTCTCTTCCACTTTCCTGTGCTACATGGCACAATTGGCAGCAACTCAGTTTTTTCCACTCTACCTTTCCCTTTGACAGTGCCCTTCTGGCAGCTTTAATTCATGTAAATATTATTTGTTGTGACTCATCATTCTTAAATGTATGCCTGATTATGTTGTTCTAACTGTTATTTATATCACCTGTAATTTTAGATCATGTATACCCTGTACTGAATTTTGTATTCAAACTGCTTGCCTGCTAATCTCACACAAACTGTACTTCTATTCTTTGTATACTGACATGGAACCTTTGTAAAAGAGCCATTGGCTCAAAGGTATTTATCTGAAATTCTAATAAATAAATAAATAACTAAATAAATGTCCAAAAAAGACTAACTGACCTCATCCCTGCTGAACCCAAGCCAGGGACATTCTACATGCTGCCTAAAATACATAAAAACTGACAATCAGGGGAGACCCATAGTCTCTGGGAATGGTACCCTGACTGAGGGGATCCCAGGGTTTGTAGAAACCATTTTGAAACCACTTGTTATGGAAAGAGAAAGTTACACCCAGGACACTACACACTTCCTGCGTAAACTTTCTGGTTCTAAGGACTTACCACCTGATACCATTTTAGCCATGATGGATGTAGCATCACTCTACACTAATATTCCACACATGGATGGCATTTCAGCCTGTCATAAATACATACAGGAGAAAGGACTGGACCAAATCATCAACCCTGAACTGATGGGAAAACTTACTGAATTCATTCTGACAAATAACTTCAGCTTCAATGGTAAACATTATGTTCAAACTATGGGAACAGCAATGGGCACCAGGATGGCTCCACAGTATGCTAATCTTTTTATGGCAAATTTGGAGAACTTTTTAAGGCACTGTACACACAAACCACTCACTTATTTTTGTGACATTGATGATTTATTTATAATTTGGACGGAGGATACTGACACACTTAAGGATTTTCATCAGGAACTTAATACCTTCCACCCAACCATAAAGTTTTCCCTGTAATATTCTGCCACAGGTGTTAATTTTCTGGACACCACTGTCGCCATCAAGGATGAAACCTTACATACATGTATTTATAGGAAGCCAACAGACAGACAGAGATACTTACACAGGAATAGTAATCACCCGAGCCACACTAAGAAATCTTTCATGTACAGTCAAGCACTTCAGTATCAGCATATCTGTTCAAATGAGGAATACAGAGATACACATTTGGCTATGGGGTCAAGGGCCTGAGGGCATCCATCCTTGCATACTTAAGCAGTATGCACCTTGGCTTACCAGACCTATCACCTGGCTTTTTAACCTCTCGATTCGTACGTTTACTGTCCCATCCACCTGGAAAACTGCCAGAACCATCCCTATACACAAAAAGGGCGATGTCAAACTCATGTCCAACTACCGCCTATATCTCTTCTGCCCACTCTCAGTAAGCTGCTTGAAAAATAGTCCACCACCAGCTTGCTGCTCACCTTGACATGTTTAATCTTCAAACCCCGTGCCAACATGGTTTCTGGCCGTCACAGTACCACCTCTGCACTGACACAACACAAATGACATCAGAAATAATATGGACCATGGCCTGCTCACTGGGGCCGTCTTTATCGACCTGTCTAAAGCCTTCGACATGGTACACCATCCTCTCATGCTAAAGAAACTCCAATCCATTGGAGCATCTGACCAAACCCTCTCCTGGTTCCATAGCTATCTTGACAATCAGACTCAGGCAGTAGCATTTCTAAGCCCTTTCCTCCCCCCTAAACATCTCCTGTGGAGTTCCCCAGGATCCACTCTTGGACCTCTACTCTTCTACCTCTTCCTAAATGATATTCCCACCATGTCCCGGCATAGCTGCACTCTTATGTACGCAGATGACCTTGTTCTCTACTCTGGGTCAAAATCGGTTGCTGCCATCAACTCCACTCTCACTAATGACTTCCAATTCCTGCAGACCTTCTAGCCTCTTGCCAATGCAAATGCTCTTAATTTGCTTTGTCCCACTGCAGGCTGTCGGGTCTGACCCTGAGTACTACACTAATGTTCTCCCATGCAATATGCTTGTCTAGGTGGCTATGAACCTTGATGTCTTTACTGTCCTCAGCTGTCTTATGGTTACCCTAATTGCTTTATTTTACATCCTTATTATGATCTATGGCTAAAATGTACCCTTATGTAACTATTACTGTGCTACCCAATGTATATCTTGTTTTGCTCCTGTACACCTATATTATGTCTGTGCATTTCTGCATATTGTAACCAATGTCCTGTGCTCTCCCGGGTCGTGCCTGAAAATAGGCAGGTCTGTTGCCTAGCGCACTTACCCGGTTACCAAAAGCTAATAAATAAATAAATAAATGTTGAAAAACACCTTTATTGAGCAGGGACACTGTTCCAGAGAAATTGACAGGACAATAGAACATGCAACACAAGTACCAAGGCAACAACTACTACAGTATATGGAACGGACAGCCACCAACAAAATACCCTTAGTAGTCACATATCATCCTGACCTTGAACTTCTTCACAAGATTATTAAGGACCTCCACCCAATATTTAGTGAGGATGATACCCTTAATTGTATTTTTAAGGAACTACCACTACTATCTTTTAAACAACCACCAAACTTAGTTAAACTAATTATTAGGAGTAAACTTTCACCAGCACAGAATGCCATGACACTTAATAGTACACGACCCTGTAATCAACTCAGATGTAAGACTTGTGAGCTCATTTGCACTTTGGATTGTGTGGTTTCATCATAAAACAGACAATTCAGGGTACAGGGGAATTATACATGTGCATCACAGTATGTTGTGTATTTCATTCAATGCAAGAGATGTCCACAAACAGGTTATGTTGGAGAGACAAACCAATCGCTCCACACTAGAATGCACTTGCACAGACATAATATTAATCTCAAAATGACTGAAAAACCAGTGGGGCAACACTTCTCTCGGCCAGAACACTCAATCTCAGACATGTCAGTAATGGTCTTAAAAGGAAATCTCTAAAGTACGCAACAGAGATGGGCTTTTGAGATCAAACTTATAATACTTGTCAGTATGATAAATGATGGCATGAACACAGATTTGGGATTTACGGCATATTATAGGACTTAAACACAGACCTTTTCTTCAAAGGTTAGACATATTATAGGACTTCAGTGTCTCCTTGGGTGTGTGTGTGGAGGGGTTATTTGAGTGTGGTGGATGTGGGGGTTGCTGTTACATTGAGGTGGACTTATATTCAGGTACATGACATAATGGTGTTACAGTGTGTTATGACTCTTAGTTTACACCCATAATGAATATTTTTTCCTTTAATAACTAGCTTCTCTGGGGGTGGGGGTAGGGTTAATTCCACTGAGTCTTATTTAGATTCCTTGCCTATTACTCTTCATATGGTAGTTTTATTATATACTGTCACATTTTTGTACTCTGAACATATTGGAGTGCAGGATCTCATTTGCATGAGGGTCCTTGACACACTAACTTACATTGGGCTAATATTGTAGTGACCTGTGGAAATGAAGGTATGTTAGGACCTGTGTCTCACATACATGTAGAGTGCATTTACTGCTAACTAGTTATCTTATCCTTGGGAAGGTGGAGTTTTTTTTTGCATTTTTGAACTCTGTACATATCTCTTTTACTTGGAGTTTCAGGACAAGTTTAATTCCTTTGGATAACATTTGAATTGATTAATGTGAATGATGGTGCATTGGGATGTGTGTGTGTGTGTGTGTCTCCTTACAACTAGTTATCTTCCCTCGGGGGGGGGGATTTTATTCCTATGATTTCTTATTCAGATTCCTTAGACATTTTTAGTACATCAAGTTGAAATCTATGCATATCAGGTTGCATAGTCGTAGTTTCTTGGTGGTCCTGGACAAGCAGCTTTTTGTTGGCTCTTATACTGCCAATTTATATTATCATGTATAAACTCCTGCTAGAACACTAAATGACTTAAGGTTTATGGAGCATAATATAGAGGATAATGTATGCTCCTCTATCGTTAACCGGTCAGTTAACAGTCGAGAGGTTGCCAGGACGACCATGTAAACCTCGAGGCCCGAAGCTCGAGGTTCACGTCGCCATAACGGCTCTCGAGAACGAGCCTCGACGGTTGCCGATAGAGGACCATACATTATTTTTTATAGTGTATGGTCCCACTATCAAAAATTAAATGGCTTACTTTTTTAAAAAGTCACTGCCGCGGCCCTTCAGTCCTTCCCCGTCGGTTTCCCTTCAGTCAGTTCCCCGTCGAAAAAAAAATGCGTACGTGCGCAGACCACTCGCTGTTGTTAACCTATCGATGTGACGTAGGATCGATAGGTTAACAACATATCTACGTCACATCGATAGGTTAACAACCTTAGGAAATGATGATTTTCTAAGGTTAACAGCTTTCTAACATACATTATAACCAGTTTTTGGGTATGGTTGGGTAATGTTTCCAGCTATTGCTCACCTTGGGTAAACTTTACTTTAAACCCTTTGTATGCCACATATATTTATTTTTTGTAGTTCTATTCTGTGTGGCTTATTTTTAGCTTACAATTATGACAATCTGAGTGGGGTTTGTTTTTCATGAACTGCATGCATAATTGAACTATACAGATCTATGCTCCAGATGTCCTTATCTTACTCTGAAGGTATCTCTAAGTCACTTTAATTTATGTGCAGTGCACTCCTCTCATCATGCTGCACTCTAAGCACATCTGACCTTTAAGCTTTTTCAGCTGAAGCTGAACTGGCTTTTTTCAGATTCTCTGATGTGTCTTGTGTTACTTTTTAAATGAGTATTTTAAACCAATGGATGATCTGGGTGTTAAACGTATGGGATTTTCTAAATAACTGTCATTACATTTCCCAGGAAGGAATGGGTTGGTCTGAATTTGTTCTTTTTATATGTTGGTCCAATAAAAGGTATCAAATCATTTGCTTCTGGATCTGTTCTTACAAGGACCAATACGGAAAAGACTAAACTGTATGTACATTTTTTAACAGTAATCTTTTGGTAGTCATCATGTTGGCTTTTTTTGTGGCTATTATTTTTCACTCTTTCTGCCAGCTTACCTCAAGAGGGCACCCCCAGCCCTGTCCCCCGGCATTCACCAGCCAATGCTGACCTGAGCTCCCAGGGCTTACTCCCCTGACGGGGTCAGCAGGGTTCCCCAACCCCAACTGAGGTCCGGATCCAGTTGGCCAATGCCATGGCTAGCTGGGAGTGGAGCCTGTGAGATGCCTTCCACCATTGTGCCACAGGAGATATTTTTCCACTGTTCTCCCCAGAAGCCAGGGGCATGCAATGATGCTAGTGGAGAGGAGCGTGCACGCATCTGCATGCACTCCATCCAGGCATCTGCCTCGACTCCTCCCCACACTGTAGTGCGGTGCTCTGTCCCCCAGCCTCCACTAGGGGACAAACAAGCGCTGACCACTAAGGACCCCCCTCCCTGGAGAAGGACAGCAGTCCAAAGGATGCTCGATCCTTCTCCTCCTGTGATGACCCCCCGTGGCCCGTGCTCATTCCCAAACACGTGTCACCAGCACAGTGCAAGGTAAGGCATCCAATGCCTCAGCCCTCAGCACCACTGGGCCATGGCCATGTTGGCTTTTAATATTGATTTGTTTTCTGTTTTAAATCTACTTCTTCCATTATTTCAAATACTACAAATTTAGAATTTTTCCACTGAGGGAACTAAAACCCCACTTTTTCTAAATATCCAAAAGCTTGTATCCACCAGGAATGACATAATAATTGACATTCCCAAAAAAGGTGTAACATATCTGCCTTTTCTTGTCTGCAATGCCAACATTTGTCCAGAATTGTGGGGTCTATTTGGTGTAATCTATGTGGTGAATAGTATGCTCTGTTTATAATTTTGTTTCGAATAGCTCTATCTCTAGTAAGTTTATACTGTATAATAGAGTTACAGGCTGATTCCCATTGTTGTTCCATACAAATTTGCCTTATATCTTCTTCCCATGTTGTGAAGGTATCCTTGTATACATTTTTGATATGACTTTTGAAGTTTCCCCGTTTGCCAGGCAAATATTGTTTTGAGATTGTCTTTTAATATATTCTTTAACTCACCCTCTATTTTTTTATGTTTGCTTGTGCACATGCACAAGAAACATTATGTGGCAGCTTAGGAGAGAAGCAGGTTATGGAAGTGCAACATTGTGGCAGACAACGCTGGCACTGCATTTGTGGCCTTGGCACTGTTCACCCAAAGCAGGTCTAGTGTCCTGATGATACTGGTTCTGCAGAAGTGCCACCAACTTGAAATGATTTGGCTACTGCAATGAGGAGCTGCCTCATCATTGCAGCATCAGCCATTCTGCTGCAATGAGGGAGCATCCCGTCATTGAAGGGCGGTACCTTGCCAGGTGTAACATGTCCCTAAACATGGCAGTGGCATAGCCGCTGCCTCCAAGCCTCATGAAAGCTGCCTGACTGAGGTGCCCAATCACCCTGTCAGCATGCCCCTGGCCCAGTTCATTTGCCGATGGGGGAGCCCACTCCCTGTTGGCATAATGCCCCTCCCTTGTTGTGTGCCAAGGGGGTTGCCCAATCCCCCTTGGCATCATGCCCCCCACACAGTTGTTCTTTGCCAACAGGGACCCAGTCCCCATTGGCTTAAGTCCCCCACTCCAAAAAGGCAGGTGGCACACTGGGAGCCCACCCCAGTGTGCAGGAAGCAAGCCTGCAAAAAAAAAACCTTCCCGTGATGTCTTTTTTTTTCTCCCTGAAAGAAAGGAAATGGTCCCATACCGGTCGGGTCCATTCTCCCAACCCACACCCACTCACTGTGCACCCTACCACCCCACACCCCCCATCCCATACTTACCTATGGAGCCCAGCTCAGTGATCTTCAGTGGACCGGGAATATGTCTGCACTCTTCAAAGCCGACCACGAACTGAAGAAATGCTGGTAAGCTGTATAATGGCATAAATAGGGTTTTTTCAACTTTGGTGCATATCGCAGGCATTTTGGGGAATTTTGGCACAACATTTTCAATATGGTGTTATTGGGACCCCTCCTCATGAATTCAGTCACTGTCATGGCATTATTCAGTCCCAAAAGGTGATTTTGCAGTCACTGCATGGAATCACCTTTCAGGACCAATTAATGAAATGACAGTGTGACTGTTCATGAGGTGGGCTCTCAAAAAGACTATGTTGCAAATTTGGTTAAAAAAATCCAAAAAATTACTGTTTTGCGAGAGTTCATTGCACAGTTTCCATCCATGCTCATAACTTTGCGAATTTATAATATTTTCAGTCCAGATTTTCAACATTGCCATTTTTTCACATCTCCTTATGAACAGTACAGCTGTCATTTTTCACATCCTGGCCAAAATGTGGTTTTGCACTTCCAATGCACAATAGCACAGCTGCTGTCAGAAATCAGTGTTTGGGACAGATTAGGAAAATCACAGTGACTCTGTTCATGAGCAGAGGTCCTAAAATGCCTATGTTGAAAATTTGGTGACAAACATCCATAAAATGACTGTGTTATGAGCGTGAGTTATGCGGTTTCCATGCACCCATGCACTCATAACTTTGCAAATTTGTAGTATTTTCACTCCAGATGTTCAACATTGGCATCTTTTCATACCTTCTTATGAACAAGTACAGCTACCATTTTTCACATCCTGGCCGAAATGTGTTTTCGCACTTCCGGCACACAATAGTGCAGTAGCTGTGGGAAGTCAATGTTCGGGACAGATTTAAAAAATGACGGTGACACTGTTCATGAGCAGAGGTGCTAAAATGCCTATGTTGAAAATTTAGTGACAAAAGTCCACAAAATTACTTTGTTACAAGCGTACATTCCGCAGTTTCCACACACCCTCGTAATTTCACACATTTGTAATATTTTCACTCCAGATTTTCAACATTGGTATTTTTTCACACATCCTTATGAACAGTACTGCTGTCATTTTTCATATCCTGCCCAAAATATGCATTTACACATCTGGCACAGAATAGCATAGTCGCTGTGGGAAATCAATGTTCGGGACAGATTAAGAAAATCATAGTGACACTGTTCATGAGCAGAGGTCACAAAATGCCTATGTTGAAAATTTGGTGAAATAATTTCACTAAATAATAATAATATAATAATAATAATTTTTATTTATAAGGTGTCTTTCAGTTATCAAGGTGCCGTACATAAATAACAGTTAAAACAGTTAAAACAATTAAAAAGAATTCAGCCAGACCAAAACATTTAACCAGTCAGTATTCTGAAAATGCATATCCCACAAAAAGGTCTTCAAACCCCTCTTAAAGTCCTCCACAGAGGTGCACTCACGCAACCAATGGGGTAGAGAGTTCCAAAGGGTGGTGGCAACATAGGAAAAAGCCTGAGCACCAGAAGATTTCAAATACACCCTTGGGACCTCTAGCAACCCCTCATTGGCTCAGTGGAGTGATGAATCAGGGTGATAGGGAATCAGAAGTTTTGTCAGATAGAGTGGGCCCAGATCATGTAGGACTTTGAAAGTCAGCAAGCCGACTTTAAAGGTGATCCACCACCGAATTGGCAGCCAGTGCAGTTCACGCAGTGCCGGAGTAACGTGACAGGATCTACTAGAACCCATCAAAAGCCAGGCTACAGCATTCTGCACTAGCTGCAGGTGATGGATTTCAACCCCAGAAAGCCCTAGATAAAGGGAGCTGCAATAATCCAAGCACGAGAACATGAAGGCATGAACTAAAGTTGGCAGGTCGGCAGACGGAACAAGATGCCAAATCCTGGTGATGTTTCTAAGATGATAAAAGGAAGTCTTGATGACTGCTGACACCTGCAAATGCAGTGTCAGCCTATCATCAAGAACTACCCCCAGGTTCTGTACCTGTTCAGAGGTCGGGAGAGAAACACTTCCAAGAATAATTCCAGAAGACGCAACATCACCCAACCCCGCTATCTGTCAGCCCGGGTCCACAACCAGTACCTCAGTCTTATCAGAGTTCAACCTCATATAGCTAGAATTCATCCACTCCTGGATTTCTCTTAGACAGCTATTAAAGACCAAGAGAGCTCCCTCCTAGTTGGGGGCCAAAGAAAGGTAGAGCTGGGTATCATCTGCATAGCAGTGAAACCTCAGCTCATACTTCCTTACAATGTCTCCGATGGGTAGAATATACACCACAAATAACATGGGTGACAATACTGAACCCTGATGCACCCCACACAACAAAGTCGTTGAATCCAAGGAAAAAACCCTGGACACAACTCTTTGAGATCTCTCAGTGAGGAATGATGTGAACCATCTTAAGATGGTTCCAGATATTCCACAAAGCAGCCTAAGGCATTTTATCAACACCATGTGATCTACAGTGTTGAACACTGAAGAAAGGTCGAGGAGAACCAAGATGGAACAGCTCTTCTGATCTCTAGCCATCAAGAGATAATTGAGCACCCGAACCAGTGCTGTCTCAGTGCTATGTCTTTTACTAAATCCAGACTGGAGGGTTTCATAGATGTCATGGATGGTCAAGTGGTCCTCCAGTTGTGCAGTCACTACTCTCTCAATCACCTTCCCAACAAAGGGAAGGTTAGAGATACGTCTGTAGTTTTCAAGACAGTCAGGGTCCAAGGTAGCTTTCTTCAAGAGGGGTGTCACCACCACTTCTTTCAGGGAGCTAGGAAACTCACCAGATTCCAAGGAACATCTGACTATCTGCACAAGGACTGGACTGATGATGTCAATACAACCCAAAATTAGGGAGGTCACTCCAGGGTCCAAACTATAGCACGTAGGGCGCATATGCTGGATGATCCTCATGACATCCATGAACTCCAGCTGACTGAAGGAACTCCATGAAAACTGGGGCACCGTGATCTCACACCGTTCCACGGCAACCCTCCTAGAGTGTGATGGCAGCAGTTCCGTCCTAATGTCGGCCACCTTATTTATGAAGAACCGAGCAAGCTCATCGCACTCCAATTGCAAAAAACTTTCTGAACATGCAGACAGGCTGGGTTGCACAGTCTGTCCACAGTTCAAAACAGCTGAGCTGGTTGATTCCGAGCAACCGCAATCTCCCTGGACAGGAATTCTGCCTTCTTAAGGGTGATTGCAGATTGATAGACCAAATAATGATCCATCAATCTAAGGTGGTCAGCATCAAGGGCGGACTTTCACCAGCAACACTCTAACCTTTGCCCCTGTCTCCACATCTCCCTCAATGTCCCATCAAACCCAAGGGACTTGGGGCGAAGGTAGAGGGGTGAACACAAACTGGAGCAATGGAATCCAGAGACCCCATAACGGATGCATTATAGGCCGACACGAGGATCTCTGGATCACTGCTTGCCAATGAGGGGGATGAGAGGTCAAGCACTGCCACAAGACCTTGGGAATCTATATCCTGCAAAAGGTGGTACCTATTCAACTCCACAGGGGCAGGCCTTCTAGAGGGGGTGCAAAAACTAAACCCCACGGTGTAATGGTCTGACCACCCTACAGGTTCCACTCCCAAATCGGATGCCTCGACCCCTAGAAGGAAGATTAGGTCCAACGAGTGTCCAAATTTATGTGTAGCAGAGGAAACCATCTGTGTAAGGCCCAGTGTTGTCATTAACTGGAGGAAGTGTTGACCAAATTATGAGAGTTCATCATCGACCCAAGCATTGAAGTTGCCCAAAACCATCAATCTGGTCAACTTGAATGCCATATCGATGATGAAGTCTGCCACTTCCTGAAGGAATTGCTTCTCATCACTTGGTGGACGGTAATTGAGGGTGATTCAAAAGCCTACACCTGCTACTACTATACACTCAAAGGACTCAACAACCCCCACTAGGACCTCCATGAGGCCAAGTTCCTTGAAACAGACTACAACTCTCTCACGATCCAATCTTGGGCAGTGTAACACCAAGTATCCAGCTGGAGTCATAGCCTCCAAAATGGGGCCAGAATTATCATCCAACCAGGTCTCAGTAATGCAAGCCAAATCCACCGTACCAACAAGATCAGCAATAATTGCGGGCTTGTTTTTAATGGACCTGGCATTGCACAACACCACCCAAGTTGGAAGAACCTCGCTGGCTGCCCAGGCCATCTGCCCACCATAATCAGTGGTGCCCTTGGGTATGGGCACCAGACATGGAAAACCACAATCTGGATTCCATTTCGCCCCAGGGCGCCTTCTGGTCTCAACCACCCCAATATGATGATCCCCCTCGATCATCCTCTCCTCTTCGTGACCCCATGCCCTTCTCCCTCTCTTACGTACAATGCCCAGTGCTCTACAATGCTGGTAGATCTCAAACTGGAGAGGGGGAGAATGAAAAGTGTGAAGGGCACGAAGAGAATAGGATGAGTAGCGCACAACTGTGGGGACTGAAGGCCAGCACATGCTGTAAGCTATACTGCAAAAATAAAAATACAAATAATAAACCCTAAAATAAAACTAACAAGTCAGAGCATGAATTTAGAGACCCTGACAACCCCCCTTAAACACAAAATAACCCACAAAACAAATAAACAGCAATGCAAAACTTAGGGACTCTCACCCCCCAGACCCAACACATAATACAACAAAATACAATTAATAAATTAATTCCCCCCAGTCTTCTCACCACTGGAGAGAGAGAGGATAAAAAGGCACTCTCACTGCCAAACAGATAAAACAGTTATAGTAATACAACAGCAAATAAATGACAGTGTTACGTGCATGACTTGCACAGTTTCCAGGTATGCTCGGAAGTGCGAGCATTTTTAATACTTTCACTACAGATTTTCAACATTGCCATCTCTTCACACCTCCCTATGAATGGTATAGCTGTCATTCTTCACATCCTGCCTGATCTGTGTTTTCATACATCGGGTGCAGAATGGCACAGTCGCTGTGGGAACTCAAGTTTGTGACACATTAACAAAGTCAAACTGCCACTGTTCATGAGAAGAGGTCCCAAATGCTTTCATGAGGTGTGGGTCACAAAAAGGCCATGTTGAAAATTTGTAGTGCAAATACTAACAAATGCCTGGGGCATTAGGGTTTCTAACCATAACATCCCACCTTGTACAGACTGACAGGCATTGGGGTGTGCATTTGGATTGCCGACTGTAATGCTCATGCCATCCCACCCCCACACCCCAGCCAGTGACAGGCATTGAGGTGTGCCTTGGACTCTTCAGCCCCAGAGTTCGCCCCATTCGACTATACTGCACCCACTTCAGCATATATCCTTATGGAATGGGGTGACTGGAAAGCCAAACACCCCAAGGCACACCTCAACACATGTTGGTGTCTGCACGATAGGGTGAGGTGACATGGCATGAACGTTATGGGTGTTGACCCAAATGCATACCCCAATGCCAGTCCATCTCTGCAGGGTGGAGGTGGGGTTGGCATGAAGTTCAATACTTCACTGCCATTCCTAGTCTGCATCTGTCTAACTGCTGCATTTCCACTGCTAATACCAGCAAGCAAACATTCAGTATTGACAAATGCTTGTTATTATTTGGGGCTCTCTCCCACCTGTTATAGTCTTTTTCATATAAGCTGCTGAACTGGTAGGAAAAAAAGAAAGTGCCTTTCATTTAGTGAAAACTTGTCCCTGAACTGTATCCAACTTAGTTTTTTTTCTCCCTTAAGAAAATCTTCCCATCTTTTTACCACTTTACTTTCCCATATGTTCGTTTTTTTTTTTTCCCCTTGATTTTAAAATTTGGATTTTTCCAAATCTTATTTCTTGGGAAAATATACATTTCCCATTTAGTCCTATTGGTAATTTTGACTAATACCCCCTGACAAATTTTGCAAAATAAGGCTTTTGGATTTTAACCCTTTTTTGGTTGTAAACAAAATTTGTTTATTATCTATTTCCTCTTCATAGAATTTATGCAACATAGAATTTATGAATTCACCTACTGTACTTGTGTCTTCTTCTTCTTTAGATCATTTAATTGCAAGCTTAGACATAAAGGCCATATAATACTTCTGGGCACGCCAGTCCTCCTTGTTCTTTTGCTAAACATAATTTGAGCCATGAAATTCTTACTGGTTTGTTATTCCAAATACTTTTTTTGAAAAGACTGTTTATATTTCTGAATCATAAGGATGGAACTGGGGTTAGAACTCACTGCAATCTATAGGATAAATAAGGCACCACCATCACCATCTTAACTGTTTGTATCTTGCCCCAGAGGAACAAAGGTATTTTGCTCCAACTTAAAAATATTTCTTTTAATGATTTATGCAGCTCTTTATAATTTAGCTCATACATATTTTCCAGTTTGTTTGTTAGATAAATGCCTAAATATTTAATTCCATTTTTTGTATATTTGCTTTAATAGTTGTTTATGTATTGTCTGATTGATCTATGTTAAACAGTATCATTTCTGATTTTTCATTCATTTTGTATCCTGCAATTTCTGTGAATCTATTTATTGTTGTTTTAATTCCTGCAGACTTAATTCTGGTTCTTGCAAAATGACTAACACAGCATCTGCATATGTGTTTAATTTAATTTCTTGTATCCCAATCTGTATCACTTTTATCAAATTATTTGCCCTTACTACATTTAGCAATAGTTCTAATCCAGTAATAAAATGAGTGGGGGAGAGGAGGCACCCCTGCCTTACCCCTCTATGTAGAACAATAGGTTTGAACAATGTATTGTTTACTTTTATTAATGATTTGGGTTCTTTATACATTGTTTTGATAATTCTAATGACTTTTTTCTGGGAAATTAAAGAGCTCCAGTGCCCCATATAAGTATTCCCATTCCAACATGTCAAAGGCCTTGGTTGTGTCCAAGGCCAGAAATATCACAGGGACACCGACATTTCTCAGATACTCCAATATAAATTGAACTTTACACAGTCAGGTTGGATAGTTCTATTGGGATGAAACCTGTCTGATTATTATGTTATTTAATAATGGTAATGTTCTAGTATTTAATATTTTTCTGTAAATGTTGTAATCTACTTTAGAATTGCTACCAGCCTATAATTTTCTATTTTAGGTTTTTCTTTCCCCTGTTTAGGCAGAACTGAGATATAGGTCATATAAAACTATTCAGGCATTTCATTGGTTGTTATTACTTGATTATATGAAGTCCTTAGTAAAGGTACCAAAACATCTTTAACTGTTTGAAAAAATTATAATGTCAAAACATCCAGCCCAGGGCATTTGGCTTTTGCCTTGCTGGACATAGTTGCTTGTATTTCTATATCAGTAATTGAAGAAAGCAGTTTTCCTGCCTCTTGTATGGACAGTTTGTTTATTCCATATTGCTCGTAGTAATTAATTTCTTTTTTGGAGGGAAAACATTTTGCAGTATAAAGGTTTGAATAGAATTTAGCAAATTCTTCCATTATCTCAGTTTGTTCAGTTACTAGCTGCCCATCTGTGTTTTGAATAGCTGTAATTTCTATTTTTTGTTTCTCCATTATCTGTATTCTTTCTGTCAGCATTTTACCTACTACCGTACTATTTGTTTTCCAGTTGTTACTGTATCTTGCCCAGTCGCTTTTGATTTCAGCAAAATCTGAGGTGTTTATAAAATTTTGGAGTTCTTTTAGCTCTTGTTCCTTTCCTAGTTCCCCATTTTTAACTGCCCACTCTAATCTTTTAAGTTTTCCCTCAATTACCTTTTTCACTTAGATTCTTCATTTTTCCATGTTGCAGCTGAAATTATGTGTCCTCTTACTGTGGCTTAAAAAGCATCCCAACTACTTATAATATTTTCTTTTGAAACAGAATTATCTCTAACAAAATTTGTTATTGGTTTGTGTATTTTTTATTTTATTTCTGAATCTTGTAGTTAATTATTGTTGAATCTCCATGCACCTTTCTGTTTACTCTGTGCATTTCAAATTTTTTATTTTTTTTATTTATTGTGATATTCAGAAAGACCTTTGAGTCAGAGACTCATTTACAAAGGTTCCACATCATACATAAATGGTACAGGGATGGGACTTAAGATACAGATTACAGCACATTACAAATAACATTAAAAAAACAGGTTGCATAGTTGTTTCATAGATGGCTAACAGAGATTTAGGTACTTTAGCACAGCCAGGAGAAAAAAATGACAGAAAGATTATGTAGGAGGCTGATAGTCATGTAGTTTCATAAGTGCATTTAGGTACAGTGACCTGCTAATAGTTTGAAAGGAGGCAAGGCAGATCAGGTATCAAGGGCAGTCACATCTGTTTGAGGCTTGCAGGTATTCCCTTAGCTTGGATTTATAAGGGCCCAGCCTTCTTTCATCAGTTATATGGATAGGGAGGGAGTTTGTCCAGGAAAGGGCCCTGAAACTGAAGGTACATTGGTATTGGGAGGTCAGGCCATGGGGTACCCATAGTAGCCGCTTGTTTGTGCTACAGGTTGTTTTGCCTTGTGGTGTTGGGAGGATAATTTGGGAGGGTGGGGTGAGGCCTAGTAATACCTTTTTGGTCATAAGGCAGGTGTGGTACCTGATTCTGCTATCCAGGTTTAACCAGTTTGTGCTGCTGTAAAGGGAGCAGGAGTGAGTGAAATGATCACATCCTAGGATTAGGTGGCAGGCTTTGTTAAACACAAGCCAGAGTCTGTTTAGGGTTGTGGAGAGCACAGCACTGTATATTAGGATGCCGTAGTCTAGCAGGGAGAGGATCAAGGAGTTTATGGTAAGTTGTAGTGCTTCAGGGGTGAGGCAGTGTTTGTACCAGTAGAGTACAGCTAGTCTGGAGCTAAGGGCAGTTGATAGGTGTAGGATATGTTGATTAAAGCTGAGGGTGGGGTCTAATGTGATCCATAAGTATTTAAAGCTGTTTACTTGTTTTAGGGGGTCTGAATGGCAGTGAGAAATTTGGGGCACAGGTTCTTGTGTGGGTTCTGAGGGTGGGTGAATATCATGACTTTAGTCTTATTATAGTTGATAATAAGATGCTGGGTGGTAAGCCAGTCTTCCATTTCATGGAAAGAGTGCTGGAGGGATTGGTGGAGTTTGAGGGGGGCCGGGTCGGAGGCGAACAAGACTGCATCATCCACATAAAGGAGCAGATTTCCAGGGCATGAGGATGGTAAGGAGTTGAGGTATAGGCTGAAAAGTAGGGGGCCAAGTATGGAGCCCTGAGGGACATCGGATCAGATTGGCAGGCGGGGTGATTGGACAGGGCCTACTTTGACTATCTGCATTCTATCAGAGAGATAGCTGGTGAACCATTTTAGGGTGTCATTGGAGAAACCTGTGTAGGTCAGGGTGTTCAGTAAGACGGCATGGTTTACTGTGTTGAATGCTTTAGATAGGTCCACGAAGATGGCACCCGTGAGGTGGCCATGGTCCAGGGCTGAGTAGACATGGGAGGTAAATTCAAGGAGGGTGGTAGTGGTGCTATGGCCCTTTCGAAAACCATGCTGCTGTCTGGATAGAAGGTTATATTTATTTAGGTGTTCAGTGAGTTGGTCGGCGACTATGCGTTCTATTGCCTTTGACAGGGGGGTAGGATAGAGAAGGGGTGGTAGTTGTTTGTGGATCTTCGGTCACCACTTTTACAGATAGGTGTGATGTAGGCCAATTTCCAGTGGGTGTGGAATTTCCCTTGACAGAGGGAGCGATGGAGAATGTGGGTGAGAGGGGCCAGGACTTCCTGGAGGGTGATGCGGAGAAATCTATGGTCTAGGGAGTCGTGACTGTAGTGGTTTTTGCTTAAAGCTTTAGTAAGGTAGGGTTTACTTGATCTCTAGTGTAAGAACTCGTAGGTGGAAAGGCGTCACGGGGGGGTTGGGGATGATACGGTCCGGCGGGGGGTCGAAGAAATTTGGGGGCAACACATGGGAGAGATCAGTAAAAGTGGTATTTAGGGCCGAGGCTATGCTGAAAGGGTCGGTGGAGAGGCTACCATCTATGAGTATGAAATTTGGGACTTTGCCACAGAGTTCCTTTATGTTCTCCCAGAACTTGCACCCATTTCCCCAGGCGGAGGTTAAGGTGGCTTTGTAATGGTTTGCCTTGGCAGTGCGTATGGCCCAGGTGCACTTATTTCGGGCCTCCCGATAATGTTGCCTGTCCTGAGGCTGTTGGGTCTTATTGGCCAGGTGCCATAGTGCATCATGTTGATGTAGTAGGCCTTGGAGGTGGTTGGAGAACCATGGGGCATGATTCCCCTTGGTCATAGTTTTGGAAAAGGGGCAATCTTGTCACAGGCTGAGTTAAAGATGTTGATAAACAGTTCGAGGGTGTGGTCAGGGTCGAGGGTATTTGTAAGGGGTGTCCAGTCCCATCCTCTGAGGTGGGCCAAGAGAAAGGCTAGTTTGCCAGGCCCTAGTTTGCATAGTGTAGTAATTTTGGGAGCGGTTTTGAAGGGAGTACCAGACCAGTTGCAGAGTACTGGAGAGTGGTCGCTTAGGGTGTCGGGGAGGACTTGGGTGCTTGTTATTTTGTGGGGGCGGTTGGTGAAAACTAGGTCTAGTAGGGTGGATGTCCCCATGTGGGCGTGTAGCCGGGTGGGTGTTTTAATGACCTGGGTGAGATCGAGGGCAGCAGCCTCGTTGATGTAAGGGGCAGCTGTTTTGGCCAGCCAATTTATGTTGAAATCCCCCAGTAGTATTTTTTCTTGTTTTGGGGGTAGGGTGGCAAGGTAGGACATGATGGTTTGGAAGGCTAGCTTCTGGTCTCTGGGGGGATTGAACTATAGCTGACTGGATTGTGGTCTGAAATCAGCAGTGCTTCAATATCTGCAGTGTTTCCCATACTATTACTTAAGATTCCTCTGGTTACAAAAATCTAATCTAATCTAGAATTTATCTTGTGTCTAGCTGAATAATATGTGTAATCTTTTTCTTTTCCATGTAAGTCCCTCCATATGTCAACCACATTATGTGTATCTAAAAAGCTTTGCAAACTTATTGCCTTATATGTGTCCCATTTAGATCCACCTGATGTCTTGTCCAAGTCACTGTTCAGAATACAATTCAGGTCCCCTCCTAGTATGATATTTCCCAAATTCCAGCTATACAGCAGTCTACTTATCTTGGCTAAAAAACTTCCATAGCCATTAAAAGGGGCATACACGGACCCCAAAATATATCCCATCCTTCTAATTCTGTTCCTACCAACACAATTCTTCTTTCTTTGTCTGTAACTGAGTCCACTATTTTCCCTTTAAAATTTCTGTTAAACGGAAGAGTTAACCCCGCACTCCTTTTATTTAAACTTTGTGAATGGTATAAAGAACTATGCAATTTTTTCTATCTCTGCAGAATTTAAAAAAGTTTCTTGAAGCACTGTTACATCTAAATTTAGATTTTTAGTTCTAGATAGAATTCTGGCTCTTTTTACTGGTGAATTCATACCATTCACATTCCAAATTGCTCCCTAAGAATACCCATTATCTTGTATAATTTTCTCCATAGCCTTATTTATTTCTTTTTCATATACATTAAATCTGTTTTGCCCTCTCCTGATTTTTCCATTTTGATTATTTTTCCCTCTTCCCCTATCTGCCCCCTCATCCCCCCCATATGCCAAGGATCCTGGTCCGGCATGTCTTCCTATTCCTCTTGGAGACAATCATTTGACAGTCAGTAGCCCCCCCAACCAAGCCTTTGTTTCAGAAGAAAAAACACCATAGCATTGTTCTTCTTAGTACAATAAACCCCTCCCTTTACAATCCTGAAACTATTTTCTTTTTCTTCCTTGTATTTACTTTTTGGATTTTATCCTTGTTCAAACATTGAAAATATTCATGGCAAATGGATTTTCAGGTCCTGTATTGCTTCATTCACTGAACTATAGAACAACACCTGATTGTCTAATAACACTTTAAGTCTGGAAGAAAAAATCACATAGGCTTTATATCCTTCTTTCCACATTCTCTGCTGAACCCCTCCAACTGTTTTCCATTGTTCACATAATAGTTTTGAAAAATCATGCTTTAGATATATAGTTTGTTCTTTATAGGTGAAGTTTTAGATTTTGAAAAACACATTCTTTTTTCTGTCTTTCCCTCCTAATGTTAGGATCTTAGCAATTGCAGGTCTTGCTCTTCCTGGTCTTCCTTCTTTTCCATATGCAAGCCAATGTACCCTGTCTATTACTGGTAGTTCATTTAAAGTTTCCAATAGTTTTGACATTTTATCCAATACTACTCCTTTTAGAGACATATCCTTTTCCCATTCTGATATAATCCCGAAGAATCTGATATTTGTTTCTTCTTGTCTGGTTTTCCTGGTCATCCATTTTTATTTTGACAGAATCCTGCTGTTTTTTAACTGTTTAGCCTCTTGAGTTAATGACATAATTAAATCATCCAGTAGATTGACTTGTTTCTAACGCCATTGTTCTTTTAATATTTTGTTCTAATTTTATATCCATCTTTGTAATAGTTTCTGCAAATATTGTTCATGGATTTTGAAAGATGTTGTAGCTTATCTATAGATGCTTGTAGTACAGAAATATTACTTATTACTTGATATGCCCAGTCTGGTGGGGTATCTTTGCTTGTTTCTGGTATTCTCTCTTTTTTATTTTCTGTCTCCTCTGCTTGTTTATTGATTTGATGTATCTCTTCATCCGAAGGTTAAATTCAATCATGTGATTGCAGAGGGGTTTCTGTAGTAATATTTTCACCTTTTGGAATACTTTGTTTTATTTCTTGTGTCCCTTGAGCTCCTTTATTCATGTTTTGAGTGCCTTTCCCTCTCCTCTCCTTTTCTTCTCTTACTCAGTTTGAATTGTTGGCCCCATTTTACTTTTGCTTGCACCTGAAACTGAACCTGCAGCACAGCAACAATTTACAAAAGGCAGCTGCAGCTATCTTAATTTCTTTTTTCCACAGCCTAAAGTGTTTTATTTAATGCCTTCAAATTGTCTTGTTTCCTTTTCATTGGTGATTTTTTTATATTGTCTGCCACATGGAATATTTTTGATAGTCTTTTCTGGGTCTGCTCAAAATTAAATTGCCCTCTCAACATGTACAAATTGCAGGTTTTATAATTATCCTTTAAACAAAGTACATGAAAACAGAAATCTAGTTTCTTAAATATGTAATTTAAGCAGAGACTTTGTAGAAGTCAGGGTACTTATTTAGTAACAGCAACAAGGAGAAAAAGCTCTCAGCATATGTTTTCCAAATTCAAAAATTGCAGTTGTACTTATCTTAAAAGAGTAGGTCCATCTATATCTTCCTTTTCCTTTTCAGTGTTTATCAGTCTATACTCTTCTTGAGGTGTTCCTCATAGTTCCTTGTTTATCCAGTTTTGAGAAAGAAAGAAAGAAGTCCTTACTTTGTTCATCCTCTGCTGCTCTTTATATTTGTTTTCAGCAAGTTTTGGTGTAGCGAAGATTCTACTTCTGTCCTTTTGGACCAATTTCAGCATACAAAACTGGACCACTCACCGTTTTCACCTTCAAATTAAAAAAAAAAAATTCCTTGTTAGTGATTGCTTATTTGTCTGCGTCCTTTTGGACCAATTCCAACTGCCATCACCCGTTGGACCATTAAAAATTTTAAAGGTAAAGTCTTTATCTTGCACTGTCAAGCACAGTCTTTACATAAGATTTGTTAAAACATTTAAACCCTTTTAGGTTTTACAATTAGTGTTAACTTTAGTGTTTTGTGGTTGTTTCTCCAAAACGTCCTTCCAGACCAATTCTGACTGTTACCCACTTGTTGGACCACTAACGGAATATGGCTTTACAGAAATGTATTTTGTTTTTCAATCTATCTTTCAGAGATCTACCATTTTACCTTGCCACATTGGTAGTTTTTTGGATTAAAGAGCTGTTGTTGCTGCTGCAGATTTTTTCCAGCATTTGCACTTGCTGTGGGGGAGAGCAGCTTCTTTGTGCTGCCCAGCTGATGCTCAAATGCATTGGATCACTACACCCCTCCCTCTCCACTGATGACACCAAGCTGAATAGTGAGGTGGACACCATCATCAAACACCTTGCCTTGGCAAGGGACCTACAAAACATAGAACTATGGGCCATAAAAAATAAAATGATCTTCAATTATGGTAAGTGTTCTGTGCTTCACAAAGGTAGAAATAATCCCTGCTATTCATACTCTTTCAGAAATAAACTAATTAGTATGGCGGAAAGGGAATGTGATCTTGGAATCCAAATAAACAACAAATTAACATCCTCAGATCATTGTAAGAAGATAACTCAATCTGCAAATTGGTTACTTAGAACTGTAAAGTGTTAATGGGGCATTTTCATCTGATAAGGAGGTGACCAGCAGGGTACCACAGGGTTCGGTACTGGGTCCCCTACTCTTCAGTGTGTTCATAGCAGACATTGTAAATGGGCTGGAAGGTGAAGTGTGTCTATTTGCGGACAACACCAAGATTTGCAACAGAGTGGACTCCCATGAGTGTGTGAGGAGTATGACTTTGGACTTGAAGAAACTTGAGGAGTGGTCAGAAACATGGCAGCTAAAATTTAATGCCAAAAAGTGCAATGTCATGCACTTAGGCAGAAACAATCCCAAAGAGAATTACTGCCTAGCAGGAGAGAAGCTAGCCTCCACCAGCCAGGAGAGGAAACTACGGGTCATTATATCAGAAGACTTAAAAGTGAGTAAACAGTTTGGAAAGGTTGCACTAAAGGAAAGTGGCATGCTGAGCTGCATTGGGAGGGGAATCATGAGTCACAGGAGGGTGGAGGTGTTACCACTTTACAGGGCACTGGTGCACTACCACTTGGAGTACTGCATACAGTACTGGAGACCGCACCTCAAAAGAGACATAGAATCGAGATGGTGCAGAGGAGGGTCGCAAAAATGATTCAGGGACTGCACCATATGGCATACCAGGACAGGCTGAGGGAACTCAACATGTACTCCCTGGAACAGAGGAGGGAGAGGGGCAACATGATTGAGACTTTTAAATATATGAGGGGTATAAATAAGGTTAACATTCAGGAGCTTTTCCAATTGAAAGAGAGCAGGAGAATGAGAGGGCATGACATGAGGCTGAAGGGAGGGAGGTTCAGGAGTAATACAAAGAAGTTCTTCTTTACAGAGAGGGTGGTAGACTCATGGAATAGCCTACACAAGGTGGTAGTGGGGGCCAAAATGGTAAGCCAGTTCAAGAAAGCATGAGATAGACATAAAGGTAGCATACAGAAAGGCAAAGGATGGGAAGGGGGATAGCACCAGGTAGGTTCTTGGGCAGACTAGATGGACCTTGCTGTCCCCTTCTGCCATCACTTTCTATGTTCCTTTGTTACTAGAAGAGAATATTGCATATTACCCCTGTATCAGGCATATATACATCCTCACTTGGACTACAGGTCACCCTTATGGGACCCCAATCTTAGGGGTGCTATTGAACTAGTAGAAAAAGTCCAGAGAAGAACTACAAAACAAATTCCTCACTTAAAGAGCATGCCATATCCAGATATGCTAATAGGAACGTATTTATTCAATTTGGAATGAGGAGAAAAAGAGGAGATATATTGCAATTATTTTAATATCTTACATAATCCCCATATAAGGACCCAGTCTGGTTTGGAGTTTGCCAACAGAAATAATAACTTAAGATCACATGACAAACAACTAGTACAGTCAGACCTGGTTAATCCGTGCCTTGTTAATCCATATGTCTGACTATCCAAATGAAAAACACTACATACGGATTTTTTGTTGGGCTATTGACCTCTTTATTATCACTGTCTGGTTACTACGTAGATTTGTATTACATAACAAAATTGGAAAACACAAATGTGCATGGATTAACCAGGTCTAACTGTAGTACTAAAGACAAACACAAAAAAAAGGGATAACTACTTTAAAATTAGGGCAAGAGCCTGGAATAAACTTCTCAAGGAACTAGTAAACTTAAAACCTTTCACAGTTTCTAGCTAGGATTGGACAAATTCTTCAAAACAACTTAAGAGGAAATAATATACCCGCTGTGGAGTGGGAAACAATCCCGATGGGCCATGAGCCTACTTTTGCCTTTTCAAACCTTTGTAACCTTAGTACCCAGGGTATGGTAGCTGAAAGGCAATATCTACTTTTAAGTGTGCTCTCACATTTTGACCCCAGACGTCAAACAGTCTTTTTTTGATCTGACATTATGAACAAGACAGGTGGTATTTTTAAACTCTCATCCAAAAGATGATTTTGCTGTGCAACTGGGGAAACAAGTTTCATCGAGGATTTGAAAACTTACACCTGCCATGAGGTGGGGTAACACAAGGGGATATATTAAACATTACGGGCCAAAATCTGCAGAAAAAAGTTATGAGTAAATGTTGGAACACTTAGTTTCCTCATAACTTAATAGTTTTTTTCACATTTTGACCCCATATTTTCAACATAATCTTTTTATGACCACTCCTTCTGAGCTTGACTTGTGTCATTTATGAGACAATGGCTGAAACATCATTTTGTGCCACAAGTATTAAAACACATTTTGGGTAGGATCTGAGAAATTACACCTGTCTCATTCATGAGGTGGTATGAAAAAATGGCTATGTTGAAAAGTTGGGGTCAAAATATTGAAAGTTACCAGTTACAAGCATACATTGAAAAATTGCGATGTAGACTCATACCTTTGCTGTGTTCTCATATTTTTACCCCAAATTTTCAACATAGCCTTTTCATGACCCCACATAGCCTTCATATGGGCCCACCTCATGAACAAGGGCTGAGAATATTTCCAAATCCTGCCCAAAAGGTGTTTTCGCACCACAAGTATGAAAAAACATTTTGTCCAGGATTTGAAAAATAATAGCTGCCATATTCATGAGGTGCTGTGAAGAAATGGTTATGTTTAAAATTTGGGTCAAAATACTTAAAATTACCAAAGTTATGAGCCTGAGTTCATAAATTTCAATGTAGGCTCATAACTTTGTTGTTTTTTAATATTTTACCCCACATTTTCAACATACCCATCATATGAACCTACCTCATGAACAAGGGCAGAGAAAAATTCCAACTCCTGTCTGAAATGTGATTTTGTGCAATGACTGCAAAATCAGCTTTCAGTACATGAAAACAAGTTTTGGCCAGGATGTGAAAAATGACAGCTGTCACATTCATGAGGCTCTGTGATGAAATGGCTATGCTGAAAAGTTGGGGTTAAGATATTGAAAATTGCCAGAGTTATGAGCCTGCATTCATAAATGTCAGTGTAGGCTCATAACTTTGGTGTTTATATTTTTATGTCAAGTTTTCAACATAGCCTTCTTATGACCCCACCTCATGAAGGAGGGTAGGAAAAAAAATTCAGCTCCTGCCCAAAAGGTGATTTCTTGCAATAACCACACAATTACTCTTTGGGGAGATATGCCCAATTTCACTGTCATTGGTGATGAAATGGGGTCCCAAAAAAGGCATGTCAGAAATTTGGGGTAAAAATATTCAAAAATGGCCAAGTTATGCCACTAAGTTCAAAACCCCATTGAAATACATTGAACCACATACCTGATTTCCTCAGTTCACAGTCTGCTTTCAAGAGTAAAGACCTGTCTGTGGTCCAGAGAGGATTACAATGTTGTACCCCTTGTGGGTAAGTAAGGGCTTGAGGGGGTGTGGTGTGGTGTGGTATGTGTTGAGTGCAAACGTCTGGTTGGGGACTAATGGTGCAACAGACATTGATGGATGGTTTTTTTTTTATAGGGTTAAAATGTTAAAAAAACTAGGAGAGACAGCTTTCTTTATTTCAGGTGGTGCCACTAGGGGGATTGGCACCCTCAGTGTCAGTGTTATATTTGGCATCACTGTGGTTGGGCTCCCCTGTACTGCATACCTAAAATGGGCAGGGTGGGGTACCAGCCAGCAGGAGGGATTGGGCACCCCTGTGCCATAACAATAACATAGCTTAGGCTTGGGGAGCACCAGTGAAGGCAGCAGCTGCAACAGACATTGATGGATGTTTTTCTCTTTTGCACAGTGTGTTAAAAAAAACTATGAGGGATGATTTTCTTTATTTCAGGTGGCAACACTGGGCGATTAAGCACCCTAAGTGTCAGTGTTATGTTTGTGGGGGATTGTGGGGTGGTGGGTGTTGAGTGGGAGGGTTGGGTGAGGGGATAATAAGGGCTGGGCAACAACAGAAATCAATGGATGATTTTCTTTTTTTCAGGGTGTAACAACCTGATCATGACAAATCAGTTGTGCTTGCTGGGTGGCATAAATCAAAGGAAAGAGATGACCTATGAATAGGTTGGCTCTCTCCTTTGAAATATACAAAGTTTCCACCCATCAAGCCAGAACAGTGTCATGCTCAGCCTGGTTGGTAATTGCTTTGACACTAACAAGCCCCTTGCAGACCACTCTGCATTGGACTGACAGTACCACACCCCTCAAAAGCCACTCTCCTAACAAAATGTTAACTGCACATGCATACAATGAACATAAAAATGCTTGCAGCTCGATAGGTTCTACCAATAAATGCCACAGTGATTATGTGACTGTAAATGCTTGAACATTTTGCACAAAGAGTTTCTTGAGATTTTACACTTTACTATGCTGAGCTTATTTAATAAGCTGCTACTCAATATCTAAAAAAATTGAATTTTGAATGTTCCACGTAATGTCTGGTATAGTCTGTATTGCCTCTCTTGTGTGTCTGTTCATCTGTGACTGTCTCTGTTTAAGCTGTGATTGCTTTTCTTAACTGGATTTGTCAATACATTTTGAATACTTTCGATGCACTACTTTGAAAACCTGCCTTTATTAAACAGTCCCACTACTGTATACATTGTATAAGTAACAGATAATCTATTAGAGGGTGTGTGGCCACACTCTGCTATATGCAAGCCTTGGGCGTGTGTTGTGACACATGAGGTCACAGACTGAGTGCGTTCAACTACCCAAGGCATGCATATATCAGTGAGAAACTGGGGTCAAAAAGTAGTCCCCCACGGCTACAGATAAGGTGATTTGTTTGATCTTGCCATGATTCTGGTAGCTTAAATGTGTTAAAAAACAAACAAACAAACACTTATCGGATTGATCCCGCCATTTGAATCACTTAATTACCAGCTTGCCTCTCTGGTTTAAACATTTTCACTTTCTACCTTGCACTGTAGCGTGACCGAGTCGTCCTTGTTGTGATAAAATAAAACTGCTAATGCTTAAAAATTAGCCTGCTTTCATATTACTAGAAGTAATCTGTGTGTTTTTGACCAAATGTACCAAGTATCCTGTGAAAATGCTGCTGACTCTGCAGTGAGTGTGAGAGAGCCAGTAGCTTAACAAGTGTAGATACCTGTGAGAATGAGGGTTGCTATAGAAACATCCACTTTAACTTGGGTCTATGCTTGTGAAGCCACTGACTCTTTCACACTCATCTATTATAGAGTTTAAGGTGTTTTTCATGGTGTATTTTGTACATTTTTTTCAAAAAACACACATAATACTTGTAGTAACACAAAATGAGGCCCATTTTAAAGTTTTTAACAGTTTTGTTTTATCACAGACAACCCCACTCGGTCATGCTACAGTACAAGGAAGAAAAGAAAATAAAAAAACAGAGAAACAAGCTAGTAATTGAGGGAGTGTTCAAATGGCAAGATCAACCAGGTAAGTGGTGGTTTTTTTTTTTTTATGCACAAAATAACATAGTCATTTGGAGGGCTCTTTAAGCAAATTTGGGCAGCTAGATATATTTAATGCTTATAAATGTATCACGTTAAGTTATCTGCGGCAGCCAGTTTGTGTGTGTCAGATGTGGAGGCATCTCCTGGTTCAGGGTCCTAGTAAAAAAGTCTGAGAGATAGGAACTTCGTGAAATTTCGCAACTTTCGCAGACTTTTCTGAACTTCAGTCTTTGGCAAAATCAGATGTCTTCCAAAAGTGTTTGGGGAATTTTCACCCTGTTCTGCAGAATTTTTTCACTGAACAGTGGAATAAAACAAGCGAACTGTGGAACTAATACATTAATCCACAATTCATTGGGTTAATCCTCAGTTCAGTGATCAGTTCTGCATCATATCCATAGGAAAAAAAACTTACCTGGTGTCCAGTGATACCCCCACCCTCTGATCACTTACCACCTAGTAAATATTGTTTCCTTGGTGTCTAGTGGCACCCCAACCCTCAGATTGCTTGTCCCAGTTGTAATTAATACTGTTTCCCTGATGTCTAGTGGCACCCCAACCCTCAGATCGTTTGTCCCAGCTGTAATTAATATTGTTTCCCTGGGGTCTAGTGGCACCCCACCCTCCAGTCGCTAACCCCAGGCATAATTAATATTGTTTCCTGGTGTCTAGTGGCACCCCCTACCATGTGATTGCTCACCCTGGCCATAAGTGTTCCCTTGAGTCTAGTGCCCCCTCACCCTCTGATCGATTGTCCCAGCTATAATGATTAATATTGTTTCCCTGGTGTCTAGTGGCACTCCCCACCCTCCAACACTCACCCCAGCCATAATTAATATTTGTCTGGTGTCTAGTGGTCCCACCCCACACTGCCCACACCAGCTTGGGTACACCAACATGTCACCTCCCCTTCCATACACAGTCATTCAGTCACAAAGTGGGCAGCCCATATGGCAATCAGCATAGCCCTTCTTTTCACCCCCTCATCTAGCCACCATATGTAATGACAGGGAGTGCCACTAGACACCAAGAAAATAATATTAATTATAGCTGGGGCAGGTGATCAAAGGTTTGGGGTGCCACTAGACACCAGGGTGCAGATATTCAGAGCAGCTGCACATGGCACAACTGAGTTGCACCAGTGCAAGTGCAGAATTGCACCAAGGAGTCATATTCAGCAGGAGCCATTGCGCAACATAAATTTCATTACGCCAATGTGCAACTATAATGCATGCAGGTGCAAGTGCAGGGGGGCATTCCCATGAATATCCAGCATAGTGGCATATTCAATTGTGAAACTATGGCACAAGTGTGGAGCAAACTGAAGTTGCTCTGACCAGACTTGTTCCTATAAATACAGGGCTCAAACACACAGAAAGCAGTTACACAAGGAGTGAGGATGAGAGTGAGAGATAGAGACAGACAGACAGACAAAAGACCACACACAGAGTGAGAAGGACAGAGGTGCTGTGGGAGAGGGAGAGAGGGGCAGGGAGAGAGAGACACACACACATACAACCTGTAGACCAGGGTAGCACACAGCCAGCAGTCAACCACCCAGGGTGACAGTAAGGGCCATGGATAGTGCACCCTTCCTGATGGAGGCAGTAATGAGGGGTGTGAAGGGGCAGGAGGAACAGTGACATGGCCCAGGAAGGGCCCGTTGGTGGTATGCCTGACACTGGTGGTATCGTGCCCGCATCACCTTTGAGAACTATAGCAACACTGAGCTCGTGGGCTGGTACCACTTGAACAGGGCTATTCTGAGGCAGTTCTGTGAGCTGTGCAGTGAGGAGATGCAGGCACCCACCAGACAGAGTCACACCATGTCCGTGGAGATGAAGGTGACCACCGTCATGTACCTGCTCACCATGGGCACCTTCCAAAGACCAACAGGGGACACCACAGGTATCACCCAGTCAGCCACGTCCTGCTTCCTCACATAGTTCCTCAATGCTCTGCTGCCACGTGCTTCGGAATATATCTGTTTCCCAGCACACAGGTGGAGTGTACAGCAACCATGCAGGACTACCACAGGGTGGCACACATGCCTGACATGATTTGGGTCAATGACTGCACCCACATGGGCATCCACATGTCACCTGGCCCTGATAGTGTGGCATATATAAACAGGAAGGGAGCCCAAGTGTCAATTGCTAGGTGGTGTGTGATGCCACAGGGCACATCACCAATGTCTGTGCCACACACCCTGGGAGTGCACATGATGCATTCATCTGGCACAGCTCTGCACTGTGCCACAGGTGTGAACATGGGGACATCCTCACAGACCACCTAGCAGGTGAAAATGGCATGGGCAAGGGGCGATGGGCAGAGCAGACCTGGGGATTGGGGTGGGCAGGGTGTGCATGGTGGAGTGGGTGCCAGGTACAGGCAAGGGGCACAGCACAGAATAGCAGAGGGCTAACCATGTCATTCCCACACAGGTGACAGCGCATACCTGCTGAGGCCCTGGCTGCTCACCCCCTACCAGTGCCCATCATCCCTAGCAGAGGAACGGTACAACAAGGCATATGCCAGCATGTGCAATATTATCAAGCATGTATTTGGCATGCTGAAGGCATGGTTCTGTTGCCTAGACAGGTCAGGCATTGCCCTACAGTACAGCCCCTCGAATGACTGCAGCCTATTCCTGGCCTGCTGCATACTGCACAACATGGCCATTGACCATGGGATAGCTGTTGAGGCTGATGAGGGTGACAGTAGTGGGAACGATGGAGGCAATGGGCCAGAAGGTGGTGGACAGCCACTCCCTGGGAGGAGAGACCCCTGTCTGTTGCAGAAAGCATGACACCACCACAACACCGTCACACAGGAGCACTATGGTGAACACAGGTAGGTGGTGCAGTACACATGCATGAGCCACACAGATGGGTACAGCACACATGCAGGGACATGTACGGCAATGGGAATGCATACACAGAGGCATGATACAGGGGTAGGGGAGTCAGTGGCACACACCCACACACATCAACACACACACACAGACAAAATGTTTGTATTTTGTGTAAATGTAATTTTGTATTGAAATGTTGTGTGTCAGGCATGGCTGAAAAAGGGCTGTGCCCAGTCCACCTTCAGGTTAAAAATAAAACAAACAAACACACACATATGCACCCACCCACACAGGCATTGGTGTGTGGCATGGATCAGACATATTGCACCGGTGCACAGGTGCAACCGGTGCTAGACTGCCCTCATCATGCCCACACCACACAGTCCAGCAGCCGGGCAAGCACACACACAGGCAGCATGCGGTGCAACGCACAGGCACAACACCAGTGGTAAGGCACACACACTGCCCATGTGTGCACAGCACAGCAGCTGCAGACTGCAGTCAGGGAGGTCCGCAGATCAGAGCTGCTGCATGATTCCATGGCCACCACAGCCACAGGGGCAGCCTTGCCAGGGCCAATTGGCAACCACAGGCTGTGCATCAGCCGGGGGGGTGTGCAACAGCCCCCCCAGGGGTGGAACCGCAGGACCACAACCATGTCCTCATGGGGGTGTGCAGACACCCAAACAAGCCAGCCCCAGACATGCCTATATCAGAGCCCGGCATCGACTGTATTGAGGTCACCCGACGCCAGGTCCATGGGGTGGACAGCGCACTGTGGGAGGTTACCTATGCATGGCCATTCCCTGTGGCAGCCAGCAATGCAAAGCCATCCATGATCACACTGGCAATGCAATCCAAGGATACAGTCATGGCCTCCTGCATGTGTTGCATCCCCACCAGGATCTGCGCACTGCCCCTTTCCTGCTGCTCAGCTAACTGGCGCACCTCTGCACACAGTGCACTCACCCCAGTAGCAAGCAGCACCTGTTGTTGAATGGACGCCCTCAGCAGTCGGGTGTAGTCAGCGGGACACCATTTCTCCTGTGGTGACCGGCCACACTGCACAGCTTCCCCCTCTCTGGTGGACACTGCACATTGGGGTCTGCAGGGGGAATGGGCACAGTAGACTCACCGGTGGTGGCCTCTATGGCTGGCTGTCCGGTGGCACCTGCAGCCTGCTGCTGTCACCTGTCCGGCCGCTGTTTGCTGCCCCGCACCTGCGCAGCTGCACCACCACTACCGCAGGGTACAGCCATGGCAGCACACACCACTGCACCCATAGTGGTGGCAGGCAGCTGTTCCACCACTGGCAGAGCACTGGGTGCGGTACCTGTGTCTGATGACGGCAGGTTCAACATACTCACAATGTCATCCATGCTGTCCAGGAGCTGTGAGTAGTCATCATCGGAGTTGGACCCCGGCCCGATCTGTGTCTCCTCACACAGGACACCAAGGCTGGCATCTTGCAGGATCACATCCAGTGCCTCATCCGACCTTAGGTCCAGGACATCCGCATGTACTGTGGTGCTCAGCTGCAGCCTGTCAGGCCCCTGGATGCTGGTGGATGTGAACAGCTGGTCCTCTGGGGCCGTACCAGTATCCACAGGTGCTGCTGCTGCCAGTGCCCCATCCTCTGCATGGAGGCGTGCTGGTGCTGCAAGAGAAAAATGGCATGTCAGTGTGATGCAATGCCCACATGTGCCCCCCGTACATTACTGCTGCATGTGTCCTTCAGCATGGCATGCATGTGGGTGTGCACACATGGACATGACATGCATGATGGCCACATGCACGCCAGCATGCCCATGTATGCACCCTCCTGGCCAACAGCTGTGCGTGCCTGACATACATACCATGCAGTGATAGGCTGCCACCCATCTAGAAGCCTCCTCCATGCACAACCTCCACTGCGGTGTGGTGCTTGGTGGCTACCACCAACTCCTCCTGCGGCGTCAGTGTGGGTGCATCCGCTGGCCCTCCCCCAGTGGCAGTACGGGATGTCTTGATGGCTGCCACCTTCTCCTTAATCCACCGCCTGTCTGTACCAACCTTTTTGTGGCATTCCTGTGCTGAAAGCTGGTGGCTGCCGTGCTGGTTCATGTAGGTCACCACCTCCTCCCATGCACCAATCCTGGCCTGTGGTGTGCCCATGGCACCACTCAACAGGGCCTCCCTGTCCAAGTAGACCTCAAACAAGGCATCAGTCTCAGTCTTCATGAAGATGTGCCTTCACTTCCCGTGCAGGCCCCCACTCCTTGCCCTCCTCATGTGCCGACATGTTGCTTCCTGTGGGCATGGACAGCACAGTGTGTCAGTGGCAGCATCTCCCTGGTCCGTTCCACCCTGCGGTGCTGTCTACTCCCAGTGAGCTGCAGCGGCATACACTACTTACCTTTTAAGGTTGCAATATCAGTCCGTGGCCTGTGCTGTTCCGTGGCACTTATAAGGGTGCAACACATGCAAATGAGGTTGAGCGCAACAGTAATGACATGGTAATGCATCCACTGTGCCATGCACTGGCTGATGAGCTCATTTGCATGTGGTGTCTGAATATCATGATTTTGCACTGTGTGCAATGGGATTGCACCAGAGCAAACCACAGCACAATGTCCATGTATGCATGATTCACAGGCTGGCTGTGCACATGCACGGCACACTATCATGGTGTCAGTTGCCCACCATGCTCGGACAATGTGATGCAGTGGCATTGCACATGTTGCACATGGTCAGCAATGTGCATGGTCAGCCATAGGGTACCGTGCCCTATCAAGCACATGTGCACTACGCACTGGTGGATGACCTCTGACCCCTGGGTCACACCTCCATGACCCCATGACCCCACTTAGCCATGCCCACTGTGCATCTCTGGCACTGCATGATGGGCGGACACTGCACAGTCTCCCATGCACCGCACATCCCACACATGGAGCGACGCATGCGCCTCATCCCACCATTTTGCCCACTGAATCTGCTACAGTAAGATGGTGCAGGGTAGAGGTAGACATGCCCCTAACTGGTCCCAGGTGGAACTGGCCAACTTTGTGTCCTGTGTGGAGCCCCACACCACCCAGCTGTTTGGGCAGGTGCCCTTGCAGCAGGCCTGGGGCAACTGTGTGGCAGGGGATTGCTGCCAGCCTGGAGCACAGGACTAGGGTGCCCAGAACAAGGAAATAATGCAGGCATTGGTATGGTAACCTCATCAGGCAGGACCCTGAAAGGCTGAGGAGGCTTCAGACATGCACCAGGCATGGGGCTGTGCCACAGCCAGGTAAGTCATCCCATGTTGCATGTCTCCCCTGTTGCTGTACTGTGGTGTTGGCTTGGCTGCCTGGCATGCCCCGCAGAGGGGTACATTGTCATTGTGTGCATCATGGAGTGGCATTTCCAGCTTTTGCTTGTGTTGTGATGCAGCCATGCAGGCATGCGGGATGTGTCAAGCAGGAGCACACCCTGTTCACAGGGGTCTGAGGGGGCAGCTGCTGTAGTCGGTTACTGATGTGCACCTGTCATCTTTCCATTCCTAGGACTGGAGGACCACAGGTGGGACAGGGATGCGGCAGTGCAGATTGGAGCGGTGCACCATGATGGCAGTGGACCAACACCAGTAGGGCCGCAGAGGGCGGGTAAGCACTGTCATGGTCCTTCGCATTGTACATGGGGGGTGGCAGGGGGAGTGGGTGTGGGCATGGCCACCTGTGCCAAGTGCTGTGGCAGCTGTGTGTGTTGCACTGTGTGTGGTACATGCCACTGTGGTGTGTCCATTGCACACGTGTGCCAGCTGTTGGTGGGGTGGGCGTGTGCCCAGCTGCCTCCATTGTTGCTGTGGTGCTGCCAGTGCACTGTGTCATGTGACCATCATTGTGCAGTCATGTGGCCATTGTGTGGCTGGGACCACCTCTGTGCAATGTTGTGGTGCACTGAATTGTTGGCTGGCATTGGCCCACCCCCCTGCAGGTGGCCATTATGGCCCTCCAGGGGTGTGTGTTCCTGCTGCCCATTGCACACTGTGGGTGGGCATGGTTCCTTGGCCCATTGCACTGATCACCTGTCCTGTCCCTTGGCCAGTGTGCAGACCCCCGAGGAGGGTGTTGAGCTGACTCATGTGGGAGACCCTACTAGTGGTGTCATCATTGGTGGTCACAATGAGGCAGAAGATGGTGGTGGAAAGGCAGGAGAGGTGTAATGCCAGGGCGGCCTGACAGGGCCAGTGCTGAGGCTTCCCCAGTTTTCCCAGTCTCCCCTGTTTAACCTTCCCCTACAGTCCCCCCTCCCACTGTACAGTCCCTGTTCCCTTTCCCTCGCTGTACCTCCCCTTTCCCAGACCCTGTTTTTCTGTACATGGTTTTCTGGAATATATATTTTTGCTGACATACCTGCCTGTGTCTGTGTATGCTTTGCAGGTGGCATGAGGAGCCATGCTGCAGTGGCTGAGTGTCTGTCCATGTGTTGTGCATGGGAAGGGGCAAGTGTTGTGCTTCCGTGGTTTGCTGCTGTGTGCTGTGGTGTGTCCCACTGTGGTGGTGTCCATCCCCTGGATCGGTGGCTGTGCCTTGGGGTTCCCATGGGGCACCTGTCGGGGTGTGTGGTGGGTGTGTGCATGGTGGTGGCACATGGCCATGGTCATTGGTCAGGTACTGTCTGCACACTGTGCTGGGGTCCTCTGCTTGGCATTGTGCAGCCTGTCCTATGTGGTCTGCCACGCTGCCTGCCACCCAGCTACAGTGTGGGCTTTCTGTGTGCCTGTGTGGCGTGTGTATGTTTGGCTGCTTGGTCCTGGGTGTGGCCTGCTATGGTCTGGGGGGGCATGGCCAGCTGCCTACCGGGGGGCTCCCTTTGTGGCCCTCTGTCGGCCATTGGCACCTCCTTTCACCTGCTATCGGTGCCACTGTTGTGTTCTGGGGTCACATGTCTGGGTGCCTGTGTGTGCCCTGCTGTGCCCTGCTGGTGGTGGCTTCCTGTGGCCTGTCACTGTGCTTCCATGGCTCTGTCCCTGGGTCTGATCTCCATGTCCTGCCCCCCTCTGTTGCTGTGCTGCTCTGCTCCAGGTTTGTGCTGGAGCATCTTTGCGCCATGGCACAACTCTGTTTGTGCCATGGCTCACCTCTGCTTGTGCCATGGTGCAACTCTGCCATATTCAGCAGGGTTGCGCTGGTGCAGTTCAGCCTGCGCAACCTCTGAATATGGCTCCAGTTGCGCCATGGCGCATTGGATTTGTGCTGTGCTGGACTTGTGCTGGCCTTTGGCTCATTTCTGAATATCCGGGCCCAGGAAAACAAACAAATATGGGGTCAGCAATACACAGTTCATACTTTCATTCCAAAGTTCAGTGATTGACTCACTGAACTGCAGAATAAATGTATGAATTGCAGAGTAACTAATGTTGTAATAAACTGCTGATAGGAGTTCCACAGAACTGACCTCTGACAGTGATCAGTTCTGTGGAATTTTTTTTCTGCAGTTTAATGCATAAATCTCCACCATTTATATTTTTAATCCACCGTTCTAAGTCAGAATTTCCGCAAAAGTTGCTAAGCTGATTTCCGAACTTTCACAGAAGTGAAAGTGTGACTTTCACACAAATTCCACTGGTAGAATTTTTTTTTTCGCAAGCTCTGTGGAGGGATGAAAAGAAGTGCAGTCGTGTGGTTGTTGTGGAATACTTCATGGCTATTTGGTATGTTTTGCCCAGTCAGGAGACTGGATTCTCACTTATTTTTTTTTACCAGTTTTATAAGTGCATGCAAGAAGATCGCTAATATCGTCAAACGCTATTGCAGAGCCATGTGGTAAACACATACCATATATACTCACGGATAAGCTGATCCGTGTATAAGCCAACACCCATTCATAGTACCTCGTAATTGTGAAAAATACCAAGACCTGCATATAAGCCAAGATTATTTTATTGAGTGAAAGACACAAAGTGCAACATTATGCAGAATGTTTTGGGTGTGCAGTTCATTAAGGTGTGGGAAATAAAGGTGCTATTATTCAGTCATCATCCTCTTCATCTTCGAGTGTCACCAACTCACTGTCAGACAAGCCCAACGCATGCATATTTGCTGCCAGGTAGTCTTCGCTGACCATGTCTGAGGTCATAACATCCTCATCCTCTTCCTCATCTGCTGCTGCTCTCTACGTCTCCTCGTCATCCTTCTCATATAGTGCATCATCCTCCGTACCATTCATTTTGTTGCTGATCCCACATTTAAGGAAAGACTTCACCACCATTTCTACTGGGATCAAGTCCCAAGCCTCCACAATCCATTTGCAGACAACTTCCATGTCTGGCTTCTTTAAATTGCCTGCTTTTGTCACCCCTCTGGCACCAGTACACATCCAGTTGCTCCACTTCCTTCTAACCTGATCCTTGAATGGTTTGTTCAAACACACATCCAGTGGTTGCAGGATAGATGTAAGACCACCCGGTATGACACACAGATCTGTTTTTATTTTTTTGCATTCTTCTTTACAGGGTCAGTCAGATGTGCCCTAAACATGTCCCATACAAGAAGTGAGTGCTTAGAGCGCAGAGCACCAGGTCGCGTGTTCCATACTTTTTGCAGCCATAGCTGAATAAGGGACTCATCCATCCAGCCCTTTGGATGTGGGCATACGAGAAGACCCGAGGAGAAAGTTATTTTCTTGGGTAGGGTCTTCCGCTTGAACACCACCATGGGTTTTAACTTTGTTCCATCTGCAAGACAGGACAGAACCACCATAAAGCGTCTCTTTTCATGGCCAGTTGTGCATATCAGAACAGTCTTGCTACCCAGTGGGTTGACTGTAAGGTTGGATGGCAAATCAAAAGTCATGGGCATTTCATCCATGTTACCGATCTGACTGAGGTCATAGCAGTGCTGGTTTCTCATCTTTAAAACAAATTTCTGAAAGCTATCCACCTTTGATTCAAGATCAGGTAGAAGCTTTTGCAAAATTTTTGTACGCTGCCGCAGTGTCAGTCCATGGCACTCCATGAACCTGGAACACCAGCCTGCAGATGCTAGGAAGGAATCCACACCTGAACAGCAATACTTTGGATCCTTTGCCATATGCAGTGCCCTCTTACGTATAGCTAGCTGAGTTACAATATAACTGCTCTGGCAGCACTGTAATACCCAGCAGTTCAGGTCATCCTCCAACAAGGTAAATGCTGCTCTGTCTCCACAGCAAGCTCATTTGGCTTTGGGCATTTCTCTCAATGCCTGCTTTTGCTTTCTCCAGTCCCTCACTTGCTTTTCATTTGCAGCATATTGTCGTGCGGCAACAGAATTATTTGTTGTGTCAGCGCATTCAACAACACGCAGCTTGAATGCTGCTTTGTTCGAGCTCTGTTTACGTTTAACACTCATTCTCGCTAAAACAGTAAGTAGCACTACAGTACTGGGACCTAGCTTTTATAGTGCAGAACTGGGGTGAATGGGGCATTATAGTGCTGAACTGGGCAGAACAGAACTTTTCAGAAACCAACAGGGACTTGCTCGATAATTGATTACCGTAACTGGCCCAACCCGCGTATAAGCCGAGATACCAAAAATGCAGGTTGCGTTTTTGTACAAAAACCTTGTCTTATACGTGAGTATATACAGTATACAGTATCAAGATAAACTTTCACTGTCAATATATTTTTGGGCGTGGCACTAGTATAGTGAATATTGCAAAAATATGATGACAGTGAAATAAACCCACTCTACAGTGCCTGTGGAGGGAGACAGACATTATAACTCTAGTGTAATGGCTTAATGTTTGGGACACTCACTATTGCAGCAGGCGAAGATGCCCTTCAGGGTACACCCTAGTGTTTGAGGAAGCTGGCTGCCTGAAGGAGCCTGGCTAGTGTCACCGCTGTTGATGGTTATACCTGGAGAACAGAGAGATACAAGAGGATAGGAAAAGAAAGTTTTAGTCATGGTGCATCAACAGTTTGGGTAACTACCCCTTCTGGTTCTAAAATGCAAACACTGCTCTTCATGATTGTGCAAAGACATGCAGTTTATTCAATGCTGTTGCAGGTACAAACAAACTCTGGCCAGAGCCGATAGGGCTGCAATTGAAGAATTTAGGGTAAAAATATTGAAAGTTTGTTTTGTAATATTTCAACGCCAAATTTTCAATATAGCCTTGTTATGACACTGCCTCATGAAGAAGGGTAAAGGTGATATTTCACAGGGATTTCAAAATCAACTTTCAGGATGCAGAAACACATTTTGGGCAGGAGTTGAAAAATGACAGCTGTCACATTCATGAGGTGCTATAAAGATATGGCTATGTTGTAAATTTGGGTTAAAAATATTGAAAATTCCAATATTATGAGCCTGCATTTGCAAAATTCAATGTAGGTTCATAACTGTATTCTATTTAATATTTTTACACCAAATTTTCAACACAGCTTTCTTATGACCCTACCTCATGAACAAGGGCAGATATAATGTTCAACTCCTCCCAAAAGGTGATTTTGCACAGGGAATATGAAAGCACCTTTTGGGATGTAAAAAAAACATTTTCAACAGGATTTGAAAAATTGCAGCAGTCACATTCATGAGGTGCTGTAAAGATATGACTATGTTGTAAATTTGGGGGGGAAATATTGCAAATTACCAAAGTTACAAACCTGTATTTGCGAAATTCTATGTAGGCTCATAACTTTATTGGTTTTTTTTAACTATTTTTACACCAAATGTTCAACATAGCTTTCTTATGACCCTGATGAACAAGAGCAGAGAAAATTTTCAACTCCTGCCTAAAAGATGATTTCGCACAGGGACCGCAAACTCACCTTTTGGGACAGATCTGCCTAATGATAGTTCAATTGTTCATGAGGTGGGATCCCATAGAAGAAAATTTGGGACAAAATATGCAAAAATGTCCAAATTATGGCAGTAAGTTCAAAACCCCATTGAAATACAATGAACCACATACATGTTTCCTCAATTCGCAGTCCAGCTTTAAAGAGAGAAGATGTGTCTGCAGTCCGGAGAAGATGATAGTGCTAGACTCCCCCATGGGTAAGTAAGGGTTTGGGGGCTTGGGAGGTGCACAAGAATGGTGCAAAACACATCAATGGATGTGTTTCTGTTTGTAGGTAAAAAGAATGCTCAAAAGACATCGATGGATGTTTTTTTTTTCTTTTTACAGGAAAAAGAATTTAAAAAAGGAATGAGTATTTGTTTGCAACACTGGGGGACTTAGCACCCCCAGAATCACTAATATGTTTTTGGGGGGTGCTGAAAAGGAGGGTTGGTGAGGGGAGTGCAGAAACAGAAATTCAGGCTGCAGGGGAATTCTGAATCACAACACTGGGGGATTGAGCACCCCCAGTGTCAATCCTATATTTTTTTGGTCCAGTTTCAGCAGTCATGGTGGAATATGGCACAATCTGCCATGACCAAGATGGCCACTGAGCGCTATTGCGCATGTGCTAGTATAGTCGTGCATGGGCAATGTGGTTTGGTGGCTATGACTGGTGTTTATTTTTTAATATTACAGATATCCCCTCACCTGATCCTCCCTGTCAGCACCCACCACCCCACACACACCTCCAGAAGCATAAGAGTGACACTGGGAGTACCCAATCCCCCAGTGTCATGATCAGGGATGCCATTTTTTTTATAAATAAAAAATAGTGCTTTGCGAGCAAATGGCTCCACAGATGTGGAGGTGACTGTGATGCATGTCCAACAGGTTGTTCAGTCAGAAAGAATGCAGAGTGTGGTGTCCTTTTTCTGAAAGCAAAAGGACTGCAGGGCTCCACATACTGGAGCCCTAAAAATGCACTTGTCACACCTGATGAATTTCAGACACTAAATTCCTTCCTTCCACAAAGGTGCACAACACAGCAGTTGAGCCCCATACATACACAGTATGACATTATCAAGAAAGACAACAGTCTGTTACCCATTAATTAAAGTTAAAGTTCATAAGAATAAATAGAAAAAGTGCTATGCAAAGTGTATAAAACAAATAAGATTAATAAATACACATTATCACAAACTCAATACACATCATCGCAAACTCAGGTACTAAAAACAATTTGTTTAGGTATTACTAGCCTATGGACTGCCTTGGTACTTACTGTGTATATCATTAGCTACATTCAAAATGAACAGTCCAGTATGATGCTAGTGCTGTAAAGTACTGCTAAACACAGAACTGGTATACTGGCTGCCACCTACAAGAGATAAGTATTTTACATGGTGCTAGCCACTATATAACTAAGACCCAGTAGCAAACATAGAAACTGAGTGTGCTTCTTTATTTGCATACTGATCCTAAACTAGGGATGACATACACTTCTGATCAAGTTTAAAGATTATTTAGAGAGTCCAGGTGGGTTATTACTGAGGAATCCCTGCTAATTGAAAAAGGCTCTTACTACTTGTACTTTTATCTTGAGCACCCCCATCTGTGTGTGGCTCTTTCTGAGACTATAAGTCTGGGTTCCTATTGATAGAAACAGAAATTATAATAATGTTTGCTGGAGCAGTTGTTAATACTGTCACACTCACCATCACAGCAGACAAAGAAGGCTTTGGTGCTGACTGTCTGGCTGTGCTGGTAGCCACACTGGTACAAGAGGCCAGGTTTGTACTGCTGGAGGCAGGTACTTTGCTGCTGGTCCAAGGAGTCATTGGTGCTGGTTGGTTGTTGACCACAGGTGTTTTGATAGCATAAGAGATGCAGTTGCTGGAAGGAAGTTCATTTTGGCTGGCTGTTGGCAATTGGTCATACACTGGCACAAGAGACTGAGTTGCTGGAGGGAAGTTCAATTTGACTGGCTTTTGGCAATGGGTCTAATGCTGGCACAAGAGATTAAGTTGCTAGAGTGAAGTTCATTTTGGTTGGCTGGATGCTGGTAATGGGTCTTATGCTAGCACAAGTGACTAAGTTGCTGAAGGAAAGTTCGTTTTGACTGGTTGGTGGCCAGTGGCAATGAGTCTTATACTGTCACAAGAGGCAAAGTTGCTGGAGGGATGTTTATTGTGGCTGGCTGCTTGCTGTTGGTAGTGGGTCTTACGCCAGTACAAGAGAATGAGATGCTGGATAGAATTTCATTTTGGCTGACTGGCTGTTGACAACAGGTCTTACACTGTGTGACAGGGTTGAATACGGCCCTCTCTCATTTGTTATGCAGAAAGAGTTAAATACAAGGATCTGCTCTATTTTCTCCTTTTCTGTCTCTTGTCTGTCTGGTTGCACAATCAAATGTTCTTGTGAGACCTAGGAACTGATCACTCTGACAGTTTTGCTGTTCTCCGTGTCTCGCTATTTCTCTGCCTTCACTTGATGTTTCTGTCTTTTCTCCTCTCTTGCATATCTGTGGTTGTAAAAATATATGTGAATCTTTGTGTGAAACTGTACATGAAACTGGGATCCCTTTGTTTGAAAATGATTATAGTTATATAGTACTGTTGAAATGATTGCAAAAAGCTATTTGGAACTCAAGGAGTTAACCTGAGATGCTGGTTTGCAAAATATTTGTAGAGCTGTCAACAAGTGATCAATTCTGGGTCACTGTGTTCTTTTTGCTGCACCTGCAAGGAAGGAAACTGACAAAGTTCTAATGCATGTTGAGAAAAACAGGAAGTCTCCTTAACGAGTTCCCTGGCAAAGACTAGTTATAAAAAGAGAGTGAGAGAGTGAGAGACTGAGATTTGAATCTGAGAAAAAAACTCATGAAAGACTTTGTTTTCTCTGTTTGTACTGCCTTTGTAAATAGTTATTCTGAACAATTTTTATTTTACTGTTATTGATAATAATAAAATGTCCATTGCGAATTTTACAACTGTTTCTGGTTTTCCTATGCTTCCTGACATGTGCCTCAATGACAGATGGTGTCAGCCTAAGTGGGATTTACACCATGCATATTCTAAGCCAGGAGTTTTGTGCATGGGTTCTAAACCTGATACCAGGGAAGCGTAGAATAAAGATATGGATTCTGCAACAGCAAGCCCAGAAGTCATTACTTGAAGAATGGCAGCCAAAGTAGCAGAGACAAAAGTACAAACTGAGACTGTAGAGCCAGCACCAGTCATGGAAAAAGGAGAACAGGCAGTGACAGAACCTGAAAGCCTGACTCCATTTTTCAAATGGTGGGCTATACAACACAAAGAGACAGAGAAACAGAGAAGAGAGGAGATGCAGCAGAGAAAACAAGAAATGCAGCAACAGGAGCAGCAATGGATGGATGCCTTGCAAGCTACCAAAGCTGAAGGAGCTAGCATAGGTCCAGCAGAGCAACACGACAGAAAAAAATTAAAAGGCATTAAACTTACAAAGCTTTGTCCCTCGGATGATATTGAAGCATACCTGACAGCTTTTGAAAGGGTTACCACAGCCTGCCAATGGCCAGAGCAGCAATGGGCAATCAGGCTGGTACCTTCCCTGACAGGTAAAGCCCAGCTTGCCTACAGCAATATGGACACTGCACAGTCAGAAAACTATGACCTGGTGAAAAGAGAAATCCTGAAAAGGTGTGACATCTCAGGAGAGATCTACAGGCAAAGATTCTAATCTCTGAAGTACAACTCAGTCGACAATCATCAAGAAGCCTTCACCAGACTTAGAGACCTCCTTATATCGACACACATGCAATGGAGCAGTTCATCAATATCCTGCCTATAGATGTGCAGTGTGGGGTAAAAGAACACCAACCAGAAAGTGGGGAAAAGGCTGTTTCTTTGGCTGAAGACTACCAGATGGCCAGACAGATGCCACAGCAGTGAAGTAACAAGCCAAGCACTGTAAGACACTCTTTTTCTGTAATTTAACTCCAAGTCTAATAAGAATTCCAGCGGGAGTAACAAATCTGCACCCATGGATTTTATTTGTTATAATTACAACAATTCAGGCCATATTGCAAGACACTGCCGTAGTAAGGAGAGTAGCACTGGAGCAGATTTGTCCTTAGCAAATTGGGGCAAGTATTTAACAGATGTGAAAGTGGAAGATAAGACTGTGAAGGGACTTATAGATTCATGAAGAAGACAGACCCTAGTGCATTGCAAAAGGACCAGGTACTGGTGTCATCTTCATCCATGGGGACACACAATACTATCCCACCACCCAAGTGACTCTAAATATTAATGGGGTGTCAAACTAAATCAAAGTGGAGGTAGTGAGATTTAATGCAAAGAAATGAAAAATAATGCACATGGGGCACAAAAACCCAGAAATAGCATATCAGCTGCGGGAGGCTATAGAATGCTTCAAGCAGGAAAGGGACCTATGGGTTATCATCTCTGATGACCTCAAGGAAGGGAGTCAGTGTAACAAGGCAGCAGGAAAAGCAAACAGGATGTTGGGTTGCATAGGCAGGGGTATCACCAGCAGGAAAAGGGTGATCATAATTCCACTATACAAGACACTAGTGAGGTAACACCTCAGGTACAGTGTCCATTTCTGGAGGCCTTACCTATGTAAGGACATAGAAAGGGTGGAGGAAGTTCAGAGGAAGGCAATCAAGATGGTGTAAGGATTACATCACAAAACCTATGAGGACAGGCAGAAATACTTAAACATGTACTGCCTGGAGGAGAGAAGGGAATATGACTGAGACATAAAAGTACCTCCCAGGGAGGAACAAGGTGCAGGAAAACACAATTTTTCAAAGAAAAAGATGCTCAAGGACTAGGGGACATGAGATGAAACTGGAGGGAGGGAGGTTCAGTGGGAATGCGAGAAAGAATTTCTTCATGGATAGAGTAGTAGACAATTGGAACACCCAGCCGGAGGAGGCAGTGGGGACTGAAATTATTATAGGATTTAAGAATGCATGGGATAGGCATCAGGGGATCCTGGTAGTCGGGGAAGGGGACAATCTAGTTCTAGAGAAACTTGAAGAAGCAAAGTACGTGCACACATTGGCAGACTAGGTGGTCTGTAGGCCCTTATCTGCCATCAATATCTACAGTGAAGCCCACAAGGATGAAGCACAGTGTCACACATTTTCTGCATGACAGAAGAGATTAACTCTCATTGAAATTGCATTGTTTGCTGCAGTAACTCTACTGCAGAATTCTGCAGTGCTGTGCTTCATCCTGGTAGGTTTCACTGTATGTATCTATGTACCCAAGTTACCTGTATCTGTGATTATTGTAAATTACTTTCCAGGATTTGCTGAGTTAATCACAGAGGGATTAAAACCAGTTGTTTCAGCAGCTGTGATGACAAGAGCTCAGGCAAAGAAAATCTCAGATGATGGGGACTTTTTTCCTTTTGATGATTTTGATCCAGACTTGTTTGAGCACAGCTCCAAGATCTATAAATCCAGGAAAGAGAGAAGATGCCTGAAGATACAGTGGCAACAAAAGACTGATGGACATAAGGGGTTAGTATATGAAAATGTTGAAACTAAACTGATAACCGATTGTGATTTTGTTTCAGAGCAAGCTAACAATGTTTCTCTTTGGGTTATTTTAAGGAGCTGGGGGTGAAATCAAAGAAGGGTGAAACAATATTTAAAAAATGTAATGAGTTACTGTACAGAGTTTGGGTTAAACCTCATACACAGGAACAGATGGAACAACTGGTTATACTACGAAAGTGTAGATCTGAGTTGTTATAGATAGCACATGATAGTCCTATGACTGGTCACTTGGAGAGGGATCACAAACTTGCCAGATTATTGTACAAATTTTACTGGCCTGGAATTCATGAAGATGTTACTACCTATTGCAATTCCTGTGCTGAGTGTCAGAAAGTAGCCCCAGTAACTAAAAAAGACAAGGTGCCCCTGGTGCCCTTACCCTTGAAAGATGTGCCTTTTAAGAGAGTTACAATGGATGTGGTTGGCCCCTTTGACAAAAGTAAAAAGAGTAATTGATTCTTTTTGGTAGTATGTGACTATGTTACTCGATACCCAGAAGCAGTTCCTATGCGTACTGTCACAGCCCCAAAAGTGGCAGCAGAGCTTGCCAAAATTTTCAGCAGAGTGGGCATACCTAAAGAAATTATTGCTGATCAGGGTAGTAATTTTGGTGCTGTACTGCTGAAGGAGCTGTACTGACTTCTAGGTACTACTGCCATAAGAACATCCCCTTATCATCCTCAGACAGACGGCCTTGTTGAGTGTTTTAATCAAACCCTAAAACACATATTAAAAAGGTTTCTGAAAGGGAAATGGAAAGATGGGGACCAATACTTACCTTACCTGCTTTCTGCTTACAGAGAAGTGCCACAGGCATCAACAGGTTTTCACTATTTGAAATGCTGTATGGTAAACAACCTAGAGGGCCACTAAATATAATAAAAGAAACATAGGAAGATAACTCCACTCAGAAAAAATCTATTACATCTTATATATGTGCCCTGAGAAAGAAGCTAGCAAAATATGTTGAAGTTGCCCATAGTAATCAGGAAGAGGCCCAAAACCAGCAGACGGCACATTATGATCATGGAGTAAAAGAGAAAGTTTTTGAGCCAGGTGAAAAGGTCTTGTTACTGTTACCCACTACAGAAAATACACTGTTAATGAAGTAGCAAGGGTCTTATAAAGTGTTTAGGTGTACTGGTGCAGTTAATTATGAAACTGAGACCCCCAATAGGAAAAATCCTATCAAGTTATACCTTGCTAACCTCCTGAAGAAATGGGTTGAAAATTTACCACACGCTACTTTGCTAATTTTACCAGAAACTGATAAAGAAGATACTGATATAGCTTATGACACACTGGAACAAACTGTAACTGCTGATGCTGTAAAGGTGAATGTTTCCTATGACTTAAAACAATGTCATGTGAGGCACAACTGTCAGCCTTAGACCACTTGAAGATGGGAGACTACGAGGTGACATACTACTCCTATTTAAAATACTACAGGACCAAAAACTAATGCAACAAGCTGGAATATCCTTTAGTAATAGGCATTTTAATTTGAGGTTTACATGACAGTCAACTTAAGATACCTCATAGTAATACTAAGAAATGTGCCCACTTTTACGCAGTTCAGGTTGCTAAAGCTTGGCATGCACTACCACAGAAACTGGTGGACATTACTTCATTCGAGGCATTCAAGTATGATCTTGATAATCACCTAAGGTAATAAGTCACTTCGATGACAATTATTCACAAGAGTGGGAGATGAACCTGATGGGCCACTGGCCCTTTCTGTCTTTACTAACAAAGTAATCTCTGAACAAACTGTAGAAATTTGTAACTTGCTAAAGATATTTAACAGTATTTTTACTACAGTGCCAGGTCAAGCTAAAGATGTCGAGCATATAATAGTGATGAGGAATGCTCGCCCTTTCAGACAAAAGACATACAAATTATCAGAGCAGTTAAGAGTAGACATGGTTAAGGAAATACAAAAAATGAAAGAACTGGGTATCATAAAAGAGTCGAGAAGTGGTTGATCATAGCCAATGGTGACTGTAAACAAAAAAGAAGGGGTATAAGAATTTGCTTTGATTTTAGGAAACAATCAAGTGTCAGAATTTGATGGTTATCCTATGTCCAGAATAGATGATTTGGTAGACCGACTGGGGAGTGCCAAGTATATCAGTACCCTCACTCTCACCAAGGGTTACTGGCAAATCCCCCTAGCTAAAGAATCCAGGAACAAAACTGAATTTACCACTCCTACAGGATTCTATCAGTTCACCACCATGCCATTTGTTTTAGATGGTGCATCCACCACATTTCAGCGGTACATTGATGTCTTTTTATCCCCTCACACTGACTATTGTGCTCCATACCTGGGTGATGTCATGGTGTACAGTCCAGACTGGAAAAACCACCTGGAACACCTACGAGCAATTGTTCAATCTATCAAAGGGCAGGTCTGACAATTAATCCTACCAAATGTGCATTGGGCATGCAGGAAACCAGATATTTTGGGATATGCATTGGGAAATGGAGAAGTCAAGGCAGATATTTCTAAGATAGAAGCTATAGCTAGCAGCCCTGCCCCGAAAACAAAGAAACATGTCAGGCCATTTTTAGGGCTGGCTGGTTATTATCAGAGATTTGTTTCCAGCTTTGCCTAGTTGCTCTTCCTTTCACTGAACTCATGAAAAAACTATAGCTGAATAGTGTGAAATGGACCCCAGAGTGTGATGAAGCTTTTTGAGCCATTAAGGCTGCATTATGTTCAGCCCCTGTTTTAAGAAGCCCAGACTTTGAGAAAAAATTTGTGTTACAGACAGATGCATCAGAGGTAGGCCTAGGTGCAGTCTTAAGTCAGAATATAGATGGGAAGGGACATCCCATTCTATATTTCAGTACAAAATGGCACGACAGAGAGAAAAGGTATTCCACCATAGAAAAGTAATGCCTTGCAGCAAAGTTGGCCATGGATTTCTCTAAGTTTTATTTACTAGGAACTGACTTTGTACTTATAACAGATCACAATCCTCTCTGTTGGCTTAGCCAAATGAAAGTTAAAAATTCCAGAATTACACATTGGTACCTGGCACTACAGCCATTTAAATTTAAAGTAATGCACAAATCTGGGAAAGAGAATGTCAATGCTGATTTTCTGTCAAGATTTGGATCAGAAATTGAGAATTCCAAAGGTTGAAAAAACAAAAGGTATAAGTTTAAACTCATCTGTTTGCTATACCACATATGCACTGAACTGTAAGGGTTATAAGCTAATGTTAGAAGAGAATTAATAGCTGGCTGGTGCGGTATTCATTGACCTGTCTAAAGCCTTTGATACCGTATCACATCCTCTCCTCTTAACCACTCTCGACCACCTAGGCTTTTCCACTGGTCCGGTCTCCTGGAGCGCCAGCTATCTCTCAGCCCACTCTCAATGTGTGAAAGTTAGTGGAACTCTCTCCAGCACCTGCTCTATCCACTCTGGAGTCCCCCAGGGCTCTATCCTTGGACCCTTACTCTTCTCCCTCTTCCTCAACTCACTTCCTAGCAAATGTGGAGCTAAGATCTTACTCTACGCTGATGATGCAGTACTCATTGCCTCTGACAGTAACCCCATTTCACTCCAGAATTCTCTCCAGCAAGCCTACGATTCCGCTGAAACCTGGTTCACTGAACACCGACTCATAATCAACCTAAAGAAAACAAAAAACCATGCTCTTCTCCCACCCCCAAAATAAGTCCCGCAATTTTCCTCTCACTGTCCACTCCACCTTCAATATCCCCATCGAACAAGTGCAGTCCTATAAATATCTTGGAATAATCTTTGACCCTGCCCTCTCCTTCCATGGCCACATTTCCACCTTGAACTCTGCCGCCAACTCACGGTTGGGCATTCTTTACCGGCACAAAAAATGCCTCCCTTCGGATGCCCTCTGCTTGGCTGTCACTTCCTCTGTCATATCACTCATTGACTACGGCCTTCCGATCTATGGGGCTGCTGATCAGACGGCCCTAAGCAAGGTTCACCTTACACTTAACAAAGCCTGCAGACTCATAACCGGAGTGCCTAGACTTACCTACACCTGTCTGCTGTACTCCTTGGCTTTCCTACCCAGCCTGGATGAGTGGCTCATGTACCAAACCTGCCAACTCACCTTTAAAGCCCTCCATGGCCTATCCCCCGCTGGCCTATCTGACTCAATCCACCGAGCTAATCTGACTATGAACACCCGCAGCTCAGACAAAACAACTCTGGTCATTCCAAGAGCTAGGACTTCACAAGGCCAAAGGGCGTTCCCTTACAGAGCATCCACCTGGTATAACTCCCTTCCTGCCACTATCTCCGACTCCCCCTCATTAGCATGCTTTAAAAGCAGCCTCAGAAATCACCTGCTCATCTCACTACAGATGCCGCTGCCGCTAAAGCAAAAAAAATACACCCCTGACAATGCTCACCGAGCTGCACCCTCCTTCTCACCTACTCTACCCTCTCTTCCTCCCTGGCCTCCCCTCCTTCTGCTTCCCATCACTAACCCTATTTAGCTTGATTAGCTTATGTATTCCTCATCTGTTTTGAACCAACTGTAACCTTGAATGACACTTACTTTGAACCTCTATTATCTGTTGTCTCCTATGCCACTGTCTGTCTCCTCTATGTGACGAGGTACCATTGTAAATGAGCCCCTGGCTCAAAGGTTGTAAACTGATGTTTAAATAAATAAATAAATAAATAGAAAGTTTTGGAAACCTGTTTTGTAAAACAGGTTCCCTCTTAATGAGGGGGGTATGTGACATGGTTGAATAAGGCCCTTTCTCATTTGTTATGCAGACAGAGTTAAATTCAAGGATCTGTTCTATTCTCTTCCTTTCTGCCTCTTGTCTGTCTGGTTGCACAACCAAATTTTCTTGTGAGACCTAGGAACTGATCACTCCAACAGTGTTGCGATTCTTCACCTCTTGCTAGCTCTCTACCTTCACTTGTTGTTTCTGTCTTTTCTCCCCTCTTGCATATCTGCAGTTGTAAAAACATGTGAATCTTTGTGTGAAACTGTATGTGAAAGTGGGATCCCTTTGTTTGAAAATATATCTAGTTATACTGTTGAAATGATTGCAAAACACTGTTTGGAACTCAAGGGGTTAACCGGAGATGCTGGTTTGCAAAATCTTTGCAGAGCTGTCAACAAGAGGTCAGTTCTGGGTCACTATGTTCTTTTTGCTGCACCTGCAAGGAAGGAAACTGACAAAGTTCTAATGCATTTTGAGAAAAACAGGATGTCTCCTTAACGAGTTCCCTGGCAAAGACTTGTTATATAAAGAGAGTGAGAGACTGAGATTTGAAATTAAGAAGAAACACTCAGATGAAGGACGATGCTTTCTCTGTTTGTACTACCTTTGTAAATAGTTATTCTGAACAATTTTTATGTTTTATTTTACTGTTATTGGCAATAATAAAATGCTCATTGTGAATGTTACAACTGCTCCTGGTTTCCTATGCCTCCTGACCTGTGCCTCAATGACACACTGGCACAAGAAACTGAGTTGCTTGAAGGAAGTTCATTTTGGCTGGCTGTTGGAAACAGGTCTTACACTCACACAAGAGATCAGGATGTTAGAGGGAAGTCTATTTTAGCTGATTGGCTGACTGCTGTCTGGCTTTGGTTGGCTGGTGTCTAGCTTTGGTCTCTTGTTAGTTGAACCCGGGAAACAATCATTCCCAAAATCCTGTTTAGAATCATGAAATCATCTTTGAAATTATACTCCATTCAAGTGAGTGGAACATGCTCCTGCACTCTCCCTATAAAGACTCCACATAATGCCAGAGCACAGGGGCAGATCAGGCTATCAGAAGTGGAAAGGGATCATGCAGCCAGCCCATCAGGACAAATTATGATCCCTTCCCTTCCTCTGGGGGATACCAGAAAAAATGTTTGAATATCATGGAGGAGCTACAATTGAGGTAAGGGAACTCCCTGTTTCTACATTTTAGCACCAAGAATCTACAAGAAAGAGGATGTCCTGGGGGTGCACTAAAAAGAGTATGGCACTCACCTATCTACAGTTCAGTTATATCTACAATTTGTACAACTACTGTACTAAAAACAACACATTCTATTACATTAACATGGCAAACAATGGCAAACCAATATTTATTTGTGTTTTTAAGATTTTTTAGATTTTCTGGTGTTTTAGGGGGTCACATTTCCATCCTCTGCTTGTACAAAACACACATATATGAAACATGAATACATTCTATATTTACATACAAGACAGTGCCAGGCCTGCTGGCAGAGGTGGTGACTTGTCTTATTGGTTTCAGTGTTATGTCATGTGTCTATTTCATAACTATTACCTAGTGGTTCATAAAGAGATAAGTACCCTGATGAAGTGGCTTCAAAACATAAAGTCTAACCTAGATGTGGCAAATTACACAGCACACACCAACATGCATACAGATTCCAGATGCCATATAAGCATATCTGGTTGAATACATACATACATTGCACTATGTATAATGAAATGTCACTGCATGTGGCAGGTTAACATAGAGGAGGTAAGAGAGGAAAGATGTCTGACCTTAACCAGAGCCAGTTGACAGTGATGTGGACTATGAGTGAAGATGCTCCTTGTACCTGTAGCATTTGAAAATCCTGAGGTGCACACAACAGGGATGATATGGGATGAGTGGTCTAGTGGGCAATAGGATATGATGTCTGTAGGTGGTACTAAAGCACATTTGCCATTTGTGTAATAAGAACAGACACAGATGGTGGATGAAGGAGAGACATGGTTGGTGTTGTAGTATGACATGACACTTTCACCTATAGTGCCACAGGCAAATGGTGCCAACCTAGTATCACACTGTCTCATCTTCTTCATCTTCCCATCCAGTGCCTACAACCCCAACCCTTAACACACTATGGATGAAGTGTCAAAGGTCACATGCAGTGAGTGAGAATGACATAGGCCAAAGTCCAAATTCATTTTAAGGAATGTGAGCATCTCCACATTCCAAATGCTTAGCCTTGTGTGACTGTCACTTACAATGGCTCCCACAGTTCTGAAAACATACTCTGAATACACATTGGAGCATGGGAATGATACAAAGTATACAGTCAGTAAAATAGCTCAGGCCACACATATATCTAATGAGCTCCAGTAATTAAGCTAAACAGAACCATGAGAGCTACTTGGGTTACCCCTGAAGCACACCTCCAGCTAGGTGTCAAGGTCCACAGATATCTTGGAGCCCACATCAGATTACTTTGTAGTCTTCACCATTAAATATAGGACAGACATACATTCCAGCAGTGAAGCCCCTGGTGAAGGTGACATTTTCTCTTCACCAACTGTCTTCTCTCCTTCTGTGCATCCAGGATGTTCCTCCTCACCCTTAGGATCTTCAACTGGTCCAGACTCAGCCATCTTCTCCAAACTGTGATGCACAACATCTTGCCTGTGTTCCACGTCATGATCAGGAGGCAAGATATGTACAAGTTTATCCTTAAAAGGCAGATCCAACACCATAAAGGGGACATACTGATCTTCAAACATGTGCTACACTCTTATGTTGCCATAAAGGTAAGTCAATAGAGAGTCAAAGATTATCATTGCACCATGTGCTTCTGCATCCCTTCCATCCTGTGTACTTTTCTACTTCAAGAATACATGCAGGATTTTGTGCTGTGGCAGAATCATGCTCATACTAGATGAGTTGGAACTGACTTCCCTTGTAATGGTGTTGAATAGTTCCAAGAGCTCCACTAATGTTTTCACCATATCCCAGCCACTCAAAGACTCCACTGATTTTATTACAGAGCAGATAAGCATGGATTGCTAGCTACTTCTTTTGGAACTGTTCCAACATATGATATGTTGAGTTCTGCCTCATCACACTGTCCTGTATTAGAGTATGTTCTGTCATATTTATTTTCATGGTGGAGTGCACGCAGTTCCCTCCTAGCATTCAGAGTGGGAAAAGTGGGTGCAGATTTTTGTTTTACTGGTCCCCCTATGTCATCCACACTATGGGTCTCAAGAGTTTACACATGACCAACTGTAGGCCAAAGGTGAGACATGGCACATGGATGTACTCATCATCATCCACAGCTTTCAAAATGTTAGCAGTATTATCAGTGACAACAACCCCAGCTTCCAGTCCGTTACTTGTTATCCAACTGTCGTGACCTCTTCCAGCCTGACTAACAAATTTTATGAGGTAGGGGTGTTGTCAAGCCCAGTGACACACAAAGTGCTGCATGGTGTGCCTAGTCTCGATGCAGCAGACTTTGTGCCACTACTACAAAAATCTTCCAGCCTTTTGCCTTCTGTGGGATGAAGGCACAACCAATGTGCCATAACTGACACATAGTCCATGACCTGACCACTTGTCCACATGTCCGTAGTCAGATGGAGGTAGACTGTCACAGGCTACAGACCTTGGCACACATGCTTTTTGTACAGCTTAGGCATGGCAACATGAGTTAAAAAAGTGCCTTGATAACACACAGTACTGAGGCTCCACTGCATGCATCAATCTGGGGACTGGAAACAAAGGAGAAGTGCAGCAGGTTGCTGACCAACAGCTCAACCATTACCTTGCTAATGTCCTTCACCTAGAGTACCCGAATGCAAACTTACCTGTGCTTTCCAAAGATTGCTGCAAGGTCAACTGCTGCCTGAGGAGAATGAGAACTTCAGAAAATGATGGAGTGATTGGCTCCTCTGACTGAAAGGATTTCCTTCTGTGACCAACTGGTGTCTGGCTCTTGGCTGGAAGAAAATGCTGACCTGTCCTTTTCTGCTGGCATTCCTGGCAATGGATCCTGGTCATTGCAGCCTACTCATGATGGTGATTAGTAGTAGTAGTAGATGATTTTATTTATTTTGGGTGACCTTGCCCAAGGGCTCAGGGTGCCCTTACAAATATATACTTAAACAGCAAATAAACAACATTCAGCAACACCATAAAATACTTATAAATAACTTGTACCAATATAAAATAGACCCTAATAACCTAAAACAATCAAACTGTTTGTCATCCAATGACTATATTAGACTCCAAGGCTTGTTGGAAAAAAAAGGCCATCAATTATCTTTGAAATATCTCAAGGGAGGGAGCCTCCCACCAGTACCCCAGTAAAGAATTCCAAAGGATCAGGGCAGCCACATTAAAAGCTCCATCCTCAGAAGACTTTAATCTTGCTCTGGGGACTTTCAAGAGGGCCTCCCCTGCTGATCGAAGAGAATGTGCTGGGTTGCAGGGATGCAGAAGCTCCTTCAAGTAGCCTGTACCCAGCCCATGTAGGGTCTTATAGGTCAACAGACATATTTTAAAGAGATGTGCCAGCACTTCAGCAGCCAGTGCAGTTCACACAGCACTGGTGTAATATGACAAGACCTTGAAAGCCCCATCAATGGCTAAGACTGCTGTGAGGGGTATTTGGTGGTCATAGCTGTGGACGGGTTTTTCGGTGGCCATAGCTGTGGACAAAGGTGGCGTTGCAGCACCTGGAGAACTGTTCAATGACCATTGTCACACCATGAGAGCTGTTCAGTGGCCATTGGCACACCAGGGGAGCAGTCAGCATTGGTAGCCACAAACCAAGAGGCCAGTCAGTGGCTACAGGCACACAAGGAGAGTTGGCAGCAGTAGCCACAGATGAGGGCTCCTGCTGGAGCCAATCAGGAGTACATCAAAGAAAAGGCACCAGATGTAAAAGTGCTGCTGGGTATAAAAGGGCCAGAGTCCAGGCACTAAACAAGTTAAGACTGCTCTGAGGGGTATTCAGTGGCCATAGCCACAGATTTTTTTTTGGCAGCCATAACCACAGACAAAAGGCAGCTATTGCCACACCAGGAGAACTGTTTGGCAGCTGTTGCCACACAAGAAGAGTTGTTCAGTGGCTGTTGCCACCAGGGGCAGTTGGCAACCATAGCTGAAGAATCAAGAAGCCAGTCAGCAGCAGCACAAGGGGAGTTGAAGGCCATAGCCACAGAGGAGGGCTCCTGCTGGAGACAATCAGGAGTGCTTCAAAGCAAAGGTGCCAGATTTAAAAGTGAAGCTGGGTATAAAAGGGCCAGAGCCCAGACGCTAAACAAGCTGAGACTGCTGTGTGGAAATTCTCCCACCTACCCTCCCCCACCTCCGCTATTAATTAAATATGGTGCCTGGGCTCCTCCTAGAAGGGTCTACCTACCACAAGAGGGGGAGAAGAGGAATTAGCCTCCTGAAAGGGGGAGGCTCCACTGCACGCATCAATCTGGGGACTGGAAACAAAGGAGAAGTGCAGCAGGTTGCTGACCAACAGCTCAACCATTACCTTGCTAATGTCCTTCACCTAGAGTACCCGAATGCAAACTTACCTGTGCTTTCCAAAGATTGCTGCAAGGTCAACTGCTGCCTGAGGAGAATGAGAACTTCAGAAAATGATGGAGTGATTGGCTCCTCTGACTGAAAGGATTTCCTTCTGTGACCAACTGGTGTCTGGCTCTTGGCTGGAAGAAAATGCTGACCTGTCCTTTTCTGCTGGCATTCCTGGCAATGGATCCTGGTCATTGCAGCCTACTCATGATGGTGATTAGTAGTAGTAGTAGATGATTTTATTTATTTTGGGTGACCTTGCCCAAGGGCTCAGGGTGCCCTTACAAATATATACTTAAACAGCAAATAAACAACATTCAGCAACACCATAAAATACTTATAAATAACTTGTACCAATATAAAATAGACCCTAATAACCTAAAACAATCAAACTGTTTGTCATCCAATGACTATATTAGACTCCAAGGCTTGTTGGAAAAAAAAGGCCATCAATTATCTTTGAAATATCTCAAGGGAGAGAGCCTCCCACCAGTACCCCAGTAAAGAATTCCAAAGGATCAGGGCAGCCACATTAAAAGCTCCATCCTCAGAAGACTTTAATCTTGCTCTGGGGACTTTCAAGAGGGCCTCCCCTGCTGATCGAAGAGAATGTGCTGGGTTGCAGGGATGCAGAAGCTCCTTCAAGTAGCCTGTACCCAGCCCATGTAGGGTCTTATAGGTCAACAGACATATTTTAAAGAGATGTGCCAGCACTTCAGCAGCCAGTGCAGTTCACACAGCACTGGTGTAATATGACAAGACCTTGAAAGCCCCATCAATGGCTAAGACTGCTGTGAGGGGTATTTGGTGGTCATAGCTGTGGACGGGTTTTTTTCGGTGGCCATAGCTGTGGACAAAAGGTGGCTGTTGCAGCACCTGGAGAACTGTTCAATGACCATTGTCACACCATGAGAGCTGTTCAGTGGCCATTGGCACACCAGGGGAGCAGTCAGCATTGGTAGCCACAAACCAGGAGGCCAGTCAGTGGCTGCAGGCACACAAGGAGAGTTGGCAGCAGTAGCCACAGATGAGGGCTCCTGCTGGAGCCAATCAGGAGTACATCAAAGAAAAGGCACCAGATGTAAAAGTGCTGCTGGGTATAAAAGGGCCAGAGTCCAGGCACTAAACAAGTTAAGACTGCTCTGAGGGGTATTCAGTGGCCATAGCCACAGATTTTTTTTTGGCAGCCATAACCACAGACAAAAGGCAGCTATTGCCACACCAGGAGAACTGTTTGGCAGCTGTTGCCACACAAGAAGAGTTGTTCAGTGGCTGTTGCCACACCAGGGGGGCAGTTGGCAACCATAGCTGAAGAATCAAGAAGCCAGTCAGCAGCAGCACAAGGGGAGTTGAAGGCCATAGCCACAGAGGAGGGCTCCTGCTGGAGACAATCAGGAGTGCTTCAAAGCAAAGGTGCCAGATTTAAAAGTGAAGCTGGGTATAAAAGGGCCAGAGCCCAGACGCTAAACAAGCTGAGACTGCTGTGTGGAAATTCTCCCACCTACCCTCCCCCACCTCCGCTATTAATTAAATATGGTGCCTGGGCTCCTCCTAGAGGGGTCTACCTACCACAAGAGGGGGAGAAGAGGAATTAGCCTCCTGAAAGGGGGAGGGACCATTGGGAGGAAATACGGGACTTTGGGTACTGCAAGCAACAAAAGGATTTTCCAGCTACATGACGGAGTGAAGCAGAGAGGAATGGACTCTTCCAAACTGTGGAATTCTTTCCTGTAAGCATTTCTAAAGTGACTTTTTATCTCTAATGGTCTTTTTACTTGTCTAATGTTTCTTATCTCTGTCAGTTTATATTTTGGGTAAGGCCTGGCTGAAATGGTGCTTACTGAATTAAGGTGAACTGGGTATAGCAGTAGCTGAGTGTGTCTATTTTGGGTAAAGACTGCCTGTAATGGTATGCACTGAAGTAAGGGGAATCTGGGTACAGCAGTAAAAATAAGGATACATGGAGAAGGCCTAACTGATATAGTCTATACTGAACTAAGGTTGAACTGAGTATAGAAGTAGCAGAGACTGAAAAAAGCTGTAACAGGGATATTGGAAAAATACTATAGGGAAAATATTTTTTTTTAGCATCACACTACAGCAAACAAAAAGTGGTGTAAGGGCTAGACTGTTTATATTTTGCTGTTTAGGTTTCTATAGAGACATGGTTTAAGTTGTATTGGGGGATGTGGAGTAGCCAGGACAGTAGGTGGATGGGAAGAGAGGGTGGTTGGAGGGGCCAGGATAGGGAAATGATGGGAGAAGGGGTGGGCATGAAGGTAGAGGGGGAGGGTATGGGGAGAAAATACAGAGGCAGGGCAGGTGTGGAACCTAGTAGGATAGTGATATGTAGTGGCTGTGGTGCAGCTGTGCATATGAATGCACTCTGGAACTTAAGAGCATGCCCTATATATGTGAGATGTGGGAATTAAGTAGGGTGGTGGAGCACTTAATCATGGAAGTGGGGCATAGAGGGAGAAGTGGTGGGGGCCTGGCAAATCAGGAGGAAAGATTTGTAAGCTCAGATGGGAGGAGGGAAGGAGGGGAAATTGAGGAAGGTAATAGACCAGTAAATGTACAATGCAGGCATAAGCAGGAGAAGAGTAGTAAGTGGGTGAGGGGAGGGTCTTGTTACTCAGTGTGATCTTGAAGGGGGTGGAGCAAACAAGGGTTGGCTGAAAGTGGTCAGGAGAGGAGTGAGGGGAGGTAAGGGGGCTGATAAGGTCAGCCTTGGCAGTGATAAGGGGCTAAGAGGCAGGAGAGGTACAATAGTGAAGAATAGATATACACCACTACAAAAGTTACAGGTGGAAAGCAGTTGTACACCTATATAAAAATGAATCTGCAACCCCAGACCTAACAATACCTTCTGTCTCCCTACTAGGAATGGACACTGGGAGCATGGGGAGACAGAGAGGGTTGATAGTGCACCTATACAAAAAGTAAGTGACATAGGGGAGCATGTAAGGATGGAGATGGATGGTGGTGCAAAGGAGGGGCAGGAGAGAGAGGGAGAGGTAAGTCAGAGGGTAAGTAGGCCCCTTGAAAAAGCAGCTGATATTGGAAGGACTGGGTACAAAGCAGCCAAAGTCTGAGGGATCAGGAACTCAGACCTAGGGGAACTAGTAGGGATACAGAAGGGTATTGTTAGGTCTGGGGTTGCAGATCACTCTCCGGGAGGGGAAGTGGCCCTGATAGTGGGGGGGGAGGGACAGGAAGAGGGTGCTTGGAGAGGAGAGGCAAAGCTGACATGCAGGGAGAAGACAGCATGGAAAAGTAGGCAAGGCATGGAGTGGGGGATGAAGAGAGTCCTGGTAATAGGGGACTCCATCATTAGATTAATCAGCTTGGGGAAAACACATGGGGACTTGATAAGTGTGGAATGTATGCTGGGAATGATGCTGTTTAGGGTAGGGTACCTTATGCACTCATTGGTAAGAAAGCATGGGGCGTGCCCCACATTGTGGTACACATTGGCACAAACAATGTGGAGGAGAACAGTGTGCAAGAAGTGCAGGCCAGGTATAGGGTAGTGACAAGATTATGCATAGCTGAGAATTGCACTGTCTTACTTTCAGAAATCTTGCCAGCACTGAAGAGAACGCTGGAAAGAAAACAGAAGATTAGGGAACTCAACAGCTGGTTGAGGGAGTGGTGTCCAGCTATGGGGTATGGGTTGGTGGGTGACTGGGGGACTACATGGGAGAGTAAAGAACTTTTTGCTAGGGACAGGCTTCACTTGAATAAGGAGGGGAAGGAGGTTATTAAGAACAAGCTAGGGGATTATATATCTAAATAGTGGAATTTAAACTAGACGGGGGAGGGCTGGAGCATTCAGGACTCTTGAGCAAGATGGGAGGGTGTAGGCTCTTCCCCCATTCTGGAGGGGTACAGGAACTGAAGATCAAACCTGGAGGAGTGGAGGACAGGAGCAAGGAGGGTGGAAGGAATAGGGAAAAGTCTGGGAGGGGATGGAAAGTTGTTCTGATTAATGCCCGGAGTCTGGGGAATAAGATGCCAGAGTTGCAGGGATTGTTGGTGGAAGGTGGGGTGGATGTGGCTGCAGTCACAGAGACTTGGACCACCCAGTACCATGACTTGGACATGAAAATCCCTGGGTATACCACACTTAGAAAGGACAGGGCAGAGGGTGGGAGGGATTGCTCTGTTTGTCAGGGTTGGGATAGTGTACAGCAGAGAGGAGGTGGGGGAGGATAACATGGAGGTGGTATGGGCCTCCTTACAAGATAGTGAAGGGAGGAGAGTTAATCTGGGAGTGGTCTACAGGCAACCCATGCAGTCAGATCACATGGATGGGGAACTGATTGACAACTTGAGAAAGAACTGCAGGGGGGTATGTGATATTAGGGGACTTTAACATGCCAGGGACCGACTGGAATTGCATGGCGTTTTCATCAGCAAAGGAGCAAAGAGAGCTTGATGCACTCCAGGATGAATTCCTAACTCAGTTGGTTGAAAAGCCAACTAGGAGGGGAACATCCTGGACCTTGGCCTAGCTGATGGGGAGCAAGTCAAGGATCTGGCGGTGGAAGCCCCATTGGCTGGTAGTGACCACTCCATGGTGTGTTTTACCTTGGACTTGGGGAAGGAGAGGAACCAATTGAAGACCATAGTAGTGGATTTCAGGAGGGCAAACTTCGGAGAGATGGCAGATATACTTAGGGAGCATATAAGTAAAATTGGGACTGGGATGGACATGGAGGGGCAGTGGGAAATCCTGAAGAGGGGCATCCTGAAGGCCACAATAACTGGCACCAGGTCACAAAACAAGATGGCCAGAGCCAGAAAATCTTGCTGATGGACAAGGAAAGTCCAGGAGGTTGTGAGAAATAAAAGGTTGGCCTTTAGAAGGTATACATGCTCCCATAGTGAGGTAGACATTGAGGCATATCAGGATTTCCAAGGAGGTTAGCAGAAGGGTTAGAAAGGCCAAGGCAGATAAGGAGCTTAGATTAGCAAGAGGGATCAGGGAAGGGGAGAAGGAATTCTTTAGATATGTTAGGGAGCAGTGGAAGGGGGAGGGGCAGATAAGAAAGCTGAGGAAGGGGGATGGGTAGAGGTGGGGCTGAAGCAAGCTCAGGTGTAAACAATTATTTCAGCTTGGTCTTCACTTGGGAAAGGGATGGGTCATTGCCTCAGGGAGGGAGCAGAAAAGGGGACACGGAGCAGGGGGGCTCTCGCAGATGTGGAGATCCAGGTAGAGAGGGTGAGGGAGGCTCTCAAGTCCTTGAGGACAGATAAAGCTCCAGGGCCAGATGGCATCCACCCAAGGGTTCTGAAGGGACTGGCAGATGTCCTAGTGGCTCCAATGATGGAATTATTCAATTCCTCCCTCCAATCAGGATGGGTCCCTCTAAACTTGAGGTTGGCTCATGTCATGCCCCTCCACAAGAGTCGACCTCGGGATGATCTGGGGAACTACAGCCTGACATCCATAGTGGGGAAAATGATGGAGGCCATCCTGAAAGAACAGATGGTGGAGCTTCTGGAGGTAAATGGTTTCCAGGATGAAAACCAACATGGGATTGTCCAGGCGAAATCATGTCAAACAAACCTGGTCGAATTTTTTGACTGGGTGACATGGTTCCTGGATGGAGGAAAGCTGGTTGATGTCCTGTACGTGGTCTTCAGCAAGGCTTTCAATTCGGTCCCACACAGAAGGCTAATTTGGAAATTGAGGGAACTGGAGATGGGAGATAAGTTGGTGGGGTTGGTAGCAAATTGGCTTAGGAATAGACAGCAGAGGGTGGAGGTAGGGGCAAAGTCTCAACACCCAGGCAGGTCATCAGCGGGGTCCCACAAGGTTCAGTTTTGGGACCTGTCTTTTTTAATGTGTTCATTGTGGACATTGGGGAGGAGGTTGGTAGTAAATTGAGTTTATTCGCAGATGATACTAAATTGGGGGCAGTGGTGAATAGCGAGGAGGGAAGGAGGGCACTGCAGGATGATTTGGAGAGGCTGTAAAACTGGGCCCACACTTGGCAGTTGGGGTTTAACGCATATAAATGTAGCGTTCTGCACTTTGGTGTTAGGAATCCTAAGTATGCCTACCACTGGGGGGGAGACTGCTGACTGTCGTAATGATGGCGAAGGATCTAGGGGTGATGATTGATGCTGAAGGGAACTACTCAGAGCAGTTCAGGAGAGCAGTGGCTAAGCCAAACAAAATGCTTGGGTGTATTGCCAGGGGGATAATGTCAAGGAGAAGGGAGGTTATATTTCCTCTGTACACCTCACTGATGAAGCCACATTTGGAGTACTATTGGCTGTTCTGGTGCCCCACCTGAAAAAGGATATCACACTGCTGGAGAGAGTCCAGAGAAGGCCAATAAGGATGATCAGTGATCTGGAGGGGTTGTCATACAAGGACAGACTTAGAGAACTGGACATGTACTCTCTGGAGGGCAGAAGGGATGGGGGGATATGATGGAAACCTTCAAATACCTGAAGAGGTTCAATAGAGGGAACACAGAGGGTTTGCTCAAGTTGAGGGAGGAGGGGACTATGAGAGACCATAGTCTAAAGTTAGCAGGGGGCGGTACAGAGGGGAGGCGAGCAGGCATTATTTCAAGGAGAGGGTGGTGGCAGCCAGGAATGCACTGCCGGATGATCTGGTAAAATTGGGAACTGTGAGAGGTTTCAGGAAGGGTTGGGACAGGCACAGGGGCATGGTATGGGGAGAGGATATTGTGATCACCAGAGGAGCACAGGGTGTTGAAGTGGGTGGGAGGGGTGAATTAATAGGGAGAGGTAGAGCAGCTACTGTGCATTACCAGTGAGCTGCATCGGGCAGATAAGATAGATCATTAGGCCTAATCTGCTGGCTACTATGTATGTATGTAATAGCTGTGCTGTATTGTTCTGCAACTGCTGGAGGCACTGCATCTCATCCCCTCTGACCCCAAGGTGGAGGATGTTACTCCAATCAAGCCTCAAGGTAAAAAATGTATGTACCAGTGTGACCAGATCATTAGAGAGAATACGAATTTAATTTGGGCAATATTCCAAAGATGATAAAATTCATTTTGGATGTGGATGGGTTGTGGGATAACAGATGAACCAGACAATGAACTTCAGGTTCAACACACAATCTTTGTGTGATGTTTATTCAAAATACAGGAAATAACCTTTAGCAATGGCCTATTCCTTCTTCAGTACATCAGTTTGCAGCAAAAGACTGAATATCCTTTCTCTGCACTTAGCCGGCACCTACTGACACTGATTTCTGATCTAACCATGCTTCAGTGAAAACCCTTCATCCCTATGTGGGCCCTGTTTGCTTGGGTAGTGGGGGCTCATAAAGAAAAAAAAAAAAACAAAGCTAAAAACAAAGAACCTCTGTGTAGAAACACTGAAACATGGGTTACCCAAAAGGGCATTGGCAACAAATCAAGATTCAAAGAAATACAACATCATACATCCTTTCATAATGCAAAGCATCATGGGATATATGCAAATCACCATGGAATTTCAGACTTGTTCAGGTTATAGCAATGTACATGCACTTTAAATAGCACAACTAACTTAATTTCTATAATAGTCCTCTAGTACGTTTTACCATTATCAAAAACACCTAATGCAATAGTATTTTCAGCATTTACAGGTTTCATAAACATAAGGTATATTATCACATAGTGCTATTACATACTAAATCCAAAAATGATGAACACAACCTGTTTTACATATGCTTGGAGGTCACAACAATAACCTTCCTGTACGAGGATCTGAGAGGGGAAAGGAAAATTAAAGAGGACATTCTAGCATAGTCAAGAAAGGGAAGAGGATGCCCATAGGTGGCCAACCTTATGAACTAGAAATTGTAAAGGATAGATTAGGCTAAGAAATAGAAGAACTGTTGCATCAGATTTACGGAAAGGTCGGTCCTCAAGAGTGACAGGAGCTTCCTGTCACATATCCCCCACCTTAAGAGGGAAGCAGTTATTGCAGACTGTTTACCACCTTGCTGTCCCAGGAAGGGATGGAGCTTGCACCCATCCATCTTCAGAAGCTTTGTCTCAGGGTCCCTATTAACGATAAACATTCTATCATTAACATAGTGGATATCATCATTCTTTACCCTGAGGCATTAACACATTTCTCAACAGAAACTAATGCTACCTTCCCATCACCTTTTAGGGAAAGGCTGTCATCCTTTTTAACCAAAAAATCTTGATGGCTGTAAAGTCCAGTACCATAGAACGGCTTTCTCTGGAGTGAGTAATTACCTGCTCCAACCCCACCAGACATGTCAATTTTAAGCAGGGACCCAGTCCTAGGTTCAGTCCTTCTACTTAAACCCACTATGTCTCTTAATTCATTCATTTCACTTACTACTGATACAGACACCTGAGGGTAGACACTCAAGGTGTTACCCCAACACAGGTTCCTATCCATTTTCCACCCACCTGTTCCTTTGTAGGTTTTTCATAAAAAATAAAGCACATGTACCACCTCCTTGACCTTAATATATTGTAACATTTTGGCAATATTAGCATCTTTAGCCTGCTGTATACCCCAGTCAAAACTGTTCATAGATTTAGCTGCATCAATACAAGAAAAAGTCCCTTCAGCCTCATAGGCTTCTTCTTGCTTGCTTGGAGTCTTCAACCCCAGCACAATATCTCTAGGTACAGTCTTACCTGGGGTCTCACATTCAAGTTCCATACTTGCATCTCCGACCTCCAACAGGTAACATCCTGGGAACATAGGAAACAAAGGAATATCCTGCTCAGTCAGGAGGTCCTCCTCAAACTGAGCCCATGAAAAATCCTCCTCCAACTTTTTATCCAAACTCTCCAGTAGGAACCTCTCGAGCACCTGGCACCAGTGTTCCACCTCTCTACGTAGTTGTTTTGCCTCCAGCCATTGCCCACTCATCCAGTGGATCATTCTCATCAGGGTCTCCACCTCCTGGGTGTTGTCTCTCATACCTCCAGTCTACCTCAACCTGCATCTCTTTGTCTTCAGGCTAGGCTGTCCTCCAAGCTCCCAGATCCAGTCCAGGCAGCAGCTACTCTCGGTCAGCCATGGTTCTGGTCAGAACTCCAAGGACTTTGTTCTCCACCAACTCCTGGTGCATCAGTCCACCTGGGATATCTGGGTGATTTCCACCAGAAAACATCCCTCTTCGGCCAGTCCAGATGCTTCCAGCAAGTTATCCCACTTCTGACACCAAGTCTGTAGAGGGGTTGTGGAATAACAGATGGACCAGACACCGAACTTCAGGTTCAACACACAATCTCTGTGTGATGTTTATTCAAAATACAGGAAATAACCTTCAGCAATGGCCTATTCCTTCTTCAGTACTTCAGTTTGCAGTAGCAGACTATGAATGTCATTTCTCTGCACTTAGCCAACACCTACTGACACTGATTTCTGATCTAACCATCCTTCAGTGAAAATCCTTCATCCCTATGTGGGCCCTGTTTGCTTGGGTAGTGGGGGCTCAAAAAGAATAAAAATCAAAACAAGCTAAAAACAAAGAACCTCCGTGCAGAAACACTAAAACATGGGCTACCCCATAGGGCAATGGCAACAAATCAAGTTTTAAAGAAATACAACATCATACATACTTCCATAATACAAAGCATCATGGGATATATACAAATCATCATGACATTTAAGACTTGTTCAGGTTATAGCAATGTACATGCATTTTAAATAGCACAACTAACTTAATTTCTATAATGGTCACCTAGTACTTTTTACCATTATGAAAAACACCTAGTAGCATGGTATTTTCAACATTTACAGGTTTCATAAACATAAGGTACATTATGACATAGTGCTATTACATACTACATCCAAAAATGATAAACACAACCTGTTTTACATATGCTTGGAGGTCACAACAATAACCTCCCTTTATGAGGACCTGAGAGGGAAAAGGAAAATTAAAGATGACACTATAGCATAGTCAAGAAAGGGAAGGGGATGCCCATAGGTGAACAACCTTATGGACTAGAAATTATAAAGGATAGATTAGGTTAAGAAATAGAAGAACTGTTGCATCAGATTTAAAGAAAGGTCTATTCTCAAGAGTGGCAGGAGCTTCCTGTCACACTGGACAGCCACTGACACCTGAGTATCAAATGTTAGCTCACTGCCCAGATGGATTCCCAAATTTCTCACCTTTGTAGAGGCATACAGTTTGGCTGGGCCAATATAAAGTCCCAAATCCTCTCCAGAGGCCCCCTCCCCCCCCTCCGAGCCAGCTCAGCCACCAATACTTCAGTCTTCCCTGGGTTGAGTCCCAACTAATTAGATGATATCCACATCCAGATCCTGGACAAGCACTTATTAAGCACGTCGACCACACATGATCTTCCCTGTGCAAAGGACAGGTTGAGCTGCATATCATAGGCATAGAAATGAAACCCAAACCCAGACTGCCTTATGACCTCACCCTGGGGCAGCATGTATACTGCGAATAACATGGGGGAGAGGACAGAGCCTTGGGGCACTCCACAGGACAGAGCCACTGGGCTTGAGAAATAATTCCCCCAAACCACCCTTTGGGATCTGCCCTGGAGGAAGGGCTCAAACCAGCTGATGACCTTGCCAGTGAGTTCTACATACTCCCTCAGCCTGTTCAGCAACACCCCATGATCCACAGTGTCAAAAGCTGATGAGAGATTGAGGAGGACGAAAATAGATCACTCTCCCCTTTCCCTCACCCTAAATGGTCATTCAGCACCCATACTAATGGGGTCTCCATGCCATGCATAACCTTAAATCCAGACTGGAGCAGCTCATAAATCTGAAAGTCCATGAGGTGACTCTCAAGCTGCTCTGCAACCACCTTCTCAAGAACCTTCCCCAGAAAGGGGAAGTTTGAGACCGGTCAGTAATTTTCCAAGCTGTCAGGGTCCAAAGATGGTTTCTTCAACAGGGGCTTCACCAGAGACTGTTTAGGAGGCTCAGGGAAACCCCCATTACTAAGAAGCACTTGACAATCTCAGCAAAAACCGGGCCTAGAGATCCAATGCAACCAACAAGTAATCATGTTGGACCCAGGTCCAGGTTGCAGAAAGTTGGTTTCAGCCTTGAAATCACCCCACAGACCTCCACAGTTGTCATTGATCTGATCTCTCCCCAGGGAGACTGAATGTATCCGTCCCTGCAAGGCCCAACCCTGTCAGAAGATGACACACCAACTGGAGCAATCGCAGCCCTAACAGAGGACACCCTACCTGGGAAGAACCAAGCAAACTCCTCACACTATTGAGCTGAAAATGCTCTAACAGGTTCCAGACAGGCCAGATGTAAAAGACTGTCCACAATCCGGTAGAGCTGAGCCAGTCAATTCTTCCCAGCTGTAGTCGTCCTAGACATAAATGTTGCCTCTTTTTGGGTTATTGCATTCTTATACTCATCGTAATGAGCCATCAGAACCAGTCTGTCCTCCTGTGTCCTGGTCTTCCTCCAACACCTCTCTAACATAGAAACACAGAAACATAGACAGTGATGGCAGATAAGGACCACTAGGCCTATCCAGTCTGCCCATTTTCCCTACTTATTGCAAATGGTGTAGACCCAACTTGATCTCTGGCGTTACCTTCTCATTCCTATCATTGATCCAGTCATTTGATCAGATCACTGCACTGTCATGTTCAGCTTCAGAGCCCCCCCATTGTCCCTTCCTCTGTGGAAATGGTCCAATTCTGCTCTTTAAAAGGGCCACAGCCGGAGGGTCTGGAGGAGGCCATGGTGGCCTATAATAAGGTTATCACAGGTGCCTATAATAAGGCTGTCACAGGGGCCTTGGACCTCTTAAAGCTGGTCCATGTACACCCTCTGGTCTTCAATGCCCTCAGCTCACCATCAAACCAAGGGGAGCAGAGCCGAAAAACCAGAGTGTGTAAGCAGACCAGAACAAAGAGGTCCAAAGCCCTTGTGACAGCCTTATTATAGGCCACCATGACCTCTTTCAGACCCTCCATGCAAGCCTCCAGCACAGATAAACTGTCCAGTTCCACCAACAGTCAATCCAGCCGTAGCCTTTTTAAAGAGTGGAACTGGGCCATTTCCACAGGGGAAGAGACAATAGGGGGGCCTCTGGAGCTGAACCTGACAGTGTAGTGATCCGACCAAAAGATTGGATCAATCTTGAGGGTGTCAATCTCAAGCCCCAAGGAGAGCACCAGGTTGAGTACATGCCGAGAGTGGTAGGTCGAGGCCGTGGTAACAAGAGTCAAGCCAAGGGCCTTCATGTTAGACAGGAAGTCCCTGGCACCAGACAGAGCCTTGTCATCCATCCTGGTGTTGAAATTGCCAGGAATAATCCATCTCAGCAATTCCAACACCCTCTCAGTGACAAAGGCTGTCACCTCTTGTAGGAAATCCCTGTCCCAACCAGGTGGACGATATACAAGGAGCACCCTAAAATCCACCTCAGGACGCCCACACACTGCCACACACTCAAAAGACTGGGTATCCCCCATTGTATGCACTATCAGGCCCAGCTCCAACCTAAAAGAAATGGCCACCCCCCCCCACACACACACCTTCCTTTCTTGGGCAGTGAACCACAGAAAAAACAGCCAGGACTGATGCCCCCAATAGAGAACCAGAGACGTCACCCAGCCAGTTCTCTGTAATGCATGCCAGGTCAACCGATGTCACAAGATCTGCTGTAATGGTGGTCTTGTATGCCATCAACCTGGCATTGCACAACACTGCCCGAAGAGGACAAAAGGTGGAGGCTGGTCCTTCAGCTACCTGCCCCCTCAGTCCAAGAGGCTTCTTGGTTAGAGGGACAAGGCATGAGGGACCCTGTTATATCTGCCTCCTCTACCCATGGCATCTCCTGGTCCCCACAACCCAAATCAGTCTCTCTCCAATCCCCCCCATATCTCCCCCTTCCAATCTCCTTGCAATTCCCAACTCCCAGCAGTTCTGACACACTGTGGCCAAAAAGGGTGGGTCATAGAAGGGGCATAAGGACTTCAGGAGAGAGGGGGAGTAACAAAGGCCCAGGGCCTACACTAAATAACCCATTGTTAATGCTGTTCTATCAATCTACTACTCCCCACTTCTTGCCAACCAATAACATACACAGTTAAAACCCTTATCCATCATGTATCCACCCCAACAAAATCTTCCCCACTCCCCAATCACACAACCACCCACACAATCCTTCACACTCCTCTCACTCACTCCAACTTCACCCACAAAATAACAGACTAATAAAACCCACCCCACCCTCAATCCTTTAAAACAATGTTATCCCACAAATTACAATATTACTTAAAGGGAGCCCAAAGTCCAGAAAGCAGCCTCCAGAGTTAATATACGGATTTTAAGTCCTGTGAAGTACTCTGGAGTCAAGAGTTCATAGACCAGTCAATTTGGGCAGTAAAATTACTCTGAGCAGATCTCGGGGTGTCAGTCCATAGGAGGAAAGTCAACACCAGGGGTACATTTTAAGGAATAGCACTACCGAGACTCTCACTCCAAAACTGCCAACACCCAAGACAATACTACTTCTAGGCTCCACAAATGGTCCCCTCACAGCCCCATGCTCACCTTCAGGAGAACCTCAGAACTCAAATGGTGCTCCACTTGCCTCCACTGTGCAGACAAGACTCACAGAGTAACACACTGAACAACTCAAGAGCCCAGCCACAGTTCACATTAAAACCCCTTCTCACGGCTCTAAGCTCAACTCCTGGCTCAGTCCTCAAGTTCCACAGCAATCATTCCTACTGCAGAGCTAGGCAAAAATTCAACAATCCTCCCTGACTGTTGCAACTGCATTGTACTTCCTGCCATAGACCGCTGCTAATCTGGCACTGCCTTTTCCTGGTAGTCCTCCAGGAGTGCATTTAAAGGAGCAGACCGCTGGAACTCTTCCAGGCACTCAATCCTCTGGTCACTCCCAACTTCGGGCACCAAACTGGCCAGTACCCTGCCTCCACTCCTCCAACAGCCAGACACTCCATTGAGCTCAGCACAAGATCCAGTAATGGCAGCACCACCAGCACTTTTGAAATCCACTCCCACTCCTCCTGCCCAGAGAATGAACCATCTTCTTCTGCTCAGGTAAGCCAAATCTCTGGAAGCTACTTCCTGGAAACTGAAACCTCACTAAAAACAAAAAAAACTAAACTCCTGCAGCTAACTGATTGCCTGTCCCTGCACTAACGCTGTCCACCTACACCTAACTCACCAACTAAAAGCACGACTGAAAGTACAAAATAACAGAATAATAAACCAAAACACAAATAAGTTACACGGACTTCTAAAGAATTCTCGATCAGCAGCCCAGCATGGCTGCCCTGGCCCACAACTGGGTGCACATGCCCGAGGTACCAAGGGCTGATGGACAATCCCTACAGATTTTGACTAAACTCACCAAGCAGTGTGCATACAGTACATGAAGTCACCAGGAAAAATCTCAAAATATGTCTAGACACCAGAGCCTTTAGATTTGTTGGATGATACAGGTAATGGAGAAGCTAGGGAGAGGGAAGGAAGGTCATCTTCACTATCATCATCACCACCTGCACCCACAAGAGATGACGTGGCACCGCTTTTTAGTTTTTGAGCAGCAGTTGAACTGCCATTTTCCCACCGGTCTTTTCCATGGGCGCAGTCAATTTCGTTGTCGACAGTCTCCTCTTCTGTCCTGCACCATTAGCATTACCTTCAACTGCCAGCTCCTCCTCCTCCTCCTCATCTGATGGGTAATAGGGAGAGACATATTCCACATTGCCATCATCAGACGATGGTTCTGGTTCAGCTTGAGTCTTGCTGATTTATTGTACAGCAATATCAGGTTCAACAACATCAGTCTGCTGCTCCTCCACACCTTCCACAGGTTCTGGACCCACAAATGGTGCTGGTGCCAATACAGGCCTGGATTTCTGAACACCCTCTGGCTCTGCCTAAGTGCAACTACAGCACTATGGGTGGTGGTGATGGTGCTATTACTCATTTACTCTCTTGAATACTGCATGTATGCCTTAGGTGACACATCAAGTTTGGGTCATGGTTGCTGGTTTCTTAATTTTTTTCAACATAGTCCTCCCTAGAACCATGCTCAGAAACTAGTTTGTTGGCACTGGCACTACCATAACCAGAACCACCATCACTTCCTACTCAAAACATTTCTGACCATGACACAGTTAAAGTGAAATATGCTTTTTTTCCCATCACATGGTACTTATACATATTGCCTAGAGACACAAGATATTCTGCATGACTCATACTCTTACAAGAAGTAAGACCAACACCCCCACCATGAGGAGAAACCTCCCCCACATCAGGTCCCATAAAAGTGGTATCACCAGCCTCCGCTATACCAGTTCAGCTAGCAACCATCTCAGTGTAAGAATGCTTACCATTTGGTCTGCTGCTGTCTCCTCCATACGTGTTTTAATATGCAGGAACAAATGCAGGCATAAGAAGGAGAAATGCTGGTTTATTAACCCACAACTGTTTTTACACTGGCACTCTAACAGACACTCCCTAACAGCAATAAACAAACTTAACAATAACATTTTTGTATCTGAAGTGTTTCTTTAACTACTTGCTAGCAAATGCTCACTCAAAAATGGCCTGGACTGCTGCAAGCAGATAGACACAGACATACTGCAACAGAAAATACCAACAAAGTTGTTTTATGATAATGGGTTTGTGAGGAATTATTAGTTTGGGACATTTTTTTTTCTTTTGGAGTCTGGACCCTGTTATATTTACTTACATTGCTTTGATTTTTCTTTTGGACATGTTCTGTTTTGTTTTCATTTTTAACCTCCCCCCCACAAATTTGGGGTTTATCTAATGTCTTCCTGGGCTCCTAAATGCCCACTGCCAGACTCGTGTCCCATCCCAGTGTGATTCTGTTTATTTTCGTGAGAGTGCCATGCTGAGTCTCTCCACCTGTCCTTTTAAGAGACTAGCTAATCTGTGTGTAGTGAATGATCTGAGCTGAGTCCAAGTGATATAGGGCTTGCGACCTGGCAGACACTGCTCTGATTTGCTCCACTCTGCAGTCGATATTTGTGCAGAAGGAGCTTGTATGGAAACTGTTTATTTACTGTGTATGTGCTGTTATATTTGACATGGACAAGTTTGTTTAACCTGCTTTCCTTGCAGCTTATCTCTTGGAATGGAAGCCAGCATGTTAGGTCTGGGACTTCCATTAAATGGACCAATCAGACTCTGGGGGTCTAAAATGGATCTTGGCCTAAGGGTCTTGTGGGAAGTAAAACTAGTTTTTTTAATCGTTAGGTTGGCGCCAAAACTAACCTGGAGGGGGAGCCCTAACTGTGACTGACAGCTTCCTCAGCCAACTTGCATCCTGGATTACAAGAGGAAATCCCCAGTGCTACATGAGACAGTAGATCAGTTAGAGTTGGAGATTGAAGTGTGAATAGCTTGAGCTTTCGAGCAGCTGCTCCCTGAATGGAGCATAGAGGAATTGGCGAAAGAGGCCTAACTTCCCTCCCTGCCACATTTCTCCTGCTTGGGACTACCTATTGCAGAAGTTGGATGTGTTCCGATTTATGTTGAAACTGTGGCAGAAAGGAAAAGAAGTTTACCAATACCACTTGCGTTTTGGACCGAAGATTTGCTCCTGTGAAGCGATCGGCCCAGCTTGTGTACGAGACAAATTGTGGATCGAGAGGTTTGCTCAATGAAACTGCTGAATTAGCAACTGGACTGTATTCAAACTGTACAAAGTTATTGCTGCTTATTTCGAATGTGCTGAATGTGTTTTGTGGGTCGAGTCCTGCTTGCCTATGACCCAACCTGTTATGCCAGCTGGAGGCTTCACCATCAAGGAGACAAACGAACTTTGCCAAATTGCTCATCTGGCCTGGGTCTTTGCCAACCCAGCCCAGACCGAATGCCCTGCACCAGAGACTGTTTCGGTGAGAGATGGCCTTTGGGGATCCAGCCCTGCACAACAACAACTCACAGGTTGCGGCCACCTGGAGGAAAGGCCGTAAAGAGGAGATGTGTTGAGTCGGCCCTGCTTCTCCATGCTCATTGGTGAACACCACAAGGTCTCCATATCACCTGCCAGTCTGCAGAAATCTGGTAGCATTAGTACAATTAGGGTAGCTCCCTGCAATTACTATTCAAATCATCTGTGGTACCATCGGATTTCATTTGCTTTCTGGGTTTACAAAGGACTGAGCTAACCAGCTCGGATTACAAATAATCATCTTGTAATTGTGTGTGCTAACTTTTTTCTTTTCCATCAAGGGCCCCAACATCAGCTGCAATACCGGCCACCCATGGGCAATGCCTCTGGCTAGCCGGATCTATTTATTTATTTATTTGAATTTTGATGACTGGATAGGTCAACTGAGCAAAGTCCCTTTTTCAGTGATGACCCAAGGAATAAAGCATTCCAAGAACAAAACATAATACAATAATACACATAGAATAGTACAGTGAGTGGTGACTTACAATATACAGGTAAGCCATTGGTAAATAACAACAGTACCCAAGTAGGCAATAACCAAAGGATTCAGGATTACAGACAGTTTGCAGGTAGCCAGGGGAGGCAGGATGCAGATTAACATTTTATGACATGTGCAGGGACATTTATGCCATTCACATACTGCATTTAGTTAGAGATATGGGGTTCAGGTTACAGTCAGATGTAATTCTAGGTAGAGGAGGAATGAGAAGTGGGGAGAACAGCTTATCTTTGAGATAGGAGAGAAGGGAGGCTGTTTGTGACTGTTGCAGAGATTGATAGAGATGCATAAGGCAAGGCAAAATTTATTTAAAAACGCCCTGGCTCTGGGCACTGCACAAATTAATAAGCACATCTTCAAAAATACAAATACAAAATAATTAAAGACACAAAATAGTAACATATCATGTAAACATTTCTAAACGAATCAGATCAATAAGTGACGTTGCTCACATGTGGCCTTCCTTGTTGATAACAGTTACCTCTGCATTGGGGGGGTTTAAAGAACTTATCCTTGTGGAGTTTGTTGAATTGGTTAATGGTTTTGCAGGAAAGTAGAGGATGGGGCAAATTGTTCCAAATTCTGGGGGTAGTGACATCATAGGCTCTTTGGCCTATCTTTAGCCTGGCCTTCTGGAGCTCCAGTAATGGTAGGCTAGAAGATCTTAGTACACGAGGGGTACGTTTTAGGGATAGCAGGCCCATCAGACTGGGGGGGGCTGATGAATCAACTTAAAGGTGGTACAGTGCACGGGGAAGTCAAATTTGTTGTTAAAGGTTGATCAACTTAGTTTGTTGAGTACAAGGCAGTGGTGAGTACAGGCGGTGGCCGAGGCGGCAAAGCGAGCTATCCTATGGTATGTCTTTTTTAGTTTGTTCAGTAACAGAGCCTTATCCGAGTGGATGACAGGTGCCACATAGAAAAGACCAAGGAGTAGGGTGGCAGAGGCAGTGGTCACTCTAGCATGCTTTGAGAGGTAGGGTTCTGAGCAGTAGAGCAGCCCAAGTTTTTGATTAGTGGTTTTGATTATGTAGTTTATGTGTGCTTCGAGCACTTGGTTCTCATCAAGCATGAGTTCCAGGTATTTGAATGATGAGTCCTTTTCCAGTGGAGTACCCGAAGAAGTTTTTAAGAGGAAGGGTGTGTCATATGGAGTTTTGAAGGAGGTATGACGAAAGAGCATAGTTTTGTTTTTTTCTCATTGAGAACCAGTTGATTATTTAAGAATCAAGATTCTAGGGCATGGAAGTCTAGCTCAAGATTTGCAGTCAGGGTGCAGATATCCTTGGAAGATCTGTAGAGTACTGCATCATCCGCGTAGAGTTGTACTGATGCACCACCACAGTTAAGAGGCAGGTCATTGATGAATATGGAAAATAGTAGGAGACCAAGTATGGAGCCTTGCGGTACCCCGTCAGTGATTGGTGCTAGAGGGGATAGTGTGTTTGCCCATTTGACACATTGAGAATGATTTGCTAGGTAATTTGAAAACCATGCAAGGGAGTTATTATCCAGTCCAATGTGGTGATGTTTAGCTATGAACAGAGGATGATTAACAAGCCAGATATTCCATCCTGGCTACCCAGTGTTGTGTGACTGTTATTTGGGACTTAAAAAGTGCATGCCAAACCTGAATCAAATCAGATTATAAATCATTTGCCTAGATTCATGCCCCCTTCCTTGTTCATGACCCCTAAATAAACCTAATTGTCTGTTTTCACATTTAACCTGGCTAGTGTGCATATTATTAGTGGGGTTACAGTGCTGACAGTGTGCATCTGTAGTGTTAACCTTATTTTACAGGGGGTCTCCAGGGAAGTTGCTGAAGGTCTGTCCCTGGTGGTAAGTGTGAAGGGTGTGTGCATATCATTACTGTTTTATACTGACTGTGAATTTACTACTGTACTAGTTATTTGGCCACTGGGAGGGTTGGTGGGTGGTTATAGCTTCCCAGAAGGTTATAGCAGAACAGGTAAACATCCCCATACCATTACTCTGGATAGAGGCACATTATTACTTAATCCAGGCCCCTCAGCCTGTGCCCAGACATACAGGTGGGGGTAGTAACCTTAGGGATAGCACCACCTAGGGGTCACACATTGTATACTTTTTGAGTTACTACAGTATTTCTGTTAGGCTGCTGTGTATATTTCATAAATAAAAAAACACCCCTGCTCTTCCTCGATAATTGCCATGGGATATTTTACTTCCACTTGCAGCAAGACCAGAGATGAGCAAAAGAGACCTCGGTTTAACATCTCAGCAGAAGGATGGCAACTCACCAGTACAGCACCCCCCTTTTACTGCACTATAGCGTCAGTTATGAGAACTACCTCAAGTGCCTGGTGTGAGGCTAGAACCCACAATCCTCTGTTCTTGTGGCCCGGAGTCAAGCATGCTGCATGCTGAGCCACTGACACTGAAAGCATGTTATTTTATGTCTTCTTGTAGGGACCACCAAGAAGATCTTGAATATGTCCTCCAAAACTTCATGAGTTCTTGGCTGGAGCTATCAATTGTTCCTTCTAGTAAAGGTTCTTGGCCATATGGGTGACCTTTTCGCATTGATTCCTGAGGTTATGTAGGATAGTCAAATTGTTTGAAATGGAAAAGGTCTTGAAGCTAGCCCAGCACTTGACTCAAGCTTTGAAAAGGGAGAGCAGGTTACCATGCACTCAATGGGTTGCATTACCTCTGAATTGCCTCTTAATTAGGAGTATGAGTTGGTCCTGTAGATTGGAGATACAGGCCTCAAACAGACTGAGTGCTGTATCAACACTGCTTCAGGAGAGAATGTGGGACCAATCAATCAGGGATAATTCAGTTAGGAGAGGAGTCCATGTGCAAGTAATTTCTAAAAGAGATAATTTTTTGGTGGGGTGTAGTTTTACAGACCTGGGAAATTCACGAGTAGAGCTGTGAGAAAGTTGTGACTTCAACTTTAGCAGAACTTCCCCAAAATTTCACAACTTTTGCAAAAAGTTTCCAAACTTCTGCCTTTGATGCATCAGAAATGTTCTGAATGTGTTGGGTGAATTGTGCCCTATTCCATGTGCCTCAGATACAGTAAAAAAAAAATTACCTGGTGTCCAGTGCCCCCCACATGGTGGCTATTGGTCCCTCCCCCACCCGATCATCCACCTGATATAATAAAAAATTAAATCCCTGGTACCTAGCGATCCCTTCCCCTACCTGATCAGCTGCCCCATATATAAAAAATATTTCCCTCCCTGGTGGCTAGCAATCCATCCCCCAACCCAGTCACCTGTCCTGCCTGACATGGACATATGCCCTGGTGTTCAGTATAACCCCAGCCCATCCCAATCCCCTGTATAGTAAATATAAAAATGTCTCTGGTGGTCTAGTGTTGTGCCCATTGGCCCTCCATAAAATAAAATTACCTGTCCCTGGTGTCTAGTGCCTCCCCCCACAAATTGCTGGCCCAATGATAAAAAACAAAATCTTTCCCTGGTGTCTAGCCATCCTCCTTCCCAATCCTCAATCCCTTTGTGACAGGGTTGAATAAGGCCCTGCCCTATTTGTTATGCAGATAGAGTTTAAACACAATGGTTTGTTTTGTTCTCTCCTTTTCTGTCTGGTTGGTGCAACCAAATTTTCATGAGACCTAGGAACTGATCACTCTGACGGTTACACAATTCTCTGCCTCTTGCTATCTCTCTGCCTTCACTTGCTGTTCTGTCTTTTCTTTCCCCTTGCATATCTGCAGTTATAAAAAAAATATATGTGAATCTCTGTGTAAAATTGTATGTGAAACTGGAATCCCTTTATTTAAAACTGTATATAGTTACACTGTTGAAATAATTGCAAAAAGCTGTTTGGAACGCAAGGGATTAAACTGAGATGCTGGTGTGCAAACTTTATAGAGCTGTCAACAAGAGGTCTGTTCTTGGTCATTATGTTCTTTTTGCTGCACCTGCAAGAACAATGGAAACTGACAAGAACATTCTGTGAAAAAAAACACTATGTCTCCTTAATGAGCTCCCTTCAAAGACTGATTATAAAAAGAGCAGCAACATTTTTTTTCTGTATGAGGGCATTCTTTTTACATGTGAATGAAGACAGCATATGAAAAAAGGATGCCTTCATGCAAAAAAGAATTTGAACTTTTTCCCCATTCTTTTTTCATATGAAAGCATCCTTTTTCATATGCTTTTCTCATTTATACAAAAAAAGAATGCCTTCATACAAAAAAAGAATCAGAAAAAAAACTAAGTCCACATTCTTTTTTCATATGAAGCTATCCTTTTTCATATGGATCAATACTTTTTTCCTATGCCCATATAAAAAAAGAAAATTGGCTCATGAGAAAGGATTTTTAAATATTAAAAAAATACATTTCTGGGTGATTTTTCCAGAAACTAAGTGCAGAATCCTCCTAACAGGGTCCTGATTAGCAAGATACATGTGTTGATGTGTGTGCACAATTTCATTTTTGTGGTTGTTAAATTTTTTTTTTTAATGGAAACAAGATGGCGAACATATAAAAAAAGATTTTTTCCTCATGAAAAAGGATTACCTTATATGAAAAAGGATCCTTTTTTCTTATGGTCAAATTTTTTTTTTCATTCCAATCAGCTATCCAAAAGGTTGTATTGTGCATGCTCAGAAATGAAATTTTAAAATTTAATAACTTTGGAAGGGATTCATATTTTTTTACCAAACCAGTGAAAGGCATATCTGTTGACCACGCCCTTTCTATTGTGAACATTTCAGACCAAAATTCCAAACTGTCTGTGTACTAAGCAATGACAAAACCCCCGGCATAAAACAGCAAATTTTTTTTTACTTTTTTCACTATCCAGATTTTGGAAGCCTCTCATCCAGCTGGAACAAAACTTGGCACATCAATATATCATCTCCTGAGACCATGCATTTGTGCAACTCTGCTGGACAGTTGTGAAGATATTAACGTACAAAGTTTGAAGTTTAACATAGAAATCCTAGCTCAATCCTAACTATAGTGGTACTACTGCACCACTATAATAATATAATCTGACATCATATGATATAAGAAGATACTATAACTTGATGGATGACATAGTGTGTGATAATATGCAAGCAATAACACACGATGAGGTGTGGTTTATCACCTGATAAGAGCCCGCCCAGGGGTGTACTAAGGCATGAGGGTCTTGCGCTGAGTGCACTGGGCGTGCTCTTATCAGGTGATAAACCACACCTCGGAGTGTGTTATTGCACTTATAAAATGGGCCCTGCAAAGTAATTATTGTAAGAAAAAAAGAACAAAAAAAGTGTAAAATATATATATATATAAAAAACATTTTGTAATAGGTGAAATGGTGAAAAATAGTTCATTTTGATAAGTGTTTCAGGCTCCCTACTCCCACCAGAAATGGCAGAGATAGACAATTTTATTTCGTATTAATGTCTTTTTGTTTAACTTTATACTGTATTTTGTGGTTTTAGGAAGATTGGAACCAGGAAACATTATAAATAACAGGAAACTGACACAGCCTTTTTCTGCACAGAGCATGTCCCTCAGGAGTCTGTCACCCCCCCCCACTGTGCACCACAAGCACCTACACATATTTTATTTCCCTTTGCTTTTTTTGTTATTTCTGCTGTTTTAACAATGAGTGACAGCATTCAGTATTATTCTGTCACTTTCTCCAGCTTTTTTGGCAGTGAGCATGACTCTGATGAGTCACCGTATGGAGTGCGTCCAGTTTTTCATTTGTGCTAAGAAACAGCCATTGAACTGGTGCTTTTAATAGCAACAAAGTGCTTGTGTGCTGTGCTTTGCCAAATATCGGTGAAGTGGGTCTGTGCAGTGATTTGAAACCTTTTGTCGTGGTATAGGTGTGACAGCTGGGACTCGAGAGTTTGAGAAGGTGCTCATCAGGGTAGGGGCTCAGACCACAAGCAGGAAGTAATGGAAACTTGGAAAGGCATTAAAATTTGGAACAGAGGACGTTCCGTTTCAGCAGTCGGTGGACAAGTCACTTTCGTATTTTTGAGGTAAGCCCTTGACTGGCACAAAGGGGCTATGTGTTGTATGTGCAGCTCTCAGTACGGACAACTGATTTCCAGCTGCCGCTCGCTGAGCTGTGCCAGGCTGTGTTTTTGTTTCTGCTTGGCACAGCTCAGTGATTTATTGTTGTAAAGGGGCAGAGTGGAAGACGTTAGTGCCAGTTGGCTACAATATCATGGATTAAGGACACGGCTGGGAAGCTCAAACAGCAATCAGGATGCTTGATTTGTTTACTCCATTTTATAAAATTTGATATCATATAATATGAAATGATATTATATAATATGATTTGATATAAGATTGTTTTTATTATTATGCATTTATTAAAGCAACAATGATCAAATAGCTGGTCATTTCCTGGGGATTAAAGACCGGCCAGGGGGTGCACTGAGGGCCAACCCCCATTGGATGGTCATTAATCATCAGGGAATGACCGGCTGTAAGGTCATTTTTGTGATTATAAGTCTAATTGCAATAATGACACTTTTTAAAAGGTTTATCTTTTTTTGTCGCAGTGCATGCTGACAGTGTTGTGTGGTGACACTGGTTCATCAAAACGTGTGGAGCGATGCTGATGTGGTGGAGGGTTGGAGTGATGGTGATGAGTTGGAGCTTACACTAAGCATGATACGAGGATTATGGTTATGTGAACTTTTTCTGTATGCTGATCGCTACTACAGTGCTTTCCTTACTGGTACTGCACACTGACGGCAGTGCCAAAAACACTTCTTGTTTTGCCGGTGCTGCTGTCAGTGTAGAGCACTATCAGCTGAGTGTCACTGCAATGCTGGGCATTTCTAGGAGATTTCAGACTGGCAGGGCAAACCAATCAGTGAGCTAGTTTAGCACATGAATAATTAATTAGACTTATAATACTGTATTAGTTATTATTTGTATTAATGTGCCAAGGAAGCATGAATTATGAATCTGAACTTTTGTTATTCTTTTGTAGCCAGGTATGGCTGACTAGCCACAATGCGTTTTCAGAGGTAACCCTGGATCACTGATGAAGGAATCAAACCCAGATCTGTTAGATGGGCCAAGCTCATTCACAGCTCATTACATTAACTTCCAGACTATACTGCAAGGTCAACTGATTTTTGAACTTATTAGGGCTTGCTACTTGACTCCCTTCCCCTCATTCTCTTCTCAGAAACCATTTGTGACAATGTTGGGGGGGTGTTACTTTGAAGAATTGGGCATTGGGCAGCAAAAGCAAGATTTTGGGGGTATAGAAGTTACATTTCTTTGTGGTTCACTTTGATCTTAAGTAAGGGAACTGTAATCAACTGAAGAAAGCAGAGGGGGATCCTGGTGTTCTGGATTATTCATGATGCTCTCCTCACAAGATGCACTGGATGACTGACAGGAAAGACTGTTAGCACCAAAGTGGCAGTGAAATCAGGGGATTTCTGGGGACTAATGGACTATAATTTCTTTGACCACCCCCACCATGGTGATGGGATTGAAGGACACTGTGCCAGTCAATCAGGAGCATTTGCTAGCTCTGGTAGCCACATGGGTTCATGGACTACAACTGGACCTAATTAATTGAGATGCCTTCTAAACAGCCACTTGTCAATTGTGTATCAGATCTAAAGCACTGCCCATCCTGACTGACATCCTGAATGGACCAATCAGGTTTTCTGTTGCCGCTGTGAAGTGCAGAGTCGGACCCTCCTTCAGGGCAGATCCGTGCATGATCTCCTCAGAGCAGGATCACTTTCTGTGGCCCAAGAGCTACATTGCAACTGCCTATGAGTCTGCCATTGATGAACTATGCCAGCAAACAATTTCAGTGCTTCACAGAAATGAGGGCATTCTTGCGCTAGCTAGCACACCATTGACACTGAGCATTTCCAGTGATGAGCCAGATGGAGAGCCAGAAGAGGTGAACCACCAGCTCTGACTGCCACAGGATCCTCTCTGAGGGTGTGGATGCTTGGACATGGGGGTTGATGCAGTTATAATGTGGCCTAAGTGACCAGAGGATAGCTGTACCTCTGACTAGCAGCACCAGGGCAGATGCACGGTGAGGAGCTGAGTGAAAGAGAGAGAGAGAGAGAGAGAGAGAGAAGGTGAAAGTGAGAGACTGGAGAGACCAACCAACCAGCTGACAGGGATCGGTGTGAACTGCGACAGAGGAGCACTACTTAGTGAGGGAGGTCTGATAGCACCAGGACTGTGAGTAAATTCAGAGCTTACCCTGCAGCTGGGAGTCAGTAAATTAGCTTGTGAAACCATTTAAAGGGTTTAGCCTGCCACCCATGGAATTGCTGACACCTTCATTTGAGGTTTAGCCATTTTTGTAATTGCATGTCTTTTGGGTTCAGGAGTTTCTGTATTCAGTGAGCATTGCTGATACTTGATTTAAAGTGCATCAGCACCAACCAACCACATGTGATACCAGTGGGCCTACACCAGTTCAGCAACTGATTATCCAGTATCCTGTTAGGTGTTCCCAAGAGGGTAAATGGGGAATCACACTGGTACCAGTAGGGTAAGGATAGTACCTCCAGTACAGGAGGGCTACATCAATACTATATTATGCATTGTGCTGTGGGTCCAGGCTGCATGTAAGGGCTGTGCCTAGGAGGGCATTTTTAGATACAGTACAGGAAAGTGTTTAATTTGGCTGTGCCTGTAAAGGGTGTGCGATATGTTGCCACTGTTATTGTACTGGGCCTACAGAGGGCAATTAAAGACTAGTCTGTTGCAAACAGCTACCTCATATTGCTGTTTAACCGCATTTTTCTACCTTAGGGTTTGCCAACCAAATAAAGCTGTGGTTACTGTGTGCATTCATTTGCCTGCTGCTACTGTTTAGAGCTAAATTCATGCATATTGGGGATTGTATTGGCCATTTGTGGGTCCATGGGTAGGGTGGCTACAGTGGAGAGGGAGGGTGCCTGGCATCCCAGGGGGTTGTGTTGTTGTTTCACAAGGCTCACTATAATCTTTCACTGGGTGGAAGCACTGTGCTCCTTTTTTTCTATCAATGGATATAAATCTAGCTGACTGATAAAGGGAGCCAAATTAGCCCAGAAGACACAGTTATAACTCTAGTGACCGAGTGGCAAGTAAGGCTGTTGTGGTCCATGCCACAAAAGCATTTGGGGGAGGCACCCGCTTTACATGTGCATCTCTCTCTCTCTCTCTCTCTCTCTCTCTCTCTCTCCCTCCCTCCCTCTCTCTCTCTCTCTCTCTCTCCCTCTGAGAGTCCTTGTCAGCAATAACTTGAATAAAGAAACTGTTGGATTTTACTAGGTTGAAGTGCTGACTACATTGCCTGTATCAGTTCATACAGACATCAAGTGAGTTTGCAAGATTTTTGTACTTCTTTACTAATACCACACATATGAAACCTTGATTAATACTTGGAAGCTGCTCACTGAATGTAAAGAGCATTTCATCTTTATACAGTATGTCAATTTTAAAAGGGCAATATTTGGTATTAATTTCACTTCCTTCCTGCTTCCAAACCAAAAATATTTCTATACATTACTTCAAGACTTGTGTTAATTACATGTGTTTACTGAGAACATAGTGTTTTCCTCTCCATATCCTGTTATGTAAAGACAGAGAAATCATTTCCTTATGTTTTTCACTCTAGGTATTCAGCCTTATGATTAATTGTTTAGCTATTGACTGCTATTAAGATGTTGCAAACATTTTAACAGTATCTTTCTTTTCTGATCAACTTCTTATCAAAATAAAATTCATTTTCTTTTGCATACATTGTTTCTTCTTGTGTACTGTGAAACCAGTCTCTCTTTTAGCCACTTTGACCCCCCTGATACTGGAGTGTTTTCCACAATTCCTAAGTATCCCCAAGTCCCACATAACCAGAACTTTCAGCTCCAATTTGGGCTAGCTAGCTGGGTGAGAATCACAGCTGGAACCATTCGCACTAAAGAGTAAGGGCAAGGAACCCAGCAGTCTGAGCCCTAGAACCAGGTATAGCAATGCAGTGGCAACATCAGGCTTCACCCAGGTTCCCTTGCCATTTAACTACATACTGTAAATCACCTTAGGGTTTGCCAAGCAAATAAAGCTGTGTTTACTGTGTTTGTTCATTTGTCAACTCCATTCTCACCCCCAAAGAAAAAAATGGAACACAGTATGTAGTTGGTCCTTTACTGGTCAATGAGATGTGAGCTAGGATCAACCCCACCCACTACACAGGACCGTCCCAGCCTTTCCATTGTGGAACTCAATGTCCCAATGCCTTTGCATCCTGCATTTATGTGTTGTGTCACTGTAATGGTGCTACTCATCCTGCAATGTGCCTTATTAACTTTTCCATTTGACTCCATCTTTTTTGCCACTAGGAGTCAGTCATGTTAAACAGGAGATTACCCAACCTCTTTGAGGTAGGGACTGGAGCAGCTGGAGGGGTTGCTTGCTCCAGTCCCACCTGATGTGTGAGGACTGCCAGTATGGTATACTAACAAATGTACTGTTGAACCACCAGGCAGCAAACATTATACATTTTTACGAAAGTCTACCAGCCCACCATCATAGCGGTTGGATTTCCATCTGTGGCGTTAATGCCCCAGCTTCAGAAATGAACTTGGAGCATAGGAGGGCCTGCAAGGGTGTGGAGAATTGAGCATCCTAGGGACTGTTCTCCTCCTTTGAGGGGGGATAGGGGATGTGTGACCAGTGCATGATTGAACCAGGGGAACATAGCTGCCAGAGCCGAGTTGTCACAGAGGCGTGTCGGACGTTGTGCATTGTGCTCTACATCATTGCATGCCATGCCTTCCGGGGAGCTCACTGTCAACAAAAACTCACTGCCAGCTCCATACTTGATGCTCCATCTTTCTGGCTCCATGCCACCATCTGTGATGCTTGGCTGGCAACTTAGCGACGAGTTTCCATTGGCACAGTCTGGTCCTGCAGCCCTGCCCTGGGAGCATGCCAGGGGGACCTCCCAGTGGTGTTCCCACCAGGACTCTAAATGAGTTATCAGTGGGGACCACGTCATCTGATGGCCCTGCCCAGAGGTGGCAAACCTGGGTGAATCTCCACTCCAGGTAAGTCCCAGTGGTGGGCAGAGGTCGGGAGAGTCAGGAGCTCAGCCTTAGGGGGTCTGGCACCAGCATAAAGCATAGTTAATTGAAATATATATTCATTGCAAAAAAACTCCATTAATGCATAAGTTAGGGTTGTTTCCACAGCGACAAAAGTTTGGAAATGCGGTGTTAGGGTTACCACCCCACTACCCCACCCCCATGCCCCCATCCTCAAACCCCTAACTCCTCATTCCCCCCTACCCTCCCACACACCCACATGCAAGCAGTACAAGACACATCCATCATCATGGTACAGCAACTATATGAGTTCTGCTGCCATCAGAGTGCTTTGTGGGTACGCACGCATGCTGGGCAACCATGGGAGATGGCCCACAGTAAGCATTTCTCTGTGACAAACATTAATAACAACATTTAAGCAGATGCCTATATTTTAATTGTTAAGAAATGATGAAACACACAGTATGTTACCTATAGATAGCTGTATTGGAAATAAGAGTTTGGATAACTGTAGTAATGTTTTGTAGTATACTTTACAAGCAACATGTGACAGTAACAGTTTTAACATCCAAAGCTAACTGTAACATGTTACTAATGAGTATTTCCAGTTAATGCAGCAGTATTACAACATGCGGTGGTGCTAGTTTCATACCTGAGCAGTGAGTGAAAAGTGCTATGTATGTGTCAGCTGTGTCTGTACTGCTATCACATACCTATGTGGAGGCAGCGATACCTGCAGCTAGCCAATCGTTGAATTATGACAAATAAGAAGCAGAATTTAGAACGTTTGTGCAGACTAAGCTTCACTTTATGAAAAAGATATACCAGCAATAATGTGTCATCGTACTGTGCTGGCAGTATAGAGTCAATCATACTGTATTTGGTTTCCATTACATAGTGGTATGTGAAAGGAGTACAGTGTCATGATTATTGTGCCCACAGATGTGATTGACTGGTATAGTGTCTTACAATCTTGCATGTGTCTTGCATGTGTGTGTGGGGGGGGAGTGAGGGGAATGCGGAGTTAGGGGTTTGAGAATGGGGGCATGGAGGTGGAGTGGTGGGGTGGTAATCCTAACACCGCATTTCCAAACTTTTGTCACTGTGGAAACAACCCTAACTGATGCATTAATTGAGTTTTTTGCAATGAATTTCCCTTCTTTTTGAGAAAGTGTAATATGAATAGTAAATGGTATGTGTTGGTGGGAGCACGGGGCCCCCCACCAAGTTGCCCATTTGTGCATAATGATATGTGTTTGTGGGAGCACAGGCCCCCACTTACACATAAGCATGGAGCCATATAGCAGCCCTATGGGGCAAGGAATCCATGTAACACTAATTTTCCAATATCTCAGGAACTGTAGCAGGTAGAAAAAAAATTCAAGTGTCATTGTAATTATCAGAGTGAGTTGTTCTCACAATATAAAGTTGACTGAATCCAGATCTCACATTGTGTCTGAGATAGGGGCAGCAAAAAGTGCTGTGCATGTTAACTCTGAGGGCATAATACTGACCTACAGACATGAAAATGAGCAATTGAAACAGTAAATCCCAAATATCTCAGGAACCATACTAGGTAGAAAAAAAATTCAAATGTCATGTTATTTATGGTGTTCTAGCCTACTTCTGCACTTAGCCCCCCTGTAGGAGGATTAAAAATTGTTGCGACGAAAAGCCCCGAAAGGAGTCACAGACATTGCAATGTTATCCTTTGGAAAAATTTCTGAACTTTGGAATGCTGTAACTTTGGGCTCCTATAATGTTTTGACACCAAACCACCAAAAGGCACATGTGTGGGACCAGGGCTTGCCAAACTGCAAATTTCAGCCCAAAAGACCCAAGTGTTTTGTTGCAGGAGGGTGGCAAAGATTTGCAGTCAGTTTGGGAGCACTTTCAGAAATGACTTTCACAAATCATGAAAGTTTTGCAAAAGAAATCACAAATCTTTCACATTTACAGAAGTATTTTGCTAAAGTATTTTACAAAAAAATTAAAAAATGCACTTATCGGGGTTTAGCCACCCAAAAAAGATATGGCTATCATCCTCAGTATCCTCTAGGTAAACACAACACTCAGTGTTTACCTAGAGGGTCCCAATTTTAAATGCCAGCCATTTGTCTGTGCGACTAACTGAAAACAAGATAGCCGAATCACGAAAGTAAAAGGGCCATTTGTGAAAGTTTCGTGATTTTTGTTAACTTTTCACATTGATTATAATGGGAAATTTGTTTTTTGAATAACTTTTGAACGGTTTAATATTTTTTCACCAAATCTTCTAAACGGACATCAGTGACCAAGACTGCATTTTCCCTGAAGATTTCGGACCAAATGGACAAAGTGTGTGGGCTGTGGGCTTGAGCAAAGAAACATGCAAAAAGTAAATTTTTATGCATTTTTTGGTGCTCTGTAGCTCCACAACCATACATCCAACAGTATCGAGACTTGCCATATACAGAGATCTATAGTGTCAGACCACAAATGCAAAGTGTCAGGCAAATCCGTTGTACGATGGCAAAGTTATTAAGGTCCAAAATTTGAGGTTTTGCATTAAAGTGCCTACTCAACTCTAACTATAGTGGCACTACCATGCCACTATAATATAGCTATATTTTCTTTGAGAAAAACTTTGTTAATGCACCAGTTAGGGTAACATAACATCACAAAGGTAGGGAAATATGGCGTTAGGGATTCCAACCCTAACATCCCACCCCCACCTCCCAAGCAGCAAAAAGAGAAATCATTGGGGTTTTGGATCTCCACGCTCTTGTGAATCAGTGGTGGGGTCTTTCTTGGCAGTTGTCAACCCTAATGCTAACTCCTCCCCCCCCAGCCCATAGCCTCCAATCCGAAGCACAAGGTACAGCTCCAAGCCACTGCCTCATAATTATACACTCTTCAAAGGCAGAGGTGCATGCTTCACCACAGGTTGTGAACATGGTTTGTTATACTTTTCTTCCACACTGGGCCTTGTGGACCCTTTGTGAAGAAAGGAGATTGTGTGTGACGTTGTTTGCTCATGGAATGGTGCGAGCATTAATGTTAACAACCCCAAGGAAGGCATCATCACATCTTCGCCAAGACTCCAGAGACCCAAAACCCAAATTTTTCTTCTTTTTGCTGCTTGGGGGGTTGGGGTGGGGCATTAGGGTTGGAAACTCTAATTCCAAATTACCCTACCTTTGTGGTGTTAAGTTATCCTAATCAAAGCATTAACAAAGCTTTTTGAAAATAATTTCCTTTCTTCTTGAGATTAGTGGAATCTCATCCTCATCCATGCAGATCCCTTCAGGACTTGATGCCCTGCTCCAGGGGAAGACTCCATCCACCTACAGAAGTGCAGGGCCCTTGTGGGCCCTCCACTTCAGTGAAGCGATGGATGTTAAGAATTCATTGGACTGTCTGGTGACCTGCGTAAGTGCAGGGCTCTGTGGTCCTTGTGCTTCCATGTGGCCACGATACAGATACACAGGGCAAAGAGTGCATTTGTCAGTCATTACACAGGGCCCTCTACCACTCAGGGCAAATTTTCAAGATACCCATTTTATGATTCATAGAATCATAGAATCATAGAAGAATACAAGTCAGACAGAAAAAAGCCATTGTGACTTGGTAAATTAAGTATACCCAGATATTCTCTGATCAGCTAGGAATGTGTATATGGAAGTCTTAAAGTGCTTCATATTTTGGCTAGAGACAACATCCTTTGGCAATACATTTCAAGTTAACACAATCCTTTGGTTCATCCATGCACCTCTTGCATTCCTTTTATAATGTTTACCCTTTAAACTCATTTCATGAGTCCTAGTAGACTTATGCTGCACTCTTTTTTCTAGCCAATGCATTCCCAAACATCACTATTTCTAGAAGCCTTGTATACTAGGCATAAATCACCTCTCATTCTCGTGTATTGCAATGATTACAACTCCAGCTCCCTCAGCCTCTCCTCATAAATAAAGTGACTGATGTTGGCTACCAGTATCATCGTTCTCCACTGAACTCTCTCCATCCTCCTCACCTCACCCTTCTTGTGTGGTGCCCACATCTGGACACAGCACTCCATATGTGGCCTCACCAGTGCTGAATACAAAGGCACTATTACCTCTCCTTGTCTACTTCTTATGTGTCTGGCTATGCAGCCTGAAACCCTGTTTCCCTTGCTGACTACACTTTTTATCTGGTCCTCGAATGTTAGTCTATTTGACACTAGTGCACACAAATCCTTTTCCATTTCTGTTGTTGTTAAATTCCTCCTTTGCAAAACATTGGTTGACTTCATATTCTTCTTTCCAAAATGCATTATCTTGCATTTTTCATTATTAAAACGAAGTTTTTTGCATTCAGCCCATTCAGCTATGTTGTTAATTTCCCTTTGGAATCTGTCCGCATCATCCTTATTACTAATGATGCTGCTCTCAGATTCACCTTATAAACATGACATGCACCATTCATAGTATAGTGGATAAAATATCATTTCACATCAGAAGTGTGAAAACACATCTCATCCAGGATTTAAAAAAATGACACATGTGACGTTTATGAGGTGGTGAGGAAAAATGGCTATGTTGAAAGTCTGGAGTCAAAATAGTGAAAATTAATGAAGTTATCAGTGAACCATGAATTACCACAATGGTCACTCATAACCTGGGCATTTTACTATATTTGTACATCAAATTGTCAGCATGCCCTTCTTATTACCCCACCTCATGAATCCAGCAGTGAAAATGTTCAAATCCCCAATGAAACACCAATCTGCAGCATCAAAACATCATTCCCCACCACAGGTGCAAAAACACATTTTGGACAGGATTTGAAAAATGGCAGCTGTCATGTTCATGAGGTCATGTAAAAAAATAGTTGTGTTTGAAAATTTGGCATCAGAATATTAAAAATTAAAAAAGTTACCAGCAAGCATAGCCAAATTTCAACGTATGCACATAACTTTGACATTTTTACATATTTTGACCCCAATTTTTTTTCACAGTCTTTTTATGACCTTATGACCCCACCTCATGATCAAGAGTGGTGAAGGTTTTCAAATCCCAACCTAAAGGTGATTTTGCCAAGCAATTGCAAAATCACTTTTTAGACTTGATTTGCATAATTCCACGACCATTAGAGATAGGTGAAGTCCACATCATGAATTAATTCACAAATTTCATGGAATTCGCAAAGCATGAATTCTCAAAATTTACAAAATTTTCAGATTGTGAAGTGTGGAAATTTGCCATGAAGTGTAGAATTTCATCCATGAATTCCACACTTCACGGGCGAAATTCCACATTTCGAGATTCAGGCAAAGTTGAAGTTCCCAGGTGTGAGAAAACTTTGCGAAGTGCAGAGTTTTTGCACTTCACCCAAACTTCACTCACAAAGTTTTACTTCGAAACATCTCTAACCACCATTGGTCATGATGCAGGGTCCCCAAAAAGTCATACTGAAGATTTGGGATGAAAATATGTAAAAATGACAAAGTTATGTGTCAAAGTTTAAAACCCCATTGAAATACATTGAACCACACTTACTATACCTTAGTTTCTCATATTGCAGTCAGCGGCTCCAGCAGTAAGACATGTCTTTGATTGGAGAGTGGATCTTTGCCCTGTGACCTGTTCAGGTGAGTAAGGTGTTGTGGGGTGTGTAGGGCGTGTGGGGTGGTGGGTGCTGAGAGTAAAGTGGAGAGGTCAGATTGGTGAGGGACTGTTTTCTTTTTTGCAGGTTAAAAAAAAAATTGAAGGATGGTTTTCTTTATTTCAGACTCGGACAGTGATCAGAGGGTGGGGGGTGCCACTATAGACCAGGGAAAGAGAATTACGGGGACAGTGATCAGAGGGTGGGGGGGGTGCCACTAGACACCAGGAAAAGAGAAATATGTTATGGGAATGGAAATCAGAGGGTGGAGGGTGCCACCAGACACCCAGGAAAGAGAAAAATATTATGGGGACAGCAATCAGAGAGTGGGGAATGCCACTAGACACCAGGGAAAGAGAAATATACTATGTGGATGGCAATTGAAGGGTATGAGGTGCCACTAGACACCAGGGAAAGAGAAAGATATTATGGGACAGCACTCAGAGCGTGAAGGTGCCACTAGACACCAGGGAAACAGTAAATAAATATGGAGATGGTGATCAGAGAGTGGGAGGTGCCACTAGACACCAGGGCAACATTACATACATAAAGGGATGGCAATGGGGGGGGCACCACTAGACACCAGGGAAATGGCGGCTCACTGATTTCACTGCAGACCACAGCATGAGCTCCAGCTGTGGCTGCAGAAGTCAAGAAAGTCCTGCTGTTCTCATACAAAGAATGTGGGTGAACAGCATTTAGCAAGGTCCAGATGTTTTTTTGGTTTTTTTTAAGATGTAATTTGTATGTACTTTTAATGTTTGTAAGTTTAAACAGTAAAAAGAAAATGGCAGCAATCTCGACTGTTTTTCCCCCATGACAAGTAAATCATGCAAATAGCCACTGGCAATAAGTTTTTTCACCTTTCACGATAGTTTCTTTTACATTTCACAATACTTTATTTTTTACCACTCACACTGGAACGTTAAATCAAAAATCGTTATAACATTAAAACAGTATAATGTTTGTTCACCAAACCTTTGCCATGGGCCCCTTCAAGCCTGAAAATGTCATGAAAAAATTCCACATGGTCTAGGCTGTAGATGACAGTGAACAATACCCAATGGTAAGTATAGGGAAACCAAATGTTTTTTTTTCCCATTTTGTGGCACGCTGTATCTCAAAAACAATACAAGATGCCTTCACAAAACTTTCCACGTCTTGAGACTCATACAACCTAACCATGCATATGAAATATGAGGCTATTTTGTCAAACAGAGCTAGTTATTAAGGTGCAAAATTTGGGGTTTAACATTAAACAGCCTACTCAATCCCCTACTATAGGGGTACTACCATACCCCTATAATACACACACACACACATAATTTACTTGAATATTAAAATACATACTGTACTATAGAAACAAATTGAAATACCTTAAATTACCTCATTTCTCTTTTCAGTGCTCTCTGTTCTTCTGCTTAATCCTGCCTTTTATCTTTGGTTAAAACAAAATTGTTTATTACTAGCACTGAGTCTGCCTTATAGTTTCCATCTTTTCTGTTTACTGCTAATTACTTGTATGCTTCTTGGGCATTTAATGACGACAGTACCACCATTTCATACAGCCAAGTCAATAGCTCTAAACAGTGGAATGGATATCAATGAATGTCCACAAAATCTAGAAACAGTCAACAATAATTGCTGAAGGGGGAGCATACAAAGCAGTAGTAGTGGTTGTAAAAAAGTGGACAATATTGGCCAGCCCAGTTGAATTGAGAATAACATGTTGCGCTACCTTATGGGAAACCAAGGTGTGTATCTCCTCGAGCCAACTCCCTTCACTGAGTTGGTGGAGTTGAAAACACTGTGTAGACACCACTTGAGGACTCCAGGGATTGGTGGAGGATGTTCCACTGTAGCAGAGCCTCCTTCAGTGGAATAGGAAGTGGTGATGGACAGCATGGTTGGCCAAATTACATCCTGCCCTCCATCCTAAAAAGGATGTCCTCATGTTAGGGAGAAGGTGGGGACTATAGAGGGGAAAAACTATTATGGGAGATATTGAGGCTTGTTGATAATAAGGTCTTCCCATGTCTCAGTGTCCTACTGATGTCACGAGAAGGGGTCCCAATCTTCTTGGGAGGGAGCAATCTTAGACCTGGTACTCTCAAATGGGGAAGGAGAAAGGATCTCAGATTTAGAAGTGGGTAGCCATCTGGGAACAAGTGACCACCAAACAGTGTGGCTCACAATAAACACAGCCATAGAGTCCAGCCATACAAAAACAAGAGTATTGGACTTAAGGAAGGCTGACTTTGGGAAAATGAGAGAGTGCCTCAGAAAAGCACTAGCAAACAGGCAAGAAGGAGGGGTGGAGGAACAATGGGAAATAATCAAAACAGCCATTGCAGAGGCAACAAGCCTTTGCGTGAAGCAAAGCAACAAAACAAAATGAAGGAAAAAAACACTATGGTTCTCAAAAGAGGTGGCAGGGATGGTTAAGGAGAAAAGGATAGCATTCAGGAAATATGAAACACAGAAGGAGCAGGACAGAGAACTTTATCAGTTAAAACAGAAAAGAGGCAGGAAGGCAGTCAGAATAGCAAAGGCACAAACTGAGGAAAAGATAGCCAACTCTGTTAAGAAGGGGGATAAAACCTTTTATAGGTACATTAGGGAGCGAAGAAAGACCAAGGGAGGGATACAGAGACTTAATAAAGGGGAAGGAATGTGGGCAGAGGGTGACAGTGAAAAAGCAGGGATACTGAACGAATATTTCTGCTCAGTATTCACAACACAAGAGGAGGGGGAGGTACCTAAACCAAACAAGGGAGAAACTCTGAATGGGGGGGTCAATACCAGTCCATTCACAGAAAAAAGGGTTTTGAAAGAACTCTTGAAACTGAAGGTGGACGAAGCAACGGGGTCTGATGGGATTCACCCAAGAATTCTAAAAGAACTAAGAGTAGAACTAGTAACACCACTGACTATTCTCTTTAATAAATCATGGGAGGATGGGGTGGTACCTGAGGACTGGAGGAGGGCAAATGTGATTCCACTTCACAAAAGTGGGAGCAGGGCAGAGACAGGAAACTATAGACCAGTTAGTTTGACTTCAGTGGTAGGGTTAATGATGGAATCACTTCTGAAGGAAAGACTTGTTGAGTACCTAGAGGCCAGTGGGGCACAGGACCCAAGGCAGCATGGTTTCACAGCAGGAAAGTCATGTCAGACAAACCTAATAGATTTCTTTGTCTGGGTGACCAAAGTAGTAGACCAGGGAGGGGCTGTGGATATGGCCTACCTAGATTTTAGCAAGGCATTTGACACAGTCTCACACAAAAGATTAATATACAAGTTAGCCAGCCTTGGAGTGGGTCCCAAGGTGGTAACCTGGATAAAAAGCTGTCTGGACAACAGGATGCAAAGGGTAATAGTAAATGAAGTCCACAATGAAGAAAGGAAGGTAACTAGTGGGGTACCGAAGGGTTCGGTACTGGGACCGATCCTCTTTAATGTCTTTATAAGTGACATTGGAGAGCACCTGGAAGGAAAGGTATGTCTCTTTGCAGATGACACAAAGATCTGCAACAGGGTTGATACACAAGACGGGGTGGAAAGAATGAAAAGGGACTTGGCAAGGTTGGAGAAATGGTGAAATATGTGGCAGCTCAGATTCAATACATAGAAGTGCAAGGTAATGCATCTGGGAAACAAAAACCCAGGCGAAGAGTACACAATGGGGGGTGAGTTAATAACAACAAAAATCGAAAGAGACCTATAAGTAATTATATCAGATGACCTAAAGGTGGACAAGCAATGTGAGAAGGCAGTAAGGAGGGCTGGAGGATACTGGGATGCATAGGGAGAGGCATCAACAGTAGAAAACAGGAAGTTGTTATCCCTCTGTACAGACAGTTAGTGAGACCCCATCTGGAGTACTGCGTGCAATTCTGGAGACCCCATCTCCACAAAGACATAGACAGAGTGGAGGCTGTTCAGAGGAGGGCAACCAAAATGGTGCAGGGTCTGCACCAGAAGACATATGAGGAGATACTAAAGGAGCATAATATGTATACCCTTGAGGAAAGGAGGGAGAGGGGGGACATGATAGAAACTTTCAAGTATCTCAGGGGAAGTAAAGTACAACAGGGTAGTATCTTTCAGAAGAAGAGATGTGCAAGAACAAAGGGGCACAATTTGAAGATGGGGGGATGGCTCAGAGGTAATGTTAGAAAGTATTTTTTCACAGAGAGGGTTGTGGATGCATGGAACAGCCTTTCTGAGGAGGTTGTGGAGTCAGGAACAGTGGGAAAATTCAAGAATGCATGGACAGGCATAAGGCAATTCTAGTGGGGGGTAGAGGAAGTAAGCTGTTCATTAACTAGAATCTGCAGCTTATCCATCAGGTAGGGAAATGGGTAGACTAGGTGGGCCAAGCGGTCCTTATCTGCCGTCAAATTCTATGTTTCTATGTAAGGCAGATCCTACAAAGATAGGCTTAGTAAATTAGTTGCAGGGTGAAGCTGCTGGGGCTCTATAAATGACATCTGAATACAGTAGCTCTCTGGGACAACCAGCAGTGTTTAGGCAGGCAACTGGAACCAAGGTTAAGGTAGGGCATGTCCCATGAGGGGTATTTAAAGAGAAAAAAAATGTAATAAAAACATTTAATAGAAGAACACCCAAATTACATTTGGACTGGCAGTGTAGTCTAGCAGTTGGAGTAATGAGCTGTGAAAGAGACTGGTACATGGTACATCCAACAGATCTCGGTTTGACTCCCACAACCTCCACTTGCATACTGTGTGACTCTAAGGAAGCTGCTTAACCTCTGCAATGCTCCCGGGTTGTCCCAGAAAACAAGTACTTGTACCTAGTGGGACTTATTCAGTTACCAAAGGAAAGAAATCTGAACAGCAGGTATTATTGAAGCAGGGATGCAAGAGAGTACTTACTGGTACACAGAATTAAAATAGTTTCTTACCCCCTTTACCAGGGATGCATGAGGCAGCTGTGACGCAGTTTGATTCCAAATCTGATTCCTCTCAAAAGACTTTCACTTACTTGGACTTATCTAAATAACTTTATAGCTTATTTCTGCACATCTTTATTTATTTATTTTATTTTCAATCTAGGATTAGAGAATACCTTTGAGCGAAGTGCAGCTCATTTACAAAGGTTCCACGTCAATATTGAGGGAGGGGTTACAAGACAGACAAAGGATAAAGCACAATATCATGTACAGATAATATCAAATACAGAGAACAGCAGTAACAGCACAATACATAGTAAAAAAAAATAGGTGATTGCAAGTAGATACATAGTTGGCACTCTGAGGACACTATAGGAGAAACATGGGCGGTTAATCCCAATTGGAAATAGTAAGGGAGGGAGAAGCAAGGATATGAAGCATAGCAGCAGGACAGAGAATGGATAGACGGGTGGGGGCAGACACAAGAGGAGAGGGTGAAAAGGAGGGAGGGGATGGTGAGGTGTGGGGGGAGGGAGGGAAGAATTGAGGAGGGAGGAAGAAAGGTGTGGAAAAGAGTCAATCAGGGGCATAGTGGGTGGGTTAGTAGGACAGAGTGGGAGGGTCAGGACATGAAAAGAAGGGGGAGAGGGTGGGAGAGGTGATTGAGCAGGGGAGGAAGGATGCAGCCAGGAGCCTTGTCAAGGAGGCTGGAGAATGCAGGGTGACGGATGAGGTGTAGGTCACACGATTAATTAAAGCAGGTACACTCACTTTCCTTTGAGAAGTGCTGATGCAGGAGGTGCTTGAACTGGATAAGTTGAGGCATGCTACTCGATTCACAGCTCAGGCCATTCATCCAGCTAGGAGCTTTGTAGAGGAAGGATCACTGGCATTGGGTGGTTCGAACCCTAGGAACGTGAGAGTTCAGAGACAGAGGATCGGGTGTGGTGTGACTTTTGAGATTTTGATAGAAGATTGGTGATGCCTGTTGGCAGGGCTCCAAGCAACACTTGCTTGGCAAGTATACACGAGTTGTACTTGATGCAGTCTTGTAGTTTGAGCCACCCGGTTAGGGCGAATAGATCACAAGTGTGGGTGAGGTGGCTGGCACCAGTGATAAGTCTACAGGCTTTATTTAGGGCAGTATTTAGTCTTTTGAGGGATGTGGCTGGGGCAGCTCCATATATAACCAAGCCGTAGTCAATAACGGATAGTACCGCACTGCGGATTGCAAGTTTAAGTTCTTCTGGGGTCAGACTTCTTCTGTGTCTGTAGAGTAGTCCTAGTTTAACATTTACGTTCTTATATTACTATTGGAAGAATGTCTGAAGTGTTGTTTTACCTCCCTGTTTCATTCTGCCTTAAAAAAACACCTTTTGAATTATTTTGTCTAGGGGGAGAATGTTGGCCTTTCTGATATGCATTTGTGGGAGGGAGGTATTTGCCCTCTTGGCAAAGTTAACAATGCTTGTGTTTTATGTGCTTATGAGGTGTGCACAACCCTTGTGCTGCATCCAGCCAGGCTACTGGTTCCATACATCCCCTCAAACCTAATGGTTCTCCTACTTGCAAGGAGAGACTGGCACATCTTCAGATGCAATGAAAGATATTTATCATGTTTCTGTTTGTTGAATGTTGTCAAGTTTGAGAGGAAGTTTTAATCCTGAAGATTGCAAGCACAAAATTAGACACAATCACCAGAAAGCTTGAACATTGAGCCAGTTATTGACTTGTATTAACATAGTATCAAATTCTCTGGTAATAGACTAATGTATGAAGTTAATATGGCTGTATTCTTTGCATTGGTACTTATAATAAAGCTGAGTTTAAAAAAAGGTATTTATTGAAGGAAGGGGAGTGCAAATGTCACGTCAAACAGCAAAAATTGAGCCACTGGTAAAACTGTATCACTGTAGAAGGCTGTACTCTAAGGAAATGCTGTAGACTTTAATTACTTGCTATGCTCTAAAGCACTAGTTATCAGACTTACATAGAAACATAGAAGTTGATGGCAGATAAGGACCGCAAGGCCCATCCAGTCTGCCCATTTCTTTTTCTATCTTATAAATGTGCCATCATCCTTTGCTGTCAGTGGCCTATCTATTCATACTCATCTGTATTGCTCCCTTATGCCTATCCCATGCCTGTTTGAAGCCCTGTACTGTATTCATAGCCACCACTTCCTGAGGTAGGCCGTTCCATGCATCCACCACCCTTTCTGTCAAAAAGAACTTCCTCACATTACCCCTTAATCGGCCTCCCTCTAATCTCATGCTGTGTCCTCTTGTCCTGCTATTTTTCTTATATTGAAACATGTTAGACTCTTTCACCTTGTTAATGCCCTTAAGGTGTTTGAATGTTTCGATCATATCACCTCTCTCCCTCCTTTGCTCTAGGGTATACATATTGAGCTCCGTTAATCTGTTCTCATATGTTTTCTGATGCAATCCCTGCACCATTTTGGTTGCCCTTCTCTGGACTGCCTCAATTTGGTTAATGTCCTTGTGAAGGATTTGTCATAGTGAGCTTCCTCGAAGCCATAAAAAATATTGAGTCTCCCCAAAATGTTGAAATAATCTAGGGCCTCTCTGTGGAAAAATAGCACACTTTGCACAGTACATCAGGAGTAAACTGAATCTCCTTTCAGAAGTTAAATCTCATTTTATTCAGCTTATTGTAACCTCCACTTGTAAACCCCCCCTCCCTGGCCAACCTACTTGGAACACTAATTTGAGACTTTAAGCACTGTTACCCCTTGTTGCAACACCTTCATGGGTCAGACTGCATTCTTTGTCTGTTTTCCCTGGATCTAGAATAATCTTCCTACCCACCTCCCTGTCTTACCCTGCTCTTAAGCAACTTCCCAGGGATCATTTTGCTCCCTCCTGCTCCTGCTCCTAATACCTCTGCTTAAGCCTTGTAGTTGGATTGTGTTGGGTTGCCATCCATGGCACTCCAGACATTACCTCATGGGTTTTAGCCCACCTGATAGGCTAGTGATGCACACGACCTAGGATCAAATTTCTAGTCTGCAGGTCTCAGAAGCCCCTGCTCTCCAGTTCAAATCATGCATCTGATCAGGCTACAAGCACCCCAGGAGTCCCTGTATTGTGCCAGGAAAGGTAGGCCTGTGGATTCACAGAAGAATTATAATTATTGATAATCCTTAGAACTGAGCCTGCCTACAATGATGAAACTGAGTTTTTTAAGCTTAATGCAGTTTCTCAAACGAATTTGCAGTTTATGGGGCTGGATATTTATTGCATTGTTTGCTAGTGTTGGCTTCTGATGTTTTTTTATGCTGCTGGAACAGATATTGCTGCTTTGTTTGTTTTTTGCTCTGAATTGCTCTGTTTACTGCCATTGTTTAATGTGTTATTTAATATGAATTAGCTATGGAAGAAGAGGTCTCGATGAGGCTCAGGTCTCGCTATGACCGCCTCCTCACAAGCCCAAGGTGAAGCTATGAGTCTTTACTCACTAAAATGCTGAAGATGGGTTCCTAGATGTCCGTTTCAAGCTGATTTATTGTTAAATGTGGCAGCTGTTGCTCGTTGGCCACAGGGGGCTAGCCCAAAGTTCGGCAAGACACACTGAGTACCGTGTGATCTGAGTCCCCCCACCACCCTTTACCTTTAGACTCATGGCCCTCCAGTTTCAGCATCTCGCTTCAGCGAGTAGGGTCTCCCCTCTGAGTCTCACTTCTGCGCGTGGTTTCACTGCGCTACATGGCAGTGCTGTGGCTCCTTGCACCAGGTGTGCTGCATGGAGCATTCACGCTCTACTCGGCCAGCCTCAGACGCTACGAGCGGCCCGCATGGTTCGGCCTTGCTCCCGCATCCTCCTCTCTCTCTCTCTCTCTCTCTCTTGCTCTGGCACCGCATGCTTAGTGGCGTCGGGGTAATTCGAAAGTTAGCTGGCACCAGGATGGAGAGAGAGTGCTGAGAGAGGTTTGGCTCACCCCAAGAAAGCTGATTTTGGCAAGTATCTGGACTTCTTCGATCCAGGGTGGATCTCGGGCGGGGGGGATTTCCCTTATGGAACCACTCCTATTTGCAGGAAACAGCAGGTTCTACTGTAGCAACAGCTACAAAGGAAAAAAAAGAGGACTATGCTCTTCAGGGAGCACTTTTTTTGTGCACCACGGGGCCTCAGCAGTTTCCCCTCCCAAGCGGAGACCACGAGGCCCGTGGGTGGGGAGGACAGCATTCACATAGGGGAGATACATATCAGGCCAAGGCCCCTCTCTCAGCGACCGGCATAATCAAACTTTTTTACTCCCACTACTTCTCCCGGCCTTCCCCCTCCATCTAGGGGCTCCTCTCCATAGTGGCCCCCTGCCGGGGGAGGGGGTGAGAACAGCTTTATCATAACTGGCTGTGGGCCTGAACTGCCCACTATTTTGAGAGATGGCCACCATTTTGTCAGCTAAGTGAGCATTCCCTTACTGCCCAACACCATAGGTTTTGTGCGGGAGGGGCCCAAAACTAGGTCTCCTCCTCCTATAGCTCATTGCAAACCTCGGGCTCCTGCCTAGGGCGTTTTAACAGCATATCTGAGAGATGAGTATGTCCTGGTGAGCCACCCTCAATAGATATTATCGGTTCTTGCATGGGCTATAGTAAAGGTATAAGTCAGCAGATGCAGTACCTGCTGTTTTGGGACATCCAGTTTTTTGTCTCTGGAAGCCCACCATGACTCCATCCCTAACGTTTCCATCCGTTTGTCCCCCCTCTCTCTTCAGATGGTGAAAGCAAAGAAATGCACTACATGTAGCGCTACTGTGATGCCCCAAAACATGGGACCACAATGCCCAACATGCCTCCATGATGAGGATGACCTGTCTCTGGAGCAATCTCCAGGGATGGAATCTGATACTCCAGGGCCCAGCTGAGCTAATTGGATGGACCCAGGGGGCCCTCCTCTTACAGAACCAGCAAGCGACTGTGGCCATGATGGAGAGTCAGCAGAACTTCATGTTAAAGGTTATGGAGAGGCTGGAACTCATGACACAGCACAAGGTACCACCAACCCCAAAGCCATAACCAGAACTAGAGACCCCAGGTGGGGCATCGGGGGGTCGTCCAGACATGGTCGACCCAACCCCAAGCACCCCAGTACCTGACACAGGGGCGGTGTTGGGTAAGTTACTTTTTATATTACTTTCTATTACTTTTGAAAACTTGTTCCAGAAAGCTCTGTGCAGTCACTAGCAAGGATAGAGAAGTACTAAAAGAAGTAATACACCTTTCAGATACATTTACTTATGTCTTTTTATACAAAAGAAATAAGTAACTGTAACTGATTATATTTATTTGAAAGTAACTGGTAACTAACCTATTACTTTCAAAAATTGTAATTTGTTATCCCCAGATTCCTGAGCCCCTGACAGGGCTGCATTTGCCCCGAAGGCGCAGCCGTGGCTACGGACCCTGCCGCTCCACTGCTCGCCTCCTGGCCGCCACTGAGAACCATACAATTGAATTCCTGAGCCCCTGACAGGGCTGCATTTGCCCCGAGGCACAGCCATGGCTATGGACCCTGCTGCTCTGCCGCTTGCCTCCTGGCTGCCACCAGGAACCATACAAGCAGATTCCTGAGCCCCTGACAGGGCTGCATTTTCCCCGAAGGCGCAGCCATGGCTACGGACACTGCTGCTCCGCTGCTCGCCTCCTGGCCACCACCAGGAACCATACAAGTGGGTAAGAAATCCTCCTTGGACCAGGGAAGCTGTGTGTGCCGCCATTGGCCCAGCATGTTCAGGGCTCTATCCTGATTGGATCCTGCCTACTCTGCTGAGCCCTAACTGGCTGCAGCACCCGCTGACTTTCTTACTTAGCCCAGGGCCATTGCGCCCATTGAATTCAATGGAGCTTTGCCAAATTTTTTCGCCCACCTCCTCCCCCTCCTCCACTGTTTATTAAATAGACCCCTCGTCACACCCCTTCGTACTCGCCCTCCTCCCTCGTTCTCCCATTGGTCTCTCGCCCTCTGTATGCCCCCCCCGCTCATCATCTGCTGTTGCGTCTACTGCCTTGTAACAAGCTTCTAATTCTTTTTCTCTCCCTTCTCCTCTATAAGCATGCATACCTTCCCCACTATGCATTACCTACCGGTCCTCCTCCTTACCCTCGCCCCACTGTTACAACTCCCCACAATCTGCTTCCCCTCCCCTCTCCAAAGCTATAGGTTGAATCTTTCATACAGCGGAACTGGCACCCTTACTAATGAACCCATCTCTGACACTAGGGGTCACCCCCTCACAATGTACCTATACCTTCTTTTCAGGATGTGGTGGTCACCGCTGACTCCCCAGTTCACAACACTCCTTCTGTATCCACACAAAATTGCCTCTACCTACTCCTCCTCAAAAAACAACTGCAAGCTCTCCCTTAGGGAATTACACCTGGCCACCTTAAAACTCCTACTCCTCCTCCTGTTGCTATCAGGAAACATTCACCCCAACCCTGGCCCAAAGCCAGCTAGGATCTCCACCCACACGAAGTGAGTTGGTACCCTTTCCATTATCTGCCTGAACATCTGCAGCTTACTACCCAAATTTGAGCAACTACAAGCCTTCGTAAGTGCCCACCATCCCGATATTCTGGCGGTGGTTGAAACCTGGCTCACCCCCTCAGTTCCTGATCACACAAACTCCCTCCCAGGATATAATATCTTCAGGCTGGATTGTAAATCTAAAAGAGGAGGGGGATGCACCCTGTATCTAAAAGACAATCTGGTGGGGCACACTGTCCATATTGACACACCAACACCCAGTACCCAACTACTGCACATCAAAATCCTTCTTGGTGCACAAAATAAAGCCCTATCGGCCATCACGGTATATATCCCTTCTAAAGAACAGGGAACAGGCCTCAGCGTGGTTTTGGATTACATCAAAACACTCCCACCCAACTCTGAAACTATCGTACTTCGTGATTTCAACATAAACTGGATGGGTATTGAGGCTGGAGCTGCCAGGGACTCAGTCGCATCGGCCAACCTCACCCAGATACTGGACTCCCCAACCAGAAAAAAACTATAAAACTGACACCAGCACCTTATTGGACTAGATCCTGACTTCTCACCCCTCCCGGATCATAAGATCTGCTGTTCTGCCTGACTCCCTCAGTGATCACTCCCCCGTGAGCTGCACCTGGTCAAATAAATTCTGCAAACCACCTCCTAAAGTCATTCACAGCAGAGTCCTGCCCTGTGGACAGCTAATCAACCTAAAAACCCACCTACTTAATCAAGACTGGTCCACCATCGACTGGGCTACTGACACAAACACAGCACTGGACCACTCATCCACATCTTCACTGAAGCCTACAACATCTTCGCCCCACTAATAAAGCGCAAAGTTAAATCTCTCTGCAACCCATGGCTCTCGGGCACACTTCTAAAGAAGTTAAAACACAGGGACCATCTCTGGGAACAGGCCAGATCAACTGGAAATCAAGCAGACATCCAAAAATACAAAACAGCAAGAAATGACTGCACCAAATCCATATGCCAGCAGAAATCTGATTACTACAAGAAAGCACTTACTGACTCATGGGGAAATGGGAGAGCTTTCTGGAATAACATAAAAGATGTCACAGGACAGGAGACCAAATCACCCCTGACTGTTCTCAAAATAAACTGGTCTATTACACTGGACCAAAAAGTCATTGCCAATACTCTCAACGATGCTTTCACCGACCTCAGCAGCGTCCTCCCCCCCAACTATTTCAATGTCAGCAACACTCATCTGCTCACCCATCAGACTCCACCAAATAACCGCTCCCCCTACTTCAGAGTAGTTAACAAAAACACAGTCAAGAAATACATCTCCAAAGCCATCAGCAACACCAGAGCAAGTGCTAATACACTGGAGCTCAAGCTACTGTCACTCACACTAGAAGAAGTACTGGAGCCGCTCACCAAGATCTTTAATCTCTCCCTCTCTCTCAGCCAGTTCCCAGATAAATGGAAGTCAGCAACAGTCACTCCAATCCACAAAAGTGGTGACCAGACCATTCATGGGAATTACCGGCCTATCTCTATCCTCCCACCCCTCTCTAAGGCCCTAGAACGGATAGTAGCGGACCAGCTCACCGACTATCTGAGCAAACATAACATCCTTTGCCAGCAGCAACATGGGTTTAGAAAAGGGCATAGCACTGCCACTGCCCTTCTTGAGTTCACAGGTGCCAACCACAACTCCCTAGACCAAGGTCTCCTAACTGGGGCTATATTCATAAACCTGTCAAAGGCTTTTGACACTGTCCACCATCGCCTCCTGCTACGTCAGCTACTGGACATTGGCCTCTCAACTGAATCTGTGGCATGGTTCGACAGCAACCTTGGAAACCAGACCCAATGTGTAAAAATAATGGACGTATTCTCTGACACTAAAGAAGTTCTCTCTGGTGTCCCCCAGGGTTCCATCCTGGGCCCACTACTTTTCAGCCTGTTCCTCAACCCTCTCCCCACCTCCAGTCCACTACAGATAATACTCTATGTGGATGACGCTGTGATTCTTGCCTCCTATCAAGACCCATGACACCTTCAATAAGCCCTTCAGCATGGTTTCACCTCAGTTGAAAACTGGTTCAAAGAACAGAAGTTAATTCTTAACCAGAAAAAACCAACACCATGATCTTCACCAGCCACCAAAACAAACACAAACATCTCCAACTCTCCTTGAACACCTGCTTAGGTAGCCCTCTGTAGCAGGTCAAATCCTTTAAATATCTAGGAATCACCTTAGACTCCCACCTGTCCTATGCTACCCACATAACCAATGTTGCCAAAACTGCGAACTCCAGACAGGGTCTACTATATCGCCTTCGGCGGCACCTGACAGAAGAGGCCTTCGCTGCCACTGTTCAAAGCTCCATTGTCTCCCAGACAGACTATGGCCTACTCATCTATGGTGCTGCCACTCGCACGGCACTCAGAAGAGTGTCCATCAACCTAAACAAGGCTTGCCAACTCGTCATTGGAGTAAATCCCCTCACACACACCTGTGATCTCTATACACAAATGAACTGGCTGCAACTTGAAAATCGAATCCATTACCAAACCTGTATGGTGGCAAAAAAAATCCAGTTGGGGATCACCCCCCCCCCAGAGTCTGCACCCTTCTCCAAACAAAAACCAGCTCTAGAATCACCAGGGGATCAAAGCCTCAACTGTTTCAGATCCCTCGCTGCCGCACAAACCAAGGCCAACGATCATTCGCCTACAGGGGCCCCCACCTGGTTTAATAGTCTCGCCTATGATACTATCACCACCACAGGTCTTGGTGCCTTCAAATCCAAGCTCTGCAATACCCTAGTTGCCTCCAGCACCTGTGACTGCCATGGCTAATTTATCCATCACCGAGCCTCCTGTGCTTACCTCTGCCGGGCCCTTGCCCACCGCATTTGCCCTCCAATGGGCCACCTTCCTCTCCGCACTTACTACTGACAATGCTGCCTGGCTGCCTCGCACTCTTTCCAACCCCCCTCACTATCCCCTCCACCAACCCTTCTCTCCTCCCAGCTCCTCTCTGACACCTGCTACTGCCCTCTTCCTTTCTCCTCCTATCCCCCGATCCTATCTTTATCACTTGTCTTCTTTTGCAACATGTGTAAATCTCGTAACCTATGATGTTGAATCTTTGTTATGACGTGGAACCTTTGTAAAAGAGCCCTGGGCTCAAAGGTAATTTGTAATCCTAGAACAAATAAATAAATAAAAAGTAAAAAAATAAAATAAATACATTTATTATTTTTGTATTGTTTTTGTATTAAAAGAAATAAGTAACTATAATTGTAAGGTGTATTACTTTTTCTAGTACTTCTCCATCCTTGCTAGTGACTGCACAGGGCTTCCTGGAACAAGTTTCCAAATGTAATAGAAAGGAATAGAAAAAGTAACTTACCCAACACTGCACAGGGTACAAAACTGGGGATAAGGGACTCCCCGACGAGGAGGAGCACACACTGTCTGATTAAGAGGAGATGGAAACACAGTCCATACCATCCCTCACATCCAAATTGTGCTCCTTTGACCTGATCCCAGGCCTTATGAGGATAATTAAGACCACTATGGGATTCAAGCTCGAGGAGGGACAACCTGAATTGAAGCTCGACCCCATGATTCAGCAGAGGAGGGCCACTAAGGAGACCTTCCCCGTCTGTCCAGTGATTGATGACATCTTTACTAAAGAATGGGAGTCTACAGAACCCGGTAGGATGACGGACAAAGAAACCTATACCGCATGTACCTGGTCCAGGAAGACAAGGCTACTGCCTGGTGCACAGCCCCCACAATCGATCCCCAGGTGGCAGCGCTCAGCAAAAAGACGGTACTGCCATGCAGTACCATATCCTTGAAGGATCCCATGGATAATGGAGGACATGTTAAAAAAGCTGTTTGAAATAGAAGGTACAGCAGCCAAAGCATCCACTACTGCTGTCTACACAGCATGTGCCCAAATACGATGGCTTGAGGAGCTCCTTGACAAAGCAGATCCCAAGACCAGGGAGGCTGAACTGTTGGAATGCACCCTCGATGCCACAAAATACTTGATGGACATGGGGGTTGACACCCTAAAATTAAATGCCAGGGCCATGGCCTTAATGAATCATGCCAGAAGAGCGTTGTGGCTCATGCTGTGGGAAGCAGATAATGAGTCCAAGGCGCTGTTACAAAACTTACCAATGAGGGGCAAGCATGTCTTCAGGGAAGGACTACAAGAGTACCTAAAGCAGAAAGAGGAAGGGAAGGATCTCCTCAAGAACAAGAGCAGACCGACCTACCTGCCATCAGGAAGATGGGGATTTCGAGGGGGAGACAAGTTCCAACAGACACGTAGAGGCAACTATTACCAGAACAATTCCTTTCAAGGTGGAGGAGCTCAGGGAGGATTCCGTAACTCCTTATACTCCAGTTACCAACCCTCCACCTTCAGAGGCTGCGGCTTCAAGTTTGGAGGCAGAGGAAGAGGGAACAGGAACAAGCAACAATGACTGCAGACCCATTCTTCCCAGGATTCCGCCCGCATGGGGCCTTTGCCCGCCCATGGGCAAGAGACTAATGCTGTTCCACCACAGGTGGCACGGTACAACCTCAGACAAAAGGGTACTAGAGGTAGTGTCCAGGGGGGTACTCTACAGAACTGTCCCACTTTCTGGTATCACACAGATTCGTAAGCTCTCCCATCTCAAAGAGGACAGCGTCCACTCATCAGGTCCAACAAATAGTGCAGGACTTGATGCAGAACAGGGTGATCCAGCTGGTGCCTCCTCATGAGCAAGAACAGGGATTTACTCCATTTTCTTTCTCGTACCCAAAAAAATGGGGGAACTCTGCCCCATCCTAGATCTCAAGCACTTCAACAGACACATTGTTACCCAGAGGTTCAAAATGGAGACATTAAAGCTGACTCTTCCAAGCATTCGGAGTAGGTGACTACCTCACGTCAATAGATCTGTAGGATGTGTACCTTCTCATCCCAATCAGACCAAGTCACAGGCAGTACCCATGGTTCCATATCCTAAGGTAGCATTTTTAATGCCAAGCGCTACTCTTCGGCTTTACCTCAGCACCAAGGGTGTTCACCAAAGTGTCCATGGTTCTCGTTGCCAGACTGAGAGAGCAGGGAGTGGATATTATCCCATACCTGAACGACTGGCTGATCCAAGCTCATTCCGAAAGAGCAGTCGCACTGGGTCACCCAGATGGCATTGTGGGCACTCGAGGAACACGGCTGGGTGGTGAACCAGGCCAAGAGTTACCTGATAGCCACACAACAACTAGAACACTTGGGAGCGGAGATAAATACATTCCGGGGTGGGCCAGACCATCCCAGAAAAGGGTGGAAACCATGAGAGCCTTGGCACAACAGCTGAAGGCCAACAATCTGCTGACCATTGGGCAGATAACTCAGATGCTAGGCTGCATGGTGTCATGCAGTGACCTGGTCCCATGGGCCAGGTGGCACATGAGACCACTGCAGAACTACATGCTGACCCAGGGATCACCGAACGAGCAGAACCTGAAGGTCAGGATACCATTACCAGACACGATCCAGCACTCCCTAGCCTGGTGGACTGCGAGCTGATACCTAACACAAGGGGTACCACTAGAGACTAACTACAACGTCACCATCGAGATGGATGCAAGCCTTCTAGGATGGGGAGCATGCTTGGGCCCTCTATCAGCCCAGGGCCGCTGGATGACTCCAGAGGCCAGGCTGTCCATCAACATATTGGAGATGAGGGCAGTCTACCATGCCCTCAGATCCTTCCAATAGACCACCTTCAGTCAGTCAGTCTTAATTCATTCCGACAGTCAGGTCACGGTGGCTTATATTGCCAAACAAGGGGGCACCAGAAGCAAAGCCATGCAAAGAGAGGTGACAAGGGTGTTGAACTGGGCTCAGGCCAACCTCGTACACATTGGCGCAGTCCATCTAGCAGGTAAGCTCAAAATATGAATGGACTGGCTCAGCCACCAACAGGTGCACCCAGGAGAGTGGTACCCGCATCCCAACTTGTTCTGACTGATTCAGGAGACATGTGGTCCCATATCCATGGATTTCATGGCAACGGCAGAGAACACCCAGGTGAAGAGGTTTTTCTCCAGATACAGGAAACATGGCTCCCAGGGGATAGACACTCTGTCCCAGATTTGGTCACAGGATTGGGTTTATGTTTTCCCTCCCATCCCCCTTCTCCCACAAGTCCTATCCAAAATTCGGAAATTACAGAGAACCATTGTCCTGGTAGCACCATACTGGCCACGGAGAGTCTGGTTCTCAGCAGTAGTAGCCATGGGGTTGGACAATGCAGACTCCTGTACTGACAGGACATGCTAACGCAGGGACCCGTGGTCCACCCCGCACAAGGGACCCTGAAGCTAATGGCCTGGCTCCTGATAGGCAGAGACTGTTAAGAGCTGGATACCACACACTGGTCATATCCACATTGCTTCAGTCTAGAAGACCTTCCACCACCTCCACTTATGGCAGGCAGTGGTCTATCTTTGTGGCTTGGTGTAGAGACAGGGGCATAGAACCAGAACAAGTCGACATGGTGACCATCCTACTGTACTGACAGCAGGGCATAGGTAAAGTCCTATCCCATGCCTCTCTCTACGTACAGTTGTCCACCATTGGTGCCACCATCAGCCCCATAGGCCAACATAGCCCGGGGGCTCATCTGGATGCAGTACGCTTCCTCAGAGCAGTAGAGGTCCTACGCCCCAGGATTAGGACTCTAATCACCCCTTGGGATCTAACCCTAGTCCTAGTTTCTCTCAGCACAACACCATTCAAGCCACTGTGTGAGGTGGATCTATTTTGGACAGGCCTAAAGGCCTGCTTCCTCGTTGCCATATGTTCTGCTTGGAGGATTAGCGAACTGGGGGCTTTATCATGCAGGGAGCCTTACACCGTATTTACCCCGCAAGGGGTACACCTACGGACAGTTCCGGCCTTCCAGCCCAAAGTCTCATCTGCGTTCCATAGGGAGCAGCCCATTGAGTTACCAACATTCTCCGATAGGTTACAGATGAGGGACATGATGATTCCTCATCACTTGGACGTGGGAGGCACACTAGCCACGTACATATCTAGAACTCAGCCCATACGTAAGACCGAGAGATTGTTCATTGTGTAGAACAATGACAGTAGGGCAGCATCCAAAACATGATAGTGAGCTGGCTCAAAGAGAACCATTCAAGAGGCCTACAAGGCAAGGAATCTCATGCCCCCAGAGGGTATTAGGGCTCATTCTACCAGAGCGGTGTCCACCTCATGGGTGGAGAGGGCTAATGTGTCCAAGGAGGATATTTGCAAGGCAGCCACTTGGACTTCCATCCATACCTTTCCAGACACTATAGATTGGACTTCTTGTACAGGCTACAGATCCCTTTGCCTCTCAGGTTCTCTCAGCAGCCAGCTCCTCCTCCTCCTCTCACTCTTAGATCACTCTGTCCGACCCTGCTGGGTACAGTACTGCTGCTTATCAACCCATGAGGTAATGTCTGGAGTGCCATGGATGGCAACCTAACACAATGGGTGTTTACTCACCTGGTAATGGTTATTGTGTTGGTTGACATCCATGGTACTCCATGGCCCTCCCTACAGAGCGATCAGAGTAACAAGGAGTATCCCCTCCAGTACAACAGGAAGCAGGGGGGCAGTGTACTATATATATTTTTTGGAAAGAAAAAAGTTATCTAGGATGTCTATCATCAGCTATTTAGGAGGCCGTGTATTAGCATTGTATCAATAGGTGAATAAAAGGGGCCCTTCCGGCCATTTTCAGAAGGCATCTCAATGTTGATTGTTAGCTAAAGTGTAGTGTAGTATTACTAATCTTATTTTCAGCTATGGAAGATTTGAACTGGAGAGCAGGGGCTTCTGGGACCTGGGGACTAGAAATGTGATCCTAGGTCATGTGCATCACTAGCCTATCAGGTGGGCTAAAACCCATGAGGTAATGTCTGGAGTGCCATGGATGTCAACCAACACAATCACCTTTACCAGGTGAGTAAACATCCATTGTTCTGACACCAGTCTAATTTGTCAACTGTTACCTCTCATTATTTGTACATTGTTCCTATTTGTTTGCACTGTTGTTCATTTTGTATTGTCTGACCATCTTAAAGTTGCCTTTTGAATTGTATTCACTCTTTACCTTTCTCTGGGTACACCTAAAATAAGCCTTGGCTCAGTGTAGCTTTCCTGGTCACCAATATGTTAATAAATACATATATTAACCTACTTTACTATTATCCTCTTTCAGTTTTCCTCATCCCTTCACACAATATTTAAAACTCAATATTCAAGTAAACTACTTCTTTAGACTTGCTTGAGCCTCCCCTGGAAAAGACTGGGGCCTCCCCAAGGAGGATGGCCTCACCATTTGAGAAACCCTACATCTAAAGCAATGCTGTAAACCATAAGTGATTCCTATTCTCTAAGACAATGCTATAGGCTCTGAAGGAATGCTATATTGTAGAACAATTGCAAGATTTCTAAAACCTCTAAAAACCCTGGCCAGGGGTAACACAGAATGGTAGTCCATTTAACCTTTTGTGAAGTTGAGGATATGATGACCTTCAGGTGGATTCATACTAACATACTAATTGCCAGCAGATTAGGCCTTACGGTCTATCGAATCTGCTTGAACCTCAGATCCCTTGTTGGGAACCGGGGGCTCCCCCCCCCATGTACCAGAAACCTCTATCATCCCTTTCCACCCTTCTGGGCCAGGCCCTCATCTGATACATCCCATTTCTGTATCTGTCCCACCTTCTCTTGAATCCCTCCACTGTGGAAATCTGAACCAGCTCTCCAGGCAGCGCATTCCAAGGATCCACCACCCTCTCAGTGAAAAACCTCCTCCTCTTTTCCCCCTCATCCTTCCACCTGCCAACTTCAAACCATGTCCTCTGGTGATACCGCCCTTCTTTAGTTTAAAGATCCCCTCCGTGTTTACCCTATTTATTCCCTTGAGGTACTTGAAGACCTCAATCATGTCCCCCCTGTCTCTCCTCTCATCCAATGAAAACAGGCCGAGTTACTCAAGTCTGTCCTCATACGTCAAATCCCCCAGTCCTTGTATCATCTTGGTAGTCCTCCTCTGCACCCTCTCCAGGAGCTGTATGTCCCTCTTCAAGTGTGGTCTCCAGTACTGTACACAGTACTCAAGGTGTGGTCTAACCAGTCCATTGTACAGCGGCAGAATCACTTCCCTGCTCCTACAGCAAAACAATAGGGTACACACAAGAAGGAAATTTCCAGGGGAAAGTGCATTGGAAGAAACTTAGGAAATGTGCCTACAGAAAAGGCCAGAAGAACTTTCCTCGGCAAAGTGGGGATCACCAGAGGGTACACCTTTTCCCCTGGTTTTGAGACTTTGCTACCTAAGAAAGGTCATGTCAGACCACCAGGCTAAAGCCACTTTAAGAATTTTGCATCGGTGAATAGGTTGTGGCAGACTGCCAATCAGGACAAAACAACTGAATTCCTTCACATGACCTTCTTGGTGTCAGTGAGGAGTTCATGGCAGACCACCAAATGGTATTATCTGAGAACACAAATTTATAATCCAAGGATCTTCAGGCTTTTGATGCTCCTGGATCTGGCCACTTTTGTCGCTCGTGGATCTGTCTGCTTTTGTCACTCCTGCAACAAGATAATCCACCAAACTGTACATTCTGTTCCTAGCTAGTGAGCTGGTGCGGCTCTTATTTATTTATTTAAAGGTTTAGTAACTAGGAGAGGCACACTGAGCTGAGGCTCATTTCCAGGTGTAACCCATGGGAGGGGGGAAAAGGAGGCAAAATTACAGAACTACACAGTGTCAGGCAGATAACAATGTTGCCTTGATACGAGCAAAGTACAAGTCAAATATGCCAGGTACAGTATATATATATATATATATATATATATACAGTATATACAGTATATATATATATACACACACAATACTAGAATGCAGGTTGGATAGACCAGTTACAAAGAATAATGAATAGGCAAGGTAAAAGCAAGGTACAATCAATTAATAGCAAGGTACAATCAATGTACATGTCCAGAGAACAAGTAACAAATTTTAATACGGGTGATGAGGATAAAAAACACCAAAAAGACACTGAGCTAAGCAAAGCGAGCATGGATGTAATCGTGCAGTTCATTCTGTAAGAGCAAAAAGTTGGGCAAGCTTCCTTCACTTTTTAACAGGGTGGAACGTAGTTTAGTGGAGTTGCAAGAGTCCTGTCCTGACTAACACCTAATGCTAGCTGGGATGACTGCCTCAAGTTATAGTCCAAGGAGATGGTGAGTGTCACAGACAGATGTGCAGACCCAGTCTTTTGTGGCTGTGACACCTGGAAAGTCTTTTGGGAGTTACAGAAGATATTAGGTTACTTCTCATCAGAGATAGGGTTACCAGACAATGAGGTGGTCCAATGCCAGGTGCACAGAGATTCAAGGCAGTCTTTTGGGAGGATAGGTAGGCAACAGTCGAGTGCAGCATAACACGCCCATATTTGTTAGTCTATTCACTGAACAAGTGGCACTCACTGTTTTGTTCCAAAGCAGCAGAAAACATAGACAGTCTCTTGGAATGGGTACCACAGATTTAAAGGAGTAGTACAGTCAGAATTTGCAACAACATATGTTGTGCAGTGCTTCAATTTGTGTGCATAGTCCTTGGTGTCTTTCCCTTTGTCTGCTATTAGGATATTTTTCTAAATTAGCCTGCTAGTTTTACAGTAGTCTTATGACCCCTGGGGATCTCCGTCCTAGCATGATTTATAGCTGTTCTTGTTACAATGACTCCTGTCCAATGTGACGGTGATGTATCTGTGGCAGTGGATTCAGCAAGCCTGGTTTAGAGTCAATTTACAACAGTACAGCTGTGATATTAAGTAACTTTCCTTATCCAGTGAGCACTAATGGCTACATTTACAGTTTAGCAAATACCTGAGAGCTTACTGAGTGGGTTATTCTGTAAGAAAACAGCTACAGTCTTTACTAATTAAGCAGTTAATTAATTAAGCACTCCAGGGAGTGGGTATATGGGTGGACTTACCGTGCCTGGTGCGGTTCAGTCACGAGGTGCAGCTGAGTGACTTAACCATACCAGAAGTGATAAATCCACCCATATACCCACTCCCTGGAGTGGTGTATTGCTATTATACAATGTCTCATTTTTGGTTTTGTGAGAAAATAAAAAAGAGAGACAGTTTTTTTTATATTTTAAATTATTTGTTTGAAATGTTATTACTCCGTCAGAAAAAAATAGTCCTGTGCTGGTAGGGAGATTCTTCTTAGCTTACCCATTTAAATGACTGTGTGAGACAGCATGAGTGCTGCAGGCTGGCAAAACACACAAAGAAGTTAAACTGCATAAAAGATGAAAATTTCACAATACTGTTTTTCTCTGATTCCGCTCTCCGTCGTGCCACGAACTGTCTACTAGTTCACCGCACAACAGAATGGCCCCATAGTCCCACCCCCTTCAAAATCACTGATTGGAGTTGCTGGGGTCGATGTCTTAATTTGATAGGCAGAACCACTCATTTTGTCAGAGCCCACATAGTACAGAAGTGTGATTTGAATTAGAAGTGTCCATCATTTATTTCATTAGTTTTTGTTGACCGGGTAAGTGCTCTAGATAAATCCTGCCTATTTTCAGGCATGACCTGGGGGAGGGAGATACAGATGAATGCCAACTGACCTTGAACCAGATTAAGCTGTTGGTGGTATTTTTAGTGAATGAGGGAAATTTGCCCAGGACACCGGGGAAATTCCCCTACTCTGCTGCTGCATTGCTGCCAGTAGGGGGCCAGGCCATTTCCAAGATGGCTGCTCCAAGTGAACCAAGGAAGGTGGAGGAAGCAAGTGGAGTAGGAGAGCCAGCCTCAACTCTTACTCCAGGCTTAGTAGAGGCTTCAGCCGTGGATATGGCTGAGAGAGATTGGATGCAGATTTTCAAGATGCCTTTGTGGAATGGGAACAAGCTGTAGTGGATTATAAAAAGAAGAAAGTGGTCAAGTTATTGTTTCTTTACAAACTGAAATGGAATCGGTGAGATTTGAACCTGAGTCTGGGAGCAAACCAGTTCTTCTAGTAAGCAGGCTGGTGCTCCTATTCGTGGAGACTCTGGAACTGTTTCAAACTCTAAAAATAAAGAAGAGTTTATTCTTTTAAACGAGCCTGTGGAGTCGTTGTTTCAGCGAACAGAGGACTTCAAACGGAGAAAATGCGACAAAAGGATCACAGGATGTCGGCTCAAAACGAAGAGCTTCTGGAAGGTACTGTGCCTGTGTCTAAAATCATTTCCACTGATACTGTTAGTGTTGGGGAAATGATCCCTTTGATTTTAAAATACAGACTTGTTCCCGGTCTTTGAAGCTCGCAGAAGCGCCGCTGAGCTTGTTAATGATGCCAGGTGCGCTTAATGACAGTACTGATAGCTCTAAGGCTGAGCGCTGGTTTGCTTTTAGCCCGCAGCAGAGAGAAAATTTCAGCAGGGCTTGAGATGTGGGCGCATAAAAGCAGGAGTACGCTATAATCAAATACAGCTGGCAGGTTTTCGTGGTTAATAGCGAGTGCCTACAGCCTAGCTCAATTACAGAGGACACAAATTGCAAAGGTGGAAAATCTCAGACCTGAGTAATGATTCAGTTTTGTTTTCCCCTTTGGAGACAAAGAGGAACCACACCTAAACAAAATGACTGGTTTTGTCTTTAAACACCAGAATAAGGAGAACTCTTTATCTGACCCAACAGTAACTTATCAGTCGTCTGCAGGTTCACAGGGGTTACTGAATTTTTTTCCCAATAATAAAAAACAAAAAAAGAAGAAGAGGAGTCAAATCCAAATATTCCAATGACTGCTTCCCTCAGGTACAAAATGAAGGAACACATGTTACTTGGTCACCACAAAAAGCTTTATGTGAGGCTGGGTGAAACAAACAGTCTCAGGGGAATGGAAGCCTGACCCTCATGGGATTTGAACTCAACCTTATCGCAGCACTCTCCAGAATGGTTTCCAGTTTGTCAACAGCAGAAAGGGTCAGAGTGTGAGATGAATAATAAATTAGAGAAAGAATTTTTACATCCTCCTTCTGGTACTTCTAGCCTGAACAATCATTCTGCTTTACTATTACAACGGCAGGAACCTATGCAGAAGAATTCAATTGCGGTTAATGTGCAGCCTCCTCTTCTGCTCAGAAACCTTTGATGTCCGAACTATTTTCAAATTCCCATAGGAAGCTGCTCCAAGGCGTAATGCCGTAAGATTGAGAATATAAAGGAGGGTTGGAAGTAAGGCCCGATAGGTATTATGTGGGCAAAACCTTACTAAAAGACTCATTAAAGTTTACACATGAGGATGTTTATGCTTTCATAAATATTTCAGGGAAGACAATTATGACATCAGTTTTCGTTCTCAACATGCTTTAGACCTGTTTTGGGTTAGGTACAACCAAGTTAAGTTTTCACCTGTTTGGACGCCCTTTATTGTTATTCCCTATCTAAACCACTACTTAAATTTGTCACAATCATGTTTCGAACGAGGGAGTTTGGGTAGAGGATATAACATTTTGGTTAAAGAAAAATATGAGGTATTAAGTGAGCCAGAGCCTATCTTAGATATAGAGGTTTCTGGACTGGTGGATGGAAGTATAAAGTTAAACTAAGGCAGTCAGAGACAGGAGTTGAACATATTCCTAATTCTTTTCTTTTGGGGAAAGATAGAGGGTATGTTTTACAGTGGACAACCTCGTGCATGCTACAAATGTGGTGCTAGAACACATCTTTCAAGTGTCTGTGACAATCCTCCTCATGACAATTGTGGAGATAGGGCATTTAACTATGTTTTGCAATAACCAAGCTAGCTGTGAGTTATGTGAAGCTAAAGGTCATACAATTAAAATGTGTCCATGGGCTGCTCAAAGGACAGCACAATGTTCTAATTCCGAGGTTTTCATACAGAAAGCACAAGACACCATGGCTAAAGCTTCCTCACAGTGTGAGCATTCCCCACCCCAGGCTACTACTCAGGCTAAAAAGACAACTGACTCAAAAGAGGGGTTAAAAGATAAGGGTTTGGATAAGGGTGGGGATAAGGGAAAGCTATTTTCAGCAGGTAGGGCGGGTAGGCTGGAATCACCTTCAGATGGGGAAGGGTTAAAGAAGGATAGCATGGTTCTTCATAGCCTTTCAGAATTTCCCCCGGTTTGTTATGAGGAAGGAGCAGTTAAGGAGGTGGGTTCTGTAGCCACAGTAAGTAAATCAGCGGTGAGGTTGCCCCAGAGAAGATCTACTAGAAATCTACTCTCAAACTCCCCTCCCCTTGAGTAGTTCAGATTGAAACTAATAACTCTTATGCAGCTCTGTTCTCTTCATGGAGTAATACTGAGATAGAGGTTGAAGACTCGATTCTCAAAAATCCTCCTTTTCATCTAGGTCTCAAATTTTGATAACTATAAGGACAAGAAAAGAAAAGAGAAAAATAATGATTGGCTTCTTTAAAAATGGCTATGAGTTTGGCATGGGGTTCTTTAAATGTTCATAGTTTATTAAATAAGGTCAAAAGACAAGCCCTTTTTATTACATTCCGACTTTCCAATTTCTGTATGCTTCTTGCAGGAAACATGGATGTACTCCATAGAACAGTCGGTATCTTTTAAAAGAGAGTGGTTCTGGGGCCCCTCATTTTGGTCTTTTGGAGAGGACTCTGCTGATGGTATAGGAATTGTATTTAACTCATTTGACTTTCAACTGCATAATCTAATTGATTTAATACCAGGAAGGGTTCTGATCGTGGATGGGAAGTGGCAAGGGTTATGTTTTAGGTTCATTAATATCTATAATCCCAAACGAAAGCGGGTAGGGTAAATTGCTTAAAATGGTCCAGCCTTTTTACTAACAACTGTTAGAATATTATGGGGAGGTGACTTTAATTGTCCTATTTCAGCTCATTCTAAATCTAAAACTAAAAAACATACTGTGATACTAATGCTTTAGAAAATTATTAAGGAGGCTGGTCTTTGAATTGTAATAATGGTATGCAGGCAGGGTAGCTTTTCCTTTAAAAAGGGGACATGTTTTACTTTAATTGATCATATGTTTGTATCAGCTAATATGCAATTAGAGTCCTTTAAAATATTTCCTTGTGAGTTTTCTGATCATTCCCTTTTATTTAGTATTTTTGTCTTTCGGATGTGAAAAGTGTAGGCATACTAGATGGAAACTTAATAATTCTTCTTTGGATCTTCCTTTTATTCAAGCAGGAGTAAAATACCTTTTAAGTGCTAGATTATCGTGGCCTTCTTATATTCAGACCTAGGAGATTGGTGGTTGGAAACAAAAGCTGATTTAAGAAATTGGTTCAAATCTCAAGGAGTTAAAACAAAAATCACAATTTTCTACGTTACTTAGGCATTAGGCAACAATTACAGAGGCTCATGACCATAGCTTATCGTCTAGGTATGACTATTCTGAATAAATTGCTAACCTAAAAGCTAAGATGAGAGATTTTCAATATGACAGAGGCAAAACCATGCAAGCCATTTTAACTAATGGAATTAAAAATCACCTATTGGAGATCCTTTTTGATGTGTAAACAACTAAGAGAAGCTACAAGAATGGAGTTACTTAGAAGCGGATGGTAGTATGGCTTCTTCTGTATCTCATTTACGAAGTGATTGTAGACCACTATCGCTCTTTAGAACCCCTAGAAAAGATTTCAATCTCTTCTATGGATGCTTACTTAAAGGAGATTGTGATCCCAGGTGATCAGTTAAGGAGACAGGAAGTATGGGGCCCAATTAACAGATAGAAATCTTGAACTCCATTAGGCTTTTGAAATTGAATATTTCACCAGGGATAGATGGGATTTCTAATAATCTTTATAAAAAATTTGCTGAACAATTAAGTCAGTGCCTTTTCTACTGTTCAAATTTTTCTAGATAAAGCCATTATTTTTCCTTCCTTTTCAGAAGGATTATTAATTTACATTTTAAATCAGGAGACAAGCAAAACATTGCTAACTGAGACCAATTACTCTTTTAAATTCAGATTATAAAATATTTACTTGTATTTTAAATAATAGATTAAAAATTATATCGAAGAGAGTTATTTCACCTTACCAATATTGTGGATTACCTGATAGACGGGTTCAGTCTGCTCTTATGTTAATTAGGATGTTATTGAGCATCTCTCTGATATAGGATCGACGAGATGTTTAATGACTGCAGACTTGGATAAAGCCTTTGATAGAGTCTATTTGCCCTTTCTCTTCCTCACGCTTAAACACTATGGGGTGCCAAACCAATTAGTGGATATCATAGAGAAATTGTATGATAGTTATTTTGTGTTTCCATATTTAAAAGGTTATAAGGCAGAATGTTTTAGATTAAATACAGGCATTGTCAAGGGTGCCGCTTAGCCCTCTTCTTTATATTTTTGCTTTAGATCCCTTTCTACAAATTATAGCTTCAAGTCAGAAATGGAAGGGTATGACAGTCAATAATAGATCAGATTTGCAATTAAGAATCCAGGCCTATGCTGATGACTAGTAGTATACCTTGAGGATTATGCTTCAGTAACCCATTTTGTGTCAGCCTTCAAGGACTTTTTCCAAGGTATCTAATGCAAAATTAAATTTAAATAAAACTAAGGGATTATTAATGGGTGCAACAGGGATTAATGAGGTATGGCAGGAGGCATTTATATTTCTAAGATTCCTCTTAAAATATTAGGAATTAAGTTTGGTTCCCAGAACATACCTATTGAGAATTGGGAAAGTGTCATTACAAAGTAGAGTCTAAAGTGAATAGGTGGAAACAGTGGAAACTATCCAAATTGAAAAGGTGCAAGTCATTAAACAATTTCTTCTCCCTATGGTACAATATGTAGCCATGATTTTTCCCCTTGCAGTGCTTTTTGAATCAAAGTTATACAGTTTGTTTTTCAAATGTTATGGGCAATCGTTTAAATCCCGTTAAAGGGTTACGTACTTGATGAAAAATAAGGTGGATTAGGTATGGTTGATCCAGTTATTTTGTGCATGCATTATTTCTTGCTAATTCGGTTAAAGAAGGATTAAAAGCAGACTCAAGTGCTGAGGAGACTTGGTATTTAAAAACAATGGGTAAATATTTTAAGAACTGGCTTAATTTGGCTCCCAAACTAAATCGTCATTTAGCTGTACCTTTATATTTTAGGCCTTCAGCACAGAAATTGTTTAAATGGCAGATACAAAAACAGATAATTTTGAATAACAACATGAAAGGGCTTTACGTTATCTAATGTCAACTGTCAGTCCCTTGGAACCAGGATTTAAAATTGCCCTACAGTATTAAATGATAAAGTTTTGGTACAATTAAACAATATTAGGATGCCTCAGAAACAATGGGAAACACAGTGGTTAATTTTCTATGGAGATTAAATGTCAAAGGTAATCGAAATATAAATCTTTACAGGAGAGAATGTGTCCATACCTAGAATGTATTAATGTGGAGGAATCCATGGAGCATTTTTTCTCAGATGTTCATATGCTATTGGTCTATGGAAGTATTTAGCTAACTTATGGGGATTTAGATGGTTATGTAATATGACTTATGATTTATTGATTTTAGGTTGTTATCCAGTTAATTTATCAGAATTCCATGAAGAGACTTTGTCTTTATTCTTGGGGTGTTTAAGATATTATTTATGGCAAGCCAGGGTACAATGGGTTCTTTATCAAAAGAAAATGCCTTATTTTAAGGTTAGTGAATTGATAATTAAGGAGTTAATTCAAATTTATTCTCTAGATGCTTTAAGAGTTACCTCAGGAACCCTGCAGAAATGGTGGAAAGGGTTTTTTTTCACTTTATTAAATTTAAGTAAAATGTGTGGATGTTATAGAAAAGTGTATTTAGCGATAGCCATGAGGGTAAAAGTTGGCACAAGTTCTGTTAAATCTACAGTTTCTTATGAATGCTTTGTTTTTGTGGTATTTAAGTAATTATGTTTAATTGTTTTTCTCTCTGTTATTGAGATATTATTTGTTCTAAAATGTGTTATTGTCTTTATGTTATTTTGCCAATAAAAACACCCCTACTCTGAGTAGGTGGAGCCTTTGCGCTGGCTGCACGATGGCCAGTTCGCATGATCCCCTGGAGGAGATGGACGCTGTTAGCTCAGGGGAGTCCGGCCTCCTCCTCTGTGCTACCTTCTCAAGAGGCCCCAGATGCATGTCTTGCTGTAGCTGATATCAGTAACATGACTGTTTTGGAATTGGACTCCGTTTCTCAAAACGACCCTAAAGAAGTTGTTTCTAGTTTACCTGGTGTGCAAAGTGGCTCCGCATTCAGTTCCAGTCTTCAGGAGCAGCGCGAGGCGTTAGTCCTGCAATTGCAGCTTTTGGATTCAGCATTGTGAGTTTCTGCGCAGGCATCACCTCGGACGCCACTTCCTTGTTCTCCTTCCCGCGACGTCGGCACTGGAAAGCCCCCAGTCGACGTCCTACTGGTGGATTCGGCTTCTGTTCCTGCTGTGGAGAGTTCTCATCAGCCCCCTGCTACTGCTGTTCCTCGGACTGCTTCAACTGCCCCACTTCAACTGTCGACGTCGGAAAAACCTGATTCTGCACTCCCTGCAGCTATTCCCTGTTCTGTAAGTGACTTTAGCACTACACATGCTTCCGTTTCATTTTCGGAGAAACCTACAGTGTTTTTTTTTCTCGGCTACACAGGAACCTGGCTGGTCCAAACGAGGGGGTTCCTTATTCCCCAAAAAAATTAAATCTGGCCAAAACACTGATTTAGATTGGTCACCAAAGTCAGCTTTACAAAACGCTGGCTGGGAAAGGGATATTGGAGGGACTTGGACTCCTGATTCTCAGGACCCTGTCTACATTAATATGCTTCAGAAATTTACTAAGAATAACGATATGAGCTCCAACAAACCCCAGGGTGTGACTCTTCCTACTTCTACTGCTACTAGTGACACTATTATTGTTTCTAAGCCTATTTCTACTGTACATAAACCCCCTACTGTTTTTTCAGGACCTACTTTGTTACCTACTGTTGATGCATCTAAAAGTTCAACATTTAAACTTACTGATTTATTTTCCTCCATAGGCGAACCTGCACCTAGGAGGAATGCGGTTCGATTGCTTTATAAGGGTGGATTAGAACTCCCACCAGATCGTGTGTATATAGCTAAAACCCTCCTTAAGGGATCCATGAAGTTTTTTTCCTATGATTTTTGTCCTGATTAATATAGGTAACTCCAATTTTGATATTAGTTTTAAACAAATGTCTGGGCTTGATAGATTCTGGGCCCAATATGACAAACTTCAGTCTACACCCATTTGGTCCCCCTTCCAGGCCATTCCTCTCACCAAACCTGCCATTTGTAACATTACTGTTGTTTTTAAAAATGAGGGAGTTCACATTGAAGACATTTTATTTTGGTTGAACAAACGCTGTGAAGTCTTGAATAGGCCTACCCCTAATCTAGACTCTGAACAGATTTGGGATGGCAGTTGGAAGGTCCGTGTTAAGCTTTTCTCCACTAACACTGGCCCACAACATTTGCCTAATTTTTTCTTTCTAGGTAAGGACAAGGGCTTCATTTTTTATGCTGGACAACCCAAGTCCTGCTTTAAATGTGGGTCACGTACCCATTTAAGTTCGGCTTGTGACACCCTTAAATGTAGCCACTGTTTTGAATACGGTCATATTGCAGCTAAATGAGCTAATTCATTTAAGTGTAACTTATGTGAGGGGACTGGCCACGAGTATGGCAGGTGCCCCTGGGCCTCTCATAACAGAGAAGATTGTCCCTCTCATGATGGCATTATTACTATTGCTCAACAGTTGCTTGCCCATAGTCTAGCCTCCTCTACCTCAGAGGTTACCCCCCCTCCGGTAGTTGGAGATGTCTCTTCTGTTCCAGCTTCCCAACCCTCTTTTCCTGTTATACCCACTCCTACTACCATTGTGGTTTCCCCTGATACTACCCCCACTATTCCAGATATGGATATGCCTCCCCCCCTCGGGTCAAGGGGGAGATAACTTTAGTTTTACCACTGTTACCCATAAACGGACTAGGAAGGGTTTAGCTGTTACTACTCGAAGTAAGGAACCCCCTGCAAGTAACTGGCAAACCTCTAACAAATTTGCGGTTTTAGCCACAGATTTTTCAGACAAAGACTCGGGGGGTGAGGATACTGATTCCTCCTCCCTTCTTTCTTTCCCGGATGGGGGTGATGGGGCTGATACGGACCCCATTGCAAAACGTACTAGACAGCGACGAAGTGGTAAGTCACCACCCATTACTTAAATCCTGTCTTCCTTAAAGATCTGCTCTCTAAACGTGAACAGCATTAAAGGGAAAAGAAAATTAGGAGGGAATTTTTTAACCCTTTCTGATTTACAGTGTGACATTATCTGCCTTGTTGACACTAGATTAAAGACCCATGGGGAATTATTCCAGGCCTCTAAGGCATGGACTGCAGGCCCTTCTTTTTGGTCTGTTGGACCTGATACTTGTGATGGGGTCGGGATATTGTTCTCCAGCTCTGATTTTACAGTCTCTAGACTAGTAGATATTTCCCCTGGTAGAGCTTTGTTATTGGATTTCTCATATAAATCTGAGAGATTTCGTATGATTGGGACCTACGCACCTCAAACCAAGGCTCAGAGGGCTTCCCTTTTTCATCAAATTAAGCCCTATCTTTTTTCATCCAGATTACTCCTATGGGTCGGAGATTTCAATTGCGGCCTACATCAAACAGATTGAGGCCTATAGACTTCCAAGTTATTTTGTGACTCTGTGGCTTTAAATAATGTGGTCTCTATGGCTAAGCTTGTGGACGTTTATAGACATTTCCACAAAACAGGTGTGTCCACTTTTTTTAAGGGGTCCTTACATACTAGGATAGATTTTCTTTTTTTTATCTAAGATTTTGATTTTACTTTCTTGTGCAACTGTGGCTACTGAATTCTTGGACCACGTTGCCTTATGTGCCACTTTTTCTTGGGCCTCTGCTCCTAGATGTAAGAAAGCCAGCTGGCGTCTTAACGATTCTCTACTTAGTGACCCTCTTTTTCTTAAACTTTGGCACAAAGAGTTTACATCTCGGTTGTCAGTAGTTGAATTTTATGATACTGGGATGGACTGGTGGGAGGAATCTAAGCTAAATTAGAAACAGTTTTTTCAGAAGGTAGCTGCTAAAAAACAGAATACTAAATATTTGTCTTATTTATCATTACGGCATCAGTTACAGCACTTATTTTCTTTAGCTAGCTCTACTACTCATGATTTTAGCTCTCAGATTAGTGAGGTCAGCGCCAAAATGAGGTTATCCCAGTATAATCGTGCTGCCTCTTTGGGTCAGGAGGCGCGTTTTGGCACTCAACTTACTAAAGATTGTTTAGACCCGTTTAAGGCCTGTAAAGATAGAGTTGCAGCTAAATTAATTACCTCTCTATTGTCTCCGTCGGGGGAGTTACTTAAGAGACCTGAAGATTTGCTTCACTGTGTTGAAAATTATGTTTTCAACATGTTTGGTACTAAAGCTGACCTTGACAATGCAGATCATTTTCTTCGCTCATTGTCCTTACCTCAGCTTTCGGACTCAGATCAAGACAAGCTTTCTTCTGTCATTACTGAGACGGAGGTATTAGCTGCCATTACTAGTCTAAAATCACATTCTGTCCCGGGATCTGATGGCCTAACCCCACATTTTTACAAAACTTTCTCTGCTGATCTTGTTCCAGTTCTAACTATTCTCTATAATGAGATGTTACAATCTGATGCCTTGGCTACTTCTATGAAAGACGCTTTACTGATTTTATTGTTTAAGAAAAAAGGGGATCCTTCTGACATTAAAAATTGGAGACCAATCAGTTTGCTTAATGTGGATTATAAGATCCTTGCCAAAATTCTTTTATCTAGAATGATTACTTTGGCATCACACATGTTTAGTCCAACTCAAACCTGTGGTATCCCAGGTAGGCATCTTTCTGATAATTTGATTTTATTAAGAGAATTGTTTACTCTGGGAAAACATAATGCTGTAACGGATGGATTATAAGCTTAGACCAGGAAAAAGCGTTTGATACTGTCTCTCATGAGTTTTTATTTTTAGCCCTGAAGGCTTTTGGGTTCCCAGTATGCTTCCTTTCCTGGCTTTGGTTATTATATAGGAATGTTGTGATACGTCCTAATGTGAACGGCTGGATAGGCTGTCCTACTTTTTTGGCCCATGGGGTACGTGGGGGTGCCCGTTAAGTCCCTTATTGTATACCTTTTTTATTGATACTCTTTTGAGAGCCATTTTTCTTTGCCCACAGATTATTGGGTTGCTCTGTACTCCCTCCTCTCTACCACTTAAAACATTGGCTTATGCGGATGATTTAATTTTGGCTGTGGATTCTTCCACGAAACAAGGGGCTATTGTTCAGGTTTTACAGACATTCTCTTCTGTTTCAGGTTCTAAGATTAATTTTACAAAAAGTATTTGTGTACCACTAGGACATACTTCCCTCCCTAGTATGGGCCTCTATGCTGGTGTTTCTGTATCCACTAATGTTTTTTCGTATTTAGGTATTTTTTTTTGGTTGTGATGATCCGCATATATATAATTGGAATCTTGCCCTACAAAGGCAGATAATGTGATTAATGGGTGGAAAAGACATTTAATTGGGAAGAAGAAACGGGTTGTGCTTCTTAAAACTCTGGTTATACCGCTTTTTCTGCATCTTTGTTATGTGTTCCCCCCACCTATTTCCCTATTTTCCAGATTAACAGGGATTTTTTTCAAGGGATTGTGGGGATCCAGGTTAAACCCCATTAAAAGAACTATTACTTACAGACCGCTCAATGAAGGTGGACTTGGTATGATCCACCCCGTTGTTTTTTTTTACAGCCTTTTTCTTCATTATAATTATGGGAAAGTGCTGAAACCAGGGACTGTTTTTGGAAGCCCTATTTTTAGCATGTTTCTCCTCTGCCTTGGTAATTGGCATGCCCGTTATAAAGGGGTTATTTCCAAATCCCAACTGATTCCTACTTATGGGAAAGAGAGTTTTAAGATGGCCTTGACCTGGTGTCTTCGTCCTCAGGACTTTTGTATCTTATCTAGAGCCCAGCTATATGAGAGACTTTGGAGGTTGGAGGCTCAGGAGGAGATTGTTTTTCCGTTCTGCCCCCCTGGACGTCTCCCCTGGGTACTCCACCAACTGCTAAATCAACGGTTACCATCATATTTATGGGATATGGTATGGCTATGCAACTATGATAGATTAGGAGTTAACAATAATCACAAGCATAAAGCCCTGTCTTTGAGATATTGTCCTAGAACCTCTTGCCTCAATGTTTGTGAAACTCAACAGCATTTATTTTGCGAATGTCCCTTTTCTTTGGAAGTTTGGTCTACTCTATCTACTAACTGGGCAGAACCCTTGTTGGCCTCTCTTTCTTATGAACATGTTATGTTTTGCACGAATGATCTGCTTAATAGAAAGTATCATGTTGACAGTTTATATATAATTTTTGCTATTATTCGTTATTATTTATGGCAAGCCAGATGTTTGTTAGTGTTACACCAAAAAACTATTTCCATTCATGAAGTGCTTTGTGATATTCGGGCGGCTTTGTGTTCTGTAAAAAGGTCTGATTTCTTACTTTTTTCTACTTCGCAGGCTGTATTGTTTTGGAAACATCGTAATACTTTTTTCTGTTAACTGATTTCTGCCTTGTTTGGATTGTTCCTGTTTATTGAGTTGTTTTGTTTTTTTGTAATGAAGCCCACTTTATTACCAATAAAATTCCCCTTCTCTTTTCAATAAGTACCATGGGATCTTTAACATCCACCTGAATTACCACCAATCCAGGCAGATGGGACCTTGGTTTAATGTCTCATCCAAAAGACAACACCTCAGAAGTGCAGCACCCCTCTCATGCTGCACTACAGTGTCAGTACTGGGATATTAACCTAAGTGCCAGATGTGGGAACTGAACCCACAGCCCTCTGATCTCCCGGCCTCAGAGGCAAGTGTGCTACCTACTGAGCCACTGACACTGACATCATGCAGCCTGGCTTCCAAAAGACCTGCCTACTTGTAAACAATCGTGGCTTGCAGAGCTGCACAATGAATTGGGAGTGGAGGCTGAGGAGATAATAATACCGGGGATAAGGAGGTAGATATTTAAACACAATTTAAAGTACAATAGGTAGCTTTGGGCAAGATTTTGTCAGTGTTCAGGAGTTTAGAGTCAGGTTAGTGACTAGGTAATCTCACCGTCAGTCCTTGTGTTTGCCAGTGGTGTTTGCCATGATTGGAGGGATTTGCCAGGGAGTTTCTGATGTGGCTGACTGGTTGCTGGCACCTTTTCCAGTGAGTACACTGGAGGATTTACCATGCTGTAAAGGTGACAGCCAACCAATCAGATTTCAAGGATTGGGGATTTGGATTTACCCCATTGTATAATTATAGCATTAATGCGATTCTTGTGCTTTTTATGGCAGTGTGTAGTTTGATGAAATTAAAAGTTTTAAAAGCAGAATGTTTACTCCAGCTGGCTAGACCTTACCTCACACACACACATAGAAAACAAAAATATTGGATTAGAGTTATTTAATGGGGGTCAGAACATCAGGCTCCTATCCCTAGTACTTGCTGAATCAGTGGTCCCGGATGCATCACTGTCACATGGGACAGGAGGCATTGTAGGAAAAAGAAGAATGATAAACCTTGGTAAGATGGAGATCTACAGGGGCCTTTTAACTGCTATATAACCAGCAGACTAATTTAGAAAAAAACTCTTAACAGCAAAGAAAACAAAGGACACACCAGGACTACACACACAAATCAAAACACAAATTCTGCCTGCATTACTTCTTTAAGGCAGTTATTTCAGACAAATAGGATAACACACAGGCTTAGGCAGTTCGTTTGGTAAACAGAACAAAACAGGATTAGGCAGTTCATTTAGTAAACAGAGCAACACAGGTTTAAGAAGTTCATTTGGTAAGCAGGACAGCACAGGTTTAGGCATTTTGTTTGAGGCAAATGGGGCGCAACACTTTAGCTTTAGTTCAAAAGGGCAGTCTCAGTAAGGAAGCGATGTACAGTCAAAGCCACTTATAGTGGACTCAGTCATGGTGATCCAAAATGTCCATACTAACTGATTTCTGCAGTCCACGAAAAACGATTGATGGGGAGACTTTTTTATTACAGTACTGTACTGCACTGTTAATGTTAATACTCATAATGGGGGGTATTCTCCAAGGTGCGTAAGGCGTGGAGCAAGCACGCACCCCCGTGTACGCGCGAATAGCATGATGCAATCGCACATGTGGTATGCACGTACAGTGTGCAGTGGCTCACATGGTGCGAATGAACCTCCATGCCACACCCACGATGCACATGCACAGGGGTGGTCCCACACAGCAATGGCCATGGCAGCACGCCACACACATGCACAAATGCCGATAAGTAGGCAACACATGTGCAGAAGCATGTGCGGCTGGATGCCCTGATGGGGCAGACATAAAAAGCAGTGTGCAGGTGTCCCCTGGTGAACAATGGTGTGGTACAGATGTGCCCAGCAGGGAGGCCAGCAATGGCCCACACTGACAGGGTATCGTGCGTGGGCAGGGCTGCTGCCAACAGAACTACACAACATGGGCCACACAGTGATGTGGAAGAGTGGGCAATGGTGTGGGAACTAAGTGGGACTGTCTGGGGACCAGTGCAGAAACCAGCCCACCATGCCACACATGGCAGCCCTACCCCCCACTGACAGACACCAGGCATATGGGATGGCGGGAGTCATGCAATGGTAAGCCCACCGCTCCACCCCAAACCCACCAGTACATTAAATAGTACAGAATCACATAGGGGGGCTGACCAGGGAGACAGGGACATGAAGACACCGGCAGCAGGACACAGCAAATTGTATGTCACGGTGCAGCACTCCCCTCCCCCACATGCCCATCACACAAGTGACAGAAAACACAGAGGAGACAATGGGCACTGCAGAGAAACAGAAATGCATGTTTATTAAACCATCAGAAGTACACGGTGCAAAGCTGAACACCCCCCACCCAAACCCAAACAGCACGTAAACAACACAGGCTGCCAGCTTCGACCAGGGACTGTGCAATGGTGGTACTAGAATGCATCATCATCCTCCTCTTCTGAATCATCCAATGACCTCATAAGGGTGTTGTACATGTACTCCCACACATACAGGAGCATCCTCCGCAGTGGTCCATGGTAACCCTAGCAGGGAAACACACACACACACAGAAAGGCACATCAGCCACCTGCAGGCACCTGCAACACCCCGCTTACACTGGCCACTGGGCAAGCATGCAGATCTACCTTGGAAAGCTCCAGAACACACCAGTACACCCCCAGTCGTCCTTGTAATATATGTCTTCCTGCCCCCAGCACACAGTGTGATGAACCCCTGGAGCAGTTAGGGCCAGTCTGCCACTTTGCAACCACCTGACCGCTGACACCCTCCCCAAGGTCACATAGTTGCAGGTGAACTCATCTGGCCTCCCCTTGAAATCCTGCGAACACACAAAATGCAGGGACACAATAAATATGTGCACAGATGCGGACCCACACCTATGCAAACCCCATCACCCACAAAACACACCTTGGGTGGCTCCATCACCTGACAGATAGCTCCTCCCTCGAGGCAGTCCAGGTAGTACCTTGTGGCCACCCTCCACAGCTTCTGTGAGTAGGCGGCTACCCTGCCCACAGTCGCACCATGCCCTGCTGCAGCTGCTGCCATCATGCAGTAGGTAGTCACGTCACACAACACCCAATGCCAGGCGATGCTCCAATGGGGCACAGCCTGGGGTCACGACCTTTGTGTTCCGCAGCAACTTTAAGGACAGGAAGTTGGATTGCAAGATGTCAAAGTCAGTTTGCAAGTCCATGCATGCTAAATCAGGGATAGTCCTTTCTAAATAAAGAACTATGTCATCGGCAAAGAGATATATGTTTGCTGATTTGATCCCAACATCGATATTGTTTATGTAGATGGCGAAAAGTAAGGATCCTAGGATTGATCCTTGTAGTATGCCCCTTAATAGGGGTTTAGGAGCGGGAAGTCCCCTCCCGCCTTAATGCACTGCTGTCGATTCATAAGATAACTTGTGAACTAGGACAGTGCCGATCTGTAAAGACCAAGGTTCTCAAGAGTAGTAAGGAGCAGACCATTGTCAATGGTGTCAAATGCTTTGCTCAGGTCAAGAAACAGAGTACAGACATGCATTTTCACATCCAGTGATGTTAACCAGTCATTCGAGACTTTGGCCAGTGCTGAGATGGTGCTGTGTTTAGGCCTGAAACCAGATTGGATTGGGTTAAGGAGATTGCTTGATTCTAGGAAATTTCTAATCTGAGCATTCACCACTTTTCCAGTAATTTGGATAATATGGGAAGTAGTGAAATAGGGTGATAATTATTTAAGTCATTTCTGCTACCAGATTTGAACAAGGGTATGACATGCACCACCTTCCAGTTGGATGGTAGGGCACCCTGGGATAGGGATAGGTTGAATAAATGGGTGATGGGGGAGATAGTACATGATAGCCGAGTTTTAGGTAGTAAGGTTCTATAAGATCCGCTCCTGCGCTTTTCCTCACATCCAATTTCAGGATGAGGTTTTTCACTTCCTTTAGTGACTCTGCTCAAAGGAAAATGAGACTGAAGGGGCAGCAGGGTGTAGAACTGATGCTAGGATAGAGCAAGGCAGCTTCAAGTTCTGAGGTTGATCCCAGAGGATGCTGGCTGGAGACAAGTCGAAGGCCATCCCTGCTGTTGCAAAATTATTGTTGAGCTTGTCAAGGATGTTGTGCTTTTAAGTAGTTTCAAACCCCTCTGAGCAAATTTTAGATGGAAGTGAGTCTGCTGGGTTGTAACCTTCCAGATCCTTGAGGGTTCTCCAAAGTTTTGAGGGGGATTTGGAAGAGGTTTCTAACTGAGATTGGAAGTAGCTGGCCTTTTTGGTTCTGATTAATTTGGTACATAGATTTCTGGCAGCTCTGAAAGCTGTGTAGTTCCCTGGGGTCTTAGCTTTTCTTGCTTTTTTCCACAAGGCATCTCTATTTAGTAAGGCTTCCTTCAACTTGGGGGAGAACCATGGGCAGGACCCCTTTTTTGTATGGGTTTTAATCAGAGGCGCATGCTTGTTGATGGTGTCAAGCAGGATGTTGTGGAACAGCACATATGCTTCCTCTACTGTGGTGGTCAAGGAGAAGCTTTGCCAGTTTGCATTCTGTAGATCAAAGAGAAAGGTGATGGCAACAAAGTTCCTACAATGTCTTTTGTAGACAAACCTGGGAGGCAAGGAGATTTTAGGGAGTGACCTGACATAGGCGATAAGGCAATGATCACTGAGATCATTAAAGAAAACTCCGGAATGGGCATAAAGATGAGGCTTATTGACAAGAACTAAGTCCAGCAAGGTACAGCGTTCAGGGTTTTTGATGTTTGGATGAGAAGCTTCCATAATAAGTTGACTGAGTCTGAAGGTGTTACAGAGATCTTTTTGGGGCTTGGAGGTGGTGGGCAGCCAGTCAAGATTAAGATCACCTAATACGATTAATTCAGAAGTAGTTCAGGACTGAAGGTCGTGCAGGTAGTCCATCACTGAAAACCCTGCTGAAGGAGGCCTATAGCAACCAGTAACAGACAGGGCCATAGATTTGGAGCACTGAATCTTTAAGGTTAGACACTCAAATTCCTTTGGAACCGAGGTAGCATCCACCACTGTGACAGTATATTTATCGTGTATGTAGATAGCTACTCCTCCCCACCTGGAGGGCCCATCTGACCGGTAAATATTGTAATCGGGAATATTGATTGTATGGTCCTGTGTGGAAACTCTCAGCCAGGTTTCTGTAACTACAAGGACATCTGGTTTAAGGTGCCATATCCAAGCCTGTATGGAGTCAAACTTTCTCAAGAGACTACAAGCATTAATGTGCAGGAACAACACATCTTTTAGCAGCAAGATATCTGAGAGTGAAGGAATAGGACGAATAGGTCCAGGATTAAGTTAGATATTGCTGGCACAAAGAAGGAGCAGCAGCAGTATTTTTTTAAGGCATTTAGCAGTAGTCTAAAGGGACAAGTGCACCTCCTGTTGTAGTCAGGGTGTGAGATAGGAGTTGAGTGCGAGGTATATGCTTTGCTTGGTCCTAAGAGAACATAGACTAGTGTCCTGACCAGACAGTGGTTTCTGTTCTTCCACATGTGAGGAAGAGGTGGAGCATACTGAGTAGGTGGGAGAGTCACTGATAATGTGCCTTGTGAGCTGGAATAGCTCATTGCAACAGTTAGTTGTACACATGGCCGGAAGACAAGGAGACAAGGCAAAAGGCACGGGATTCCCATGATTTATGTTTGAAGGAGCCTGTATAGTCCAAAGAGGTGTCTGGCTCCAGCAAATTTGGGAGAATAAGTAAGGGGCACACTAGTGCTAGGAAAAGTGCAGTAATTGTCATTATAAAGTCGAGTGCCTTGCACTGACTCTTATGTACATAGCGAGCCAGGAAGTACAGTCACCACCTGTACTTATTTCTTGAATATGGAGCAGTTAGTTAGAGGGAGCAGGGCTAGTGATTGTGGGGTGTGCTACAGAGGTGTTGTAGTGTGGCCTAAGTAGAACTTGATATGGAAAGGAAACATGTAGCCAGGGGTTAGAGCCAGAGGATTTGGTAGGAGTGTCGCCTGGGACAGTTGATGACTGAAGGAGCCAATAGTCTATAAGAGCTGGGGGACCCAGTGACCAGTTAGCAAGGGCACAGAAGTTGGGTATAGGTCCAATGTTGGAGGAGACATATGGGGAGAAAATGTCCAACAAGCAGCAGATCTTAGAAGTGGAGGGGAGAAGGCATTTAAAGAGTGGTAGGTGGGGAGGTGGGCAGGGAATTTTCAGTGGCGGCAGACCCCACTACAGCAAAGTCATATTTTCCCGGCCGAGAAGACTACGGGATGGCACTCCAATCAGAGAGGAGCGCCGTGCACATTGCACCAATCGGGAGCCTGGTCCAGAAAGAAACAGCCAATGGGACTTCCAAATGCTTGTCCCTGCTGTCCTCAGTATTCTCACCTGGAAGGATGGCTCCGGGGCTGGCGTGGGATGGGTGGCATGGCCAGGCAGTCTTCCCTGCCGTGGTCCACAAGTGGAGGGCTTCAGCCCAGCGGGGCTTGTTCTGGAGGGTGATAGGGAGACAGACAGGGATAGATTAGGGGCCAGCTAGGCCAAGGGTAATCGGTGGGTGTGGAGCTAGGACAAAATAAATGTTTAAGTTAATGGCTGGGGGAGGGGGGAGGTGACCAGCAGCCAGCAAGGGCTGTTTAGAATGGCACCAGTAAATTCTTCCCTGCTACACCCAAAAACACATTAACCAGTAGCTGGGAGACAAAAGAAACAAAGATTCAGCCAGAATAACTTACAATACTTTCAGCAGTACAATTAAACTCAGTACGGAGCTGTAGCACTTAAACAATAATTCAGCAAGGCGCTGTAACACTTTAGCAAAATTTCAGTTGCTCCAAGGCAAACAAGCACAGTCCCAGTAGTAAGAAAAAAAGAAATCACCCTGTTTAAGGGTAAGACGGGAGCAAAGTTAGCTAGTCCTTGAAAATTTCTCGGTGGCGGCAGATCCCCACTACAACAAAAAGCAGTATTTTCCCCAGCCGAGAAGCCTATGGGAGGACACTCCAATCAGAGAGGAGCGCCATGCGCTTTGCACCAATTGGGAGCCTGGTCCAGAAAGAAACAGTCAATGGGACTTCCAAATGCTTGTCCCGGCTGTCCTCAGTCTTCTCACCTGGAAGAATGGCTCCAGGACCACCCAGAGCCAGCCAGCTCCTTACCTGCTGCCAGAAATATTTACTCTAAAACTTTATTTTTATCAGTAAATTTAATTACATTTGAAAATCATTCATTTGGGGGCATTGATCCTTATTGATTAAGCACTTTTATTTCAAGAAGTTTTGTGCTGATTCAGATGGAAGCATTTCTTCAGTAACGATCTTCACCTGGCTCCAAATGTTTTTCAAAACTAATTAAATTTACTGATAAAAAACAAATGGTGAAACATATGTTGGCACCAGGTGGGTGATGCTAAGGAAGTGTGTGATGGGTCTGTTTAAAACTAAAAATTGTAAGTTTTTTGTTTCACTTTGGCAACACCTATTTTTAATCAACTGATTTTTTTTTTTAATTTGGTGGAACCATATACTTAAAAAAATATATTGACAACCATGGCTAGCTCCATGTGTATCAATCATAGGATTGTGATGGCATTAGGGATCTCTCAAGTTTCATTCTTGAGGCATATGACATCACAACAACCCCTAAATGGGCACCACAATCCATCAATGGAAACAAAGCCTCGCTGTGTATGGCTGCTCAGACATTATTCTTTATGCTGTGTATGGATTTCCATACAACCAAATTTCCTGTTGTGCTTGTATAGCCCTCCACACACACAATGTTGGACCTACTTTAATGAGTTTTCAGGCCCCAGAAGAAGCCCCCCTAGCCAGCAATAATGGTCCTCTTCATCCTCTGCTCCTTCCAAGTCATGGACAGCTGCTATGAAGGAGTGGCAGGACAACACAGTAACACAGGAATGGATCCATGGTGGAGATCAGGCCCAAACCCCCTCTAATCTTCATGACTGCTACTGCACACCAGATCCCCTGATCTTGGCACCAGGACAGTGCAGTGAGGGCTGTGAATAGATGCTGATGAATGCTATTTGGTATATAGCAACTCTCCAACTCCAGGAAAGGCAACAGAGTTGGAGAAAGGCATTATGGGAACTGAAGCACCATCCATAACACTGTGTGCATGGCAGCAGCTGAAAGAAGGAATGGGAAGAGAACAAGAGCGGCTCCACTGCTAACTCTACTGTCTAGATTCCCAACAACACAACAGGAAGAGCACCTGCAACCTCATACAGCATGCTGGCTCCAGGTAGGCAATTAGGCCAGGAAATAGTAAATAAAAAAAAACCCAGTGGGGCATAAAGAAAGTAGCAGCAGGAGCTGCCAATAGCAAACCCAAACAGTTGTAAACACACATGGCTGCTGCCAAGTTTCATAAGGCCCTCTGACCCAATAGAACTGCTGGGAAGGGGTCAGAGGAAGATAATGTTTGCCTAGAGACAGTGTTTGCATAGAGACAGCTGAACCCACCATAAGCCCAAGTTTGCAGACCATGCATTCAAAACCAGGCTCAGGATCCTAATGCATGGTGTCCTGGGGAAAACAAAATTGAGTGAACATGAAAATTGGCAACTTTGGTTGAGCTTCATTTGGAACCGTCTCTTTGGTTTAGCTTTGACACTTTGGCCAATGACACTTTTGTTCCTTACTATGGGGGTCTAGCAGGCTAAAATTTAGGTGTCAGAGGCATCGCTATACCAACCCTTGCCTCCCCCAGTCAGTCCCAACTGAATACACCCTTCCCTATTCCTACCATGAAGTTTTGGGGGGAAAAAACAGTAAACATCTGGCACAGTAACCAAAGCTGGAATTTTATTTCATAAACAAATGTTTGCAGATTTACCCAACATGTGGTCACTTGCTATGCCTCCACCTCCTGTGTACAGTCTCAGCGGTCTAACCCTGAGCAGCAACAAGGGGCCACGGTTATGCCAGGAACCCCTCTCATCCCCCCTCGGAGGAGGGGAGCAGTTCATTGGATGGTTGATCCTCCTCCTCCTCCTCCCCCTCTCCCCTGGTCCCCATAGTGCCAGAAGGTAAGCCATTCAATGCCTCAGCACTCCACACTCCTGAGCCATTGAAATCCAACACTTTGAATACAGGCAAATCAGGTCCGAAGCAACTTGGATTCCCTTTAGAATTTTGACACTTTGACACCATGACACAGCCCTTGTTACAGTGAGCACACACTGAGCATGTCCAAATTGTTGGCAATCAATATGAGATGCAGCAGCCAATCAGTGGTACTGCAGATCAAGAACTCCTCACACTGCACACTGTAGAATGAATGATTTATTTTCCCTGCTTGTTATTTATTTGTTTGTTGTTGTAGTTGTAAAAGTAGTAGTATTTGTTTGTGGTGCCCTTCCCCAGAGGTTCAGAGCACCATCACAAAATAATACGAAATACAGACAATACATAACTATGTAGCCGCTACTCAATTTTTATTTTTTATTTGGAAAATGTTTCACCAGCAAGACAACATGAGCTGTAAACAGCTCGTTTCCAGAAGCGTCTGGGGGGGAACGAGTTGGGAGAACAAGCAAACTCACAGCAATACAAGTACAATTTCTAAAACAAAACATCATAGTACAATTACACAATAATCCAGACCAACCAGCCAGGGTAAACAAAACCATATTAGAATATGGCATACATTGCAACAAACCAAGAGCAGGTGATCCAGTAGGGTAAAGGTTAGAGGATGGATAACACATTTTTGAAGTGCTAGAAGAAGTAGTAGGCTGAGCACAAGATTCAAAGTGCTACCCAAGGGAGGGCAGTTAGAAGACAAATGGGAAGTGGACTGGGGAAGGGCAGAGGGTGGGGGATGGAACAGGGAGAGAGAGGGACAGCCAAGATCTATACCCACCCAGGTTGCCGAGAACCCTGCAAGTGTTTAGGACCTAGCAGAAAGGGAGGGGAAGAAATGGAGTGATATGGTAGACAAGAGAGGGGCAGGGAACAGGAGGGGAGGAAAGAGATAAGAAAGAAAGGAGGTGGGCAGGAGATTGATTTGAAGGTGGGGGAAGGGAGAGGGGGAAAAAAGAGAGAGGGGGACAATTTATACCCCTTCAGGAGGCAAAGAACCCTCTTAGGGGTCAGGATTAGAAAGTGGGGGGAAAGGAAGAGGGGTAGAAGACAGGGAGCCAAGATCTAGACCCCTTCAGGATTACAGAGAACCCTGCAAAGGGGACAGGACCAAGCAGAAAAGAAGGGGAGAGAAGGTATAAATATAGATAAAAGAATCATAAAGTAAAACATACAGCTAATAAAATTTAGCTAATCCTCAAATGCTTGCATAAACAAAAAAGGTTTTAGATCCCATTTAAAGGCCTCTACCGAGGGTGTTTCCCTCAGAGTCTTATGCAGTGAATTCCAAAGGACTTGTGCTGCCACCTCAAATGCCTGGTCTCCAGATGATTTTAGTCTCACCCTTGTGACTACCAGGAGACCTTCCTCGGCAGAGCAGAGAGGATGCCTTGGAACATAAGGGGGTAGCCTGGCCCAGCCCATAAGGGCTTTCTTGGTTAGCAGATGCATTTTAAAGGAAATATGCCACTTCACAGGCAGCAAATGCAGTTTGTGCAGCACTGGTAACACATGACAGGATCTAGAAAGGCCTGTCTGTAGCCGGGCTGCAGCATTCTGCAGCAGCTGCAGGTGTCTCAATGCACCTCCCTTGACCCCAAGGTAAAGAGCATTGCAGTAGTCAAGCTTCAAAATCATGAAGGCATATACCAGTTTGGCCAGGTTGTTAGGTGGAGCAAGGGACTTAATCCGGCTGATATTCCACAGATGGTAAAAGCTATTGCAGACTACTGCCACCACCAGAGTCTCCAGTGTCAGCCTGTTATACAGAATGGCTCCCAGACTTTTTACCTGGTGGAGGCTAATAACCTAGAGGGGCCGAGCCAAAGCCCAGTCTCTCTCTTAGAGGCCTTCACTCCTCCCCTTTGACCCAGCTCCACCAGTAGCAGTTCAGTCTTCTCACAGTTCAGTCTCTACCAGCTTGACGACATTCAGGTCTGAATCTCAGACAAGTACTTATTAAGTACATCATCTGCATCTGATGTCCCAGGTGCAAAGGACAAGTAGAGCTGAGTATCATCAGCATAACAATGAAACCCAAACTCATACCACCTGATGATCTCTCCCAGGGGCAGCATATACACTGTAAACAACATAGACAACAGGACTGAGCCCTGGGTTATTCCATGGGGCAGGGTCACTGGGCATGAGGAGTATGCTCCCACCATGAACCTCTAGATCCTGTCCTTAAGGTAGGACTTAAACCAACTAATAACTTTGCCAGTGAGTCGTACATGTCCCCTGAGTCAGTCCAAGGGTATCCCATGGTCCACGGTGTCAAATGCTGATGAGAGATCAAGGAGAACGGAAACTGACCACTCTCCCCTGTCTCTCACCCTAAGCAAGTCATTGTGCACCCAAACCAGTGTAGTGACTGTGCTATACATTGCCCTGAACCCAGACTGCAGGGGCTCATAGATGTTAATGGCAGTAAGGTGTGTTTTGAGCTGTAGCACAACCTCCTTTTCAGTAACCTTTCTCAAAACAGGGAAGTTAGAGACAGGTCTGTAATTTGCCAAGATGTCTGGGTCCAAAGATTGCTTTTTCAGCAGAGGTTTCACCAAAGCACTTTTCAGCGACTTCAGGTAAACCCCCCTCTGACAAGGAGCGCCGGATGATCTCAGTGAACACTGAGTCCAGATGGCAGTTGTTGTTTGAAGTAGTGCAGTGTAAATTACATTAAAAAAAAAAAAAAACAATAAAAAGATTATAGTAATAGAATAAGAATTTCTTTAGACATCTGCCTTCGCAATTAGTCAGGAATTTAAAAAATATTATGCAATTTGCTTCGACAAATCTGCTTAGTATATTTGGTGCTCGGGTCAGGAGACAGGTATTTTCCGCTCCCCTCCCCTCCAAAAATACAGTTGCTCTCTGCTAGCTGTCTTACTTTTGAAGATGACAGCCCAGTCAAATCCTATACCACTGAAAAAAATAACTCAGTAGCTAAGCAGAACAGTCATTGACGGATATGAGATTTTCCAGATTACAGAAGAAGAAGGTTTGAGAGCAAACTATATTCCTTATTCTGGAAATTCTTTTTTTATACAGGATGGGTAACAGGCAGGTGGGAAAGGTGCTAATTGTTTAATTGAGGGTGGTCTTAAGTATGTTTACATGTCAGCCTACCATGAGCTTCCATCTGAATTATAAAGTGGGCCACACACAAATAATTATAAAAGAGACAATGTTTGCTTCCCTCCTAACTTTGCATGCATTAAAGAGGTACATTGAAACCTCATGGATAAAAGTGTGGGGGGATACAGCCCCTTGTGCCCACAGTTTCCAGCATGCATGGTTTCTTTCCTGTTCTTTATTAGTTAGATAGCTAGGCCAGCCTGGAGAGTTAAACTCCTAGGCAAGACTGAGCTGTAATTTTATAGGCCCAGGCAGAAGACCTGTAGAGGCTGTTTGGCCCATGTTCTCACATGGAGTTCAAATAGGGGCCCCTTGATAAAGTTGTTTGTTTGTTGCTTCCAAGACTGCAAGCATGCCAACATTTATGCCAGCTTTCCATGTCTCCATCTCAGTGAGGTATCTACCACAACTAATCAAAGAGAGCTCTTGATACCTTTGTGAGGAGAAGCTTCATGCACTCACAGTTGGGGCTGGAGGACTGCTGGTGGGAGGGCATTGAGAGAACATATTGGATATGTACAGCATGAAGTATAAGCTCCATTATTCCTACCTTATGCTCCATTTTTTCCTACTTGACCCCTTGGTCTGTCCTACCTTCCCCAAACTCATAGTCCCCAAGGGGTGCAGCAAGGGTTTGAGTGGTGAGAGGAGTGGGGGGGTAGCCCACTAGTACGGTAGGTCAGTAGGGTGAGAAAGTATAGTTAGGGCAGACTTGATGGACCTTTATTCATCTTCTGCCATCATATGGTTTCTAAACATACTGTTTGTTTGAAGGTTAATTTTGTGATATTGCAAGTCATTGAATCTCAGTCATTGTATTGTGGGGGGGGGGTCACTGTGTGGGAGGGAGAGCTTAAAGTCAGACCCATCAAGACAAATACAACATACAGTAATAATAAAAAATATGTGGAACACTTTAACAGGGTATGCCCCACCAGTGCCAGTCACGATATCGTTCAATGAAGGTGTTAATGTAGCAACAGAAAGACATGTAGAGGGCATCAATGCCATAATGTGAATACAGTCAGACTTGTGTGTGGATGTGTATCAGTATTTCCACTCTGTAGTAAGTGTGACACACACTTTATGTAAGTGATGACACAGCCGGGGGTGAGGGTCATGGTCTGATAAATGCACGCCTAAGGGCATCCCAAAACATAAAGTCAAAGGCAGAGTGGCTTAGTGTCACTACAGCTGCGTTTCTCGGAGGCACACCCACACACCAGAGTGTGTAATTGCATGGAAAACAATGGGAATATGTTGAAAAACATGTTCAGCAATTTTTCAAAAATTGAATTCTGAGGTGTTTCTCATTCATGAGGTTTGCATTCTCGCATCACTTATTTGGCAATAGGGGTGCTGGAGTAGGAGCTGACTTTCCCTGTTTCATGCTGCACCCTTTCTGTATTTATTTTGTGCAATGTTTTTTCTCTGGTACCCACAATTCCCTAGCAATAATTAATTCAGAGGATAAAGCATGATTTTGGCAGGTTGGCAAAATGCTAGCAAGAGTGGGACTCGGTTCTCATCTTTTTTTTTTATTTTATTTTTTTTATTTATTTATTTGGAAACAATCAGAATTACAACCCTTTGAGTCACAGACTCTTTTGCAAAGGCTCCACGTCGGTTACAAGGGTGGAGGGTAGACAAATACATTTGAGAACATACATGTAACAGGCAGAATATACATAAAAAAAAAATCAAAGGAGCTGTCCAGTCAAACTTAGTGACAGTTGAGGAAGTTAGGCAGCAATCTTGGGATACCCAGGCGGGGATTATTGATGAGATACATGGGGCCTTGTATCTTGACTGCAGCATGCTAATGTCATGTCACCAGCTGACCACAGCTGTGTCTTCATGGGCCTGTACACCACTAGGTGGTTTACCTCATTAAATGGCAAAGACAGTGCAGTCCTCCCACTAAATGTAAACTCCATTGTGAACCTGTAAGCACTAAAAAGTATCAAACAGCTTGTGATTAGTCCTTTGTTGTCAACGTACTACTTGTATGCAGAAAAGAAATGGAGACTAGTTTATTTTTTAAAGTCCTCCTTCAGAACTGTTTATTATAGTATTCGTAAACACATAGAAGGACACCAGTAAATCACTTTTCTTAATGGAATAGGTAGGTGATGGTTGTTATGGTCATACAGGTTGAAACATACGATCAGTACTGTTTATTACAGTATTTATAAACACGCAGAAGGACATCACTAAAGCACTTTTCTTAACAGAATAGGTAGCTAGAGGTTATTATAATCGCAGTCCAGAAAACTTTAACACTCACACCCATATTTTAAATTACCTCCAAAGCTCTTGTTACTTTTGAAGATAAGTTTTTTATTCCATATAAGTGACAATAAAAATGCCAGACGCGTTTCAGAACTTAATCCATTATCAAAAGTCTTTGATAAAGAATTACATTCCAAAACGTGCCAGGTGGCATTTTTATTGTCATTTATATGGAATAAAAAAAATGTTGTCTTCAAAAGTAACAAGAGCCTTGGTGGTAATTTAAAATATGGGTGTGAGTGCTACAGTTTTCAAGACTACAAGTATTTGCAATTTTACTGTTTGAGCACCTTTATCCTTGTGTGCACTTATTTTGAAGAAAAAAGGTTATTATGGTCATATAGGTTGAAATATACTGAAGTTACCTCAGGTACATACGTAGTGCTTCAGCCACACTTGACTGCATACTGTGCCATGTCAGTCACAAAATTTAAATCATGTTGAAGTGGCAGACATGACAGTTCATGAAATAAAGAAATTACGGTGGCTTGCATATCAAAAGATCAAAGAACAGCAACGTAACTCATTATTTTACTTTGTAACATTCCTGTCAGTGAGAAAAAAGATATAACCTGTGCTGCAGCAGAAAAGTACCATAAACTGCAGCAGTAACAGTCTGGACTATACAGCAAGACGTGGATATGACTGACAGTGGGTAACGTCTGCAGAAATGTGTCGCATGACAGCAATGTCCTGCCACAGTGGTGATCCATGTAAACCTGCAAATGAAAAAAGTATAATGTCACCATTGCCTTTAAGTGCATAACAAAATATTTGCTTTCTCTACACAGATTTCATATATGCAATCTTTGATGAAGTGGAAAAGAAGCAGCCTGGCTCTGAAGTTGTTTTGGAATGGGAGACCATGTCCACGTCACCACCACTCACATCCCAGTCTGAAAAACCTGACAAACAGGTTGCCATAAAGACATGGACGCAGCATCACCATTTCATTGCTCAGTGACAGTTGCACTTCAGGGAAAAAGCAATTTACAGTCATACTAATTCCATTGACAGCACAACAGTTGTTCATCCACAAAGAAATCTTGCATGCTGCTGCCTGCAGCAGCACAGTCAGCAGGTGTTATGGTACACAATCATTCCCCCACATACAGCCTTTCACCGTTCCATGTTGATGTGATTCACACATGATTAAGGGGAATGTGTGGTGAAAACTGCACACACCGTGTCCATGGTTGTTTCTGAGTTCAGTTAATATTTATTAATACTGGTAAAATGTAAATACTGGACTACTACTCTCACTGAAAGTTGTATGATAAATTCAAAAATAAAAACAAGTACCACAGTGCCATGTCTGATGTTTGGCATTATAGTTAAACTGCTTGAATGACGGTTATGCTCATATAGCTATTTGTTTGCATTCTCACATGCATGTACAACTATACATGCATGCATTACATGTGCAAATGTGACATGTGGGGGGTGGGGGCATCCATTGGTCCAAACGGAACCTTTAAACTCAAACTGATGCTGTTACGTTGTATCCATGATCAGTGACGTGTGACAACCCCTGTACTTACCATGGATGACCCAACAACCTGTGCAATGCCTTCTGCCACATTACCACCAAAACAAAGTATCATAATGAGCAATATTCAATGGTCCCAGTGCTCTTCTTACCCTGCACCCACTTGTGACACACCCCTATGATGCAAGCACAGCTTACCCAATGCCTCCGGGTATGCCTTCAGACAGTTTGGCATTTATTCTCTGCTGTACATGTGGCCACATAGAGTGGCAGAGAAGGTGCAGGTGTACTCCGGGAGTATCGCACCTGAGATCGACTGTGGTACTGTGTGGCAGGAGCAACCTCATCTGCCCTACACTGTGCGCTCTTTCACCATGTTCTCCTTGTAATCCTTCCCAAACCCCATGAGCATGCCAAGTCAGTGGGCATCAGACTGCTGAGGCATATGACCTTACAGTATGTCATCATTCACTGCAAAGTTCACTCCCCGGCAAGTTGATATCCACTTCCAATCATTATTCTCTGCACCACCACTTTTGTTTATCCACATGGTACATTTGGGTGGAGTGTTGAGAGGCATTTGTTTTACAAATGTGCAAGGCATGAGGCTGACTGGAGCAGAACAGGCCTTTTCCTTGTGAAACACAGTATGTGGAGGTGTTACTTTGGGCTGCATGCCGTGACATGAGTCAGTGTGTGGAAGTGCAACATTGTTATTTGCAATTCTCATTAAAACATTGTAATTTTGCTTACTGTCAGTTGGCATCCAGAAAGCCTGTATACTGTGCCAATGGCCACTATCACCTGATGGACATCACAACACAAGCTGGAAGGATCACTCTATCATGGTGCCCCAGCCATCCCTAGCACCACCTTGTGAAGCACCTATATGTCAGAAATCGATTCCTTCTGTGAAAAAAAGGAACAAAAATTAAAAGGCCTTAATTCCATTTCTACACAAAATCATAAACTGTATTTGATAACACAAGTATGAGATGATGGACAAACACATCATCAACATTCTGCACCTATGATGGTTATACCACCTCAGCAACCATTTTTGGACAATGAACAGACAGTAATAAGTCATATTTTGAGTTGTGACCAAGTACCAAAGCATTCACCGTCAATAACATTAATCACTGTATTTGACAACACACCAAGGCTGACGTCATACATAAACATCTGTATAGAGGATACTGTTCAATGGTACTGGGTGAATACAGCGTGAACAAAACCATGCATGCAATAACATGCTGTAAGAAGCACTAATGGCTCTACAGTGACAGGGGTTGTTTCAGCCTACCGTAAGAATCGCTACCCCTGTCACTGTAGGCTGCCATGAGGGGACATGAACGAAACTGCTGGGGGGGGTGCCTGGACAAGCCACTCCCATGGTGGAGTGGTTAGAGCACCTGCCTTTGGTGGTGTCGGGGACCTGTTGCTGCGGTTCGGTTCTCCACAGGTCCCACTGTAATGCAGCTTTTATTTTTTGTAAAAAACTAAATTTCCCTGCTCCAACCTTTCCTGTTTCCCCAAAGTCCACAACCTCCAGGAGTTGATTATTATAAGTCTGAGAGGTGGGGACAAAGCCCCCCATGTTGGGGGGTGCGGGGGCTGAGGCTCTCCATCAAAAGAAAGACAGTTGCCATTTTTTCAACAGCATGTGCTGTTGTTGTTACAGTCGGGATTTTGTCCCGACACTGTTACAGCACATGCCATTGTGTCTGCACCATTGTGGTTATGCACATTTTTCTCCAGGATATTATGACCCCATGCCCTGTTCAACAATACACAGAGAGAGTGAACATGGACTGGCAAAATGTCCTTGTTGCAATGTGACAGGCACAATGCCTGGAAATTTAACCATGTATTCATTAAACTTATTGATACAATACATTGTCAGGGGGTCTGCCCTTGAGAAAATCATACAAATTACATGGCTGTCATTTACTTTTTTTGATATTTAAGCCTTTTTCTGTGCCCCTGAGATGGTGGGAGAAGTCACCCTATTGTGTGCCACAACCACACACCCTGCATCCCCCGCCATGCTGCACCGCTCTGGGGAAGAAATGCAGCTTACCCCTGTGGTGGGGCTATACTTGGGAGAGAAGCAGGAGAAACCATAATCCACTGGAGGCCACCGCCAAGGGTACAGACTAGGGCATCAGTCTGGCAGAGGTTGGGTCATCACAGTGCTCAACCTATAGGGGATTTTCACCTGTTTATCTTGCACTAGCCATGCATACATCTGGTGCCACCTCCCTGCTATACAGCGGCCCCGGTGCTGCACACCCAGCCTCCACCACCTGTTGACAATTCTGTGGGAAGCCACAATCCCCCCCCCCACATGGAGGAGGAAAGCTGGCCATAGAATGCTCATTTGACCTCCCCATAGCCAACCCTCTGACATCCCGTGCTCACTCCTGAACATGGGTCATCATTGCCGCAACTGGTGGCACTAACACTGTGCTGGAGGGCGTGCCTTAAATGCCAGTCACTAACATGAGCAACAAAGCAGACACGCTCTTTATAGACCATGACATGACTGTTGCTTAGGGAGTGGACACTCAACATTTGGATGAAGTAAAGAACACAAAAGAAGTTATTGTTGCATTCCAAACTTGACAAATATTACTTACTCATTGATGGGAAAGTTTTGATGTCCAAGATATTGACAGTGCTCAACCAGTACAATCTCAAGAACCCACTGGATGTAACACACATCAGGGAAAGTCGACTGCATTGTTATGCACTCTGGAATCAACCCAGACCGGCTGAGTGCTCAGCATCATTTATGTTTTCTAGGACTTGGCCTTCTCAGCAACATATGCACTCCCTGTCTATTTTCATTGGTTCACAAGGACCACACAGACACCCAGAAAAATGAAGAGAAGGGCAGTTAGATGGCAAACAAAACTGAAGTTTAATGTTGTTACAGTAACTCTTTACAATACACAATAGGGGTAAGACAATGACAGCAGCACTGACAGTAGGCAGTGACATGACAGGATGTGTTGGACATTAGAGCAGAAGAAGTATCAGCAGATCAAGTCACTCACAATATTCAAAATACAAGTAACAATATTATCAGTAAACAATAACAGTATGTCATGGTGTGGCATACATGTGGTGATTGGCTTTAAGACTCATCCACGACAGTGTGCTACAAAGTGGTCTGCTACACTTCATCAGTGTAGGGTGTGCTCATATTGGTAAAAACATAACATTATGCATTGAAATGTTGTTAAGGGGGTGGGTGGTTCCATTACACCACAGAGAATGCAGTCTTTAACAAAATTTTCACTGATGCTTCATGGGGGGTGATATGTCACGGTGTCACAGGAGAAGGTGATGGATTCATCAAAAGTACCATTATGGATTACTTCACAGTAAGCCTCTGTCATGCTAAAAAATACAGGCTAATGTGTGTGTGTGGGGGAGGGGGGGATACACCAAGGAACATTGAGATATGTGTTTGAATGCATGGGGATGGTGCTGAAGCTTAATCAAGCATCACATACAGTATTATATTTTTTGACACTGTTGCATGCAAAGACTGTAACACTATACAATAAAATTGGTGATTATATATTTGTCTTACATAGTGTGAGTGCATGAAGCCTCATGCAATATAGAGTGTCATGCTGTTTTGTGGGTTTGCTAACCATGATGCCACTATCATGACATACTGACATGGTGCAGCATGCAGCAGCAGGAATTCTGATTAGCACTCTGTCATACTGAGACACAGAGGAGGCAGTGGGCATTTCTTTCTTTCTTTCTTTTTTTTGGTAAAGTAATAATGGGGTAACCAGGTAAGGACCACTAGGCACATGTGTCTGCCTTCAGGGGAGACACAGAAACAATGGGGAGGGTAAGTGACTTGCTCACAGTCACACAGTATGCAAGTGGACATTGTGGCATTCAGACAGAGGTCTGTTGGTTGTACCAAGCTCATTCGCAGCTCCTTAACTCATTGGGTCCAGTAGCCGCCATATGGCGTCAAAACCATCCATTGCAAAACCTGACCCAAAATGGCCACCCAGACCCAATGCATTAATCTACCCTCTTGGCTATGCTGCCAGACCCAGGACATCAAGCATTATCCATGTCAATGTATCCTCATGACGTGGCATGCAACGGTTGTTCATTGCAGACAGTACTAGAATCACCACAACTGTGATGCTCTGCTGTAATGCTGTGGGGTGGGGGGGTGAAGTTTCGCATTGATCTTCATGGCTTTCATTGGCATGTGGACAGAGGGGGATTCGTACTCACCAACAGCAGTCTATCAGGCTGTTCTATGTGTTTCTGGCCACGGTGCAGTATCTCTACAATACCCATGTCTGGCAAACTTTATAACAGGAGAAGAGGTATAATTAGCCATGACTTGTGTTATGCTAGCATAACCAAATACAATCTAGCTGGGATACTGAAGTCACACATATATGATGCATAGGTGGAGTATGTCTATGTCTGTGTCTGCAGAATGTTGATCAAGGAAAACAGACACATACAGTAATATTATTATTATATATATATATATTTATTATTACTACAATCCACAAAATATACTGGGAGAACCATAACTCACCAGTCTGTGTTGATGGTATATGGTACTTGTACTTCACTATCATCAGGGGCACTGTCTAGATCAGTATACCCATCACTTGCAATGGGGTCTAAGCAATAGTGATTGTGTTATATGATATCCTTTTCACACCAGCTCTCATCAGACACATCATCCTGATCACCATCAGCACTGCCATTCAAACTGGCAATTGATGATCCTGGCACGCTGCACTCGGCTACTACAGCCCCAGAGTCAGAGCTGATCATTTCTTCAATGCCATCAATTGTCTACAACCAGTACCACCATTCTGGAGATGATGTGACATGAGACGTACATGAGCACTTGCATTTTTCACTGCTGGGAATGAAACGGGACAAAAACAGTACAAAAAACACAAAAGAGGTAAAAATAACTTATTTTTGGCAAAAATGGATAAACATATGTCTTTACTACTCCATCAACTATCAGGATCGATGGTGTACCATGGCTGGTCAGATTTCTTCTTTAAAGTTGACAGATTTCTCTGGCAACCATATACAATGGAGCCCTCTTAATTGAACACCCTATTTGTCACTGTGAGTATGCATTTAAACAGGCTTCGGTATAGGCAGCATTTACACTATTAAAAATTGATTATTTTATTAAGACAGTATCTGGGAGTCCATTATCATGCTCAGGTTAGTGACTGTGAGTGATCAGAAGTGATTGTGTGATTAAATGGTTAAACCTAATACCTGCAAATACCTGTAAATGACAAACACTAACAAAAATAAGCATTTGTGAGACAGCTGCAATGCCTCTTCTTTGAAACAAGCATCTGAGTGCACGTATCAGGGCTATTTATACTAAAGCAGTATCACACAGCTGCAATGACAGCAACGGTCAGCACTCAGAACAAGCCGGCTTACCACACATTACATTAGTTCATGACGTTTTTCTTTATTAAACTTCTCTTATAAAAATTCAGCAGCAGTATACAGGGAATAGGTCCAGGCTCATTCTATCAAGGCTAAAAACTTCAAAGGCTGAAGTGGTTACCACGCAGTTTACTATTAGATACAAACTTGAACATGTAAAAACTCATGGACCATCTTGCTTGAAATGAGCCAGAGACCTCACGTGACTGACGTTTCAACATCTCAGTGAGGTCTTCCTCAGAGTCTCTAAGAAAGACGTCATTGCGACATGGAAACTTCAGTCATGTGAGGTCTCTGGCTCATGTTGAACAAGATGGTTGGCAGGTTTTTACAAGTTCACATTCAAGTTTGTATCTAATATTATACAATGGCAAGAAAGAATCTTGTGCTCTGATTCATCAATCTGGAGCTGGACCCTTGATGTTATCCCAGCATAACATCACGGATCTAGTTCCAGCACATACATGATCCAATCACATGAAAAAAAAAATCAGTGCACATCCTATCTTCAAGTGGTGTGAAAGCCACATTTGTGATTGGCTTCACACCACTCGCTGCAGTCACGGTCCCCACTCAGGTAACTTATGTCTGAAAGCCATGACATTGGCTTTACAGAACTCCCTCCCACTCTCCTGTAACTGCCCATAGTTACAGAAACAAACTTCAACTCCTTCTGGCTTCAAAGTACTGCCATTCCCTACAGCCCAAAGTTAGCGGCTTGCTGGCAGCCACGTACATAGCACATGCTTTTGTTTTTTTAAATGTTCAGTGCACTATCACCAGACTAGCAACTTTAAGTTTCAGTTTGCGGGCTCCTGGTACAAACACCAAATACAACCAACTGTATAGAGAGACTTTCAAAATCAAATAAAGCTGTAAAATCATCCACAGTCTTTAAACAGCAGATGTTCCACAAAGTGTACTGTACTTACCGATCAGCCATCAGTCTGGTAATGAGTATTCAATGCTGGCACTTGTCACTGATAGAGATGGGGGGTCACTCTTAAACTGGAAAATGGGACACACACACAAGGGAAGAAGTGAGGGGGAGGGTGATTCACATAAAATACCACACCAGACACAAAGACAGAAACCTGAAAGACTGAAGGGCAAATCCACATAAAGAAAACACAGACGACAGAGTCAGCAACTCCACCTACTGGCCTAAACAAGGAATGTGTACTATTTTATTAATAAGTATACCTACCCTTTGAAATGTTTAATAAAAATCTCAGTTTAAACTCAGCTTTTTAATCTTTTATTTATTTTTTTTATAAAGGAGATATTGTATAATAGGAATAATGCACTCCAGAGTGTGTGTCATGCTGGGGTAACATCACTTCTCAGCTGTCGGATGCACTAAGCCGGCGGCCTCATGCCCAACCACCTAAGGCATGACATTATCCCAGTATGACACACACCCTGTCATGCATTATTCTTTTAGTAAATCGCATGGTGGCTGTTTTAGCTTTTGAAGCTTTTAGCCTGAATAGAATCAGCCTGGACCTATTCCATGTATACTGCTGCTGAATTTTTAAAAGAGAAGTTTAATAAAGGAAAACAGCATGAACAAATGTATTCTGTGGTAAGCCAGCTTGTTCTGAGTGCTGACCATTGCTGCCATGGCAACTGTGTAATATTATAAAAACAGGTATTTGTCAAGGTTGAATGTTCACTGTTTGCACTGCCATTGTACCGGGTCTTGCTTGTACACATTTTTACTATATATTTACCCAGGATAGACCAGAAGAGATGTAATATCTCATTTTCAGTGGTGTCCTGCTTTTACACGTTTTTAGGTTGTATTTACCCAGAATAGGCCAGCTGAGATGCAATATCTAATTTTCAGGGGTCTTCCACATTTTGACCTAGAATTTCTAAGTCTTTTTATGACCTGATGTTATGATCAAGAAAGGTGGAATTTTTTTTATTTCATCTGAAAGGTGATATCACAGTGACATTGAAAAAAAAAGCAATTTCAGAGTGGATTTGAAAAATGACATCTGTTATGTTCAGGAGGTGGGGTAGCACAAGGGATTTGTTGAAAAGCAGGAGCCAAAATCTGCAAAAATAAAGTTAAACATGGACACACAGGCAATGATGGCAGAAAAAGACCAGTGGTCCATCCAGTCTGCCTGGGTTCCCAGCCCTCCCTATCCATGCCCCCCATTCTTCTCCTAGTGTCTGACACCCTGAGGCCCCACTATATCTTTCATTCTGTCACAACTGTACTTGAAACCACCAATGGTTTTAGCACCTACCACTTCAGCTGGAAGACTCTATTACTCTTTCTGCAAAACAATACATCCTCCCCAACCTCCCTCCTGTCAGTTTCCACTCATGTCCATGTGACCGCAGACTAGTATTCAAGACAAATAGTTTCTTGCAGTTCAGCACGTTAATTCCTTCCAGGAACTTGATGGTCTGTATCATATCTCCCCTTTCCTTTCTGGTCTCCAGTGAGTATATGTTCAATGCCTTAAGGCACTCCTCATAGGACCTGCCCTGTTGGCTCTGAATCATTTGTGTTACCCTGTGCTGCACTGTCACCAGCCTATTCCTATCCTTCTGAAGGGAGGGTTCCAGAACTAGGAACAGTACTTCAGGTGTGGCTTCACCAAGGATCTATATAGGTGAAGTATTACCTCTTCCCTTCTGCTATCAATACACCTCCCAGTATATCCCATCATCCTAATCACTTTGCTATATGCCTTGTTGCACTGACTCGATTAACTGAGGGAGTCACTAATGATAATTGCAAGGTCCTGTTCCTCAGCCATAGTGTTAAGTCTCACCCCACCAATCCAGTTCTCTGTGCTGGGGTTTTTATCCCCTAGGTGCATTCCCTTGCACTTTTTGGTATTGTATTTCAACTGCCAAACCTTATACCACCCACTTTAGCTTTTGGAAGTGATTCTGCATTTCCTTGAATCCCTTGTTACTATCCACCCTCCCACAGAACTTAGTGTCATCTGCAAAGAGACACAACGTGACCTGGATTCCCTCATCAATGTCAGTGATGAACATATTCAATCAATCAATCAACTTTTATTTATAAAGCGCTTTTCAAAAACCAAAGTGCATATTCATTGTAAGAAAAAACGGACATTCAGTCAATAAAACATATAAAAAGATACAAAGGCAGCAAAAGTAAAACTAAACATTATCTCCAAAAGCCAAGTTGAATAAATATGTTTTTAATGAGGATTTAAAGGTCTCGGTAGACAAGCTCTCTCTAATCTGACGAGGCAGAGAGTTCCACAGGGTTGGGGCCACAAAAGAAAAAAGCCCTAGTGCCTGATGACTGAAGATGGACCCTGGGAACCTCTAGCAATCCCTCATCGGTGGAGCAGAGTGGATGGGGGGGAGGTAGGGCCTAAGGAGGTCTTGCAAGTAACCCAATCCCTGTCCGTGTAGGGTCTTATAGGTCAGCAACGTGACCTTGAAGGTGATCCTCCAATGCACCGGCAGCCAGTGCAGTTCGCGTAGCACAGGCATGACATGGCAAGTTCTTCACAACCCTGTCAACAACCTGGCCGCAGCATTCTGCACCAGCTGCAGGCAATGAAGATCCACCCCCGGTAACCCTAGGTATAGAGCATTGCAGTAATCAAGGAGAAAGGATACAAAGGCATGAACCAATATAGGAAGGTCATAGTGCAGAACAAGGTGCTTTATCCAGGCGATGTTTCTCAGATGATAAAATGAGGACTTGACAACTGCTGACACCTGTGCTTTTAGTGTCAGTTCATTGTTTATTTTTTTTATTATTATTTATTTATTTAAAATAATCAGAAAGACCTTTGAGTCAGAGACTCATTTACAAAGGTTCCACATCATACAAAGCAATTCCACAAGGGACGGGACATTAGTATAGAGACAGAGAACAGCACATTACAAAAAATACACAAGATAAGCATAACATAAACAGGTTCCAAAGTTGTTTCTTAGTAGGCTAACAGAGAGAAATTTAGGTAATTTAGCACAGCCAGGAGTGAGGAGGACAGGTGTCAGAGAGATTCAGACAAAGGCTGCTTGTCTTGCTTCATAAAAAAAAATGTATTTGTGGTACATTTGCTGCTAATAGCTTGATTGTAAGGAGGCGAAGCAGATCCAGTGTCAAGGACAGTCACATCTATTTGAGACCTGCAGGTGTTCCATTAGCATTGATTTAAAAGGGCCCAGCCTTCTTTCCTCAGTAATATGGATTGGGAGGGAGTTTGTCCAGGAGGGGGCCCTGTAATTGAAAGTGCATTGGTATTGGGAGGTCCGGCCATGGGGTACCCATAGTAGCTGCTTGCTAGAGCTTCGGGTTGTTTTGCTTAGAGGTGCAGGGAGTATAATTTGGAGTATGGAGGGTGGGGTGAGGCCTAGTAGTATCTTTTTGGTCATAAGGCAGGTGTGGTACCTGATTCTGTTTTCCAGGTTTAGCCAATTTGTGCTGCTATATAGGGAGCAGGAGTGAGTGAGGCGATCACATCCTAAGACTAGGTGGCAGGCTCTGTTGAGCACTAGCCGGAGTCTGCTCAGGGCTGTGGAGGGCGCAGTCACTGTAAATTAGGATGCCGTAGTCTAACAGGGAGAGGATCAAGGAGTTTACAGTAAGTTGTAGTGCCTAAGGGGTGAGGTAATGCTTGTAATGGTAGAGTACGCCTAGCCTGGAGCTAAGAGCAGTTGTTAAGTGTAGGATATGTTGATTAAAGTTGAGGGCGGGGTCTAGTGTGATCCCTTAGTATTTAAAGTTTTATACTTGTTCAAGGGGGGTCTGATTTGCAGTGAGGAACATTGGGCACAGGGATTTGAGTGGGTTTTGAGGATGGGCGAATATCATGACTTTGGTCTTATTATAGTTGATAATAAGACAGCGGGAGGTGAGCCAGTCTTCAATTTCACGGAAAGAAAGCTGGAGGGTTTGGTGGAGTTTGAGGGGAGCCGGGTTGGAGGCGAATAAGACCGCATCATCTGCATAAAGAAGTAGATTTCTGGAGCAAGAGGATGGGAGGGAGTTGAGGTATAGGCTGAAAAGTACAGGGCCAAGTATGGAGCCCTGTGGAACACCGGATCGGATTGGGAGGCAGGGCGATAGGACAGTGCCTACCTTGACTCTCTGGGTTCTGTCAGAGAGATAACTAGAGAACCATTTTATGGTGTCGTCGGAGAGACCTGAGCAGGCCAGGGTATTTAGTAAGAGGGCATGGTTGACTGTGTCAAGAGCTTTGGATAGGTCCACGAAGATGGCACCCGTAAGGTGGCCATCGTCCAGGGCAGAGTGGACATGGGAGGTAAATTCAAGGAGGGCAGTAGTGGTGCTGTGGTCCTTATGAAAGCCATGTTGCTGCCTGGTAAGGAGGTTATATTTATTCAGGTGTTCAGTGAGTTGGTCGGCAACTATGCTCTAGTGCTTTGACAGTGGGGGTAGGATTGAGATGGGGTGGTAGTTATTTGTGGATGTTCGGTCACCACCTTTATGGATGGGTGTGATGTGACGACTCCAGTGGGTGGGGAATTTCCTGCAGAGGTAGCGATTTAGTATGTGGGTGAGAGGCCAGGACTTCATGGAGGGTGAGGCGGAGAAGTCTATGGTCTAGGGAGTCATGATTGTAGTGGGTTTTACTTAACGCTTTAGTAAGGTAGGGTTTCGCCATCTCCGGGGTAAGGACACGTAGGTAGAAAGGTGCCACCAGTGGGGGGTGGGGGATGATACGATCTGGCGGGGGGTAGAAGAAATTAGGGGGTAGTACATGGGAGAGAGCAGAGAAAGCAGTATTTAGGGCCGTGGCTATGCTGGCAGAGTTGGCGGAGAGGCTACCATCGATGAGTATTTGATCAGGTGGTAGATTTGGGCCTTTGCCACAGAGTTCTTTTATGTTCTCCCAGAACTTGCGCCCATTTCCCCAGGCGGAGGTTAAGGTGGCTTTGTAATGGTTAGCCTTTGCCGTGCATATGGCCCATGTGCATTTGTTTTGGGCCTCCCAATAGTGCTACCTATCCTAAGGCCATTGGGTCTCATTAGCCAGGTGCCATAGAGCATCACATTGGCACAGTAGGCCTTGGAGGTGGTCTGAGAACCAAGGGGCATGGTTCCCTTTGGTCATAGTTTTGGTAAAAGGGGCGAACCTATCACAGGCTGCATTGAAGATGTTGACAAACAGTTCAAGGGCGTGGTCAGGGTCGAGTGTATTAGTGAATGGTGTCCAGTCCCACTGTCTGAGGTGGGCCTTGAGAAGGGGTAATTTGCCAGGTCCTAGTTTTCGTTGTTTAGTAATTTTAGGCACGGTTTTGGGGTGGGTACCCGACCAGTTACAAAGTACTGGTGAGTGGTCGCTAAGGGTGTCAGGAAGGACTTTGGTGCAGATTATTTTGTGGGGGCGGTTTGTGAACACTAGGTCTAGCAGGGTTGATGTTCCCGTGCGGGCATGAAGCCCAGTGGGGGTTTTGACGACCTGGGTGAGGTCGAGGGCAGCAGCCTCATTGATGTAAGGCTCAGCTGTTTTGGCCAACCAGTTTATGTTGAAATCCCCCACTAGTATTTTTTCTTGTTTCGGGGGTAGGGTGGAGAGATGGGACATGATGGCTTGGAAGGCTTGCTTGGTCGCTGGGGGACATAGGCCGAGGTGAGGAGGAGAGGATGTAGACCTACCTAGGTAATTTTAAGGTGAGAGCCTGAGCCTGGATGTTAGTATGGGCACGGGAGAGGTGGCCTGAGGTAGTCCTTGAGGTAGGTAACGCAGCCACCCCCTCACTTTCCCAAGCGGTCAGAGCGATGGAGGCAGTAACCGGACAATTTAATTGCTGAGTCAGGGACAGAGGGGGAGAGCCAGGTTTCTGTCAGGGCAATGATATCTGGGTTGTTCTGGAGTACCCAGCCCTGAAAGGAATCCCATTTTTTTAGCAATCTGCAGATGTTTAGTGAGGCAATGCACAGGCCATTACCAGGAGATTGGTGGGATGTTGATGCAACTTGGGGGCCAGGGTTTGGGTGGACATTACCTGTTAGTAGGAGAAAAAGAATGAGTGACCTGAGTCGGTATCGGTTTATTTGAGTGGTAGGTCTACGGCATTTATGCAGAGTGCCGCTGATAGTGGATATTGGTAGATTCAGTATAAGGGGGGCAGATAGGAGGAGAAAACGCCATGATATGGGGTTTGTGCTTGTTATGGGCTGTGGGAGGGAGGTTGGCCGGAGAAAGGGGGGCTCCAGTGTGTAACTTGCTGAGGGAGATGACAAAGGGCTGGTAGTGAGGGCGCATTGGTGGGGTGGGGGCATGGTTGGGGGTGCCAGCCATAGAGGGGACAGCGCGTTGCAACATATTGCCCCAATTTCAGACTATGGGGGGAGTAGGGGTTGATGTGTAGATTGCAGGAATAACGCAATGAGGGTAAGTGGGAGCATGGCAGTGTAGAAGCAGGAGTAAAATGAGTGACAGGTTTGGTGGGGAAATAAAAAGAGACAACAGGGAGGAGAAAAAAGGAGAAAGAGTAAAAGGTGGTGATAGGACCTCTAGTGTAGGAGCACGATAAGCTGCAGATGGGAAAGTGGCCTGATAAGATTTTTCATGAACATGTGATCACAATTCAGCCTATAAATTAGGATGCCGACCAAGGGTGGTGGTGGGGGCGGTGGGGAGCTGAACGCATAGCGTTCGGCAGGGCAGAGTCAGCGAGACAAAGGAGCCACTGGAAATGCAACTGCAGCTTGTCCTGGTATGCACCTGGGAAGTCCGATTTGTTCCCCGCTTGCAACAGAGGGAGGGAGGGGGGAGGACTTCTGAGTTCAGTCTTCACGACCGCCTGGGAAGTCCGATTTGTTCCCCGCTTGCAACGGAGTGAGGGAGGGGGGAGGACTACTGAGTTCAGTCCTAACGACCGTACTATGCCCAGATTCCGCACCTGTTCAGAAGGTCTCAACTGGTTACCCCCTAACACAAGGCTAGATGGTTGTCCAGGAGTCAACTTCTCTACACGGTGACCTGGGTCCACCACCAACAACTCAGTCTTGCCCGGATTCAGTCTCAACCAGTTAGCACTCATTCAGTCCTGAATCTCAGTGAGACAGTTGCTAAAGATCAAGATTACACTATTTTGTTCAGGTACAAAGGACACGTAGCGCTGCGTATCATCTGCACAGCAGTGAAAACTCAGCCCATACCACCTTATAATGTCTTCCAATGGCAACATGTACACCGAAAATTACATGGGGGACAGCATGGAACCCTGTAGCACCCCACAAGGCAGGGCAAAGGGGGCCGAGAAAAAAATTCCTGACACCACCCTCTGAGTTCTGCCCGTGAGGAAAGAATGGAACCATCTGAGGACTGTCCCAGACAGTCCACAGAGCAGCCACAGGCATTCCAGCAACACCCCATGGTCCATGGTGTCAAATGCTGCAGAGATGTCAAGGAGGACCAATATTGAATGACTCCTCTGATCCCTTGCTTTTAAGAGATCATTAAGTACTCGAACTAATGCTGTCTCAGTACTATGCCTCTTCCTGAAACTGGACTGGAGAGGATCATAGACTTCATGGGTGGTAAGAAAGTTCTCAAGCTGTAACGCGACTACCTTCTCAATAACCTTGCCCAAAAAGGGCAGGTTAGAGACCAGTCTGTAGTTCACAAGACAATCTGGGTCGCAAGAAGGTTTCTTTAATATGGGTGTCACAACAGCCTCCTTCCGGGGGTCTGGAAACACCCCCTAATCCAGCGAACACCAGACTATCTCAGCAAGGACCGGTCTGATAACATCCATACACCGCACAAGGAGGTGCGTTGGACCAGGGTCCAAACTACAGTAAGTTGGTCACAAGCCTCGAACAATCTTCATGATATCCATGATCGCTGGCTGGTTGAATTCTGTCCAGACAGACCAGGTGCCTGGACCCTCGCATCGACCACCGTCATGCTCATTTTAATGTGTTAAGCAGATCTCCGATCTGATTGAGGACACTTTGTCAGCAAAGAACCGTGCAAACTCTTCACACTTAGATTGTGAAAAGGCTCTCCAGCTCCGAAGGCAGGCTGGATTGCAGAGCCTGTCCATGGGCCGAAAGAGCTGAGCTGGTCGATTCCTTGCTGCAGCTATCTCCCAGGACAGGAACTCTGCCTTCTTACAGGAGATTTCTGATTGATAGTCCGAACATTGGGTGATCAACCTAAGTCTGTCCTCCTCCAGGCCAGATTTCCACCAACAACATTCCAACCTTCACCTCACTCTCCTCAACTCCCTCAAAGTCCCATCAAACCAGGGGGACTGAGGGCGGAGAGGGAAGGGGCGAACTCAGACTGGAGCTATGGAATCCAGGGCCCTCAGCACCATATTATTATAGTGCACTACTAGGTCACCTGGATCCAAGCACTCCAATGGCCAACTCGATAGGTCCAGTACCGTCAACAGACCCTCTGGGGTTACACCCATCAAAGGGCGATACCGGACCATCTCCAAAGGTGCTGGTCTCACAGGGGGAGCCACGAAACTGAACCTTATAGGGTGATGATCCGACCATCCAACTGGTTCAACCACCGTGTCAGCGACCTCCATCCCCAGGATGAACACCAGATCCAGGGAGGGACCCTGAATATGGGTTGCAGCTGTAACTACCTGTTGAAGCCCAACAAAATCATCAGTTGGAGGAAGTTTTGACCAAAATGCGAGAGTTCATCATTGACCCAGGCATTGAAATCCCCCAAGACCAACCACCTGGAGGATTCCAGCACCATGTCGACCATGAAGTCTGCAACTGCCTGCAGGAAAACTTTCTTATCACCAGGTAGCCAGTAGACAAGCAGAATTCTGCTGCCCACACCTGCTTCCATGATACACTTGAAGGATCTAGTGGTCCCCACTGGAGCCTCTACAAATATTGAGGAGGACCGGACCCAGGAGAGCTTCTTGTGGTACTCCTGCCTCCTCTTTAGCTAGTTACATACCCAGTTTACTATGACCTTAGCTGCACTCAGGTCCTCCATCTTCTTCAGCATACATCTGTGAGGTACTGAGCCATAAGCCTTGCTGAAGTCAAAGTGGAGCAAATACACAGAATAGCCCCTATCCAATACTCTGATCACCCAATCAAAAAAAACCAAAACTATCAGGTTAGTCTGACAGGACCTACCAGCCGTGCATCTGTGCTGATTACTATCCTGGAGATAATTTCTCTCCAAGTAGTCCACAAGGTCCTCTTTGATCAGTGACTACATGAGCTTCCCTACAATAGAGATAAGACTGACAGGCCTGTAGTTCCCCGCTTGCTCCTTGCCACCCCCCCTTATCAATTGGAACTACAGCTGCCACACTCCAATCCTTCAGAACTACCCTCATCTTTAGTGAGCTGTTAAGCAGACCTACTAGAGGTTCTGTTAGTACCACTGCTAGATCCCCGGGTACCCTCAGATGCAACCCATCTGGTACCAGGGCCTTAGCTATCTTTAGGGCCACCAGTCCCTTCTGGACTCTTTTGCTTGTAAATATTGGCCGCCTCATCTCTAAGATCCCATTAACGGCTGCTTTGATACCACTTTCTGGCAAGGGCCCACAATCCTCCTCAGTAAAAATTGAGCAAAAGTAATAATTAGGTTATGAGTAAACATTGGAACAATTCAATGTTTCATCATAGCTTAGTTGGGTTTTTTTTTCCACATTTTTTACTACAAATTTTCAACAAAGTCTTTTTATGACCACAACTTCCAAACATGATAGGTGTCATTTATAAAATAGTGTCCGAAATGGAAATTTTTTTCCACCACAAGTGTGAAAACATATTTTGGCCATGATTTGAAAAATGACAGCTGTCACATTCATGATGTGGTGTACAAAAAAATGACAATGTTGACAAACTGGGGTCAAAACATTGAAAATTACCAAAGTTACGAGTGTGCATTGAAAAACATTCAATGTACACTCAAAACTTTGTTTTTCAATATTTTTACATCAGATTTTCAACATAGCTTTCTTATGACACTCACCCTTATGAACAAGGGCATAAAAACTGTTCAAATCCTACGTGAAATGTGATTTTGTGCACAAGTGCAATAACACATTTTGGAAAAAGATCTGCAAAATGACAGCTGTCACATTCATGAGGTGGCGTGAAAAAATGGCTATGTTAAAGATTTGGGTTCAAAATATTGAAAATGATCAAAGTTATGAGTGTGCACCGAAAAATTTCAATGTACGCTCATAACGTCCATTTTTTTTAAATATTTTGACCTCAAATTTTCAACATAGCCTTTTCATGACCCTACATAGCCTTCCTATGACTGCACCGCATGAATAAAGGCAGAGTAGATTTTTAATTCCTGCACAAAAAGTGATTTCATGCCACAAGTAGGAAAACACTTTTTGGCCAGGATTTGAAAAATGACAGCCGTCATATTAAGGAGATGGTGTGAAAAATTGGCTATGTTGAAAATTTGGGGATAAAATATAAAAAATTACCAAAGTAACAAGAGTGCATTGAAAAGTGTCAACATGCTTCCGGAGCAGCTTCTGCCCAGATGGCAGCCTGAACAATATGCTCAGCACCTGCTAGCCCTAAAATTGATAAATAGCCACATTTATTCATTGAATTCAGCTCATAATTGAGAGAAACAGTGATGCTTCATCTAAAAACAAAGGAGGAAACAACAGATTTCAGGCACTGGCTCAGGAAGACGAGGGAACTGATCATGACATTTTAGACTCTGGGGCCTCAGAGCACTCCTAACAAGCGGTGCTCATGTCCTCAAGTAAAACCACAAAATTAAAGAAAGTAAAAACCCCAAAAAGTGACCAAAAGCTGGACAAAATCTTAGCGGAACTTCAGGAAATTAAATCGGATTTTCATACCTTCCAGCAGACTCAGGAATCTTTTCAGCAAGATTTCTAGGAGGCTCAACAGCGGATCTTTATGCTAGATGATTTGTCAGCAGTGCAGTCAGACCAGGTCTCCCAACTGCAAACTACCATGACATAAACAGTCAAATTATGCCAACTGACAATAGAGTGTCAAGAAGACACTGAAAACATAGAAACATAGAATTTGACAGCAGATAAGGACTGCTGGGCCCACCCAGTCTGCCCATTTTCCTACCTAATGGATAAGCTGCAGAACCTAATTAACCAACAGCCTACTTCATCCTACCACCCACTAGAATTGTCTTATGCCTGTCCCATGTATTCTTAAATTCCCCTACTGTTTTTGACTCCACGACCTCCTCAGGAAGGCCGTTGCATGCATCCACAACCCTGTCTGTGAAAAAATACTTCCTCACATTACCTCTAAGCCATCCCCCCTCTATCTTCAAATTGTGCCCCCTTGTTCTTGCACATCTCTTTTTCTGAAAGATGCTACCCTCTTGGACTTTGTTGATTCCCTTGAGGTAATTGAAAGTTTCTATCATTCCCCCCCCTTTCCTCAAGAGTATATATGTTAAGCTCCTTTAGTCTCTCTTCATATGGCTTCTGGTGCAGACCGTGCACCATTTTAGTTTCCCTCCTCTGGACAGCCTCCATTCTGTGTATGTCCTTGCGGAGATGGGGTCTACAGAACCACACGCAGTACTCCAAATGGGTCTCACCAACTGTCTGTACAAAGGGATAACAACTTCTTGTTTTCTACTGGTGATGCCTCTCCCTGTTCTTCCCAGTATCCCCCCAGCTCTCCTTACTGCCTTCTCACATTGCTTGCCCACCTTTAGGTCATCTGATATGAGTTACCCAAGGTCTTTTCCATTGTTGCTGTTGTTAGTATCTCACTCCCCATTGTGTGCTCTTCCCCAGGGTTTTTGTTTCCCAGGTGTATTACTTTGCACTTCTTTGCATTGAATCTAAGCTGCCATACATCTGACCATTCCTTCAACCATGCCAAGTCTCTTCTCATCCTTTCCACCCCACATTGTGTATCAGTCCTGTTGCAGATCTTTGAGTCGTCTGCAAAAAGACATACTTTTCTTTCTAGTCCCTCCACAATGACACTTATAAATACATTAAAGGTGACCAATCCCAGTACTGAACCCTGGGGTACCCTGCTAGTAACCCTCCTTTCTTCAGAGTGGACTCTGTTTCCTATTACCCTCTGTTGTCCAGCCAATTTTTTACCCAGATTACCACCTTGGGACCCACTCCAAGGCTGGCTAACTTGTTTATTAATCTTTTGTGTGGGACTGTCAAAAGCTTTGATAAAGTCTAGGTAGGCCATGTCCACAGCCCCTCCCTGGTCTACTACTTTAGTCACCCGGTCAAAGAAATATATTAGATTCATCTGACATGACCTTCTCACTGTGAATCCATGCTGCCTTGGGTCTTGTAGCCCTGCTGACCTCTAGGTACTCAACAATTCTTTCCTTCACAAGTGATTCCATCATTTTCCTACCACTGAGGTCAAACTAACAGGTCTATAGTTTCCTGCCTCTGCCTTGCTCCCACTTTTGTGAAGTGGAATCACATCTACCCTCCTCCAGTCCTCAGGTACCACCCATCCTCTCATGATTTGTTAAAGGGAGTAGTCAGTGGTGTCACTAGTTCTCCCCTTAGTTCTTTTAGAATTCTGGGGTGAATCCTGTCAGGCCCCATTACCTTGTCCACCTTCAGTTTTAAGAGTTCTTTCAGAACCCTTTCTTCTATGAATGGACTGGTATCGACCCCCCTATCCAGAGTGTTTCTATTGTTTGGTTTAGGTACCTTCTCTCATCTAAAAAAAAAAACAGACAAAGACGCCGCAATATTCATATTTATGGGGTACCTGAGAATTCTGAGGGAACTGATGTTCAGAGCTTTCTTGAGATCTTACCTCAAACTGCACTAACTCCAGACCCGGAATTCAATTTTGAAATAGAACCAGTAAATTGGGCTCTGAGGCCCAAACCATCAAGCCCCACAGCCCAACCGAGATCCATTATAATATACTTTCTTCACTACTTAACAAAATATCTGCTTCTCAAGAAAGCATGGGCACTAGGCAAGGTTTTTTATGGTAATATTTGACTCTTTGTGGACAATGATTATGCTCCCAACACACTACAGCAAAGAAGAGACTATAACCCACTGTTTGATATTCTCCATCAGAATAAACTAAAATTCTGCACCCATATCCTGCAGAATTAATTGTCCAATACTCAACAGGACAATATATGTATGATAGTGTGACTGCTGCTATGGAGGACTTTCAGAAGAGAAGACTGGTTATTCCACCATGCGCAGCATTACCACAGCATCCCCAGTCAAGCTGAGGATCATCCAGGGTGGCACCGCAGGAATCCTACTCACAGCAGGACACTCTGGACAACATTAAACAGCTGGTAGCTTAACCTACTGGCAGAGAAGCCTGGCAAGACACTTGATTTTCTGGACTTCCTCTTGGTCCCTGTAAATAGTGAGTAGCCTGTAAGAGTCTGGGTTGTACCGGGTCTCTCCCTCCTCAGAGTGGATCTTGGGGTCACTGAAGGCCAGCTGGTCTGGTGGGGTCCAATCTCCTTTGGGGGTGGGGTTCTCTTGGTCCCTTCTCCTGGCACTTGGGGGCTCTCCCGTGGCTGAAGGTGACTCCCATGTGAGGTCAGAACTCTTGCTACCAGTAATAGCCACACCTGAGAGATAGTATGCTGGGATTGTTTCAATGTTGGAGGAACAGAAACTAGTGGAGAGACATTCTGATGCTTGTGGAGCTCCGGTTAAATATGGTCTAGAGGAGCTGTCTCCTACTTATTGTAATTCTTCTCCTTCTGACTTTAATAGCACCAATAAGACAATGGGTGGAGGTGGAGGGAGATCAAGGAAGCTGGATCTCCCTGTGCGAGACCTGCTGTGAACTCAGCCTGGTTAATCAGGCCACTGGTGATATGCCTGTGCTCTTGTTTTGGATTAGGCCAAGCATGCTTTTCTCATTTTGATTTTTATGGTGATTTACCAGGTTGAGATAGGAAGTCAGCTTCTGGAAGGACACTTTTCCTGTTGCACCTTTAGCTAGGAGGATCCCATTAAAAAGGGTTCCCCTAGCTCATTTCCTGACCCTAAGGATCTTTTTTCAGGTGAGGTGTCTGTGGCATACTGATGGCCTTTGTTGATGGGTTAATCAGTTCTTGCTTTGCCTTTGGGAGCCTTGCTGGCTCTGGAAGTAGCTCCTGGGAGAAACGGGTGCTTCAGGGGCTGGGGTGGATGGCCTGCTCTCCTTGTTGGGGCTGGTCCCTGGTGGGCTGTAGTCAGCCAGTGGCTTGGGGGGACTATATAAGTTGATGTCCCCCCCGGGATTCCTCCATTTTATGTCCTCTCCCCCCGGGGGGAGGGGGCCCAGTGGGCACAGTCCTATTGCTAAACCAACATTTAAATAAATAGACATTTCTATATAGAGTTCCTCATCAGTCATTAGGAATTGGGTTGATAAGCTTTGTTGAATTCCTTCAGGAATGACTCTGGGGTTCCGAAGTACCCTCTGGAGCTATAGGATTTAGAAAGTCAGGATTCCACTGGGTTGGACTTTATTTAAACAATGTGTAACTTTGGACTATATAGGTCTCAATTAGATATGACTCTGTACTGATGTATCATATCCATGGCCTTTAAAAGCATATATAGAGTCCTGCTGTTAATGGGCAACTTATTACCTCTTTGGTCACTCCTGAGGGAGCCCTCCTTAATTCTAGTTCAAGCAGGGGCAAGCAGGGGGGAGTAGTGTTGTGTGAAATTGAGAAATTTCGTTATGTGAAATATTTTGTGAAATTTGGGCATTGAGCTAAATATTTTGCGGTAGCAAAATGCAGTATTTCTCCCCAAAATTGTAAAATTTCACCCACAAATAGTGAAATTTCACCTGGAAATGGTGAAATATTTCCACAAAATGCAAAATTTCACAGTTTTTAGGAGAAATTTTGCAATTTTCAGGCAACATTTTGCAATTTTCAGGCAATATTTCACATTTAGCACCCATGAAATATTTCACGAAATGTGTAAATTTCAGAAAGTATTTCACGTGGCAAAATTGCTGATTTCACGACAGTTTTTCTGGTGAAATTCTATGTTGCAACATCTCTAGAGGGAGTAATATGATTTTTAGTAGGCACAGGGTAATGTTGCATATTTTCCCTTTTCCTTTCCTAGCCTTAGTCCAAAATCCCCTTCCGATTATTGTTTGGCATATTTCTTTTTTAACCTTGCTTTTCCTTTCCTCCTCCCCACTTTACAGGGTAAGGAATACCCCATAGGAACCACTCTGTACTTTGAAGATGCTTTCCCCTCTAAGTAGTTAGATATTCTGCCTACTTCAGAGGTTCCCCTTTGTGAGCCTCTGATGTTGGAAGTCCTCATTTCTCAACTCCCAATTTACATAGAGAGGTTGGTGGATTTTGCCCTTCTCTCATTGTATTTTGATTTGGGGACCAGTTGGCCCAAGAGCAATTTCAGTTCTATTCTGGCCATTGGCAATGAAGTGTGTTCTTCCTTCTTTTTTCTTTATGTTTTCTTTTTAAATGGTACAAGATCTCAGAGGGATATATCAATACTAAGGAAAACTACTTTAACCTACATTTCAAATGCTCTTTTTGTTGTACAGCAGGACATACTTTCATTTCGGAATATATTTTGATGGCAAGGGGGCTGGGGGGGGCTTTGTGTACTTCCTTACAGGGGCCATGAATCCTTCCTTCAAGATAACATCTCATAATGTAAATGGGGTGGCCAGATCCATTTAACGCTACAGGACACCAACAGCTTTAAGGAAACTTAAACCAGATCTACTATTATTACAAGAAACGCATCTTTCTACTTCTGAACATCAGAAGCTTCTGGGATTTGGTTTCTCTCAAATTATAGAATCTGCATATTGTCGGGGTAGGAGCATGGGTGTGGAGATTTTGATTCCAAAGTCCTCACCATTCAAGGTTATAGACCAATACACAGATAAAGACAGTAGGTTAGCCCTGGTGACAGGCACAGTCCAAGGTCAGACCATCATGGTCTGTAGCATATACATACCCCCCGGCAGTGATGCCTCAACTATTCAACTACTAGTAGACTCTACATTGCAATATAAGAAGAGTGTTCTGGTGCTGGGGGATTACTTTAATTGTATCTTAAATTCCGCTTTAGACACCTCTGCCCCTCGTATCCCAGCACTTACTTCTGGGCAAAGACACCTTCAACATTTACTTAGGGAAGTGGGACTAGTGGATACATAGTGCTATCTTCATCCTGGGCAGAGACAATTCTCCTTTTACTCCCATGCACACCATCACTACTCAAGACTTGACTATGTTTGCATTAACGGGAACACTTTGATCTTTTCCATGCTGCTGAAATAAAAAAAATGTATATTTATCAGATCATGCCCTGATTATTCTTGAATTGAACATCACACGGGAGTGAAGAAACACATTATGGCATCTTAATCCGTCTTTAAAAAAAACAAGAAATCCCGCACTCTGAAAAACTAAAATAGAAGGACTGCTCACCAAATTTTTTTCTCTCAAAGTGCTTCATTTTATTGTAAGTGCCATGTGCCAGGCCCTGATGTGTTTTGGAACTGAGTTCCTTTATCAAAGGGTTTGATGTAACACTAAGGCCACTGCCTTTTATACCATACAGATGATGACATCACTAATCATTGTCAAAACAAAGTGCAATCAATTATTGATTAAACAAGAACAAGTAACGTGCTAGTGTATTGTGCCACACAGTGGTTAAAAACAGTATAACATGTAAATACATACTAACAAATAAACTGCATATCTATTATTTATATAGAAATTTAAAAAAAAAAGTATATTTATTTGGATGGCAAAACCTGCCCAGGTAGCAGACTCAGATGAAGTGCTAAGACCAAGAATCCCAGTGTGCTCCATTGAGTACATTACTGCTGGTAAAAATCTAGAAAGAAAGAATTTAAAAATACATTTTAGTAATGTTATTTTTGAAATCTTATTTACATACAATAATCTGTATTTATACATAATCACACTATCTAATAATCAATATTCTTATTTTATACTTTAGAATTCAAGACATGCTAAGAATAAATAGACTGTCAAACTCAAATAAGTTCTAAATGCAAATGGGGGGGTTGAGAAAGGAAGTGAAAGGACCTTATTTCTTCCTTTTGAGAAAAGGGATTAACTCAAATCTTTCATTCAGACCTGGTGTTTTATATGCATTCAAAGTGTATATCCCAAATCCTTCTTTTTCTAAAATGTAATTCTCAAAATCACCTCCTCTTGGATTTCTATACACCTTCTCAATCCCTTGAAAAAGAAAAGTATGTTGTTTCTCATCTTTACTCTTCATGATGTGTTGTGCTGTAGCATAACTTGGATCCTTGTGTCTAATGGCTCTCATGTGTTTCGCTATTCTTTGTTTAAGCTGTCTTTTTGTCTTTCCTATATAAAATTATTTACATGTACAAGTAGCCATATATATTTCCCCACAGGTGTCACAAGTTATCAGTTCTAGAATCTGGTACTTTTTTTGATTATTTACGTTAAAACATGTACATTCTTTGTTTGGTTGTATATTGGTGCACATACTACATTTGCCGCTTCTGAAGCAGCCTATACTTGGTTTAAGCCAAGTTTCCTTTGTAGATAATGTCTGCCTGTTGTGTATCAGATGATCTTTAAGATTACTTGGTCTTCTATATGTCATCCTTGGTGGCCTGTCATGATGTGCACTAAGATGTGGATCTCCTTTTAGGATATTCCAATTAGATCTAATAATATCAGAAATGCTATGTGAATGTATAGAATATGTACTAACAAAATTCAAACTCTGATTTGTGTCCTGTTGTTTAGGTCTCTGTATCAGTGTCTCTTCTCTCTTCATAGCTGCTACCTCTTTGTATACCTGCTGGATATGTTGGTTCTGGTACCCTCTCTCTTGAAATCTTGCTTCTAGATCTATAGCTGCTTTTTGAAAATCTCTCTCTTCACTGCAATTTCTCTTTATCCAGAGAAATTGTCCTTTTGGAATATTTGTCACTACATGTCGTGGATGGCAGCTAGATGCTAAAAGTAAGGTGTTTCTCTCACAGGGCTTTCTGTAGATGTTTGTATGCATTGTATTGTCATCACCTTTTCTAATCTCTAAATCTAGAAGCAAATGTTCTTTTGGCTGGCTTGGTATGTAAAATGCAAATGAGGGTTGGATTCATGTAAAAAAAGAGACAAATGAATCAAATTCCTTCAGTTCACCAGCCCAAATGATAAATATATCATCGATAAAATGAAGATACATATTCAATTTCCAAAAGAAGGGATTGTTATCTACATTTCTTACAAAAGTATCTTCCCATTGTCCCACATATAAATTTGCTATTCTGGGAGCAAAAGTAGCCCCCATAGCTGTCCCCTTAATCTGCAGATAGTACTGATTCAAAAAAGAGAAAGTATTAAATTTAAGGACAAATTCAGACAGTTTAAGAAGCAGTTCTGTGCAAGCTCCCTCCTCTGTTTCTCTTAAATTCAAATAGTAAGCTAAACTGTCTAAAGATTCCTCTTGTGTGATATTAGAGTAGAGTGATTCGACAGCCATAGTGATAAGATATGCATTTGGATCTACCTCTACATCAGTTAATAACCTTAAAATTTCCCCTGTGTCTTTTATATATGATCCTAAATTAGTCACAAAAGGTCTCAAAAGATGATCAACATATTGTGAAAGTGGCTCGGTCAAAGATCCGATTCCACTCACTATAGGTCTACCTGGTGGTGGTAAGGATTCAAACTCTTTATGTATTTTAGGTAGTGTGTAGATGGTAGCTCTAACTGGAAATTCTACCGTAAGAAAGTTTTTAACTTTTGAATCTATCCAACCTTTATTTAGAGCCTCTGTGATGAATTCATCAGTACAATGTTTAAAGAAAACAGTGGGGTCTGTTTCAAGCCGTTTATAGAATTCTGTGCTAGACAGTTATCTATTTACTTCAAAAATATAGTCTGTGGTGTCTTGAATAACAACTGCACCCCCCCATCTGCCTGCTTAATGATAATATTCAAATCATTCTTTAAATCTTCTAAAGCCTCTCTCTATTTTAGATAAATTATCATAGTGAATTCTAGGCAGATTTGAAAAAAGTTCTCAAGTTCATCTTTGCAGACTTTTTGAAATGTTAAAATAGCTGAGCTGGGTGGGGGGTAAAAGACAGACTGACCCCTAAAGTATTTTCTTTCAGCAGCACTAGTATCATCCATATCCGTACTTACCAAAACAGTATCTAATGTTTGATTAGAGGTATTAATTTGATTAATATCAGTCACTTCTTTATGTCCTTGTTTCTCAAAAAATGATTTTAAACTTAAATTTCGACAAAATTTCTGTAAATCTAGAAATGTCTCAAATTTATTAATACCTGCTGTAGGTGCAAAAGATAGGCCTTTATTGAGGACCCTCTCTTCTGCCTCTGATAATGTCCTGCTTGATAAGTTAATCACCTTCTCCGATATCTCCCTTGCTTCTTGCACAGATAATAATTCTGTCTAGCTCCCCAGGAGTTGTACTGTTGAGTTTGATATACCTGTCTTGATTGTAGAGGCTGGTGGGGGCTGGGTTGAGGGTAGGGGTGAGATGTTTGGTTCTGTTGTCTGGGGTGGGAATTGTCCACTTCTTGCTGTTGTTGCCCCTGTTGACATTCTACATATAAATTGTTTCTCAGAATCCCATGTCCTTCTGTCCTTATACCTTCCCCTTCTTGTCTTCTTTGGTCTGTATTTTTTCTGTAGTAATTCCCCCTGCCAGGGCCACTCTGTCTTTATTTCGAAACCCTGCTTTTAAAGAATTATTAAAGGAAAAAATTCCAGAGATTCTAAGAGATAATACCTCCCCTCAAATTGCCCCTCAGATGTTATGGGATACTCTTAAAACAGTTTTAAGGGGTCACATTATTGACTACTCAGCAAGAAAAAAGCAGCAACAAGAAGCCAAGTTAAGAAACTTACAGGAGGAACTTAAACAACTTTCAGAAGCCCATATGCAGGGGGACCAGACTCTACTGGATAGGGTATATAGAACTCAACAAGTGATACAGCATCTACTAACTATTCCGACAGAACAGGCTCTATTTTGGCTCCATCAGAAATACTATGAGGCAGGGTCCAGGGCTTCCTGAGTATTGGCATATAGACTTAAGATGGCAGACTCAGATGAATACTATTATAAAATTAAAAGACCCTAAATCTGGTCATTTAACTTACTTCACCTCTCAAATTTTAGCTAGTTTACAGAATTATTATAAAGATCAGTATTCTGAGCCTTCTGCTCATGACCCCCATTAATTACCAATTTCCTGTCTGGATTGAAACTACCAACACTTAATTCCACACATATCGAGCATTTACAATGCCCTATCTCTCTTTAGGAAATTCACACAGTGATTCGAAATTTAAAAAATGGAAAAAGCCCAGGTCCTGATGGCTATGGGGCCGAATTTTATAAAGAGACATTTGATCTCATTAAAGACCCGCTTTTGGCAGTTTTTTGTGAATCGCATACAACTACAGAATACCCTATTTCCTGGTGCCAGGCAGTGATATCAGCGGTTCTGAAACCTGGGAAACCTTCTCAACTCTTCGACTCCTATAAACCCATCTCTGTATTCAATCAAGATTATTATCACTATACTAGTATCATAGCACACAGATTAGGTGATATTCTTCCCCAGTTAATCCATCCAGACCAATCGGGATCCATTAAAACACGACAGACAACTGACAACATTAAAAGAGCTTTCTTTATCCTTGACCATGCCCACAAAACTCTCTCTCCTCTAATGACATTAAGTTTAGATGCCAAAAAACCTCTGACAGTGTTTTCTGGTTATTTTTACAATCCTCCTTATTAAAATTTGGCTTTCCCCAGACCTTCTTGAATAACATTAAAGGCCACTACACTAACCCGGAAGCCATAGAAAAAGTTAATGGATCATATTTAGATTGTTTTCCTCTCTCCCGAGGAACCCGTCAAGGATGTCCCCTGTCTCCTTACCTTTTTTCATTTTATGTAGAACCAATTGTGCAGTATCTCCAATAGAATGAACAGATATGCGGTATGCCGTTTCTAGTTATTCGCACAAATTAGCCTACTATGGGGATGACTTATTGCTATATTTAACTAATCCAGATTCGTCTCTGCAGGCTCTTGAACAGTGTCTTCCAATAATGGAGAGAGCATCGGGGTATAAAGTCAACCAAGATAAAACAGAGGTCTTGTTAATGCAGAACACCCTATCTAATATGATAATAAATAAGTATCCCTTTAAATGGAACAAATCACACATCACATACTTAGGCATAAAGATTACTCAGCACCCTAAAGATATTTCTTCCCTGAATCATACCTCGTTGTTTGAGCAAGTTAAAGAAGACCTTTGGAGATGGACCCATCTGCCAATATCACTTATGAGTAGGGTCCGGTCAATACAAGTGACTGTCCTTCCTAAAATAATTTACCTGATGCAAAACATTCCATTATCTCTTCCATTGAAAGAGATACATAAATGGAAAAGAATTATATCAACATATTTGTGGGGAGAGGGTAAACCTCAAATCGCCTTGTGGAAGCTACAATTATCTAAGGAAGAGGAAGGATTATCTCTCCCTCATCTCCACAGATACTCCTTATCAACAATACTCACCTATATGGCCCACTGGATAGCACCCATAGCTCCAACTCTCACATGGGTTCAGATTGAGAGATCCCTTAGTGGCTCTCCTTTTGATGCCATGGTGATTTTCCAGCCTAATGACATCACCAGACTTATTTCTAAGGTAACTACTACCCCCTCTATATTGGATACTTGGATAAATATAGACTCCATCCTGAAAATAAATTTGGTTCCTGATGGATGGGAATACCTGGATTAGACCCGACTTTCACCTCGGTGTGTTTTGATGGAGAATTTAAGATGTTTGATGGAGGATTTAGGAGGTGGCATCAGCTTGGTCTGGTTCGTACACACCAATTTTATCATAAAGGGGTTTTAAAAACTTTTGCACAGTTACAAACAGAATTCTCTTTCCCACATACATATTCTTTTAAATATCTCCAACTACATTATTTTCTGAGTAAAGAAACTGGGATGGATGTATCCTCAAAAGAGATCTCTCTGCTCTGCTCTTTTCTCTCTCAATTTTTACAAGAGTCTTCACCTCGACACTTAATATCTCACTTTTATAAGGTTTTGACTACCCCTTCTTCCAATGAAATATACAAGGTTCAAACAAACTGGGAGGGAGAACTAATGCTGGACCTCCCGCAGGAGGAATGGCTGACTATTTGGCATACACAACATAAAATAACAAGTTCTTATAGTTGGAGAGAATTTGGGTGGAAAGCGGTAAAGTGTTAACTATAAACGTGCACGGAATGACTGTACCAAATCTATCCGGCAAAATAAATCTACCTACTTCAAGAATGCTCTCATGGATACCTGGGGTAATGGGAGGGCATTTTGGAACAATGTTAAAGAGGGCACTGGGAAGCAGCCAAAAACCTCCCCTACCTTACTCAACATAAATGGGTCTACTGTGCTTGACCCTAAAATCATAGCAAATATCTTCAACACTGCATTCACCAATCTCAGCAGTGTTCTCCCTTCTGACTTTTTCCAAGGACTATGGCTCTCCCTCTCCTCCCCCCATTGCCTCCTCCTCCTCTAGCCACCTACCTTTTTATTTCAAAGCAGTCAAGATGCATGATGCCCTAAAATACATTACCATAGCCATCACCAAACCCAGATCCAGCAGTGATACACTTGACCTTAAACTGCTGTCCCTCACCCTTGATGAGGTGTTACAGCCACTGACATATATTTTCAACCTTTCACTTATGCTCAGCCAGTTCCCTGACAAATGGAAATCTGCCACTGCTACCCCTGTCCATAAAAGTGGTGGCAGGACCACTCATGGAAACTACCATCCGATCTCTATATTGCCACCCCTCTCCAACGCGCTTGAGCATATTGCAGCAGATCAGCTCACAGATTTCCTGGACAAATACAATATCCTGTGCTCACAACAACATGGCTTCAGGAAAGGACATAGCACCTCATCTGCCCTACTTGAATTCTCTGGCATTCTTCATAGCTCACTGGACAATGGTCAGTTAATTGGTTCTGTCTTTATCAATCTGACTAAGGCATTTGACACTGTCCATCACCGCCTACTGCTTGTGCAACTTCTGAAAGCTGGTCTCTCTCCAGACACCACTGCTTGGTTCAAAAGCTACTTGGAGAAACAGTCTGAAAGAGTAAAAATTGCATATGTCCTCTCTGATACCAGATCTGTTTTCTCAGGTGTCCCCCAGGGATCCATTCTGGGCCCCCTACTGTTCAGCTTGTTCCTGAACTCCCTTCCAAATTCTTGCTCTGAAACAATCATCCTCTGTGCAGATGATGCTGTAATTCTTGCCTCCCACAAGGATCCTAAGCCTCTACAGGACAACCTTCAGCTTGGCTTCACATCTGTTGAAAATTGGTTCTCAAATCACAATCTGGTCCTCAATAATAAGAAAACAAAGTCTATGATGTTCAGAAGCTCTCATAAAAAGCATAAGTTGCACCCCCTGTCCATCAAAACCAGTCATGGAGTCACCCTGGAACTGGTTCAAGCCTTTAAGTACCTTGGGTTCCCTCTAGACCCTCATCTAACTTACAGTGCCCACATTGACTCTGTAGCCAAAGCAACAAATACTCTCATTGGCCTTCTCTTCCGGCATAGGCAACATCTTACCCCAGAAGCCCTGACTGTTGCCGTTCAGAGCTCTGCTGTCTCCATTATTGACTATGGGCTTATCATCTATGGCTCTGCCCCTGCTACCGCTCTTAGAGATGCATACCCACCTCCCTCAATAAGGCCTGCTGACTTCTCACTGGATCCCACTACCTCACACATACGTGCAACCTCTATGCACAAACTGGATGGCTGCAACTCACCAATTGGATAAAGTACCTAACCTGCACCATGGCAAAGAAAATAACTATGGGCCTTGCACCCCCTGGAGTGTGTGCACTCCTGCACCCTAGCAATAACCCCCACTCAACCAGGGGGTCTGAATCACAGCTCATGCAGGTTCCACATTGTCGTACCTCACAAGGTCAAAGATCTTTTGCCTGCAGGGCACCCAGCTGACTAAATGGTCAAAACAGTTACATCTCCTCCACTTCTACCCTTGGTGCATTTAAATCAAGGCTACACCGATCTCTCACTGCCTCTAGCTCCTGTGACTGCCTCCACTAGCTGAACCCATGAATATTTCCCTAACCTTATGCAGTTCTCTTTCCTATTAGCACTTGGTTACCCCTTAGCACGCACTTCCCCATGTTATGTCTACGACAATGCTTCTGACTGCGCTCCTCCTCCTCTATAGCTCTCTGCCCCTCTACTCTTCCCCTCTCTTGTCCTCTATCCTCTCTGCACCTCATCTGCTATCTCCTTGCAACCCAGCCTCCAAAACTTGTTTTGTTTCTTAGATACTTTGTAACTCTGTTTAGCTTACACTTTTGTAACCTTGTCGTATGTATTGAATTTGTAATCTGACTTACATGTCTTATGTTTTGAATTGTAACCTGATGTGGAACCTTTGTAAAAGAGCCCTGGCTCAAAGGTATTGTAATCCTAGACCTAATAAATAAATAATAATGTTTTTTCCGTACCCCACAAATAATGGCCAAATATGCACTTTCTGGGAATTCTTCATGTTGGAGAGGGTGCGACTGCAAAATGTACAGACACAGGCTTTTTTTTTTGGTTTTGCCCAATCTTGAAGGACTTCTGGAGTGGAGTAGATGAGATATTGTGGGATATTTTCTCTTCCCTGGCCCCCTCACTCTGGAGGTTGTTATTCTGCTGTGCCTGCCCAGACAGATTAAGCAGACCCATCAAATATACTTAATAAGTATACTTTTAATGGCAGCCAAAAAGTTATTATCAGACTCTGGTTGCAACCTTCTTCTCCATCTATCAGGTCATGGGAAGACATGATTTATGATATTTATAAAATGGAGAACCTAATGGCAAAATTACACAATAAACTTTCAATTCTTATGAATCGTTGGACTGTTTGGTTCCGTTATATATCTTTATGTAGGCCTGATCTGGTACCATGATGGAGCGATCCATCCACAGGGTTGATCTGGCTGGCCTATTAAAACTAAAACTACAAGGCCCTGTTCCTTTTTTCTTTCATGAGTTGGGAATAGTTTATTTAGAACATATTTCAAAAAGTAGAATGACTCTAGCTATTTCCTGAAATTATTCTTCCTTCCTAGGTTGCCCCTTAGCAAAATGTAATAGTGTGTTGTTCTGCTGTCTGATAACTGAACAACTTTAAGTTTAAATGTATATTTTAATCGTGTCAATAAGCATTTCACTGAATGTTTTATTGTACTGGATGTACCATGAAAACTCAAAAAAAAAGTGTCAACGTATTTTTTCCAAAAATATTTTTACCCCAAAATTTCAACATAGCCTTCTTATGAGTTATGACCCCTCCTCATGAACAAGGGCAGAGAAAATGTTCAAATCCTGTGGCTGTGAAATCACCTTTCAGGATTGAATTGCATAATTTCACTGCCATTGTTCATGAGGAGTGGTCCTAGAAAGGTCATGTGGAAAATTTGGGGAAAAAATATTCAAAAATGACCAAGTTATTAGGACAAATTCAAAAACCCATTGAAATACATTGAACTGTATACCTGATTTCCTCAGTTCCTGGTCCAGCATTGAAACTGATTATGTGTCTCCAGTCCAGAGAGGATCATGGCATTGGACACCCTGGAAAGTAAGTAAGTAATGGATGGGGGGTATGTGGTGGTGGGTGCTAGTGGGAGGGTAACGGTGATGGAGGGTGGTGGCAGAAGCAAATATCAATGGATAGTTTTCTTTATACAGGGTGTATAAAAATAAAAAAACTACAACATACAGTTTCCTTTATACTGGGTACTGACACTGGGGATTGAGCACCTCAGTGTTGGTGTTGTGTTTGGCGGCACTGTGGGTGGGCTCCCAGGTGCTGCACAGTGAAAACAGGCATGGTGGAGGGTAGTAGCCAGCACTGGGGATTTGGCACCCCGGTGTCAGAAAATTAAGAATAAAGGGGTGTGAGGGACTTGGGGATGGTTTTCTTTATTTCAAGTACTGACACTGGGGATTGGGTACCCCAGTGTTGATGTTATGTTTGGGGGCACTGGGGGGGAGGCTCTCTGGTGTTGCACAGTGAAAACAGGTAGGTAGGGAGTACTAGCTGGCATGGGGGAGTTGGGCACCTTGGTGACAGAAGGGATTATTTTTAGATTGTGGGGAGGACCACAGCAGGCTGATCATGATGCTGATCAGCACTACTTATTGGATGGCATTATGCAGATCAAAGGAAGGAGCCGCCCTATGATTCGAGTGGCCCTTTTCTTTGAACTACACAAAGTTTCCATCCAGCAAGACCAGAAGAGTGTCGTGATCAGCCTGGCTTATGATTGATCTAACACTGTTGAACCCCTTGCAGACTGCCCTGCATTGGACTGACAGTGACACACCTCACAAAATCAACTATCATACCAACATGTTCACCTTGTGCAAGCACAAGATGAACATAAAAAGGGCAACCATGCCACACTTGGCTTGTGTTTCCATCTTGTGGTTGAAATACCATCAGTGACCACTTCATCTTCTCTCTCTCAATATTCCTTTCATGTAATCTCACCCTCCGATGGAAACATAGTCTTATTGTACATGGCTATACGTACATTATTCTATACACAGTATCATGGAGTGGTATGTCTATAAGGGAACACAGTGGGATGAAGATAGGGAGACATACCAAACTTCCCTAAAGGAAGCAGGGAAATTAGTAAGGCAGACAAAGGCCCAAACCGAGGAAACACTAGGACAAGCAGTAAAAGAAGGTGGCAAGACTTTCTATAGATACATTAGTGAAAGGAGAAAGTCCAGAGGGGGTATTGCTAAGATCAAAGGGGATAAGGGGGCGTGTGAGGAGGAGGACCACTTAAAAGCATCTATCCTAAATAGATACTTCTGCTCAGTATTTACTGAAGAGAAGGTAGGGCAGGGCCCACAGATCAGTACCATGGACACAGAGGGAGGGAGGTGTGCACTAGTCCCTTCAGAAAAGAAAGGGTCCTATAAGAGCTCGATAAGCTCAGGGTGGACAAGGCAATGGGACCTGATGGCATACATCCCAGGGTACTAAAGGAGCTAAGGGTGGAACTAGCAGAGCCATTTTCAGAACTGTTTAGTGAGTCTCTGAGCACAGGAGAGGTCCCAGAAGACTGGAGAAGGGCTCATGTGATCCCACTCCACAAGAGTGGTAGCAGAGAACTATAGACCAGTCAGTCTTACCTCAGTTGTGGGCAAGATTATGGAGGCACTCCTTAAGGAAAGGATAATGCAACACCTGGAATCCATAGGAGCATGGGATCCAAGACATCATGGATTTACAAAAGGAAGATCCTGTCAAACTAATCTCATAGATTTCTTTGACTGGGTAACCAGAGTGGTGGACCAAGGGGGAGCAGTTGATGTCGCCTACAGTACCTTGACTTCAGCAAAGCTTTCTATACTGTTCCACATAGAAGACCGATTAATAAGCTGGGTAGGCTTGGGGTGGATCAGAAGTTGGTCAACTGGGTGGCAAACTGGATGACAGGCAGAAAACAGAGAGTGGTGGTAAATGGTATATGGTCAGAAGAGATGCAAGTCACAAGTAGGGTACCTCAGAGATCAATCCTGGGGCCAGTCCTCTTCAATATCTTCATCAGTGACATTGCAGATGGACTGGAGGGTAAGGTTTGTCTGTTTGTAGATGACACCAAGATCTGTAACACAGTAGATGATCCAGATGGGGTGGGCAGAATGAGAAGAGATCTGGATAAACTAGCAAAATGGTCAGAAGAGTGGCAACTGCAGTTTAACGCAAAGAAGTGCAAGATCATGCAGATAGGGAAGAGAAACCCTGAAGCCACCTATAGGCTGACAGGGGAGTTGCTGGCAGTCACAAGGGAAGAAAGAGACTTGGGTGTCATCATCACCGATGACCTGAAATCATCCAAGCAGACCACTAAAGCAGTAGGTAAGGCTAGAGGGATGTTGGGTGTATTAGTAGGGATATCACAAGTCTGAAGAGGGAGGTAATAATCCCTCTTTATAAGACACTGGTTAGGCCCCATCTAGAGTACTGCATGCAGTACTGGAGGCCACACCTTCACAAGGACATTAACCAAATTGAGTCAGTCCAGAGAAGGGCAACCAAAATGGTGCAGGGACTGCATCAGAAAACATATGAGGACAGACTAACAGAGCTCAATATGTATACCCTAGAGCAAAGTTAAGTTAAGGGCATTAACAAGGTGAAAGAGTCTAACAGGTTTCAATATAAGAAAAATAGCAGGACAAGAGGACACAGCATGAGATTAGAGGGAGGCCGATTAAGGGGTAATGTCAGGAAGTTCTTTTTCTCAGAAAGGGTGGTGGATGCATGGAACGGCCTACCTCAGGAAGTGGTGGATATGAATACAGTGAAAGGCTTCAAACAGGCATGGGATAGGCATAAGGGAGCAATACAGATGAGTATGAATACACAGGCCATTGACAGAGCAAAGGCCAATGGCACATTCATAAGGCAGAAAAAGAAATGGCCAGACTGGATGGGTCTTGTGGTCCTTATCTGCCATCAACTTCTATGTTTCTATGTCTAGTGGTCCCAGACATAGCTGTTGGTTTAGTCTTTCTCAATCCTTTTCTTCTCCAGTGCTACAAGAGGAGCAGACAACGCTGATGAAGCAGTCACCACCTTTACAGAAACAGTAATACTACTGCTTGAGCTCTAAGACTTTATATATGAGAAATTTACCACATCTATTTTATTTTTTTACTGATACTTTATGTGCCTTTTCTGTCTTTAGTACACATCTCCCTCAGGAGCCCCCCAGTGCACACCTGTTTTCTTTCCTCCCCTACCATCACATGCCTTATCCTTCTCAGAGCCTCTGTTTGCATACACCCCCGGTGGGGGTCATCCTGTTACTTCTGATGAGTCAGGGGGCATGGTGGAAGAGGTATAGGTCCTGGATATTGTCTTATGTGCCTGGAGCCATTTTCCTCTTTTTTCTGCCAGTGCAGATACTGGAATGATAGGGTTGCAATGTGGGCATGCATGACGACAGTATGAGTAGTTGCTCAGCCACAAAAACTTTAATTTTAGCTTTTTTTGTGGCTTGCATGGGTATTGGTGGTGCATTTTCAGAAACAGCTACAAACTCAACACCAGCTTTTGATAGCATACTTCTTGTCTCTTTTACCTTTCTTTTCCTGTATTGGAAGTGGCACAGGCAATGTATTTTTAAAACTGTGCACTGCCAGAGTGTCAATACCAGTACTGCTTTCAACTGATATACCCTTTCCTAGATTCCATTTAAAGGGGCACACACTGTAAAAAAAAACCATGTCAGGAGGTCACAATTCCCACTAAAAATACCTTGCCTTTCATATGGCTCTCAGCACGCAGTAGAATTGGCACAAGGCAGTGGATCATGCTCAGTGGCTGAAACAGATTCACTAGCAGTGCATAGATACAGATCAAATGCACAACTAGTGGAGCTGGCCCATCAGCACAATGGTAGCACTACTACTTGTGACAGCAGCAACACAGGTTTGGGATTGAGCCTGGGTCATTGGGGGCCGGCTGGGGGGAGGGGATTGAGCATCTCAGAAGATGCTCTCCTCCTCTGAGGAGTTTGTTTCTGTCCTTACTGCAGTACTGCCACCTGGGTGACCACAGGTGGCAGTGTAGTCGAGGGTGATGTGGGAGGAAAAAACACAGGCTGGGGACTAGCATGGCAGCACACTTTGCATGTATACATACCTTGGTGACCCTAGGCCTGCATCTGTGGTGAATTTAGGAGAAATGCATGGAAAAAAAACAGCCCTACTCTCTCAGGATGATGGACTCCAGTGAACTGAGCATGACTGGACCTGATAAAGACAATGCAGTTTAGGGTTATACCCCTCTCCACCCCGTCCTCACCTGGAGGCAAACTGAAGCCATGTGGAGGTAGGTGGCTGAAAGTGGGCTGGCCCAGTGGAGCCAGGCATCTTTGGGTTTCCAGAGGGAGATCAGACAGTAGAGTAAGGGGGCATAAACAGACAATTTAAAAAATGCAGAACAAATTTGAGTGGATAAAAATTAAAACAAAATTATATAATAACAAATGTAATATGCTATAATTTATTTATTTTCTTCTTGAGTGTCTCATGACACACCTCTCAGTCTACTCCTATCTCTGTCCACAACACTTGCCCTCCTGGTCCCCTATTGCCACCACCCTATCCCTGCCACCTTCACTTTTTCTTCCATCCAGTTTAGATGCTTTTTCCTTTTCTTTTCTTTTCCTCCTTATTCCATTAGGTGCTACAGCCAGGCCCTCAGTGTCTACTAGTGCCACTAGTATAAGCAGCACCAGTTCTTCTTTGACCCAGCAGAACCTACAGTACATCTACCATCCACACTCCACAGCACACTTAGCCAATAGAGGGGTCCCCAGCTTTCAGCAGCAGCAGTCCTAATGTAAGGGAGCCTGGAAGGAGGGACATAATGGTGGGGGAAGGGGGTGCTCCTTCTTTCTAAGTTACAGGGGTCTATTTTTACTCTGAACAGGTGGAGGGGATTTAACATGAAGCTCAATGCATAACCAGAAATTCTACTTGTTACTCTGATGCCTTAACTTGCATCATAATGGAATCAGGCTCAGAATGAGAATTTTCAATAATCCGATAAATGCACAACAGAATGGAACTGAATTATTCCTATCATCCCTACACTGGAGTGATAGTTCTGGCAGCTAAGACCTCATATTTATTAGCCTGAAACATAAGAATGGACTGGACTAACTTAGATTCAGATCCAGACTGAACTACTTATGTAATAAGAACTGAGCTGCAAAAGTGTTGATTTCTCCAAGTCCAACCAGATCTGAATCAGAGTTGGATTTACCTATACCTAAACACACAGCATTTTGAAAAATTCTCCAATGATCAATTACAGTTACAAAAAATTACATTGTTTTATAATGGTTCCCTTAAATATAGCCACATTTGCTTTCTGAAATGTTGCCATAGTTCTACGAGACAGGGTATTGTTGACTTGATTTTTCTTAATGGCCAAACAAGGAGTGGGAAGAAAAGGCAAGCCTTAAGACATCCTGTTTCCTGAGAATTATCCATAACAGCACATGATCTAAGGCATGTAACTGCTTCCCAGGAATCCACAAAATCTACCCCAAATCTATTATTGACAGATGCATAAATACCACAAAACATGTCAAGGAAGTTCACGTTTATTTATCTTTAGTGTCATTAGTTCAAGAAGTACTTAGCTAGTTGATGTAGTTAACCACTTTCATTTCATCTGAAATTATAGTTGCAGCATGAATAGGAGCTTACTATGTTTGCCTTTCAGCTTAGAACATTACTGTAAAGAAAATCCAGGACTTTGTCAAACATGATTATCTCAAAAACGACATAACTTAGGGCAGTGACATTTCATACACTTTACCTTGGAGCTAAACCACATTTATCTGTTTGTTAAATATACTGTAATTCTGGGTGCTGTAGTTTTTTCAGTGCATTAGGTGTCGAAACTAAAAGCATCTTAAAATGTGCTTTGTATTTCAAGACTTGAAAACCTCAAATACTATCAACTCTACAGTAGAATTGTTTGCCAGTTTTATTGCAAAAACAAATTATTCAACAAACTACCATCAGCAAATTAAAAGTTAAAATTTGAGCATATACAAGGCAGTCATAACAATTTATCTGCTGTGATAATGTTAGTCTTAGCGTACATCTTTACTTTTTACGTACATTTTACAGACCAGGTGTAGATGGAGGTGGGGTGTCACCTGAGAGCTAAATACATGCTGATGGTCATTTAATGTAGCAGATATACCCAAAATTCATGTTCTGTCTGTTGGTCGCATGAACACTGGGCCAAAATGATAGTTTGCATCAATTTTGGATCGACGCCTTGACAAATTTTGCAATTTTCAGTGTACTTAATGCAGATTCTTGGGCTATTACTTCAAGAGTAAGTGAAATATACATTCATGTGTGGTCTCAATGAATAGGTGGGAGTTAGAACTTTAAAATGCACACCCATACATTACCTCAAAAGATTAATGCTAAAAGTTATAGGGTTAAATACCAATCACCGTCCCATAATTTCTTGAGAAATTTTAATATATTCTTATATTTAATCTTGTCAGACAGGATTTATTGTGCTTTATAATATAATTTTATGTTGCCTAAAAGGGTAAGGATTCTGCTCTGGAATGCATATGTAGTTGTGAAGTTTTAAAGTAAAATAAGAAGATACATTGATAAAAGGGAAGACACCATTAATAGACAAAATTTTAGCAAGTTCATTCTTTTTGAGTTTTTCACGTATTATCCTCTGTGTTTATATAGGTATGTGTGTGTATATGTTATAAATATATATATATATATATATATATATATATATATATAATCTTTATACTAACACAGCATTTCTTTATTTCAGACTCTTTGAGGATGTCTCTAAACTTTTCTGTTAAGCGGAAACATGGAGAGGAAAATCCTAGGACCCTGCAGTGCATAGTGCATTACCCTGCCCTGACAACAAGAGACTCTGAAGTAACTCCTCTGAGTGACAAAAGTTACTGCACACTTATAGAGAGCACAGATATTTGAACCCAGTTATGTGGTGAAAATCATCATGATGAGCACTGTGCATCCATTCCATTGCCTAACTATGACCCTGCCAAGCATGGCTACCATAAACAATGTGATCAAAACTTCACAAAAGCCAAGAGTATCAGAAAAGCTGGAGAACATGCAGATGCTGGTGAATGTAGCTCACATCATCATCTCAGGGCTGGTGTTCCTTGTGCCTCATCATCTGCAGTGTTATTTCCTGATACATGTGGAATCTGTAGCAGATATGCAATCAAAGTGCAGGGGAAGAAGCAATATCCAACTGCTATTATTACAAAAACAGCAGAAGCCACTATGAAAAGGGTGGCAGAGCTACATGATGACCAAGATATGCTCACAAAAATTAAGACAGAGGACCTCATTGCAAGGCAGTTTCACATACATGACAAGTGCTATCTAAATTTTACAGTAATCACAAGGGACATGACCCTAGATGATTAGAATAGAAGTAATGATGGGGATGACAATGAGCAGTTAGATGGAACTAGGTTTGAGGCCATTTGTCATGTAATTGAAGATGATGTGCTTCAAAGACACCAAGCTGTTTCAATGAAGGCGTTGAATGAAATCTTGGGCATCGGAGTAGGAGACTGACGATACCATTATAAACTTAGATACCAGCCGAAAAATAAATATGGGGATTCAATTTTATTTTTAACAGCTGATCTTCAAAACCCACTAGTTGTAATCAGTGCTGAATCATTAACTGGAGGTGCATCAGTCACAGAGCTTTCGAGAACGGATGACAATCAAGTCATCAAGCATGCAGCTTCCTTGTTGCATGAACACATCTTTAGATTTTTTTGAGACAGCACCTTCACTAAAATGGCCACCATCCATGGATGCTGTCCTGAATAAAAAATGACAGCCCCCAGAGACAGTTCAATAATTTTTATCACATGTACTAAAATCTCCCAAACATAGAGAGTGAACAGGTCTCCCAGTTGTCAAAGTCCTGCTCAGAAGACCTAATTCATGGTGTCACATGTGGCAAGTTGTTCATTACAAAACATGCACTTGTTGGAGTTGTGCTGCACAATGTGACCAAACAGAAAATGCCTGTGAATATCCTGTTTTATTTAGGAAATAGTTGCAGTTATGACCAAGTGTGTGAAATTGAAATTGGTTTGGCAGAACTTTCTCAGTATTTTCAAGAGCAAGGTCTGTTACTGCCACTTCAGCCAAAGTCAGATTCTTCTGTTGTCTTAACAGTTTTCTGGATGGACAACTTTGATCAGAACATTGAAACAGTAACTGGACATGGAACAATACACAATACACATGGTGTTGCAAACCAAGAAGAATCTGAAGGCTCCATTTTCCAAGAAGATTCTATTGAAATTCCTCATTCAAAAAGAAGGACAATTGTATCTAACAAAAAGGAATTAGAACATTGACAGGTGAATTCAAAGAAGGAGCCAACCACATTTGGCAACTACTGTGCCAACATCACTGGTAAATATTGACAAGGCAGAGCAAATGCTATGGAAACTCAGTCGGGAAGCACACAAGGAGGATTAGTTCATCCCAAGATTTACTGGTTGGTTGACACTAGTTTATAACAATCATTCAAGTTCACCAAAGAAGACAGTTATCACATATCTTGCACACATCCACATACCCATCACTGATTACGCCACTGTAGTTGAATACTTCACATAAACACAAAGAATAGCTCAGCAAGTAAATATGCCCTATGCTCACCTGACACTTGACACTGTAGCAGGAGCAAAGGCATATCATGTTGTGTAGAATTTCCCTTATCAGTTCCACAATGTCATAATTCATTTGGGAGATTTCCACCTATTCCTGGAAAACTTTGGCATTATAGGACAGTTAATTGGTTGTAGCGGCTTTGAGGAGATAGTATTTCAAGCTGGTCTTTGTGCCTCTGGCAGCATAAGGGGAGTTTTGTGTGGGGAGCATTTTAATAGTGCGTGGAAATAATGAACATTTTGTAGATGCCTTAGAGTGATTGCTTCAGGTCAGATTCCTAGAGTATTCAACAGAATTGAATGCCATCCTTGTAGTATTACTTGGTCTGATCAGATCATCCTCAATACACCAAAAAATTCAGCACCAATCACTGCAGCTTTAAAATGAATAAAGACTCCAGAATGAGGAATCACTCAACAGGCAATTGCTTGTTTTAATGACAACAGTTTTATTGAATAGACACACTTAGAATAGTCAAAAGAGGCATTTTAGTATGCTTATCTAAAGAGGGGTTGATGGGACGAGCAGCCCTACCGGGTGCCTTGGCCTCAGAGCATCATGCTCTGAGGCAAAACCGGTAGGAGGCTTATGGGTCCCATCTGAGACCCTCTGTTTAGATGGCATATTGTGTGTCTCTTTGACTATTTTTAATGTGTGTAAGTACTGAATTTCTATACTAAAACTATTTGTCGACATGCAGTTCGCCTGTTGAGTGATTTTCATTCTGGGTCTCGTTTGTTTTTTTTGCTGCGGTGAGTGGTGCTGGAGTTTTTGGTGTATCGTGGGTGATTTGCTCTCACTAGCACACTCAGCTGGGTGGGGCAACTGTTTTTGTTTTTGGTCTGTTCAGATCATCACCTCAACCCATAGCCTTCTGTAACTGCTTCAGGAAGTTGAGATTGTCACTTTCCAGACTAAGTTTGAGGCCTTCATGCAGCGAATTCATCGCGGGAAAATCTCCACAACTCTGGATGACATACCTGGATATAGTGGATTGGCAGCATTTGCTCCACACAGCAATAAAAGATAACAACTTTGATCTTAGACTACTGTGTTGGAAATATTCACTGCCCTTGTTCTTCACCTTCAACAAGCAAAATTATGCTCAGTATGGGGCTTACTGTGTGTACACACTTGAGACTCTTGAATCTTATCAACCAGGGTCCAGGACATTAATTGAAAAGCAAGGGCTTTCAGTTCAAAGGAGCCATCACAAAGCTTTTAGGGAATCAGTTGACAAAGCTGGTGAGCAACCGTACAATCAAAGTGCCAAAATTCCAGGTGGACTCAAACACTTTGCTGCAAATCAAATGGCCTATGATAAATGGGTGTTAAATCAGCCACATCTAGCAAAATTCAATGAGGCACTTTTAGAGATGACTGGCCTTCACAGTTCAGCCAGTAATCTGCAAGAAGCATGCAGGCCATCTGAAATTATCAAGTCAGAACAACACGTCAAAGCCATATTGACTCTTCTCGATCAGGAGTTTATCAACCCATTCAGTGCTACTTTAGATTTTGAAAGATTTTACAGTTTGTACTTGGGAGCACCTGTTGCACCTGATATTGAAGAGAACCTCACCAGTATCATTGAACGAGGTACAGAAATGTATGAACAGTTTGTCAAAGAAAGACTGGAAAGTGGTAAAAAAATATTTTGATCTAATTTGGAAAGCCCCAGTGAAAACCTTCAATGTTGCAAACGAAAAAGCACACGTAACTACCAAAGGAAAAGTTACAGAACTTAAATTTGAAAGAGATACATTGGGAAAATGTTTGGCCCTTTCAAACAAGCACAACTTACCTGTAGATATAAATAAGTTATTTGCATATTGACTGGGCCAGTCCTGCTGAATCTAGCCAAAGCAGATGGAACTAGATGGACAACACCAAAGAGCAAGTTACTTGAGGTGCTAGCAGAATACTGTCCAGTGTTAGACACTTCGGAGCTTCCCCCCAGGAAAAGTGTCTCAGCATACATAGTTGATCTCATGGCAACAGTGTGGGTTATGACAGAAATCCCTGAAACCTTCAGTGATCTGTCAATGAAACTCCTGAATAGTCTTCCAAAGGGATTTGCAAGAGTGGATGTTGTTGCAGATACATACAGAGAGCAGTCAGTCAAAGAGACTGAGAGATTTCAATGAGGATTTAGTGAGAAGCATATTATCAAAGTTCTCAACACCAAAGTGGCAATGAATTTCAGTTACTTCCTTTGTAATGGATCCAACGAGGAGCGCCTGATTGATTTGATCATGCAGGTCTGGGGAGAAAATTGTACACGTTTGCCAGAGGGCCAAATGATCTATTTTTTGAAGAGAGACAAATGTTGCGTGATCACCAAAGAAGGGACTGTAGTTGTGGATGACCTCTGTTCTGACAAGGAAGAAGGAGACACAAAATTTACCCTTCATGTGCAACCTGCCATTACAATACGTCCAGGCCCTGTCATCATCCATTCATCATCTGAGGATACCGATATACCAGTAATTTTACTGTCACTATTTTCAGAATGTGAGCAAAGTATATACCTGGACAATGGCCATGGTAACAGTAGGAAAATCTTTGACATTAGCAAGTGTGAAATGACCACTGCATCAAAGAAAGCCTTAGTCAGTTTTCGTGCATTCACAGGCAATGACTATGTTTCTGCATTCTTCAAAAAGGGTAAGAAGATTTACTGGAATGTCCTTCAAAAGTACCCCAAATTCCCGGATGCCTTTCAGAAACTTAGGAGTGATTCTCTAGTGGATAAGGGTGTTGTAGCTCTGTTGGAGGAGTATGTCTGTAAACTGCATGGAAGGAAGCAAGTTACTAGTGTAAATATAACAAGGCAGCAGATATTCTGGGAGAAATATAATCAATCAGTCAATCATGCTTTATTTACAAGCAGAATTCCAAATTGATCAAAGTGCTGTACATCATAAAATCAGTAAAATTTAGTCTAAAACAGCATTAAATAAGAAAAGTTAAAACATAATCACAGCACAGCTAATGGCAGTGCACTTAAGTTTCACTTGCATCAGGGAATGCTTGGCTAAACAAGTAAGTTTTTAGCATTGTTTTAAAGCTGTCAATGGTCAGTCACTCTCTGATCCAGTGAGGTAGAGCGTTCCACAGGGTTGGGGCCACAAAAGCAAAAGTGAGGGCTCCAGAAGTCTTTAATCAAACTCTGGGAACCTCTAGCAATCCCTCATCGGTGGAACAGCATGAGCAGAGGGGGCAGTAGGGGCAGAGAAGATCTCGCAAGTAGCAAGGTCCCTGTCCATGTAGAGCAAAGACAAAGACAACAGAATAACTGATCTGTCTCTGCTACCACCCTGCCAGGAAACCTGAAGTTACATATTCTATGAGCCAACTACGTCTGCTGATTGTGGAGGCTTTCTTCTGTTGCAGTTATCAATGCCCCAAATGCAGCTTTGCACGGTTGGATTGATGATCTCAAAGTAAAGTGGATGGACGCACCATTTCCAGATTATATCTCTGCTCTTTAATGCAAATGATGAGGACTCAGATGAGGACCAGGATGCATGTGATTAAAGATGATATGGCATATCTGACGATCATGAAGATTTTTCCTAGATGGACAAGACTAAGTTCCATTACTTTATCAACAATCATATTTTACATTCCACATTTTTTAAATAAAAATGTTTGTGTAAACAAAGGTGTGTTTTTTCTTTTAGATAAATTTCCTTGATTAAAAAAACTTAAAATTAACATTTGAGGCAACGTATGGGTGTACATTTTAAAGCTTTAACTCTGGCCATTTCATTGAGGTCACACTTGAATGCATATTTAAATTAGTCTTGACATAATGACCCAACAATCTGCATTAAGTATGCATAGCTGAAAATCACAACATTTTACAAGGTATAAACTTTCAAAAATTTTATCTATTAGAGGTGTTTTCATTTTTATCAATTTATCCTCTTATATTACAGTACGACTTCAAAACCACATATGCATTTCAAAGCAGAATCCTTACCCTTTTAGACAACATAAAATTATATTACAAAGCACAATAAATCCTGTCTGACAAGATTAAATATAAGAATATTTTTAGAGTTCACAAGAAATTAATGGGTGGTGGTTGGTATTTAACCCTATAGCTTTTAACATTAATCTTTTGAGGTAACATATGGGTATACATTTTAAAGCTCTAACTCCTGCCTATTCATTGAGACCACACTTGAATGCATATTTCACTTACTCTTGAAGTAATGGCCCAAGAATCTGCATTAAGTATGTGGAGCTGAAAATTGCAAAATTTGTCAAGGTGTCAATACAAAATTGATGCTAGCTACCATTTTGCCCCAGTGGTCATGCAGTCAACAGACAGATCATGAATTTTGGGTATATCTGCTACATTAAACAACCATTGGCAATTATTTAGCTCTCAGGTGACACCCCACCTCCATCTACACCTGATCTATTAAAGGTTTCCTAAATCTTGATTGTATGTAATGCAAGTCACCTTATAATGGACAAACTTATCAACTGGTGCAGAACTTTGCTCTGCAGCGTCAGATGCAAAATGGTCACTGGAGTAACTTGGTGGTCTAGGGGCTAGTGAAAGGACCATTGCTGATCATTAAAAAATCAGCTCTGTGATTATACCAATAGGGCCATGAGCTGCATTAATAAAACATTACTTTAGCCAAAATACTTCTACAAGTACTAATAATACTAATCAAAGTAATAATTGCACTTTGTAATTTGTCAATTTAACTGCATTCTATAAACTTAAAGTAACATTGTCATTCTGTATTCCCTCTTCCCTTTCCCCCAGGTCACACCTGGAAAAGAGTCTCGGCTCAGTGTGCCTTTTAATGTTACCAATTTTTAAATGACTAAAAATAAATACATACATACATATATAAAAACATGCATACATACATATATAAATACATACATACAGAAATAATATATGTTCTGATTTTTCTGGTAGCCCTGAAAATCACGTCTTGATTTTCATGGCTATTATTAAACCTGGGGCAAATGCAGGCTCATCAGAGCAGCAGCATGACTGTCACTCATGACACCAGCAACCCTGGTTCAGGAATAAGCCAGGAGCATTGGGGCTGGCTATGGGGAAGGAGGCCTGAGTGCATTACAGGATGCTCTCTTTCTCTGGGGAAAGTGGATGAGGGGATCCACTGATATACTGCCACCTGGTGACCACAGGTGGTGATACAGTCACAGCTGTTTGCTGGACGGTGATGGTGACTAATGTACTATGTGCATGCATGCTCCATGGTATCCTTGCTGCCAGTGTCCAGAGAGATGCGAGAAACCAAGAGGGAAAACACCACAGTGTGCATCATGACGCCTGCACTCATTCAAGTCCTGCCATCGCCACTGGTCTCCCGCTGCCCACATGTTAACTGGACCTGAGGGGACCAGTGTCCAGCCATGAAGGAATCTGTTCACAGATGCAGGAGCTTTCTCTACTCATCTCTGGCAGGCGAGAGGTAAGTACATGAGAAGCGAAGGATGGGGCTATGAGACTTCTTTGCAGATGAGGGCAGCCCAAATGACTAGGGATAAACAGCATATAAAAACAAAGTATTTGCAAACATTATTTTTAAATGGGGACCTCCTTGTAAATGAGCACTGCTTGGTGGAGCTTTTTACTGGTAAAACAAATAAACTAAAGTAAGTAGGCTTAAGCCATATTTATAGTAATGCAGTCCATACTCCTTCTACCATCAATCCAATCTGCTGACATCATCATATTGTCAGGTGCCCAGGTGTTTTTAAACTCATAAACATATCATAAAGAAGAAGCTCTGCACTTGTGGACCCAAATGATGAACTGTCCAGGAAAACTGAAAGTTTAATGCAATTTATTGGCGTGACAAGATGTAGAAGAACAGTCCAACTAGGATCCAAAATCCGGCGCAGGACTTGCCCGCTGATGAAGATCCAGATTGTGTTGAAACACCAGGGTTTGGGGTCCTATTTTGATTATTCTTCTACATGTTGCCACACCAGTAAATTGCATTAAACTTTCAATTTGCCCAGGGACAATTTATCATTTGGGTCCATGAGTGCAGAGTGTCTTGTTTATGTTGTGAGCAGGCCGGCCAGATTGCTGAGCACCGCCTCCAATTTTCTGAGTGTGACATTTCTTTGAATTTACATAAACACACCACACAGGTGGTTTTGAACATTAGAAATTATTTGTCCTCATTATTTAAAATAAACCAAACTTACCTAAATTGAGGTTCTGTACCAGGTGCTACTGCATTGATCATGAAAAAGTTTCCTCTTATTGCAGTGTTCCTTAAAATATTGTGGCCTATTTGGAATCAACTCTGATCGAAAACAGTGGGGTTGCTTCAGCATCCCTTTTTGCAGTAATCTGTAGTAAAGGGAAACTGTGTCATCATCATAGTGGTATGTCCATCTATTTTAAGGTACAATATAAGCCATTTATAATGGGCACATTTGTGTGGTGCTGTTTTGTCCATTATAAGCGGCTGCCCAGACAAAGCAAAAATCACTTTCAACACTTCCTGATACAACTCACAGGCAGCAGTAATGAAAAGAATGTGTCAGTTCAGAATTCCAGTACTAGTCGGTACTTTAGAATTCCATTTTTAATCTAAAGATTCTTGTGCTTGGTTCTGTCTTTTTTTAGAATGGTTAAAATGCATACACAGGCGGCAGGCAGAGGCCAACATGGAATTACTTCCTTATTTTGTTTCAGGTAGTCATGTACAGTAAAATCAAATTAAGACAAATCAAGGCAGTGGGCAAAGCATGGAACATGATGCAATGAACTGCCCTCAGTGGCCTTGATCACTTTCCTGTCATTGTTGCTGGTGATTAACTCCAAGTTGTCAGATGAACCACTCCTCAGTTTAGTTGTTCAGCTCAGACAAGATGTTAGTGGCATAGTGCTGCACAGCATCCATACGTGCCTTGCTGAGTGTGGCCTGCTGCCATGCATCAACCGGGGGAGGCTTCGGCATGAAGGAGATTCACAAGGCTTCATACTAATATTTGGAAAATATGTCTGGTGTGCTGTGATACATATATATGGAGAGGTTGGTCTAGGTCAATTGCTTCACATATCAGTAGTGAGGTGGTCAGCATCCACAGAACATTAAATGAGGCCATGGGAGACAAAAGATGTAAGATCTAGGTAAAAGGCTGCAGGTAACTGCCTTTGCTAACAGGTAAGTATTGCAAAGAATATTCCGTTCAGAACTACCTTAGTCATTAAATGGTGAAACTCTGATTTTGAATAAAGGCATAGGGCAACATATTCACTACCAGCATTTGAACTAAACATGCTTTCTGTTCCCTAGTGACCGGAGGGCATGCCAGTATTTGCTCTGTGTAGTCTCTAAGGTTCTGAGCTGCAATACAAAATGATGCAAAGATCATTAAGATGCTGTGCCCAGGGGCTGGAATACATTTCACTGCCAGGGTACTTCTCTTTAGTGTTTAAAACTTGGAAATACAGCTATATACAGAATGTGGTGCTTTACTGGCAGGAATGCTTGTCACATGAAAGAAGTGTTGGTAGTGCAAATGCTGCTAATCAAGTTCACTGACTCCTGCTTCCACCTCAGCCCCACCAGCATGGCCAGTAAGGGGTCTACTAAAACCAAGCTATGCGTCCATTTGGTGTTGCTGCCCCTTAATAAGATGTTTTGTTTTCATGTGACTCTGCTGACCTGTAGTCCTAAGATGTGAGCCAACTTTGCCACAACCGACTAGCATTGCAGACCTGACATACTGTATGGCAAATCTCTTATCTTTTGGATCTTGAACAAAACAATCCCATACTAAGGATGTTTGGGATTATGGTTGCTTTCTTACTGTTTGATCATGGTGAATGGGCATGCCTAGGCCAGCTCTTGTAACTGTATCAACATCAAGACCAATGCAGAGATGTGCAAACAACACAGATGGGCCAACTGGCTGGCCTTACAGTTCCTTTCACTCATATCTGATATAAAATTATTTATTATTAGCACAGGCCCATCAGTGCAGCAGTAGCACTACCACTCATGATGCTGGTGACCTGAATTCGCAAATGAGCCCAGGCCATCATAGAATTTGAAACATGGAATTTGATGGCAGATAAGGACCGCTTGGCCCACCTAGTCTGCCCTTTTCCCTACCTAATGGATAAGCTGCAGATCCTAGTTAATCAACAGCCTACTTCCTCCTACCCCCCACTAGAATTGCCTTATGTCTGTCCCATGCATCAAGTGCTGGCTGGGGGAGGAAGGATTGAGCATCACAGAAACTGCTCTTTTTCTATGGGGAGAAGGAATTCTGCTCCTAGTGCATGTCTGCCACTGGTGGAGACCAGGTAGGAGCACAGCTGGGAGCACCAGAAGTGGCAGTGATTGCCAAGAGATGCCCAGCATGCATGTATGCCAACTTACAAATGCATGCATCAGTCATTGCATGTCGGGCACCCCAGGGAGAAATCAGGAGGATGGAAGAAAACAAAAGAAAATCCTGTTCACTCAAAGCTGCCACCCTCCCCCCAGGCTCTTGCACAACTGACATGGCTGGACACCATCATATTTAGGTCCTGGGCAAGTGGTGGTTACCTGTAAGTCCGTGACAAGTTTTTTGAAAGGGCTGGGGATGTCGATGAGTGTAATCAGAGAGAAAAAACTCTACTAAAAAATATTTATCATTCATGTATTACATAAATGCCATAACAGAAGAATGTGTGCGAGTTCCTCTATGCTCTCAAGCTGAGTCACTCAGTTGCAGCCACATCTCCAGCACCATAAAGGGATGGTCCACCTACTCCTCCCTTGTCCTCTCCAGATCTATGAACAGCTGCTGAAGTAAAAGAGAATGATTTGATGAATAAGACGTTGGAAATTATTACTTCTCAATGCTGCAACAGTTATACAACTAGAAAAACATTTTGTACACAAAGGCAATTTTTGTTCAGCTAACTTGGCAGCCTGTGCAAAGCTGGGAGGTGATAATCACTGACATATGGCAGATTTACCAGACAGGTAGGGATGGTTTCAGTTTCCACTTCCAAAGACTCATAGGTGGGCAGGAAGGTATCTGTGACAGTGAGCAGTCTCTTCTGTGTACCTAAGTGGGTGACTGTGGACACTGGCCATTATGGGTGCCATGAGGAGGAGGGTGGGAGAAAATCAAAGAAAAAACAGACAGGCCTGAAACCAAACATCAGCAAGGTCCAGCACTGTTTTGTTACTGGTGGATGGGACTTGGGGAGCTTCCATGGAGCACAGAGCTAAGGCTGCAAACTGGATATATGGATGGTGGTGGAGTAAAACCTGGCAGATTGTCAAAAAATACTGTTTAACTCATAATTTAGGAATAGTAGAGGACAGAAGAAGAAGTCAGAAACCAGACTCTACCCACATCACATCCCAAGCTCTCTGAAACTGGTGCCATGACATAGAAGATGGTGCTCATTTGGACTGTGGTGTATCAAACAGATAGAGCAAAAGTTGAAGATTAGAACAAGGGCCCAACTATATATTCTCATGGACAGTAAATAATGAATAAGCAGTAGCAATATGGCAACAAATAGCAATGCAACATTGCCAGCTAGCTGCCAGCAGCTGAACCACAGCTATCCACAAAACATAGCACCACCCACCACCTCTCAGTCAGTAGTGTTTCACTAGTCATTGTGCTCAATTATACAGTTTTATTAAAATATTTAATGTTTCATTTGTATTATAAAATGGGTCTCCCAATAGGAGCTTTTAGATTTTCTGTCAAAATTGTATCAGGTCTGTGTTAATCTCTGGCGAGGTAACGAATATACAGTTAACTAATGTTGAACAGGGTAAAACTCAGCTTTAAAAAAAAAAACATTTTTACAGCTGCACATGATAGCTAAGCAATGCATTGCTAACAAGAGGAGATGGGGCAGGGCACACAGGAACAGGAACTGGCACTTATTATCTTTACTTCCACAGTGGAGTTTCATCACCTCATTAGTATGCACAAGATCCTTGCTCTTCTGTGTCTGTCTGTGCTGCATTCCCCTCCCCTCCCCTACTTCCATCCAGATCTACAGGTACATTATTCATGAATCAATGGTTGTGACACTTTTTTCTGTTTTCTGTGCAACCTCTGCAGCTGAAAGAATGCTGTTGACTACACACAGTACTTAACATAGCATGGCCATTTGTCAGTGACTAAAGAACAATTCTGTCATCAAGTAACATAAATCTAGCAAGCAGAAATATGTATTTACCCCCTTATATGTACTGAGAAATCTGAGAAATGGTGAAGAGAATGAGACAAGCACCAGTGGCTCCAATTAACATAGATACAGTATGTAGAGAGTGGCAATGTAAACCAAAACCTTTGCAACTGAGGTTGGTCAGCAAGAACTCTAGCTGTTTTTACATTACACTGACCTTGACTGTTGGCACCTTAAATTGGCTTCCTCAGCTCCGCTTGCACTGCTGCCCTTTTCTTTTAAACATTGCAGCTGTGCAGCATTCCTGATGGACTTTAGGTGTTTTGGGGGCATTTCCAGTAAACGGGTTCATGAATAGGAGTGCATCAGTGCAGGTGAAGCAGCATTTTTATACACTTGCAAAAAATGCCTATGCCGGTGCACTCCACTCTGAACTCCCAAAAAACCAGGGAACACATTTTGCACCAACAGATGGCTTGTAATGGTTCAGCATCTCTTTACGCTGCCAGATCTGTGCCGGTGCAACTGATCTGCACCACAGGCACTGGTTCAGGTCTGGTAATGTAAAAGCCCCTTCTGATTGTAGCATGCCAGGCCCCTATCAAGGAACTGTACCAATTCAAGACCATAATAAAAGTAATTACACTGTTTTGCATCAAAATAGATTAAAAAAAAAAACAGAAACAGAGAAAAACCTCAGTTTAACCAGTTGCAAACACCATACTGACTTCTTTTACTGTCTCATGAACATTTCTCTTATGCTGAAGCTGAGTTTGCATGGCTGCACTGATGCCTCCAGTTGTCCCCTCCAGTCCTGCCTCTGCCTTGCGCACCAATGTTGAGGTGCATTTACACAACCCCATGCCATGCCAATGCAAGCTGCATGGGCCAGAGGGAGCATGAGTCCAGTGGCTGGATCATGTTCCGTGATGTCAGCAGTGACTCACTGGACTGCAGTGGGTGGCACTCTGTAAAGGCAGCTGCTGGGCAGAAAAGTATTTAACCTAATACAACTTTTAACATTCACTGTGTGAAATGCCTCTGCACCTCCACATGTTACATACATACATAGATACATAGACAGTGTCGGCAGATAAGGGCCTATGGCCCACCCAGTCTGCCCATTTAAGTTTGTAAGTTCAGTTTATGTTTTCCAGGAAGTCTGTTGCCCCTTACCCCTGACCTCCAGAATTCCTTTATGTCTGTCCCCTGCATTCTTAAATCCCGTGATTGTTTCAGCCCCCACCACTTCCTCTGGCAGGGTGTTCCACTTGTCCACCACCCATTCTGTGAAGAAATTCTTCCTCACGTTTCCTCTGAATCATCCTCCCTCCCTCCCTCCAACTTCATCCCATGCCCTCAGTCCTGGAACATCTTTTTGCTTAAAATAGTTCATTCCTGCACCCTGTTCCTCCCTGTAAGATACTTGTATGTCTCTATCATATCCCCTCCCTCCTCTCCTCCAGGAGTACATGTTCAGTGCCTTCAACCTGTCCTCATAGGACTTGTGATGCAATCCATGCACCATCTTTGTTGCCCTCCTCTGAACCTTCTCTACCCTGTCTATGTCCTTACGAGGTAAGGTCTCCAGAACTGCACAGTGTACTCCAGGTGCGGCCTCACTAGTGTCTTGTATAGTGGAATTATGACCTCCTTTTCCTGCTGGTGATGCCCCTGCCTATGCATCCCAGCATCCTATTTGCTTTACCTGCTGCCTTGTCACATCGTTTCCCTGCCTTGAGGTCATCAGAGATGATAACTCCAAGATCCCTTTCCTGCTTGGTGCATGCTATAACCTCACCCCCCAACTGATATATTATGCCAGGGTTTTTGTGCCCCATATGCATTATCTTGCACTTCCTTGCATTGAATTTCAACTGCCAAACCCCTGACCATTCTTCAAGTTTCTGCAGGTCCCTTCTCATTCTGTCTACACCCTCTGGTGTGTCTACTCTGTTACAGAGCTTTGTGTCATCAGCGAACAGTGAAATTCTGCCTTCTAGGTCCTGCGAATGTCACTGATGAAGATATTGAATAGTACCGGTCCCAGCACTGATCCCTGTGGTACCCCACTAGTCACTCTTCCTCTGTGGAGTGACAGCCATTACCACCACCCTCTGTGTCCTGCTGCCCAGCCAGTTACCTACCCACCGCACTACTGTCCTGCCCACACCCATATTCCCCAGTTTGTGCAATAGTCTTCTATGTGGCACAGTGTCAAAGGCCTTGCTGAAGTCCAGATAGGCCATGTCCACTGCCCTCCCCTGATCCACCTCCCTAGTCACCCAGTCAAAAAATTCAATGAGGTTGGTCTGACATGACCTTCCCCTGGTGAAACCATGCTGCCTTGGGTCCTGTAGTCCATTGACAACCAGATGTTCCACCAATCTCTCCTTCAGTAGTGCTATAGTAATGCTAGTAGTGTAGTATGTTCTGATCCACATGGGCATATCATTTAGTTTTAAAAAAGTACCTTTGTATTAAAATTGAAATACAGAACTACATGCTGTAAGATTGGGAGGACAAAGGAGGAGGAGGCTGTGAGCATCTGTGTTGCATCAGAGTGACCAGTGCAACCTGTCCACGTGGCAGTTTAAACCACTCACTCCAGAATGCATTCCCAACTTTGTTGCAGCTCAGCAAGAGGACAAGGGATCAACTTACCCCACTCTGGTAAGTGTCCACACTGCCACATTTTCACCACAGCAACTCAAGCACTCGGGTTGCTGTGGTACAAATGTGATAGTGTAAATGAGCCTTTAGAGCTACTGCTGCTTGCTCAAGGTAACAGTGAGTAAGTGGCTCTGGTGGGATTTGAATCTGAACTCACTGGTTCCCAAGCCTGTGATTTTATCACTAGATCATAATACTATCTCTCTTTCACATTTCTAAGACTATTTAGTGAAGCTTAAAGCAGTCTGTAGTGGAAATGGGAGGGAATCTGGGGAACTCAGTTCTGGGAGTGAGAATGAAAGTGTGCTTCAACTTCAGATGGTATGGCTTGGGTTTTCATTGCTATGCAGATGGTACCCAGCTGTACATGTCCTTTGTGCCCGGCCAGGATGCTGCCTTTTCATTCTTAACAGCTGCCTTGCCGAAATCCAAGACTGGATGAATGTGAGCTGGCTGCAGTTGAACCCCGAAAAAACTGAGGTGTTGGTAGTGGACCAGGGTCGCTGTGAGGCGGGCTTGTTAGCTGGATCATCCTCGGGCTTATGGCTTGGGAATGTCCAGCTGACTGTCTCAGACCGGGTGCGGAACCTGGGCATTGTATTTGATGACTGTCTGACCTTTAAATCTCAGGTGTCAGCAGTTATCAAAACCTCTTTTTATCATCTGAGGAACATCGCCAGGGTGAAGCACCTGGTTCCTCCACAGGATCTTCCAACTTTGGTCCATGCCTTCATTACCTCCTGCTTGGACTATTGCAATGCCCTATACCTAGGGCTTAAGGGGGCTGAACTTCGCCACCTGTAGCTAGTGCAGAATGCGGCAGCCAGGCTTTTGACTGGTTCTTCTAGATCCAGTCATATAACACCTGTGCTCTACGGACTGCACTGGCTGCCAGTTTGTTGGCGAATCACCTTCAAGGTAGGCTTGCTGACCTATAAGGCCCTACATGATCAGGGACCTGCTTACCTGAAAGATCTCCTGTGTCTCTACTGTCCCTCCCGCGCACTCTGATCCACTGATGAGGGATTGCTAGAGATTCCCAGGGTCTGCTTAAAAACTTCAGGGGCAAGGTCTTTTAGTTTTATGGCCCCGACCCTGTGGAATTCTCTACCTCTTCAGGTACGAAATTGCCCGACTGTCCAGAGCTTTAAAGTAGCTCTGAAAACCTACCTTTTTAACAAAGCTTTTAATGATTGTTAATTATTTAATTTTAATCTTGTTTAAATCCTGTTTTAGATATTTATTGTCTCATGTCATTTGTAAAGGTGCCTTGGTTTGAGAAAGATGCCTCAAATAAATAAAAATTGATTGATTGATTGATTCAGGAGTAAAATGAGGAAGGACTGCTTCTATGTACTTTGCACATCCCTAAAGACCTACAACTAACTAAAGTGTAAAAATGCTAAATATAATGAACAAACATCTCTGGACCCTGGTTAAATACTGTATGTTCCATATTAGATCAAATCTGATGGGTCCCCTCAGTGAATCCTTTCCATTTCCAACACAGAAATCAGACTTCTTGTTAGCAGTCTGCTGGGCATGGCCAAAATCAGAAAAGGTGAACACTGCTGTTTTAACTCGTCCAAGTGAAAAGGTAAGTGGGATTGCTGACAGCAACACAGTCATAATGCAATGCTATAGATTGCATAGGAACCTACACCATTGCATACCAGCTGTTTGCCCCTCCCCCCATTTCAAGTAGTTCCCAGAGCGTGGTTGAATCCATGCTCCATTAATTTTTCCCTGTTGTCCAGTAAATGTGGGATTTTATATCACATTAATACAATAAGTAAATTACAACTAAGGCAGACATTATTTTAAATCTTTATCAGACTAATGCATTAGCAGCGATACTGGTGCTGAATAGAGTTTATTTTATACCACTAAGGCACTTCCAGGTGTTACATTAATGTTCACTGAATCATACTATAGGGGCATATGGCTCTTGAATACACTTCATGCCACATTATACCCCAGAGGGTGATAATGATTCACATAACATTAGCATGACCCTGTCCGTGCCTTATTACCTACATATAAATGAAAGAAAGAAGATGGTAACACCCCCCTGCAGCACTCTAGCATGTCTGTCCATGGAACACTGTCACTACACCCCCAAGGAACTCAATCATGTGAGGCTCTTTCTGCTGGGTATCAATCCACTTGTGTTTGAGCTGTTTAATGGTACTTGCCACTTTGTCTCCCAGTTATTTACTGCAACAGCAATGTCAGTCCACATGGAGCTCGGCAGCACTTTTTATGCCCTCTGTGATGAGGATGCGTACCTCCTCTGCACTGAAGGATGCAGTCAAAGGGGTGACATGAGTTACCTCTTCTGCAGCCATCTCCAAAAGTTGAAAATGCAACAGTAGAGATTTACCTTCAAGTTCTCACACTTTATCCTTCTCTCTTGAATCTCACAGTCATACATCCAACTCTGTAGAACTCTGCAGTAGAGTTACTGCAGCAAACAATGCAGTTTCAATGGGAGTTAATCCCTTTTGTCATGCAGGAAACCTGTGACACTGTGCTTCATCCTGGCAGGCTTCACTGTATGTGAAAGTGAACCATATTTATTTTATTTATTATTTACTAAATTTTGTTAACCAGATAAGCCCACTGGGCCCCAAGGGTCCCTTTTTCAGGGGCAACCTGAAGTTAGTTACATAAAGCATAAAGCAAAGGCAATACATACAGGTAGTACAGTACAGAACATAGCATGCAGAGTTTCAGTGACAATGTACAGTATTCAGAGCAAATAGTAAATTATAAGTAGCAATTGTACAAAGAACCACATCAGCAACTGAGAGACAGAGTAAGGGTTAAGACATTGGGCTACAGGGTATGGGTTACATAGCCACCAGCGCAGGAGCAGGGGCATACCTCTCAACCTTTTGTCCCCCAAATGTGGAACATTGCCTGTCACAGGGTGGAACAAATGGGCAAAATGTGGAACACTTAATCAAATCTTTACCTAAGAAGCTCAAAACACTATTAAAATTTTGCATTTATGTTGAGAATGTCTGTTATTAATTGAATAAGTTATTTTTTCTATCATTTACTATAGATATTTGCTTTAAAATGTTGACTCTGAATGTGGAACAAGTCCTCACAATGTGGAACAGTGACCTTTTCTGAAGTAAAATGAGGAACATTCCTCGTAATGTGGTACAGTTGAGAGGTATGAGCAGGGGCAGTGACTGTGGTTTAGGAGGTGCACTGCAGTCCCCTAAGGAATGTCGCTAGGGAGGGGGTTTCCTGAAGTTGTGCAGGGAGCTTGCTCCATAGTGCTCCATAGTACAGGGGCAGTAAAGCCAAAAGATTTATATGCATTACATATACTGAATCCACAGACTATAGACCACCAGTTAATTCTGCAGATTACACAGTGCATAATTAAACTTCCATGGAGTACCGTTCCAGCACTTTCACATTGCATCATTACAATGCACACTTTGAGTACTAATCTGGGGTCTGCCAGTAACTGGATTCAAACACATAATGTTTTTCCTAGAAAAGAGGGAGCAGTTGGTAGTGACTGAACCTTACTAGATCTCCTAATCTACAATGTTCCCTAAGGTTATGTCCTCTCACCAGTGTTGTGCACATTATATACACTACAACTGGGGGAGAGCATACAGTATTAGTTTTTATTGCATGCTGAGGATACCCAGCTGTGTGTGTGTGTCCTTTGCTCCTGACAGGCTGCAGTAAATATTATTTTTGAAACAGTGCCTTCTGGAGATCAGTTTATGGATGACCTCCAACGGAATGGCACTCGACCCTGGTAAGACAGAGCTGATGCTGGTTGGCTGAGATCTGCAAGTACCAGTACTGCATTATAGGCTCAAGCTTTCCACACTTGATGGGGTTAAATCTGAGACCATTAGGGAATCCTGTAGTCTTGGAATAGTCCTTGATGGATGACCTGCATTTCTATCTCAGGTGTCGGCCAATGTCATGGGCTGCATTTATCATTTGAAAAAAGATTGCCAGACTCTGCCCCTTTCTTGATCCTGCTAATCTTCACATGCAGGGACAAGCTACTATGTCTTCAAGAATGGCACATTTTAAATGACAAATTCACATCTATTAAAATATTCTTGAATATTTATTAATGTAGCAATATTTGCTAGTTGACAAAAAGATATATATATATATATATATATATATATATATTATACATCCATTTAATGTATTTAGGATGTTTAAACAAGTGAGGAGGCGTGTTAGGTTGAAAATCCCCGCCCACCCCTCAACCGGCATTGGATGCACATTGTCATCAGCCTCAACTCTCACCCCATCACATGTGTAAAGCAGCAGAAGTATAAGAGAATGGGGTGAGAGTTAGGACCGATGACCACAATGCACACCCCAATGTCAGTTGGGGTGGGCAGGTCCATGGGGGTTTTCAACCCTAACACCGAATTTCCTCACTTTTGTCGCTGTGGAACAACCCTAACTAATGCATTAAATGGAGTTTTTTGCCTCTAATTTCCCTTGTTTTTGAGAATGATAACGAGAAATAGTGAATGTAATGCAGCAGAGGGAGCATGGGGCCCTCTGGGCCCCACGATCCCGCCACGTAATGCGGCGGCGGGAGCGCGGGGCCCTGGAACAGCAACGCAAACAGAAGCGATAACAGTGGCGCACATGGTAACGCAAGCGCGAATGAGAACAGAAAGGGTAACGCACACGGTGGCATAGACGGGAATGGTCTGCCTCATGATGTGTTGTCACATAGTAACATGGTGCCTGCAAACGGAAATGTCAATGGGCATGGTGACACAAAGTGAAACAGAATGAGAAACAGTACTGTAGACACAAATGACAAAAATAACAGAAGCAAAGTGCAAGTAAGAGCATAAAGGATAACGCACATGGTGGCGTAGACGTCAACGGTAAGTGAAACGGGTACGGAACCACAAGCGGAAAGGGCAATGGTAACAGTAATGTAAGCGCATAGGCTGGTTTTCCCCAAAACCTGCATAGAGAAAGACAGTAAGTACAAAGAATGTATGCATAATAATGGGTATCGGAGCAGGAAATGAGGACTTGGAATACTAAATAGGTTATGTCTCAGGAGCCGTACGACGTAGAAAAAAAAATTTAAAAGTAATATGATTTACGACTCTCCTGGCTAGTTTTGTACTTAGCCCTCATCAGGGGGCTAAGCATTTTTCCAACGTAAAGTTCGTATCTCATACCGTTTCCGAGATACGGGCCCTGAAAGGCGCGGCGAACGCCGTAATGTTATCCTATGGGAAAAAAGAGAAGTTCAGAGCACCATACCTTTGCCTCCCTGTAACATTTTTTCATCAAACCACTGAAAGGCACATCTGTGGCCTGTTGGCTGTCTTCCCTCCAAATTTCAGGGAAAAAGACCAAACCGTTATTTTGCAGCAGGGTGCCAAAGGATTCCTGGAATCCGTCGGGCGCCGTAATGTTATCCTATGGGAAAACCCATCAACTTTGGAGTGCCGTAACTTTGCCACCATGTAATATTTTTTGAACGCAACACTGAAAGGCACATCTGTGAGATGTCAGCTGTGTTCCCTCCAAATTTCAGCCCAAAACTCCCAACTATTCTTTTGTAGTGCAGTGCCAAAGAATTGCTGTCATTTTCCCACAGACTAGAAAACTACTGTCGCAATTTGCGAAAGCTTTCACAAAAATTTGCGACACTTTCATGAGCACGAAAGTACTTTGAGAAAGTACTTTTTCCAGAAATTTGAAAAACATATTTCTGGGGTGTTTTACCCCAAAATAAAGACATGGCTAGCATCCTCAGGGTCCGACTAGGTGAATACAAAAAGAATTAGGTTGCTAGAGGGTCCCAAATTTAAATGCCAAACATTTTTCTGATCACTAACTGAAAACAAAATGGCAGATTTGTGAAAGTAACAGGGCCATTTGCGAAAGTAAAAATGCATTTGCGACACTGTCGAACTTTTTGTTAACTTTTCCCATTGACTTATAATGGGAAATTGTTTTTTGAATGACTTTTGAACCGTTTAATATTTTTTCACCAAATCTTTGAAAGGCACATTGGGGACCCTGGCTGCACGTTCCCTGAAGATTTAGGGCTGGTCGCACAAACCGGCAATGCGACCTAATGCTCTAGAATTCCAGAAAAAGTATAAACGCCGCAGATCGCGCTTAATAACTCCGTATCATGTATCAACGGTATGAAACTTGGCAGATCCCAAGGCCTATGTTCTTGATCATGTATGCCAAATTTCAGCCAAATCTATTAAACGGTTGCAAAGTTATTAAGGTGCAATATTTTGGGTTTAACACAGAAATGGCTCCTCAACCTTAACTATGGTAGCACTACCGTGCTACCATAATATATATATATATATATAAAATAAGGATGTCTGACATTTAAATTTATTCTTGGTGTATTTTTAGTTCCCACAGATCTTTTTAAGAAAAGCTTTTATAGTTAATTTTGTAATTAATGACTCCTCTCATTAAAGATGGGTGTCATTCGTAATTTTTATAAATCTCTTCCATTTAGATTCTCTGTTAAATGCAGATACTAGATTCAGGCTGTGGATGTGTTAGCATGTTGCTACCAAATCATTCTGATGGTAAACAGCAATTGCACTGTAACAAAATATTTAATGTTTTTGTCACACGGAAATGGGAAATAAAAAAAAAACTTTAAAATACCTTATCTTGGATCAGGAATTAAGAATGAAATGGAAAATAGGTATGTTGATGTTTTTGCCAGAAAACCATTGCACTGAGTGACTAACGAATATTGCTACTTCAGACATTAAATATAGAAACACAGAAACATAGAATATGATGGCAGATAAGGACCGCTTGGCCCACCGAGTTTGCCCATTTTTCCCTGCCTATCCTATCCTGTCACTGCAGACCCTACTTGATCTCCAACTCCTTCCCCCACCCCTTGCTTCCCACCTAAGTTTCCCTTTTGCCTATCCCCATACACGCTTGAAGCCCACCATTGTTTTTGCCCCCAACACCTCCACTGCAAAACTGTTCCAGACATCCACCACTCTTTCAGTGAAGAGGCACTTCCTCACACCTCTCCTAAATTCCCTGTCAGCTTCATTGCATGTCCCCTTGTTTCAATGCATCTTTTCTTCTAAAAAATATGCTCCTCCTGTATCTTATTTAACCCTGTGAGATATTTATAAGTTTCTATCATGTCCACCCCTTCTCTCTAACAAGGCGTACATATTCAGGTCTTTTAGTCTCTCCTCATTGAGATTCTGATGAAGCACCTGCACTATTTTAATTGCCCTCCTCTGGACAGCCTCCAACCTGTCTGTGTCCTTCCTGAGATGTGGTCTCCAGAACTAAACATAGTACTCCATGTGGGATTTCACTAGCAATCAATACAGTAGCAACACCACCTCACTCTATCTGCTGGCGGTACCAGTCCCTGTGTACCCCAGCATCCCACTGGCCCCAACTACTGCCTTGTCACTTTGTCTCACCACCATAAGGTCATCGGATATGATCCCCCCAGGTTCACACACTGATCTATTTTGCTGATCACACAGTCAATGAAATCTATCAGATTTCTCTGACATGACCCCCCCCACCAGTGAATCCATGGAGCCTCGGGTCCTGTAACCCACTGGATTCAAGATACTCCACAGCATTTTCTTTAGCAGTGATTCTATTACCTTCCCCACTACTGATTTCAGACTGACTGGCCTATAGTTGCCAGCCTCCTACCTGCTAACACATTTATGAAGTGGGGCTATATCTGTCCTCATCTAGTCCCCCTGAACCACTCCTGTTTCCAGTGAGTTGTCGAATAAGGCTGTCAGAGGTGCAGCCAGTACCTCCCTGAGCTGCCTCAATACCCTTGAGTGTACCTGGTCTGATTCCATAGCTTTGACCACTTTCAGATTTGCAAGTCTCTCCAAGACTCTCTCCTCTGAAAATAGACTTGTATCTACCTCCCTCGCCTCAGTGGTCCTGCTGCTGTTGTTATATGGCCCATCCCCTCCCCTTCCCCTCTATGAAGACTGAAAGGTGACCCAAAATAGTGTTAGTAGCATTCCTCCCATCCTCATATCCACACACACAGGTCTGCCGACCAGCATCTGTTATCCAGGTTTACCTTGACAGCTCTAAATCTCGTCGAACGTGGAAGTGCAGACCTGATTGATCGAGGGCGCAGTAACACGGGACACATCTCATTTTAGTGGCATCACTCCCATAACCGTTTCAGCACAGCAGCATCAGTGTTCATTATGCCGACTTTATATCTCGGGTCTTGACACCCCTAAGCTGAGCACCTACTGCACCACCCGACAGGCAGTTGCAGTAAGTAATATTTAGGGTGTCAAGACCCCCGGGACATCAATAAAATCAGCATAATAAACAACCACTAATGCTGCTATTATAAGGGTAGTGGTGGGAGCGACATCACTAAATGGGTGTAATACCCATGAACACTTGCACCCGCTCAGTCGGGTTCCCTCCGCACTTCTGCGTTCCGCCAAAAAGTTTGGTGCTTTACTAAAATTAAACCTGGATGTTAACATTATGCTGACTGCAGTCCCAGACTCCTGAAACAGTATTGTAAGGTATGTGAGGATGGGAAGGGGCTGCAGTGCTATTTTACAGGTCACCTTGAACAAAAATATTTGTTCAGGATATGTTTTTTTCCTGATCCCCCTCTGCACAGTACCCTCACCCTCCCACCCTTCTTGACTTCACAATTCCTCCCCTTGTCTTCCTCTTTCCACTTACTGTATGTACCTAAAAAAGTCTTCTTCCCGTTAGTTACCCCTTGGCTACTCTTTCCTCAGTTTGTACCTTTATACTTCTCGCCAATTACCCTGCTTCCCTCTGCTTCCCCTGACACACCTTCCTATCTTCTTCCCTCTGCATCTCTTTATGCCTCCTTAATGCTGCCCTTTTCACCATTACCTTTTCTTCCACATCCTTTGAGAACCATAGTGTTTTTTTCTCCTGCTTTTGCATACTTTCTTTGCACAGGAGTTTGTTGCTTTCACTATGTCATTCCCCTGCTAGGTTGTCTCAGAAGCACTCATCCATTTTTTTTTAAATCTGCCCTCCTGAAGTCCCAGAACCTTGTCCTTGTGTGGTTTGCTTCCACTGCCATTCATATGTTGAAGCACACTGCATGGTGATCGCTTGTTCAAGGTGGCCTCCCACCTTGACATCTGTAATACTGTCCATGTTTGTGAGTGTGACGCTCTGCCATCTGCTTATGGTTATTGTATAATATTTGTATTATAAATCAATGGTCTGTGTATGTAATTGTCTCACACAAGTTAGCAGTTTGGCTTTTAACCTTCAAGGTGTCAGTGAGGATGTCATTAAACCAACCAGGGAAACTTAATCGATGCCTTCCTTCCAGAGGGATAGTTTATGGCCCCTTATCAACTGCTGCTGCTTTGATGTTGGTTCCTGAATGTGAATTTTATGACATCAAGAAAAGGACTTCCCTTAGCTTTCTCACACCTTAGTGACAGATTATGGGGTTGTAAAGCTTCAAAGAGAAATGTTTGATTAAAGACTATCATATGTAGGAAATTGCTTTTTTCTGATGTTCACATTAATTAAAATACCTCCGGATAGAAAATTGTTGCAATTAAATCTAAGGGAGGAGCTAGTTGACTCACCAAAAGGGGGTGGGGAAAGACAGAGTCAAAATGAAACATTCCATCTAGAAAATGTGATATATATGATTCTAGACTCTGAGAGATATAGTTCTCTGAAAGCATTTAAAGGTAATACTTAGAAAAGAATTAAGTATTTGTGGTAAGAGTTTATATTTTGTAACTTTCCTTTTTTTGTTATCTGATGGTGAGCTGTGTGATATACATTGATTCTATGTTTTATTGCACCTGTTTTATTATTTTTTTAGTAAACAACATTTTCTTTAAAATACTGCCTGTGCTCTTTTCTGTTATTTTGTATGTGATTGCTGAGCCTGTATTAAATCTGACACCTGTAGGGCTTGCATGGTGTTACTAAGCTTGAAAAAGGTAAGAATTACCTAGGTCTCTTATAGAGTTGTAAGGGTACATTTTGGAAAACCTGGCTGGGTGCCCCTGGGTAAAGGATTGCACTGCATCCCCCGAAAAGGGTACATATCTGAGTCTGTAAATTGGGTATGCTAGCATAAGGTTCACAGGTTGAATCCCTCCAGAACTCAGGGCTAATAGGGGATTCAGACCCAAAGCAGACAAGAGGGTTACCCTGTCTGTTACCTGTTCACACTAATGCAATCTGAGGTTGGCATTGAGGGAGCAGAGGAGCTGACCTGCGGAGTGCATTTGTGACAGTGAGTACTAGGTTCAGTGCCCCATCTTGAGTGGGAACCCTGACTAGCTGCCTGAAAAATGGCCCCTTCAGGGAGTCTAAGATGTCCTTGATTCTAGCTGAAGCTGCGGCTGGGTGGCTCCAATCTATATCGGGAAAATTGAAGGCCCCCCACCAGCAGCATTACCCCTTTTCCTGTCATTGTGCCAATGGCTTCCACCAGTGCCCTATCCAGTTTCTCCTCCTGTGCTTGAGGTCTGTAGATCACACCAGTGTGAATAGTGCCAGTTCCTCTCTCCAGGGTGACCCACAGTACCTCCAACTTCTCCAATACCCCCCCAGGATTCCTGTGTCTCTGTCACCTGGATACCCTTCCTTACATACAGCTCCAGCCTCCCTCCCTCGTTCACATGCTATCTTTCCTGAACTGAGTTCAGTCTGAATAGCCATGTCCCAGAGGTAGTTTCCTGTGCAAAACAACTCAGTAATGGCCACAATAGCCAGGTCTGCCTCTGCCATGATGGCCTCCAGGTCCAGAATTTTGCTTTCTTAGACTTCTGCCCACTAGAATTGATACCTGCCTCTGTTCCCTTTTGCCTCGCCTCCTTTTCCCATCTCTGGTTACAGCTCTTGTTCCCATCCCCTTTGTTTTCTACCACACTACTTTTTTGTTTATTTTGCACCCTGAGGGATATGCCTGTCCTCAGGTTCCCCCTTCTTACTGCTTCAGACTGTGGGGGGGGGGCAGTTTATGCTTCCCTTTTTTCTTCCACCGCACCCACAGCTACTTTAAATGTTCATCAGGAGTAGCATTTTTTTACATTAAACTTTTATTAAAAAATCAGAAAAAAGATCAACAACTTCAAAACATCGGGAGGCAGAAGGAAAAAACATCCACATAATAAATCGTTCTTTAAAAGTACAAAGAAACAGTCAACCAATTGGTACCAGGAATAAAAACATCAAAAATCAATATCCCAAAATATCAAAAACACAAGCTGTTCAGAATATTTATTTATGTATTTACTTGTTAACTGGGTTGGTGCACTGATACAAGGACCTTTTGCAGGCATGGCCCGGGCCAGAAACTAGCATAAACAATGGGAGCTAAATTAAGGATGAAGAGCAGTGAACTTAAATGAACAGTAACTAGAAACTAGTGCAAGTCAGGCTAACATACAGTGGTGAGGTAACCAACATACAAGTAACAGAGCCAGATACAACAATCAAGATGTACAAATTAAAATATATATATATATATATATATATATATATATATACACACACACACACACACACACACACTCACACGCACACACACACACACACACACACACACACACACATATAGTGCATTAGGTATGCAATATGAAGGATGAAGAAAAAACTAACTGTTCACGATTAGTGTAAAGAATTGTACCAAAACAGTAAAAGGACAGGAATGAATACATAAATAACATGGAAGAAGAGGGGAACACCAGGTGGTCAGCGGAACATGTACAGGCCTAAAGAGAAATTATCAGGGAGAAAGGAAGGGAGAAAAGCATGGCATGGAGGGCACAAGAAGAAAAAGAAACAGAGGGTGTGAGGAGGGCATCACAAAGGGGAATGCCAGTTGTTAGTCCCCAGATATGCTAAATAGGGGGCACAGATGGCCTCATAAGTGGGCATTTGGAAAAGAGCCACATGTGAAACGCACTCCAAGGAGGCAAGCTGCCAAGCGCTAGGAACCACTCACGAAAAGAGGGGACCTCTGAGGTTAGCCATCTATGAAGAAGGAGCCTTTTGGAAAGGAGAACAGCTACATGGGCTCACTGCAATGTGGGTCAGAATGAGGTATAGTGAGCAAGATGAAAGACACAGCATGATAATGGAACATTGAGGGGGATATATCTTGTAAGAATGGTCTTGCAAAAATATAAAACCTAATCCCAAAAAGGGATAATGAGGGGGCAGGACCATAGTAAGGGGGAGAGTGAGCCTTGCTGCTGATTGCAATGTTTGAATTTATCATGAGGAAGGGTACCATGACCATGCAGCAGTTGAGGACTCCGGTACTAGTGATGGAGGATTTTCAGCTGACTCAACTGAGCCCAAAGGTCGTGGCAAGTCGTATGGGCACGGAACGAACACATATCCCACTCCTGTTGAGAAATGAGGATGTTCAGCTCTGTTGTCCATTTATCTTTAAGGGGAATAGTGGGGTCTAATCAGGAATCATGAAGCAAAGTGTAGAATTTGCTGGCTTTGCCTCTAGGAAGAGAAAGTCACTTGGAAATAGGAATGTCAGGAGAGGAGGAAGGGGCTTATTTAAGCATTGAAATAAAGGCAGATCAGAGTTGAAGATAATGCCAATATTGTCAAGAGGAAAGGTGGAACTGGTCCTGGAGAGCATCAAATGATAGTAAGGAAGTGAGGTCGGGGACACACAGCTGATAAAGTTGAAAAATTCCAGCAAGTTTCCATGCTACCAAACTGACAGGGGTGCGATCTATAAGAATAATGGGGTTATGCCAAAGAAGGATGTAAGCATGAGGGAAGGGATTTAGATTAGTCCTGTGAGCAAAAGTCCACCAAGATCTGATAGAGGTTGGAAGAGTAGTGTGGTGCTGAGGAACCAGAACACTAGGTAAATAAAAGGCCCATAAAGGAGTAGGGGCTTTGAGTACATAGCTTTCCAAGTTGATCCAAAGTGGAACAGAAGGGTGATGAAGAGATAACCAACGAAGTATCTGAGTGCAAATGAATGATATATGATAATTCTTAAAATGGGGAAGGCCCCAGTCCCCCATAGACCAGTGTTGGTGCAGTTTGGAGTGACTGATCCTGTGTATCTTCCCATCCCAGAGAAACTGGCCCATCAAATGGTTGAGCTTGTCAAAGTGCCTTTCAGGACTCATCAAAGTAAAATTTAAACCATCCAATGAGAACTGCAGTTCCCCTCCCAGACAGCTGCAGGGCATCACCTCTGTATATGCTAAGATCCAGCTTATTAATTAATTGTTCAATAAAGTAAGAATAGTTGCCTTAGCATGAATTTGTTTATTTGGAACTAAGTGTCTGTAATGCATAATAAACCATCAGCTACATCAATGTTAAAAGCATATTGTGTTAGTTTATATCCATGGCACTCCAAGTCCTTACAGATCAGGTTATGTTCACCTGATGGGCTGCTAGATGCACCAGTGACCTATGATCAAATTTCTCCAGCCTGCCTAAGTCCCAGAAGCTTTCATTGTCTCCAGTTAACTTGTGCATCTGATGAGGCTGAAGCATAGGCTAGGAACCCCTGTATGTGTTTGCGTATTTGCATTATATACTGTATATAACTGGAAGGTAAGACTTCCATCTCCATTTACTTACTAGCTTACAACAAAACAAATAAAACCTCTGTCACTCAAATGAGTACAGGGAAAACATGCCTGTGGCAAAAAAAACAGAAACAAGGCAACAACAAAGAATGTGAAGTGTATGTTGTGTAATGCTAGGAGTCTTAATAACAAACATAGTGAACTACAAACACTATTGGCTGTTAATAAAGACATCAAAATGATTCTAATTACAGAAACTTGGTGGAAGGAGGAGGATAGCTGGGACAAAGACATTCCAGGATATGACCTCCTTAGATTAGATAGAACACAAAACAAGGGAGGAGGTATTGTTACTAGTGGGGTACTGCAGGGTTCAGTACTGGGTCCAGTCCTTTTTAATGTCTTTATAAGTGACATTGCAGAGGGACTGGAAGGAAAAGTATGCCTCTTTGCAGATGGCACAGAGATCTGCAACAGGGTTGATATGCAAGGAGGCATGGAAAGGATAAGAAAGGACTTAGCAAGGTTGGAGGAATGGTCAGAAGTATGGCAGCTTGGATTCAGTGCAAAGAAGTGCAAAATAACGCACCTGAGAAACAAAAACCCAGACGAAGATTACACAATGGGGGGTTAGTAACAATAACAGATATGGAAAGGAACCTGGGGGTAATCATATCAGATGACCTTAAGGTTGGCAAGCAACGTGAGAAGGCAATAGGGAGAGATGGGGGGATACTGGGATGTATAGGGAGAGGCATCACCAGCAGAAAACAGGAAGTTGTTATCCCACTGTACAGACAGTTGGTGAGACCCCATCTGGAACACTGGGTCCAGTTCTGGAGACCCCATCTCCTCAAGGACATAGACAGGATGGAGGTAGTCCTGAGGATGGCAACTAAAATGGTGCAGGGTCTGCAAGAGATGCCATAGGAGGAGAGACTAAAGGAGCTTAATATGTATACCCTTGAGGAAAGGAGGGAGAGGGGGGACATGATAGAAACTTAGAGATGTGCAAGAAAAAGGGGACGCAATTTGAAGATAGAGTGGGGGGTCGGCTCAGGAGCAATGTGAGGAAGTATTTTTTTCACAAAGAGGGTTGTGGATGCATGGAACAGCCTTCCTGAGGAGGTTGTGGGGTCTAAAACTATGGGAGAATTCAAGAATGCATGGGGCAGACATAAAGCAATTCTTGTGGGGTGTAGGAAGAAATAGGCTGTTGGTTAACTAGGATCTGCAGCTTATCCTGTAGGTAGGAAAATTGACAGACTAGGTGGGCCAAGTGGTCCTTATCTGCCATCAAAGTCTATGTTTCTATTATACATCAAGCAAACTACAAGTAGTAGATGTAGGCCTAGATATTCAAAGGGGTTGTGCCAGCACAACCGCAGACATGTGCCTCGGGGCTATATTCAAAAGGGGGAACTGTGCTACGCAATTCCCGATGTGCCACGGTGTAAAGATAATGTATGTGGCACATCTCCAGGGGGCATTCTCATGCATATGTGGTACATCTCGATATTTAGCCAAGATGTGCAGTGCATCTGCCAGCATATCACGGAGATGTGCTGCATACATGGGCGCAAAGTTGAGCAAATACATGCTCAAGTGGTAGCCATCCACAGGTGAGCTGCCATATTGCAAAGCACAACACAGCAGCCACCTGCCATGGGTGGCTACCCCCCCACACAACACCGTACACAAGCACCCAGCCCATGCTCTGGTAGTCTAGTGTCACCCCCTTGCCAACCCCATGTCTGATCCCAATAGTATGCAATATATAACATCCCTGATGGGCTAGAGTTCCCCCCTCCCCATCCCATACCCAGATTGCCAGAATATTGCAAAGGAAATATCCCTGGTAGTCTAGTGGTTCCCCCCTCCCTGTCCCATACCCCGATAGCCAGAATATTGCATGATTAATATCCCTGGTGGTCCACTGGTTCATTACCTCACTTCATCAGGACCCTATCCTATTTCCTGCATTCCCCTGGTCATCGAGTGGTATAATTTCACTCCGCACAATCTCCTCCATGGTTGCCACCGAACGTGATGGTAGTAGTGAATTTCATTGGTCAACTGTGTCAACTAATGAACTCAGTAGTGTATTGTCTCATTCAGTCACAACTTTGTGAATGAATGTTTTCATTCACAAAGATGTGACTGAATGGGACAGTGCACATCAGAAGCCCATTGGTCAACACTGTCGACCAATGGGGTTGCTACTGTTACTGTACCTGTCATTCGGTGGGCAGCCACAGAGGTGTGCTGGTGGGTTGTGCTGCCAGCTGATGACCGGGGGTTCGGGTGGATGGGGTCCTGAGTGGGTGGGGGGAAACCACTGAACCACCAGGGATATTAATCATGCAATATTTTTGGTGATCGGGGTATGGGACGGGGAAGGGGGAACCACTAGATTACCAGGGATACTGTATCATCATTATTATTGGAATAAAGGTATGGAGCAGGGAGTGGGGTACCCTAGCCCACCAGGGATGTTATATATTGCATACTACAGGGTTCAGACATGCAGTGGGAGGGGGAACACTAGACTGCCAGGGATACTGTAATGTGTGAATGTTTGGGGATCGGTGTACAGAGCTGGGAGGGGGGTTCTACCGGATTGCCACTGACAGAACTGTGTGCTGTTTAGGGTGCCAGGAGCATTTCGCTGACTGGCCCTGCACAACTCATGCAAATGGAGCCAGAATGACATGCAAATTGTCCCATTTCGCTTTGCATGCATAATGGCCCCATTTGCATATTCAGGACTGAATATCTGGATATTGCACCTGGCACATCTCCAGATGTGCTGGCGCATCCCCATTCCAGGTATTCAGGCTTGTCTGAGGGTTGCACTAGCGCATTGTATTTGCACCACCCACATTATTTGATATATTCAGAGGACATACGCCATTGCAGATCTCTTCTGAATATAACCTTTTGTTGCTCTGGCCCAACTCAGTTGTGCTGAGCAACCACTTGCGTCATAGCCTGGCACACTTCTGAATATCGGGCCCACAACACCTAAGGTAAAAACCCATTCTGTTGCCACAGAAATTATATGGATTGAAGTGAAACAGCACCAAAATAAGGATCTACTATAACTGTAGGTCTATGCTACTGCCCACCTAGTGAACAAGAACAAGTATTAAAGGCTATAATTGAGGAAAGTGTAAAGGCTTCTGAAATAGGATACATAATTTGGGTAAGGGACTTCAACTTTAACAATATAAACTGGGAGGAAGGAGTAGCTGGTAATGCAATGAGCAAAGCATTTCTCAGACATTTACAGGAGCAAAACTTAATCCAGCATGTCAGTACCCCTACCAGGGAGAATAATATCTTGGATTTAGTTATAAGTACTGAAAATACTGAAATAACAAATTGTGTATCTGCTTCCTCATTAGGAAACAGCTATCATCAAACTGCATACTTCACAATTCAATGGGCAATTCAAACAGTGAATGGTTGTACTGAAATATATCTATACAAAACAGCAAAAGTGGATAAAATTAATACTGACATAACTAATACTGATTGGGAAAACATGTTTTTTGTTAAATCCGGGTAAGAATGCTGGGACTTGTTAAAATCGACAATAATGAACACCTGCAATAAACATATAAAATGCAGAAAAAAGTATAATAGACAAGGAGTAAAACCAAAATGGTTAATTAAAAGAATCATTAAATTAATAAAACAAATGAATAAACCGTATGCTATTTATGAAAAATCAAATACACAGGAAGACTGGTAAGAATTAAGTCTGTCCAAAAGCTATGTAAAAATAGCATCACTAGGTCTGAAAAAAGACTTGAAATAAACTTAGCCAAAACAGCAACTAGGGGAAACAGTAAGCAATTCTACAGTTATATAAATTCATTAAAGAAAAACAACAAACTGGTCACACTCATAGAAAATAATAATACCATTACAGACCCCATCAGTACAGCGAATATTTTTAATGATTATTTTTGTTCTGTATATTCCGAACCAAGACCAGTTCACATAAATAACACACGATTGCCCCGATCAGGTTCTGAGAAAGAAAATAAATTATTGAAAAGATTACTAAACTAAAAAAATTCAGTGCACCAGGAGTGGATGATATTACACCTCAAATGCTGCTATTAGCTAGAGAAACAATCAGTATACCTCTAGTAATACTGTTTAATAAATTAATTAACACAGGAGAGGTCCCAGATGAGTGGAAAATCGGAAAGATAACCCCAATTTTTAAAAAAGGAAAAAGCATAATAAGCAAAACTACAGGCTGATAAGTCTGACCTCAGTGCCAGGCACGTAATCAAGGACAGACTCATTGACCACATGAAAATTACCAAAAATATAGATTACGAACAGCATGGATTCACTGCAGGCAGACCCTGTGTGACTGATCTTGTAAGTTTCTATGACACCATTAGCAAAATGTTAGAGGAAGGAAAACCAGCCAATGTTGTGTTAATGGACTTTAGTAGAGCATTCCATAAGGTGCCACACTGGGCTATCATAAACAAGTTGAGTAACCTGCATATTGATGAACATATGTTAAGATGGATACATAATTGGTTGGTCGACAGGAGGCAGACAGTGTCTATTAATGGATTTCTCTTGTCAGAGGGAAGGGTGACTAATGGGGTCCCACAGGTCTCAGTTTTGGGTCCTGTTTTGTTCCAGCTGTTTATAGCTGATCTAGGCTATGGACTCCAGAATAAAATAACAAAATATGCAGATGATACAAATCTTGTAGGTCAATGTGGGACAAATGAAGAAATAAAGTCAATCCAGCAAGATCCAGATAGCATTACAAGATGGGCCTTTAGATGGGGTATGATATTCAGTTCAGACAAATGTACAGTCCTGCATATGGGCAACAACAACAACAAAACCACATGCTTCCTAAGCAGCACAGCCATACAGGAAACAAATTGCGATACAGATCTTGGTGTCCTTGTTGACACAAAATTAGACTTCTACACCCAATGTACCAACGTCATTAGTAAGGTTAATAGGGTCTACTATGCCATTAAACGAAACATCAAAAGCCGGGTGACAGAAGTACTACTCCCCCTCTACGGGTCCTATGTTAGACCACAACTAGATTATAGTAGCCCAATATGGAATCCTCATTAGAAATTAGATGTGCATAGGATAGAAAGAGTACAGCATAGTATAACCAAAATCATGGCTGAGATTAAAGAACTACCATATAATGAAAGACTAAATAACCTAAACCTGCTCTCACTGGAACAATGAAGAAAAAGAGGTGATCTTTTATTATTCTTTGACATTATTAATGATGCTAATCTAGCAAATGAAATAAACAACACATTTAAGACCACAAAGATCAGGACAAGAGGACACCGATTACAGGTGAAAGGAGCAAAGTTTAGAGGTAATGGGAGGAAGCACTTCTTTTTTGAGAGAGTGATTAATCTGTAGAACAACCTCCCGAAGGAAGTAATACTCAGTAAAAATAAAGACATCTTTTTTTTTTTGTCATATCACTATTTTTTCCCCTGCAGCCACTGACCTGCCTTATATTTCCAGCCACCACTCCACCTCCACTACCGACCCCAGAGTTGCACGCCCAGCTGGTATATGCAGCTATACCCTCGAGAGGGGCACCCCCCATTGCCCCCATGCCAGGCAAGGATTCAGTACTGGCACACGACTGTCTAGGCATTGTCGGTTGATGGAATGGCTGCCATCAAGCTTCTGCAGTCTGTGCTGCTATTTTCCATGTTTCCCCCCAGGAGTGCAAGTGTGCAATGACATCAGGCACATTATGCGCCTATGCCTGCCGCACTCCATACTTGCTGCACCATCTCTAGCAGTGCTCCCGGTCATCACCAGGGGCCGCTGCAGAGCAGTGGCACTCAGGATCCCACCCCAGCATAGGAGAACAGTCCTCCGGACACTAAATCCTATCTCCCCCTGCTCACCCCTGATGCCCCAGGCTTGCGTCCAAACCTGGGTCACCAGCGTGATCCGAGGTGTGGCATCCAGCACCCCAACCTTCAACACCACTAGGCCAGCAAAACAAAGACAACTTTAAGATGCAGTTGTATAAATATTTAAAAAATTAGAGGAGTTTTAGAGTATTATTCCAACTAATAGGAGCTATCATGGGCTTCAACCTTTTCTTGCTCCTGCTTACAATAGTGGTAATAGTAACAATTTACATGAACCACGCTAAGGAGGCTATATGTAGTACTAATGTAACCTTAATCTAACATATTTAGACAGTTCTTTCTGCTAACATGGCTGTGATCCATCTCCCCTAGACACAGCTCAGCACTTGGCAAAATCTATGCTGGGAATGATAACTAGCGAAGGTGTTGTGACTGTGGCACACCATATTTTGGATACATGTGCAGAGTTTGAATTTTGTTGCTGGCTGAATGCATTGAGCATGCAGCATGTCTCCTCTCATGAATGGGGCCACCAGAGTGTGTGCGCTCCCTCTGCTCCTTTCTCTAGGGGCAGCAGGACATTCTAACACAAGCAGGAAAGAATAATGAGTTAATCCAGTCTAGCCCCCTTACATAGCGGGATACTCTGGAAAAATGCCCCCAAATCAGCATCCTCTATGTCCCCTCATGAGCGGTCTTTGATGGACGACTGGTCACCATTCCATCCTGTATAAAAGTTAGGGAAGTATATGGCTTGAGATAATCCCACCTTTATAGCATTTGAGATGTATGTGGGTTTATGTGGCTAAAGGTTCATGCTAAACACAACATCCCCTTGGCGAGCACTGTTTTGACTAATTTACAACCTCTCCCTGGCTAGCTCACTGCAAAGTAATTTCAGAAAATGCCAGCTACCAGTAAATATTCAAATTTATTTTACCTACAGCATGCAGTGTTGTGCTTCTTGTGTCTCCCCAGCTGCAGGGTGGTGCAGTCCAAATGACAGCATCCGTCCCTTCAAGGTTGAGTACAGTCTGGCACCATCTTGTCCTAACTCCTAGCATGGCATCCTCTCAGCCATTGTTTGGGAGTGAACCTTGTTGGTGCATTTGTGCCACACACAGCAGCGCCCTCACCACACTTGTGCTAGAAAACTCACCCTCTCACTCCTTTACGCGATGGCCCTTGCATGCTCATTAAATGACAGCCATCTTGGTTGTGGCCACACAAGGGCTTTTGTGGTCAGGCATCCTAGGATGGCCATGCATGCACAATCCACGGCAGCCACGGCAGCCATCTTGCACATGGTGCACAGCACTGCCACTGTCATTGTAAGTTCAAGGAGCAGTGAACCACAGGACAGAGGGGGATCATTTCCTGTCTCAACCTGTGGGGCCTTATAAAGGTGCTCCTCTGGGTCATTACAGTCACCATTGTATAGGCCAGACAAAATAAAAAGAGAGTAAAAAGGAAAACAAAAATAATAGAATATAAGAAAATGAAAGGGAAAAAAAATGAAAATTTATAAAATTAAGCAATATAGTTATGGGAGGCTCCCCTATGCCTGGTCTGTACTTACGCACCAACAAGTGAATGCTCTACATCGATCAAGTAGACACTGCTATATGCATTTTCGCAACTTAGCGAAGCCTCTAGACTGGGCCTCTCATCACACACCCACAGGAATATGATAATACATCCCAATCACACTGACCAGTGTGTATGTCTCTTGTGCTCTATTGTTGTAGATGGTTAGAACATGGAAATGTTCTACCTTTGGTGCCTGCTTTGGTGCAAACCTGCTGTTCCATCATATGGGTCCCCAATGCCCAGCATGTGAATTGGAAGAGTCAGAGTCCTCCACAGAGCATTCTTCCTCTCTGGAAAACATATTTGGTGAGAAAGGGGTAGGCAGCAGTATAGAATGGAGGGTGGACACCACTTCACCTCTCCTACAAACCCATCAAATGACTACGACCCCGATGAAACATCAGAAGAATTTTATGCTGAAAATGATGGAGAGAGTGGAGGCTATGGCAAACCCAAGTCCATCAGCCCAGTGAATATTAAGGGAAGAGCATTGGCAGTCACAAAGGCACTGAAGAGAGAACTAGATAACATGAAAGACCAGCAAACACAAAATCCGGACAAGGAGAACCAACTAACTGGCACAGCAGAAGCACTACCACTTGTGACGCCGGCAACCTAGGTTTGGGAATGAGCCTGGGTCACTGGAGGGATGGCCGGAGGGGAGACTTGAGCATCCAAGGAACCCCTCATCTCCTCTGGGAGGAGAGGGGGGACTGGCTTGGTGCTTGCCTGGCCTCTGACAGTGGACAGAGGTACAGCAAGCTGGACTTTTGCTTGGGGAGGCGGGGTGATGGACGTCGGCATTAGGCCTTGATGTCCAAGCACAAGTCACACCTCCATGGGTAAAAACATGAAAAAACATGGCCCCAGCCAGCCACCGATGGAGGATCATTTCCTCACCCACCGGACCAGCACCTCTACGGATGGCCAAACGAAACTCTGAAGGTATGAGGGTAGCAGCCCACCTCATCCCCACCTGGGGAAGAGGTATCAAAGAAACAGATACCTAAATCTCAAGAGGCAGACTTAGCAGAATGCACACTGCAAACTGCTAAAGCATGGGGGACATGACAATAGATGCTCTAAAGTCAAATGCCAGAACAGCAGCCCTAGAAAAAAAGAGTTAGAAGATCACTCTGGTTAAAACTGTGGGAAACAGATAACAAATCCAAGTCATTACTGCAAAAACTACCCCTGAAAGGAGGTCACATATTCAGAGAGGGAGTAAAACAATTCCTAAAGCAGAGAGATGAAGGCAAAGACCTATCTAAGGACAAACTGAGGTCTACTTACCATCTAACTGATTCCACTTTCATGAAAACAGATTCCAACAAAGCAGGAGATGAGGAGGCAACAATTAACATGGCAAGAACTCATACAGCCACTTTCTAAGGCAGAGGATCTGCCGGGGTAGATATGGAACAGCGGCAGAGATGACAGATCCAATGAAGAATGCCTACATATGGCTGCCAGTGCTCATAACCCTCTAGACAACAATAGAATCAACACAGCCAGTAACACACCAACAAATTGTACCAGTGGGAAGGTGACTGACTTTATTCACAAAACAATGGGGAAAGACAACCTTATCCAAATGGGTCCAGGAAGTAGTCAGCAAAGGTTATGCCATAGAGCTAAAGGAGAAAACAGACAGGAACAGAGTATTACTGTCTCTGATATCAAAACATGCACCCTCTTCAGAATTTCCTACTACAGTACGGCTTCCCCTCAAGGAAAACCTGCAAGTGAAAGAGACCTTCACCGACTCAGTCAGAAAGTCGCTATGGTGGTGGACCAGAAAAGGCAACCTAGCACAAGGCAGTCCACTGGAGATCACAGACGATATCATAATAGAGATAGAAGCAAGCTTGACAGAATGGGGCACATCCATGGGTAACAAACTTTTGGAGTCCAAACTTTTGATAAATTTACTTGAAATGAAAGCAGTGTTCAATACATTACAGGTATTCAAGAATACAATTAATTGAAAACAACTATTAATCAGGTCAGACAGCAGGGTGACAGTGGCATACATATCAAAACAAGGTGGAACTAGGAGCCGGGCCATGCAGAGGGAGGCGACAAAGGTCATAGTGTGGGCACAACAGAATCTAACATACATACATGCCGTACATCTGGTCAGAAACTCAACATGAGAGCAGAATGGCTAAGCAGGCAACAAGTACACCCTGGTGAGTGACAACTCGACTGACAGGTGTTTCAAATGATAAATATAAGGTGGAGTCCAGTCCCAATAAATCTGATGACCTCCAATAAGAACACACGGATCAATAACTTCTTCTCCAGGTTCAGAGAACCACAAGCTGTGGGTATAGACGTAATGTCACAGGAATGTACCACCATCAATCCTACGTATTCCCTCTGCTATCTCTAATCCTGAAAGTCATGACAAAAATCAGACAGTCAAGGAGACTGATAATTCTCATCACACCATACCAGCCCAGGAAGGCCTGGTTCACCACAATGGTGGTGATGGCTCTGGACAAATGCCAACTCCCATACAGACCAGATATATTATTACAGGGCCCAATATTACATCCAAGTCCTCAAAAACTAAAGCTCATAGCCTGGCTTCTGAAAAGGAGAGACTGCTGAATGCAGTATACCACAATCAGTAATAAAAACAGTGCTGCAGTCTAGCAGGTAATCAACAACATCTACATGTCATAGACAGCAGAACCTGTTTTCCACATGGAGCAGGTCAAAGGGTTTTGAACTGGAAGCAGAAAACATCCTGGTTATCTTATTATACCTACAGGAAGGCCTAGAAAAAGGTCTTTTCCAGCATCATTCAGGATGTAGCTCTCAGCAATAGGAGCAGCCCTAGGACAAGTCAGCAACTCAGCCCTAGGGTCCCATCCACACATACTGAGGTTTCTAAAAGTGGCAAATTTCGTAAGACCACAAAGAAGAAACACTGTGACTCCATGTGATCTCATCCTAGTATTGGAATCACTAGCAAACAAACTCTTTGAACCCCTCTAAGACTCCGAACTGTACCAGATGGGACTAAAAACTTGCTTCCTGGTGGCGGTCTGTTCCACATGCATACTAGGCGGACTGGGGGAACTATCATGCAAGAAACTGTACACAGTATTCACATTAGAAGGAGTCACATAGGACTGTTCCTTCATTCACACCAAAAGTACTGTGCACGTTCAGCAGCAACCAAACAATCAAATTACCAACATTTTGCTCAGAACCTTGAGAAGGAGCAGAGAGGCATTTGCATGTGCTTGATGTCAAACGTGCCTTGGCCACATAACATTGAAAGGACGCAATCATTTAGAAAGACAGAGACACTATTTGTGATATCACAAGGCCACAAGAAGGGTATGGCCACATCAAAGTCTACAATTGCGGGATGGCTGAAACAAACTACCGTATTTCATCGATTTGTAACTGCGGCTTTAAATGCAATATTTTATTTTGGTAAAGGCTTTAATTCAAGGGTGGCGTCTAAATGTGGGCCGCTATTATTACAAACAGCTGTTCTGGGAAAGTTTATTACTTAGTTTTGAAATTCAGAGCAAGAATATACTGCCGATATGCCGAATGCCTTTGAGAAAAGTGGAGGAGTCAACCAAATCATTGTGTGCAGCCAAGCAGAACTGCTCCTTTTTGTTTAAGCGTAAAAAAAAAGCTGCTCCATTATTGAAAGTAAAAGCTTCATACTAGGTAGTTAAAAATATGGTCTGTTTTCATTCCTTCCAGCCCAAAGCAGTGTGCTCCCGAAAGGAGAACGAAAAGAAGTTGTTTAAACAACTACGGGGTGTAGATAGAATAAACTGTCCCCGTAGTTGTCTGTTCTATGGGAACCTGACCATACACTCCTGTACTACATGCTGCTTTTTGTGGTACAGAATGGTGCCCTGGAGTAAAAGGTGAGGGGGCTGTACAGTACACTGCATTGTGCGGCATAGAATAGCTGCTCCAAAGAGTAAAATGTTAATCCTGCAGCGAAGCAGGATGTTGACACGGAGTGGTAATATTTATTACTTTTGTACTTTACCACAGCTCCATTAAACAAAACTCTGACTCTGAATCGTACTTTGGGGTGGAGGGTCTAACTGTAATTAATTTGGTTGTTAATTTTGGCTTAAAAATTGGGGCAGCTTTAATTACAAAGTTTATTTTTAACTCGGGCTACAATTCGAGGGCCGCTAGAAAATGAGGGCGGCTTCAAAACGATGAAATACGGTATCCAAGAAGCATATAAGAACAAAGGCTTGACATGGCCAGAAGGCATAAAGGCCCACTCCACAAGGGCAGTGGTCACTTCATGAGCAGAGAGGAGTAACACCTCCAAGGAGGAAATTTACAAGGCAACAACATGGACTCCTATACATGCGTTTGCCAGACACTACAGGCTTGAGACTGTTGCCTTACTAAAAGCCTCTTTCAGGGCAAAAGTAATAACAGTGGCCTATCCCTCAGTTTCGGATATTGACCACTCTAGCCCTCCCGTTTGATGAAACACTGCTGTTTATAACAAGATCTATATTGATTTGGAGTGCCATCGATATAAACACAACAGAATGGTAGTTTACTCACCAGGCACAGGTGATTGTGTTAATTAGTATCCTTGGCACTCCACTGCCCTTTCTTACATGAGCATTCGTTATAGAACCTGGAAGACCAACAGGTCAGCATGATCGTATAAGACTGCATATTTCTGTATGAAGTATTCTTCCTTACAGGTTCTTTAGCCTTAGTCAATGTAGTATTAGGTCAATAAATACTGATCAGTTCTACCACGTTACAAAGACAGCATTGCTGTCGACAACCCAGACACTGACATGAACAGTGCTGACAGTTGGCATTGTTCCCGTTGGACCTAAGTTGGACCTAAGTGTTTTTTTGCGGGGGGCGTCACCTTCCCGCATCCCCCTCCCATCTCTAGATAACCAACTCGAAGTCGAAGTTGGTTCGGGGTGGGGGGGGTGCAACACCCAGAAAGAGAGCAGTGGTTGAAGCGAGGCCATCACGGCGACCTGGCGAGATTTGTTGCTGTGGTGGTCTTCGCTATCGAAATGTCATTGTGCTAATGGCATACCATACTGATCAAAGGAACAGTCTGAGTAGTGCATATTATCAGAGTTTGCGTGGTTCAGTTAAGGTATCAGCTGGAGAAGAATCTAACTGGAGACAATGGGAGCTTCTGGGACCAAGGTAGGCTGGAGAAATGTGATCCTAGCTTATACGTGCATTTAGCAGCCTATCAGATGAACATAACCCAATTTTTAAGGATTTGGAGTGCCATAGATACAATCACCTTTACCAGGTGAGTAAACTACCATTACTATTTGTTAAGGCCTATTAACATCTTATTAAATGGAAATAATATTATTATATAAGTTTTTTTAATGACAATTTAGGTCACTTAATTTAAAGTAACACCAATGACTACTGCAGTTCTACTACTGACTCCTATTACTGCTGCCTCCTGTTTTGTAACCTATGGACTAAGGATTTGAACTTGTGACCCCCTGGCTCAAAACCACCTAATCACAGACTTTGTTCTGCCAATTTGGTATTTCTTAGTGAACCTAAATTTCTCTCTAAAGCTGGTTGCTTCTCATTCATGTTTTAAATAGCTCTTTTATGGTTCTCACTACAAAGATCTCTGAAGCTGCAAACACTGGTTAGTGCATTCTGGTTTTATGTCTTTGATCCACGATGTATTGTCATGGCAGCATATGTTTTTTATTGTTACCATGCTTATTCCTTTACCTTTTGTTGTGATTACCTGCTATATTTTTTCTCAATGTTTACTGGATGCAACTGTAATTGAGACTTGTGCTCAACTTGCTTTTTTTAAATAATTGGAAAAATTAAATTGACTCGGCTCCCAACCCAATTCTACCACCAGTGAAATGGAGCAGCTCCCATAGCAGAAATAGTAGGAGATTCTGACACACATAGCCTGGTAGCACCCCTGATTGCATCAACCCATCACAGTGTCCCTTGTAACCCTTTCAGAAGGCTTGTGCCACGCTTCTAAAGTTGGGTCCCTGGTACTCAGTTGCTTTATTTCTCTGTAGTGGCTGGCCCAATGGCCTAATGGTAAGTTGTGTCAATGCTGCTGCCAGTCCAGGTTTGAGCCTCAAACCTGGATTGTCACACATTGAGCAGCAAAGGTAGGGCTGAGTCAGTCACAGAGGACCCAATTCCAAGACAGGCTACGCCGGCATAAGGAGAGATACACCAAACCTTATGGCATATCCCGCGACTTACACCATGCATTACACCCGATGGTATTCCAAGTGGGGACTTGCACCATGACGGATGCGGCTGCGACATCTGTGGGTTATGCCACCTGCTATGCCGCAGCCTGCAATGCCTGGCGCAAGTGCAGGTTATGACAGCAACTTCACCCAATTCTAGGAGGGCAGCTGTCATAACCCGCAATTGCCATTCTAGAAGGGGCACTGGCAGAGCTAACCTCTGACAGCCCAGAGCTGCTCTAAGTAGCAGCCGACAGTGCTATCCTTCAGCTGCCCACCCTGTGGTGCCGCAACACTGGTGCAGCTGTGTTCTCCATGCCCCCACAGGCATACCCCGGCCCCCCCACCTTCAAATGTTGGGGAACCCCGTGGGTCCATTTCTGGTGTGCCCCCCAGATGCCTGTGCCTTCTGTCCTTCCTCCCCATGCCCCCTGGTGTGTGCTGAGGTGGTCCAGGGTGGGGAGGCTTCAGGGGGCTGCCTGTCGCCAGCCACGATTTGTAACATGCAGGTTCTATACACTAGGCATGTGGCGGTAGCCTACACCTGGTATATCCTGCATGTCACAAGTGCTAGGACCCTGCTGCTCTTGGAATACGGTGTATGGTCCCTGGTGGAGTGGCGAATGGCATAACTCGCAACCATATGCAAGGTACACCATTCATCTTGGAATCGGCCCCAGATAACTTATGTCTCAAGGGAGAGTGACTAACTTCTGATATTACATGGCTATCCCCCGGTGACCTGTGGAAGAGTCATGCGGGCAGAGCCTGATTCAGGAATGAGTTGTATCTGCTGCAAGTCTCTGGTGTGCTGAACATACGGTGTAGGGGGCTTGCAGCAGCCATTTGGCACTGATAGCAATGGTGGGTCAGGTGCGCCAAACTCAGCAAGTTAGTCTAGCTCTCCCCTTGTCTAACTTTGTGTTCAAGAGGAATCCAGTTTACGGGGCTTGCTCCAGCCCCTTGGTGCAAGCTGCCGAAAACTGTGGAAAGGGCAGCAAATGCGCCAGCCCTTCCTGAATCAAGCTGCGTTGCAGCAGAATACTTTTGTGCAGCAGTGCCAAACATTATGGATGACACAGGGCTTGGCGCAAGCCCTGCATCATCCTTTGTGAATCAGGACCAGGACACATGGCTCCGGGGGGTGGGGACAGAGATTGTTGGCTAATTAACAGTATCATTAATTATTTTTCTAAAAACATAACTCTTTTTTTAAAGAAGCAGATTCTGTTGACTTCAATAGCTTGATTTTAAAGTGTAAAACTATAATACAAGGTGCCTGCACCAAACAGGCATGACACGAGTGGCACCTTGCATCATAGGTTGCTGCTATCATGATTTCCCAATGCTGGCTGCAGCAAAATCGGGATACTGTGTGGCAAAACCCCCCTGCACAATCCTTGCAGCAAAAGCACCTGTGTGCCAGGTCACAAGGGCTGTTGCACCATGGTGGGGCTACACCATCCACTTATTTGGTATTCTAGAAGCCCTGCCATACTCACAATGGGGGGGGGGTTTAGGTTAGACCCACCAGGAGGTGTTTTAAGGGCCCTGTGCCACTGCCGGCCAGGGTGGCAATTTGGGGGAGCTGCAAGATAGTGACCAGGGGCAGAAGGAGCAAGGGGAGTGGCATAAGGAGCGATGGGGGAACGGTGGCAATGTGAGGGTGCTAAGAAGGCATCCTGCACAAGTGTAAGCAGCTGATAAGCTCAGGTATGGGGGTTTGGCAGGAAGGGACCAGGACCTGGCCCAAGGTGCACACAGCCCTAGCACCTGCGCCATATGTGCCAATGACCCCAGCGCCATAGGCGGGCAGCAGCCTGTCTTCACATGGGAAGCCAAGTACCAGGGCACTGTCACAGTGCAGAGGGACCGTTCCCATCCAACATGTGCACCCCACACCCAGCAGTCACTGCTGCCCACCTATGATGTTGAGGTCATTGGCACCTATGGGGCAGATGCCAGGGCTGGGTCCCGGTCTCTTTCTGGCAAACCCCTATACCCAGGCCAATTAACTGCCTACACATCTGCAGGGTGCCACCTCAGCACCCTCACATTGCTGCTATGTGCCCATCACTCCCTATACCACCCCTGTGCTCTTTCTGCCCAAGTCCCCATTTTGCAGCCATATTTACCCCCCTCCCATCTTTTCTTCCCCTTTAGTGTCGCACCAGGTAGAGGGAGTTGATGGAACCTTCTGTTAAACCCCACAGGTGCTTCACTACTTTGACACAACCCTGCAGTAAATCTCAGGCCTTTGGCGCAGGGACCTTAAATTTTATCAAATATGGTGCAGGGTCCCTGACGCACCCCGAGATTGTTGCAGCACTAGATTGCCGCAACTTGCTGTGATCTAAGGGATCTTTGAAAATCAAGCTCCTAGTGTCACCCTAAACAGTTTACTCCATATGTTTATAAACCTTTGTCTAAACATACTTTGTCTTGAATTCTCTTAAAGTCAGGTCTGTCATTTTGCTTCAGTTCACACCAGAATGGACAGAACACTGTCACCTTCTCCTCTTGCCACAGTCAGTACTGCTACCACAGCTGTACTGTACCATCCCCAGAGGATTTGAGATGGTACAAGCAGCTTCAAATAGGCTCCTTTACATGCAGTGTTCTGTATCGGAATGACCGCTACAGACACACTGTAATGTTACCTGTATTGGTGTGTATTGATGATCCGCTCTGCAGCCAAAGTTAGCTGATTCCACATTCCCTGCTTGTCTGGGTTCATCAACTCTTGTAGTGTTTCACCCAGCCATGTACTAGTGCCCTTCTGCTCATTCTGTCCCATGAAAAAAGGAAATCTCATACTCTCTTGGCAGTTGTGGAGCAGATCGCCTGTAGACACCACACACAGGGTAATGTTGCAGTTGATCTGTACCACTCATTCCAATACAAATCACTGCATGTAAATGTGTATAGAAAGTGCAGCAAACCAAGCAGAACAAAGTGCGTCACAGAACCAGCGGTACAGGTAAGCCCAGTGTCAAAGCACCTAATGCCTCCTCTTAAGCCACCAGCTCACTGAAACTATAATACTTTGCTGCCAATCTCCAGATATTCTTGACAATGGAGCTATAAAACAAAAAGGCAGTGTTACTGAATGTCTTATATGTCAAGAACTTTTGCAACACTCTGAAGTTTGTTAATTGCTTTATTAAGCTAAAAGAACTTAAAAGAGTAATACCCTCTTCACCCTCCTTGTAAGGGGGGGTGCTACTCTTTTAACTTTTTTGGCTTAAATCAATTAACAAACTCTGAGGTACTGGAGAATTTCCAGACTTGTAAGACGTTCAGTAGCCCAGCTTTTTTGTTTTGTAGCATTTGATTCCACGCTTGGACTTCATTGGTGTTCCTAAGCTGCTTTCTCTTCTCTTTTAATGACAGAGCTGGAAGCTTGGCTGTTTAAAAGAATTGAGAAGTTCAGACTTTGAGTATTCAGCTCTTTCTTTAGTGTTTGGTAACTAGGTAGGCTTGTTGAGGAATAGAATCCCCTTTTACAGAAACTGCCTGGAACATGTCACAATAAATGTAACAAAAACAATAACATACTCTACTGTAAATACTGTGAAAAGCAATACATTATGATCAGCAATTGACAAAGAAAATATAAATAACACACAAAGCAATGTATTATGGTCAACAATTGAAGCCAGAAGGGGAAGGAAGGAAACATATTCAATTCAGTGCTTTAGAGTAACTGGTAATTGCTATTTTTCTTTTAAACTTAGATTGTGGGCTTGTAGTGACACTATACTTTCTTTGTTGTCTTTACTTATAATTGTTTTTGGGCTGTTGAAAATTTAAAATATAGTGGTGGTGTAATTCTGTGCTGTCTTTAATTGCTGCAAATTTCGCCCCTCCCCTTCCCCAACTCTTAATTATATGCCCTGAAAAATCTGATTGACAGGAGCTAAACACAGGGTATAGTAAGGGTGTGAAGTAGGAGGGGCATAAGGGGGAAGAAGCCCACCCTCAGCACGACAAGTGTTTTGACTCATTTATTTATTTATTGGTTTCTTTTTCCTTAAAAAAAAAATTATCTGAGGATCAGTGACAGGATTTTTAGTACAGTAAATTAATAAAAAGAGAACTAGGAGAGCTTCAGTAGCAGACAAGTAGTGGAATTGCAGTATAATGTGGGGAGTGGTGCAATGCAGTGGCTGTGGGCAGCCATATTCAGGCAGACCTTCTGGACACTGAGGTGCTGCCCTATCTGCATGTATCTTCTGACTGCGGGATGAGGTAGCCAGACTCAGAGCGGAAGTAAACTGGGTCAGGAGTACCATCACCCTATCCAGGGACCACCCAGTCCAATGCAGCTGCCTCAAAGGATGCCGAGAACGAGGAGCACTTGGATGACAGTGGGCTCAGGGAGGGTTAGAGCAGTCAGGCAGAGGCACATCCCAGATCCTATTCCACTCAAGAACTCATATGCCACACTGGCAAACGAGGACAACCAAATAGAGGTACCCAGAGAAGTGGAAGGAAAGGATGTGAAGGTTAGCCAAGGAGGTGACCTCAGCGGGGAAAGCAGTGGACCCCAGAGGAGGAGGAGGAGGAAGCAAATCCTGGTGGGGGACTCCATCGTAAGAGGGATCCAGCTAGGAACACAGGAGGGGGAGGACAGGGAGGTGAGGTGCCTACCAGGTGCCACGGCATGGAGGGATGGAAGGAAGATCCTGGGGATCACTGGGAAGGCAAGACGGGAGGGTGAGCTGGATGTCATTATCCACCTAGGTACTAATGACCTGGCAAATGGGGAGCCAAAGGAAGTTCAGGAAGAGTTTAGGAAACTGGGGAGGGGTCTCAAGCAAGTAGCTACTTCTGTCACTTTCTCAGAAGTACTACCTGTGAGGCAAGGGAGAGCATAGGAGTGCATGCACCAGGAACTTTAACTCATGGTTGAAGAACTGGTGCTGTGAGGAAGGGTTTGGATTCATTGGTGACTGGGGACCCACCTGGAGGGATGGAGGTTTGTTCAAGCCTGACGGCCTGCATCCATCCTGGAGGGGAATCCAAGCACTCAATGATAAGTTTAAATGCTACACTGACAAGCATTTAAACTAGCAAAGGGGGGTGGCAGGCCAGCAAGGAGGGTACCTACTTGCTCACCCCCCACAGCTAGCAGTGGAACCAGTGAACCAGAGGAGTGGCTATCTCTGCAAAGCAGTGTGCAAAAGATGGAGATTAGTGCCCAAGAGGTGGATAAGCAGAAAAGGGGCAAAATTCAGCAGAAGGGCAGACAGCAAGGAGAACCAGGGATAAATGACAACCAAGGAAGGGGCTGGAGTAGAACAGTGAAGTAGTCTAGGGAGGTCAAATCATGGAAAGCCATGTGTGCAAATGCCAGGAGCCTTAGCAACAAGATGGAAGATCTGGAGGCTGTCATGGTACAGTCAGACCTGGACATTGTGGCCATCACTGAAACCTGGTGTAATGATAACCATGTCTGGGAGATGGCCATACCTGGCTACAACATATTCAGAAGAGACAGAGCAGGCAGACAGGAAGGGAGGAAGAGTGGCACTGTATGTGAAAAATGACATAAGGGCCACAGAGATCCAGGAGGAACAAAATGGGGGAGAGATACTGTGGGTTAAGCTGGAAAGGAAAATGGGGACAGCCATCCACACAGGTGTGGTCTATAGACTACCAGCCCATGAGGAAGAAACAGATAGGGAGCTGATGCTAGCCATCCAAAGGATGGCAGACAAGGGTGAGGTAGTACTGGTTGGAGACTTCAATATTCCAGACGTGGACTGGAGCATCCCAGCAGCAGCATCAACTAGGAGCAGATTTATCCTGGACTCTCTTCAGGGTGCCTTCCTCAAGCAACTGGTCATGGAACCAACTCAGCAGAAGGCAATACTGGACCTTGTGCTCACAAACAGGGACAGTGTGATGGGGTAACAGTGGGGAGCACCTGGGTAACAGTGACCACCAGTCATTGTGGTTTGAAATCACAGAAAGAGCAGAACCAAACCACACAAAAACACGATCCTGGATTTTAGGGGGAAGACTTTGGGAAAATGGGAGATACTTGAAAGAGGCATTAAGGGGAATGGGACAGGAATCAGGGGTTGAGGAACAGTGGGCAGTATTTAAAATGGGGATTACAAGAACAACAGAATTATGCATTAAGCAGGTTAGCAAGAGGAAAAGGAAGAGGAGACTATTATGGTTTTCCAAAGAGGTAGCAAAGAAAGTGAAAGCCAAAAAGATTGCATTCAGGCAATACAAAAAGACACAGGCAGAAGGGGATAGGGAGAAGTACCAGGAGAAGCAAAGGGAGGTAGGGAGGTCAGTAGGAAGCCAAAGCTCAGACAGAAGAACACATTGCAAAATCAGTGGGTAAAGGGGACAAAACCTTACAGGTACATAAGGAAAAAGAAAGACAAAGGGAGGGATAGTGAGACTGAAGGGGAGGATGGGAGCCGTGTGGAGGATGACAACAGTAAAGCTGACATATTGAACAGGTATTTCTGCTCAGTCTTTACTGAGGAAGAGGGGGTAATGGGTCTGAAGGGAGTACAAGGGTGAGAATGGTGCAGAATGGACACAAGTCCCTTTACTACGAGAAAGGGTCCTGAAGGAACTGGAAGTAATAAGAGTTGATAAAGCAATGGGGCCAGATGGGTGCACCCAGGGTCCTTAAAGAACTAAGAGAGGTGGTGGCTGAACCTCTGGCTATCCTGTTTAGCCGATCACTGGAAACAGGGAGGTACCCAAAGACTGGAGGACAGCAGATGTAGTCCCTTATACAAAAGTGGGAACAAAGAGGAAGCAGGAACTACAGACCACTCAGCCTCACCTCGGTAGTGGGGAAGATCATGGAAGCACTACTGAAGGAGAGATTGGTGAAACATCTGGTTGTCAATGTACCACAGGACCCAAGGCAGCATGGTTTCACCAGGGGAGGCTGTCAGACCAACCTCATTGAATTTTTGACTGGTGACTAGCGAGGTGGATCAGGGAGGGCAGTGGACATGGCCTATCTGGACTTCAGCAAGGCCTTTGACACTGTGCCACATAGAAGACTATTACACAACTGGGGAATATGGGGTGGGCAGGACAGTAGTGGTGGGTAGGTAACTGGCTGGGTGGCAGGACACAGAGGGTGGTGGTAAATGGCTGTCACTCCACAGAGGGAAGAGTGACCAGTGGGTACCACAGGGATCAGTGCTGGGACCGGGTCCTATTCAACATCTTCATCAGTGACATTGTGCAGGATCTAGAAGGCAGAATTTCACTGTTCGCTGATGACACAAAGCTCTGTAACAGAGTAGACACACCAGAGGGTGTAGACAGAATGAGAAGCGACCTGCAGAAACTTGAAGAATGGTCAGGGGTTTGGCAGTTGAAATTCAATGCAAAGAAGTGCAAGATAATGCATATTGGGCACAAAAACCCTGGCACAATATATCAGTTGGGGGGTGAGGATATAGCATGCACCAAGCAGGAAAGGGATCTTGGGGTTGTCATCTCTGATGACCTCAAGGTAGGGAAACAGTGTGACAAGGCAGCAGGTAAAGCAAATAGGATGCTGGGATGTATAGGCAGGGGCATCACCAGCAGGAAAAGGGAGGTCATAATTCCGCTATACAAGACACTAGTGAGGCCCCACCTGGAGTACAGTGTACAGTTCTGGAGATCATACCTACGTAAGGACATAGGGTAGAGAAGGTTCAGAGGAGGGCAACAAAGATGGTGCATGGATTGCATCACAAGTCCTATGAAGACAGGTTGAAGGAACTGAACATGTACTCCCTGGAGGAGAGGGAGGAGAGAGGGATATGATGGAGACATACAAGTATCTTACAGGGAGGAATAGGGTGCAGGAAAACACTTTTAAGCGAAAAAGATGTTCCAGGACTAGAGGGCATGGGATGAAGTTGGAGGAGGAGATTCAGAGGAAACATGAGAAAAGAATTTCTTCACAGAAAGGGTGGTTGACAAGTGGAACACCCTGCCAGAGGAAGTGGTGGGGGCTGAAACAATCACGGGATTTAAGAATGCATGGGATAGACATAAAGGAATTCTAGAGGTCAGGGGTAAGGGGAAACAGACTTCTAGGAAAACAAACTGAACTTACAAGCTCAAATGGGCAGACTCGGTGGGCCATAGGCCCTTATCTGCCGACACTGTCTATGTATCTATGTATCAAATTGCAATAAATATTGTACCCAATGAATTGTGCAGTATGACATGTAGAACAGAGATTTTCATGAACTCTCACTAACCTTTGGGGCCAAACTCAAACCTTTGGTTTAACTGGATGCAGAGTCTGGCTGCAACTAACATGACTGCATCATGTGTTTGCTCTCCAAAAAGTTTTTCTTTTTTACCAAATATTTGCTCAAAGATAACTATACAGTAGTATTTTTTCACTACAAACTAGCTGCCGAGTTCTGTTAATGCTAACCATGTGAAAAAAAGGGCCTTGACAAGGATGTCCCCTCTCCCCAATGCTATATGTACTTTCCCTTGAACCTCTAGCAGCGGCAATACACTCAAACAGTCTCATCACTGGCTTTCAGTCAGGCATTAATAATTTTAAACTATCCTTATTCACTGACGATCTATTGATATTTCTTGACAACTCAGAGCAGGGTCTCCCCAGGATTCACTATCTATTAAGTGAGTTCAGTAAGATCTCTAGCCACAAGATTAATTGGTCCAAGTGCAAAATACTTCCAGTGGGTCATGGGCCTCATACTCACTTAGATAATAACACATTAGCTATGAAAGTGGTAGGAATATTGAAATACCTGGGTATTAATATTTCTAAGCCCGGGCCAGTGTTATTTCAAGAAAACTATGGCAAACTCTTAAAGTCAGTATGTCAGGACTGAAAGATGGATGGGTCTTCCCTATAGCTTAATTAGATGTATTAATACCATTAAAATGAATATGTTCCCTAAGTGTCTCTACCTGTTCCAAAACTTACCCATATGAGTGCCAGAAAAGCAATTTCAAACCCTCAATGCAGTCCTTAGTAGATTCATTTTGGGGTTAGGATCTCAAGAACTATTTTGCAGTTGCCTATAACCAAAGGTGGCCTATCACTACCTAATTTTAAATTCTATTACTGGGCTGCGTAACTGGCCCTTTTGTCCAAGGCAGACCAGAACTCCTCCCGTAATTGGCTCAAGCTGGAAGGAAAAATGGATATATCAGGCTTGCAGAGGGGCTATTCACTTCCAGGGCTAGCTAAGGTGACTCAGACACTAAAAATGAACCCCTTCACCTGACAATTCAGCAGAATTTGGTTTTGCACTTATAAATTTCTTAAGCATCCAAAAGGGTTGTCCTTACATGCTGGGCTGGTGGCTACTTGCAAGAAGATGGGGGGATATAATGTCCCCATGCACCAAATCTTGCTAAAGTGAAGGAAAAGGGGTTTAAGCATGTGGGAGACATGTATGAAGGGGGAATGCTGAAGTCTTTCACAGCAGTTAGAGACGAGTTCTCCTTCAGGCTGGTGACTTCCTGCGAATAAGGCACTATATTTCTAGCTTCCCTATCTCAACATCCCCTATAGAGGAGATTATATATCAGCCCCAACCTGGTTCACCTTTTATATACTGTTTGTTGGGGCAGCTCCAATACCTGTGATCAAGACGCAAGGACAGTGGAACTCAAACCTAGGTGCAGCCTTTGACCCCGAAGCTTGGGAGCTGGCTATTAAACATCTTCATGTATGTTCGAGCTCTAACAGATTAAGGAGAATCCAATATAACTTCCTATATAGAGCATATCTTAAACCAGTACAACTCCATCGCTACAAATTCTCACTTAGCCCTACCTTTCCTAAATGTCAGGTGGAAGATGGTGATTTTTTTGCACATAGCTCTTACCTGTAGCACAGTGACTTTTTGGAAAGAGATGCCCAAATCAATGAAAAAAGTGATACAGTGTAAATTACCTTGCTCTCCTTCTGAGCTGATGTTGGGGATTGATGAGTCTCTGTTATCCCATGCCAGGAGAGGAGCTAATCTCAATTTATGGGACATGGCCCTGATTAACATAAGGAAAACTATTGCACAAAACTGGATGAACTCCTCACTACCTATAGTAGTTCACTGGCTCAATAACATGCCCTTTTGCATGAAACTGGAAAATTATCATTATCATGCAAAGGGACAGGGACAAATTTTAAACAAATATGGGAGCCTTTAGTAAAGGCGATATCACACAATATTGTCTCACTGTAGCCGGTTGTGCAATACATATTATCAGAGGCAACCGTGCCTTGCTCTTGCTAGACTAAGTTACAACCTAGCCAGCATGCTACCTTATGTGATAATAGGTTCCAGTATTACAGTATTGCTTTAACCATATTACTATAAGGGAAGGAGAAGGGGAAATTATTTAACCAGGAAAGGCACACTAAGTCAAAGCTTGTTTCCAGGTGCGACCTGAGAGCACAAGGAAGGTAAGTGACTTGCACAGGGTCACACAGTATGCATGTGGGGACTGATGGGATTCAGACCCCGGTCTCCAGGTTTGCAGCTCAGTGCCCTTAACCACCGCACTATACTGTCTCGCTATATGGGTACATCTTTCAGCCTACTATGTATAGACCATAACATGACATGGCTTACTTTCTTTGATGTATATGTATTATTTCTTCATATTGCAACCACAACTTGTACATGTGCTTTTTCTGTGGATGATGTATTGAACCTGCAGTACCTTACTAAAATATGTCTACCGAAAAAGAATGTAAAAAAAAGAACTGAAATGAAGTCTTTCATGGCAGTTTGAGAGGACTTCTCCCTTCGGGCTGGTGACATTTTTGCTTTCCTGCGAATAAGGCACAATATTTCTAGCAGTGGCACAGAGCATTAAGGCACTGGCACCTTACTTGCCACCACACTGCTGACCCAGGTTGGGAATGGATGTGGGTCATGGGGGGTCGGCAGGTTGAGGGAGAATTGAACATCCAGAGGACTGCTCTCCTCCCTTGGGGAGGAGGGAACCAGCATCCTGCTGCCTGACTGCCACCTGACGAGGTTTGGTGGTAGGGCTGGCAGGAGTAGCAGAACATGGGGGGATGTCAGCAGACATGCCACATCATTGCATGCCAACATCATGGGGGCTAAAACTAAGGAGGAAACTGCCCCCATCCACTAAACTTCACACACAGGCCCTGCACAACCTAGATAGCAGGCCACCCTACAGGGTGGATAACCCGTAAGGCCATGAGATGGTTCGTTGACAGAGCTGCAGGAGGAGACACCATACAGGGGATGCCAAGTGGGAAAAAGCATAGATGCAAAATAAAAAAGAATTGAAAAAATCTGAAGCAGCTCAAGAAAAAGAGAAAAACTTTGGGTATCTTCTTTCTGCTGGCTGGCTCAGGGCATGGTAGATCTGTAGAACACAGAAGGTCGGAAGAGAGAGCATGTGATTCTGGCTCAGACAACAAGTGCCAGCATGATACATGCATGCTACTAAGAGAAACAGACCTGTTGAGGATTAACCTTTTTGGATACACAGGAAGACATATATCAGCCATTGAACTTGTCTTCTAAAATGTTGGAGTCAGTGGCGGGGTTGCAGGGGAGCCACCATAAGGTGGATGCCGGCGGGAAAAGCATAGATGAAAAACAAAAAAGAACTGAAAAAAACCGAAGCAGTCTGCAAAAAAGAGCAACACTGTGAATACCTTCTTTCTGCTGGCTGGATAAGGGCATGGTAGATCTGTAGCCCACAGAAGGTTGGAGGAGTGGTCACGTCATTCTGGCTCAGATACCAAGTGCCAGCATGTAATACTCTTGCTAATACCAGAAACAGACTTGGTAAGGATTAACCTTTTTGGATATGCTGGAAGCCATATATCAGCTGTTGAATGTGACTTCTAAGATGTCGGAGTCATCTTTTGCCAAGTTGTATGAACTTAGTACTAAATTTGATATCTTTACAGTGGCCCTTACAAAGGTCAGTAACCAGGGAGAAACAATGGGATTTATTCACAAAGTCTATGCGCCATGTATCCACAGCATGTAGGCATCCCCAAGTTACTTAGTAAGTGCATCAGAGGTCCCCCCAGACCGCCGCAGCATTAATGAAAGGGGCATCTGCCACTTCTACACCCATTCACCTGTCTGTCTCTGGATCTGCATGCATGGACAGACTGGGAGAGTGGCCAGGAGGCGTACCTACACTCTACACCATTCACCAAGGTGCAGAGTGCTGGGTGAGGGGGCACATGCTAAACAGGCAGGGAACCTGCCATAGCCACTTTGCACCCCCATCATTCTGCACCACCAGCCATGGTGGGATAATTGACCCTCTCCCCCCCCCGTCATGTTGCCCCAGTCCTCCAGACATGCAGAGAGGGCTGGGGGGCAGCCACTGGGGCACTCACCTGACTTTACAGTATTACCATGATGTGTGGTGCCTCACAATCCTCAGCTCAGCGTGTTACAGAAGATCTACTTTTCCACCTGGGCAGGCAACTGATTTGATGCCCACATATGTCCACTGGTCTGCCCTCCATGCACACAAATGTGCCAGCAGGCAGGACTACAGACTGGCAACCAGCTTTAGTGAATGGTGTGAGCTGTGTGCCTGTGCATGGGTGCAGATGTGGGTGGGCCGGGTAAATGCCTGACATGCATACCTGCCCCACATTTGTGCATAGGTGCCATTGTGCATAAAAATTAAACTGTAACATTCACTGCAAACATGGACACTCTGTTCAAAGATGCTTCTATTTTAAATAAGAAAATCAAAAGTTTAGAGAACTTGTCCAGGGAGTATAATGTGTGCATTCTGGGTTTGCCATTATTGTCTGGTTCTGCAAACCTGTTAAATGCTTTGAATTCACTTATAGCTGCACTTCTTGAGGAGAATTCATTGATTGCAGAAGCATTTAGATGCCACAGAGAGAAATAAGAAACCTGATATCAGCATCTACTTAACAAGCCTCTGCAAATGTCTGTCTGAAACACACACAATTATAACCACAAAAGCCACAGTTGAAAAAACAAGCATTTGTCAATGCCGAATGTTGTCACGATGGCATTGGCATTGGCAATGCCGGAGCTAGAGACGCATAATAGGAATGGCAGTGAAGTATTAAAGTGATGCCAACCCCACCCCCATAGCGTAGAGAGCAACAGGCATTGGGGTGTGCCTTTGGGTCATCAGCTATAACGCTCATGCCATTTTACCTCACCCTCCCCTGTAGACACTGACAAGTGTCGGGGTGTGCTTTGGGGTCTTTGGGCATTATACTTACCCCATTCCATAAGGAAATACGCTGACATGGATGCAGTATAGGAGCGTTGGATGAACTTTGTGGCCAAACAGTGCAAGGCACACCACGATGCCTGTCAGTGGCTACAGCAGGGGGGTGGGGGGTTGGGGGTGGAATGGCATGAGCATTACATCCTATGATCCCAAGTCACACCCCTGATGCCTGTCAGTCTGCACCGGGTGGGGTGCTACAGTTGGAAACCCAAACACCGTTGGCACGTGGTGGTAGTTTCCCTCCACATTTTCAACATGGGCTGCTTGTCAGGCCACCTCATGAAAAGCGGCACAATCGCTTTGTTAGCTGAAAGGTGGTTTTTCACAGCAGCTGTGCCATTTGGTGACAGAGGGACGAAAACATATTCTTGGGCAGGATGTGGAGAAAGACAACTGTATTGTTCATGAGGAGGTGTAAAAAAATGGCAACGTTGAAAATCTGGAGTGACAATATGAAATATCTGTGAAGCAATGAGCATGCATACAATCTGCGGAACACACGTCCGTAACCCAATTATTTTTGGGAGTTTGGTAGCCACATTTGAAACATAGGCATTTTGGGACCTCCCCTTATGAACAGTGGTGGTGCAATTTTATTAATCTGTCCCAAAAATTGATTTTCCACAGCGACCATGCCATTGTGCACCACAGGTGCGGAAACACATTTTGGGCAGGATGTGAAAAATGACAGCTGTACTGTTCATAAGGAGGTGTGAAAAAAATGCCAGTGTTGAAAATCTGGCATGTAAATATTGCAAATTTGTGAAGTTACAAGGGTGCATGGGAACTGTGGCAACGCACGCTTGCAACACAGTCATTTTATGGACTTTCAGCACCAAATTTTCAACATAGGCATTTTAGGACCTCTGCTCATGAACAGTGTCACCATCATTTCCTCAAACTGTCCCGAAAAGTGATTTCACACAGTGACCGTGCTATTTTGTGCCAGACGTGCGAAAACAAAGTTCGGGTAGGATATGTAAAATGACAGCTATACTGTTAATCAGGAGGTGTGGAAAAATGGCAATTTTGAAAATCTGGAGTGAAAATATTACAAATTCATGCCGTTATGAGCGTGCATTGAAACAGCGCAACACACGCTTGTAAAACAGCCATTTTTGGGAGTTTTGTCACCAAATTTGCAAAATAGGCTTTTTGAGAGCTTCCCTCATGAATAATGGCACTGTCTTTTCATTACTTGCTCCCAAAAGGTGATTCCGTGCAGTGACCACAAAATCACCTTTTGGGACCGAATAATGCCATGACAGTGCCAGAATTCATAAGGAGGGTTCCCAAAAATCCCATGTTGAAAATTTGGTACCAGAATTCCAAACAATGCCTGAGATATGCATCAAAGTTGAAAAAAACACTATTTATTCCATTATACAGCTTACCGGCATTTCCTCAGTTCACGGTCGGCTTTGAAGAGTGCAGATGTGTTCCCAGTCCACTGAAGATTGTCATGCCAGACTCCGCAGGTAAGTATGGGGTGAGGGGGTGTGGGGAGGCAGGGTGCACAGTGGGTGGACGCGGGTTGTGGGATGGGGGCAGGGAGACCGCTGAGGGACCATTTCCTTTTTCCACAAGTATGAAAAATACAAAAAAAACATCGAGGGACTGTTTTTCTGTTTACAGGGGCATGTGGCATACTGGGGTGGGCTCCCAGCATTGGCACACAAGGAAAGCGGGGCAAGAGACGAGGGGATTGGGCACCCCTCGGCATATAACAAATGGGGGTTCTTACGCTGATGGCAGTGGACCCCCATCGGCATATACATTGGGGCAGGGTAAGTTTCAACAGGGGATTTGGCACCCCAAAGTCAGCAGTTTGCAGGCAGAGGTTGCCATGTTTGTGTTTCTGGGTAAGCACGTCGGGAGGTCTGCTGCGTCTGACGAGCTTTGCTTGCATTGCAGCTGACCTTTCCTTAAATGTGCTCACCCGGGTGGTGTGGCATGTAGGCTGATTGGGAAATGAGGGACGCACCTACTGATGTGTGCCCTGCATTCACCCAACAGTGACCACGCCTCCAAATCTGCACTACTGAAAGATGTTGGCAGCGCAAGCACGCCAACATAATAAAATCAGCTGATTATAAGAGTCAGTGTCAAAAGAGATTTTTAAAGTTGCCAGAATGAAGATAAAGTTTTTTTTTGCTTTTTTTTTGTATTTTATTTAGGAGCCAGAGAAGGAGAAAGTGTCTCCTAAACTTTACAACCTGCATCTAGAAGATTAATGCACAACTTATCTTACAAGACCCTTCAAGATTAAAAGTCACTTTGACATGTTTATTATTTCACAGAAGAAAGTGCAGTGCAGGCTTTTTTGTTTCAAGAATTTGCCCCATGTTGAGAGAAAAGGTAAATGAAACATGGGATCCAGACCCAAGTATTTCTGACATTTCAGGGCATACTGATTGTGTGTCTGTCACTCCTATAACAAGCATTTGTCAATGCTGAATGTTTGCTTACTGGCATTGGCAGTGGTAGTGTAGAAGTTACAGAGCTGCGTAATAGGAATGGCAGTGAAGTATTGAACTGAAGCCAACCCCACCACCACCCTGCAGAGAGTGACAGGCATTGGGGTGTGCATTTGGGTCGTCAGGCATAATGGCCACGCCATTTCACCACACCCCACTCTGCAGAGACTGACAAGTGTCACGTGTTCCTTGGGGTCTTTGGCCCTTATGCGCACCCCATTTCATTAGGAAATATGGTGAGATGGGTGCGATATAGGAGAATGGGGTGAAGTTTGGGGACGAAGAGTCCAAGGCATACCTCGATGCCTCTCAGTGACTGCAGGGTGTGGAATGGTATGAGCATCACAGGCAAGAATCCCAAGTCACACCCCTGATTCCTGTCATTCTATATAGGGTTGGGTGATTTAGTTGAAAAGTCTAATACCTCAGGCATTCATTGGTATTTTAACTCCAAATCTTCAACATGTTTGTTTTGTGACCCCACCTCACGAACAGGGGATTATCAGTGTGGTAGCCGAAGCTGCTTATGCACAGTGACTACGGGATTTAGCACCACAGATGCAAACATATTCGAACAGGCTGTAAAAATGGCAGCTGTACTCTTTCATGGGAGGTAAAATGGCTATGTTGCAAATGTGTAGTAAAAATATTTAAAAATGGTGAAGTCACAAGACATAGAAACTGCAAAGCACAACTGGTTATATAAGTAGGTTGGGATATTTATAGCAGATTGTCAACTCAGGCATTTTGGTGCCTCCGATCATGAACAGTGTCACTGTGATTTTCTTTATCTGTGCAGAACAATGATTTCCCATAACCACCACGATCTCTGTACTGAAAGTGTGAAAACACACTTTGGCCATGTTGTGAAAATGGCAGCTGTACTGTTCATAAGAAGTGTTGAAAATGCCACTTGTGAAAATCTGGACTGGAAATATTACAAAGTCATGAACTAACGAGGATGTGGAAACTGCACAATGCTCACTCGTAACACAGTCATTTTATGGACTTTTGTCACCAAATTTTCAACATAGCCATTTTAAGACCTCTGCTCATGAACAGTGTAACTGTGATTTTCTTAATCTGTCCTAAACATTGCTTCACACCAACAGCACCATTGTGCGCTACATGTCGATAACACATTTTGGGTGACATATGAAAATTGCAGCTGTACTGTTCATAAGGAAGTTTAATAAAATGGACATGTTGAAACTCTAAGTGAAAATATTAAATTTGCAAACTAAGTAGCATGCATAGGAACTGTGCAACGCTCGTAAAAAAGTCATTTTGTACATTTTTTCACCAAGTTTTCAACATAGCCATTTTAAGACCTCTGCTCATGAACAGTGTCACTGTGGTTTTGTTAATGTGTCCCATACATTGAGGTTGCACACCGACTGCCATGTATGCGCTACATGAGTGAACTGCGTTTGGGCAGGATGTGAAAAATGACAGCTGTACTGCTCATAGGGAGGTGTGGAAAAATGGCAATGTTGAAAATCTAGAGTGAAATATTGAAAATCGCAAACCCTACGGCGTGCGTGGGAACATGCAACGCACACTATAAAACAGTCATTTTTAGGAATTCTGTCACCAAATTTTCAACATTGCCATTTTAAGATCTCTGCTCATGAACAGTGACACTGTGATTTTCTTAATATCCCCTACACTGAGTTCGCACAACGACTGCGCCATTGGCAATAAGCTACATGAAGTGACACGTTTTGGGTGAGATGTGAAAATGACAGCTGTACTACTCATAAGAAGGTGTGGAAAAATGGCAATGTTGAAAATCTGGGTAAATATTGAAAATTCATAACCTATGAGCGCATGAGGAACTGAGCAGCATAGCTCGTAAACAGTCATTTTAGGAATTTTTTCACCAAATTTTCAACATAGCCATTTCAAGACCTCTGCTCATGAACAGTGTCACTGCAATTTTCTTAATTTGTCCCAGACATTGATTTCGCATATTGACTGCGCCATTCTGTGCTACAAGGGTGAAACACATTTTGGGTGAGATGTGAAAAATGACAGCTGTACTACTCATAAGATGGTGTGGTGAAATGACAATGTTGAAAATCTGGAGTGAAAATATTGAAATTTCATGAACTTACGAGCCTGCGTAGGAACTGCGCAACGCACGCTCGTTAAACAGTCGTTTTTTGGAATTTTGGCACCAAATTTTCAACATGGGGGTTTTGGGCCCCCTTCTCATGAATGATGTCACTGTCATGGTGGTATTCAGTCCTGAAGGGTGATTTCGCAGTCACTGCACAGTCACTGTGCGAAATCACCCTTCGAGCCTGAATAACGCCATGAGAAGGGGTCCCAAAAACCCCATGTTGAAAATTTGGTGCCAAAATTCCCAAAAATGCCCGAGATATGCAATAAAGTTGAACCCCTCCTATCTAGCCCATTATACAGCTTACCGCATTTCCTCAGTTAAGCAGTCGGCTTTGAAGAGTGCAGGCGTGTTCCCGGTCCACGAATCGTCGCGCGGAGTCGGGAGGTAAGTATGGGGTGAGGGTGTGGGGAGGCTGGTGCGCGGTGGGTGGGTGCGGGTTGTGGGAGGGTTCGAGAGCGCCGCGTGGGACAGTTTTTGTTTACAGGGTAAAAACAAAAAGAGCGTCCACGGGACCGCTTGCCAGCTGGGTGTGGGCTCCGGCGTGGCACGAATAGGCGTTCAGCCGGCGAGGGATTGGGCACCCCGTCGGACAAAAAGGAAAAAAATGCAGGACCGCTTGCCATGCTGGGGTGGGCTCCCAGCGTGGCACAATATTTTGGGGAGGGAGGCGGCGTTCAGCCGACTGGGATTGGGCACCCGTCGGCAACGCAACAGATTGCACGCTGGGGTGGGCTCCCAGCGTGGCGCAATATGGGAGGGAGGAGACAAATGGTTCAACCCGGCGGGTTGGGCACCCGTCGGCTGTCGCTGCGTGTGGAGGCGCGCTGCGCCTGCGGCTGGGGGGGCTGCGGCGTGAGCAGCTTCTTATCGCTGCTCACTGAAGCATAGCTCCCCTTTCAATCAGAATTACTGCATTTTGGAGCGTGTCATAGACAGCTCCAAAATGCATTGGCTTACAGGGGCCGCGCCGGTCAGCACAGTGCCTGAATTGGAGGAGGAGGTGACACACCTCCGAAATCTCCATTCATGGCACTATGTTTCTTGCACATGCGTGCAAGCAAACATAAAAATACTATAAAACATATGACTCTGGGTTTGGCTTGGAGTAAAATTTTGACAATGGAGATCTGATTGAAATTCATCAGTTAAATTCCCATAAATAGGTAATTTTTCTTATTTTCTGTCTTTTTATTCCTAAATTTTACTATGGGTTTTGCTCTTAGTATATGATATAATAATTTCTTGCTTATTGATTTTTCAGAAAGGCAATGGTCAAGTATATTTTTTTTACTATTGATAAATGAGTCTTCCTTTTAAAGCTATTAACTTTTATATTTCAAGAGCTCTGTTGATTTTTCTAACAATACTAATTTCCTCCCCCCCTCAGTTAGAGGGCACTAGCTACTGCTTCAACAATCATAAAAACATAGAAACATGAAATCTGATGGCAGATAAGGACTGCTTATCCCATCCAGTCTGACCATTTCTGCCTACTTACACTATCACCACAGACAGTGCCCAAACTACAGCTCTTTCTCCCACTCCCCTTCTTTTCCACTATGATTCCCTTCTGCTTATCCCATGCATTCTCAAACCCCACCACTGTTTTCACCCCCACCACATCCACTGGAAGACTGTTCCAAGAATCCGCCACTCTTTCTGTGAATAAGTACTTCCTCACATCTCTCCTGAATCTACCCCACCCTCTAGCTTCGTAGCACGTCCCCTTGTTCTTGAGCACCTACTCCCCTCCTGTACCTTATTTACCCAATTAAGTATTTAAAGTCTCTATCTTATCTCCCCTCTCCCTCCTCTGTTCCAGGGTGTACATATTGAGGTCCTTTAGTCTTTCCTCATAGGGCTTTTGATGCAGACACTGCACTATTTTAGTTGCCCTTCTCTGGACTGCCTCCATTCTGTCTATGTCCTTCCAGAAAAGTGGTCTCCATAACCAGACACAATACTCTAGGTGGGGTCTTACCAGTTATCTATACAGAGGCAACACCACCTCCCTCTTTCTGCTTGTGATACCCCTCCTTATGCATCCCAGCATGCCACTCGCCCTCCCCACTGCCTTGTCACACTGCCTGTCTACCTTTAAGTCATCCAGTATGATTACCCTTAGGTCTCTTTCCCACTTGGTGGTCATCAATATCATTCCACAAATTTTGTACTCTGCTTCTGGGTTTCTGTGCCCTATAGTATATGCAATATTTTGCATTTTTTTTGCATTGAAACCCAGCTGCCATACCCTTACCACTCCTCTAGTTTCCTCAGCACTCTGCTCATCCTTTCCACCCCTCTAGAGTGTCCACCTTATTGCAGATTTTGGTGTCATCTGCAAAGATGCAGACCTTCTCTTCCAGCTGCTCCACAATGTCAATTATAAAGACATATAAAAACATAGACTTTGACGGCAGATAAGGACCGCTTGGCCCACCCAGTCTGCCCATTTCCCTTCCTATTGGATAAGCTGAAGATTCAAGTTTACCAACAGCCTACTTCCTCCTACCCCTCACTATAATTGCCTTATGTCTGTCCTATGCATTCTTGAATTCTCCCACTGTTTTAGACCCCACAACCTCCTAAGGAAGGCAGTTCCATGCATCCATCACTCTCTCCATGAAAAAATATTTCTTCACATTGACCCTGAGCCGTCCCCGGGTCCCCCCACTATCTTTGAATTGTGGTACCTCGTTCTTGCATATCTCTTTTTCTGAGACATGCTACCCTCCTGGACTTTGTTGATTCCCTTGAGGTACTTGAAAGTTTCTATCATGTCCCCCCTGTCCCTCCTTTCCTCAAGGGTATACATACTAAGCTCTCTCAGTCTCTATTCATGTGGTTTCTGAAGCAATCCCTGCACCATTTTAGTTGCCCTCCTCTGGACTGCCTCCATCCAGTCTATGTCCTTGCAGAGATGGGGTCTCCAAAACTGCACACAGTACTCCAGATGGGCTTTCACCAACTGTCTGTACAGAGGAACAACCACTTCTCATTTTCTACCTGTGATGCCTCTCCCTGTGCATCCCAGTATCTCCCCAGCTCTCCTTACTGCCTTCTCACATTGCTTGCCTACCTTAAGGTCATCTGTTATGATTACCCCCAGGTCTTTTTCCATTTTGTTGTTGTTAGTACCTCCCCTGCCATTGTGTACTCTTCACCTGCATTTTTGTTTCCCAGGTACATTACTTTGCACTTCTTTGCATTGAATCTAAGTTGTCATATGTCTGACCATTTCTCCAACCTTGCCAAGTCCCTTCTCATCCTTTCCACACCCTCCTTGTGTATCAACTCTGTTGCAGATATTTGTGTCATCTGCAAAGAGGCATACTTTTCCTTCCAGACCCTCTGCAATGTCTCCTATAAAGACATTAAAGGGGACTGGACCCAGTACTGAACCCCGAGGTACCCCACTAGTAACCCCCCCCTTTCTTCAGAGTGAGTTCCATTTACTATTACCCTCTGTGTCCTGTTGTGCAGCCAATTTGCTACCCAGGCTACCACCCTGGGACCCACTACCAGGCTGGCTAACTTACGAACATACGAACATACGAAATTTGCCAGCAGATAAAGGCCTAGAGGTCTATCAAGTCTGCTCGAATGTGCAGCTAGCACCCTTCATTCTGCAGCTGCCCCTCCCTTCCACCCTTCTCCTTCATTAACCCTCCCCCTTGTCCTGTCCCATCTTCGTTTGAAGCAGTCCACTGTTCTACTGCATACCACTTCTGCAGGTAACACATTCCACCCAGCCACCACCCTCTCTGTAAAAAAGTGTCTCCTCATCTCCCTCCTGAACCTTCCTCGCTCCAGTCTCATATCATGGCCCCTGGTGGCCCTCCCCTTCCTTACTTTGAACAGCCCCTCTGTACCCGTCTTGTTTATTCCTTTCATGTATTTAAAGGTTTCAATCATGTCACCCCTGTCTCTCCTCTCCTCCAGTGAGTACATGTTCAACTCCTTCAACCTCCTCTCGTATGATAAGTCCCCCAGACCCTTGATCATCTTTGTCGCCCTGCGCTGCACCCCCTCCAGTAACTTAATGTCCCTCTTCAGATACGGATGCCAGTACTGCACGCAGTACTCCAGGTGTGGTCTAACTAATGACCTATACAGTGGCAGAATCACCTCCTCCTCCTCGAGGATATACCCCTTGCAATACAACCCAGCATTTTGTTGGCCTTTGCAGCTGCCTCCTACATTGTGCGGAGTTGTTCATTGACCCTGTAGTGAGCACACCCAGATCCTTCTCCTCCTCTGTCTGGGCTAGCTGCACTCCCTAGCTGGTAACTCCGCCTCGTTCTTCATCCCAAATGCAGCACCTTTCACTTTTTGGCATTAAGCCCAGTTGCCAGGTGTCTGACCAGGTTTCAAGCTTTGCCAGATCATCCTGCAACCCCTGCCATCCCCTAGGTCATCCACCACCGCGCCAACCTTGGTATCATCAGCAAACAGACTGATCTTGCTCTTGATGTCCCATGATATGTCTGCAATGAATATCCCAAACAACACTGGTCCCAACACCGAGCCCTGTGGGACACCGCTTGTCACTGCCCTTGGGTGTGAGGCTCCACCACCCACCACCCTCTGTTGCCTTCCTTGCAGCCAGTTTCCTACCAATCTCACCAGCTTTCCACCTGCCCCTGTGCCTACTAACTTCCTTCCCAGCCTTCCATGTGGCACCGAGTCGAATGCCTTACTAAAGTCCAGATACAGGACATCCACTGCATGGCCTCTGTCCAGTTGCCTAGTTACCCAGTCATAGAACTCGACCAGGTTGGTTTGGCAGGATCTGCCACATATGAAGCCATGCTTTCTGCTGTCCTGTAGTCCTCTGTCCTCTAGGAGGGCCACCAGCCTCTCCTTCAGGATAGTCTCCATCAGCTTACCCACGATGGATGTGAGGTTCACTGGTCTGTAGTTTCCCGGTTCATCCTTGGGGCCACTCTTGTGGAGTGGCACCACATGAGCCATCCTCCAGTCCTGAGGTACACACCCCGAATGTAGTGAGGCATTAAATAGGTCTGCCAAGTCCTGCAAGGACCTCTGCCAGCTCCTTCAGTACCCTGGGGTGGATGCCATCTGGGCCTGGTGCCTTGTCCACCCTCAGTGCCTTCAAACCCTCTCAAACTCTGCCTCCATGATTTCCCATCTGTCACCACTTCCCTGCTTCTGCCATTTTTCCCACCTTGGTGTCACCCCCTCTTCTCTTTAGTAAATACTGAGCAGAAGTACTCATTTAGTGCTTCGCCTTATCGCATCCTGCTTCCACCCAACCCCTCCTTCCTAATCCTTACTATGTGGTCCTTACAGCTTCTTTTTCTCCTGATGTACTTAAAGAAGTCCTTCTCCCTTCTTAATGCCTTGTGCCAGCCTGAGTTCCAGATGCTTTGGCCCCTTACTGCCCTTGTCACCTCCTTCAATTCTGTCAAGTACTCCTCTCTGTCCTCCCCCCTCCCTGTTTTCTTGTACTTCCTAAAGGCAGCTCTTTTCCTCCTTACCTTTTCCATGACCTCCTTGCTCAACCAGCTCGGTTTCTTAGCCCTAGCCTTCTTGCTCTGGGCTTTGCAGCAGGTTTTGGTTTCCTCCACTATCCCCAGCTTTATGAGCTCCCACCTCTGGTTAGTATCCATACTAGATTGAATTCTGGCCAGGTACCCTCTTACCACTTCCTCCATCCTCCCAAAGTCGGCCCTCCTGAAGTCCAGCACTCTTGTGCCAGATTCCACTCCTTCCTTACCCATATCCGATGTGAGCCATACTGAGTGGTGGTCACTCCCTGACAGCGGTTCCTCCACTGTAAGTTCTCTCACAAAGTCCCCATTTGCCAGCACAAGGTCAAGGATATTCCCTAACCTGGTTGGTTCACTGACCATTTGCAGCAGGAAGCTGTCCTGGAAGGCATCCAGCAGTAGCTGCTCCCTTCTGTTCCTGGTTGTTCGGGTGCTCCAGTCCACTCCTGGCATGTTGAAGTCCCCCACAATCACCACATTACCCTTCTTGCATGTCCTCCTGATCTGTCCCGCTAGTTCCCTGTCTAACTCCTCTGTCTGAAATGGTGGCCTGTACACCACTCCCATTCTAAGAATCCTATTCTTGGAATCCTGGATTTGCACCCAAAGTGACTCCGTACTACCCTCCTCCCCTTCCTCTCTTACATACTTCAGTCCTTCCTTCACATATAGTGCCACTCCCCCTCCTTTCCCAATCACCCTGTCCCTACGAAATAACCTGTACCCTGGTACAGACAGGTCCCAGTCATTATATTGGGTGGCCCATGTTTCTGTGATGGCTGCAATGTCCACCTCTTCCTCTGCCGTGAGAACCTGTAACTCTGCAGTTTTCCTCCCAAGGCTCCTAGCATTAAGGGTAACCACCTTCCACCCTTCCCCCCCTCCCATCCTGCCCTCCTTTCCTAGCATCACCAATAGTACTTGCCATTTGTCCTTTGTCACTGTTATGGGGGGGTAAGCTCATATGATTTCCCAACCTGTGGTCTCTGCATATCTCTTCCCCAACTGCCACCCCACTCCTAGTTTAAATTCCCAACTTCCTCTATATACTCTTCCATCCTCTGTTTCAACACTTTCTTCCCTCCTCACTCAAGTGTAGTCTGTCCTTGGCATAGAGACTACTGTCCTCCCAGGTCCCTCCCCACCCCCAACAGCCCATACCCTTTAGCACAACACCAGGTTTTAGCCATCCGTTAAATTCCTCTATTCTCAGCTTTCTTGTTGTGCTTGCCTTTGGCACGAAGTATCTCGGAAAAGTTACTGATCTTCCTGCCCCCTCACATAATTGTGCTAGTTCCTCAAACCTCCTCTGGACTATATCTACTGTCTTGTCAGCCAGGTCATTTGTCCCAAGATGTATAATTAAATGAGGCTTGTCCCTACCCCTTCTAGCATATTTCAGAACAGACTGTCCCACCCTTTCCGCTGTCATTCCTGGCATGGCCTCCACCCAAATGCGACTATGCCTCTCACCCTTGCTACCCCACCTACCTCCTCTTAGTATTGAGTCCCCCAGCACTAAGATTCCACCCCTCTTACTCCCTACTTGCTTCCGTTCATCTCCCTCTCTCATTTCCAGCTCCTCTTCTTCCACCTGCACATTATTTCCTCTTTTTACCCCTGTTGCAATTCTCCCAGCAGAACTTCCCCCCGCTCCAGTTTGATCCAGGCATTTATCAATTACTCCTCTAATTTCATCATTTACTTCCTCCACTTTTTTCCTCTCTAGCAGTGCACAGCTGTTTTCTGAAGACCCTTCACAAATGCCCGCTCTCTCTCTTCATAGTAACCTGTTCTCTCCTTTCCACTCCATGACTTTTGCCACTTCTTCGCCTCCCCTCACAAGTCCCTATCTCCTCCTTCCATTTGTCTTTTGTCTCCTGACCTGGTTTCCCTGGCAATCGTTCCTCCTGGCCTGGGCCCTTTTGTGTCTGCTTCCCTTTTATGACCCTCTCCTCACCACTGTTGGCTTAAATCGCCCTCCCTCATCTCCCCTTATTCCTCTCGCCAGTATTGGGCTAAACCCACCCCCAATCTGCCTTGCCTGTCTTAGTTCCTCCTGCAGACCCTCAATCTCCTTTCTAAGTTTTTCTATGTGGTTGCACACTAAACATCCTCCACTCCAGGCAATGTTTAGAAAGATTGGGTCTTACATGATTGTTTGCAGCCTACCACCCAACCCATTGCTGTGGTTGCCAGCTGACCCCACCCTTCCAGATGCAGGATACCAAACACTCCCCAAGTCTCCTCTCCTCCCTCTATCAGTGCAAAACATTTTCTTTATTTCCCTTACCTCCTTTGTTGCACACGTTTAGATATATTGAGCAACTGCTTTTTATATTCCTATCCTTCCTATCCACACTCAAAAAGAGACTTTAAGTAGCCACTGCACAACCTTCTTCAAACTCCTGCTCCTCCTTTTCCTAATGCAATATCAATGTGAAGAAGTAATAATGAAAGCTTCTAGATTTGCATTTACTTGCCCTCCACTGTGAGAGCAGTCAACTCTTCACTTGCTGCTGTTCCTTTCCTGGATGTCTGCTTTTGTTATGACAAGTGCATATCCTTTGCCTGTTTGAGGAACTGATGTCAGAACCCCTAGTATAAAGGAAATAATGGACCAGGGGTGGGTGGGGTGAGGGGTTTGGGGGGCTGGGACCCACCCAAGTCTTCCAGAAACAATCAGGTAGCTGAGGCCTCTGGTCAGACCATTAGCACCCTTCCCCCACTGTGCACTCAACTTTGCAGCTAGTGAAGCCAGTAACAATGAATCACAATTTTACTCAAAGCCCCCTAAATAGGTTTGCTACCCAAAGAAACAGGACTCCAATTCAAACAGCTTCACCAGCAACACATCAAAATAGGCTTGGAATTAGAAGATATAGGTCTCCAATTCAAAGAAACAGGCCCAGTTAAATTACACCAATTTTGTTTTAAAACAGAAGAAATAGGCCTCTACAAACGCAGCCTGCCACACAGTGAACCATACAAATGAGCCCACTTATAGCTACCAAAACAGGTTTCAAAATTCCAACAGCCCCAAACCATACCCTGCTAGCCCCTTAGTAGTAAGAAAGGAAATAAATAACCTTCTACCAAGTAGAATCCACAAAAAACAAGGTAAGACAAGAAGCTACTGTACTGTAGATCTGATCCTGTCCCCCTTCTAGTTCCTTCTGAGAAGCCAAAGCACTGACTCCACACCTGATTCAGCTCTGCCTCCCAACTGAGTGAGACCTGGCCAGACCATTAGCACCCTTCCCCCACTGTGCACTCAACTTTGCAGCTAGTGAAGCCAGCAACAATGAATCACAATTTTACTCAAAGCCCCCTAAATAGGTTTGCTACCCAAAGAAACAGGACTCCAATTCAAACAGCTTCACCAGCAACACATCAAAATAGGCTTTGAATTAGAAGATATAGGTCTCCAATTCAAAGAAACAGACCCAGTTAAATTACACCAATTTTGTTTTAAAACAGAAGAAATAGGCCTCTACAAATGCAGCCTGCCACACAGTGAACCATACTAATGAGCCCACTTATAGCTACCAAAACAGGTTTCAAAATTCCAACAGCCCCAAACAATACCCTGCTAGCCTCTTAGTAGTAAGAAAGGAAAGAAATAACCTTCTACCAAGTAGAATCCACGAAAAACAATGTAAGACAAGAAGCTACTGTACTGTAGATCTGATCCTGTCCCCCTTCTAGTTCCTTCATTATTAATCTTTTGTGTGGGACTGTGTCAAATGCCTTGCTAAAGTCTAGGTAGGCCATGTCCATAGCCCCTCCCTTTCTATTACTTTGGTCACCCAATCAAAGAAATCAATTAGATTCATCTGACATGACCTTCCTACTGTGAATCCATGCTGTCATGGGTCCTGTGCCCTGCTGACCTCCAGGTACTCAACAATTCTTTCTTTCAGAAGTGATTCTATCATTTTCCCTACCACTGAGGTCAAACTAACAGGTCTGTAGTTTCCTGCTTCTGCCTTGCTCCCACTTTTGTGAAGCGGAATCACATCCACCCTCCTCCAGTCCTCAGGTACCACATCATCCTCCCATGATTTGCTAAAAAGGGTAGTCAGTGGTGTCACTAGGTCTCCCCTTAGTTCTTTTTAGGATTCTGGGGTGAATTCCATCAAGCCCCATTGCTTTGTCCACCTTGAGTTCTAGGAGTTCTTTCAGGATCCTTTCTTCTGTAAATGGACTGGTGTCAACCCCCCCTGCCCAGAGTGCTTCTATTGTTTGGTTTAAGTAACTCCACTTCTTCTTCTTTTGTGAATACTGAGCAAAAGTATTCATTCAGTATGTCTGCCTTTTCATTGTCTCCCTCTGCCCACCTTCCCTCTCCTTTATTAAGCTTCACTATCCCTCCCTTGACCTTTTTTTGCTCCCTAATATACCTATAAAAGGTTTTATCCCCCCTTCCCAGCTGTGTTGGCTATCTTTTCCTCAGTTTGGGCCTTTGCTATTCTGACTGCCTTTCCTACTTCCTTCTGCTTTAACTGATACAGTTCCCTGTCATGCTCCCTCTGTGATTCCTTATATTTCTTGAATGCTATCTTTTTCTCCCTAACCTTCCCTGTCACCTCTCTTGAGAACCATAGTGTTTTTTACTGTTTTGTTTTCTTTATTTGTTTCACACAAAGGCTTGTTGCCTCCATGATGGCAGTTTTTATCCAGTTTACCACCTTTGAACTGATTCCTAAGCTACTCAGCCTGCTTGCTAGTCTTCTATGTTGAATGGTGCTAAACACCTTACTGAAATCTAGGTAGGCCATATCCACTGCTTCACCCTGATCTAGGTCCTTGGTCACCCAGTCAAAGAAATCTATAAGATTAGTTTGGCATGACCTCCCCTCTTTGAAACCATGGTGCCTTGGGTCTTGTAACCCAGTGGATTCAAAATATTCCACAATCCTTTCCTTCAGCAGTGATTCCATTAACTTTCCCACCACTGATATCAGGCCGACAAGCCTATAATTGCTAGCCTCCTTCCTTCTACCACTTTGTGTAGTGGGACTACATCAGCCCTCCTCCGGTGCTCTAGAACCACTCCAGTTTCATCACTCCTGTACCAATCAAGGTGATATTGTTAATGTGTGGAATATTCTTTTTCTGATTTATTTTTGAAATACTTTTTGTTAAAATGTATTGTATATTGCTAATATGTAATGAATAGTTAAAATTCAATAAAATATAAATTAAAGCTGGCCTGCCAGCACAGTGGTAGCACTACCGCTTGAGATGCTGTCAACCTGGGTTCGGGAACAAGCCTGGGGAGGAGGTGGGCCAGCTGAGGGGAGAAGGCTTGAGCATCCATAGGACAGCTTGCCTTCTCCAGGAGGGAGGGGGGTCCAGGCTCGGCACTTGACTGACCTCTGGTGGAAGCCGGTGGCACAGCAAGCAAGGAGCATAGAAAGAGGGTTGGGGCATGGTGGATGTTGGCAAAAAACTCCTTGACATCAGGGTGCATGCCACACCCCCAGAACAGGGAAAAAAAACAGAGCTGGAGTGCTGAGAGGAAGGAGCACTGAAGTGCAGACCCTGATAGCTCCCACCTGCCTGATTCACTGGGGATCCGATGAAACAACAAATGTCTCAGGGTGTACAGGTCCCACCTTGTACCCACCTGAAATACAACCCGCTTCATGGGGTCCTACATGGAAGCCAGATAGGGCAGTGAAATGGGGCAAACACATGTGCGCCTCTCAACAGAGTGGGGCTCCAGCATGAAGGGGAGGTTAAACAGAAATTTAAAAAATAAATAAAAACATTAGTTCAATTATTGCTAAACAGTTTAATCAATCAAACTGGCTAACCCATTCAACCTGCATTCTGTCCCCTTCCACTGTCCTCCCATGTGCATGCATTTTGGGAAAATATTGTAAATGAGCTTGTGCATAATGGTGTTTACTGACTTTTACTATTACTTAAACGTTAACAAACTGTCTCTATGCTAAGATCTTACTGTCTTTTCAACCTATAAACACTCCTTAGCCTGCTCCCAGGCCCTGAAATACTATTATTAAATAGTAGGCCTCTGTGTGACTCACAATCCTAGATGTGATGGGCCAATGGTAGTCAGAAACTAGGCTAGCTATTCTGTCCCACCCTCCTTGCTAGTGCCAGCCAGTATGCCAGGAGTCAGTTTCTGACACTATCTTGTTTACAAATAATCTGTCAGCCTTAGCCCACCCTTCCAGTCTCCAAAATAATATTTTTTTGTAGTATTCACTGCTCCTGCACCTGCAGTCCATGGTTTTACACGGTGCAAGGAGACAGCAGTAACAAGGTAGGTTAACTAAGTCATCCCCCTTCCTAACCTATGGCACACTAGTTCCATTCATATACAGTTACTGATTGACTATATAGTGTGAAGCATCCACCAGGGAGGTGATGGAAAATGAACATCTGCATCATTGATGACACTAGACAGACTGACAAATCAGGGGCTGAATTCTCAAAGAGAGCCAACAATTCTGAAGTTGCAGAAAAATGGCTTGCAGCACTGTGGAAATTTAGCTGCAGCATATTCACAAAGAAAATTTCCGCAATTGCAGAAAATCGCAAAACAGGAGGAGATCGCATGATGCTGAGGTCCGAGTAGCAGCTTCCCGGTTCCTCTCCCGTTCTCTAATGCCTTTTTTGACTATTTTTGGCAACTTTCTCTGCTAAACTGTGCTACAGGAGAATAAGTGGGGATCCTGCGAGTTACCTGGCATCAAATTTGGTCGAGATGGAGGCTGAAATGCGGCTAGCCTTGCCAAAGCACACTCCTCCAGTTACACCGGAGAAGGGCAGTAAAAGATCCTGGGTTCAAGCTGGAGCCGGTGCGAAGTCAACCACGGGTGCGGCCTCTCTAAGTCCTAACCCTGAGGTGACTCCTCTTACTCTTGAAATGTTTCTGCAAGAATTGAAACCATTTCGGGAAGATGTTAAATCTATGGTTAACGAAGTGAAACAGATCACTATAGCGCTGGAGGACCTTTCAACTAGAATGGCGGACAGTGAATCTCAACTTGTCTCCCTCGAGACTAAAACAGAGCATACCAGTCGAGAAGTTGTAGATAATCGTCAAAGAATCAAGAAACTGGAGCTGAAAATTGAAGATCTAGAAGGGAGAAGCCACAGAAATAATTTGGTCATAATTGGGCTCCCAGAGAAGGAGGAAGGGGTGAACATGGTTTTATTTATACAGAAGTTAGCAGAGAAGCTGGCGGGCCCTTCCCCGGTTGGCCCAGCCTATACTATTAAGCGTGGCCACAGAGCCCTCAGGCCGATGACCCTACAGGGAGTGAATCCTTGACCCATGATAGCAAGATTTTTGAATTTCCAGGAGAAACTATTTCTCATGAGCAAGATTAGAGAGATGCAAGAAGTATTATGGGAGGGGAAATGAATTCAGATCACTCAAGATCTTCCTGCTACGGTCAGGCAGTGCAGAGCTTCCTTCCATCCATTAGTCTCAAAGCTTATTGTGGCATCAGTGAAGTTTCGTATGGGTTACCCTGCGCAGTTGCAGGTTTGCATTTCGGGAGTATGGTCGTCCTTTGAGGACTGTGAGAGTGCCATGATAGCCTTGCAAAAAGCATTCTCAGATCTATTCCCGGGATGTTGATGTAAAAGAGGAGGCCGTGGAGGAATTATTGGTTTCAAGTTCTCGTCCTTAATTAGACGGATGTTTTACATTCACTGGTGTTCCGGTTCTCAGTGGACTTTCTTTTTTGGACTCATAAAGTGACTGTGCAGGGATTTGTTGGCCTGACTGAGCCTGTCACACGGCGTTATTGGGATGGGAGCTAGTTTTATTTCCCACATGTCTTCCCTGACAGAGCATTGTAAACCAGGCAGAAGAATGTCTAACTTACTGTTACCTCTCTGTTTCTAGTTTGCTCTACAATTAAGTGTGCATGTTGTTGTTTTTGTTTCGATATATAGCCTTTATTACTTCATGATCTCGACTCAAGGTAGTCCCTGCAGCAAGACGGCAGGCCTAGTACAGTCAAAGGCCACAGGAGGGTGCAAAAGTCCTGCAGTCTCACTCTCCGGTCTCTTGCACAGCCCTTAGACCTGTACACAGCGAGGGTTGCCCTGTGCAGGTGGCAGAATAATAATTTTATCTCATTGGGTTCTAGAGTTTCAAATATGCCTTCTCCTATCTCTCTCCTGTTAAGTGGGTCTCTCGAATATATTTAGGTCCAGTATTCCCGTGTTCATGTGTAGGTCCCTGACAGTGGACTAATGGGGGTCTCTTTTATTCTCATTTATTCCCTCCATATTTTTCGTTTTCCTTCCCCTTTCTGGAAAGCCAGAGGTCTTGGCGGACAATTCGTGCTTAGTTACCAGAGGGGGGCACTCAATATATTCTCTACATTTATTTTCTGGTTGCTCCCATTAGCAGTGGATGCTGTGTATATGTAAGGGCAGCGAGACGGGGAGGTGACCGGGATTGGTAAGCCTTGGAGTGTATGCATTGAGGAATCCAAGCCGTCTGTGGTAATGTTGGGTGGGGAAATCTTAAGTTTTTTCTTTTTATGTTGGGATGGTGGTTTGGGGTGGGGGGGTTACACCTTTGAGCACAACTGTCTAAGTAAGCTGGGTCCATACTCGGAGGTTAGGATACGATATACTATTCCAGATGGGTATGGTCTACCTAACAGATATTTATGGCTAACTGAATTACAATAGCCACTTGTAATGTAAAAGGGATCCGGAAAAAAATCAAGCAGTATCAAGTCTTAAAACACTTAGAGCTTTTGGGAATTGATATTGTATGTATCCAAGAGTCACATCTGTTAGAGACAGAATCGTCATAGTTACGAAAGCAGCAATTTAATCAGTTCTTTTCTGCAGAGGGTTCTACTCAAAGTGCTGGGGTGGTGATTCTTATACACAGGAGAATACCGTTTAAGCTGATTAGGGAGGTGAAAGACCCTTCAGGTAGATATTTATTAGTTCACGGCTTGCTTTTCAATAAGGAGATCCTGTTGGGTACTATTTATGGTCTGAATTAGGATACACCCAGTTGTTTTACTAAACTAATACAGGTCTTGATGCCCTTTATTTCTTTACCCATGATTATAGGGGGGGGACTTCAATCTAGTCTATGATTCCTCGATTGATAAAACACATCAGCAGGGAAAAGGCCTCTCTCCTGCCCAATGGGCATTAAGGAAATTAATGGACCACATAGGTCTTTGCAACATCTGGAGGATTCTACATCCGCAGGAGAGGCTCTATACCTACACTTCCCCCGTTCACCACTCCTCCTCCAGAATAGATTATATTCTTCAATCGCAAGTATTATTACCGGGGGTGATCAAAGCCAAATATTACCAGGCCCCCTATCTGACCACTCGATCGTCACATGCCAGTTGTCTCTAATTTCATTGCCTAGCAGAGGGTCGAGGTGGAGATTAAATGACCTATTGCTTTCAGAATCGGACTCTGTTAACTTTATTCAGGGGCATATTCAAAGATATTACGAAAATAATTATGACCCCTCAGGGAGACCCGACATGCTAGGGCTCGCCTTCAAAGCTTACATGAGGGGTATTTTAATCAGTATGGCTTCCCACAGGAAGAAGACGGCTACTTTAAAGCTGTCTCGATTATTAGTTACGATGAGGGAGTTAGAGAGGAATCTTTCCCCACAATCCCCCGAATCAGTAAGACAGGAACTAATCAAAGTCAGATCCGCATATAATGATATTTTGAGGGAAAAAGTGATATTTGCCATGTTAAAGACCAGAGCGGCTTATACTGATCAAGGGGAAAAGGCTGGGCGTCTGTTAGCACTTAGGATCAAACAAATGAAGGCATCCCGATATAAGCCTTGATTACTTCAACCTTGGACAGTACCTCTAAAATGCATCCTGTCGATATTTTAAGAGAATTCACTACTTATTACTAAGAGTTATATAGCCCCATGCCATCCCCTCCTCAAGACCAGGATATACATCAGTATTTGGACAGTGCCAATTTGCCCCAATTGTCTGAGACCCAAAGGAACCGTTTATTAGTTCCCATTAGTGCGGATGAAATTTCCAGGGTGATGGATAAGTTACCCATGAATAAATCCCCAGGGGCTGATGGCTTTTCTGCAAACTTTTACAAAAAGTTTAAAACCCAGTTAATTCTGATGCTCCTTCCCTTATTTCAACAGATCTTGGCTGGGGAATCAGTTGATTTATCTTTATTTGAAGCTCTTATAGTTTTAATACCGAAACCGGACAAAACCCCAGATAAAGGCTCTAATTATAGACTTATTTCCCTCATGAACATTGACATAAAAATTTTGTCCAAAGTGTTGGCAGACCGCCTTAATTCGGTAATTGATACATTAATAGGCCCCGAGCAAGCTGGTTTTATGTTGGGCAGGTTATCCTTGGACCATATGCGTACCCTGTCGCACGTCTTCTCGGTGGCTAGAGACGCACCTTATCTGGCTGTGTTGGTATCCCTGGATGCCGAGAAGGCATTCGACAGGGTAGATTGACGTTACCTGTTTCTCGCCCTGGAAGCGTTTGGTTTCCCTGTAGCATTCATTGAGTGGATTAAAGCTTTATACCACTCGCCTTCTGCTCGAGTGACCTGTAACAGGGTCTTTTCAGAGGTATTTGTGTTGCGGTCAGGAACTAGACGGGGTGCCCTCTGTCTCCGTCGTTGTTTAATATTTATCTGGAGCCCCTAATCCGCAAGTTATTAGCGAGTCGGGCAGTACAGGGGATCCCAATCCACCCGTGTGAAGTAAAAGTCCTTGTGTATGCAGATGATCTGCTCCTCCAAATCGCTAATCCCAAGACATCCATACCCTCTATGTTGCACATTATCAAAGAATTCAGTAGTATCTCCAATTATAAACTGAATATTAACAAGACTGTGGTTTTTCCCTTAAATCATAAAGTGTTTAAAGCAGAAATACTGTCCATGGGATTAAGTTGGAAGTATGAATCATTGAGATACTTGGGTATTGAGCTAGCCAGGACTCCGGGTCTCGTCATTAGGTTAAATTTTGAATCTATAATTCTCACAATTTCTCAGGACTTCACTAGATGGTCATCCCTTCCCTTATCCCTATGGGGCAGAATAAATTTAATCAAAATGAATGTTTTTCCCCGGATTTATTACCCTCTCTCTATGCTCAATATCCATCTCCCAATGTCATGGTTTAAAAAGGTCCAATCTCTTATTTCCAAATTTATCTGGCATAATAAGCTCCCATGCATAGCGTATTACAAATTGACGTCCCCAAGGCTAAAAGGAGACTTCGCCTCCCCCATATTCCTACATATTTTTGGGCTAGTCATATCAATAAGTACCTAAAATGGCTTACTCCGGATAATGTACTTGAAGCTCCTGCCTGGCTTAAGATAGAACTTGCTTTAATCTGAGCATGTGGCTTAGATCCTGTGGGTCTATTATTTGCCAAGCAGAGATCTCTCTTGTCAAGTATCAGGAATCCCACTATTTTAACTTCATTGAAGATTCACGCCCAGGTATGTAGGTATCTTAGATATGATCCAGGCAGAGATCTTAATCAACCTGTAATGGGGAATCCCCAATTTAAAATAGATGGCAAGTTAATTCCCTTCAATTGGATACCTGGCCAACAGAGCATACAACTCTCTAGTCTTGTCTCGAGCAATGGGGAGTGGCTGCTGATGAATGACTTAATTGGTAGATTGGCAATTCCTGATAAATATAGATTCTGGATTTTGCAAATACGTCATTCTGTAATGAAGACTTTAGGTAAAGTGCCTAGCACGACAGAATACATTCCATTTAGCCGAGAACTCTTAAAGTTTTGTGTCTCAGCAATTTACAATACCATTCACAATTGGAAATTTCTTGATGGCTCAGGGCCTACTGATTTATAGGCCTCTATGTTCCCGGACCACAACTTTGAGTGGCAGGAACTGTGGCATAACTGCCATAAGTTTGTGACCCAGGATAGGCTTAGACTAATGCAACTATTTATCCTACATAACGCATATTATTCTCCTTCTCGTTTATTTAAATTGGGCCTTAAACCGGATCCTATTTGTTCCAGTGTACTTTGGAAGAGGACAATTTCTCATGTTCTGGTCCTGTCCAAAGTGTTACCCTTGTGGTCATCCATTACAATCAGTTATCCCCTCCTGGGGCTTGGTGACATATTTAGCCCAACAGTGTGTATTATGGGTGATCTTTCAGGAATCAAAGTTCGGGCACGTAAATATCATATAACCCTAATAGCTATGTCAGTGAAAAAGCTAGTTTTAAAACACTGGACTTACCAGAATGAGATAACTTATAATGAATGGATCTCCGAACTCTTGGCGAACCTTAGTATGGAAAGGGCCATTGCTTGTCTTCAAAATAGATTGGAGAAATTTAAGAAAATCTGGGATCCCTTATACACCCTTTATTCCTTACACCAGGGGTGACCCAGCTTTATGATAAACTGGTACATTGTTGGCCTAGCTGATTGTAATGAGAACCTTATAAGATTGTATGATATACAGTATATTGGTTGTGTTCAAAAAGGGTAGGGTGAAGGGTGGAGGGTTGGAAATAGGAGGGGGGAGTGGTTGGGTGGGCTGACTCATGTTCTCACTGTGCTATTGTATTCAGTTCATTATCATGTATGTCTGCCATGGGTATGTAGTAGTAGTAGTAAGTAGTAGTAAATCATTTTTTATTCAGATATGAATAATTGGATACACTTGAGCATAGCTCATTTTCAAAGAAGTTCCAAATTTGGTTAAGAAAATTCCACATAAATAGACAGTACCACAAAATTAATACAAGACAGCAAGTAATAAAAGTAACCAACAATTCCAAAAAGACATATAACAATTAGACTTCAGAGTGTTAAACAATTGTTACATGGTATACTCTTATTTAGTGCAAACATATACCATTTCCTTAGTTCATTAGTGTTATGCTTGGTTTTATTACTTCTTAGAGCTGGAGGGGATCTATTCCATAGGCTAATACCTCTGGCAAGTACAGAAGATCTACCTATCTTTAGATTACATTTAAGCGGTACAAATTGAGTTCCAGTTGAGGCCCTAAGGCTTTCCTTAGTCTTCCTAACCTCAAATAAATCAGTGATATAATTAGGTACTTTCTTATGCCAGACTTTAATCATAAATTGAAGCAGATGTAAATCTCTTCTCACTATAAGGCTAATCCAATCCAATTCCTTAAAGAGTAGGCACCTATGTGTTCTATAGGGGACATCTAAAACAAAATGAGCCAATCTGAGGAAAACTAAGTCTACACTACTTGTATACTTTTCTAAGGCTCCTGCATAGAGTAGATCACCGTAATCCAACACTGGGAGTATCAAAGAGTTAACTACAGTCAAACGGACATCCCTGGACATAAACCTTTTATATCTATACAATACACCCATGTTTCTATTAATATTCTTTATAAGGGAATTTATGTGGATATCCCATCCTAAACTAGTGTCTAATCAGACCCCAAGATATTTATATGAGTCCACCTGCTTGATGGCAATGCCATCCACAGTATGAATATCCAAATGCAAATCTTTTTTATTATTATTATTTTTAAACAACAATGATTGTGTTTTATTGGTATTTAGAATAAGGTGATTCGTCTTAAAAAATTCCTGAATTTCATCAAAGGCCAATTGCAGCCTCTCATTTATAGATTCTACAGTATCTCCCTCAACATACAGCACAGTGTCATCAGCATACATATGACACTGTGCAGATGTGGATACAGCCATAAGATCATTCATATAAACATTGAATAATAAAGGCCCCAGAATCGAACCCTGCAGTACTCTATTATTTATTTCCAGAATCTTAGATTTATATGAGCCCACTTCTACAAATTGTCTACGGTCCATCAAATAAGAAGCAAACCATTTAACTGATCGAGAGGACAAGCCGATCTCACTGAGTCTGGACAGGAGAACCTGATGGTTAAGGGTATCAAACGCTTTTGAAAGATCTATAAATAAAGCTCCTATCATTAACCTCCTGTCCAGACTCAGTTGGAGATCGCTTACAACCTTTATCAATGCTGTTTGTGTACTATGATGTGCCCTAAAACCCGATTGAAAAGGTGCCAATTTATATTATCCTCAAAGCCTTTCAACTGACAGGATATAATCTTTTCAAATATCTTGGAAATCTGGGACAAAGAAGCGAGATGGGCGATAATTGCCCAGCTGCTCTTTTCTCCAGCCTTAAATATTGGTCTGACCTTAGCAGTCTTCCATCCTTCTGGAAATTCCCCACTTTCAATAGATAAATTAAAAATGTAGGCCAGAGGATAAGCCACACAAGGTGCTGCATATTTCAGCAGTGTAGGGGGGATCTCATCTGATCCTTTCATCTTGGAAATATCCAATTTCAAGAGTTCAGATCGTATAGTTTCCGGGGAAATATAATCAAAATCGAAGCCACCTATTACACCATCTCCTATACTGTTATCTCTATAATTTAACTTTGAGGTCTCATTTTGATCACTGTAAGCCCTATCTAAGGGGCTTAATGAGGCCACTTTTGAAAAATAGTCATTAAAGGCATCGACCATTCCTTTACCCAAAGGCAATGAAACACCATCTTTTTCTATTTTATTTACACAAATCTGTTTGTTTTTCCCCGCTAAATTTGAAACAATTCCCCAGAATCTCCTCGGGTTCTTTTTGTGATTATCCTCTAAATTAGATCGAACAAACTGTTTTTTGGAATCCCTGATTTTAGTAGTATAAAGATTTTGAGCCTGTCTATAGGAAACCCAATCCTGATTTAGCATTGTTTGTTTTGCTTTCTTCCATTTTTTATTTCTATCTTTTCTAATTTTATATAATTCAGGAGAAAACCAAGCATTACCTCCATTTTTTGTCAATCTTGACTTTAGGGTGCATGTTTATTACAGATAGCCATAAATTCACTTAGAAAAAATTCCCAAGCATCTGAAGAGGTAGGAATCAATTCTAATCTATTCCAATTGATATTCTCAACATCATTCATAAAACTAATATAATCAAAATTTTTAAAGCATCTCCAAAATATTTTTGATTTGGGACCTATTCTAACCACATTATTTCTAATCGAATAAATAACTTGATGATCCGAAAAAGATTCTGGAAGGACTCCAGCCTTAAAATAAAGCTGGGGAAAATTAGTGAACATCATGTCCAAGGTTGTGGATCTCTTAGGATCTCTATGGTTAATTCTGGTTGGTTCCAAAATCAGCTGGGTCAAGCCCAGTCCAATCTGAAAATCAACCAGTTCGTGATTCCCATCTACAGTCAACCAATCCACATTAAAATCTCCGGTTATGAGTAATTCATGAGTATCTCGATAACTGGTCAAAAACTCATGTAAATCTGCAAAAACATGCACTGAAACCTTGGGCGGCCTATAAAGCCCAACTAACAGCAAAGATTTTCGAAAAGGTACCTCTAATTCCAATACCAACACTTCCAGACCATTACCAAGAAAGGGGTAATATACCTCATGAACGGTTAGATTACAATCTGTATAAACAATAATTCCCCCCCCTTTGGTTCTATCCCTTCTAAACAGTTGGAAATTTTCCAAGTCAATAGATGAGTTCAGAGTTCTACCATCCAGCCAGGTTTCTGGTAAAACTAGAACCCCTGGTTTGGCCTCATTAACCCAATCTCTCAACTCATCAAATTTGTTTCTCAAGCTCCTGATATTTAAATGGGTAATATTTTGTAATATGTAATAACAACATTTTCTTAATAAACTTTAAATAAAAAAAAAAGAAAATCGCAAAACAGACAAGTTGTGAAATTCTACAACATTTTTTCCGTAGCTGCTGAAAATTCACAAGTGGGGATCTGTAGCTGAGGAAAAGGCTTAACAGGCACAACAACAGGTGATCCATATTAACTGGAGCAGCAGATTTTGACTGTCATGCCATAAATGTAGCAGAAAGTACTCACAGGGAGACCAGCAGCCAGCCCCTCAACTGGGACCACTGCAGCACCACCGGTACCAGCTGGACCATGCATCACAGTGGCTGTCTGTAACTGATGGTGAAACTTATGGTTGTGTCTCTCCCTGGGGTGTTTATGTTGCCTGCTTCAGTAGCACTCACTGCAGGCTGTTACCAGCTCTGCCTCTACTGCCTGTGGGGCTCCTTTATGGGCTGCACTGAGTCTAGATGTTGTGGTTTGTTGCCTTTCAATAAAAATGTGTGCTATATTTGTTATAACAACTGACAGTACTATACACCCACTGGTTTGCTGTTTTTTGGTGCCTGAACCTCCACTATAATTGTATCTCAATTGTTGATACACTGCATTTTGTTCAGGGAGAGTTATGCCTCACTCTCTGTGGTGCAGCATGTGTGTAACATTTTTTCCACAACTGTGAAAAAACACTGGCTGAGAATAGCCTTTAAGTTGATATGCCATACTTTTCAATGGCTTTTGTTTCTCAGGAACTTCAGCAGCTGAATTTTTTTGGCAGTCCTCCGTGTATTTTTTCTGCAGCTGCAGAAGTTTTGTGTATACCACTCAGTGCATTTTTCCCTTTTCTTCTGCAACTGTGGAACTTTTGGGGACTTGCAGATGGTTTTACACCTTCATAGTGTTTTGAGAATCTAGCCCAAGGACCCTTCCTTAAATCTATATTACCCCTGCACTATCTAACATGCAAGAACAACTTGTGCTTTCTCAACTGTAGCCTTTTTGACACCACCTCCTTCCTCAGCCCTTACCAGTCTAGTTTCCATAAATTGCAATCAACAGTTTCCTCCCTTCTCAGGCTAACAGACTTTATCCTTAAGGAGATGGATTGGAGCCTGATCACCTCTGCAATCCATGTTAACTTCCCAAAGGACTTCAATGCAGTTTTAAACTCTGCCCTCCTTGACGAACTGAGTAGGAACAGCTTCTGGCAAACCAATCTCTCAGTAAAGTTGTTCAGCTTCTACCTAGCTAAGAAGTCACAAGAGGTCTTCAAAAGAGATACCTGTCTGCCCTTCACATCAGATCAAGTGTTCTCCAGGGGTCAGTCCTGTGTTCCATCTTGTTTTCAGTTTTTCTAAACAGTATCCTCAAGGTTTGTGACTCCTCATAAATTCACAAGTTAGTGGGTGATACAGTGATCTTTGCCTGTGGTTCCTCAGATCCTACGTTAGCAGTAAAGCTCCAGCAGGACATTGATCATGCCCAGTGCTGGTGCAGGGCTAACTGGCATTTCTTCTGTTCCAAAAAGACAGTTTTGTGACTTTTGGCATCATGCAGTGACTGGCCAAGCTTCAGTCCACCCCTGTCATTGGGACCCTTGATGGATTCCCCTTGGAAAGTTTCCACCTTTAAATAACTTAATATTTTGGCAGGCCCAGTGGTGTGGAAGGTTGAGGCACTAGGATCCTTACCTCCTGCCACACCAGCAACCCAAGTTCAGGAATGGAGTTGGGTCACACTGGCCGAGGGAGGGAGAATTGAGCATCCCATCAGACTGCTCTTCTTCCTCGAGGGGGGGTTGTGTGACCCTCTGCTTACCTGCCATCTGGAAGTGTCCAGGCAGTAGCGCAGCTTCAGGCACACACATAGCCAGCAAACACAGGCATTTGAGGATGTCTCCACAGAGGCAGAGCTCACCCATTATGCCACTGCATGTGGACAGCTACAGAGGAAACAGGTGAAGAAAAAATCTGAGGAAAAAAACCCTCTGGCCACAGGATGACGATGGGACTCCCGGCCATGCATCAATGACTGAGAACACTCTGCTGTGAAGATGAAAGGGTTAAGTTCCAGAATGAGTGGAGTGAAGCTGGGGGGATGTTCAGAATGGGGTTTGCCAGGGGTGTAGGAGCACAAAGTACTGATGGAAAAAAAACCCGACATTTGGCTGGATCATCATTTTGAATTTTTATGCCAAAATTATGCCATTCACAGGAAACTCCCCTCCAAATAAGGCACACTCTGTTACAACAAGTCTTGCCTTCCTCTCCCTGCCCACTGTAAGATAATTCTCAAAATGATACTCTTGATATTTGAGTACAGAAATGTGGCTTATGTAAATATTGCTGCCTGATCAGTGGAAAATAATGTAGCTACCACCCATTTTGCCAGGTGTCCCCCTCTTTCAAACCACAATTATTTGGACAATCATTGATGTATATTATCATATGACCAACAACACAAAAACTGTGCACTCACCACGGCAGGGGCAATCATGTAGCAAAAATTCAGCGTCAACACGAATGACAGTGCACACACTCACTCTGCAGATAGGATGACTATTTATTCATGCATTCATGCAGAACCTAATGTAACCCCCTTGCCACATTTCCCAGCTGGCACCCCCCCCAAAAGAACCAGTGCCCAAATCATGGCACACAATTTGCTCTTGGCAGAATTGCTCAATTGGTACCACCCCTAGCTTTAGAGTGTATACCAGGCTCATTATCTAAAGGATGGGGGTTTGGGGTACAATACTAATAAATGACTTTGTATTTGCCTCCAAATCCAGGGAAGAGGATGCTAGGCGTATGCTAGACCTAACTGCTGAGGGGCCCCAATAATGTTCACACAGAAGCAATAAGCTGACTGTCCAAAGCAGCAACTGGGATTGTGCAGTATGGCTTTATTCACAGATGTTACTTTAAAGTATAGGTGAACCCCCAAGGGTTTGTCATTGCAACACAGGTACACTCTTTTTTGCAGAAACACTTTTCTAGGCAGTATTGTTTTCCACAGAAACATCTCTATCCAATTTCCAAAGTGTATGCTCATGGTCTGTGCCACACACTTAAACTACTTTCAAAACATTTTCATTTCCAAAATGTATGCTCGTGGCCAGTGCCACATCACTTAAAATCATCCTGAGCATCAGCCTTTGCCCAGGGGACCTTGGTGCCTATCAACAAACCAGTTAGCCCTGCACTGAAACTCCAGATGCTGTTCCTCCCACCCTTTGCCCCAAAACAGTCCATGCCATTCTTTCAGGGTTACACCAAAAGAAAGTCATCAATCCCCACTGAATTGCTAAAGGCTCCCAAACTTTACTTTAAATTAGCACCCTGAGGTGAAAAGGGGTCCTGACTGGTGTGATCTAGCCTTATCTTGGGCACACACACCTCAGATGACCTCCCAAGAGAACAGTCTCCAATTCTGTACTCACAGATTAGTTGCTCCTTCCCCCAAGTCAAGGAAAGAACAAAAGAAAGGCACCTTTTCCTGTCTGGTAGCTTGTCAGATTCCACTCGCTATCCTTCTCTAAGGCAGCTGAACACTTCAGGGCCTTCAGGGAACTGCCCCTTGGATCCACCAGACATTGCAGTCCCTCTCACTCCCCCTGAAGTGAAACTAAGAGTCCTGCAGGCTAATGGTTTCCACCACTTCACAGGCAAACTGAAGATTTTGCCAAACTAGGGTGAGAAATGCCAAGAGCCCCCTTTTCAGAGCCCCACTGGCAGATCTCCTGCCACTCTAACTCAGACTAACTGAACATTCTAAACTTTCCCTGAGCAGCTGACTCAAAAATGGTTATGCTTCTGCGAGAGTTCTAAATGACATAATCATCCTTCTCTCAGGCTAGCTGAATAAACAATGATGTCATTATGTAGAAAGCCCCTAATGAGCTCCCTACCAGCTGCCTAAGACTAGTACTAATTGAATTCTAGTAACCCCAGAGGACTGGTTGGTTACACTAGGTTGGATGATTATGATAAGATTTGACTCAGCAAGTTAATATTAATTATCTCCATACCTCTCAACTCTTAAGAATTTTGCATAGCGCTATGATTTTTACACTGAAAATTACATTTGCTCTGTGAAGGCAAAGGTTTACTGATGTTCATCATAATGTTAGAGCTGTTTTCAGAAACACAAAGTAATAAAACATTGAACTAACTTGTTAGAAATATTCCTTAACACTAAACATACGGGGCCCCCTATTCTTAGACATATTATTCCTTAAAATAAGAAAGTGCTACATGTTCTGGCCATTTGCTCTGCACTTTAAAGGTCAGTGCTATGCATTTTAATGCTGACAGGTTGAGAGATATAATTATCCCTAGTAAAATGTACTGACCTAAAATGGAGATTTAGATTTTCAAAAGTTCACTGATTTGTAATTTTTAATCATTTGTCACTGTTTGTTGCACTTTGCCCTTTAATACTTTATTTTTGTTTTGGTGTCTGTTCTTTAAAGCACTCCTAGAATAATTATACCTTGATATGGGGCATACTGTGATGATTTTCTTGGCAGATCTTTAAAAAATCAATATCCAATAATTCTAACCTGCAAAATGATAGACCCATTGCTTAAATTCTGATAACCAATCAGAGTTCATCAGGTGGTATTTAAAGGAGTGGTAAAGCTTTGTAGCCACATCCCACAGAGTCAGCATGACTTGAAATGCTGGGGCTACTAGCTATTCTTTTTCCATGTCTGTGTTGCTTGTGCCTTTGCACATTGTGCACTTTAAATGAATGACTAAACTGTTCATCATATCTGCAGAGTAAGTGTATGCATCATCTTTTGGTTGATATTGGATATTTTTGCTACACCACTGCACCTGCCGTGGTGAGCACAAGATTTTTGTATTTCTGATTTTGTGGTTGGCATTTGTAGTTTCCCATCCTGCCCATGGCTTTGGCATTGTAACTTCTGTAGCAATTCCAGACTAAAATATGTCTATTACAAGTAATGCCCCTCTTCACATGGTAAAGTTACCTTGTTTCCCCTTTTGTACTTTTTGTTTGAAGAAGTTATCCAACTGGTATCTACATAAATGGTCACAGATGAAAGTGAAGAAACCAATTTGCAAACAGAATCTAGTGGGCAAATGGATAATCGGGAAGAAGCAGGATGGATATCTTAGTTGGAGGACATCACCTCTGTTGCTTGGTGGCACCCTGAAAGAAGACAACAAATGCTACAACAAAATAATGCAAATGCCGAAATAAAAAACATGTTTGCAAGACTGGAATGACTCTTGCTTATGGAAACTAGCTTGTGGTACAGTTTGAACAATTTACAAGAGTACCTGCAGCTGATTTGTATCCCTTGCAGTCTCTGCATAGATAAATGCCATTCAGTAGGGGTAGAATGGGAGAATGTACGTTTCATGGTTTTAATAGAAATTTTGATTAAAGAAGACAAGCATCATTACACAGGTGTTCAAGAAGATACAACAAAAATCCAACAAGAATTATCACTATTTAAGGACTTAGCAATGTTTAGAAAAATCAACTAAATCTAAAATTTAGAAAAAAAATTGAAATGAAACAGCAGAAAGAAAACAGCCCATACTGGACTGTGAGAAGAGAAACTCTAATCTAGGAGAAATACTTGGCTAATGCAAAGTGTGGGTGCTGGAACTTGAGGAAAAAATAATAAAAAAGAAATAACTCAAATACTAAGGTCAGAAGACAGGGTATATGAAAGTGAGGGGGAATGGGAAGAAAACCAAGTTAAGGTATCTATTATTGGGGCTAAATCTCATACTCTGACAAGGCTCTTTTTGAGGGGCAAAAAGAAAAGAGAATTTTTTTAGGTTTAAATTGTATAAGGTTGAAAGGGGGGATTAAAAAAACACTTTAAATGAGCAACTTAAAAATTATGACATGAATTTAAATGCCTGTAAGGAGAGAACAAAAATTAGGAAAGTAGTTACACTAGCCAATAAAAAAGGAGTGGATTGGCTTCTACTTCAGGAGATCCATTTCAACCAAAGGGATGCAATCTATTTTGGGAATTTGTTAAAAGCAATAGGGTATTGCACTGCCTATTCCAATAATGCTAGAGGGACAGCAATATTCATTAAAAATCATCTCAGTCATAACATTCTAAAAACACTCATAGACCCAAATGGTAAATATGTGATAATTTGGATATCTATTCAGAATGCACAGCTAACTTTAGCAAGTCTATGTGTTCCTAATGTGGAGGACCCAAGTTTCTGTAGAAACTTTTTTCTCAACTTGTCTCAATTTGATTCTCCAGCAATACTAGGAGGAGATTCTAACTTAACTAGTAGTCTTATAGATAGGGTTCCAGCATCCCCTGAAAGGACAAAAAAGTAGCAGAAATGGTAAAATGTTATGGGGAAGACTTTAATTTGGTGGGTCCATTCAGATACAATTTTCCAGCCTTAAAGAAATACTCCTACTACTCAAAGGGTCACAAAACGTATTCAAGAATATATTTTTTCTTGATATCTCAAACTATAGTGCTTGAAATAAAAAAAACATTATTTATGAACAAATCAGAGTCTCAGGCCATGCCCTTGTTTCCTAGAGTTTAAAATGAGGGACTTGAGTAGATTGGTCAGCAGAACCTGGAGGTTTGATAATAAACTAGGGTTCAATATAAATTTTAAAGGTAAAATAGAAAATGAAATTAAGCGATTTCTGATATGGAATAACCCACAGGAATTTGACATTCAGATGATCTGGGTAACTCTTAAGGTGTATTTGAGAGGCTGGGAGTTGGCCAAGGTAGGTATTAAGAAAAAGAAAATGAACACAGAGCTGTCCAATCTGGATAGGGAACTTTCCTCAGCAAAGGATCATCATGCAAGCTTCGGAACAGAACAGGTCAGGCTAAAGAGACACACCAGAGACCACCCCCCTTCCCTGAGGAGACCGGAGGTCACGAGGGCCTGCTCTGAAGCCCTCCCTGCCCGCAGAAGCCCCGAACCCGAGACACACCAGAGACCACCCCCTCCCCTGAGGAGACCAGAGGTCGCGAGGGCCTGCTCTGAAGCCCTCCCTGCCCGCAGAAGCCCCGAACCCGAGACACACCAGAGACCACCCCCCTTCCCTGAGGAGACAGGAGGTCACGAGGGCCTGCTCTGAAGCCCTCCTGCCCGCAGAAGCCCTAATCCAAGACACACCAGGTAATTTCTACCTTGATCCAGGTTGCTGCCACCATCGCCATTGCACTTTTCTGAAATGGCCACAAGCACCCCTGATCAGCACATGAATCCCGGCCAGAGTAGCACCTCGAGTTGCTGCCCAGGCTCAAACGGAGCAGAACTGTTACTTTTGTGCCTGATTTTTAAACTTTTAAAACGAACCAGCTAAAACTATTTGCATTTGCCTGTAACTGTATTTAAAAGCTTAGAGTCACTGCAAGCCCAGGACCTGTGCTCTATCTGAAATCCCCCCCTGTGCAAATCTCACTGGGGACTGTTTGTTAATTTGTAAAGTGCATTTCCAGTTGTAACTGAATTACCCCCCTGTGAAAAACTCATTTGGGGACTGTTTAACTTCTAAGTGCATTTCCAGTGTGCAGAATTTCAGTCTGCCCTGTTAGTAATCACCTTCCTTTTTGAATCACAATAGTACCTGATAGCCCACAGCCCATTTGAACCAGCTAAAACTACTTGCATTTGCCTGTAACTGTATTTAAAAACTGAGAGTCACAGCACACGAGACACACCAGGTAATTTCTACCTTGATCTTTTTTTTTTTTCCATTAGCTCCTTATATTGTTTTGCCACTAGAGGGAGCCTGATTAAGTTTGAACAATTTGCTCCCAATACCTCACTTGTCACATTTTACTGCTCTCTAGTAGCTGTTTTCACTTGGTGATCACCCCCTCATCACTCCCTCATCACCCCCTCTCCAATCGTCGTAAGCTATCCCGCCATTGTGCACTCCCAGATCAGCCCTCCTCCTCCTGCTCCTGTCAGGCAATGTCCACCACAATCCCGGGCCTGGCAGCACTGGTACTCCCCCTGAAATCTCCTGGGCTGTGCATTGCTTCTATGAACATCTGTAGCCTCCTAAAAAACTGGACTCTCTACACTGCTGGGTGACGCTTCATAAACCTGATGTTGTTTCCCTGGTTGAAACCTGGCTGTCTCCCTCCACTCCTAACTCTCATGTCTCTCTCCCCGGCTACACTCTCCACCGGTTGGACCATGTCGGCAGGAGAGGTGGGGGCTGTGTCTTCTATTTGAAGGATTCTCTCATGGGGCTACCACTCCCCCCACCTGACCTCGACCATAAGGCCCAGGCACTTACTCTAAAGCTGTTCCCTGACCCAGCTAGAGGCCCATTATTCCTAACCATAGCCTACATACCCCTCAAGAACCAATCCCAGACCCTGGGCCCACTAATTGACTACCTCACCTCCCTATCCAACTCGTCAGACCAAATCTTGGTGGGCGACTTGAATATAAACTGGCTCTGCCCCTCGTCCTCCTCCCACCGTGAGGCTTTCAATTCAATTGACCTAACTGAACTGGTCACACAGCCTACTAGAAAAAACCCTTGGGGGGGGGACAAGCACCCTCCTGGATGTGGTCCTCACCAACAGGCCAATCCCATTCACAACATCCAAATCCTCCCTGACTGCCCAGTGACCACTCCCTGTGCTTTTCAACTGGGAAACCCCTCGCCCTCATCCCGGTCAAAACCACCTCAAGGTGGCTTAGGCCTGGGGACTCATAGGCCTTAAGCGCTTCTTTTCGTTCACACTGATTGGTCCCTCTGGACGAGGGCAACCAACATTGACTTGGCCCTGGCCTTCTTTGTAAGCACTTTCAACTTTGCCTGTGATATCTTTGCTCCCATAACTGCTAGGAGGTCCAAAGTGAAACATGCCCCTTGGATCACCCCTGCCCTACTGTGGCAACTTAAGCAATGTGACAATCTTTGGCACCTTGCTGTTGCTACTGGCCGTTCAGCTGACAGGCAGTCCTATGCTGCCGCCCGCAACCAGTGCACCTGGGCCATCCGCAAAGCAAAGGCGGAATACTACCAAGCCTCTCTTACCTCCTCCTGGGGGAACCCCAGGTGCTTCTGGGACAACATCAAGCAACTGAATGGTCACTCCCAGTCCCCTCTCCTTCTCTTCTCAACATCAATGGTACGCGTCTCCTGACCCTGCCCTCATTGCCACCCACCTCAATAACTCCTTTACCGACCTTAGCTCAGTACTTCCTGGTAACTTTTTCAGTCCACCTGATCATCTGTACCACCACCCATTGCCCCCCCTCTTCCACCGCAGTCGGTCACCATGCAAGAAGCTAGGCCTTACTTGCTAAAGCCCTAAAAGGTAACACCATCGGTAATGACTCACTTGATCCCTGCCTTTTACGCCAGGTCCTGGATCAGGTCCTCACCTATTACGTGCATTTTCAACAAATCACTCTGTCTCAGACACCCTCTGCCTGGAAGATTGCCACAGTTACCCCTGTCCATAAAGGTGGTGACAGGACTCTTCGCGGTAACTACGACCCATCTCAATCCTCTCCCTCTCTACAGGCGTTAGAGAAAATTGTGGCGTCCCAAGTCTCTGACTACCTCTGTAAGTACAGTGTTCTCTGCCCTGAACAACACGGGTTCAGAGCAGGTCATAGTACCAATACAGCACTCCTGGAATTTTCCAACTTCCTCCATGCCTCCTTGGACTCTGGTGCCCTGGCTGGTGCTATATTCATTGACATGTCTAAAGCATTTGATACCGTTTTGCATCCTCTTTTGCTCTCCACCCTCGACCTAATAGGCTTTGCCTCAGGACGTGTTTTCTGGTGCACCAGCTATCTCTCCGCCCGCTCCCAATGTGTGAAAGTCAACAGTACTCTCTCTGAAACATGCCCCATTCGCTCTGGGGTGCCGCAGGGCTCAATTCTTGGACCCCTACTATTCTCACTCTTTCTTAACTCCCTACCCAGCAGTTGTACGGGTAAGATGCTTCTATGCTGATGATGCTGTTCTGTTGCTCCCACAATGACCCCATGCTGCTACAGAACTCCTCCAACTAGTCTTTGACTCTGCAGCTACCTGGTTCACTGAGCACCGACTTGTTATCAACCTTAAGAAAACAAAAACGATGCTCTTCTCCCACCCCAAAATAAGTACAGCAAGTTTCCTTAGCTGTCCACTCCACCCAATCTCATCATTGACCAGGTGCAGTCCTATAAATATCTTGGTATAACCTTTGACCCTGCACTTTCATTTCATGGACATATATCTGCCCTAAATTCTGTCGCCAACTCACGGCTAGGCATTCTTTACTGGCACAAGAAATGCCTCCCTCCTGATGCCCTCCACCTGGCTGTCACCTCCTCTTCATGTCTCTCATTGACTATGGCCTTCGGTCTATGGCTCAGCAGATCAGATCCCTCAACAAGGTTCGCCTCACAGTTAATAAGGCCTGCAGACTTATCACTGGTGCTCCCAGACTCACTCACAAATGTGAGCTGTACACCCTGGCTACCCTACTCAACCTGGAAGAGCGACTTATGAATCAGACATGCCAGCTCACCTTTAAAGCCCTGTGTGGCCTATCCCCCATAGGTCTATCCAACTCCATTCGCCATACTGCACCAACCCTGATCACGCGTAGCTCGTCAAGAGCTACCCTAGTTATTCCGAGAGCCAGGACCTCTCAAGGTCAGAGGGCATTCCCCCACCCATGCCCCACTGGTATAACTCCCTCCCTGCCAGTGTCTCAGACTCACTAACCTTAGCTTGCTTTAAGCCCAGGCTCAGAAACTTTCTGCTTAGCTCGTAAATGCAACTGCCGCTAGCCTAGTGTAAAAAAATATATATATATATACTCTGTTTGACAATGGTCACTGAGTGGCTCCCCTTCCTTTCCTACTAATTTCTCCTACTATCTCCTCCTTCTATCCCCACCAGCTCTCCCCCGACCATAAGTTTTGCACCTTTTGTTATCTTTTGCTTCATTGGAGATTGTATTCTATTGTAACAAAATTGTAATTGAACTGTAACTTTTTTGTTTCTAAGTACTGTGTCCCTTGTACTACTGTTCTGATGTCCTCTTTGTGACGAGGTACCTTTGTAAATGAGCATCTGGCTCAAAGGTTTCTAAACTGATGTTTAACTAAACAAATAAATAAATAAAGGTTCTTGCCTTGAGGGATAAAGTAAATAAGATTCTACAGATCCAAGAGGAAAAAGACATGTATGAAGCAAGGGCAAAGTGTTATTTTAATGATGACCTCCCAGATAAGCTCCTGGTGTATCAATTATGCTGCGAGGAAAAACACTAATAAAATTGATCGCATTAGAGGGGAGAGTGAGGATCTAACCCATAATATGGATGAAATAAATAACATATTTAAGACCTATTATGTTAAGTTGTATACTCCAGAGGGGAGGGTGGAGAAATCACAAACCCAAAGCTATTTAGAAAATCTGGGGCTTCCAAATATTTCTGATTTGGATAATGGAAAATCTGAATAAGAATATAACAATTGAAGAAGTGAATACAGTAATAACAGGCCTTCCTAATGGGAAAAGCCCTGGCCCTGATCGGCTGTCATTTGAGTTTTATAAAACCTGTCTCAAATTTCCCCACTGTTAAGGGACCTATTCCAAAGCTTCCTACATGCAGAAAAGACTCCTCAATATTTTAATGAAGCCATTATAATACTAATACTCAAAAAAAGATAAACCATTAGATCAATGCAGTTCTTATAGACTAATATCCTTGCTTAACAGCGATTACAAAATCTTTGCAAAAATACTAACAGATTAGCTAAAATTTTGCCTAAAATAATTCACCCAGAACAGGTGGGATTTTTAGAGGGAAGAAGGCAACAGCATAATACCAGGAAAGCATTTAACATCATATAGGCCTTTTCAGGGATGGACAGAGCACTTCTGCCATTGGACACTGAAAAGGCCTTTGATAGGGTGCAGTGGGCTTCCCTGATGGAGTCTTTGAAAGCTTTTGGAATAGTGGAAAAATTCAAGAACTGGATCCAGCTAATATATACAGAACCCCAGGCTAGGGTAAAAACTAATCAGCAGATATCTCAGCCCTTCCCTCTGCTCCGTAGGACTAGGAAGGGATGCTCACTCTCCCCTCAACTATTCACCTTATTCTTGGAGCCACTGGCAGCTAAAAATAGAATTCAGAAAGAAATTTTGTGAGTAAGAGTAAAAGAGCAGGATTATGCAATTATGCTCTATGCAGATGATATCTTGCTCTCCCTATCTAGACCAGATGACTCATATCCTCTATTAACCAAATATAGTGATGGAATTTGGTTCATTCTCTAGATATAAAATTAATTGGGAAAAAAGCAAAGCCCTTTGTTTAGGGGACCGGGGGATACTATCAAATACAATCATGAAAAGTATAAAAAAAGACCAAATTAAATATCTAGGGCTATATTTGACACAAGATTTGCAGAAATTGATACAGTTACATTATGATCCTTTGGTAGAAAAAGTTAGTCTGGACTTGGAAAAATAGCAACATCTTCCCCTTGTGTTGACATGAAGAATAAACACATTAAAAATGAACACACTTCTTAGGTTTTTGTTTCTTTTTGAGTCTATTCCGATAATACTCAAGAAAATGTTTTGTTTTTTTTATCTTGAAAAATTAATAAGGAGAGTTGTGTGCCTGGGGAACAGCCCATAACTTCTTTGAACAAACTCTATCAGAGTAGAAAAAGGGGAGAAGAGGGGTTGCTGTTCAAATTCTTGGCTATATTATTTGGCAGCACAACTGGAAGTTGTATATTATTGGTACCACCTTCCTGAGGACAGGGCAACAGCTGGTTTTCAAACAGAGGAAAGTAAACTAAAAGATTTAACTATAAAAGATTCATTAATGGGAAATGTAATAGGGGCAACTTATTATAAAGTAAGCCTAGAAACAACCAAAACAAATTATGTATGGAAAATGTTTCATCAGTTTTTGAACTGCCCAGTTCATCTGTCTTGTATACACCGATATTTAATAATACGCTTTTCCAACCTTCAATCATGAATAGGACATTTTTGAGATGGCATATAGAAACAGAATTCATGAACTGGAGGACTTTTTTTGAAAATGGAACATTTATGCCCATTGGTACATTTCAAAGAAAATTTGGTATCCTTGATACTCAAATATTACACTATATGCAAATCAGAAATTTCATAGTTCAAACAAAATAAAAAACTCATTAAGTATGATCAATTCTCCACTAGAAGAATTAATACTAAGTGTAGATACTAATAAACATCGTGGGTGGGAGTCACAAAATAGATGTGCCCAGAACATCTGAGATGCGCTGGCGCAACTTGGAATTGTGCCCAAGCATGATTCACAAAGGGCAGAGATGCACTGGTGCATGTCAGATGCACTGGCCCATCTCTGATGTACCGAACACCTCCTATAATGGTAGCACAACTGGAGAGGGCATGCAGGGGGTATGCCCATGCATATGGGGCACATCCGTATTCACAACCCATCTGGGAGGTGCATCTTCAGAGCAAGTCCAAAGTTACACTTCCCAAAGTTACATCTAGAAAAAGTAGACCTACAGTATGTGGGTGTCTACCCACAGGCAGGCTGCAGTACTGCAGACAGCAGCACAGCAGCCTGCCTACCCTGGCAGTCCAGTGGCCCCCACCTGCCCATATCCCCATACATAATAAGATGCATTCCAAATATCCCTGGTGGTCCAGTGGACCCTTCACCCCGCTCCCCATCCCAGAAGGTGCAGAAGGTCAGCGGGCAGTGCAACCCACCTGCAAACTGCCATGACTACCCACCAACTGAGCTGTAAGTGAATGACAGTGTACTGCACTCCTGTAAGTCCATTGGTAGACTCTGTCGATCAATGGGCTTGCAGTGTGCACTGTAGGCTGTCATTCACAACTTTGTGAATGACACCATTCACAAAGTTGTGAATGACAGCTTACAGTACACACTGCACACTCATTGGATGACAGGGTCTACCAATGGACTTACAGGAGTACAGTACACTGTCATTCACTGACAGCTCAGTCAGTGGGCAGCTGTGGCAGTTTGCGGGTGGGTTGCACTGCCCACCGACCTTCTTCACCTGCTGGGACAGGGGAGTGGGGTGGGATGGGGTGCCTGAGTGGGTAGGGGGTCCACTGGACCACCAGGGAGACTTTGGGGTTTCATATGGTAATGCGATCAGGTCAGGGCAGGGAGGGGAGTTCCACTAGACTAACAGGGTTATTAGACAGCATTTTTTATTTATGGGGATACAGGTAGGGAGAGGGAGCCACTAGGCTACCAGGGGTTCATGTTATGTGTTTACTGCTCACAGCCCTTGCAGGGGGCCTGGCACATTCTGCTGGGTGCATCCATGCAAGGGTCATGCAAGTGGGGCATAATGACATGCAAATGGCCCCATTGCACCTTGCATGCCTAATGGCCCCATCTGCAAGTCTCGGGCTATGAATCTCAACCTTGGGTGGAGCACATCTGGAGATGCGCTGGTCCATCTGTTTCCCAGCCCGACCTGGGAGATGCACCGGCACATCTTGTGTTGGGCGTGACTTTGGTATTCACAGATGGGATGCACCAGGAGCATCTTATGGCACATCTTTGGTGAATACCAAAGTTTGGGCTTGGCATATCTGATTTGCGCCGGTGCAACTGAGATGCGACGAGCACAAATCTTTGCAAATCCCAACCCTTATATCCAAATTATGCTTGCCATTAAGGGAAATTAATTTTTCTATGTTAAAAGAAACCAAGTAATCCTGGGAAAAGACCTGAAAGGGGCTGCCTCAGATGAGGCCTGCATAGAGGTTATCAATCTGGATAATAAAAGAATGAAAAATAACAGGTCATTACAAATTCATGTCACTATCATTCATAAAATATAACTGACCCCAGCAAGGTTAAATAAGTTTGACAAATCTATCTCTTAAGCTTTGTCATAGGTGTACAGCATAAAGGGGCAATTTGGACCATATGATAGCCAACTGAAGGGAAATCAGGACATATTGGGAATCTATCTTTGCACTTTTTCATAAAATTCTTGGTTATGACTTCTCACTTGACCCTGGAATTGTGCTATTTGGTATAAATATACCACCAGAGGATAATCAGAAGGATCAGTCTAGACTGATTAATACCAGACTATTAGTAGCAATGAAAAGTATATTACGGCATTGGAAAGATGTTGTATCACCAGAGTATATAGGATGGTTAGGTCTCATGTTAGGTTACAGCAGGATAGACAAAGCATTGTATTTAATAGAAGATGCATATGGTATCTACAAGGAAATATGGTCCCCTTTTCTTTCTAATTCATGTAATATATAATTGGCATAAACATGTTTAGCAATGGTGAGGAGCTAAGACTTCATGAGTAAGAACGATGCCTGAAGCACCCACACTCTGAGCCAAGCAAAAAAAAACATCAGACATTAAACCTGATTTTTTTTTCAGGTAATACAATGATATAAACGTGGGTGTGAATCAGGATATCCAGGTAATTATATATAATTCTGATTTGAGTCATAAGGATTTATCATTTCTTATTACAGTTATAGAAATGGACTCAGCTGATAAGCACTCTCAGGAAAGCTCAGATTGGTCTTTGCTTAACAATTCACTTTATTCTGAGGTTGTAGATATGTTTCCTGAAACATTACAGAATAGACAAACTGGTCTGGATAATATGAATGGAGAGGGGACACAGGAAAAATGTCATTTGATTTTTCAGCCTTTAGGAAGGCATTATTCAATTTTTTTTTTCTTTGTTAGAACAGACTTGGTGGGGGACAGTAGGTCATTTTCTGCCAAAAACCTGTATGTTTCTATGTTTCAATGTTTCTGTCAACACTGGATCTAGGTTTTGCCCTGGGACATTAGATCTGGCTTTTTTGTTGTATCAGACTATGGTGCTTAAACATAGAAACATAGAAACATTAGACTTTGACGGCAGATAAGGACATCTTGGCCCACCTAGTCTGCCCATTCCCTATGTATTGGATAAGCTGCAGATTCTAGTTATCCAACAGCCTACTTCCTCTTACCCTTTACTATAATTGCCTTATGTGTGTCCCATGCATTCTTGAATTCCCCCACTGTTTTTGACCCCATTACCTCCTCAGAAAGGTGGTTCCATGCATCCACTACCCTCACCATGAAAAAATAACCTTCTGACATTGCCCCTGAGCCGTCCCCCTCTATCTTCAAACTGTGCTCCCTTGTACTTGCACATTTCTTTCTCTCAAAGATGCTCCTGTCTTGGACTTTGTTGATCCCTTGAGGTATTTGAATGTTTCTATCATGTCCCCCCCTTTCCCTCCTTTCCTCAAGGGTATGCATACTGAGCTCTTTCAGTCTCTCCTCATACGGCTTTTGTTGCAGACCCTGCACCATTTTAGTTGTCCTCCTCTGGACCGCCTCCATTCTGTCTATGTCCTCACGGAGATGGGGTCTCCAGAACTGCACGCAGCACTCCAAATGGGGTCTCACCAACTGTCTGTACAGAGGGATAACAACTTCTTGTTTTCTACTGGTGATGCCTCTCCCTATGCATCCCAATATCCCTCCAGCCTTCCTTACCACCTTCTCACATTGTTTGCCTACCTTAAGGTCATCTGATATGACTACCCCCAGGTCCCTTTCCATTTTTGTTGTTATTAGTGCCTCCCCACCATTGTGTACTCTTCTATTGGGTTTTTGTTTCCCAGGTGCATTACTTTGCACTTTTCTGCAGTGAATCTAAGCTGTTATATTTTTGACCATTCCTCCAAACTTGCCAAGTCCCTTCTCATCCTTTCCACCCCCCTTGTGTATCAACCAAGTTGCAGATTTTTGTATCATCTGCAAAGAGGCATATTTTCCTTCCAACCCCTCTGCACTGTCTCTTATAAAGACATTAAAGAGTACCAGTCCCAGTACTGAACCCTGTGGTACCCCACTAGTAACCACCCTTTCTTCAAAGTGTACTCCATTCACTATTACCCTCTGCGTCCTGTTGGTCAGTCAATTTGTTACCCAGGCTATCACCCTGGGACCCACTCCCAAGGAACCTAACTTGTTTATTAATCTTTTGTGTGGGACTGTGTCAAATGCCTTGCTAAAGTCTAGGTAGGCCATATCTACATCCCCTACCTGGTCTACTACTTTGATCACCCAGTCAAAGAAATTTATTAGATTCATCTAACATGATCTTCCTGCTGTGAATCCATGCTGCCTAGGGTCCTGTGCCCTGCTGGCCTCTAGGTACTCAACAATTCTCTCATTCAGAAGTGATTCCATAATTTACCCTACCACTGAGGTTAAACTAACAGGTCTGTAGTTCCCTGCCTCTGCCTTGCTCCTACTTTTGTGAAGAGGAATCACATCTACCCTTCTCCAATCCTCAGGTACCACACCATCCTCCCAAGATTTGTTAAAAAAGGTAGTCCGTGATGTCACTAGGTCTCTCCTTAGTTCTTTTACAATTCTAGGGTGAATCCCATCAGGCCCCATTGCTTTGTCCACCCTGAGTTTTAGGAGTTCTTTCAGGACCCTTTCTTCTGTGAATGGACTATTATCGACCCCCATGTCCAGAGTGCTTCTATTGCTTGATTTAGGTACCTCCCCCTCTTCTTCTTTTGTGAATACTGAGCAAAAGTACTCATTCAGTATCTCTGCTTTTCCACTGACATCCTCTGTCCACCTTCCCTCCCCTTTATTAAGTCTCACTATCCCTTCCTTAGTCTTCCTTCACTCCCTGATGTACCTATAAAATGTTTTATCCCCCTTCTTAACAGAGTTGGCTATCTTTTTCTCAGTTTGGGCCTTCACTATTCTGACTGCCTTCCCTGCTTCCTTCTGGTTTAACTGATACAGTTCTCTGTCCTGCTCATTCTGTGATACCTTATACTTCCTGAATGCTATCTTTTTCTCACTGACCTTTCCCGCCACCTCTTTTGAGAACCATAGTGGTTTTTTACTTTGGTTTCTTTTATTTGCTTCACACAAAGACTTGTTGCCTCCGCTTACAGGAGAACATTAGTCATATTAAGACACGGGAGAGATTCAATGTTAACTTCAACCTGTTTGCTTTTGATGGAATGTATTTAAGCAGGAAAGGGAGTTGGATATTGGGAAACACTTTTCTTAAGCAAATAAAACCTAAAAATGTAAACTAATAGGTCAGGGGAGAGGGGATTCTACCATTTATGAAACTTATAAATTGAGTATAAAAACAAGTGACTCACCTTCAAATGAAGTTAAGGCACTATTAATTAATGCAAGGAGTCTAACTAACAAAATAGATGAGTTACATCTGATATTGCAAAGTGAAAATATTGATGTATGTGCAGTAACAAAGACATGGTGGCAGGAGGATGATTAGGGTAAAATTATACCTGGATTTAAGGTGTTTAACTCACATTGAATGGGGAAGAGAGGTGCAGGAGTGGCTACTTCATTAGAGACACATATGATGCCTATGTGATCTACCCTAATGTGGAAGAAAATGACAGGATAGAGCAAGTGTGGATTAATGTAATGCAGCCTGGATTTGGAAACATAAAATAACCTTATCAGCCTGTTACAGGGCACCAAATTTAAAAGTTGAAGATAACAGAAAATTCATATATGCTACAGAAAGTATGGAATTTAGTGGGAGGACACTCATTTTAGAAGACTTCAATTTACCATTAATAAATTGGACTAATAAAACTGGGTCTACTGAAAACAAAAGAGACTTCATAGATTTAGTAATGAGTAACAATCTAAAACAATATGTAAGTCATAATACTAGAGGGCAGAACATTTTGGATTTGGCATTAAGTAACATGGATGATGATATAATAAACTGTGAGGTCAGAGAACCTCTAGGATTAAGTGACCATAATATCATGGAATTTAAAATCATAGGTAGTAAAACTATAGGGAAGGGAAAACCCAAAATAAAATGCTGGAGTAAAGCTAATTACAAGGAAATGAAGATATATCTGACCAAATGGGACTGGGAGAATGAGTTGCAGGGACTAAGAGTGCAAGAAATATGAGATAAAATAAAAAAGTAAGATAGAGCAATGCACAAAAAAAATATATGCCTGAAAAAATAAAATATAATAGCGATGAGAAAATCCGGTCTGGTTAAATAATAAGATTAGTAGAAATATAAAGAAGAAGAAAAGGGTATACAAAAAAAAATTAAAATCTAACACCTAGTAAATGGCTTACGTTTAAAGCAATAGCAAGGGACTGAAAAGCTGCCATCAAAAAGGCAAAAACAAACAAAGAAATAAGAGTTGCCGCTATGACAAAGGATAACAAAAAATATTCTTTAATTATATAAATGGGCAAAAAAATGGAGCAACAAAAATTGATCCACTTCATGTTGATAATATAGTTATACATGAAGAACAAAAAATGGCTAATATCATTAATGATTATTTTCTCAGTATTTTCCAACACAACGATTACAATAGTGTTTAAACATACGATATAGAACAAGAGTATAAAGAAATTATACATTTTGAGGAAACTGATATAATGGGAAAACTTAAAAAAATTGAAGGTTGAAAAGTCACCAGGGCGTGATGGGCTGCATCCTCGTGTTTTGAGGGAACTAGCTGAGGAATTAGCAGGTTTTTTATAACAATATTATTCAGACAATCCATGATGAAAGGAGAGAATTCCCTAAGAACAGGAATACAGCAAATAATACACCAGTTTAGAAGAAGTGGGTGAAAACTGACTTTCATAACTAGAGATCTATTAGTCTGACATGTATAATCAGTAAGGTGATGGAAGAATATGTAAAAGAGTACTTGGATAAGCACATAAGAACAGAGGGTTTAGTGGATGAATCGCTGTATGGATTTATAAAAGATCATGTCAGACTAACCTGATTCAATTTTTTTGAACAGGTTACCAGAGCACTGGAAATTGGGTTACCAGTAGATGTCATTTATCTTGACTTCTCCGAGGCTTTTGACTTGGTTCCCCATATGGAGTTAATTAAAACCTTGGAGGAGCTCAAAGTCGAAAAGCCAGTTAATGGCTTGCAGAGACAATAGAAAGCAATATGTAAATATCAGAGGGTTTTACATCAGAGTGGGGGGATGTGACCAGTGGAATCCCCCAAGGGTCAGTATTGGGGCCAACTCTATTTAATTTATTTGTATCAACCCTCCAAACATTCAAAAATTCCTGGATAAGTAGATTTGCCAATGATAGCAAATTGGGAGCTATCATGCAAAGTGCACAACACATCATAAACTTTCAAAAAGTCCTGGTCATGATTGATGAATGGGCAGTACAGCACAAGCTGGTGTTTAACACAGATAAATGTAGTGTGATGCACTTTGGGAAAAATAACATGATGGCAAATTACAAATTGAATGGCATAGAACTTAAGAGTACAGATGGGGAGAGAGAGACTTGGGAATTTTTGTAACAAATGATTTAACATTTAGGCAGCACTCAACAGAAGTTGTTAGGAAGGCTAATATCAAATTTGTTGTGTTTTGAGAAATATCAGAAGTAGAGATAGCTTGGTGCTGATGTCACTGTATTGAACACTGGTGAGCCATTGCTAGAGTACTATGCCCAGTTCTGGAGCCCCTATCACAAGAAAGACATGGGGTACCTTTAGAGGGTGCAAAGGAGGGCAACAAAGAAAATTAGTGGACTTAAAGATCTCACATATGATGCAAGAATTAAAGAACTACAGTAGATATATACATGTTGGAATACCACAGACTTAGGGGAGACCTATGTTTGCTCTATGCAGCCTTTAAAAATGAAGACCTATGGGAATGCTTGAGTTTGGAAAAGAGGATAATGACAAAAACAACTAGAACCCATGGGTATCAATTAATGGGGGAAAATTATAAAAATAAGCGAGGGTCTTGGATTAATCAAAGAGTGGTAACCCCGTGGAATGGACTTCCTTAAGATATAGTAAACTGTGACTCTATAAATAAATTTAAAAAGAAGTTGGATTTTGTATTTTGGTTAACAAATTAAAAAATGGCAAGTCTCCTTGGCAAAAGCTATGGACTTGTAATCCAACTTATGAAACTTATGAAAAACTGTTTTGACACAAACTGAGCAATTGTTTTCTAGAAAATGAATTATCAAGTGACATACTCTCTCTGGGCCTGATTCCAAAAGGAGTTAGAAGGATGCAAGACACCAGTGTCCCAGACAAATGATGCAAATCACAAGTTATGCCAGCAACTTGCGACATGCGGTGTTCCAGAAGGAGGGTTCCTTCCATGGAGCCAAAGGCTTCGCCAAACATGATTTGTGACCTACCTGCATCCAAGGTACACTACGCCAATGTGTAATGCAACTTGAAACATGCGCAAATACCATTTATGATCCTGATGTATTCCAGAAGCTGTGGAACAAGAAATTGCATCCAATCAAGCAGGCACAATTTAGACCAGGGTGGAGGTAGTCTAAGCAGATGGCAACATATAAAAGGCCCCCCAACCAGGTGAGCCATTGTTGAGGCAGCAGTGTGTAGAAAGATACACAGCAACAATGTCAGCACCACTAGCCCTACTGGGAATCTTGATGGTGGAACAATGCAATCGGAGGCATGCCAGGTGGTTTGGCAGGATTCAGGGGAATGGTGGACCATGGGTGCAGGGGATAGTGCCAAAGAGAACTGTGCCACATGTGATTTGCGCATGAAATTCATATGAGGAGCTCACCAAAGAGCAGTGAATTGCACGCTATCGCCTGAACAAGACAACCATAAGGGAGCTGTGCCAGGAGTTGTGGGAGGACCAACATAGTGCTACAAACAGGGGACATCCACTACCAGTGGAGGTGAGAGTAAGTGTAGCGCTATGTTTCTTAGCCACAGGGTCCTTCCAACCCCCCGCAGGTGACACAGTGGGTATATCCCAGCCTGCTGTGTCCAAGTGCCTGAGGAGGTGCCTCACAGCACTGATACACCACACCTCCAAGTACATATGCTTCCCACATGAGGCAACACAACAGCTGCATGTGAAACAGGCATTCTATGCCATGGCACAGTTCCCCTATGTGCTAGGGGTGATCGACTGCACACATGTGGCCATTAGGGTACAAACATCTAAGGGCAATGTATATGTCAACCGCAAAGGGCACCACTCCATGAACATACAGGTAGTATGTGACAGTGACTGTCACATACTGGATGTGGTAGCCAAGTATCCTGGATCCTGCCACGACTCTCACATCTTCCACCACTATGGCCTATATAAGGACTTTGAGAGAGGGGAGATCACTGGCAGATGGCTGACTGGTAGATATCATTGTCAGCAATACCAGCTACAGTGGAAATGTGGTCACATCTGTGGGACATGCAGACACAGTGTGGGCATGGGTGTATGCACAGTGCTGCACAGCACGATCACAAGACACACAGAATAATGTGATGCAGTGAAGGGACAGCAGGACAGATAAGAGAAACAGCACAGAAGGGACACAAACCAGTCCACCATGAAGGGCAAAAGACTGCAGCCTGTCCACCACCCATAGACATGTGCCACCCTCACATGGCCGCATGATTTCCATGCCGTGGAGGCACGTGGGTCACAATGTTTGTGTGTGTCAATGGATGACACATGTGTCGCAGAGCACAACAGACTGGGCAAGTAAACTGTGATGTATACTACCCCCAACAGGTGACAGTGGATACCCGCAACTGCTGTGACTGATGACGCCTGTGTGACATCCACAGACTGCAGTAGAGGTGTAATACAATGAGGCTGTGTCCAGAACCAGATCTGTGATTGAGTGGACTTTTGGACTTCTAAAGGCCAGATTCAAATGCCTCAACTGCTCTGGTGGGGCCTTGCAGTACATCCCCGAGATGGCCTGCAGGATTGTGCTTGCATGCTGCATATTACATAACATTGCACTGTCGTGGCATGTGCCACAGCCTGACACAGACCAGGAGGATGGCATTGCCCAGGAAGGGAACATCTAGCCAGAGAGCACAGCAACCGAAGCAATACATGAAGGAGTGTCTGAGGGACACTGTGCAAGATATGAACTAATCCAGCAACACTACTGAGGTGCAGCAACAACAACAACACCCCAAGGGTGGCACCAGCAGCAGTATGGAATAACAAGGTGGAGGGAAGAACATCAACACCATGGCACCACCAACACTGCCCATATAACACCAAAGGACAAGATACTGTCTGCCAGGTGCTAAGCAACTCACATGGCAGCATTGCTGCAGGACTTGTGCCCATGTTCATTGTACAGCACCTGGCCAACATAGCAGCAGACACTGAGAGGCTCCTGACCCATGTACTGACACCCACAGTACGCAGTGACAGCTGTGTGGCCACATGGTCCACGTTGTGCAATGGAACACTGGAAATCCAGATAGTGTGTTCGTGCATGTGTCCAATGGCCACAGGGAGGTCAAGCTGCTTGCTGGGATGCGTAGGTAGAGGCATGTGTCACAAAAGTGTTGTGATGGTGCTGCCGTTGTACGATGCACATTTTAAGCCTTAACAGTGTGCTGTGTGCAGTGCTGCAGGCCTCACCTCTGTGTGGACATTGGTAATGTGTAGGTGGTCCAGGGTGGGGCAAATAGGTTGCTACAGTGAGTGATCAAACCACTACAGGTGTGAAGGTCCCACAGGGTGACAGGATGTAGTCACTGGTGAGTGGGTGGGGGGGATGGTGGGACATGTAAGGGACAGTCAAATACCTCCATGGCATAGGCAAGTATACAGTGTGGTACAGGTACATGCATTAGAATGGATGCACAGGAACATGGGGCAGGACACGACAGTAGATGTTGGCAGACCTAGGAGCTGTGTGGAGATGTCCCTCCACAGAGAGTGTGTAGTGGTGGCATGGCATACCTTGCCGCAGGAGGTCATCAGGGCATGCACAGGGGATGTGCTATACATACGTACATAACAGGAACATTGGTACATTTGTGTAGGGAATGAGAGTGGAAGTGGCTCATACAGCGTGGGGTCGGGTGAACAGACATTGTGCATGACACCTGCCACAGTGTATGGGTGTTGCACTGCACATCTACACACACTATCCCTGTGAACAACCCCCCATGCCAGTACAGCGTTCTGGGCAGACGTGTGACTGGATGATCCCATGGTAAGTGTGTACATGTTGTGATGCCCTTGGCTCACGTTACCAATATGTCCCTGTTGCCACCTGTGGCTTGTTGTGTGCCGCAGTACTGCATTTGCCTACTGTACATGACTGCACATTGGAACAGGACCTGAATGCAGAGTCATGTGTGGTTTGCCGGGGGGGGGAGTGCACATGACCTGTGAAACAGCAGACTGGAGGTGGCAGAATGCCACCACTGTGGTGGATGTGACCAGGGTCATATGCTGCAAAATAGTTACATATCTGTTAATGGCCACATGGTCATATGACATTGGTAATGACTCCCAAGGATCATGTTGTCTGCACATCACACCACTCTATCCCCTTCCCCAGGTCTCCCCACACTCATCTGCAGATGCCCTTGTGATTGTCCAAGGCCCTCCTGATACCCTCCACTGTGCCAGCCCTCACCACCCCCTCCGGCAGTTCTGTATAGGGCCAAATCACACCACCCATGACATGCTACATCCCATTGAGTCCACTACAGCAACATCAGGCCCAAGAGTGGCTGACAATGCACAGGGCATGCACAGTGACAGCCATTGTGGGCACAACAACCCATCATATGTGACATGTGGGCATGGCACCAAGGGCAGTAGCACACAACTTGCTGCTGTAGCCACCAGGCACCATGCACCAGCCATGGCCACCGGATCATGTGTACAGTGTCACCACGACAGTTGTGCAGCACTAGGCAGCACAAGACCCACCATGCCCAAGTGCCACTGGTGCCACCTGGAGGGCTCTGTATGCCCCCAGGTGGAGTGGTGCTATACGGGCCCACAGACAGCCCAGTGATATGGCCTCTGTAGTGACATGGCATTTGTACATTGCACACCACAGAACCCTGCTGCCAAAGCAGTGCCCCATGATGTTGTGCATCATGTGTTATGATGTCAGCTGTGTAGTGTACAGCTGTCACACATGGACCATGGGTTGTTCCCCAACACACATGCAACAGCACAATAGTGCCACATGTATGTGACCGCATGTGCATGATGTCAGTCACACATGCACGACACACATGAACTACCATGCAGACAGCACTCAGGGACAAGATCAATGTGTGAAACAACAAATATTTATTAACCAAACAACAGGAATAAGAAACCCACTCTCCCAGTTAAGGCAACAATGACAATAAGCAAAACTATGTACTGATAATCCCCCCCAAGCATAATAACAGACATAATACATAGTAGCTTAAAACCCAGCAAAGTAAAGTTACTACAGCCCCCACAAGAACATGATAACAAGCACAACATCCTGTCATCGACCACGCTGGACCACCGCTGTGTGTTGTTCACTAGTGCCTGTGTTGTTTCTCCGACGTGTGGAGACAGGTAACACATATTTATATGCGATGTGCCCATGGGCATGCTGTGGATTGCTATGCTGTCTGTATGTGGGCCTACTTGGTGACATAGGAGGCAGTATAGTGCAGTGGGTTAAAGCTCTGAGCTGCAGACCTGGGTTTGAATCCCACAGCCGCCTAGATATAGACTGTGTAATCCTGAGCAAGTCACTTAACTTCCTTGTGCTCCCAGGTCACATCTGGAAACAAGCTTTGGTTTAGCGTGCTACCCCTGGTAAAACATTTTTCCCATACTCACCTTCCACAGGTCACTGCCCAGTCTGGATCTCAGCATCCCTCCTTGCGGCCATGGACATCAGGCGGGATAGGATGGCAGGGCCCCGCCTAGTCATATCTTGCCATCTATGCTTCCGTTGTCATGGGGTGCACCTCACCCCAGACACTTCCCACAGGAAGGCCCCAGTGATCTTCCACACCCTGTCCCTGGCTGTGGTGGGTGGTTCTCCACTGCTGCACCAGGTTCACTAGTTGTACAGTTTCTGCTGCTGTAAACATTTGTTGCCCTCCCACTTAAGGTGGTCATTGCTGCAGTTGTTTGCCTGTTTTCCTGCTTTCTAGTGCTGTCCCAGCAGTGTACTGCTTGCCTGTTCTGTCTATGGGGACTGTGGCGTCGTTCTGTTGCAATGGCACATGTTCATGCATGAGACATGTGCAGGCCACACCTGCGGCCTGCATCGCCACATATGCGCTTCTTTTCACCGCATAGGCATGCTGTTTATACCACATGTCGCTTTTACATGATTTTCCACATTCTGAACATTGTGGTTTGTGTGGTTGACATGTTATGCTCCTGCTGCGGGACTACACACATTTGTGGCATGCGGCGATGCATATGTCATTCCTGTCTTGTGTAGCACACATCTGTGTGCATGCAACCCTGTCCACTCCCATCACAAGCACCAGTGACACAGCCCCCCCCCACCTTGAGGTTGTACAGCAGCCACAGCACGCAACTCCACACGCACACCTGGTGCACTGTTCAGTGTATTTGGACATACGTTAAGGGACTCCACTCGTCACCACAGGGTGAACCCCGTTAACCACCCTATATCTTCCACCCCTCAGCCACCTCCCCACCAATCATGTTCTGTCCCTCTCCACACAGGGACTCACTAGTTGTTACCAAGTCATCTGTGGTGCACAGTCTCAAAGGCCTTCACGTTGTCTGAGTGGGCCACGGCCATGATCACACCATGGCCAACCACCCCTGTCACCCCAAGGGTGAAGTCAATCAGGGCTACCGGAGATGACTGTCCATGGGTGTAGCCATATGAATGTGTGTCTTGCAGCCCACACCACACTTCCACAAGTGTGCCCATGTGCCATGTCTGTGGCACACATGACAGTGTGGTGAACACGTTGTCCACAGGGGCATGCCACTGGTGGGGGCACTGGTGTGTGGTAGGCATACTGCAGGTACATGCACCATTGCCATGCCTGTACTGTCGCAACATGTGTCTGTTATTCTAGGGGTGCATGCAGTCCACCATCAGTGATGGCATGTGACTCTGACTGCACACTGTTGTGGTTCAGTGACTGTCACTTGTATTCAGCTACATCCAGTCACCCAATAGCCATGCACAGCTGGCACAGACCACTATGGGAACACATTTCAAACATGTCCTTCACAACCCAGAGTGTCAGCCTGTGTCAGAAGATTACACAACACATATGGCCTGTTATGTCACCTTTATTACATACATGTGTGTTACTTGGGCTAAATTGTTCTGGAACAGCCTGTGGTGACACACACCCACACAGTCATACACCCTGTGGCTACACACACCCATCATACAGCCATACATCCCTCACCCGGTGAGCAACACATACAGTATTCCCCTTTGACCCCCCCATGACTGTTCAGTCCCATATATTACTCTGTGTCCATGTTATCATGGCTTCTTGACAATTCTCTTTCTCTTTGGTTGTTGAAAGTCCTGTGACTCTCCAGCTTGCTGCTGTGCCCATTCATCATTGCTGGTGCCTGTGTCCCCAGCACGATTTGGCACCATTGCTGTGCATGTCCCCACCACTGTTGTGTCCTGCACAACTGATGCATGCGGCTTTCTGCCTCTCTTCTTGGTTCCTGTTTGTGGGGCAGGCTCATCATGTGGCTGCGGTGTGTCCCACATGTCCTCTGGTTGTTGTCCTATGATAGGCATGGCAGTGGGACCGCCTTGCTGGCCTCCAGTTGTGTTTGCCATAGCCAGCTGCTGTGTGGTGCCTTGCTGTTCAACAGTGTTGTTTTTGGTGGCCATGAGTCGTGTGGCTGCTGCCTGTCTCCGGCCCTTCTGACCCCTCCCACTGGTGCTTGGGATGTCGGGTTATACATCCTGGCCCTGTGCTTGTGTTGTTGGCACCACTGAGACAGATACCTGCATCTGTACCACAGCTGTTGTGGTCTGTTGCACCAAGGATGTTGCTGTTGTTACTGTGCTCATGGTCTGCAGGTCCACTGCAGTGGCCTGCACCAATGTATCACTGTGTTGCTGCTGTTGTGGCACAGTGGGTGGCTGCTGCATGGTGTCCTATGGTTTTGTGGTGTCCTCATGCACCTGCTGTGCACTTGGGGGCCTCACATGCTGTGTTGCTGCTATTGTCTGCAGCACCATTGTAATCAGCTCTGTTTGTTTGTACTGCTGCTCCACTGATCTCTCCATGGCCATTGCTATTCTATTTATTGCATGTGTGTGCTCCTGGACATATACACATGTGGCTTACAGGGCCTCCACAAGGGTATTCAGGGATGCTTGGGTGTTGTCTGTGAATGCCTCTATTGCTGTAACTAGGCCTGCCATGTGTAGGTCCATATTTTTGTGGTGCTCTTCCAGGCAGAGTCTGATGCAGCCAAGCATCTCCAGCTGCTCCACCTGCCTGCTCATCACTAACTGGCAGTAGGTGGTGTAATCTGTTGGTGACTGCTTCCCATGCTCCTGTAGAGATCATGTAGCCTCCTCCAGTCTAGCCTCCAGCTCATCAATGGTGGTTGGGCTCAGGTCTTGGGCGATGCTGGCCTCAATGCTTTGAACATTGTCTGCATCCCAGTCCTCCAGTCTAACATCCTATTGTGTCCCTTCTGTCACTGTTTGGCTGTCATCCTCAGCTGTGACATCAGTTTCCACCAGTGCCATGTCCTGTGCACTCAGCGCCTGTGATGTCCCTGTCTGCTGTGTGTCTGTTCCCATGGTGCTGGCCTCATCTTCTGTTGCACTGCTGTCATCACTGCTGTCTCCATCCTCTCCATCTTTCCCTGTTGTGCCTGTGGTGTTATAACACTGTCTGTCAGTGTCTTCTCACAATACTATTCTCATCACTTGCTGCTATGGCAGCGCTGGTTGCCTGGGATGTCTGGTTCTATGACATACTGCAGTATGCTGTACATTTCCCATCATGCCCCTGTGTGTGTCACATGTCACATTCAGCACAACTGTGCCTGCACGTGTGTGACCCTCAGTCATGTTGCTCTATGGGCTTGAGCAACCTCTGCATGTAAATCACACCTTTGTTGCTACTGTGTGTGACCTATGTGCCTCACCCCCATGCCCCTCAGCCACCCCCCATGCACCCCCCAGCCCTCCTCCTGCAGTTCAACACCCCTGGCACACCACACATTGCTGTTTCCATATGTGTCTGAGGCCTACCTGTACTGTTCTGCATCCTTGTTGTGTTGAGGTCAGTATCCCTATGCACACTGTGCTGGCTGACGAATGCCAGCACTCTCCGTTCATGGCAACAGAGGGGCATTTCCTGGCTTGGCCCACAGCCAGTTCCTGTGGTACACCTCTTATTGTGGGCCTCCTTCTCCTAGCTGTGCCGCTTCATGTTACTGAGCCTTTTTTGTAGGTCTCTGTCTGTACGCCTGGCATTGGCCACCTTGTTCAACTTTTTGTGGCCACTTCATTCCATGCAATCCTGCACTGTTTGCACACTTCTCTGCACCCTCTCCCAGCAGGAGTTTAGCCTGGGCCTAAGTTTCATCCAGGAATATGTCAGTCTCCTCATTTGTAACGTTTTTCTTCTTTTTTCTCTTTTTTGCAGCCTGCGACACCACTCCAGTGTCTGCCATTCCTCCTACCGACTCTGTTTGCGTTCCACATTATTGGTTGCATTTTCTGATGTGCGTAACTCTTTGTGTCTTCTTTGTGTGTCCCACCCTTTATCTTGAGCGTATCTTGTGACTTGCATATTTCTATGCATTTCTGGTGTAAAGTGACCTCCATCTGGAATATGGTGCAGGTTGCATGTCGCAGTGTTTTGGACATAACTTTCTGTCTGGGCGTAACTTGCGCCTTGCTCTCTTGCCAGCCTTTTGGAATCAGGTCCTCTGTCTCTGGTACCCTTATGAATTCCCATGGCTCACTATCACAACACTCACCTGCCCAGATATTGTTGTCCAACAGGTGCAGTGTCCCGACAGTGATCATCCCAACCCTGCAATACCTGAAGGGGTAAGTTAGTGAGTGTGATGGAATGCTACCTTACCCCTTCTGCAGTACGGGAAAGGATGGCTGGATGGAGCTTCTGGCCGAGCTGCTCCGGTGGTGTGGAGGGGTAAACTACCAGCAGCTCAGCCAGCATGCTCTGTGTGACCCAGGTTCTGGTCTGGGTCATATCATTTTACACACTGCACCCACCATAACTACTTAATATTTTACTCCGTGGTCTGCTCCCCCTAAGAGTTATATATTTAAGTTACGGAGGGTGTGGGGGTAGAGCCCCCCCACATTGTACACTTGTTTCATTGCAGGATGCCCGACATTGTAGTGTCGGGCATCTGATCTGTTCGGGGCTGTGGATTTTGGGCCAGTTAACTCGGTATACTGAGCATCAGCATTCCGAGTTTAGGGATAACATAGTATCCCTGTATGTAACAGTATAATCTCTCTGTATGTAACAGTACTGCCCTGGATGGACTAAAAAGCACAGTATGCAGGGGGTGATCAATAGACAAGATGCCAAAGGTGGAAATATTGTGATTTTAAACAAAGCTGATTACATAAAGAAGCAGACCATTTGTTGCGTGAGAGCAATGTATACAAAAAGCTCAACTATGACCCCACTAAGAGATTCTAGGCAGAATTGTTTCAGATGACTGATACTGTGCCTTTGATAAGGAAATAAGTATGAAAGAGGCTGAATTTTTAAAACAAAAACCTTGATTCTTCTATGCCCATTTTCTACTGTTTTCTAAAAACTCACAAAGGTTTATAGTTCCCCCACCCCTGGGCTGAACAATCATTTGGGAATGGGGTCTTCATCTGAAATTTCAATAAATGTGTTGACTTTCTTCTGCTGCCATTAGTCATAGATTTAAAGACACATATTCAAGATTATTTTTACCTGATAGAAAAGTTAGATAAGCTGAAATGGCAAGATGGGTTTAAGTGGATGTGGCTGGATGTAATAACACTGTACACATACATACATACATACCCCATGATAAAGGTTTGAAAGCACTTGATTTTTTCTTTGGTGCAGTACCTGTACAGCTGCCTTCCCACCACCCCTGTTAGTCAAGGCTGCCAACTATATCCTGACACACAATTTGTTTTCCACTTTTAATGGTGAAATGTTTTTACGACAATGTGGCACAGCCATGGGTGCCACCAAGGCACCCTCTTTTGCAAATGTGTACCTGGGATGGTAGGAGAATAGATAGTATTTGATAATGCTAATAATAGACTTTGAGTACAAATCATGCTCTGGTATGGCTATATTGATGATATATTAATCATCTGGAGTGGGGATGATGTATTTGCCACAAACTTTGTTTTGTCCCTTAATGAAAATGACCTTTAACTCAATTTTACATACAAATTTGAAGAGCGATAGAATTCCTAGATATGAATCTGTATGTAGATGGAAGTCAAAAAGTGGAAACTAAATGGTAAAGAAAATCCACTGCTTGGAATACTTTCCTATATACAAGTGCCCATCACCGTATAATTTTGTCCGTCCCATATGGGCAATTTTTACAGTGGTGCCAAAATTACTCAAATGAACAGGACTGTATGATATGGGCTGAAGAGATATAGGGCAGATTCTTGGAAAGAAGCTATGCCAACCAGGTCCTGGACAATGCCTTAGAAATTTCTTGAGGCAGAAGCTGCATGGACCTATTGAAGTCAAAAAGCAAAATTAAAGACTGTATTTTCACATCCCCAATGACATTCATATTGGAATATAATGCCATTGCACCAAAAGTAAAACAGAATCCGTAAAAAAAACTGCCATTTGTTAAAACACTGCTCTAAGGGAGATTGATTTCAAGACACCCAAAAAATTATTTATAGCAGAGCAAGTATTTTTAAAGATATGATTTCTCATAGCCATTTGAAACCAGATGTGACAAACAGAATTAATTAATTACCATCAAACTCAAAGAGCTTTCACATCTGTGGTAGCCATTCTGTGTGAAGGTACACGTTCCCTGGAAATAACTTGGCAGTCAAAAATTTGAGAATGACTGTCTCAATATATGAATTTCTATCCTGCTATACTACCTTTGTAATTTATTTTGTCATGTGCTGCTGTCAAACAGTCTAAATAGGCAGAACATTAAGACCTGCTAAAAAAAGGCACTATGCATGAAGGGACGTAAGGTATATGCCAAAGGCTTGTACCCCACCCGCATATCTCCACACCTGCAGACAGGTGCGCACCAGTCGGTGTTCACTAACAGTCACCATCTGTCTCTGGCTCCCCCCCTGCGCAGGACCATGCAGGGCAGCCAGGGTGGAGTTGTGGAACCTGGGTAGGCATCTAATTGGATGCCTGTCCTGGAGTCCCAAGTGGATCCCTTGCACTGTAAAACAGGTCTGAGGTGCGTGAATAGCACGCCTATGATTCTGCAACCCCTGTCCTCCTGTTGGTGCCATGGCTTGGGATGGCCAGTGGCACAGCCCTCCTCACCCACCTCAGCTGCCAGCCATCCAAGTGATGCTGGGAGTGCAATGCCTATAAATAGGGGTGTGCTTCCAGCATCACTTGGATAGCTGACGGACAAGGTGGTGCATGGGGGGCTGTGTCACTGGCCATTCCTAGTCATGGCACTGACAGGCAGGTATAGGGGATGGGGGTGATGTCAGTGCTGCAGGGGCCACCGTCCATCGATTCTGGGGTGGGAGGTGCGATCGGGGTTCAAGGGGTGGCTGGGTGTCACAGGACCCAGGAGGACTCCCATATGTGGATGCTCTGGTGGGGGCTGGGGGGTGTTGGTGTTGGCAATGTTCCTGGGACATGGCACAGCTGCGCTTTGTGGGGTGGGCAGGGGCATGGCTCCATGGCAGCCACCTGGGGGGGCATCACATATGGGGACGCCATGTGTGTGTGGGGGTGCTGTCCACACATCAGGGAGTGGGCAGCCGTATGTGTGATGGCCTACCTTACTGCTGCTGGGGCTACCCTGCGGGCAGGGCTGGACACGTAGTGTGGATATGGCAGGGTCCTCCCTGGCATAACCTGCACCTACCTACACCCACCTGTGCACAGCACTATACACCTTAGTGAATGGCACGTAGTGCTGGCACACCCCTGGAACACCCCCAACATGTTGCTGTCCATGCAGCCGGGGGATCCGGTGCGTTACTCAATTGCGCACCCTTCATGCATGCCTCTGGTCCCCCGCTCTGTGGCAGTCATGTGTAGTGATGCCTATGTGCCTGGTTTCCATGGCACGTAGGCATCATGTATAGGGCCCAAAGATTGCAAGAATGTGTGTATGTGACAAAAGAGTAGAATATGAGAACAATGCTTTAGGCCTTCATTTTAAAGAATTTCACAGTTTTGATGCAAACGAGATGAGATTCTGCTTAACTGAATATGTGCCAATCCTTCAGAGAGGGGGTGACAGAGTGCAAACCTTTATTACAAAAGAAGTTCCACTGGATAGTTGTTTTAATATCATTGTATCCTACGGGACTAAACAGAGAATTAGACATAACAGTATTTCTTTAAAGTAACAATTTCAAAAAAAATAGAGTACTGCAACATATATGACAGCCAACAGCAACCAGCCCTTGTTTCCTCTTTCTACTGGTTGTGTTGTTTCATTTCTCTTTTTTCTTGTAGGCAGAAATTCGAAAATGATTAGTCTCGTTAAGTGAGATATCAAATGCATCACTTTGACTGGATTTATGACCAAGACTACTGTGAACAATGGAACTTTAAAAGAGTTTCAAGATCATGATATTGTGGACTTTTTTAGGATAATAATTTCTGGACTATCATACTGTAACATACGTGTGAGGGGAGGGAGATTGATTGTATATTCAGATAACTATAGAATATATTGATTGATTTGTAGCTTGTGTCTTTTTTGGTGTATTTTATGCTTTGGTGAGAGTAAGTCACTCTTGCCTATGTGAAATAGGTACATACAAAATAAGTCAGTAACATGGGGGGCTTTCTAGTATGAATTTTTATTAAATCAGATATCTCACGCCATGTTTAGTGATCGCCACTAAATGGCAGAACCTAGGTTGGATGTTAATGATAAGATTTAACTCAGCAAGTTAATATTAACTAGCCCCAGTAAAATGTATGTATATAAAACAGAGACTTAGATTTGTAAAAGTTCACTGATTTGTAATTTTTAGTCATTTATCATTGTTTTTTGCACTTGGTACTTTTACACTTTATATGGTACTGAGTCAGTCCTTTCAACCACTCCTAAGATAATTAGCACTTGATTTTGTGCATACTGGAATTACCTTCTTGGCAGATCCATGAAAATCAATATCAAGTACTACTCTGTCTTACTAAATGTTTACCACGCTGCTTAAATTCTGATAACCAACAAGAATTCATCAGGTGGTATTTATAGTAGTGGCATAGCTTTGTAGCCACATCCCTATGAAGAAGAGTCAGCACGACTCAAAGCGCCGGGGATGCTAGATATTCTTTTCCATGTCTGTGTTGCGTGCACCTTGTGCAGTTTAAATGAATGAATTAACAGTCATCATGTCTGCAGAGTGAGTGTGTGCACTGCCTTTGGTTTGGTACCTTATTATCTGACCAGAAGAGCAGTACAGCAGTATAGCAGCTCTTTTTGAAGTGAATAGCTGGGGATGGAATTGTAGTCTATTGTTGAGAAGCATAGAAACATAGGGTTTGTTGGCAGAAAAGGAGCACTTGGCCTACCCTGTCTACCAGATGTTCCCTGCATAGTCCATCTCTGCTGACCCTAATTGGTCTCCGGCAACCCTCCCACCTCCCTGCCAATTTACTATTATTCAATGTCTATCCCATGCAAGTTTGAAGCACCCACTGTATTTTTCCCTCCCCAAGTTCTGCTGGCAGTCTCATCCAGGAGTCTACCACCCTTTTCAGTGAAGCAGTACTTCCTCACATCCCTCTTAAACATCCCCCAGCTTCATTGTATGCTCTCTAGTTCTGGTGCTCATTCTCATTTGAAAGAGACTCCCCTCCTGTATCCTGTTCCTCCCTGTGAGGTACTTGCAGGTCTCTATCATGTCCCCTCTCACTCTCCTCACTTCTAGGGTGTGCATATTGAGATCCCTCAGTCTATCTTCATACAGCTTCTAATGTAATCACTGCACCACTTTAGTTTCCCTCCTCTGGACTGCCACTGCCCTGTCCTTTCTGAGGTGTGGCCTCCAGAACTGGACAAAATACTCCAGGTGGTGTCTCACCAGCGAGCGATACAGTGGCAACACCACTTCCACCCTCTTGCTGGAGATACCATCCCTATGCATCCCAACATCCTACTAGCCCTACATACACTGCTTTGTCATACTTTCCTGCCACTCGAGGTCATCAGTTATGATAACCTCAAGATCCCTATCCTGCTTACGCTTATGTCCCATTACACGACAGGGATACAGCAGGAGCAGAGAATCTGTCTTAAGACTTCTGCAGGTGTCTGAGAAGCCCTGCAAGGGTTGATGCCTGTTTTCTCTGCTCTTCCACCCCTTAATACTGTATTGCCCTCCATGGAACTATGTGCCCCTTGCACTGCTGGGCTTGGGTGATTCTGGGCAGTGGCCCCATCATACTAATGGGAGTCTAATTTGTGCTTGTCCTGCAGAAGCGGTGTCTCTTTCAAATAAGAATGAGCACCAGAACTGGGGGACATGTGATGAAGCTGGAGGGGGTAGCTTAAGAGGAGTGTGGAGAGGTACTACTTCACTGAAAGAGTTGTAGAAGCCTGAACAGACTGTCAGTGGAAGTGGTGAAAGTGAAGACAGTGGGGGCTTCAAGCATGAGTGGAATAGACATATGGGAATATTAGTAAATAGGCAGGGAGGAGGAAGGGTTCCAAAGATCAGTTAGGGTTTACTGAGATAGACTAGGCAGGGAACATCTAGGAAGATTGGATGGGATAAGTGGTCCTTTTCTGCCAACAAATTCTATGGTTCTATGTTTCTGCTTGGTGACTGTCAGTCCACCCCCATCCTATACTCAGCTCCTGGGTTTCTATGCCCTAGATGCATGATTTTGCACTTCTTAGTATTGAAGCCCAACTGCCATGCTCTTGACCACTCCCTCACCACCTTGGACACTTCTGTAGAGAACCTTAACAGTTTTGTTTTCCCTCTGCTTTTACTTAATTCCTTCACACGGTAGCTGGATGCCTTAATCATGCCCTTCCTTATTGTTCCCACTGTATCCCTACCCCCCCCAGCAATCGCCTCCTTGAGGCAGTTTCTGAGACATTCTCCCATTTCTTTAAAATCCAACCTTCTGAAGTCCAGAACCCTTCTCCTCGTGTGGTAAGCCCCATTCCTGTCTTAATGTTTAACCACACTGTACGATGATCACTGGTCACTGGGGAGAGGGTGGCTACCCACTGTGCCAGCTGCAAAGCTGGCCCTGTTTGTAATCACCAGGTTGAGCACTGCCCCATCCCCAGTGAATCATTTGACTAGCTGCCTGAGGAAAAGCCCCTTGTATGAGTGCATGATGAATTTGGAGACCCAGGTTTGAAGTCCACCACCACTTATTTCTTTCTTAACACCTGTGCTGCTCCACTGTTGACAATTACAACTAGAAACATAGAAGCAGAAAATCTGATGGCACAAGGAGACTGAAGGTTCATCATGTCTGCCGTTGGTATACTACCTAGCTCCACTGACATCCTGTACTGGTGGGCTGATACCTGCCTCCCCCGTTTTCCTGCCTTTCAATCATATGTCCCCCCCCAGGGACTATGAGTGTCAGGGACTATAAGTGCCTTTGCACTGTCCTAGCCATGTTTGAACTCATTTAAGGAGACTGGCCACACCACTTTCTCTATCAATCTGTTGCCTGGTCCACCACCCTTTCTGTGAAGTAAAATGTTCTCATGTGTCTCTCGAACTTGCCTCCCACCAGCCTCCAGCCATGCCCCCCAGTGACTACATCCCTATTTCTTACAAGCAGGTCCTCACTATTCACCCTGTTTACACCCCTCATAAACTCATGTTTCTATCATGTCCCCATCTCATGCTTTGCCTCCAGCAAGTACCTATTTAGGATCACAAGTCATTCCTCATAGGATCAGCCTTGCTGGCCCTGGATAATCATGGTGACTCTTCTCTGTACATAACAGGCAGCATATAATATCTCACACAAGAAGACAAGCATCTCTCTTCTCTGAATGCTGGTTACAAACCGGGACCCCCATCTACCCAGATAGCTGTGGTAAATGCTGCCACATTGCCACTCAGAAAATTGAAATAAAAAATGTTAATAAAGACTTCAAGTAAACAAGGAAAATTTTGCAAAAGTTTGGGAAAGACATTTGAAATGGTGCAATTGTGTTTCCCAGTAAATTGGGATAGCTGAACAGAGCATAGTTATGAAACTATATACTATGGTAGTCACCTAGGACAGATTTTCACAAAAATGCATCCCGCTGGGGACAGAACTGCATCCAACTTTGGATGCCAGTAGACCAACTAATAGGTGGTGTAGCAGCATAATCTGAACTCTGGACACAACTGCAGTCAAGCAATTGGAATCTGTGTTAATAAAACTGATGCATGCTCCATTTATTTGATGCAAGCTGCCACAAATCATGGAAACTGTCAAAAACCTTAAGGCTGTTTGAAAACTGAGCTCCTGAGGTTCTGCACAATCGGGGGGAAATAGGAACAGACAAAACATGTTATACATACTCTTCTACCCATTTTGAAAATCCCAGCCCTACTCTTTAAGAATAGTGCATACTCTGTTGATAAGCGCCACAAAGTGAAAATGAGCAGTTCTGGCAAGGCAAGAATAACATAAGTAAAATCCTTCTTAAAAGCAGAAGATTATCCCAAATCATACCGTTATATATTATAAATCCTGCCAGATTACAAAAGTAATACAAGCAGTAATGCCATTGTGGGACTACTAGAGCAAGAGAATTGTTCAAGCAGTCCGTATGGCAACAATACAATTAAAAATATGAGACGCTCTTGGCAAAGTTAGAGTTCCTCCCATAAAGAGGAAACTGTGTGTCTGACTGGTGGATTGGCATTACATAATTTATAACAGCTATTATAAATCAATGGCTGGAATTGGAGCATTCTGATTATCTAAGAGCATTTTAAAAGGGGTATGTTAATGGCAGGAAACCCTCACGTACAATAAAAGAGTAAGAATTTTAACTTTTAAAACATTTAGTTTATAATACTATAAGAAGAGATTGAGTGAGCTCAATATGTATAATTTAGAGCTACAAAGACTAAGGGGTGATGCATGCCTTGTCTTTAGGCATTCCAAAACAAGGTCTTGTGGTATTGTTTGGGCCTGGAAGCGACAGATTTCATCTATGAGGGTAGAAAGCATAATATGCAGTTGAAAGGAGAAAAATTCAAGACTATCAGATGGGGTCGCTGGTTTAATCTGAAGGTGATAGGGATGTGGAATGCCATCCCAGAATTTGTGGTGTCAAATCAGTGAATAACGACATTTAAAAATAATTTAATTTGATATGTATTTGAAAGCAAGTGCCATAACTGGTTATTATTATTGAGTTAATGGCGAGCATATTAAAAGCTTCATTAGTGTTACTTTGCTCGTACATCTTGTTGTGATCCCTATGACTCTTATGATAAAATTCAGATATTTAATTTTAATTATAGCACTAAGGTACTCCAGGAGTTGGATTACCATAGTTAATCTTACCCTAGGGTCTAGATTTGTTTGGTTATATGGAATGGCTTAATGAGCTATTGTCGAATCTGCAATTGGAGAAGCTAACTGCCAGTACCTGGAATAATCTTAATGTATATCATAAAAGGTAGTTCAAACTACAGAGCCATGATGTTGGTGCAACAACAAAGTTGTCAACTGATGTTATAGCAACTGATTTATGTCAACTGCAGTTGTGGTCAACATAAACCCATCCAAAGTTACTTTTCTTTCAATATAGATAATCAGCTCCAAGTCGGAGTTGACTCCAGGAGGGGGTGCAAGACCCCCAGACTGCAGTGCCGGATCCCACAGCGACATTACAGCGGCAACAATGAATTGTCGCTGTAATGTCATTTGATTTCGAATTGTCGTTGTTCAACGGCATACCAAAGCTACACACTCTCTATACCTTGCCCTAATTGCTATTACTTTTTAACACTGTTCAATCTGATTGTGGCATATCTTATTTTAAGTGCTTGATCTACCTTCATATTTTTGCTCACACCCTTGATGTATGATTTCTTATGGCACCCTGTCTATTATACTGTTTCAGTTTTATTTGCACTTGCTATATTGTACATAGATCTGGGGGTTGGGGAGGGGAGGTTCTTTTTTGGGGGCAGTGTTTTCCCTTTAATTGTTGTTGTCTTTCTGTATGCCTTTCTCACGTTGTTGTTGTTTTTTCATAATTAAAATAAACTTAATTAAAAACAAATCTTACCCTAGGGGCATCAGAGACTTGGATTTGCCTCATGTCTCATGACCCCCCTTTGGTTACATTAATGAGCATTATAAAATGAGTAAGAAAAATGAAGCCACATGATTGGCTAGCAAGCCTTACAAGCTGTGCAATTATGTTAACATGAGTGCATACCTTTGGACAAGGGCTTATTAGAAGCCATATCACACAATGAGCAAATCAGTCTCACTGCACTCAGATCTAACCTACCATCACAAACATGGCTGCCCCCTTTACTCTCTAAACTCATTCAACTAGACCCTAAAAACAAACTACCATAAAATAAAAACAAATTAAGTAAATGTTGTTCCTCTGATCATTATACTCTCTTTACAAAAATAAATAAAAACAAAATGAAACACTTCTCATAGTTTTCATTCATCGTGTTCCTTTGCTGACAATAAAATCTCCTCCTCCTCCTGTCTTTGCCTGCTTAACAGGAAAATCTCTTCTGCTTACCCTACCACTGGTTGTATTGATCATCTTGCCCCACATAAGGCTTTTCTTGTGTGTATACAGAGTGTCAGGAGATGAACATAGTACCAGTTGAATCAGTGGTGTAGGAACACAAACAAAGGTTAGTGGTTAACAGGAAGTTTTCAGAGGTAAGATACGATAAGTAACAAGAGGAGTCCCTAAAGAATCAATGCTGGGCCTGGTTCTTTTCAATGTATTCATTTAGAACATGAGGGAATGCATCAAGGGCAAGATCTGCCTCTGCAGGGGACACAATGAAAAGCACCATGTAGGAAAAGGTCCTAGGTGTCATGACATAAGAGAGCCTAGAGCCAACAGCACACTGTAACAGAGCTGAGGGCAAGGAAAACAGGATGCTGGGTTGCATAAGGAATGGGATATCAGTAGAATTTGGAAGGTGATCCTCCCATTGTAAAGGTCATTGGTGTAACTACACCTAGAATACTGTGAAAGGTACTGGAGTCTATATCTGAGGACAGACTACAACAAGGTGGAAGCAGTGTAGCACAGGGCAACCAAGATGGTCCGTGGACTAGGGAGCAAGACATACGAGGGGAGACTGAAGGACTTAAGCATTTACACCCTTGAGAAAAGGAGGGAAAGAAGTGACAGGACCGATACATTCAAGTACCAGCATGGAATAAATAGGTTGGATACAAAGAAACTTTTCTTCCTGGGTTCAAACAAAGAGATGAGACAAACTCAATTCACAGGGCGGGGGGATTCAAAAGGGTCATCCATAAGCACTTTTTCATAGAAAGAGTGGCGAATATGTGGAACAATCTGCCAGAGAAAATAGTACAGGCCAAATCAGTGAACAGTTTCAAGTAGGGATGGGACAGGAATGTGGGATTAGTTAAAAAAAGGAGGGGGATAAACAAAGGGGAAGAATGGCCACTAGGGCCAGTGCAGAGTAGTTACATAGGGTGGGCAGGATAGATGGGTTGACAGGCATTGTTCTGCCATCATTGTCTATGTACATATGTATCTATACACCAAATAAGCAAAGGCTTATAAGTTAATTGAAGAAGCAGTGACATTCTGGTCCCTGGCTACTGAATTTGGTTACTCCTGTTGTTTGATATCCACCCCTGCTGGTGTTAATAATACAAATGATGTGTTCTGTTTAAATTAAGCATAATGTTAAATGTATAAAACTAAATACAGTGTTATTTCTTCTCTTATTATGCAGTTGTTGAAGTACAATATGACTTGTTGGAGCAGTGACTACTCAGTATGTGCTGCACTGACACAGCCTCAGACTGAATATGACCTACAGGAGCTTAATGGAGATAGCATGGGCCAAATGGGGATATCAATAGGGCTGCTATAGGCCATATTCAGCCCTAAAATGTTAACAAGCCCATTGGGCAAGCAAGACACTACTGGCCATCATCATGCCCATTGTGGGTTCAGTAATATGTGTGCATGCCTACCCCAAGTGCCTGTCCTGTAGCAGTCTTGAATATTTCTGGTAGTCTAGTGTTCATTCCACTACCAATCACCCATCTTGTAGCTGTTGTGAATATTCCTGGTGGTCTACTGGTCCCCCCCCCATAAGAGCATATGACCCACCTGTTCACCCTCTTCCCTGCACCCACCCCTTGCCCCAGTCACCTAAGCTGAACTATGGCAATAGTGACAGCAATTGGCACAGCCCTCTGCTCACCACCTTGGTCATCTGCAATCTGACTGTCTCTGAATGATTGTGAGTACTGTAGAAAAGCAGTCTGAAGTATTGTAGAAACAGCTGTTTCTACAGTACTCATGATTATTCACTGACATCAGACAGCAGATGGTCAAGGGGGTGAGCAGAGGCCTGTGCTGCTCACCATCACTGTTGCCATAGTTAGGCTTAGGTAACTGGGGCAAGGGGTGTGTGGGGGAAGGAGGGTCATGAGCAGGCAGGTCAGGAGAGGTAGGATACCCTTATGGGGGGACCACTAGACCATCAGGAACATTCCAGACAGCTACAGAACAGGTGATTGGGGTGGAGGAACCACTAGACCACAAGGAATATTCAAGATAGTTGTAGTATGGACAATCAGAAGGCTGCCACCAGACCATCAGGAATATTCAAGACAGATGCAAAATGAGTGATCGAGGGGGGCTGACCTTAAGTGGGGATAAGGACAGAGTTATTTCTACAGCATTAAACATCGCTGCCATGGACACTGTTTAATGATGCTGAAACTGACAAATATACTGCTGTGTCCAGTATGCATAGGGGGACCCTCATCTGCATGGGAACAGCAGTATATTATGCATGGTTGTGCTGTGTCTGTATATTTGGCCCTAGAAATAAACAAGCATTTGTCAGTGCTGAATGTTGTCACGCTGGCATTGGCATTGGCAGTGCCGGAACTAGAGACGCATAATAGGAATGGCAGTGAAGTATTGAAGTGACACCAACCCCACCCCTATCCTGTAGAGAGCAACAGGCATTGGGGTGTGCCTTTGGGTCATCAGCTATAACACTCATGTCATTGTACCGCACCCTACCCTGTAGCCACTGACAAGTGTCAGGGTGTGCTTTGGGGTCTTTGGGCATTATACTTAACCCATTCCATAAGGAAATATGCTGACGTGGGTGCAGTATAGGAGGGTGGGGTGAACTTTGTGGCCGAATAGTGCAAGGCACACCATGATGCCAGTCAATGGCTGCAGGGTGGGGATGGGGGGTGGAATGGCATGAGCATTACATCCAATGATCCCAAGTCACACCCCTGACGCCTGTCAGTGTGTACCAGGTGGGGTGCTACAATTGGAAACCCTAACATCGTAGGCATGTAGTGGTAGTTTCACTCCACATTTTCAACATGGGCTGCTTGTCAGGCCACCTCATGAAAAGCAGCACAATCACTTTGCTAGCTGAAAGGTGGTTTTGAACAGTGGCTGTGCCATTTGGCGACAGAGGGACGAAAACACATTTTTGGGCAGGATGTGGAGAATGACAATTGTATTGTTCATGAGGAGGCGTACAAAAATGGCAACGTTGAAAATCTGGAGTAACAATATGAAATATTGGTGAAGCAATGAGCATGCATACAATCTGCGGAACACAGGTCCGTAACCCAATTATTTTTGGGAGTTTGGTAGCCACATTTGTAACATAGGCATTTTGGGACCTCCCCTTATGAACAGTGGTGGTGCGATTTTGTTAATCTGTGCCAAAAGTTGATTTCCCACAGTGACCACGCCATTATGTGCCACAGGTGCGGAAACACATTTTTGGCAGGATGTGAAAAATGACAGCTGTACTGTTCATAAGGAGGTATGATAAAATGCCAGTGTTGAAAATCTGGCATGGAAATATTGCAAATTTGCAAAGTTACAAGGGTGCGTGGAAACTGCGCAATGCACACTTGCAACACAGTCATTTTATGGACTTTCAGCACCAAATTTTCAACATAGGCATTTTAGGACCTCTTCTCATGAACAGTGTCACCATCATTTCCTCAAACTGTCCCCAAAAGTGATTTCGCACAGCGACCGTGCTATTCTGCGCCAGACGTGTGAAAATACATTTTGGGCAGGATATGTAAAATGACAGCTGTACTGTTCATCAGGAGATGTGCAAAAATGCCAAGTTTGAAAATCTGGAGTGAAAATATTACAAATTCATGACATTACGAGTGTGCGTAAAAACAGCGCAACACAAGCTCGTAAAACAACCATTTCTGGGAGTTTTGTCACCAAATTTGCAACATAGACTTTTTGAGAACTCCCCTCATGAACAGTGGCACTGTTATTTCATTACTCAGTCCCAAAAGGTGATTCCATGCAGTGACTGCAAAATTACCTTTCTGGACCGAATAACGCCATGACAGTGCCAGAATTCATGAGGAGGGGTCCCAAAACTTCCGTGTTGAAAATTTGGTGTCAAAATTCCCCAAAATGCCTGAGATATGCATCAAAGTTGAAAAAACCCTATTTATTCCATTATACAGCTTACCGGCATTTCCTCAGTTAACAGTCGGCTTTGAAGAGTGCAGACGTGTTCCCGGTCCACCGAAGATCATTGCGCCAGACTTCGCAGGTAAGTATGGGATGAGGGGGGTGTGGGGAGGCAGGGTGCGCAGTGAGTGGGCGCGGGTTGTAGGAGGGGGGCAGGGAGACCACTGAGGGACCGTTTCCTTTTTCCACAGGTACAAAAAGAAAACAAAACATGGTGGGACCATTTTTCTGTTTACAGAGGCATGTGGCACGCTGGGATGGGCTCCAGCGTGCCAACAGAGCCTTGTTTTTTTTTGAGGTCAGCTGTTGCCGATGGGGGATTGGGCACCCAGTCGGCACACAACAAAAGGGGATTTACTTTATGCCGGCGGGGATTGGGCACCCCGTCAGTACACAAGGAAAGTGGGGGGCAAGAGCAGAGGGATTGGGCACCCCTAGGCATATAACAAATGGGGTTCTTTATGCCAACGGGAGTGGGCCCCATCGGCACATACATTAAACAGGGTGTTTAACAGGGATTGGGCATCCCTGAAGTCGGCGGTTTGGCGGGCAGTGTGCCGCCATGTTCGTGTATCCGGGTAAGCATGTCGGGAGGTCCACTGCAGGTGACGAGCTTTGCTTGCATTACAGCAGACCTTTCCTTAGATGTGCTCGCCTGGGTGGTGTGGCGCCGGCATGCAGGCTGATTGGGGAATGAGGGACGCACCTACTGATGCATGCCCTGCATTCATCCAACAGTGACCGCGCCTCCGAATCTGCAGACTGCAAGATGTTGGCTGCGCAAGCGCGCCAACATAAAAAATGGTGAACAGAATAAAGAACATCTTTGTAAGTTCACCGTTTCTTCATAACTTTATTGTTTTGTAACATTTTAACACCAAATTTTTAACATAGTTGTTTAATGACCCAACATTAATATCAATACAAGGGACTTTTTTAAAATCCCAACTGAAAGGTGATTTCAAGGAGCGACTGTGAAAACATGTTTCAGAGGGGATTTGAAAAATTACACCTGTCATGTTCATCAGGTGGGTTAAAAAGAGGGTCATGTAATTCCCCTAGTAACTTCCATCCTATTTCTCTCCTCCTCAATCCAGCTAAACTCCTGGAACATCTTGTTATCTCTCAACTCTTCCCTTTTGTTGACTTAGCCTCCTTCTTCACTCCTTACCAGTCTGGCTTTAGAAACCCTCACTCCACCTCAACCTCTCTCCATCACCAAAAAGGCTGTCAGCTCAGTGATACTATCCTCTCTTGCATGGATCAGGGCCTTGTCACTTCCATTATTTCTGTCAATTTAGCCAAAGATTTCAACACTGTTGCAACCCCAGTCTCCTGAATAAACTTCTGACTGCTGGACTATCTGCCTCTTCAGCTGAGTGGTACTACCCCTACCTTGAGAGCAGGTCTCAAGCTGTCCATATTGATTATTTCCTCTGCCACTCACTCACAATTAGCTTAGGCATTCCCCAAGGGTCTGTCTTAGGCCCAGTTCTTTTCTGCATTTTCTAAAGACCCTCCCCTCTGCCTGCTTCTCTATGTCCATTCATATGTATGCAGATGATACAGTTCTCTTTTCCTCTGGCTCCCTTGCACCTCACCTCATGAACCAGTTCCAGCTGGACTTTAACAACATCTACACTGGTTCCGAGAACATCTGTTATCCCTCAATGAAAGAAAACAGACTTTATGACCTTTGACACAAGGCAGAGGCTTGCTAGAGTCTCCCACCTTTCTTCTTTTCATACCCTTGCTGGTGCAACTATTCAAGATGTCTCCTCCTTCAAGTACCTTGGTGTTTGGTTGGGTCACCAACTCAATTTTTCTGTTCATGGGAATGCAATCCACAAGAAGCACCACTGCAGATTTGGAGCACTTTATAGAAATAAGAAAAACATTCAGCTTTCTGTTCAAAGAGAAATCCTCACGAAGATGATTCTCCCCATTTTTGACTATTGAGACATTGTTCACAATGCTGTTCCAAAGTCCACTTTAGCTAGACTGGATACCCCTTTCACTCATTCTGTTAATTTGCTTTTGGCAAACCTCTAAGTACTCACCACTCTTCTTTGTATCCCTCACTTTCCCTGCCCTCTCTTGATGCCAGGTGCCTTTTCCCACTGTGCTTCATTTATCTACGAAGTTTGATTTGGCCCCCTCCCCTCCCCTCACATCTTTCTTCTCTCCTGTCTTTCCCCCTTACTAACTCTTACTCCCTTCGCCACACTTGCATTCACACTCTTGCTCTCGTCAAATGAAATCTACTGTTGGCCAGCCTGCTGTCTTGTTCCACTTCTCTATAATTTGGGGCTCTCGCCTTCCTTCCACTCACTCTGCTACTTCCCCTTATTACTCTGAAATCTCTCCTCTGATTTCTCTACTTACTCTTGCAGTTGTTTCTGATACTAGGGTGGACTTCTGTCAACAGCCTTAACCCTACACTGACACTAGTTTATCCCCTTCCCACAGTTAAGCAGTCACTACTACTCATTCTAGTTTTTTGTTGCTCACAGTTTAATGTTCTTTTGCCTGGTTTGAAATTTAGTGTATGCTAATTTATAGTATGACAATTTTCATTCTGTAGTGTTTTCTTGTAGTTTGTATATATTGTTTTATTTATTTCCGTACTGCTGTATCATTTTTGTACATTGCACCTTGGATCTTTCTGTTCTCTCCTTTAATCCTCCCCCCAGTATGCAACTGGAAATAAGCTGCTACCATACTCAGTATGACTTTCCTGGTTAAAAAAATTACTAAAAATAAAAAAATAAACAGATAAATACATAAATGTTGAGAACTTGGGGCAAAAAGCTGCACCAATCACAAAGTTATGAGTATACATTTAAACAAGTCAACTTTTCTTCATAATGTAATTTTTTGTTTACATTTTGACACCGCATTTTCAACATAGTAATTTTATGACCCCACCATTTGATCAAGATAATGTGAAATTGTTTAAATGCTATCTGACAGGTGATTTTGTAGAGTGGCTATGAAAACATGTTTCAGGGTGTGTTTACAATATTTTGCCTACTTTGTTCAAGAGGTGGGGTTCCAAAAAAGCTGTAATGAAAATATGGGGCATAAATGTTAAAAAATGACAGCGTTATGAGTAAAAGTTTAAAATGCACTAAAATGCCATAAACTGAACTTACATTGTTTTCATTCAGCTTGTGGTCAGGCTCCAAAGCAGCAGGATGTTCAGCACCTGTGGTCATGAGAATTTAGTTCAGCAGTGAATTGAATAGGTAAGTAAGGGGTGCAGGAGGTGTGTATAGGGTAATGGGTGCTAAGAAGGGTTGTTGGGATGGGGGTTGGTTGATCGGAGGGTCAGGGGAACAGAACACATTGAGGTACTGTTTTTTTTTTCCCAGGGATTAAAACAAAAGAGATGATGATGAGGGACAGTTTTCTTCACTTCACTGACCGACACTGGGGATTGGCACTTCAGTGTCACTATATTGTTGAGAAGCACTGGGGCTGGGCACCCCAGTGTCACATGGATTAGGGAGCTGAATATTGTTCGGTGGCAGAGTTGGGCACCCAACCACTGGACTAAGTTGCAGGGGTACTGGGTCAATACCGCACAAGAAAGATACCGAGGCATTAACTGCGATGTGTAGAAGAATGCTAAGAAGTGCAAGGTAATGCACCTGGGAAACAAAAACCCAGGGGAAGAGTACACAATGGGGGGTGAGATACTAACAACAACAAAAATGGAAAGGGACCTGGGGGTAGTCATATCAGATGACCTAAAGGTGGGCAAGCAATGTGAGAGGGCAGCAATGAGGGCTGGGGGGATATTGGGATGTATAGGGAGAGGCATCACCAGTAGAAAACAGGAAGTTATTATCCCTCTGTACAGACAGCTGGTCAGACCCCATCTGGAGTACTGCATGCAGTTCTGAGACCCAGCCTTCGCAAAGACATAGACAGGATGGAAGCTGTCCAGAGGAGGGCAACTAAAATGGTGCAGGGTCTGCACCGGAGACATAAGAGAGACTAAAGAAGCTTAATATGTATAGCCTCGAGGAAAGGAGGGAGAGAGGGGACATGATAGAAACTTTCAAGTACCTCAAGGGAATCAACAAAGTCCAAGAGGGTAGCATCTTTCAAAAAAAGAGATGTGCAAGAACAAGGGGGCACAATTTGAAGATAGAGGGGGCGGCTCAGAGGTAATTTAAGGAAGTATTTTTTCACAGAGAGGGTTGTGGATGCATGGAACGGCCTTCCGGAGGAGGTCGTGGAGTCAAAAACAGTGGTGGAATTCAAGCATGCATGGGACAGTCATAAGGCAATTCTAGGGGATGGGGGTAGGAAAAAGTAGGCTGCTGGTTAACTAGGATCTGCAGCTTATCCAGTAGGCAGGGAAATGGGCAGACTGGGTGGGCCAAGCGGTCCTTATCTGCCATCAAATTCTATGTTTCTATGTAGAGTGTGCCTGAATTTACAGTGACAGGAGTATAACAGCAGTAGGGAATTACTGCTACCCCTGTCATTGTACACTTTTTACTATAGAGGGATCAAGTTGCCATGTGCTGGGTGCCTGGTTGAGCTGCTCCTGTGGTGGAGTGGCTAAGGCACCAGCACATGGCATGATTGGAATCCTGGGACTGCGGTTTGGTTCCCCCCAGGTCTCCGAGTGCTACTACTTTTGGTGTTTCTTTTTTATTTAAAAATGAAGTTTTCCCCCTTCCTGAGTTTCTCCCCATCCCTGAATTCCACCCGTAGAGTTTGTTATTTAAATTCCTGGGGCTGTGGGGGGTGAAGCCCTGCATGTTGGGGGGTGCTGGGGGTCAAGCCACCTGCAAAAAACAAGAAATCACATTGTTTGCTATGGCGTGCACTGCTTGTGTTGTGGTCGGTGTTGTTGCAGACCTTATTTCAGCGCATGCCCTTTTGCTTGTGGCATTGATTGCCACACAGGTTTTGTTTTCGGCGACATGACCCCATGCCATTAAGGGGAAGGGGTGTTACAATTCTCTGGCATTTGGGTTGGGCACCCGACCACCGGACTGACTTTTGGGGGGGAGGGGTGTTACCATTTTTCAGCAGCGTGGTTGGGCACCTGACCTCCAGACAGTTTGAAAGCTGGGACAGTCAGAAGTGTGATACTGGTGGTGGTATTGAGCACTCACTGATGGTGTTATTGACAAGCTACGAAGGGAGATGCTGGATGCTGGTTGATGGGCAGAAACATATGAAAGGATGCAGCTGCACTGTGATAGGTGCAGCTGCATTCTTTTATGTGTAAGAAGTTTCTGTCAATTAGGCTCGTCAGCTGTATCAGCAGGAGCCTTGTCAATATTGGGTGTGTACACATAACCCTCCTGCTGGATCAGCTGCATTAGCTGCTACAGCACATACCTCCTCAGACCCTTGATGTTTGCATTGCACATGCACACGAGCAAACATAAAAAAGAGGGGAAAGGTGGAAAGCATAGTTAAACTGGTAGAGAGACACAAAATGCTTAAAAAGTCCAGAAGTTCATAACAACACATGCATTTGAAGGGGAGAATTCTACTCAGTCCCCAACAACCTGTCGGACTCCATAGTTTTGAACACATTTCCACATGCCACACAGGCTTTTCATTGTCTTTTATTGTTCTTGGCTGCTACACTAACTCAGTTAACAGAATATGGACTATTTTTGTCTTCAAAGTTAAACTGAATGCATATTATGATAAAAGGTCTTTATTGTTATCTTTTAAAAAAAAATTTAATTTTTATTCATTTTGTGTCAGATTTTTAATAGCCATTTTATAGGCACAATAAGACACTCCAGGGTGTGCCAGTATGGTGATTTAATTGAACTTCTTAGATACACTTAAAGGCACTTGGTTGCTCCTCATGCCTAACAAAACACCTCAGGCTTGCCATTATATTACTTTACACAATGGGGTGTCAAAATGCAGAAATCTGATTGGTTAAGATACATCTTTACCCATGGGTAAATCCTATGATAACCCACGGGTAGAGATCCAGCACAGCACCCAGCCTAATAACATAAAAAATACAAGTGTAAATCCTCCCCAAAAAAAAAGACAGCTGAGAACTGTAACAGAACAGCAATCTCACTGACGAAAAAAATGACAGCTGTCAATCTATCATTTGATTTCATAGACGAGGCAGAACTCAACACTATATTTCAAAACTTAGTATAAAATGACCAGATGATGAGTCCGATCCATGAATCAGCACCTACCTGTTAGCAACAGCACTCCAAAGCTCCTGTCATGGCTGTCGCAGAGTCACAGCATGAAACTGCCAGCTCTGACAAGATTCCGACCGTCTCCCAGCCAGCTCCTGGTATGACCATCATGCCACCTACCCCGGCTTCACAGCAGCCTCAAGTTCGACACTAACATACTGCAATGCTAAAAGAAGAAATCATCAACCTCAAACTCAGCAGAAATGAAGAAGCCACAATGAAGCTAACAAAGTAGGCAGTAAAAGTTTTTAAAGATTGGTGCAGAGAGAAGCAGGTAACAATTGATTTAAAATCTGTGGCTCCTCAAGAAATAAATGAAATCCTGCACCGGTTCTGCAGTACTGTATGAAATGCAGGGGGCCAAGAATACTGCCTAAGCAGTTATGTGAGCTTGCGGTCAGGACTGAATAGATTAATCAATGACCACCCTCCCCCCATGAGCAGACCCCTGAACCTTATGCAGGGAACAGAGTTCACCATGCAAACAATGTTATTAAGGGAGTTATGAAAAAAACATAGGAGAGAGAGGAAAGATAAGAGCTCTCACCACCACCCTCAGCATGGCAGAATTGCAGTTTTCGTGACAGTCTCCCACACTCTCAACAGACACAGCAATAGGCTTGGTCCACAAGGTCTAGATGGACCTATAGCTGCAAATGCATGGAGGAGAAATGAAGGGGTATGCTCCTTCATGACACAATAGTTTAGAGTAGTAACAACAGAAAATGGAATCAAGTACATCAGCAAAACATTCAAGGAAGAAACAAAAAAACACAAGAAACCATTAGATTCGACCAAATAGCTGACAAGGAGCTTCCTGTTTAATCAGCCCAGTGACCCCTTGTGCCCCGCGACTAGCTACATCAAATACATTAGCAAGCAGCCACAAAAATGTTCAGTCCCTGTTTTGCTACCCAAAATGGCAACTGCAAGAAGCCCTAAATAAAATGGACATATGGTACACACTTGAACCCATGGGTATTAACTAACTCTGAAGCATGCTACTGAGGTTATGCAAAGAAGCTGGACTGCCAAAAATATACACAAACCATTCCCTGTGAGCCACAGCAGTGGCAATTTGATCAGAATCAGGCCTGGAATCCAGAGAAACAATGTCCATAAAGGGACATAAAAACAAGCATTTGTCAATGCCGAATGTTGCTTGCTTCTATGTGCTGTTTAGGTATTTGGAAGTCATTGGAGTGCAAATATTGAAAATTTGCAAACTTATGAGCGTGCGTAGGAACTGCGCAATGCACGCTCGTAAAACAGTCATTTTTAGGAATTTTTTCACCAAATTTTCAACATAGCCATTTTAAGACCTCTGCTTATGAACAGTGTCACTGTGATTTTGTTAATGTGTCCCATACATTGAGTTTGCACACCGACTGCGCCATTGTGCGCTACATGGGTGGAAACACGTTTTGGGCAGGATGTGAAAAATGACAGCTGTACTGCTCATAAGGAGGTGTGGTAAAATGGCAATGTTGAAAATCTGGAGTGAAAATATTGAAAAATTTGTGAACTTACGAGCCTGCGTAGGAACTGCACAACGCACACTCGTAAAACAGTCATTTTTAGGAATCTTTTCACCAAATTTTCAACATAGCCATTTTAAGACCTCTGCTCATGAACAGTGTCACTGTGATTTTCTTAATTTGTCCCGTACATTGATTTCGCACACCGACTGCGCCATTCTGCACTACATAGGCGGAAACACATTTTGGGTGAGATGTGAAAAATGACAGCTGTACTGCTCATAAAAGGTGTGGTAAAATGCAATGTTGAAAATCTGGAGTGAAAATATTGAAATTTCGCGAACTTACAAGCCTGTGTAGGAACTGCGCAACACACGCTCGTGAAACAGTCTTTTTGGAATTTTTGCACTGTTTCATATGGGGTTTTGAGACCCCTTCTCATGAATGATGTCACTCGTCATGGTAGTATCTTAGCCCGAAGGGTGATTTCGCAGTCACTGCACGAAATCACCTTCGGGCCCGAATAACGCCATGACAGTGACATCATTCATGAGAAGGGGTCCCAAAAACCCCATGTTGAAAATTTGGTGCAAAATCCCAAAAATGCCTGAGATATGCAACAAAGTTGAAACCCCCCTATCTAGGCCATTATACAGCTTACCGGCATTTCCTCAGTTCGCGGTCGGCTTTGAAGAGTGCAGACGTGTTCCCGGTCCACCGAAGATCGCGCGCGCTGGAGTCCAGAGGCATGGGGTGAGGGGGTGGGGAGGCTGGGCGCAGTGGTGGGTGCGGTTGTGGGGTCAAGAGATTCCAGGACCGCTGCTTTTCAGGTTAAAAATAAAACAAAAGATGACGTGGATTGCTTGCCATGCTGGGGGGGCCCCAGCATGGCACAAGAACATAGCTGCTCAGCCGACGGGGATTGGGCACCCTGCTGCCTATGGATTGATTGCCACGTTGGGGTGGGCTCCAGCGTGGCACCTACAACTGGGGAGAGAGCGCTCAGCCGACGGGATTGGGCACTTACGGCCACACAGAACGTAAGGGGCTGGTGACGCCTGCAGATGGGGGAGCTACGCTTCTTATCTCTGCTCACTGGAAGCGTAGTCTCTTTCAATCAGAGGTTACTGCATTTTGGAGCATGTCATAGACAGCTCCAAATGCATTGGCTTACAGGGGCTGACTGAATTGGAGGAGGAGGTGACACACCTCCGAAATCTCCGATGATGGCACTATGTTTCTTGCACATGCGTGCAAGCAACATAATGAGTCCTCATCGTGTAACTACTAGAGACCAAACCTCCAGCAAGGACAAGAGTGGAGCTCCCCTGCTATCATGCAAATCCACTCAGCAACAAACAGAAAAATCTGAAAAAAAGAAAACCCCTCAACAAATGCTGCACACCATGCACCAGAAGAACAGCCCAGCATGAGCTCAGCAGCCCTACAAAACCAACTTCAGCATTCCATGCCCTACCTGCAAGAACTGCCTGCCAAACCACACTCGGAGCATGTTACCATACTGTGCTCCCAAACTCACCACCACAAGCATTTGTTCGAAATGGAAGCCAACAGCCAAACCCAAAGTTCAATCGACTGCACAAGTACAATAAAATGTACCAGTACCACCGGAAGAAATGTCGATGTAAGTAAGCTGAGAGCTAGAAAAGAAACCCTGCAACTCACTGATGGACAGCTTGCAAATGCCTTTGTGCAGCATATTTCCTGCAAGAAAGGAAGCGCATCATGTGCAAACAGCAGCAACAGCCCCACCCATGACACCAACTCTGTCACACTTTATGAACCAGTGCACAATCAACTTTTACTTCAAGCCAAAATAAACCAGGCCACTAACTACACTGAGAAAAATATAAATGAACTAAAGTACTGTTTGAAAAATAAGTTTTAGAAACATTAAAAACAGCAACATTCACTTCACAGTTAATGTTACACTTCTCTGGAAAAGTAAAAAAATGAAATTGTTGCAACAGTAGCCACAGTACCAGTTTCCAATATAGAAATTGTAAATAAAATAAATTACATAAAAATCTTATTTTAACAACATTGTCAATACCTAATGTTTTTTTTTTTTCAAATTCTTTTTCCCTCCAGTCACCGGTACCTGAGACCTCCTTCAGGTGTAGCCACTCCTAGTCAGCTGATCCCCCGCCTGAGATCCCTCCCCAAACCGAATCCCCCTCCAGAGCTCCTCACCTACTCCCAGTACCTGACATTAACCCCCCAGGTTGTACCTCCTGAGGCGGGGCCGCCACCACCACCACCTACTTTGGAGCTCCTGTGATCCAGTTGTCAGACTGGGTGAGGTGGAGGATATATAGGAGATCGATTGGGCTCAGTCCGGCATTAGTCATGGAGCCTCTGGAGGGCTCACTGTCATCCTCCCAGGTGCCGGGGTTTTTCCGTTTGTGCAATGATGTCCAGCTCATGGTGGGCACACTCCTGCACCCACCCATGTGACGTCCTCCAACACCTCGCCCCCAACTAGGTGTCCCTGACTGCAGCACTCCCAGTCTCCACTGGGAGCCACTAGACACTACGGATCCATGCCCCCCCTCTCTCCCAAGAGAGGAGAGCAGTCCTCCAGATGCTCAGTCCTCCCCTTCCCGACTGATTCCCAGCACCCTGAGCTCACTCCTGAACCCGGGTCACCGGCGAGGCGGGAGGTAAGGCAGATGCCTCAGCCCTCAGTGCCAATGGGCTAGGTATTACCTAATGCGTTGCATGCAATGTTACTACATAGAAAACAGTATGGGTCTATTTTTTGTTGTGGAAGGAGAATTTCTTTATTTCTCAACAAAAGAAAAAAGGGGACCATTGTATAATTGCAATAATCCACTCCAGGGTGTTGGCTATGTGGGATTTACCCACTTCTGGTGTGATTTAGTCACTCGATCAGAGGCCTCATCACCGAACCACAGCAGTCATGGGTAAATCCCACCGTAACACACACACCTTGTTGTGGATTATTGCTTACGAAATGCACACTCTGTCATGTATTTTTGCTTATGTAACCCAACCCAGGGTAATGCCTTAATGCTTAAAATGATTATATATTGTTTACTTCATAAGACACATTAAATAGCTGAAGATCAGTTCTTCATAAACAGCAAGAAACATGAAAGAAAATATGATTTATTGCTAAGTTTAAATTCAGGGAAGGGATCACAGGTAGAAGTTTTGTTAATAAAACAGCATAGTATCAGAAACATACATCACTGAGCACTCTGTTGTGATTTGAAGATATGAATCTTAATGCCACACAAAGAATATAGAAAATATGCTTATTTTATCATTAATAGCAACTTTCATAGGGAATATGTGCCATCCCAAAACTATTATATGAAGATGTAGGTTAGGAACACAGGAAATGCTAGACAAAACAAAAAGAAGCCAACAATCCCACAGCTGTAGTAAAAAGGCCTATAGCACTGCAGAAACACAGTTGCATGATATTCATAAAGAAATTTTGAGCAGGTGTGGAATTTCGAAAAATCCCCGCAGCAGCAGAAATTCAGCAGCCGAGGAAACTGTGCACATGCTGAAAATCCGCAGCTGCAGAAATAGCTTAGGAGGCATAGCAACAGTGAACTTAATTAGCTGGAACAGCAGACTTTAATAGGGCTGTCATAGAATGAAGCTGAAAGCACCCACAGAGAGACCAGCAACCAGTCCCTCAGCTGGGACCACTGCAGCACCACAGGTGCCAGCAATACCATGGCACCACAGTGGCCAATTGTTACTGCTGGTCCCCCCTCCCTGGGGTGTTCCTGTTGCCTGCAGGGGTAGCACACACTGCAGACTGGCCAGGCTCTACTGCCTGTGGGGCTCCATCATGGGCTGCACTGTGTCTGGTGGTTGTTGCCTATTGCAATATCATGGCAATGTGTGCTTTTGTTGCCGTTATATCAGCCACTGTTATACTATCTGGGATGCTATTACCTGTGCCTCACCTCCACCTTAATTGATTCCAATTGCTGGGGCACTACTGCAGTATGCTGAGGGGGAGTTACACCTCATTCCACTGTGTGTAACATTTTTTCTGCAGCTGCACAGAAAAAAAACTGGTTGTGAATAGCCTTTCAGGGGCTGTGCCTTACTTACTTTACACCTTTTTTTCCTCAGGGACTTCCGCAGCTGCACTTTTTTCCACAGTCCTTAGTGTTGTTTTTCTGCAGCTGCAGAGGGTTTTGTGAATAGCACTCAGTGCAAGTTCCCCTTTGTTTCCATAGCTACGGCAGTTTTAGGGACTTAGGGAAGGTTTTGCACCTTCAGAAAGCTTTGTGAATCCAGCCCTAACTGTTTAAACTCTATTTTAAAAACAGTTGGTTTAAAGGACAGTTATGGGGTAATTCATGATCTCGGGGCTAGAACCTTCATTAAAGGCTCACTGGCCACAAGAATAGACTACATTTTCCTTTCAAAAGATCTAGTTACTACACAAGCTTTCACTATTCCATGTGAAACCTCTGATCATTTGGCAGTCTCAATTGTATGAAGGCTTCCTTCTAAGTCTCCAGCTGGGATGAACAGGTTTGCTAGATGGAAGTTAAATAATCAGCTGTTGTCACTGCCTTATGCTGAGAGCAAAATATACTCCTTGCTAGCTGCAAAATATACTTTATTAGAAGCTTTTGACAAGAACAAAATATTTGCATTATTTAGGTTTAAGGGAAAAATTATTTTCTCTTATCTCTAGCTCATATGAAAATGCAGTAGATTTGTGAGCTGAAATTCAGGAAGTTAAAGCTGAAATGTTTAAGGTGCAGTATAATAGAGCAGAATCTTTAAAAAAAGATGCCCAGTTTGGCACACAGGGCTCGAACCTTCACTCAACATTTACAAAAGCTGTCAGGATAGAATACATCACACTAATCTAGATCAAGTAACGGATCATGGATGTTTTCCATATATAAGACTTCGTACAGAACCACATTTTTAAAATGTTTAGAACTCCTTCCACGACAGTTTGGGATGAGGAGTATCTCAATGACATAATTGTTCCCACTTTAGATGCAGGGTTAGTGACCAGTTTGTCTGCACCTATTACATTAGAAGAAACTCAATATGCCATTTCTAAATTAAAGAAAAATTCGGCCCCAGGTCTGGATGGTCTGACAGCAGAATTTTATATTGCATATTCTAAATACTTCGTCCCCATTTTTTTTTTTTTGTAGACTCTATTTAAGCTCTTACTATCGGGGCATCTCTCGGGAATCCTCAGTCGGCGCTGGTGCTCCTAACTGTCTGTCTGAACCTGCCACCTCCGACTGCGAAATTGAGTTCAGGATCTCGGCTCTCCTGAACCCTTAGGAGAGGCCCAAGATCCCCATGGTGAAGTCGGAGTTGCCAGCCGATGTTGGACGCATGGGCCCAGTTCACTGGAGGTTCCGTCGCCTCCCCTGGGTAGGGGTATTTCTTAGGTTTTCTCCCCTGGGCTCGGATGTGCAATGATGTCCCGCTCATTGCATACACGCTCCCGTGCACACCTGAAAGATGTCTGCCGCAGCCCATTCCCCTCGCTATCTGCATCAGTGCCCTGTGTTGCCTCCAGCCACCACCAGAGGTCACCAGTGCATCAGCTGGTGGAAACCCCCCTACCCAGGGAAGGAGAGCAGTCTGTAGGACGCTCGATCCTTCCCCATCCCTGCTGACCCCCGACAGCCTGAGCTTGCTCCCGAACCCCAGTCACTGGCATGCCGCGAGGTGTGGCGTCCAGTGCCTCAACCCTCAGCACCACCAAGCCAGCTACTTGGCCCCATTTTAACAGATGTTTTCTCAGACATACTAGTCTCACAGGTTCTCCCTAAAAATAAATTTCAGGCTCTTGTAATTTCATTATATAAAAAAGGGGACAAGAGTGACTTAAAAAAACTGGCGCCCAATAAGTCTACTGAATATAAACTACAAAATTCTGGCAATGATTCTTTTAAACAGATTATGTAAAGCTGCAGAAACAGTTATTTGTCCAATACAAACCTGTGCCATGCCAAAAAGATTTTTGTTTCACAATCTTGCCTTTTTAAGAGAAGTCCTATCCAGGAAAAAGGATAGTAAAACACAACACTTAATTTTGGCCTTCGATCAAGAAAAGGCATTCGACAGGGTTGATCATCATTATTTATTCCAGGTTTTGAAAAAATATGGCATCCCGGATAAATTTATTCAGTGGGTGTCTATGATGTATGCTTACTATTACATAACCCCTTATATTAATGGTACCCTTGGGAGACAGTTCAAAGGCTTGAAAGGGGTACGCCAAGGATGCCCCATGAGCCCTCTTTTATACACTTTCCAAATTGACCCTCTATTGAGGAAAATATTAAATTCTGGAAATATACCAGGTATACGGGTAGATGGACACTGCCCCCTGCCAAACATCTGTGCCTATGCAGATGGTATTAATATTTGCTCCACCCCAGACATGGATGATTCAGCATTAAAAAATTAGATTTCCAGGTATGAAAACATCTCAGGTTCAAAATTACATTTTGATAAAAGCAAGTGACTTCTATACCCATCTCCACTAAATCAAGGGCTGCCCCCGCCTCCTTTGCAAATATTTCAATATCCACGGAGCCAATGACAATTCTAGGCATACAGTTTGGTAGTCAGGATGATGTGACTTTAAACTGGGTCTCAGCATTACAAAAAGCTGAAGGTTTAGTACCATCCTGGAAAAACAAGATAATTTCTAAAGAGAAATGTTTCTCTGCTATATTCCCTAGTTATTCCAGTTTTGCTCCATGTGGCTCATGTTTTTCCATTACCCCCCCCCCAGAAGTGAAAGTAATTAAACCCTATGAAGAGGAGGCACACTTACCATGATTACAGTCTGGGTGGGGTAAAGATGATCCATCCAGTCGTAATCTTTTTTTGTATTTTTCTGTACCAGAACATTGTCCCTATGTTAACTGACACATGTCCCTTCTGGCTAGCACATCTAAAGACTATTTTTCAAGACTTTTTAGAGTCCTGGACTTCAATCCAGGGCCTACCCAGACCCTTGAAGAAATTAAATCTCTCCAGTTATTTGCTTCATGTTTGTAATAAACTTAAGGAGTGAAAAGTTTCCACTTCACAGCTTACTTGAAGCTCTAGGAGGTCTTGCTGCTCTGTAATACTATCAGACCATTTTCAGAAACCCCAGATAAACTCATACCATATGAAGACAGGCTAAGCAGTATGTACAGCCCATTGACAGGTAGATGGCTTCTCTCCAATGTATGGGACACTACATGGCTTTCCTGTCATGGCAAGTTGGGGGTAAGGAACTCCCACAAACACAAGCAACTAGAAGAGTGCAGGTGCCCCAGAGAGACCTGTCCTGAAATTTTAGAGACCCAAGAACATTTTTATGTATACTGCCCTTTTACCCAGCAATTCTGGGTTGACATTCTAATGTCCTGGGGAGACAAGAATTTATTTCAGTTCTCCTATGACACAATTGTTTCTGGTTTATATCCAGCTAACCTTAATAAGTACAACAGTAGCACATTATGCTTATTTTTTTCCCTTTGCAGGTTCTATTTATGGCAGGCCAGATGTGCTTTACTGCTACAACAAAAAGAGTATAGCACAAATCAAGTTGTTATACAAGTATCTCAGAATTTATTGTGTATCTATGAAAAGGAGATATTGCAAAGGACAAAAAAATCATTCTTATTTCTGGAAAAAATTCTTATGGTTTAAATCTTAAGTTTTTTTTTATGATGACATACACTAAAAGTTGCAAGTTTTGTAAAGACAGATTTATTTTCTTTATTTACAAGTTTTAGTTGTTATTTTTTGGGTTTTTCCTCCCATTTATTTGTTACTTTCTGAGTATGCTATTGTAATTAGTGTGTAATAATTTTTTTTTTTTTTGTGACTAGTTTTCCATTAGCAGGTTATATAGACCTGCCACTAGAGGGATTCTTGGTCTTTCTACACAAATCACTGTACTCAATCGTGGGCAATATGGCCTGCATTATCATTCTACTTCTAATCCTGGCAAAAAGTATGACTCATAAAGCATTGATCCATACTAAGTCAGAAGTCATCCCAGCCTGGGAACCCACAATCATAGTTCCTGCATCTTCATATTGCTTCCTACTCTTAATCTGTCAGGTTTTCATTTTAATTCTCATCCTCTCCTCTGGCCCTCCTCCCTTTGCCAATGTCTTTCTGTGCACTTCCCCTGCTAGCCTTGAATGGCCATGTCGGCATCTCCTATGCCCTGGCTAGACGTACCTCAATGACTGAACACCACACAAGAACCCATACGAAAAGAGCTCACTTCTACCTGATAAATGCCCTCAAGAAAATGTTTCTAATTCTCCTTTTCTGTTCAGGCAATGTCGAACTAAATCCAGGTCCCCCAACTCAAATCACTTCTCCATCGGAGTTTGCAGCTGCTCCTGGGATGAAACTGATGATGGTCAATATTCTAAGCCTGCTCAAAAAACTTGGTCATCTTCAAGTTTGGGCTGCCCACACTGACCCGGATCTGATTATAATTACCAAGTCATGGCTAAAAAAGACCAACACTGATCCGCAAATTACTATACCGGGCTTCAAGCTCTTTAGGGCTGATAGGGATTCAAGATGGGGGTGGTTGTATATGCCAAATCAAAATTTGATGTTAGCAGCATTTCCTGTAAAACTAAGCCCAAGGAATATGAGATTGTCTCACTTAAACTTCACCTTCCATCCTCAGAGTGCATCATAATCATTGGTGGCTATAGACCCCCGTCAGGAGGCACAGAAATTCTTAACGTGTTGAAATCCATAACTTTGGCTGCTAAAACGGAAACAATAATCTTAGGGGACTTCAATATGGATTGGCTCACTGCTAAATCCCACTCCCTAAAAGCCATCTGTGATGAGCTGGGTCTTACACAGATAGTAACTGAACCCACAAGAATCAATGCTTCTAACTCTGCCAACAGCTCACTCTTAGATGTTATCTTAACTTCGCATCCCCATAAAATCTCACATTCTGCAGTTTTCCATAATGATATGAGCGACCACAGTATCGTTATATGTACAAGATTCCAATCTAAAACCCAGCAGCACCAGCAGCACCCTAAATTCAGAATCAAACGCTCATTCCGTAAATTCAACTCAGTAAACTTCCTAACCGATCTAGCTACGATCAGGTGGCAAGACCTATATCTTGCCAAATCTGCTGATGCTGCCATCTCTGTCCTAAATGACAACCTCACCACCCTAATTAACAAGCATGCTCCTCTTATTAAAATGAGGGTGCGGAAAATCTTGCATCCGTGGTTCACCCAAGAGCTCAAATCTGCACTTACCAATAGAGACAAGCTATGGGCTAGGGCCAGGCACACAAAGAACTCAGCAGACTGGCAGGCGTTTAGAATTGCCAGAAATGCCTGTGTTAAAAGTGTACATGCTATGAAAGCAAGCTTCTACATCTCCACTCTGGAGAAGGCCAAAGGGAACTCCCAAAAAATCTGGAAGACACTGAGATCCATTGAAGGCCATCCTGCTGCTTCCTCCCTTCCCACCAAGATTCTGGCAAAGGACAGGATGGTTGAAAATAAACTGCGAATCCTCGAAGAACTTAACCTTCACTTTGCCACTGCTGGGTTGACATTTGACTCCTCCCCATCGCTAGCCGAGTGAATAAGCAACACTAGCCCATATCTCATACATGCTACTCCACTCATCCCTTCCAGTTGTGCCTGTTTAGCTACAAGGAAGTCAAGACATAATTTAGCCTTGACACCAAGAAAAGTGCAGGGGCGATGGCCTTGAATCATTTTTTCTTGCAGTTAGGCTATGCCCAGCTCACAGCCCCATTCTTCACATCTTCAACCCATCTATTACCACAGCCACTGTTCCATCCTGCTGGAAATCTGCCCATGTTCTTCCTCTCTTCAAATCAGGAGATCCTTGTGACTTAAACAACTACCGTCCTATCTCTATCTTGCTCGTTCTCTCCAAAGTGCTGGAAAAACTTATATACAACCAACTAAAAAATCACCTTGAAGTGCACTCGCTCCTAAACCCAGCCCAATCTGGCTTCAGGTCGAAGCACAGTACCATCTCAGCCTTGGCTAAAGTCTCTAAAGACTGGATCCATTCTGTGGACACCAAGAAGGTTACTGGTGCAGTCTTTCTAGACCTCAGTAAGGTCTTTAACACTGTAGACCATCACCTCCTAATCACCTGTCTTCCCTACATAGGTGCCACTCCACTTACCTTACAGTGGTTTAACAGTTATCTCACAGGAAGGATACAGAAAGTCAAAGCTGATGGCCTACTATCTGCCCCTCTTCCAATTGCCAGAGGAGTCCCTCAAGGCTCCATCCTAAGACTAATCCTTTTTCCCTGTACATTAACAACCTTGACTCCTACATAGAGAACTCTAGCATACATTTCTTTGTGGACGATACGGTTTTGTACGCATCAGGCTCGTCCTTAACTGAAGTCAGAGAAGCACTCAAAGCTGACTTTATCCAGTTAGAAAGCAACCTTATCAATGCCAAGCTTCTCTTAAATGCCAAAAAAACAAGACAATGATTTTCTCAAGACTTGCCTTGTCTGGTGCCCTACCTACCCCACCTAAAAACTTCATAGTTACCTCCCTAGGTGAACCCTTGGAAGTCATACCTAAATTTAAATATCCAGGTATGTGGATAGACAACAAGCTTTCCTTTAATGACCACATTGAGGATCTATCAAAGAGGCTTAAAGCATGCTTGGGTTTCTTCTTTAGAAATAGGACCCTCTTTTTTCTCGCGACCCGCAAAAGACTTGTCCAAGCAACATTCCTTCCTTGCTTGACTACTGAGACATTATCTTTATCTCCTCCCAACCTTGAGCCTATCTAAACTGGACATACTTATCACCGTGCTCTTCGCTTCATTACTAACGCTGCGTACAGGACCCACCACTGTGATCTTTATGCAGCAGTTGGGTGGACCTCTCTTGACACCAGACGCCTCCTGCATGCTGGTATTTGGTCCCCCAAATTACTGCTCCACAAACTGCCTGTCTATTTAACGTCCCTCATACACATCTCGCATAGTGCCTACTCCCTAAGAAAATCCAAACTTATCCTACTAGATGTTCCCAGGACACGTACCACAGCTGGCCAAAGAGCTGTCTCATACGCCCTCCCAAACATTTGGAACCAACTACAAGCCATGCTGAAGCTAACCAGCATCGTATCAATTAACTCCTATAAAACACTAGCTATCTCTAAATTAAAAGACATATGTAGGTGCTACTAGGCTCCCAATGCCAAGTCAAATTCCTAGGTACCAACTGGCCCTCTGCTTATTAAGCTGAAATGTGTTGCATAATTTAGGGCAAGGTTAAAGCTGGAATGTACTGCATATATAGCATAAGGACTTCTACTGTGTATACCTCTTGTATTATATATTTTTCTTTGTTGTTCTACATTTTATATGTCCTGTCTATGTAATTGCGAACTGTATGTGTATGTGCCTCAGGACCTCCTTGTGAATGAGCTTGCTCAACGGAGTCTTTCCTGCAATAAACTTGAACTTGAACTTGAATTATGTGACCTACCTATGTTCTCGTTTTATTATTTGAACTATTTTCCTTTAAATAAAAAATTCCCATACTCTTTTTTGAGAAGTGCCATGGAATTTGTAACATCCACCTGAACTACCACCAGAACAGGCATATGGGACCTCGGTTTAATGTCTCATCTGAAAGACGGTACCTCAGGAGTGCAGCACCCCCCCCATGCTGCACTACAGTGTCAGTATCAGGATTTAACCCAAGTACTTGGAGTGGGGACAGAATCCACAGCCTTCTGATATTCAGGCCTCAGAGGTGAGCGTGCAACCTGGTGAGCCACTGACACTGACATTGTGATACTGACATCATAGGTATATTGTGCTAATCTCCTCCCAACCGGGCAAATGTAGCATTCAATATCATGTAAAATAGGAAGTGCTATCAGTAAATTGTGTGGACACTGGTACTATGGAAAGGAAAACCACCAGTAGCAGGGACGTCTGGAAATCCATGTTGAAATTATTCATTGTTTCCCCTCAGTCATACTAATTCTACTATGAGGTATGATCCTTATGACTCTCCCTTCCCCAATGACGACATTAAGCGGTAGTCTGTTCCATGGACCAACAACTCTAATAGTGAAAAAATATTTACGACTTGACCTCAAAAAAAGTTTTCTGCCTAATTGTAAAGGATGTCCCCTAATACTGTGATAGCAGTTTTTAAATTCCAGACCGAGTTCACACAAAAGACAAGGGTCTTGAATTATGTCATATAATAACATAAGATCACCGCGAAACCGACGTGTGGATAGTGGCATGAGTTTAAGAATATCTAGCCTACCCTCATAAGGGACATCATATAGCCCAGAAACTTGTTAGTGAATTTTCTTTGAACTGTTTCCATTAAAAGGCCTTCAGATTTTTTGTATGGACACCAAAGCTGGGAAGCATATTCCAAATGTGGTCTGACGCATGCTCGATGTAAAGGCAGCAACACTTCATGCTTCCTAGATCTGATGTTACGCAGAATGGACCATACCACTTTATTGGATTTATTAATAATATTATGTACGTGTTTATTATAAGATAAGTTATCTGAGATAATAATGCCCAAATCTCTTTCATCTGTTGTTGTATCAAGTAGTATACCATCCAAGTAGTAGGGGGTTTGTGAATTACTTAAACCCAAATGCATTACCTTGCATTTTGAGATGTTCAGAGTCATGCCCCAGTTCTTAACCCATGTAATAATATGATCAAGGTGTTTTTGGATAGTGTTAGCCTGGTAATCAGAGGCACAAGGGCCACCTATTTTTGCATCATCTGCATATTTAATGGTGAATGATGAACAACCTGAGGTAAGGTCAGCAATAAATGCTTGAAACAGACATGGGCCCAAAACTGAACCCTGTGGTACCCTGCTTGTCACTGTTCCCCTGGCTGATATGCTCCCATTAATAGAAACTTGCTGAGAGCGATTTTGAAGCCAATTAATTATCCAATTAACTACAATACTGTTTATTTTTTATTTATGAAGTTTGGTAATTAGTGCCCAATGTGGCATGGTGTCACAAACCTTACTAAAATCAATATAAATGATATCACATGGCACATTTTTATCAAGTAATGAGCTGATTTATTCATAGAAGCATATTAAATTAGTCAAACAGCTTCTGCTTTTTTGAAACCATGTTGTTCAACATCATGACAATCAAGGACAGGGGATACTGTGTCTTTAATTAGTCCTTCTAATAATTTACAAATAGAAGTTAGACTTATAGGCCTATAATTTTCCCAGTTGTTTTTTTTGGCCTTTTTTATGAATAGGGATGACATAAGCCTCTCTCCAGTCCTATGGAACAAAATTCGTGACCAGGAAATAATCAAACATCAGTTTTAAAGGAACAGTAATAACATCGACTAATAAAAATAATAAATGTCCAGCTATGTTGTCTGGACCAGGACTATATTTACCTTTTAGTGTCAATATTTTATCCTTGATAATGTCAGTAGAAAATTTACCTAGTGAAACATTAGTAGTATCTAACAAAATGATTTCATTTGTTGGTTTAGAAGTACCAGAAAATCTTTTACAGAAATTATAATTAAACAGATCAGCCATTTTTTGGGGATCATGTATCAAAATGTCATTGTCAAGTATTGGATCAACTTGACATGTAGGTTTCCTCAATGAATTAATATAAGAGTAAAAGTGCTTGCTATTCGATTTATTAGCAATGGATGCTAATTTTAGCTCCCGATTTAATTTAGCTCTTTTAATCATAATCTTACATTTTCTTTGTATCTGTTTAAAGGAGGTCCAATTTGAGGAAGATTTGGTTTTATGATATCTAATGTACTTCTTACATTTTAGTCTAATACATTTTGTAATGGACTGGTTCAACCATTTAGGAACTTTATTTTGATTCTCATTTTTAATTTTAGATGGAATATATAGTTTCTTAAGTTGACAAATGATATTTTTAAAATTTTCCCAATAAAGTTCTGGAGTAGAACCTATCAATAAGGTGTCCCAGTTAATGTTTCCAATAATATGTTTCATTGTGCCTAAGTCAACTTTGTCATACAGATATATTTTAGTATGATTGGGGTTATAAATATAAATTTGTACGATGTTAAATGTAATAGTGTTATGGTCGCTATTCCCAATTGGCTCACTGACTAAGATGTTATCTACTATTAGGTCATCATCGCAAAGAACCAAATCTAAAATATTATTTCCTCTAGTAGAGATAAGCACATTCTGCTGAAGTCCCAACTGGGTGCATGTATATAATAACTTGTTCCCTTGACTGGTGTTTGCACATAAATTCCTTCAATCAATTGTACCAATATTAAAGTCACCAGAAACTGCAATTTTACCTATCTCTTTTGCTTGTTCAAATTCAGATAGAATTGCATCTAAAATATCAACTGATGAGTTAGGAGGGTGGTAGCGAGAACCCAGAACAAGGACATCTGATGTAGAGAGATTTAGCTTAACCCAAATTGTCTGTTTGTTTGTTATGTTTTTTAATATTCTTTGTAATATCAATAGAGTTAAGTTGTTGTTTTACAAATAACGCCACTCCACCACCCTTCCTGTTTTGTCTATTAAGAGTATAGCAAGTGAAACAGGGTATGTTGGTTTCCCAAGAAGATTTGCCATCTCTCCATGTTTCACTAATTGAAATGATATCAACATCCTCTTTATAAATTCTGTGTTTTAGTTCATCCAATTTTTGGGTAAGGCATCTAGCATTAAAGCATAGGAAATGTAATTCTCGACATGTCATAGAACTGCTGACTGAAGATTTTAGAGATGGCGGCCTGTCCACCGTCTCACCCCCTAGTTTTAGTTTAAAAGACGGTTAATAGATGTCAAGAATTGTTTTCCCAGAACAGCATTACCCCATCTGCTTAAATGTAAACCATCAAAACAGTACAATTCAGGTTGATGATCAAATTCCTCCCAATGCGTTAGACAAATAAAGTTTTGACGAAAGCACCATTTTCTCAACCATTCATTAACAACTTTGATTTTATTATTAAGAAAAGTTGAGAAACGTGGGATAGGTAAAATTTCAGATATGCAGATTTTGCAACCCGTATCCACCAATTTATTAGTTAAAGCAACATGATCTTCTTTAATTGATTGGACAGAATCCCTATAGATGTTATTGGCACCAACGTGTATAAGTGCAATGGGGTTATTGCCATGGTCCTTCATAATCTCAGGCAACATTATTGTGAGATCAGAAATTTTAGAACCACTAAAACTAGAGCTGGTTCTGTTAGTTTTATCAGGGTTGCATATAGTCCTATCAAAATGTTTTGTTAATGAATCACCCAATACATAAATTTGTTGTTGCAAGGGAATGTTAGAATCACAGTGTATACCAGACAAGGGAGAAGTTGTAAGATCAGTAGATAAATTTATAAGGGAGGTATCATTAGTATGTAAGCGATTTACTGGTGGTATGTCTAGAGTACAGTAATCAGTTAAACCAATAGGGGCGTCGGAAGTCACATCTTCAGCATTCAAGGCAGGGGAAGATAAGGGGTCAAATCTATTGAATTGCTCAGTACTGAAGTGTTGGGCCTTTCTCCCCTTTTTTGCTACTCTAGTAGTTTGTGTGGTAAACCAGCTGTCTTCAACATATTGATTGTTATCAATAAAATCGTCTTCCCTTGCTCTTTTTTCTAACACCTTCATTTTGTTGCTGGGAACTATTGATAGCTGTTGGGACAGAAACCTCAAGGGCATAGGAAGTGCTTGGTGTAACATCAGTATGGTCTTCTGAACCATGTCCAATTTCTTGATTTGATGGTAAAGTAGTTGCCTTAAAACGGTTGTGCACATCAGATTGGTTATTTTCCAGTGCAGTTAGTCATAGATTAAATTGCACAATCATGTTATGTAATTCCACAAGTTCTAGACATTTGCTACATGTACAGGGTTGGTCAATAAAATCACCAGTCAGTAATGTGTACATGTTGCATGCTATGCATTTTATGCCAGTGAGTCCAGTTGTAGTCATACTAGTGAAAATGCTGTCTTCTGCAATGACAACAAGCTTATTTGCACACAAACAGTATGAAACTTGAACAAAGGTAATTAGACAGTATAAACAAACAAGCAAAGCTCAATTGAAAAGACAAAACTACATTCTGCTGTTAAACAACCTAGCAGCCAAATTAAACCCCAGAGGTGCTTACCTCAGACTGAGAACCCAATTAGGTTATCAAAAAGCCACTAGAAATCTTTGCTAACTATTATTAACTGTTGATTAATTCCCTAATGGCATATAGAACCCTCTAACACATGAACTATAAAACGTTTAATATATGCCTGAATTTTTTGAAAGCTTGAATAATAACGTAAATATTCAAATAACCTACCGGCTAACCAACAAAATATTTGAATATATCCAAAGGAAAGAACTATTAGGATCACAGACTCAAGTTTGCTGCCACACTTCCATGCTTTCCACGCTAAACATGCAAAACACATGCAAGAACACGCATGTCTTTGAGCGCGTCTTCACATGCAAGGCACGCTGGCTCTCTCTGAGCTCGCCCTGCTCGCTGCAGGGCCGAAATTTATAGCGTCTGCAACCCGGAAGTGGAGCTCGCGGGTCCCGAATTATCCCCCTTAATAATACAATCCAGATGTATGTAAAACACACTTACACAGACTTATGTTGTAAAATAAAAGGTGCAAAGCCCCATAAAAGTCCTGACAGACTAGTTTAAAAGTGCAAAAACACAGACTGTTCATCCCTCTGCCTGTTATATCTAACAGGGCTCCTAGTAATCAATAAAGCAAGCAGTCAAAGGTATAGTTTTAAATGATGGGGCACTGCAGAGCAAAAGTCTCGCATAGCTCGCAAGTAAAGTTACTAAACATATAACATGAGGGCACAAAACAGAAACTGTAGATTTCAATAGGTAGGGTCTGATTAAAACTTAGCTTTACTATGTTAAATGAAGTGTAGATGCAAGGGTCTAGCAATTATGTTTCAACAGTTACATTTAGCTAAGGAAAGACAGTGCTCTTAAAGGACCAATTTGAAGGTACCAAGGGATTGCCTTACTTCAAGGAAACGCAGAAGAAGCAGGACAGAGAACTTTATCAGTTAAAACAGAAAGAGGCTGGGAAGGCAGTCAGAATAGCAAAGGCCCAAACCGAGGAAAGGATAGCCAATTCTGTTAAGAAGGGGGATAAGACCTTTTATAGGTACATTAGGGAGCGAAGAAAGACCAAAGGAGGGATACTGAAGCTTAATAAAGGGGAAGGAATGTGGGTAGAGGGGGACAGTGAAAAAGCAGGGATACTGAACGAATATTTCTGCTCAGTATTCACAAAGGAAGAGGAGGGGGAGTTACCTAAACCAAACAAGAGAAACACTCTGAAGACAGGGGTCGATACTAGTCCATTTACAGAAGAAAGGGTTTTGAAAGAACTAATAGAATTGAAGGTGGACAAAGCAATGAGGCCTGATGGGATTCACCCAAGAATTCTAAAAGAACTAAGGGTAGAACCAGTGACACCGCTGACTACTCTGTTTAACAAATTATGGGAGGATGGGGTGGTACCCGAGGACTGGAGGAGGGCAGATGTGATTCCTCTTCACAAAAGTGGGAGCAGGACAGAGGCAGGAAACTATAGACCAGTTAGTTTGACCTCAGTGGTAGGGAAAATGATGGAATCACTTCTGAAGGAAAGAATTGTTGAGTACCTAGAGGCCAGTGGGGTACAGGACCCAAGGTAGCATGGATTCACAATGGGAAGGTCGTGTCAGACGAATCTAATAGATTTCTTTGACTGGGTGTCCAAAGTAGTAGACCAGGGAGGGGCTGTGGACATGGCCTACCTAGATTTTAGTAATGCATTTGATACAGTCTCACACAAAAGATTAATACACAAGATAGCCAGCCTTGGAGTGGGTCCCAAGGTGGTAGCCTGGATAAAAAATTGGCTAGACAACAGGACGCAAAGGGTAGTAGTAAATGGAGTACACAGTGAAGAAAGGAGGGTTACTAGCAGGGTACCGCAGGGTTCAGTACTGGGACTGGTCCTTTTTAATGTCTTTATAAGTGACATTGCAGAGGAACTGGAAGGAAAAATACGCCTCTTTGCAGATGACACAAAGATCTGCAACAGGGTTGATACACAAGATGGAGTGGAAAGGATGAGAAGGACTTGGCAAGGTTGGAGGAATGGTCAAATGTATGGCAGCTCAGATTCAATGCAAAGAAGTACAAGGTAATGCACATGGGAAACAAAACCCAGGGAAGCGTACACAATGGGGGGTGAGATACTGACAACAGTAAAATAGAAAGGGACCTGGGGTAATTATATCAGATGACCTAAAGGTTGGCAAGCAATGTGAGAAGGCAGTAAGGAAGGCTGGGGGGATACTGGGAAGCATAGGAAGAGGCATCAATAGTAGAAAACAGGAAGTAATTATCCCTCTGTACAGACAGTTGGTGAGACCCCATCTGGAGTACTGTGTGCAGTTCTAGAGACCCCTTCTCCTCAAAGACATAGACAGAGTGGAGGCTGTCCAGAGGAGGGCAACCAAAATGGTGCAGGGTCTGCACCAGAAGACATAAGAAAGACTAAAGGAGCTTAATATGTATACCCTTGAGGAAAGAAGGGAGAGAGGGGACATGATAGAAACTTTCAACTACCTCAAGGGCATCAACAAAGTCCAAGAGGGCAGCATCTTCCAGAAAAAGAGATGTGCAAGAACAAGGGGGCACAATTTGAAGATAGAGGGGGCATGGCTCAGAGGTAATGTGAGAAAGTATTTTTTCACAGAGAGGGTTGTGGATGCATGGAACAGCCTCCCTGAGGAGGTCGTGGAGTCAAGAACAGTGGGGGAATTCAAGAATGCATGGGACAGGCATAAGGCAGTCCTAGTTGGGGGTAGGAGGAAGTAAGCTGTTGGTTAACTAGGATCTGCAGCTTATCTGTTAGGTAGGAAAATGGGCAGACTAGGTGGGCCAATCGGTCCTTATCTGCCATCAAATTCTCTGTTTCTATGTTTCTAAAACAGTGGGAAGGGAGTTCCACAATGATGGGATAAGATATGCAGAATATCTTTCCCTGTGCCCATTTTTATGTGGGGGTTTGTAGGAGGTTCACAGGACAAGGCCCTCAATTTTATGGAGGAGGAATGCTTGGTCAAAATCAAAGCCAGACAGGCAGGAGAGCTGTATTTAAAGAGTTTGTAGGTTAGGCTTTGTAGGACAAATTGCATCCATCCTTGGAGTGTGGGCAATTTTTGCCCTCTAAGGCTTTCACAGTGATGGCTCCTGTTGTGGGTGTCAAGGACAAAGCAACCAGTTCTGTTGTACAGAATCAAAAGCCTGGCTGTCTCAGTTTCCTGTGCAGGCAAAAGTATAGCCACATCATAGGTAAGGGTGGGAAGAAGTATGCTGCTGGCAATAGCCAGTAAGAACTCTTTAATTAACACCACCTTTAAGAACACAAACCCCCCTTCCCCGAGGAGAATGGAGGTCGTGAAGGCCAGACTTGAAGCCCTCCCTGCCCAGAAGCCCAGTCGACCCAGAACACCACCCCCCTCCCCCGTGGAGAACGGAGGTCGTGAGGGCCAGACCTGAAGCCCTCCCTGCCCAGAAGCCCAGCCGACCCAGAACACCACCCTCCCCGGGAGAACGGAGGTCGTGAGGGCCAGACTTGAAGCCCTCCTGCCCAGAAGCCCAGCCGACCCAGAACACCACCCCTTCCCCGTGGAGAACGGAGGTCGTGAGGGCAAGACTCTGAAGCCCTCCCTGCCCAGAAGCCCAGCCGACCCTCGTAACTACACAGCTCACCTGTCTTTACGCCAAACGGCTGCTCGCCCCTCAGCCAAATCTACTGGCATCACGAGTCCCAGCACAGGCTGAAACGGAGCAAAAGGTGAACCGGGTGACCAGCCCTACTGTTCTGATAAAAGAGCAAGTTTACTGGGAACTCAAAAGTGAATTTGAACAGTTTTGTTAAGCCTGTACAGTTTGTTAAGCCTGTACAGATAGCTTTAAGTGTAACCCAGCTTCTCTGCGAACTGCATGTCTTTTTCCCATGCCTGCTAGTTGTTGTATGACTATTCAGATGTAAAAAGCTGCATTCTTTCCTACGGACTGGAAATAATATAAATTACAGGAAACATTGTACGGGAACCAGGGGATTGTTTGCTGCTGCAACAGGACCCTGTTGTAATTAGGCGACTTGGGAAACTCAATAAGGGTTCTGGGGGACTGTTTGTTTGCTAATACTACAGGACCTGGTGAAATAAGAGCACTAGGGATTTACAGAGAGATTCTTCAGGTACTTGCTGTGCAGAGCCTCTGAGTTCTCAAGCCCAGGCACTCGCAGACCCCTGATCCCTGCGGTTTTTCCAGCTCCAATTTCATCTCCCACCAGCCAATCTCAGTCCGCCCCAGTACTTAACCTAAATTACCCTCCCTTTCTGCCTACTTAAACCAAATTCTCTCCCTTTGTTTCTCCGCAGAACACCCCCCCTTCCCCGTGGAGAACGGAGGTCATGAGGGCAAGACTTGAAGCCCTCCCTGCCCAGAAGCCCAGCCGACCCCGGTAACTACACAGCTCACCTGTCTTTGGCGCCTTTTTCAAACGGCTGCTCGTCTCCTCAGCCAAACGCAGCCACCTCGCACCGCGAGTCCCAGCACAGGCTGAACGGAGCAAAAGTGAACCGGGTGACCAGCCCTACTGTTCTGATAAAAGAGCAAGTTATGGGAACTCAAAAGCTTAATTTGAACAGGTTTCTCACCAACACTACGGGTTCGGGCTCCCCACCGCCTCACCCACCATCCTTGCTCAGCTCCTGAATTTATACCTGTACAGGTCAGGTGACAGGCAAACTAAACCTATCAGCCCACTTTTCCAGCTGCAGGTTATAAAGATCCAGCCCTAGAGGCCGCTGTCTCACATTCTCGCTTGGTTAGACCCACTATGCATTACATCCTATTTACAATGCTAATGACCAGCAGGCTCACTCTCCTTGCTCTTCAACCCCCCCCACCGTGGCTCCTCCGCCCCATGACTCCACCACCAACCCTGTTCCCTTAGCTTTCTCTGATAATTGCTGGCACAGTCACCCCAACGCTGCAAGCCAATGCCCACTAGTCCTAACTTACCTTTTCTCACCTATACCCTTGTTCACACCCTCACTTCAACTGGGTAAACACTGTACCACAGCTCTTCCCCAACATACAACCCAGCCCCCCTCCAACTACAAAAACAAAGTGCTAGTTCCCCCTCATTGCTTCCTCCCTTATTCCCGGCGACATCTCTAGTTTACCAGTCCCCACCCCCAACAAAAAAATAAAACATTCACCATTTTGCTCTCAGCATGCGTCTCTTAAGCTCTCCAGGCTCTCCCTACTACGACGCATATTACTTCTACTACTCCTTTCTGGAAACATTCACCCCAACCCTGGTCCCCCCTCAACAAAAACCTCCCCAAACAAACCACAGGGAAGACTACTGCTGGCATCACTTAATATTTGTAGCCTTCCCAAAAAAACACCCTACTGCAGGGCTGGATTGCCCAACATGCCCCAGACATTCTAACCCTCTCTGAAACCTGGCTATCCAAAAAAATTCCTAATGATGCTGTTTCCCTAAGCAACTATAACCTCTTTAGGATGGATAGATCTGGTAAGTGAGGTGGAGGCTGCACAATATTCATTAAATCAACACTCTGTGCCACCATCAAGGACACCCCTGAACATGGGGCCCAGGCTCTTGAGTCAAAATTAGATTGGGCTCTAAAACAATCATCATCTCAGCCTATATCCCCCGAGAAACCAGAAACCTGCATTTGAATCCATCCTTCATGCTGTCTCACACCTCCCAAATACTAATGAAACCATATTAATGGATGACTTCAACATCGACTGGGCATCCCCATCCTCCTCCGTCTTCAGAGATGCTGCCCAGGCTATGGATCTCACCCAAATTATCACCTCCCCAACAAGGTGCGACACAAGAACCGGACATCCTCACTATTAGACCTCATTTTACCAACAGGCCACAAAATATTACCCAGGCCTCAGTGCTCCTGACTCTATCAGTGACCACTCCTCTGTTATCTGCTGGTGGTCGGCAAACTGCCCACTGCACCACCCAAACCACATGGCAATCGAAAACTCAAAAAGGAGGCATTAATAACCTCAAAGAATACTAGCCAATAGTAACTGGCTACCTTTATATAATGCACAGTCGGTTGATGCCGCTCTCACCCACTTTATAGCTACCTTTAACAAAGCTCATATATTTGCTCCCTCACTAGGCAGGTCATGAAACCAGGTCTACACCCTGATTACACCCTCCTCCTAAAACTCATGCAACACAGGGACAACCTCTGGCACAGGGCCATAGACCCCAATGCACCCAGGACAGACGACTTTACAGGAGGCACAAAATAAATGCACCTGGGCCACACGTCAGGCCAAGGCTGATTACTATCAGCACACCTCTCCTCCTCCTGGGAGACGGAAAAGTTCTGGAGCAACGTACAAGAAATCAGTGGCAAATCACATTCCCCACCCTACCCAACTCAGTCTGAACGGGATGTTACCCAAGATCCTGCAAATCACTGAAGCCCTCAATGAATCTTTCTCAGACCTCTCCATATCCTCCGCCCTAATTTCTTCCACCCTCCCAAACCCCCTCTACTCCTCTTATGGTGAGGTACAGACCTCCTCCCCTTTCTGCTCTGTACCATCCCTGCGCCTTAGCCAAACGCTATATCTCCAAAGCAATCACTAGCACTCGCTCCAGCAATGACTCCTGACCTAAAACTCATAAGGCTTACCCTTGATGTCACCATACCCCATCTCACACAAATCCTAAACCTTCGCTTTGCCTCAGCCAATCCCCCGCTACCTGAAAAGCCGTGATCACCCCTATCTTAAAGAGGTGATCCCACCCTCCCGTAACTATAGACCAATCTCATACTCTCCCTCTCTCCAAAGCCCTGAAAAATAGTCTCAGACCAGCTTGCTGAGCATCTAACAAAACACAACCTACTCAGTAAGGAACAGCATGGGTTCAGAGCTGGCCACAGCACCATCACGGCTCTCGCTGAGCTCACAACGTTCATCCATGAGGCGCTTGACCAAAGGTCACTTGCAGGGGCTATCTTTATAGACTTAACTAAGGCCTTCGACACGGTCAGCCACGAATTACTCCTGCAAGTCCTGCCGCAACTAAATGTGGTCCCCGAGGCTGCAGCCTGGTTAAAGGACTACCTCACAGGACGCTCGCAGCAAGTAAGAATAAACTCCACCATCTCCACCCCCAAGCCTGTTCGCTCCGGTGTTCCACAGGGGTCAATTTTAGGCCCGCTGCTTTTTACTCTCTTCCTTACCTTCCCAAAGCCTGCAGCAGTCATCTCTACTCTATGCTGATGATGCGTTCTCTACTGGAAACACCCCAACCATACACACTCCAGCACACCCTCCAGGAATACTTCAGGAGCTGGAAAGCTGGTTCGCTGACCACCCACTGATCATTAACTATTCCAAAACCAAGGCCATGACCTTTGCTCATCGCCAAAGCCCACACAGCCAGATGGGTTCTTCACATTTCAACGCTGGATGGTTCCCTACTGGAACACGCCAATCACTTCAAATACCTGGGTGTCACCCTAGATACCTCCCTCTCCTACCACAGACATGTACGTCTCCTCTCGGCAGCGATCAACTCCGAGAGTGGTACCTCTACAGAACCAAAACAGTCTGGCCGTGCATGCCATGCAGATAGCTGTCACATCCTCCATCCTCTCTTATCGACATGGGATTGTAATCTATGGCACTGCTGATAACTCCACCCTAAGCTGCATAACCACTGCGCTTAAACAAAGCATGCTCGCCTTGTTCCCGGTTGTGACAGACTCACCCACACTTTGCGACCTATACAAACTGACTGGCTGGCTTAATTTCCATCAAAGACTCAAGTACCACACCTGCATTCTAGCAAAAGATCCACCTCCAGCTAGCCAGCCGCCCACACTCCATCATCAAACCAGCCCCTTTCAGGCGTATTACCAGACTCTCGGCTACCACATCCTTCACGGTTCCCCCATGTCGAACATCCCTTGCGCAGAGATCCCTCCGCTACCGTGCCCCCAAATGGCTTAACACTCTTCCGCCTTCCCTCTCCCAGTCCCGCAGCATCCAACTCTTCAAAACAGGCCTAAAACCTTCCTATTGGTTAGCTCTAAATGTGAATGCTACTTTGGCCTACCTGTCTCCTCCCCCACACACCCACACAGGGGCCCCTCAGGCCTATCGAACCCCCCAAGCTCAATCTAGGGGTCGCAGGTATGTCTCCTACTTGCTCTAACCAGATAAAAAAGTCTCTCTGCTATCATGCCAGCAATGAATTCAGTAAATCATTTTTATTATGTATTGAAAGTTGCTTTCCATTTGCTTTTACTGTCATATGTCTCTCCACCCTCTGTAACCACCGGGACTACTGTTACTAAAAGTGATTGTACATAAATCTGTATATAATGTTGCTTGTAAATAATTTTCCTTGTTCCGTCTGTCTTCCCGAACTCGTGTTCCCCCCTCCACCCTCTGTAACCGACGTGGAGCCTTTGCAAAAGAGTCTTTGACTCAAAGGTTTGTAATTCCGAATTTACAGTAAATAAAAATAAAATAAAAAAAATTAGGTAGGTCCTTAAAGCAGCAGTGGGTGATAGTGATGAAAACATTAACCTATACTTTTTTTATTCTGTTTTAGATTACCTCTTACCTCCAGACTTGTTTGATACCCTTTCTAAAATCTGCTTTACCACTTTTTATACAGTTAAAACAATACAAGGAGTGCTCCTTTTAGTATAGCTCAGACTAGGTTTCTGTCAGTTTTCTCTGTTCTATTTGAAAACCCATTGTTTAAGATCCCTTTTCTTGTGACTATAATGCGCTAGCATGTAGTAGACACTGCTTCTTGACCTTATGGGACAACACACATACAAAAACATCTAAGAATACTGATGAAGACCTGGTTCAAGCCATATTAATGTGAACAAACTGCTAAAGCAGATTCAGAATGGGGGAAAAAAAGGTATCATGCAAGTCAGGAGATAATGGGCACTCTGAAATGGAATACAAAATACAGAACAAAGTTTTCACCACTCTCCTGCACTGCTGCTTTAACCTGTAAAGTAGCCTCAATTCCTGGATGAAATCTGTATAGTAGCGTATATGTTTTTTTCATATAATAGAGTCCAGATCCAGTCTAAGTATTTGTAGTTGTCAACAGTTTCTAGATGAGACCCCTTGGAGGTGGCAGTCTTGAGGCAGCCAGACTGCTCCTGTGTTTTTGATTCATTGCTGAAAAGTAGTCTTGTTGTTTTCATTAAGTACAAGGTTGTTACATTTGAACCATTCCTGTAATTGCATGAAATCATTTTGCAGGAGGTAGATGATGGTATGTACACCACCTGCACTACAACATATCACTTTGTCATCTGAAAAGAGCAACATTTTTGCACCCTCACAGTTGTTGAGGTTATTGATAAACAGGATGAACAGTAGGGTGTGAGAACTGAGCCTTTTGATATGCATTCAGTGTTGTTTCTGGTAGAGGACAGAACACCTTTTATCATTACACATATGTATGGTTTACCAGGAAGTTTCTGAACCAGGATATAGAGTGGCTATGGAAATTCAGATTTTGTAGTTTTTGCAGCAGTACGGTGTGACTGATCAGGTCAAAAGCCTTTGCAAAGTCTACATAAATTGTGCCTATAATGTGTCCTGCCTCCATTGCACAAGAGATGTTATTTGTAAAACTTATTAAGGCTGTGTCTGTGCTATGGTATTTACAGAAGCCATGCTGAGCAGTGGAAAGCAGTCCATGGTCCTCAATGTATGCAGTCACCTGGGTATGTAGTAGCTTTTTTTTTTAATTTTACCTAGGGTGCTAAGTATAGAGATGTGCCTACACTTCTTGGCCAGATTTTTTGGTCCGCATTTGTGGAAAGACGTTGCAAGGGCCATTCTCCATTTATCTGTTACCATGCCTTGCATGAAGGTCGTAGAGTAGAGTGCCTGAATGGAGCTGTAATGACAGGGGCAGCTATTCTGAGTAACTTTGTGTTGAGGCTGTCAACTTTCACTGCAGTCTCCAGTTTTATTCAGTTAGTTGCTACTCAGTAGGACCTCATTGTGAGTTACTAATTTTAGGTAATATTTTGGGAAGTCACCTTTGTTAGTGGTGTTCATAGAAAGATGAAGGTGCAAATTTTGAGACTGGGGTTTGTATTTATGTACAGTAGGTCTGAAAAGAACTGGATGAATGCAATAGTGGTCTGGTTTAAATATGAGGTACAGCTGTCTGCAGTTATAATATCAGAAATGGTGGATTTTTGTCTGCCATTTGAGTAGGGTGTTTATTTCAAATCAGAATTTTAGGGGTTTGGCAAGACTGATTTGCTGCAGTTTATTAAAGAACTGTGTTTTTTGCTTTTTTATTGTAAAACGTACATCTATTTCTCAGTTGCCTGTAAGTATGCCAGTGGTTGTATAACCCAGGGAGTATGAAGGTGGCTAATGATTTGTCTCTAAGTTTCATTTGTTTTCAGAGGTTCTTTGATATCCAAGTGGGTGAACTGCCCTTAATTCTTCTTGTAACAATTGGTGCACACCTTTTTATAACCTGCATCAAAGTTATTACAGAAGAATTTTAGTGCCTCATATACATTACTGCATAGTTTGATGGATGTCCAGATGACAGAGGCTAGGTCTGAGAGAAAGCATGGAACCTGTAGTTTGGAGTCACCTCCAGTGTGGATGATTTTGGAAACAGATATAGGGTGATTGTTTGACCAAATGCAGAACAGAGAATAGTCACTCAGGGCATCAGCAAACAATTCTGAAGCACAGAGCCTATAAAATCTATTTGCAAGTATCCAGACCAGCATAGTGCGTTAGTTGGTTTTGCTATTCATACAGGTTGGCTTAAAAATAATCTGATATAGATTCAATATGCTGACATCTGACTGGCCTGGTGGCGCTGAGGGTTGAGGCACTGGATGCCACACCTTGTGCTACACTGGCAGCAGGTTGAGGGCAGGCCTGGGTCATTGGGGTCGGCAGGGAGGAGAAGGATTGAGTGTCCATAGGACTGCTCTCCTTCTCCGGGAGGGTGGGAAACCTCAGTGGCCTAGTGGCCTCTAGCAGTGGCTGGGGGTTAGGACAGGCCATGGGCAGACTTGGAGGGACGTAGTGTGGCAGACGCTGGGACAGGGCACATGCAATAGCGTGCGTGCTCCTGTCCCTTGGCGTCATTGCACGCCACATATGGGGGAGAAAAAGGAAAGGAAAAAACAACCTTGGCTTGCTAAATGATGGCTGGCAAGCAGCGCTGCTGGGCTGGGCTTCAATCCTGGATGCTCCTCCTGATCTGGACCCCCCGGATCCAGTGGTGGTGATTACGTACTCACCATGGCAGATTGCTGAGCAGGACCAGAGGTAAGGGGTAGAGCTTGGGATGTTGGGGCAGTGCAGGGACTGTGAGGTTGGGCTGGACTGGGCGGTAACCATAGGTAACACCCCTCCAAGCCACAGAGGATATAAAATATGTAAAAAAAAATATATATATGCTGATATCTGATTGGACACTTTTATCGAGGGCTTCAGTCCAGTTTATATTAGCATCACCTAGGATCAATGTTTCACTTAAAGAGATTGTGTGACATAACATGTTGGGCTTCATAGCCTGCTACCCTGGGGTGGTGATAGCCCCTTTGTGCTAAAATTATAATTTTTATTGCACTCTATACAGTTTGGGATGGGATCATAATTCTGGACAAACAGCCAGCCAGCTGATCCCTTTCTACTTCCTTGACTGCCTGCTCGGCCCCTGCACTCTCCTGCTTTGTGACTTTTAACCAGGGAGAGTGCGGAGACGCACCCCATACAAGTTCATGGAGCTCATTTTCAAAACATTTTTACCGCACTTTAATGCATCTTTTGATAAAAATGAAAGCCACTACTCAACTAACAGGGACCCTGTTAGTTGAACAGTGGCTTTCATTTTTATCAAAAAGTACGTTAAAGTGCCTTAAAAATGTTTTGAAAATGAGCCCCATAGACTTGTATGGGGCACATCCCCCGCTCTCTCTGGTTAAATGTCACAAAACGGAGGAGCGCATGGGTGGAGCAGGCAGTCCAGGAAGTGGGTTGGGATTGGCTGACTGGCAGTTCAGCCGGAATTATGATCCCTTCCCAAACTGAATACAGTGCAATAAAAATTAAAATTTTAGCATACAGGAGCTACCATCACCCCAGGGTACTGGGCTATGAAGCCCAAAAAGTTTTTTAAATACATCACACATTTACTTTAATTTAAGGCTTAGCATGCAAAGTAAGAGGTTGGATAAGCTTGTCTTCACAATGGATGGCAAATAGTAGACACAGCAAATTAAGAAGATTTTTTTGCCAAGAGTACATCTCTTCAGGGTGCATTCCAGTGGCCAACACCCTAGCAGGTATGCTAAGTAAGATTGTAGAGAGCATATTTTATTTATTTATTTATTAAGTTTTTGTTGACCGGGTAAGTGCACTAGACAAATTCTGCCTATTTTCAGACACGACCCGGGGGAGCGGGATATAGATGAATGTCAACTGACCTTGAACCAGATTAAGCTTTTGGTGGTATTTTTAGTGAATGAAATATAAACTAGAAGATCGCAAAAAGGATTCATAAAGTTTAACCACCCCATTACTTTTGGTAGCGAATTGTGAGATAAAGAAAATACACTCAAAAGTGAAAATTTGTAGTGAAGCAATATCTTTAGGGTTACCACCTGTCCTGATTTTCACAGGACAGTCCTGATTTGGGCAGCTGTGTCCTGCAAAAAAACATGAAGGGCCAGATATTCAAAAGGGTTGCGCCATGCACAATAGGGTTGCACCTGCGCAAGTCCAAACTTGCTCCATTCTGCGATATTCAGCAGGAGTCAGTTGAGCCACAGAAAACATGCTGAGCAACAGCGCAATGCAAATGAATGCATGCTGAACTGGAGGGGGAGGAACCATGCATAAACTGCACAGCCCGATATTCAGCCGGGCTGTGCAGAGTTGTGCAGGCGCAACCCCCAACCTGCGCCTGCAGGACTTTGAGCAAAAAAAAGGCTTAAGTCGAGGGCCACCCACAGGTGAGCTGCTGTATTGCAGGGTGCAACACAGCAGCTGCCACCTGTGGCTGGCCCCCAACCCAGTCCCTGTGCCCCCGCAGCCCGATCGCGGGCATAGTGTACTCCCCCCCGATCGCGGCATCAATGTGGCTCCCCTCCTCCCGCTCATATCCCTGGTCGGTCCAGTGGACGGAAAATGCCCGATTATGGGCGGTATGTATATATTTGTTTCTCCGTTGATTGTCTTCGTTGGAAAGTTCAGTGATCGGAGTGCTCGATCGTGGCGTGTGTGAACTTCCTCGGTCATATTTCTGGTGGTGGTTATGTCTTCACTTTCCCATTTTCACTGCTTTCCGCGCCGGGGAGCCGGCTGAGCTCGACTCACGTTTTCTGCCGCTGCTGCCGCCTGCCGATTGTTGGGGTTCGTACACCCATTGGTGCAGAGCAAGAGCACGGGCGAACATATCAAGACATGACAGTCCAGATTTGTGAATGACATTCACAAATCTGGACTGTCATGTACGGTAGCTGCACGCCCATTGGCTCTGCTCTGCACCAATGGGCGCAGTCTCACCGGCAGTCAGTCGGCGGGGCGGCGGGCGGCAGGCGGTTGGGATGCTGCCACCCGCTGGCTGCCGGGGAGCAGGGTGGTGGGGCTTGTGGGTGGGTAGGGTGGGGACACTAGCCACCGGCTATGTTTGGGGGTTTTATCACACATACTGCCCGCCGACAGCATTTCGTCCACTGACCACCAGGGATGTGAACGGGAGGAGGGTGGGAACTACATTGATGCCCGCGATTGGGCTGATGGGAGTACACTAATGCGCGCGATCGGCTGCAGGGAGCGCCGGGTCCTCGATTTGCTGCTGTTTGGCAGGCGCCAGGCGCAAGTCCTCGAGCGGCGCACTCTACATGCTAATGGCATGCAAATGGGGATATAATCACATGCAAATGGTTCCCCGGCGCTTTGCATGAATTATAGCCCCATTTGGATGTCACCTTTTGAATATCGTGATTTTAGCGATGACGTATCGGTACTTGCGCCACCGCAAGTTGAATGCTCCACTCTGTCAACTTGCGGTGGCACAAGTTCCAATGCGCGATGCACAGTGGCTGTGGCTGGGGGGTGATATTCAAAGGAGTTGCTCAATAGCGCAACTCCTTTGAATATCGCCCAGGACACACCCCTGCGCAACTATTTTGCGCAGCTTAAGGGCTTGCGCCTATTAATGGCGCAGTTTGAATATCCAGCCCGAAAAATACTACATGTCCTGACTTTATAGTAGAAAAAATATTTTCTAACTTTCCACTAAATGTTGCAGAAAACTGTAATACCCTAACTAAAATACATTAAAATGATAAGAAACAACAGAAGCAACTAAGAAACTACAATATTTAGCCTTAATTCTGATTATATAGAGGAAGACAAGTCTGTTGCATTGATTGAGGTTACATTCTGTCCTGCAAAAAATCATGCTTCAGTAAGAAATGTCCCACTTTGGGCTTCTTAAAAGGTGGCAACCCTAAATATCTTAATATTAATGATATCACTCAAGAGTACACACGGTGGTATAAAACAGCTGTCAAAACAAGACAGTGTGGTTGAGTATATCTGGTGAAAATGGAAATCAAAACAAGCCAAAAGAGGAAAGAAAGTTTGAAATTGAGCACTGGGTGCTCTACTTTACCAAATTAGACATTAGAAAATAATACATTGAGATAAGTATTTGGGCTTTAGTAATAACTGGAAGGCAACAATTAACTAGGATGTAAAATGAGACACTTCTAGTTTATAAAGTGAGTGTGAATTTCTAACCACTGAGTGTGCCAGGAGGGGGTTGGTGCACTTTACATGATTGATGTAGCAACCAACATTCCTATTTATAGGTTACTGCCAGAGCAGCCAGCACTGTACTACACTAAAAAACTCCATTAGACAGGTAAATACAAATTCTACTATGAAGCTAAGAAAGAAAAAAGGGAGAACTTCCAAAATTAGTGGAAACGTGCGAACATACGAATCTGCCAGCAGAAATAGGCCCCATGGTCTATCAGCTCTGCTTGAATGGGCAGCTAGCGACTTTACCTTGCAGTTGGTTCCCTTCCCCTTCCCCCACAATTATCCCTCCTCTCACCCTGTCCCATCCCCTTTTAAACTTCCCACCATTTTACAGGATACCACCTCCTTGTGCAGAGTGTTCCGTTTAGCCACAACCCTCTCCGAGAAAAAATGTCTCCTCATCTCTGTCCTATATCTTCCCTCTTCTAACCCGAGACCATGCCCTCTCATGTCCGTCCCATTCCTCAACTTAAATACCTCTTCTGTACCTGTCTTGTTTATCCCCGTCAAGTACTTAAAGGCCTCAATTATATACCCCCGGTCCCTTCTCTCCTCCAGGGAGTACATATTTAACTCACTCAGCCTTTCCTCATAGGGTTTGTCCTCCAATCCTTGGATCATCTTTGTTGCCCTGAACTGTACCCCTTCCAGTAATCTGACATCCTCTTTCAGATATGGGCACCAAAACTGCATGTAGTACTCCAGGTGTGGCCTGACCAGCGACCTGTACAGAGGCAGGATCACCTCCCTAATCCTTGAGGAGATTCCTCTAGCAGTGCACCCCAGCAACCTGTTGGTTTTAGGTGCCGCCTTCCTGTACTGTGCTGAGTTGTTCATATTCCCCATTATAACCATCCCTAAATCCTTTTCCCCCTCTGTGGTTCCTAACTGAATCCCTCCCAAATGGTAGCTCCTCACTGGGTTCCCTTGCTACGAAGTGCAGAACTTTGCACTTCTTAACACTGAACCCCAACTACCACGTTTCTGACCACACCTCCAGTTTAGTAGTCAGATCATCCTGTAGCCCCTGCCACCCTACTATATCGTCCACCACTGCCCCCCCATCTTGGTATCATCAGCGAGCAGACTGATCTTACTCCTGATGCCCTGTGATATATTCACTATGAATATCCCAAACAGCACCAGGCCCAATACCAAGCCCTGTGGTACCTCACTCATCACAGCCCTTGGAGACGAGAGTTCCCCCCCACCACCACCCTTTGCTGCCTCCCTTCAGTCAGTTTATGATCCAGTTCACCATCTTTGTTCACACCCCCACATGTTCCAACTTTCCTCCCAACTGTCCATGAGACACCAAATCAAATGCATTGCTGAAGTCCAAATACAGGACATCCACTGCATGGCTCCTGTCCAGTTCCCTCATCACCAAGTCATAATACTCCATTAGGTTGGTCTGGCATGATCTTCCTGAGATTAACCCATGCTGCTGATCATCCTGGAGTCCACTGACTTCCAGAAAGGTCACCAGCCTCTCTTTCAGGATTGTCTCCATTAGTTTCCCCACAATGGATGTGAGGCTTACTGGTCTGTAATTGCCTGGTTCATCCTTTGGGCCACTTTTGTGGAGGAGCACCACATGAGCCATCCTCAAGTCTTGTGGTACACATCCTGTATCCAGGGAGGTATTGCATAGGTCCACCAGTGACCCTGTCAGGACCTCCGCTAGTTCTTTCAGCACCTTGGCTTGAATGCCATGAGGTTCTGGTGCCTTATCCACCCTATGTGCATTTAGACCTTCCAATACCCTGCTCTCTGTGATTACCCCATCTTTTACACCCTTCCCCCTTGCCCACCTCCCCCATCCCCTGAGGTAGCTGCTTGCTCTTCTCCTTTGTAAATACAGAAGTACTCATTTAGTTCTTCTGCCTGCTCTGCCTCTTTCTCCACCCACCCCCTGTCCTTCCAAATCCTTACTATCTGGTCCTTGCTGCTCCTTCTCTCCCTTATATACCTGAAGTAGTCCTTTTCCCCATCCTTGATGCCCTGTGCCAGCCTCAGTTCTCTGGAAGCCTTGGCTGCCCTAACTACTCTGATTACCTCTTTGGACTTCTTCACATACTCTTCCTTGTCCTCCCCGCTCTCAGATTTCCTGAACCACCTCAATGATGCTTTTTTTGCCCTCACTCCCTCCAAGACCTTTCTATTCAACCAGCTTGGTTTCTTGGCCCTTCCCTTCTTGCTCAGTGCTTTGGCACAGGACCCTGTAGCCTCCTCAATCACCAGTTTGATGATTTCCCAATTTTGTTTGCATCCCACCATGGATGAATTCCTGCCAGGTGTCTCTCCAAAACTTCTCAAATCCTGTCAAAGTCAGTATGTCTGAAGTCAGCCACACTGGTTCCTGTTCCTACAGCCTCCCTGCCCAGCTGAGCATGAACCACATGGAGTGATTGTCACTGCCCGTCAGCAGGTCTTCCACCCCCAGCTCTCTTACAGCCTCCCCGTTAGACAGTACTAGAGCCAGAGTTTTTCCCACTCTAGTCAGCTCATTAACCATCTGTGTCAGGAAGCCGTCCTGGAAAGTTTACAGTAGGACCTGCTCCCTTGCACTCGAGGTGGCTGGGGTACTCCAATCCACTCCTGGTAGATTGAAGCCCCCCATGATCACGGTGTTACCCTTCCCACAGATCCTCCATATCTGCTCCGCTAATTCTCTGTCCAAGTCCTCCACTTGAGCCAGTGGCCTGTGCACCACTCCCATCCTAAGTGTCCTATTTTTCGAATCCTGGAATTGCATCTATAATGCCTCTGTTCTACCCTCCTCCCCCTCTTCCCTTGCACATCTTATCCCCTCCCTCATGTAAATCACCACCCCTTCCCTTTCCCCTTGCCCCTGTCCCTTCCGTATATTGTATACACTGGGATCATCAGGCCCCAATCCTGGTATTGGGTGGCCCATGTTTCAGTGATGGCCACAATGTCCACCATCCCCACTGTCAAGAGAGCCTGTAGCTCAGTAGATTTGTTCCCAGGCTTCTTGCATTCAGGGAGACAACCCTCCAACTTGTTCCTTTCCCATCCTTAACCTGTTTCCCACCATTCTTAACCTCCTCATGTGGCTCTTCCCCTTTTTCTATCCCTGTTTGTTTGGGGGGTAAGCTTGTTCGACTCCTCTGTCTGGACACCCTGCATTGCTGCTGCCCACTCACTTCCCCTCACCCAGTTTAAATCCACCTTAGTTGATACGTATTCCCTCAGCCTCTGTTTTAATACCCCCTGCCCCTCCTTACTCAAATGTAACCTGTCCCCTGTGAACAGTTTACCATTATCCCAGATGTTACCCCAGCCTCCCACTAACATGTACCCTTTGGTTCAACACCACGCTCCCAGCCAAGTGTTGAACTCCTCTATCCTTCCTTTCCTCGCCTTACTCACTCTGGGTACTGGGAGCACTTCTGAGAAGTGGCTGCATTTACTAGGGAAACTCTCATATAAAAACATAGATAAATAGATAGATACTTTATTTGTAAAAGCGCCCATTTCCTAGGTCTCTGTGCACTGCACAATTCATACATTATAATCATAAAAACACACAAATCTTGCAAATCATAAACATAATAAATCCACTAAGAGCACATTTAATGTCACTATCTATCTCAATAAAATCAGAAACATTACTGCAATTAATTCATAAATGCTTGCTGGAACAGGTATGTTTTTAGGCCCTTCTTAAAGTTTTCTACCGACAAAGCCTCCCTTAAATAACCAAGCAGGGAGTTCCACAGGGTAGGTGTGGCCACCGAGAATGCCCTGTTCCCAGAATGCCGCAGCCTAGCCCTGGGAACAACCAGGAGGCCTCCCCTCGTAGAATGGAGAGCCCGGGGTGGGTGATAGGGGACAAGAAGGTCTTGCAGATAGATTGTTCCCCGTTCATGTAAGGTTTTGTAGGTAAGGAGCCCTACCTTGAAGACAATCCTCCACCTGATCGGCAGCCAGTGCAGTTCGTGGAGGACCGGGGTGATATGCTCACATCTTCTTACCTCCCGTGAACAGTCTTGCTACTGCATTCTGCACCAGCTACAGCCTATGGAGGTTGCCTCCAGATAACCCTAAGTACAGGGCATTACAGTAGTCCAACCTGGCAGTAACAAAAGCATGTACCAGTGTGGCCAGGTCCTCAGGTGGGATCAAGGCTTGGATTCGGGCAATGTTCCGAAGATGAAAAAAAAATAAATGCTCTTAACCACGGCCGACACCTGGGCATCCAGAGTAAAGCCAGCATCCCAGAACACACCCAAATCCTTCACCTGTCTAGAAAGGACAAGAGGAACCCCCTACCCAGCACTTGGCCAGGGGGTAACCCCTCACCCCCCCCTCCACCCTGATGGCCCAGATCCACCACCAGTATCTCGGTCTTGTCTGGGTTTAGTTTAAGCCAGTTGTGAGTCATCCATGACTGGATCTCCTCGAGGCAGCTTTCAATACAGAGGCTGACACCTGGGTAATGGGCGCATAGGACAGGTACAGCTGGGTATCATCTGCATAGCAGTGAAAACCCAGCCCATACTGCCTGATAATGTCCCCTAATGGTAGCATATACACCATGAACAACAAGAGCGACTAGACCGAACCCTGCAGAACCCCACAGCACACAGGCTTTGGGGAAGATGAGGCTAACCCCATCATCACCCTTTGCACTCTGTCTGTCAGGTATAACCTGAACCAGTTGATGACATTACTGGACAGGCCATACCAGAACCACAGGCGGTCAAGCAGCACCTCATGGTCCATGGTGTCAAATGCTGCAGAGAGGTCTAGGAGGCCCAAGATGATATGGTCTCTTCTATCCCTTTCCATCAGGAGATTATTCAGCACCCTCACCAGGACAGTCTCCATACTATGTCCTGCCCAAAACCTAGACTGGAAAGACTCATAGGTAGAGGAAGAGGCAAGATGTCTGTCAAGCTGGATGGCCACCACTTTCTCAATAACCTTCCCTAAAAATGGGAGGTTAGAGACTGGCCTGTAGCTGCTGAGGCAGTCCGGGTCCAGTGAAGGTTTCTTCAAAAGAGGCCTAACCAAGGCCTCCTTCAAGGCCAATGGGAAAACCCCACTCCTCATGGAACTCCAGACTACCTCAGCAACCACAGGTCCTATCAGGTCCAAACAACCAACTAAAAGTTGGGTCAGACCTGGATCCAGATCACACTGGGTTGGCCACAACCTCTAGATTATCTCCACCACCTCATCCACCCCCACCAGCTCAAATTCAGTACAGACAGGAGGAGTGTTTCAGCACCCTTCAGGTCAGACCCTGTATCCCTTTCAAGAAATGCTCAAAGAGACCTCATCCCTGATGGAGGACACCTTGTCGGAGAAGAACAGAGCCAGCTCCTTGCACCTAGTGCTAGAACTTGTTCCCCCAACATGGAGACAGGCAGGATGTAAAAGCCCGTCCACCATGCAGAAGAGCTGAGCCGGTCTGTTCTTCACCACAGCAATCTCCCTAGACAAAAATTCCACCTTCTTATGGGAGATTGTCCCCTGATAGTCAGCATAATGTGACTTCAGGGCCAATGTGTCCCCCTCCAGGCTGGATCTCCTCCAGCATCTCTCTAACCTCCACCCCTTGGTCTTTAAACACCGGAGATCCTTATCATAACATGGAGGTCTCCAGTGAGTAGATAAGGTGCGGACATGAATGGGTGCAATGAAATTGTAGGCAGCAGCCACAGTTCCATTATAGGCTGCCACTGCCTCCCCCGTCCCACCAGCACAAGCCGCCCCAACACTCGATAGGTCCAGTACCACCGATAGTCCCGTAGAGGAAGCAGCTTTTAATGGGCGGTAGCGGACCATCTCCACAGGGGCAGGACCATCTAAGGGGGGTTCCCCAAGCATGAACCTCATGGTGCTATGGTCCAACCAAATTACCAGATCCACACTGAGGTCACTTACCTCTAGACCCAAGGAAAAGACCAGATTCAGTGTGTGATCACCTGAGTCAGTGGCAGTTGTTACATACCTTCTGTACCAGGCCCAGGGCCTCCATTCTCTTAAGAAGGTCATTCCCAAAACTCGAGAGCCCACCATCGACCCAGGTATTGAAGTCCCCCAGGATCAACCACCTGGGAGACTCCAAGACCAGGCTGGTGATGAGCTCTTCGACCTCCCATAAAAAGTTCCGATCTGACGCAGGAGGACGATTGAGCACGAGGACCCTAAAGTCCATGCCCACACCCCCTCAGGCAGCCACATACTCAAAGGATACCATCTGACCCACAGGTAGCACCGTGAGGTTCAAGCTGGATTTAAAACAAATGGCTACCCCCCCACCCCTGCAATCCTCCCTCGGGTTGTGTATCATGGAGTACTCAGCTGGCACTGCTGCCTCCAAAATGGGGGCAGCATTTTCATGCAGCCAGATCTCCGTGATGCATGCCAGGTCTACTGAGGATATCAAGTCCACCATTATGGCCGTCTTGTTCCTCATTGACCTGTCATTGCATTACACAACCTGGGTAGGATGAGGTGGGGTGGCTGGACCCAACCCATTGCGGAGCCCTTGGGTATGGGAATCAGACAAGTCAACCCCCTATCAAGCTCCCATTTCACCCCAGGGTGTCTCCTTGGCCTCACTACCCGGATCCCAGACACCCCGGCAGCCACATGGGCACCAGCCCCGCAGACCCCCCCAAGCTATTCCTAAAGCCCTACATCTCCAGTAAGCCTCCACCAGAAGTGCTAGGAGCTCAAAGGGATGGAGGTAGTCCCACGAGTTGCTGCGCCTTAAGGGCCTCTGTCCCAGACACATAAGAGGATATTATTCATAGTCATCAGATGAAACTTTGCCTGTTTCTCCAACAGGTAGTGCAGGTTATGTGGAAGCCTTTGGCTTCAGATCAGAGTGAATGGCACTCTATAGAGTCGGTTTTCAACCTATAAATGGAGATGTTGTGAATTTTTCATCCACTGGCAAAGTTGTTACAAATCTGCAGAAATTCACAATTCGCAAATTCTGCTGCAGACGAACCAACTATGCTGACAATTTATTTTTAAATAAAACCTTAAAAAAACTTTCCCCCACCTACCATGCTGTAAAAACCACCTGAACCCAAAAATGATTATACCATCACAGCTCTCTCCGACCCCCCCCCACGCCCCTCACTCCCGCTGGAATCCTCCGCCCTCACTTCTCCTGCTCTGTGCTTGAAAAAGTAATTCCTTCCCCCACCCATATGCCAAATATGCTCCACCTGCCTCCCATCACCCAAGTCTCACTGTTTTTTTATGCAGCACACCCAGTCCCCAACCCCCACTAACCCCCACTACCCTCATCCCCCACCAGTACCCATAAAAATCAAGCTGGAATAAAGACAATGTTCCCCCAGTGCAGAGCATCTGCTCTGTTCTGTGTCCATCTCATAATGACAGAAAAGAATGAATAGTGAGGTCTGCTCCAAGTACAATCTGATTGGCTGAAAATTCAACCAATCAGAATTTTAATAGGAGCAAAGACATCACTGATTATTCATTTTCAGAAACTGATCGGAGCAGACACTCTGCACTGGGGGACCGTTTCTTTATTCCAAGTTGATTTGTGGGTACTGGACGAGGGAGGAGGAGGAGGATTGTGAGGACCAGAGGGGGCTTGGGTGGGAGTTGGGGGACTGGGTGCGCTGCTTAATAAAGACAGTGGGACTCGGGTTGGAAGAGGTGGGGAGAGTCATTTTTGGTGCATGGCTGGAGGGAAGATATTGATTTTTCAAGCACAGAGCAGCAGATGCATCAGCATTTTGCTGGTGCAGGGGAAGGAGGGTGCCAGCAAAGGTGCAAGGGGGTTTCATGGTTTTTATCAAGTTTGGAAAGGAAGGGGAAAGTTTTTGTCATATTTGGTTGAGGAGGAGGTGTAGCAAGAAATTCACATTTGGATTGGCCATTCACTATGCACATTTGGCCAGTTCAACTGATGACAAACAAATGCAAATTTCAGTCCTTAGCTTTGCAAATTTGCTAAAATGTGTGGATTTTTTCACACAGCAAATTTTGGCAACTTCACACACGCCACTATTTATAAATAATCACTATGCTATGATATAAAGGAGTAAAAGAAAGAGAAGGGTCAGATTAGCACTGCACATATGGAGGAATTGTTTGACTAAGTTTGCAGGGTAACTAGAAGAGAAGTAGATGTATCCCCATCACTCATCTATTCAACCTGCCCCTCTCTCAGGGCACTCTACCGCCGGTCTGGAAGACCTCCCATGTCATACCACTTTTTAAATCAGGTGACCCAGGGGACCGCAACAATTACAGACCCATTTTTCTACTCCCAGTACTATCTAAATTACTAGAGAAAATCGTGAATACACAACTAAGGAACTACCTCAAAGTAACAAATCTACTGAACTCGATGCAGTCAGGATTTAGAGCCGAAAATAGCCCTATTACAGCGCTGTCTAAAGTTACCAATGCGTGGCTGCGAGCCTTTGACACAATGAACTTCACCTGTGCGGTCTTTTTGGACTTAAGCAAAGCTTTTGACACCATTGATCACAACCTTCTCCTCACCTCGCTTCAAAACAAAGAAGTGGACCCTACCTCGCTGCTCTGGTTCACTGACTACCTCTCAGGACATCTCCAGCAAGTTAAAGCAGAAGTTGAGCTGTCCCCCTCTTAAACCGCTGCTAAGAGGGGTCCCTCAGGGATCCATACTAGGTCCGCTCTTCTTCGCAATATATATAAATGACATAGACCACCACATAAAAAATGCCAATATCCACCTGTTTGCAGATGATTCCGTCCTATACATCAGCCGACCCACACCAGAGGCTGCCTTTAATGACCTTCAAAGTGAGTTCACCCTCCTGCAAAGTCAGCTAATCCACAAAAAAACTACTATTGAACACCAAAAAAACAAAAGCAATGCTCTTTTCTCTGCTTGCCCACTCACTTAGCCCTACAGACATTGGACCCACTCTGGAAAACACTACGATACTAGGTGAAAAACTAGAATTTGTAACCAAATTTAAGTATCTGGGAGTATAGATTGACAACAGACTCTCCTTTGCAGAACACATTGAAGACTTATTGAAAAAACTTTGTCAAAAGCTTGAACTTTTCTACAGGCTAAGCCACTTCCTCACTATTGTTGCCAAAACAAGACTGGTCCAATCTACTTTCCTATCTCTGGTGGATTACATGGATTTCTTGTACAGCCAGTGTCCCATCTCCCAGTTAGCCAAACTCGCCACGCTGTACCACTGTGCGCTAAGGTTTATCACAGGTCTCCCAAATTCTACTCATCACTGCATCCTGTATGAAACCATGGGATGGACATCCCTTAAACTTAGGTGCCACAAAAATGCTGCTCTTTGGACCTACCGTGTCCTCACAAACAAACTACCCCAATATATTTCCGACTGCCTACCCATATGCACAATAAGAAAATATGCACTCCGAAGCCATTCCTTCATCTCCCTTGCAATACCTAGAGTAAACTTACATTTTGGTAGAGTGGCAATTAGCTTCACGCTCCCAACACTATGGAATAATTTACAGAAGTCTCTTAAACTAGATGCCATTTTGTGTGTAGCAAAGGCTGCTACACATAACTTATTTATGTATGTTTACATATATATATATATATATATATATATATATATATACACACACAGTATATCATACGTATATATCAGAACAAATACTAAGACCCCATGCGATTCAGGGTCACTGGAACTGGAAGACCGAGCTACGTCCAGGACCAGGGAGACCCAGCACTCGGGTTCAGATCCCACACATTCAATGGGGCACTAGGGGATTCCACCAGGTGCTGTTCCTCCCGGAGCTCCCTGGTGGCAGTGCCTTTGAGTTGGCACCCTCCCCTCCCCCCCTTCCTGGATGCACATGCCACAAAAAAAATAAAAAATAAAACTACAGCGATGCTTTACGGACGAGGGGACTTATGGCCAAGGCATTGTGAGCAATCCATTACCACCATTGGGGGGAAGGACTCTGAACCCTAGAGCTGGTGGCCATGTTGGAGGGTTCCCCCACAGCCATCCTCTCAACTGTCCCTCTGTCGATGAACAGTTCCCCACTGTACTTCGCTAAAGGCAACTGTTCCAGGGGGTGAGAGCCCTTGTTCCACATCCAAGGTCGGGGCTATAAAAAACAACAACATAGGACAAAACATGGTGAAAATATTAGCGAAGACAGGGAAAGCAACAGCGGTGTCAGGACATTGACTGGTGCCCTCTTATGGCAGGTTAGGGGCACCCCCCCCCACACCAACTAAAAAAAAAAGAAACAAAAGGGGGGTCGGAGGGAGCAGTGACTGGGTTCTGGCAGCAGAGCCAGCACCCCCCCCCATAGCTATATAGTACATTATCTAATGAGCCTTCTGTGGTGGGGAGTAATAGTTGTTGCAGGTGATAATGCTCAGGTGAAGGAAAAAGCCATCTGGGAAGGCAGCAGCAGCCCTGGAGGATCAACTGCAGTATATGTACCAACACAGAGGGAGAGTATGGTTGGAGGCATGGCTGGGTAGCATGGAAGGTTCATCAACGTCAGCATCACTGAGAGAAGCCACTACAAAGAATCGTCAGGTGCAACAGGTAAAGATACCCCCCACAAAGGTATCCAGGATCCCACAAACAGGTGAGGTGGGGTTGGACGCTCAGCGGTTTACTGAGGAGCAGTCATGGGGTAAGGGTATTACAGCTTTGGGGGGGTTTCAGCATGAGTGGCTGTGGAAGCTGTGAGCAATTTAGGGAGGGCTGGAGAGGTCCCCACATGTACGGTACCGAGCCCTCAGGCAATGTTAGTGGGGGAGCCACCACAAGGCGAAGAGCGGGCCTTGGTGCTGGTGGTCATGGTTTGGGGGCAACAAGGGGCCCAGAGTGGCTCCACAGTTGACAAGAAACTTGATAAACTCATAGACTTAGTAAGGAGGTAGGCTGCCAGGGTTTGGAGCCTGGCACAAACACAATGGTAGGAGACAGGGAGTTCTTTTTCCCAGGTCTGCTACCCTTTCAACCAGGGGAGCTGCAACAGAGCAAGCTGCAAGTTTCAGCATGTATGCAAAGCCTGCTGGCAGCAGCATCCCTGTGTGCAGTGCAGGTCACCCCAACCACCTAAGGTGGGCCATCAGGGACACAGCAGGAAGTTCATCAAGTTTCAGGGAAGTGAGCTGGCACACCCCAACCAAGGCGTACAGGGGGAAGCTTCAGCTGGCTCAATACGAAGGGGGACAGCTGCCTGCCTCGGGGAGGAAGGGGTCACTATGGGTTTTTAGATCTCATGCTCAGGCCCCAGAAGAGATAAAGGGCAGAGAGCTGGATGTCCAAGTGAGGCTAACCTCAGTTGATTCTATATATATATATATATATATATATATATATATATATATATATATATATATATAAAAAGAGAAAAGATGGCAGAAGAGTAGGTGAATGGCCAGGGGGTGGGTGGCCTGCCACCACCCACCCCTTTGTGTCTCTGGTGGGGTACTGCAGTGGGCTACATGAGAATTCAGGTGGTTTAGTAATGACCCTACCCAGAGGGGGACTTTGAAATGACCACTATGGCCATCAGCCCACTGGGTGGAGCATGCGGTAGGACAGTGGGCGAGTTGACAAAGCAGACCAGATGGATTTGTGTCTGCTGCCGGTGCACTCAGAGGTTAGGATTGCCGAGTGAAGAAGCATGAGGGGGGTATCAGGTAGGCTACGAGGGGTTCAGCTCCTTGTTGCACGTCGCTAGTTCAAGGAATTACAGAATGAGGGGTGAAGGTGGGTCATTAGCATTCAGGTCAACCCTGGCCATCTCCGGAGAGGAGGAAGAGACCTCTGGGAGCAATGGTGCCGAAGGAGATGGAACCACCTCCTCCTTCAGAATGATTTGACCTTCTTGTGAAACACAGCCCAAAGACTAGGCAACAGGTTGCTGGTCAGTACAAGTAGGCACACCCCAGGAGCAGTACATTCTGAGGTGATGGTGCATGGCACATCAGTCACCAGTGCAGGTGGCATAGCCTGCACATGTAAATTACTCTGTGGGGATTTTTCACAAGTTGTAGTAGGTGAAGGCGTCCAGGGCCCCAGGCAGGGGAACAAGTGGGTCCTTCTTCGGCCTTACAACATGGGTGTCAAGTGTCACCAACGCACTCAGCAGGTCAGGCCCTCTGCTCCCACAGTGCCAACCTCTGAGTGCAGTAAGGTGAACAGGTAACAGAAAGGTTAACCCTTCTGTCTGCTTGTGGGTCCGAATCACCTTTAGTCTCAAGTTCAGGGAGGATTCAAACTGTGAACCTCATGCTAGTGTACCCAAATGTATAGGCTCAGATAATCTGCTCTTCGGGGGGATGCCAGACATCTTTCGCCTAAGGGCACCTAATCAGGTATCCAAAATGAAGCCTTAAAACTCTATTAAAGACCTTAGGTATATTCTTACCTTTTCCCAGTTTAGTAACACCATGAAGCTTTGAACAGTTTTTGTCAGTCTTCACCCTCTATACGTCACATGCAAAAAGAACTTCGAAGACACACCCAGGCAGTCTTTCAAAATCATATTTTTACTAAAATGGATAAAAATATGTAAAATATAAACACAGAACACTATATCAAAAAGCATACAATCACTTAAAAGAAAACAAAGAAAATACAAACTCCTACCAACTTACAGTTAGACTTTTTCTATCTAATGTATTAACCTCTATAGTACTTATGGTTAGATCTTGTTTCTTAAGAGCCAAAAAACAAATGTCCAAGTTCAAACAGAATACAGTTTAAAACTCTGTTTCCACACCCCTTCTATGATGTCATCTAGCTCCTCCTTTTAGAATATAAAAAATATACAAACAATGATCTTCCTGTCAGGAGATATTTTAAATACTGTGACTTCAACAAAACTTATTTCCAAAATTATGAAGTCTTTAATCAAGCCTTTTCTCTGATCTTGAGCAGTTCCTGTTCCCAAGGCATCAAATATTTTTTTATAAATTTAGCACCATGGTATGATAACATGTTTTTCCTCTAAGACATCATAAAAGTTTACAGATCCTATATCCCGGCAGCTGGGTCAGTTCTAAGAAAAACAGGAGACTCTAGTCTTTTAATTACCTCCTGGTTTCAGGTTAATATATCCTGCAGTTTCTCTGAAACCTGGGAGGGACACCCATAGCACAGGATCACTCATGGGAGGCAGTATAGTGCAGTGGTTTAAGGCTATGAGCTGCAAACCTGGAAACCTGGGTTTGAATCCCACAACCCCCTCTTGCATACTGTGTGGCCCTGAGCAAGCCGCTTAACTTCCCTGTGCTCCCAGGTTGCACCTGTAAACAAGCTTTCAGCTTAGTGTGTCTCACCTGGAAAAACTAAAGGTAAAAAAAAAAACACTCACATACCACATTCTATATTACAAATATCATAGAACAATCATAACCAGCTGGCCAAGCATCACAGTCCTCCCCACTTAGACTGAATTTGGGGTCTCTATCCCCTGCATGGGATGAGCTTCCCAAATCAGTTCACTCCTCATACAGACGTGATAAGCCATTTGTGTTCTGATTGGTCGCTCCAGCCCTATGTAAGATTGTCATGTCATACCCTTGCAAGGCAAGACTCCATCTTAACAGTCTACCATTAGTTTTTCCCATTTGAGTCAGCCAAACCAGGGGGTCATGGTCTGCTTGTACCTCAAAATGCTGCCCATATAAGTATGGCTCTAACTTCTTTAGGGTCCACACTATGGCAAGACACTCTTTTTCCACAGTTGAGTAAGCCTGCTCCCTGGGAAGTAACTTTTTACTTAGGTACACTACAGGGTTATCTTTCCCTTGGTTGGATGTCTGACTCAGTACTGCCCCAATACCCATGTCTGAGGCATCAGTCTGAACTATAAAGGGTCTGCTATAGTCAGGACTTGTCAATATAAGAGCACTGCACAGTGCCTCCTTCAGTCTGGTAAAGGTTTTATCACAGGCTGGTTCCCAGGTAATTTTCTTAGACATATTTTTCTTTACCAGGTCAGATAGGAGAGCAGCCAGGGCACTGTAATTGGGTACAAATTTCTTATAGCACCCTGCTGTCCCTAGAAAACTCCTGACCTGCTTCTGCATTTCTGGTCTGGGCCATGCCTTGATCACCTCTATTTTTACTTGGTTAGGACGGAGCTGTCCCTGGCCTACAACATGCCCGAGGTATGCCACTTCAGCCATGGCCACCTGGCACTTCTCAGCTTTGACAGTGAGCCTGGTCATCTGTATCCTGCCTGCACTTCTCTAAGGTGGGACAGGTGTTCCTCCCAGCTGGAACTAAAGATGGCAGTGTCATCCAGGTAAGCCACGGCATACTCCTCAGCACCATTTAACACCTGGTTCACCAACCTTTGGAAAGTGGCCAGGGTGTTCTTCATTCCAAAAGGCATTACTTTAAATTCAAATAAGCCTATCGGAGTGATGAAGGCCGACCTCTCCCTAGCTCTGTCAGTTAACTCTACCTGTCAATACCCCTTTGTCCAGTCAATAGTCATAAGGTAGGTCGCCCCTTCCAACTTGTCCAGGAGTTCATCCATCCGAGGCATCGGGTGGGCATCTGACTTCGTGACTGCATTCAGTCCATGATAGTCCACACAGAAATGAGTAGAGCCATCTGGCTTCGGCACAAGGACTACAGGTGAGGCCCAGGGGCTGTGGGATCTCTGGATTACCCCTAAATCCAGCATTTCCTCCACCTCACTCCTAATGTCCTTTTGGACAGCCTCTGACACCTGATATGTTGGCCGCCGTATGGATGTCTGTGTCCCAGTCTCTACATCATGCATCGCTAAGGGGGATAGTCCAGGCTTGGTGCTAAACAGGTGGGCAAAGTCTGCTAAAACCTTCCTTACTTCCTGGATCTTGTCCGGGGCCAGCTGGGGAGACAATTTAACTGCCTCCACAGAGGAGTCCCACTTGCTTTATTCCAGCAAGTCCAGAAGGGGGTCTCCTTCATCGACCCCCTTCCCAGGACTACATATGGTGAGCACCATGTCAGCCCTATTAGCATATGGCTTCATCATGTTGACATGGTACATTCTTTCTGTCTGTCTTCTGCCAGGTAACTCAATGATATAGTTCACATCATTTACCTTCCTAACTACTTTGTATGGTCCTGCCCACTCAGCCTGCAGCTTGTCTTTCTGGACCGGAATAAAGGACCATGACTTCCTGACCCACCATGTACAAGAGAGCTCTGGATCTGAGATCGTACCACACTTTTTGTTTCTGTTGGGCAGCTGCCAGGTTGCTCTGGGCTGCCCCCAATGGCTCCTTCAGCCTTTCCCTAAACCTCAGGACATAATCCACAATGGGAGTTCCCTGGGTGGTGTGCTTGCCTTCCCAGTCCTCCCGGATCAAGTCTAGGGCCCATGTACCTGGCATCCATTTAAGAGTTTGAAGGGGGAAAATCCTGTCAACTCTTGGGGCACCTCCCTGTATGCGAACAACATGTGGGGAACGTATTTCTCCCAGTCCCTCCCAAGCTGTTCAGCAAATGCTTGGAGCATTGACTTCAGGGTACCATTAAATATTTCCACAAGCCCATTGGCTTGCAGGTGATAAGGTGTTGTGCGCCTCTGCACCACCCCACACTCCTCCCACAAACATTTCATCAGATCCGACATGAAGGAACCCCCTTGATCGGTGATAACCTCCTGCAGAAGCCCAACACTGGAGAAAATCCGAAGTAAGGCATCTGCCACTTTGTCTGTCCTCAGTGAGGATAGGGCGACTGCCTCTGGATACCAGGTGGCATAATCCACCACAGTCAGGATGAACCTCTTCCCAGAGGAGCTGGGGGTATTCAAAGGCCCCATAATATCCATTCCCACCCTCTGGAATGGCTCCTCCACTATGGGCAATGGAATTAGGGCGGCTTGGGTTTTCTTGCCCACCTTCCCTATTTCTTGGCACCGGTGACAAGACTTACAATACTCCTTCACCTGCAGGGTGAAGTTGGGCCAATAGAAATTCTGGGCCAATCACTGCATAGTGCACGCGATTCCCAGATGACCAGACAAGGGAATATTATGTGCAATCTTGAGCAACTGCTCACAGTACCCCTGGGGAATGACAAGCTGCCTGCCTATCACCCCTCCCTCTGTCTTCACAGCCTGAGTATACATCAGTCCATTTTCCCAATAAACCTTATGTTTACCATCACCTCCCTGTGCTCCATCAGCGTCTGCCCAAGCCCTCAGCTTTTCTAGACTAGGGTCACTTCTTTGAGCAGCTGCAAACTCCTTACACATTCCCAAGGCATGGGACAGGTCCCCTTCAGTCTCTAAATTAGGGTTCCTAGCACTAGCGTCAGGGCACTCAGGATCACTGTCATCCCTTACCCTCTGACAATGGGTCACCCCTACTTCTTCGGAGTAACCCTCCGTAGCTGTGTGGTTAACTGCTACTGGGGAAATTTCTACCCCCTTTTCATTCATCTCCCTATCAGGAGACACAGGCTGGGGAACCAGCCTCCCAGTGGTTTCCACAATGGATTCTGTGGGGTTCAGGGAGCTAAAATTTTCCCTTGCTGCTTGACTACGGGTAACTGCACACACCATCCCCTGTTTGAGATTGTTGCCAAGGATGACGTCAACTGCTATATAAGGCAATTTTTGTGGGGGGTAGGAAGAAATAGGCTGTTGGTTAAATAGGATCTGCAGCTTATCCTGTATGTAGGGAAATGGGCAGACTAGGTGGGCCAAGCGGTCCTTATCTGCCATCAAAGTCTATGTTTCTATGTTTCTAACTGCTAACGTTTCAGCTGCAGCCACCTGTTGCACAGTTACCCTGTTTCACCCCAGTCTAGGAGAGCACTACCGAGTGGCAATGTTTTCTCCCCCCCCCGTGAAGTCTTGTACAGTTACATATTTATTGGGTATAAGCTGAACAGGCTCTACCAGATCACCTTTTACCAGTGTCAGGGATGCCCCTGTGTTCCTTAACCCTTGTGTCTGTACACCATTCACCGTGACTGGGTACATGTGTTCCCTCATGTTCACAGGCATGCTTCCAGGGACACATAAACAACCCACTTCTTTCCTAGCCCCATTCTGCATTTTGCTTGCCCTTGTGGGACACTGTCTAGCAATATGCCCAGTTTCTTTACAGACCCAACATTTGTTTCTTTTCTCAGAGAAATCTTTTCTCTGAAACCTGGGGCTAACTGGTTTTGGTGGAGGCAGTGACAGTTTGAGCTACCCTGAAGGTGCGCTTTTCCCTTTCTGCACTGCCATGCCCTCCCCATTCGCTCTCAGAGCAAGTCTGTTCTTGGCATAGCGGTACAAGAGTTCAGCAGCCTCTTGTACTGTTTTGGGATCTCGGTCTTCCAGCCAGGTTTTTAGCTCTGCTGGGCATGAACAAAAAAACTGTTTTAACAAAATAGCATTTTCAGTTTTATCTACAGAGTTTGCTTCAATGCTCTCCCACCAACATTTTAAAAACTGACGTTGTTTCGTCGCAAGCTCCTCATAGCTCATATCAAGGCTTCTCCTGAGCTTATGGAACTTAGCTCTGTATGATTCTGCAGTTAAATCAAACTTTTTTTAAAAGTGCAGCTTTAAGTTTGCTGTAATCATTACTGTCCTCATTGTCCATTTGACCCGATGCATCCCGAGCTTTCCCAGTAAGTAGCGGGGATAGCTGAAAACTCCAGGACCCTCTAGGAATTTTAGCCTGAATACAAACTTTTTCAAAGGAATTTAAAAAGGCATCCATATCCTCCCCCTCTTTAAATTCAACTATCAATTTGGAATTCAATTTGTAACCCAGTCCTGTAGTTCCAGTTAAACCCAAGCCACTTACCTGCTCTGGTGCTGGTGGTTGGAGTCGTAACTTCTCCAGTTCATGTCACCTCTGGTGCTCATGCTTCTCACAGTCTGCCTCTCACTGTTCATGTTCAACTTCTCACTGTTCTCGCTCCCTCTTCTCTTCTGTGGCTCGCTGGTGCTCATGCTTTTCACGGTCAGCCTCCCGCTGTTCCCAGTCAGCCTCTTGCTGTTCTCACTCCCTCTTCTCCTCTGCAGCTCATTCCTCTTGCTCAGCATCTCTCTGGAACTCCAGTTCCATTCTGCACAACTCAATCTGCAGCCTGATTGCTTCTGGCTCCAGAATGCTGGTGATCTTCCCCTGCTGCTGTGGCCCTTTGCTGACACTGGCCCTGCGGTCATCCTCACTGGATCTGGACACTGCACTGGCTGCTGGCCCCTCCACACTCAAGGTTTGGTCCCTTACAGCCACAGTCAGTGACTCAATGCTCAGGGCATCTGCTGCCATCAGGGCATCCATGAGGGTCTGCTTGGTGGCTCTCCCCCTCATACAGGACTCCTCTGTCCTGGCACAACTGCCTCAAGCAGTCTACAGTGTGCCCGCTGTAGTTGGAAGACATCTTCTTCCCTATCTACGGCTATTCTAACTTGCACTTTAGAAAAAAAAAAAAACACTGCCTTTTTTTGCAAGTGAGCTGTACAGTATTAAGCTGACACACTGAACAGTTAAAGCTTGTGTTACCAAATTTATCCACATCGCTGCCAATCAAATCTGTCACAAACGCACTCAGCAGGTCAGGCTCTCTACTCCCACAGTGCCAACCTCTGAGCACAGTATTGTGAACAGGTAACAGACAGGGTAACCCTCCTGTCTGCTTGTGGGTCCGAATCATCTTTAGTCTCAAGTTCTGGGGGAATTCAAACTGTGAACCTTATGCTAGTGTACCCAAATGTACAGGCTCAGATAATCTGCTCTTCAGGGGGATGCCAGATATCTTTCACCTAAGGGCACCTAACCAGGTATCCAAAATGAACCCTTAAAATGCTATTAAAGACCTTAGGTATATTCTTACCTTTTCCCAGTTTAGTAACACCATGAAGCTTTGAACAGTTTTGTCAGTCTTAACCCTCTATACGTCACATGCAAAAAGAACTTCAAAGACACACCCAGGCAGTCTTTCAAAATCATAGTTTTACTAAAATGGATACAAATATGTAAAATGTAAACACAGAACACTATATCAAAAAGCATACAATCACTTAAAAGAAAACAAAAAAAACTACAGACAAACTCCTACCAACATACAGTTAGACTGTTTCTAACCAATGTATTACCACTATAGTGCTTATAGTTAGATCTTGTTTCTTAAGAGCCCAAAAAGAAATGTCCAAGTTCAAACAGAATACAGTTTAAAACTCTGTGTTTCTACACCCCTTCTATGATGTCATCTAGCTCCTCCTTTTAGAATATAAAAAATATACAAACAATGATCTTCCTGTCAGGAGATATTTTAAATACTGTGACTTCAGCAAAACTAATTTACCAAATTATGACAGTCTTTAATCGAGCCTTTCCTCTGATCTTGAGCAGTTCCTGTTCCCAAGGCATCAAAGGTTTTTTTTTTACAACTTTAGCACCATGATATGATAATATGTTTTTCCTCTAAGACGTCTTAAATGTTTACGAGTCCTATATCCAAACAGCTGGGTCAGTTCTGAGAAAAACAGGAGACCCTTAATTAAGTATCTCTAGTCTTTTAATTACCTCCTGGTTTCAGGTAAATATATCCTGCAGCTTCTCTGAAACCTGGGGGGGGTCACCCATAGCACAGGATGTCACATGTGAGACACTCACATACCACATTCTATATTACAAATATCATAGAACAATCATAACCAGCTGGCTAAGCATCACAGTGCACACCATTATTGGCCATGGGGGCCTCTTGGGGGATTCCAGAGGTGCATTATCTTAGGGAGCATGCCCCCAAATATTCAGCTTTGGGCATCTCAAATTGTAGGCATGATTAAGGGAATTAGAGAAGCTTTATCTTGGGCACAACAGTTGGGCACCACGGCCAACAGGGGCTATGGCTGGGGGGTAGAGCACTACCTCTTGGCCTAGGCAAATGCTGGATACATGGACCAATTCTGGTAAGTCAGCTGTATGGGTTGATTAAGTTAACCAAGGGGTGGTGATGCCATCTCTCAGGGACAGCAGGGTTTAGCCAGCGATGGGTTCTTGCCACCACTAGGGCTTCTTAAGGGAAGATCATAGAGGGAGAGGTAGGTCCCATGGCAACCGACCAGAGAGGGGGTCTCAGCATCATGGTGATATTGTTGCAATGGGGGCAGCATTACCCTTGGTGTGCTGGAACACTTTCTTGGTAGTGAATTTGAGCCAAGGCTACTAGAAGCATTCAGGAAGTGTACCATGAGTTGGGAGGGTGCCTTTCTGGCTTGTGGATGGCAGGCCGGTGATGGCCGGTAAGGATGAGGATTCTCTGAGGGTGAAATTCATGTGTGGTGGCAAGAGAAGGTCCAGACATTCTTGCACTACATCAGTCTGCATTTGCAGTAATCATATGTTGTCTCCTGCAGGTTCCCTGAAGGCACCATGAACAGTGGATTTGGTGATAATTTCTTCATTTGCTGGGCAGTGGTGTGAGTGGCCAGCTGTACTAGGGGGAAGTACCCTAGGAGTATTGCCGAGGTGGCACAACTTTGCTGGTTGGGAGGGAAGGGTGTGTGCAGGAGGAAATGGCTCGCAAGGTTGACAGAAGAGTCCGACATGCAGAAGGCTCATACTTTAGTTGATCCTCCATGGATGTAGTTCTGAAATGGTCACACTCGATGCAGCAAGAACTCTGGCCACATGCAAGGGACATTGGAGTGGCAATGATACATGCAGTTGAGTCAATCATGAAATGAGAACTTTATGGAAGCCAAGGTGGGGGGCTCTAGTGTAAGCCTTCCTGCAGGGCTTGATGAAACAGCATGATGGGCTGTTGTAACACAGAAAGATAGCTAGGATGTGAAATAGTTAGGCAGGTCTTGGAGGCGCAATTGGAGTGAGCAGCTTGGGAGGTCAGACTGCATCGGTCCTGTTGTGGCTTGGAAGGATTGCAGACCAAGGGTACAAGAGGGAGAAGAGGAAGACAAGTTGAATTCTCCTGAAGGGCTCATCATTTCCAGTCCACATGAGACTGGGGGATGGCAGGACCTGGACTCAAATGGGAGGGGTCATGGTCTACCCTGATCAGGATTATTCTGCAAGGACAGCAGCGCTGGATGGGGGGACAGCCACAGGGTCCCTGGCCATATGACCTGCCTCACTCCTGGTGGTGGGGTCCTGATTCAGGAGGTACATCAGTCATTAAGGCCCACACTAGGGTGGCCTAAGAATAAGGGGGCAGAAGTGTGAGAGGCTACAAAGGTTACGAATCCTCCTGGCAGTGCGTACTGCTCCAAAAAGGTAGTGAGTTTATATCAATAAATGCATGACTGCTGCCATTTCCTCCAAAACCTGGGTTGTGTTGTTATTTCAGGGAAAAGGTAAGTGGATGGCTACCAGAACAACAGAGAAGCTGCAAGGCATTGCAGCAGCTGGCCAATTATTGTGGGCCCTCCGTGGACCTGAAGGAAGGATAGGGGACCTCCCCTGTGGGTAGGCATAGGCTATGGTAATGTCATTAATGGAGGTTCCACAAGGCTGCCCAGGGACAATAGTATTTGGTTGAGGGCAGAGAAAGAATGGTCTAAATGTGTTGAGGGCAAGCAACTCTCCCTTCTTTCTCCTGCTTTCAGATCCCCACCCGCCCACCTCCGTAAAAGCAGGGTTGGGTGGCCAGGCTAGGCAGGACCCCTTGACCCATTAAGGGTGACTGTGCTAGGTCAGGAGTCAGTTTTCCCAGTTTTTCCACTAAGTAGGGTTTTTCTGGGTTTTTCGCCTCCTCCAAAGGGTTGAAAACCTCAGATAGTAACAAAAAAAAAAAAGGGTAGGCTGCAGAGTAAAGATATCATTAGGAATTAATGACAAAACATAATACAACTGTTGCAGCCATGTCTGGTGGCTCAGGAGCATCACAGAGCAAGGGTACAAGGGGAAGAAGGAGGAGATGAGTTGAATTCTCCTGAAGGGCTCGTCACTTCCATCGGCATGAGGCTGGGGGACAGCAGGACCCGGACCCAGATGGGAGGGATCGTTGTTCACCCTCATCAGTATTCTCCTGCAAGGACCGTGGTACCAGATGGGGGGGGGGCGGCCACAGGGTACCTGGCCATATGACCTCCCTTTCTCCTGGTGGTGGGGTCCCGATCCAGGAGGTACATCAGTCATTAAGGCCCACATTAGGGTGGCCCAAGAATAAGGAGGCAGGAGCGTGAGAAGCCTACAAAGGTTGCGTATTCTCCTGGCAGTGCACGCTGCTCCAAAAATGTGGTGAGTTTATATCAATAAATGTGTGGCTGTGGCCATTTCCTCCAAGACCTGTGTTGTGTGGTTATTTCAGGGAAAGGGTATGTGGAGGTCTACCAGAACAATACTATGTCAGGCTGATCATTCATGGAATTTAATTTACCAGAATAAATATCTGAATATCTTCATGACTGAACCAATGAGTGGGTCATGTTCTCCACTGAGTGTGATACAAAGGAACCAGTTTCCAACCCTCATGACTCCAGATGAAGGCAGCAAGTTTCCTGGTCCAGAGGAAGTGCTGATGATGCTACTTCAAGTCACAGTTTTGTTCTTTAACAGTGGCTCTTCCTCCTGCAGTTTGACTGGCATCTCTGGTGCTTAGTTGCAGCCTGATTATCTGCCTTTGGATCTATGCTCGTGTTCCTTTTGTGTAGCTTACTACTAAATGTTGAAGCAAATGTTGTGAGAAGGGGAAACAAAGGAACCAATACCCACCCCTGAGGACTTTGAATGGTGGTACCAGGTGTCCTGGTCCAGAGAACTGCAGAGATTGCACTCCTCCAGTTCAGAGTTTGGCACTTAAATGCTGCAGCACAATTGGCTGCCTCTGGTGCTCTGCTCATGCTCCCAGTGTGGATCTTGCTGAAATCAGCTGAAGCAATCTGTGGGGGAGGTGGGCAAAGGAACTGATTCCTACCCTTCATGATCTTGGATGGTAATAACAAGTGCCCTAGTTCAGTAGATAGCAGTATAAAATGGGTACTGAAATTCCTGCCTCCTGATTGGCTAAGACTTGGTTCTAGCCATGGCCTTAACAGAGCACTACAGATGGCTAAAAATGAGTCCCTGCCAACCAGGACAAATCACATACAGAATTCACAAGCCACTTACTTCCTAATTTCCAAACCTTCAGCTAGGCCCTAAAAATAAAAGTCCATTAAATTAAACAAAGTAAGTAAATAATTTAATGTTATTTACACTTATGAGCCCCTTCTTACACACATACACAAATTTAAAAAATCAAGTACAATTCAGAGTTTCAATTGCTGGTGTTTCTTTGATGACCATGACAAAAATTCCCCTCCTATTCCTATCAGTTTTCCAGAGAACTCTCTGCTTCTTACCCTAAAACAGATAAAACTGAGGTTGTGGCTTCACTTGAGGCCGCTGTGTGTATGCCAATGGAACTCTGAAGAATTTTGAATTCATGTATTTCATGTTACCATTCCGTGTGTGTGCATGTGGTGTGGAGGGCATTCTTCTACTGGACTAATGCAGAGCTTTGAATTATTCTATTCCATGGTAAACAATCACACAATATATTGAATATGCAGAAAACCAGATGACTGACAGGTGAAAAACATCTGTGGAGAGACTATTTTACATTATTTAGCAATATTTTATTGTATTTTTTGTTGTTTTTAAAACTTTTAGAGTGTTCATTTTTATGTTTGCTTGCATGCATGTGCAAGAAACATAGTGCCACCATACGAGAATTCGTAGGTGTGCCTCCCTACTTCCAATACCCTGCTGCCTTTTGCAGGCTCGGCCCTACCACGCAATGAATGTAAGAGCTATCTATGACAGCGTTTGCAAATACAGCGGCGTACAGTTGAAAAGAAAAGCACTGCAGCGTGTAGGCAATTTGCACGCGGTCTGCGTCAGCGGTATCACAAAGTTCCCTGCGTTAGCCTACAGTGAAAGAAGCTGTCATAGACAGCTCCTCTCCCCACAAACAAATAACATGCTGGGAGCCCACCCCAGCGTGCTCATGCGTTCCCCCCCCCCACACACACACAGTATGGTCGACGGGGGGTGCCCAATCCCCCATCGGCTGTGCTGCACTCCCTCCAACAGAGTTTTAGGTGCCACGCTGGGAGCCCACCCCAGCATGGCAAAAATCTGTAAGGCCAATGGAGGTGCCCAATTCCCCATCGGCTCCACTGCCCCAGCCAAACAGCCTTCCAGGTGCCACGCTGGGAGCCCACCCCAGCATGGCAAACCTCTCTATGGCTGACGGGGGTGCCCAATCCCCTGTCGGCTCGGCTGCCCCCCAAAAAAAACTTCCAGCTGCCACACTGGGAGCCTGCCCCAGTGTGGCAAACGTCCCGCGTGGTCTTCCTAAAAGAAAAAAAAAAATTCCCTCACTGACTGTCTTAACCCCCTCCCCCACCCACGCCCACCATCTGCGCACTCTGCCTCCCCACACCCCCCCTCACCCCATACTTACCTCTGGAGTCCGGCATGACGATCTTCGGTGGACCGGGAACACGTCTGCACTCTTCAAAGTCGACCGCGCACTGAGGAAATGCCGGTAAGCTGTATAATGGAATAAACAGTTTTTTTTCAGCTTTGATGCATGTCTCAGGCATTTTGGGGAATTTTTTCACCAAATTTTCAACATGGGGTTTTTGGGACCCCACCTCATGAATTCTTGCACTGTCATTTTGTTATTCAGTCCCGAAAGGTGATGTCACGGTCACTGCATGAAACAACCTTTCGGGACCGATGTACGAAATGACAGTGTCACAGTTCATGAAGTAGGCCCCCAAAAACCCTATGTTGAAAATTTAGGGAAAACAATTCCCAAAAATGACTGTTTTACGAGCGTGCATTGCGCTGTTCTGACGCACACTTGTAAGTTCACAAATTTTTAATATTTGCACTTCAGATTTTCAACATTGCCATTTTACCACACCTCCTTATGAGCAGTACAGCTGTCATTCTTCACATCTCGCCCAAAATGTGTTTCCACACATGTAGCGCACAATGGCGCAGTCAGTGTGTGAAATCAATATTTGGGACACATTAAGAAAATCACAGTGACATTGTTCATGAGCAGAGGTCTTAAAATGGCAATGTTGAAAATTTGGTGAAAAATTACCAAAATGACTGTTTTATTGTGGCAGCATTGCGCAGTTCCTACACACTCGTAAGTTTGTGAATTTTTAATATTTGCATCTAGATTTTCAACATTGCCATTTTACCACACCTCCTTATGAGCAGTATAGCTGTCATTTTTGACATCTTGCCCAAAATGTGTTTCCACGCAGGTAGCGCACAATGGCGCAGTCAGTGTGTGAAATCAATGTTTGGGACAGATTAAGAAAATCACAGTGACACTGTTCATGAGCAGAGGCCTTAAAATGGCTATGTTGAAAATTTGGTGACAAAAGTCCATAAAATGACTGTGTTATGAGCGAGCATTGCGCTGTTTCCACGCACCCTCGAAGGTTCATGAATTTGTAATATTTTCAGTCCAGATTTTCACCACTGGCATTTTTCCACACTTCCTTATGTAATTTTTCACAACATGGCCAAAATGTGTTTTCACACTTTCTGCACGAAATGCATGGTCACTGTGGGAAATCACTGTTCGGAACAGATTAAGAAAATGACAGTGACACTGTTCATGAGCGGAGTTCCCAAAATGCCTGTGTTGACAATCTGCTGTAAAAAAATCCACAAAGTAATTACATTAAGGGTGTGTGTTGCACAGGCACCAGTTTTTTACTATTTCCACTGCAGATTTTCAACATTGCCATTTTTTACACCTCCCTAAGAACAGTACAGCTGTCATTTTTCTCATCCTGTTAGAAATGTGTTTTCGCACCTGTGGTGCCAAATGCTGTAGTCACTGTGCAAAATCAGCTTTCGGCTAACAAACTGATATTGCCACTGTTCATAAGGTGGGGGTCACAAAAAACCCATGTTGAAAATTTGGAGTGAAAATACAAACGAACGCCTGAGGTGTTAGGGTTTCCGACCATAGCGCCCCACCCTGTAGAGACTAACAGCCATCATGGGTGTGACCTGGGATTGTCACCTGTAATGAACATACCATTCCACCCCCACCCACACCCTGCAGCCAGTGAGAGGCATTGAGGTGTGCCTTGGACTCTTCGGCCCCAAAGTTCACCCAATTCTCCTATACTGCCCCATCTGACCATATTTCCTGATGGAATGGGGTGAGCATAAGGGCCAAAGTCCCCAAGGCACACCGTAACACTTGTCGGTGTCTGCAGGGTAGGGTGTGGTGAAATAGCGTGGCCGTTATGCCTGACGACCCAAAGGCACACCCTACCAATGCCAATGCCAGCAAGCAAACATTTGGCATTGACAAATGCTTGTTTAAAAGTTGCATGTGAGCCCATTTTATATAAGCAATAAAGCACTTCAGGGACAATGGTTATACTAGGTTTGCTCAACGGTCAGGGGTTGAAGGCACTAGGCTTTGCCTCGTGCCTTACAACACCCCTGACTATGGGGAAACCTAGTACAACCAATGCCCTGTCATGCCTTATTGCTTAACTAATTGCTTTCAGCTGATTCAAAGTTTGGTACTTAAAGGCCGGCTCATTCTCTCCCTGATGAAGCCTGACTGAGATGAATACATATGGCGTGTTTGTTTGCCCTGTGTATTTGTGGTGTGCACCATTAAATTATTTATCTATGCTCATCGGTGAGTGTGTCTGTTTTTTCTTTATAGTGTATGGTGGAACACTATTCTCACTCATTTTTCCACCTAACTCAAACGTTGTTCAGCCACACACAAAACAATGAATGGAATGCTGTACTGACTGTATGTGCAGAACAGCTTTCCATTCATTTAGAATGAAAAGAGCGAGCCATACTTTGAAAGCTACAACAGAAAACATCTGCGCGACAATATTATTTAAAACATCACTGACGATGGTCGCGGTGCTTTATTTTACAAGAGCACAGTTCTTTATCGATAACTGAAAATACAGGATCAACCAGATATAATCAGAATCGAAGTACATACTAAGAAGTGTATCCCTCCGGTTCATTTGTTTACTCGCTAAGCGAGACGTCCAGTCGCCATGTTTTTTTATTTTGTAAATCCCTCACATACTAGAGCGACAACCAATGGGAGTGTGCGCTGCTAACGTTGGGATGCCTAGTCCCCAGTAACCGCACAATTCACCATAGGAACAAGCCGTAGCTCCCGAAATACTAAATGGGAGACAACAATTTCTTTTTCCATGAAAAAATATATTTAGATAACCGAAAATTGTATTAAAATAATTAGAAGGGCACCATACCCTACACAAAATACAGGATGGGTAACCCCATGCAGAACCAGTGTGTTCTGCCACCTCAGGGTATGATTTCCAAGGACCTTTCGAGCTTCGCCCTCGAGTTCACAGGGAATAATACCCCTCTGGGCAGAACACACTAGTTCTGCATGGTTGCCCTTCCAGTATTCTCTATATGTGTGCCTGAAGCTTTGCTTTTTAACAGATGGCACAGTTGGGAGAACCATGTTCAGTGCACCAAATTCTGTTTGTTCCTGGCTTATCAACCTGCAGACTGATTGGCTGCCTCCGGTGCTTTGCTGCAGTACAGTTGGTTGCCTCTGGCACGCCACTCACACTCTTGGTGTAAAGCTTGCTGGAAACTGTTGAGGTAATAGTTGGGGGGAAACAAAAGAACTAATTCCTACTGCTCATGACCCAGGACAGTGGTAATGAGTGTCTCAGTCCAGAGGAGAGTGCCATCTGTGCTCCTTTGATTGAAACCTTAGCTCTCAAGTAATGGCTCCTCCTCCTCCTGCAGCCTGATTAGCTGCCTCTGGAACTTGGCTGCAGCCTAATTTTCTGCCTTTGCTGCTCCTCTCATACTTTTGGTGTGCAGCTTGCTGGAAACTGCGGAGGTGATTGGTGAGAAGTGGAGAACAAAGGAATCAATTCCCTACCCCATGACACCTGATGGTGATAGCGAGTGTCCCAGTCCAGGGCTTTGTTCAGAGAATCAAAAGTCTCCACTCCACTCTGCTCCAGTCTTCCACACTCTAAATAGTTCCCGTAAGGAGGATGCCTCCTCCTTCAAATGTGTTGGTATATGGAATCCACCTAGATTTTTCTGACCACATTTGCACATCTACACAATAATCTTCACCTAGTATACTGTGCCAGAAAACTTCTTGACTCCCCATCCCTGTATGCTAGGAGCTCATTCTCAGAAAGATCCTTAATTTGTATTGATCAAACAGAGGGTAGGGCCATTGGGATGCTGGGGTGCATCAGGAGAGGTATCTCCAGCAGGAAGCGGGAAGTGGTGTTGCCACTATATCACTCACTAGTGAGTCCTCACCTGTAAAATTATGACCAACTCTGGAGGCTGCACCTCAGAAAGGATATAGATATAGGACATAGACAGGGTGGAGGCATTTCAGGGCAAAGTAACTAAAATGATGCAGGAGTTGTACCAAAAGCCTTATGAGAAGTGACTGAGAGATCTCAACACATACACCCTGGAAGAGAGGAGAGCCAGATGGGACATGATAGAGACCTTCAAGTACCTCACAGGGGTTAACAGGGTGCAGGAAGGTAGTCTTTTTCAAAGGAGAAAGCGCACCAGGATCAGAGAGCATGTGATGAAGCTTTCGGTGGGGGTGTTCGGTTAAGGAGGATGTGAGGAAATACTACTTCACTGAAAGAGTGATAGACACCTGGAAGACTGCCAGTGGAAGTGGTGAAGGTGAAAACAGTAGGGAACTTCAAAGATGTGAGCAATAGACATAGGGAATAATAGTAAACAGGTGGGTGGAGAGAGGGTTGCCGGAGACTAGTTAAGGTTTGTGGAGATATAATAGAAAGGGATCATCTGGACAGATTGGGTGGGCCAGGCTGTCTTTTTCTGCTAACAAATTCTATTTTTTTACGTTTCTATCCTCTAGGTATTTGACTGCAGATGGGGTTTCCAGTGTTGTCCCCAACGGCACCAAGGACCCCTCTTTTACACCTTCTGTTGTTTTGCCCTAAATTGCCTTACTCACATACCACTGCTCCCTTAAAGATCAAAATGCAAAGGTTAAAAGAAAAAATGTTAAATTCACTGATTGTGTACACTTACAGAGCACAGTATTGGATTTTGTAGCCTTTCGATTCATAGTTGTGATCAGTCCTCGTTTTTTACATTGTTTCCTCAGATGCAATCACAGCTGAGGCATTAGCTTCAGTTCAGGTCACACAGAGCCACCGAGGACGTGGAGAGTGATGATGCAAATGGTGTTGTTATCGTGTCCTATCCTCGGCAGCAAGGCACAAAGACAAATGTTTGTGGTGGGTTATTTAGAAATGTCATCATCTGAAGAAGAATATGAAAGTGACAATAATGTCCTTTGATGCTGTGTAATCCATGGTGTGGTTCCCTATTCATTTGAGCCATTAGCCTCAACAGTAGTTAATTCTCCTGCTTATATTTCAGTGCTGCAGACAGACAGTAGCGAGTCTCATGATATTGCAATGACTCTGATGATAGTGTCACTATATCATTGACAGATTGGTGAGTTTCTGCCTGCAATAATTTATTTCTTATCATTTTGTCAACCAGTACTTGAGGCATTTTCATTGCTTTTAATGTTAGTTCTACAAAGTATGTGAACGTCTGGTACTGGCAGACTGATTATTTTTATAGATGCTGCTTATGTACTGATGCATGTCAGTCTTTTCACAGTGTTCCCACTACAATTTCACCTTTTTCATATGTCAGTATACTAGTAACTTCCATTACCCATCATGTCATAATAATGATGGTTGCATCAGGGTTTTGGTCATTGGGGAGTGTGAGGGTGAGCAAGTTGTGGTGTGTGGTACACTATATTACCATGTATAATGCTTCATAAAATGTGATCTTTGTTTGCTGTGCTGGTCTGATGTTTGCAGCTTAGGCCAGTTCTATGTATTGATGTTTTTTTTTCGGACGGGGGTTACCATGACCCTTTACTGGGAGATGTGTCTTGTTATTATGCAGTGAACGTCAGATGCTTGTTTCATATCTTAATATGCATGTAGATTCTGTTGTTGGTGAGGTGGCGGGTGTTTTTGTTTGCCATTTCTCCACCAGTGTGTTTACGCAGAGTGATGTGTGTTCCAGTTTGTTGGTGTATGATTGCAGCATATCCTCAACTGCATTTATGCTTTTTGCCTTGGCTGGGGGAAGTCCAGGTGGAGCTTGCCGACTGGTGCCATTCCACAGCATATATTTTACCATTGACTGATGGTGATATGGTACTTCGGTGTACACCTCACAAATGGGTGTACAGTTTCTGGAGATTCACAACTATATTTAGGTTATATATGAGTGAATGTGGGGTTTGTTGACCATAACCCTACCATGACATTTGCTTTACAATGCCTGATTCATATTCTAATACTGGTGTACCCACCATACATAGAGTGCACGGCTGCAGGAGATCCAAAACTAGATTTTGGTTCTGTGGTAGTATGGTGGGGGTGTGAGGATGTGGGGGTGTGGGCTTGGTGACCAATGAAATACTATGGCATTTACTTTACTCTGACTGATGGGTGTTCTGGTACTGGGGTACATGTCTTATGGTATACCATCGAAACAGTGAAACAAATACTGTGCAGATCATTACAGCAACAAAATTGGCAGTTCACTGTAATGGTTGCATGGTGCCTTGACACGACTTCTCCTGCTGTTGTGCCCCCTACCCAAAACAACTCCAACCTGGAGCTGATTATTTTAAAATTTGCATGTCTTACATAGGGGTTGATGGTTGCATAAGATCTGCAACTACATTTAAGTTCTATGTGAGTGTGGGTTGGGGGAGCCTTGTTGACCAGCATAGAGGAACACATTTGTACAATGGCACCTGGTTGTACTTCTAAATGTTGTATGTTGGTTGTGAATTTCAGTTTGTTCATAATGTGTGTGAAGGTTGTGTGATGTCATGTGGTTGCACTTGTCTGTTTCCGCAGTTGGTGTGCGTCATATATTTGTGATGTATAAGAATGAATTCCTCAGTTGTCATACCTTTCATGTCAGCACTAGTGGTCACACCCTTGCACTTCACCGATAGTTTGTCTGTCACTTACACAAGTGATGAAGAAATAGCATTGCCACTGCACCTCAGTTTTGTGTTAAACCTTGTGGGCTTATGTTGCCAACTGTAATTGAGATCAGACAGCTATGATCTTTGTTATTGTAAGGTTCTGTCTGTCCTGTTGGTATGCATGTTGTGGATGCTAAAAAAATGCCAAGCACAACTTTATATTTACATTCGACAATATCAAATTTGTAAATATTCAAATTTCCAACTGGCAACATCTATGCACAACTCAGATGTTTATTTTCATACTTAGAGTCATGCCCAATGTCAGCATGTTGTTAAATAATTTGTTTACAGTCTCATTACGTGTCTTGTATGTAATACGTACAGTATTTCTATGTTTTATCTAATTAGGTGTAATTTCTAATTTATGCCATGTTTTTCATTTAATTTCAGGTTTTGCTGTGGAAATTGTGTCCTGATGAAACCTCCAATTGAAAATCATAATTGATGGTATTATACAGCAGTTACCAATGAATGTGCTGATCATGAAGATGTAACATACACAACAGATCACCCTTTTTTATCCAGTTGTCTCAATCAGTATGTAATGCCTTCCTCTTTAAATAAATACTTTGAGACTGATAGACCCATGGGTCACAATCACTCTCAAAATGAGTAGATATTTTTTTAGTAATTTATGACCACTAAAACAATCCCATATCTTAGTTTGCACACTTAGTTTCTCTGTTCCATAGCTTTACCAGTGTTTCATTCAATTGGTTATTTCTCAAACAATTACGTATCTGCTCCATGTCAGTCTTAGCCAGTAGGAGTGCCACAATATAGATGGTGATTAGGGGGTGGTGTTTGGTGTCAATTTATGTGTTTTTCTCTGATGCTTGCATGGCTGTGTGGGAGGTAGGGTCATTTTACTTGTATGAATGTATGCGTGAGTGGACTAGGTAGCCATCATCTGGCAGAGCAATACATGGCAATTTCCTGATTCATGTGACCCTCAGCATATAACAATGATGTGCACCATGTGTCCATGGATGGTCCTGTTGATCCATGCTAGGAGGGCTACACACCACCTGGTGTGTGACTGTAGTATCAGTCCTGTTTGGTCATCTGAGGAGTGTGAGGATGGGGAAGTGGCCAGTGGCATTGCACTTGTGAAATAGCCATCATCTGTCAGGCCAGTACATATGATATTTCCCATTTCCCTTTGGAGCATACCCACATACAAATGGTGCACACACTGATCCTCTGGTGGATCCTGCTTCCCCTTGCCAATGGGTCACATTACACTGGTAGTGGTGGATGAGAAGGTATGCATGGCTGAGTGTGCATGTGCTACTCCCTATTTCCTGGTATCCTCCACTCACACCAATGGGCCATACACTGCTTCTTTTGATTGTCTGGGTTAGCCCTGCCTGTTTGCTACGTTACAATTGGGGGAGGGGGTGTTTGGTTACTATGATGCTATTTCTAGTTACACTACACTGATTCTTTGAGTTGTGCAGCTTACACATGCTGGTGGTCCACATTCAACTAGTGAGAGTGGGGAAGTGGGGGAGGTTTAGTAAGGTATCCATGAATGTTTGCCAATGTGCTATTTCCTGCAAGTTTCCTGGGACTCTCTTTACACTGTAATGGTGCACAGACACTGCTTATTTGTATGGTCTGGCTAACTACTTCAAGTGGAAACAATCAACAGGTGGGATTTGGTGGGTGGTATAGGTGGGTTAGTAGAGTGTGCATGATTAAGTGGCCAGATGCTAGTTTCCATTTCCTGTAAGCCAATGAAAACAATGCTTTTTCGGATGGTCTGGCTGACCCCTACCGGTGGACCATATTCAACGTGTGTGATGCGGGAGTAATAAGGGCATGCATGACTGAGTTTCCTTCTGCTATTTCCTGTGACCCTCCCACACAATAACGGGGCATACAATGCTTCTTTGTGGTGTCTTGCTTACACATGTGGGTAGGCAACACCCCAGTGATAGTGGGGCAGTAAGATACTGCGAGAAGAATTGATTTTGCAGTTATTTCCTGTTTCCTGTGACCACCCCAGGCACACACTGCTTCTTTGTATGATCCTGCTGAACACTGGTGGGGGGACACATTAAACTGGTGCTGTTTTGGAAGGGGGTGGGTTAGAAGGGCATGCATGACTCAGCTGACAGGGTCTTTTCTCTTTTCCTGGGATTTTACCCCCATAACAACAGGGCACATACTACTTCTTTGGTTTGTCAGTCTGACCCCTTTGTGTTACCATCAATCTAGTGTTAGGGTGTTGGTGAAGGAAGGCATGCAGGACTGACTGTGCAGGTGCTATTTCCTGGGGAGGGTTGAGGTGGGGGGTGTTGGGTAGTAGGATGTGCAGGAGTGAGTGTCCAATTACTATTTCCTGTTTCATGGTAGTATCCACAAAAGGCCCAATGACCAGACTGCCACAGCCTAGCCCTGGGAACCATTAGGAGTCAACCCTTGGCAGAACAGAGAGAGTGGGTCGGGCAATGAGGAACCAGGAGGTCTTGCAGATAGTCTGGTCCCCAGCCATGTAAGGCTTTATAGGTCAGTAACCCGACCTTGAAGACAATCCTCCACCTTATCGGCAGCCAGTGCAGTCCATGGAGGGCAGGCGTGATATGATCAGATCTTGCTGCACCACTCAACAGCCTGGCTGACGCATTCTGTACCAATTGCAGGTGGTGGATATTGCCTCCAGATAGCTCTAGGTAGAGAGCATTGCAATAATCTAACCTAGACGTGACAAAGGCATGCACTAGGGTGGCAAGATCATCGACTGGTATCAATCAGGGCTCGGATGCGGGCAATGTTCCTCAGATGGTAAAAATTGCTTTGAAAGATGGCAGATACCTGAGCATCAAGTGTCAGACCCTCATCAAAGTACACACACAGATCCCTAACCCAACTGGAGGGGATCAAAGGGATACCCACTAGCCACAAGCCAGGATCAATCCCCAACTCTCCTCCATCCCGTTGACAACCAGGATCCACCACCAGTACTTCCATCTTGTCTTGGTTGAGTTGTAGCCAGTTGTGAGTCATCCAGTTCTGGATCTTGGCCAGGCAGGCGTTAAACACAGAGACTGCCATCTAGTTTTCAGGAGCACAGAACAGGTATAGCTGGGTATGATCAACATAGCAATGAAAACCCAGACCATACCACATCATAATGTCTCCCAATGGCAGCATGTACACCGTGAACAAAAGAGGCACTAGGGCTGAATCTTGTGGAACTCCACAGTGCAGTACATCGGGTTAGATGAGAATAACCCCATCTTCACCCTTTGCATTCTGCATGTAAGGTAGGATCTGAACCAGCTGATGACAGTGCCAGTTAATCCACACCAGTTCTGCAGACAGCCCAATAGCACCTCATTGTCCACAGAGTTAAATGCTGCAGAGAGATTCAGAAGAACAAAGATGGTATGCTCCCTCCTATTTTTCCCTATTAGGAGATTGTTAAGCAACTTCACCAGGGCAGTCTCCGTGCTATGCCCATGCCTAAATCCAGACTGGAAGTGCTCAAAAGTGGCTGAGGAAGTGAGACAGGCCTCAAGCTGAATGGCCACCACTTTTTCTAAAACCTTCCCTTAAAATGGGAGGTTTGAGACTGGTCTGTAGTTGGTGAGACAGTCTGAGTTAAATTAGAGTTTCTTCAAAAGGGGTCTCACCAAGGTCTCTTTCAAAGACACTGGGAAGATCCCACTCCTCAAAGAACACTGGATGATCCCAGCAACCACAGATCCAATCTGGTCCACACAATGGACCAAAAGTCGGTTTGGACCTGGGTCTAGATCACAATGGGTAGGTCGGAGCCTCAAGACTATCTCAACCACCTCCTCCACTCCAACTGGATCAAACTCATCTCAGACAGGAGGGATGCCCCAACATGTCCCCCGCCCGATCCCGCACTACATAGCAATTATAGAAAACACCATGACCAGTACATGGTGCTGCTGTTTCATACTCAGTGTTAAAGCAGGAGATTTATTTGTCCCCCTTATCTATCCTTCTTTCTTTCATTTTTTTTTTTTTGTTGTTATATGTGGCTGCAGAAGTGTTAGGGCAGGGTAGCGGTCTAGCGTCAGGCAGAGGTGCAATTTCAGCTGACGCAGAGATAATGTAAAAGTATATCCACTGAATTGGGAAATAGGTAAATGAAAAAAAGTTAAACAGAAAAGGATTTAAACAAGTCTAATTGCCAGTTGTTAAATGCTGAGATTTCTATTTTATACTCTTCCCCTTTGGTGATTATGGCTGGAGAATGTCAGGGCCGTGAGGAGCACTCTATGCCTGTGGCCAGTGTGGAAGGCTGGTGCACAGCTTCATCAAAAGGAAACCCAGTGCATATTCACTATTATAACCCGCAAGTTATAATGGCAAATTATAACCGGGTATCCCTATGGGAGAAAACGTTCCCCAGTTACAGTATCCTTATTTTACTGTGGGAGCACAGGGTCCTTTGGACCCTGTGATCCCATCCCTCTGTAGATGCATACAAGTATGTAGCTGTGGAAGCACAGGGCCCTCCAGGCCCTGCACTTCCATTTATGGGACAACAGTGACCAAATTGTCAGCATAACCATCTTATTACCCACCTCGTATATCCATTACAGAAAATTATCAAATCCCCCAAAAACGTAATTCTGCGCAACTGCAATGTCATTGCATGCCACAGGTGCAAAAACACATTTTGGACAGGATTTGAAAAATGACAGCTGTGACATATATGAGGTGAGGTAGTAAGAAGGCTATGCTGAAAATCTGGAGTAAATATATTTAACATTTCCGAAGTTACGAGAGGGTGTAGCAAATTGCAACGAATGGTCATAACTTTGGCATTGTTTCATATTTTAACCCCAAATGTTCAACATAGCCTTCTTATGACCCCACCTCATAAACCCCATAGGCGAAAATGTTCAAATCCATGCCAAAACACCATTCGGCACCATAGGTGTGAAAACACATTATGGGCAGGATTTGAAAAATGATAACTGTGAAATACATGAGGTGGGGTAATAACAAGGCTATGTTAACATTCTGGTGTCAAAATATTGAAAATTATTTAAGTTATGTGCATGCACAGAAAAATTTCAACGAATGCACGTTACTGTCATTTTTAGGAATTTTTTCACCAAATTTTCAACATGGTCTTTTTGGGACCGCACCTCATGAACAATGATGGTAAAATTTTGTTATTCGGTCCCAAAAGGTGATTTTGTGCCACAACCGATAAAACAGCTTCTAGGCCTGATTAATGAAATGAGAGTTGCAGTGTTCATGAGGTGGGGTCCCAAAAAGGCCATGTCGAAAATTTGTTGAAAAAATTCCCCAAAATGGCAAAGATATCAACATAAGTTCAAAACACCATTGAAATACATTATACAGCACCTACCTTTATTCTTCAGTTTGTGGTTCGGCTTTGAAGAGTGCAGACGTGTCCTGGTCCACAGAAGATGACAGCCTATTCCTCCGGTGGTAAGTATAGGGTAAGGGGTGTGGGGTGGTGGGTAGTGGGTGCTCAGTAGGAGGGACGGGATGGGGGAGAGGGATGGCGGGGATGATGAGGGACCATTTTCTTTTTTTCAGGTTTAAAAAACAAAAAACAATGTTGGGAGACTGTTTTCTTTTTTCAGATCATAACTGTTAACTATGTCTCTTTTAATATGTCTCCTAGGTTTGTGGTACATTATACACTAGGACTCCACAGCAGACAGCCATGGTATGAGTTTCTACAACAGTACAATTCGCTATTACTTCTATGCGTGGCAGCTGTGGATTAAACTGGTAGTACACTGTATGGTTGCTCTGTGCTTTATACGTCAGCTGTTCTGCATCAAAATCACACGTACTGTACTTGTTACTTTAGGTGGCATGAAGCACTGCTTACCTGTGTTGGGAAAAGTCATCTTGTTAACCTTTTACCACATCTACTAATAATCAACGTCTGTGCTTCAATCTGTATATACAAGTGCCGCCTACTGGTCATGCAATCGCATGGAAACAAGAGATTTGTTCACTTTTACATTGCAAACTTTTCACCCGACTACTGTACTGCACAGCAACAATACACTGACATTATTCCACTCACAGCTCACATAAGACATGTTGATCAGGGAAGGAGAACTGTGTGGTATTCAAGGCCACTGTCGGCTCCTTTTCTGTGACAGCGGGGCCATAGTTTATTGCTCATGACTCCTCTGAGGACAATGGTGGATTTCTTTCTCATGGCCTGCCTACTCCTTCATTAAACTTGTTGCATTTTGGCTGTGCATCACTGATGACAGACTTGTCTTCTATACTGTGATTGCAACACTTATGACACAACAGTGCTGTGACATACTGCTCTACAGTGGTAAGCGTAGAACGTCTGTTTACTCTTTGCCATGCCTCCTACCAGGACAGTCTTACCTATGGTACTTAAAAGGCACACACTATCACTGGGGCACTAGAGGAACATTTATATCTCTTCCTGTACTATTTTGCCATTGTCTGTGTAAGGCTCTGGGGGTTGGGGGTTCACCAACAGTACACACATGTCACAACATAACAAAATTACATCTGCAATCTTATCTTTTTCCCCTGCTGTGCATTCCCAGCAATATAACACTATGTGTCATAGGACCTCTATGAAACTGCTGCATGTCTGCTACAAACTCAAACTCAGTGTACTGTCTATCATAGATTTCTGTACTGCATGACTTCTGTATTGCTGCAGCATGAGCACATGACTTCAGTACTCAGATATATTATTAACAGAGCCATGCTGCAATACCAATGCCAGCAGATTGCAGTTGTGAATAAAACAATGGTATTTCCCAGATGTTTAGGAAACCCCAGTACACAGACGTGCAAATGTCAGATGAGTTAACACTTCAGCACTTGTATGATACAGTTGCCTGTTACCTGGATAACAAGTATGACATACCAAGCAAGGCTTTCTACATTCCCCAACACATAGCTACACCAGCACAGATCAATTACTTGGTTTGTTGTCTTTTTCAGCATGTGGGTGGGACTTTTGTGCTCAGATACTATGGCAACCATTTGCCTGCTGTGCAGGTGGCCTGCTTTGGTCTGCTTACTACTGTTGCTTGGCAACCTGGTGCTGCTGAACAACAATTTATATCATATGACCTACAAACAGGCAACCTCTGACAACTGCCTGATTGAGTAATATTTGTACCTTTAGAATGACGACAGCAATAGACATGTCAGCATGGACAGTGTTGCATAGCTCATTTTACAATACTGGTATCTTTGCATGTGCCAAGCACTGCATAAACAGTGCGATTATATTGTTTTGCACCTGTAGCACAAAACACAGTGGCCCGCATATTCAAACTGCGCCAGACTGTGGCTCAAGCCTGGGCGCAGCTCAACTTTGTTGAGCAGGGTTGTGGCCTGGGCGATATTCAAAGGAGCTGCGCTATGGCACAGCAGCTTTGAATATCGCACCATGGCCACCCCCACTGTGCATGGCACAGTGGCACTGCGCCAGCGCAAGTGGTCAGAGTGGAGCATGGAGATGCGCTAGCGCAAGTGCTGTTGCGCCATGCACAGCACCTGCGATATTCAAAAGGGGACATGCAAATGGGGCCATAATATATGCAAGGTGCACAGGGGGCCATTTGCATCTCATTATGGCCCCATTTGCATACCATTAGCATGCAGGTGCACCGATCCCTGACGACTTGTGCCTGGTGCCCTGCCAGGCAGCAGCCATTGGGGACTGATGCCCCCTGCAGCCCCATGCAGGCATTCGTGTAAAAGAAACCCCCCTGTCCAATATCCCTGGTGGTCCAGTGGACCGCTATGTGCCTGATCACAGGCATTGGTCTTGAAGATTGCTTCTCTTATATCTCTTGGGGTCCAGTGATCAAGATTCAGCCCGATCGCTGGCATCCGTAATATAACCCCACCACGCCTGGGGTCTCAGGGTCCAGTGGATTGCCTCGATCATGTGGTTCTGTAATTACTGGTGGCTCCAGTGCCCTCCACCCGCCCACGGACCACTGCCCGCCCCTCCAGTCAGCCGGTGGCAGCAGCATCCACTCCGCCTGCCGCCTCCGCCCGCCAACCGACAGCTCGTGGCTGCATGCCCATGGTTCACAGCATGAGCCACTATGCAGAGCCCATACCAGACATTTAGTCCAGATATGTGAATGAATTCATTCACATTCGACTAGTAGTACGGTAGGCTGTATGCCCATTGGCTCATGCTGTGAACCAATGGGCGGCGAGCCCACCGAGCTGTCAGTTGGCAGGTGGCGGGACAGCAGGCGGGTGGGGTGCTGCCACCCGCTGGCTGACAGGGGGGAGCAGGGTGGTGGGGTTCAGTGGGCAGGTGGAGAGGGGGGTACACTAGACCACCAGGGTAGTAGGGGTATTTTATGAGTTACAGATGTCCGCGATCGGGCAGCGATCGGTCCACTGGACCACCAGGGATATAGGAAGGGGGCTTAATCTTCAAGACAAATGCCCACGATCAGGCACATAGCGGTCCACTGGACCACCAGGAATATAGGAGGGGGGATTTTGCTACATGGATGCCCACGATGGGGCATTGGGGGTGCCACTAGGTGTGGCAGGAATTCGGGTGGCCACCCACAGGTGCCCTGCAATGCGGCAGCTCACTTGTGGGTGGCCATCACTTGTTCCTTTTTTTTTTGGCTTAACTTTGTGCAGGCGCAGGTAGGGGTTGCGCATGCATGACTCTGCACATCCCAGGCTGAATATCGGGCTGTGCAGGTTATGCATGGGCACGCCCACCCCACCTGTGCTTGCATACATTACTAATGTGCTCCAGCGCATCGGGATTTGTGTTGTGCACGTTTCCCTTTTGAATATCACGCCGGAGCACATCAGTGGGTTTTGCATGGCGTAACACTGTTGCACCATGTGCAACCCTTTTGAATATCTGGGCCAGTATATACAACACATGTGCTGCTTCCCTTTTCACCATATTACTTATAGCACCTGGAACACCAGGTACAGAGCTGCGACTGCTAGTAAACCACACCTTGACCACAAGAAAACTTCAACTATTATTGCATTAACAATGTGCTGACCTGCAATAGCACAACTGAAACTTGCTACTATCTTAGTTCCTTGTAACACTGCAATACCAGAACTAATTGTTGCTACTATCTTAGTTACTTGGAATACAAATTGCAATATGTTGAACAAAAGAAGAGTTACTATCTCACAACAGTAACATGAAAATTTACATGTCTAAGACATCGTTGTGTGCAAGTTTATACAATCATTTGTCCATTATACATACTTTCTGGACTTGTAACTGTAGCTCACCAAGTGGGAGCACTGATGGTTTCCTGCTCAGACTAATTCTGTATGGTTCTCACAGCATAACATTATACTACCAGTATCAATATTAAGGAGTAAGTAGCTGCCTCAATTTCACAGCACACTACAGAGCTATGTATGCATATGCTTGTCTGTATATCAAGACGTGTTACATGCCTACCTGTTTCACTGCCTACCCACAGCACTCCTAAGATTACTAGCATTGCCTTCTGAAATTTATTGGTATCTTACATATACTGTAAGACTTCTGCTGAATATATGCAGTATGACTTTGGCACTCATATAGCTTTCCAGTATCCTTACTGTGTGAGATGTGTTTCATGCTTGGATGTGGGACACATGCTACACAGTTAGACAGCAGTGAGCTGCACCTCAGCCTTTATGCTACATTGTATTACATTTCCTATTAACAGAGCAAAAACATGTATCCTACATAAATAACTTTTTTTAACTGCTCACATACATACAGATTTCCAGCATTCCCTTCTGAGATGTTAGTGGTATCTTACATATACTGCAAGACTTGTGCTCAGTTTATGCAGAGTAACTTTGACAGTGATACATCTTTCCAATACCCTTACTGTGTGAGATGTGTCTCATGCTTGGATGTGGGACACATGCTGCACAGTTATAGAGCAGTGAGCTACACATCAGCACTTATGCTAAATTGCATTATCTTTCCTATTAACACAACAAAAACCTTCATCCTACATAAACAACTCTTTTTGAACTGCTCACTTATGTACAGTTGAAGGAGAATTCCTGTGACATGCAGTACTTGATACTATAACATGGTCATACTTTTGTTCTGTGCACGTTACCTTCACGCCACAGTGATATGACTCCTAGTACTTATACATGCTGTCCAACTCCTTATACTCCACATACAAATGACCAGAAGATCTTTGACAATGTACCCACTGACCTGCAGTGTTGATAGTATATTCAATAACATAACTTCTTTGGATGTATACTTTGGATAATACTGCTCACCACATTACCAGTTGTGACAGTTGTTCTACTGTCACTTACCTACACGTACTGTTTTTGTAGTGCACTATGTTAAGCTTCTTTTTCTGGTTATGGTAATGAAACTGAACTGTTCCATGATTAGTAAAGTTCTTTAGGTCAAATACAGCAAGCATGTTATCCTTAGTACTACTTGATATGTGTGTCCTTGTCTCAGAAGATCTGCTTTCCTGTATCTCTACAACATGGTCTGGTGTATTTCCAGCTGTGGTAATGGCCACAGTTGCTTCTGTTGACATTACTGCAGTACTACATAATCCTCCTGGTCTGTGATGCTGACTGGTTGCTGACACACCTGTGTTACATGACTGTTCTGTAGAGTCTGTTACTATACTGTCACTTCTACAGTGTGTGGAACTTGACTCTTGATAATAGGATGATAAGAGTTTACTCCATTTTTCCCGGTCACTAGACAATGCTTACCAGTAGTTCTTTAAACTATTTTCACATTGGTGTCCTGTTATGGTCATTATCTCATGTGATGCCAGTCCAGCTTCTGAAAGAATTTGTACTGCTGTGCTGCATGTAAAATGATTGGTACACCTTTGGCTTAGACCCGCTTTGACAGAGATTCTTGCCATTAACTCACCTAAGTAATTTACTCCCATTAGCTGGTGAGTGTACCAATGCTCGTCAGAAGGCTGCACAATGCACTTCAAGTGTAGGTATAGGGCTTGAGCTTTAGGGGGACATTTGCTAATGTAGTTTTTGAACAATTGCACAGGGCATGTTGGATTACGAGGGTCTGCAAAAAGAAATCCCCGCTGTCTTTATTTATTTTTTGCACATCACTGTGGTTTTCTGCTGTGAGGGTTATATGTCAGAGTAAGATATTCTTTACCACTGCTGTCTTTCTTCACAGTAAAGGAGTCTTGCTTTAGCTCTCTTACCCCTTCATGCCCACATCGTGCAAGACCCAACTGCAGCTCAAACCACACATGTCTTACAAGACCTGACAGACTGTGTGGTGACATTGCCTCAGATACTCTCAACTTCTACAGATCTGGCTCAGTAATAGCAGGATGATGCATTGACCAACCTTGACCCTCTTTTCCTACTTGCTTCAACACAGCAATGAACACATTATTAACATTTCTGAATGTTGGGTCTGTGCATATGTTCATGCATTGGTTGTTTCAGTGTTATTAAACCACCGATTAATACCTGCTCTGAGACACAGCGGGTACTAACGGTGTATGACTTGCCCTCAAAACCTCTTACAGAGGCATAAAACTCTCTCAGAAGGTCACTTAATACATCGATTGTGACTTCTTTAAAATTTATAGTCAGCTCTTTGCTAGCCAGCCAATCCTGCAAAATGTTCACTGCCCACAAAGTGCTCTTTTAAGTGTTGCTCTCATCTTCTGCTGTTTCTAGCACATCTAAGTCTTTGGATGATAAAGCCAAGTGTCTCTTATTGCTTTCAGCCTTATCTTTTTCTCCAGCTTTCTCCTCCTCTGAGAATGCTTCTTTTTGCCTCTACCATGTGGTTTCTGCAGTTCCGTGGCACTACATGTAGTACTACAACTTGGTAATGTACTGCAAACTTCCACACCCCTGCCTTGCTCCATGTTACACATCTGTGGTACACCTTCATTTTGATTTGGCATAGCTTTGTTGCAAACATCACATAACTTTAGCTGCTTATACTGTACATACACTGCTTGTTAGGATTAATGTAACTCTGGTTTGTGTGCATTGCATCTTCTGCATCTTCAGCTGTATGATGTGTATGCTGTGGTACTGTACTATGTGTAGGACTTGATGCTCTACTTCCAAGACTATGACTTGCATCATTATCACATAGTTGTGAATAATGCAAACCGTCTACTCTACTGGTCTGTCCTTCAGCACCTTCACTTTTCCCCATACTCAGAATGTTGACATTGCCTGGTATTTGACTCACCGGTCTGATATGCAGCACTGATAGGACTGTGATCCCCTTGAAAGTCTGCACATTGGTTTTGAGTTGCATACCATGCCCTGAATTGTGCTTTCTGCTTTTGTGCTCGTACCAACCATGCAACTCTAACAGATGTACTATGTGACAATTCTGAAGTCTGCAGTGCTGAGCTGCCCTCAATAGTGTTCCGCTCTGTGACACTCTGTTGCCTGATGCCCTTGCTTTAGTCACCACTTTTACTTCACTACAGTATCTGCTTGTTTGTGTACTTATCCTTCTTGTGGGTGACCATGTTCTTTTCCCAGTTGCATTACCTGTTTTTGATAACTGCTCAACAGGATGTACATCTCTCTTACATTGCTGTCCTGCTATTATAGTCTGTCCACTGAACATAGAAATATTGCCATCTGATACAGATAGTGTGTGAGATGTTTTCCCTGCTCTGTGTTGCTCTGTATACTGTGGCTGTGTCTCTTCTGCTGTACCCCTGATAGACTGCCTTGAATTTTTACTGTATTGATCAACTCTTTTACCTGAAGTTCTAGGACCTGCCTATCACTTCCAGCTATCATGTGAACAGATTTTGACTCAATGTCATTACATCTTACTGCACAGTACCACTGTGTGTCTTTCCAACTGAGGCTGCTCCGCTGTCTTGATTGTTATACAAGTGTTTCTGCACAGCAGTACTGAGCAGAGGTAAATGTTGTGCTTTCTCAGTACTGAAATGGTGTGTTGTACTATGATTATTCAGACTCTTGCAAGATAACCTCTGAGACCCAAGAACTACACCAGCCCTGTACCATTTTCCACTTTCCTTGCCATTGTCTTGAAGTGTCTTTGGCTGCTTCTTACATACACTTTCAACTCTCTGCCTGCTACAGTGTATTGAACCTGTCTCCATGGATTTGTCAATGCCTACTTGACTGTCATACACCATGTGTCCAGTCAGTGGGTCAATTCTGGTAATTCTGTTATGTTTCTGCTGCACAATATTACAGACTTCCACTCCACTTGTATTGATACCAATTGTCTCAGACATATGCAACTCAACAGTAGTACCACACATGTCATGTACCTCAGTGCTAGTCAACACTGCAACACTCAGAGGCACTAAAGTGATTTGCTCTTTTCTGAATGGATGTTCACGACTTATTTTTTGCTGCTCCTCTTCACTTTTTGTTAACACATCTGAGCAGCGCTCAGCTACTCCCTCTCTGACACAAACAGTGCTACTCACACCTTCACAGATGTCTTCTTGTGTCAAGAGCAGAAGACGCCTTGGTGTACCACTGCTGCAAGAACCACTGGACTATGGTACGTTGCTTATACTACTCTCGCTGGCACTAGTTAAGTACTTGTCATCTTCTCCACTCATGGCGCCACTTACATTAGCTGATCATTTTGTCTCTGTAACATAATTGGACATGGCACCACCATCAATGATTTCCTGATCTGTTTCAGCAGGCGACATCACAAATACATCACGCGAGCAGTGAGACATCATTTGATGCTCAAAACCTGAGTGGGTTACTGCACCATTGTCCCATATTGCCCGCTTCACCAGCAACCACCTAGATAAGTGTAACCCCCAGGGGGCGCTACCCTTAAGGCTACTACCCCTGCCTGCCCCCACAGAGACAGGGTAAGGGGCTCAGATCTATTGACGGGTACCTCCACCCAGAGGTCGGGGTCAATATTGTAGAGATTGCCTCGGTCACAGCCCTCTGGGTTACTGCAACCCCCCCCCATTCATCCTACTAGTGGCTCACACTGGGTACAAATAGCACTTTTCACCGATACACGCACCCCCCCGGCTAATATCTCTCCACTCCCTCTGGAGACCCCCTGTAAAATAAGGCACAGTTATATTGCAGTCACCAGGCAGCAATTCACCAGTAATGTACACAATAGCCAGGGTGAAGTTGCACAAAGAACACTCTGATTTATTAAGGGGAAAAATAACAAGGACAGGGGGGAATCAAGTTGATTAGCTTATCACTATACTTATCTACCTAGGGCTCTGTGCACAGGCCTGAATCTAGTCTTTACCATCCCTGGGTACCCAAGCCCTGACGGCTAGTTCAAACGTAGCAGCTGGTTGAGGCCCTTAATACAGGTAAACATTACAATCCTGAGCAAGTCAGAATAGGAGGAAAGTTTAATTAGGCAGTCAGCATATAATAATACACTGGAAACCACAGTGTACATCTCTGCAGGGAGCTACCCTGACTCACTACTCACAACCCCAGCAAATAATGATTCCTTCAACGCTGCCAGGATGGAGCCTGAACTTCACCAGCCTTCTCACACATTTATATGGCTACAACAGAGGGGGTACTATACCAGGCAGCTGCTCTCAAACCTTCATAAACTTGCAGAAGAACTCGGACAGCAAACGGCAGCTTCAACATTACAGGCGGACCGAGCGCGACTCAACAAATCTCTCCAGTCCTCTCAGGTTGAGCCTAGTAGGTAGCTGGGCTGGCGCCAGCCTCCTCCGACTGCACGCCAGCGGATTTAGTCTGACTCGCTTGAAAAGGCAAAAACGGCCGCCTAGGCTTTCACATGCTTCCTGCGCGAACACTCACACACCGCAGAAGCACAAAGCTCCTCTCCTCTCCTCAGCCACAATGCCTCTACCCCCAACAGCAAGGGGCTCTTCCTTCAGTTCGGGCACTACCCGCTTCAATTGGCTGGCTGAACATGCCAGTCATTTCCTCCTGCCTTCAGTGGTGCGAAAAAGTGCCATAGCCCATAATGCCTTTCCCAAAATACAAGCAGTCCATCTATTTGTCAGCCAACTCTGTAGGGTCCCCGAGGAACTGATTGGCCCAATTCAGCAGTTCTGGAGCAAGATGGAGGAAACAGTCGAAACAGTCCTTGCTGCAAAGGAAGGCAGGTTAGCACAGCTGCATTATCATTATAACTTTACGTTATTTCCAGCAAACAATTACATCTCCTAATAGAGCTCCCTCTGCACCACTAACGATGGCAGAGGGGAGCTATTTTTCAGTGTCCCGGGTGGGACTCGTGCATACAACCACACAGCCCCCCTCAATCTCAGGTAATTATGACTGCAACAGGCAGCCCTTAAAGAGACAGCTTACAGAGGCTTCTTAAAGCACTCACTGGCTACCCTTTTAAACGGCTTTATGCCAATCGCCAGCTAGGCATGGAGCCTGGGGACAAACTCTGGGAAAACTTTCCGGAACCCCCATTTGCAAGGGAGTTACACCTTCCCTGGCCTGGAAAAACTTGGTGTCTGCATCAAGTAGTTGCCCTTGAATTACTTTAAGGCAAATATCTTAGTTAACACTATATCACACTTTGCATTACATACATGAATATTAGACTTACAGCATACTATGGTTTATGCAACATTATACACACAAACTCTTGTTCCCTTTCTTAACTCAGGTCATTAGTTCCCGCTCATGACACCGGGACTGGGGGACACCTCCCTTTCAGTTACGGGTGAGTTACCTAAAGCGGGGGCACCACACTCAAAAGATAATACTAACAATCTGGACTTATACCCCAAGGCTAACTTAGGCAAGGAACTAGGGGACACATACACCCCTTTGTGGACCACATTTAAGGGCAAGTCTACTGGCTGACCCAGAGACTCATAACTCAACTTTATTACCGGGCGTATGTCTCGGCCGGATCGCCTAGGGTTCTCAGGGGACCTTGAAACAGGCTCTGATCCCACTTCATTCTCCTTGACATTAGCAATGGGAATTTCTACTGGGGAAAAGGGCTCAACACTCATAGGACTATTGGGGGCCTGACCTTCTACCCCCGGACCCACCCCACTGGGCTCAGCTGGGGGCTGTCTAGGTACAAGTGAGGAACCATCAGGGCATTCAAAATATTCTTCACGTTCTGGCATATCACTTACTTGTTCCCCCATCTCACTATTGTCTTTGGAAAGGTCAGATAATTCAGCCAGGTCAGACAGTTCAGCCCTGCTCATGGATCCCACCCCCAGGGTGTTGCTGCTGCCCAATTCAAGCTCTGGAAACATGGGCTTTGGAGACAAAGCTGAGGGCTTAGACAGTCCTGAAGGCCCAACCTCATCTCCAGCATTAACAAGGGGATTGTCCCAAAATAACTGACTCAATTCATAAGAGGGATAGTATTCAATATCATCTTCGTCATCTTCTGACACCAATGGTTGATCATTTCCCTCTGCAGACTTCGGGCGAGGCCTGCTTGGGTGGCCTGCTGAAGAATCAACAGGTTTGGTGCTTTTCCTGGCAGCCGATCTAATCATAGGCCTGGGGGGGGGTGGCATTTGAAGATTCAGCTTCAATCAGAATTTGACCGATTGGCAACAGATGATTTCGGTGTATAGTTTTCACATCTTTGGAATTGTTTTCAGGCCGCACTTTATACACAGGCAAATCTGTCAATTTTCCCACAACAATGTGGGGGAGGTGGTGCCATCTGTCAGCAATTTTATGTTTCCCATGCAGTTCCCAGATTCCTCAGTAGCACTCTGTCCCCTTCTTTTAGCTTCATTGTTTTTACTTTCTTATCGTATCTTTCCTTGTTGGCCAGGTTTCAGTTGGTAGGCATGGTTTAATTGGGCCTTTAATTTCTGTACATACTGTAAATGGTTCTCTGCTTGCACCCCATCAGGGGAAACCCCAAAACACACATCCACTGGCAGTCTAGCCTCTCTCCCAAACATCAGTCGGTACAGGGAAAATCCTGTGGCGTCACTTTTTGTACAATTATAAGCGTGAACTAGGGTGCTAATCTGCTGGCTCCATCTCAGTTTGTCTCTTGGTTGCAATGTGCCCAACATGTCAAGCAATGTACGGTTAAACCTTTCAGGCTGAGGATCTCCCTGAGGGTGGTAAAGGGTGGTTCTTGACTTTTGCACCCCCCACAAAGACAGCATCTCTTTAATCAAAAGGCTCTCAAAGTCCCTTCCCTGGTCGGAATGGATCCGCTGAGGAGCCCCATAGTGGACAAAAAAGTTTTCAACAAGTATCTTAGCCACCGTAGTTGCTTTCTGATCCTTAGTCGGGAAAGCCTGGGCATACCGGGTAAAATGATCAGTGACCACCAATATGTTACTGACACTTTTCAGGTCAGATTCTAGACTCAAAAAATCAATACAGACCAGTTCCATAGGGGCACTAGTGGTAATGTTGACCAGGGGAGCAGCCCTCTGGGGCAGAGCTTTCCTTTGCAAACAGCGGCTACAGGTCTTGACATAATGCTCTACATCCGTACTCATCTTCGGCCAGTAAAATCAAACCTGTACTAGATCAAGTGTTCGTTCTATGTCGAGATGCCCCATCTGATTATGCAAAGACCTTAAGACCAGTTCTTTAAAAGCTGAAGGCAGCACTAGTTGTTGTTTGTCTACCCGGCCTTCCTTATTCACAGTCTGTCTGTATAGTAATTGGTTAATCAGCTTCAATTTGGGCCCCTCCTTGTACAACAAGGCAGTCCTTAGATCAGTAGAACGTAGCTTGGACACGTCCCTCCCGGCCTGCAAAGCCTCCACTGCCATTTTTATCATAGAATCACAGGATTGAGCCTGTTGAAGACTATCATTGTTGAATTGGGGTAGTGAGCTAGTGTCTAGTGCAGAGAAATGACAGTAGGCCACAGGTATGCAATTTTCGGATGGTCCCAAACAATCCACCATACAGTCCACCCCGTCAGGAGACACCTGTTCCTCTTTGTCAAATTTCTGGCAGAGGGCTCTTATGTCAGGTTCGGACATCCTGACCCAATCAGTTTGTGGCATAGGCCTCCGAGAGAGAGCATCCGCATCTATATGGTTTAGGCCCGCCCTATACTCAACAGCATAATCGTAGGTGGCCAAGGCGGAGAGCCACCTATGACCAGTGGCATCCAACTTGGCAGAGGTCTGTACATAAGTCAGAGAATTGTTATCAGTCTTTACCAATATCTTGGCACCATACAAATAATCATGAAACTGGTCAACAATGGCCCACTTCAAAGCCAGGAACTCCAGTTTGTGCACGGGATAATTTTTTTCTGAAGGAGTCAGGCTTCTGCTGGCAAACGCTACAGATCTCAGATCATTCGAGTGCTCCTGGTATAACACAGCCCCCAATCCTTGTATACTGGCATCAGTATGAAGAATGTATGGCCTGGCCGGGTCAGCATAGGCCAACACTGGGGCATGGGTAAGTTGATATATGATGTCATAGAAGGCTTCCTCACACTCGGCAGTCCACCGATTCCCAAACACATCATTCGGCTGAAAATACTTATTTTCTGTCTCAGAGCACACAACCTTCTTATACTTTTTGTGGGTAGGTGGATGCCCCTGAGTGAGGTTGAGGAGGGGGCGAATCACTCAAGAATAGTCCTTAACAAACCGCCTATAGTATCCACAAAACCCCAGGAATCATTGCAGCTCTTTCAAATTCCTGAGCTGAGGTCACGTGGTCAAAGCCTCCACTTTGCTAGGATCAGTCTCTATGCCCTCAGTGGACACTATGTGGCCCATGTATTTCACAGAAGTCTGGAAGAACTGACACTTGTCGATAGACAGCTTGAGGCCGAAATCCTCCAACTGGTCCAAAACCTTGAATAATCGTTATTCGTGTTCTTCCAACGATCGGGCCAAACACTATGACATCATCTAAATAGACCAGACACTCAAGTAGATTCATGTCCCCCACAACCCATTCCATCAAGTGCTGAAAAGTGGCTGGGGCACCCGAAATCCCTTGAGGCATCCGAACAAACTCATAGAAGCCTAGGGGGGAAAATGAATGCAGTCTTCTCCCGGTCGTCTGGGGCCATCGGAATCTGGTAGTATCCACTGCAAAGATCCAACACAGAGAACCACTTGCTACCATTTAAACAATCCAAGGCATCCTGTATGCGTGGCATAGTATACTGGTCCGGAATGGTCCACCGATTCAAGGTGTGATAGTCCACACACATCCGAACTGCCCCATTCTTTTTCCTTACTACCACTATGGGGGAGGCATAGGGGCTCCTGGACTCTTGTATTACACCAGCAGCCAACATCTCCTGCAGATGCCGCCTTACATCATCTATATCAGCGGGGGCCAGGCGCCGGGATCTCTCTCGGAAAGGCCGTTCATCATGCAGCCAAATGTGATGCTCAGCCCCTTGCACACATCCCACATCCCACTCTTTCAAGGAGAAGACCTGGTATCTCTTGGCAAGCCTCTTGCTGACCCTTTGTTTCCATTCAGCTGGCAATGGAGAGTCACCAAAATCAAACAAATCAGGAGTAACTCCACCATCTGTACTGGAACCTTTTCGGTTGGGTAGTACTGCAGTATCTGCACAATGTACGCTTGCCAAGGTGCACCCTCTTCTTATTTGAATCTCTTTGTCGGACATATTATGCACTTGAACTATCACCCTCTTAACATAAGCATAAGCTCTAGCCGGCAAGATGCTGGGTTTGACCAACAGTCCCTCAGGTAATCTCCCCTCCACAGGTGCATCCAACATCAACAATTTATTCTTAACATCGGTTCTCAGTCGTACTTCATGCAGGACACACTGGGCATTCGAGGAAAGTATCACCAGGGCCGGATCCTTTTTCCACCCCACCCCACCCCACCGGGCCTTCAGGTTCTCCGGACTACCCTTTTTCTGAGTGATCCTTGCCTTTTGAATCACAGCAGGTATGCTCAAAGCTCGCCCGGTCTGGAATGCTCATTTCTCTGAGCACAACTGGGCCAATCATCCGAACATATGCGCATTCGTCCCAATCAACAAAGGCACCCCATCATACAGTCCAGTGGTGGGCAAACTAACACTAGGGTTTCCACCTGCTCATCTATTCCATCCACAGTTGCAGAGAAAGATAACCAGACTCGGATGTATCCCAAATACGGATAGGCCTTGTTGCTCAACCCCCATACATGTAGACCAGTCAGAGGTTGCAGGGGCACCTCAGGTAAGTGTGCCTGGTACCAGTCCTGAAACATGATGGTTACCTGAGAGCCACTGTCTAATACAGCTCAAGTGGGAATTCCATTTACCTGCACCCAGGTCTCCATGGACGGCCTGACCACATCAGACCAGTCGGGGGCCGCAGCATTGATAGCCAGCTGGGCATGGGCCTGAGTCACAAAACTTTTCTTGGGGGACCGAGACTGGGCCTGGTGGTGTCAGACGATCAGTCTGCTATTGACTTTCCTTAAATTCTCCGGCCTCTGGCACTCGGGTTGGAAATGCCCATCTTCCCCACAATGATAACAGAACTTAGGGTTCCGGGGGTCACTATGTTGCGGGGGGCTCTGAGAGGGGTGAGAAGGCTCTCTTTGGCCGGGGTTCGGGTTTCTGCATGACTCAGGGGCCCCGGGCCTAATAGGGTACATCGTAGACTGCTTCAAGTCCCTCACCAGTTCTCGTAAATTCCTGACCTCAGCCTTTAACTCACTCTCTATGTGGGGGTCGGAGGAAACAACTCACATTCTCACAGTACCTAGAAACTCTGGGGATCCCTCTGACCCTCCGGACAGTCCAGTCTCCTCAGGGGTGTTAGACTTAGGGGTCCCACTAGGGTTTACCGCCCCCACACAGGGTTCCCACCCCTCTTCATCAGTCTCCACCTCCCTAATTTCTCTCATTAATTGACAATATTCAGGTGGGGTGGCTCGCCGAACACGTAACTTAAGTTTCAGCAGAATTACACTAGAAAATCTGGCAGATTTTAAAACATGTTCTAACCAACCTGATTTAGGGCTGCAGCAGTGATTCCCTCCCTTTCTATAAGCCTTCTGCAAGGCCCGCTCCACTCTAGTAACAAAAGCAGACAGTTTCTCATTTCTCCACTGCTTGGCAGACCTAAATTTCCATAATAAGTCTTCACCAGTCTCTGTACTCCCAAAAACCCCTTCTAAAGCAGAGAGATACTCTACAGCGGTGGCTTCCGGACTGGTAGCCCAGAAGAATCTAATGGCTTCTAGAGCAGGACCCCGCAAGCTCTCCATCAGCCTCTTCCTTTTCTCCTCCTCAGAGCATTGCCATTCCTGAACTAAAGGGGTGGCATAGTCCATCCAAGCCTCCAGGTCATCCTCTCCTGGAGGCACTGGCACCATACCAGAGAAGAGTTTTAACTTGCGGTAAGAATCAAGCTGTATGGGTGGGACCACTAGGGGTAGGGAAGCCAGCACTGAGCTCTTGGGTGGGCAAGGCGAGGTACCAGGGGAGCCCTGAGGGGTAGCATCACTGGATAAATCTAAAGCTTGTAGCAGCTCCTGGGTAGTTCTCCCCTCCATGGCCAACAATTTAAGCAGTTTGTCTTTAAAACTGTTCATTTTAGGAGACCCCCCAGGAGTGACTGACCCACTTCGAATATGAATTAATCTCCATCCCTGTGCAGCACCCTCCGGATAAATCACAGGAGGTACCTTCTCGGGGTCAATAGCCACACTGCATAGGAGTAACACCTGCAATGTCTGATCAAGCAAATCAGCCATGCGCCCTTTTACCTCCACTTTGCCCAAGCATTTTACTCACTCGACTGTAGAAATGATGTCAGCAGATGGGGTTCCCAAAGGCACATCTAGCAGTAACACAATTTTCTGGGAATCTAGCTCTTCGGTTTCACCCCAACCCATCAGTCTATGTACCATGGTCTTAATAGGTCCCAACTTAATTTTTCCCAACACATCCCCTTCCTCTTTCTCCATTTCTTAGGTGCTTCCCCACTTGACCACTAGGGGACGCTGATCCCAGCGGTGCCTCCAATTGTAACCCCCAGGGGGCGCTACCCTTAAAGCTACTACCCCTGCCTGCCCCCACAGAGACAGGGTAAGGGGCCCAGATCCGTTGACGGGTGCCTCCACCCAGAGGTCGGGGTCAATATTGTAGAGATTGCCTCAGTCACAGCCCTCTGGGTTACTGCAACCCCCCCATTCATCCCACTAGTGGCTCACACTGGGTACAAATAGCACTTTTCACCAATACACGCACCCCCCCTGGCTAATATCTCTCCACTCCCTCCGGAGACCCCCTGTAAAATAAGGCACAGTTATATTGCAGTCACCAGGCAGCAGTTCACCAGTAATGTACACAATAGCCAGGGTGAAGTTGCACAAAGAACAATCTGATTTATTAAGGGGAAAAATAACAAGGACAGGGGAAATCAAGTTGATTAGCTTATCACTATACTTATCTACCTAGGGCTCTGTGCACAGGCCTGAATCTAGTCTTTACCATCCCTGGGTACCCAAGCCCTGACAGCTAGTTCAAACGTAGCAGCTGGTTGGGGCCCTTAATACAGGTAAACATTACAATCCTGAGCAAGTCCGAATAGGAGGAAAGTTTAATTAGGCAGTCAGCATATAATAATACACTGGAAACCACAGTGTACACCTCTGCAGGGAGCTACCCTGACTCAGTACTCACAACCCCAGCAAATAACGATTCCTTCAACGCTGCCAGGACAGAGCCTGAACTTCACCAGCCTTCTCACACATTTATATGGCTACAACAGAGGGATACCATACCAGGCAGCTGCTCTCAAACCTTCACAAACTTGCAGAAGAACTCGGACAGCAAACGGCAGCTTCAACATTACAGGCGGACCGAGCGCGACTCAGCAATTCTCTCCAGTCCTCTCAGGTTGAGCCTGGTAAGTAGCTGGGCTGGCACCAGCCTCCTCCAACTGCACGCCAGCGGATTTAGTCCCGACTCGCTGAAAAGGCAAACGGCCGCCTAGGCCTCTCTCACTCCACGCCTCAACACTACACAGCGCAGAAGCACAAAGCTCCTCTCCTCTCCTCAGCCACAACGCCTCTACCCCCAACAGTAAGGGGCTCTTCCTTCAGTTCAGGCGCTACCCACTTCCATTGGCTGGCTGAACATGCCAGTCATTTCCTCCTGCCTTCAGTGGTGCGAAAAAGTGCCATAGCCCATAATGCCTTTCCCAAAATACAAGCAGTCCATCTATTTGTCAGCCAACTCTGTAGGGTCCCGAGATACTGATTGGCCCAATTCAGCAGTTCTGGAGCAAGATGGAGGAAACAGTCGAAACAGTCCTTGCTGCAAAGGAAGGCAGGTTAGCACAGCTGCATTATCATTATAACTTTACGTTATTTCCAGCAAACAATTACATCTCCTAATAGAGCTCCCTCTGCACCACTAGCGATGGCAGAGGGGAGCTATTTTTCAGTGTCCCGGGCCGGACTCGTGCATGCAACCACACAGCCCCCCCCAATCTCAGGTAATTATGACTGCAACAGGCAGCCCTTAAAGAGACAGCTTACAGAGGCTTCTTAAAGTGCTCACTGGCTACCCTTTTAAACGGCTTTATGCCGATCGCCAGCTAGGCATGGAGCCTGGGGACAAACTCCGGGAAAACTTTCCGGAACCCCCATTTGCAAGGGGGTTACATAAGAATGAGGTGGATGCATCTGTATCAAGGGTTTCTGTTGCAGTGCTGCTGTGCTGCTCATGCTCATCACCAGAGTGGGCTTCACTACTTCTTCCACCACTTGCGATGGGAGCTGTCTCTGATGTTTCACTACTTACTACTTGTTGGGAGACGGCTTCTCCATTAGGAAACTTCACTGTGACCCACTCTTCTACATTTCTGTCACCAAATTAGAAGAAATGAATCTCCATTTTTTTTAATAAATACTACACTGTCCTGCCCTCGCTAACAACAAAAGAAAATGGCTACTATCTCACTCCAGCAGAGGAGATACTACAGCTCTCTCCACTGTGTAAAAAGTTTTTTTTTTTCCAAGCTAAGGAACAGGATCTGGCAAGTGATCTATGGAATAAATAAGGAATTTAATCCACAGCCATCTGACACCTTCTGTTCAATTACACTGCTTTGAAAAGGTAACCCATGTTAAAGATATATATATATATTGCAAAACAACTTCATTAATGCTCCAGTATATATGTTGCAAAAAACTTCATTAATGCTCCAGTTAGGGTCAAAGCTATAAAAGTTGGGAAATGAGGCATTAGGGTATCCTTAACAACCCACCCTCCCAAACCAGACAGGACAGTAGGTGTGGGGTGTGCCATGGGCTTCTCAAGCCTAACACTCACCATATTCCATCTGTAAATAAGCTCAGATGTGTAGACTTTATGAGAGTGGGGCGAGTGTTAGGCTTGAAAAGCCAAAGGCACACACCACACCTGCTCTCCTGCCTGGTTTGGGAGGATGGGGTGTTAGGGAAACTCTAACACCTCATTTCCCAACTTTTGTAACTTTGTCCCTAACTGGAGCATTTACTAAGTTTTTTGCAACTTAAATCCTTACTTTTTGAGATAGTACAATAGTATCCTTATTTTACTGTGGGAGAGCACAGTCCTTTGGACCCTGAGCTACCATCCCTCCGTAGATGCGTATATGTATGTAGCTGTGGAAGCGCAGGGCCTGGATATATATAGGACAACAGTGACCAAATTGTCTGCATAGCCATTTTATTACCCCACCTCATGTACGCGGTACAGAAAATTTTCAAATCCCTGCCAAAACATGATTTTGCATAACTGCAAGACCATTCCGTGCCACAGGTGCCAAAACACATTTTGGCCAGAATTTGAAAAATAACAGCTGTGACATGAAAGAGATGGGATAATAAGAAGGCTATGTTGAAAATCTTGGGTAAAAATATTTAACATTTCCGAAGTTACGAGCGGGCAGAGCGAAATTGCAATGAATGGTCATAACTTTGCCATTTTTTCATATTTTGACCCCAGACTTTCAACATAGTCTTCTTATGACCCCACCTCATAAACCTTATAGGTGAAAGTTTTCAAATCCATGCCAAAACACCATACCATGCCACAGGTGCAAACACACATTTCAGACAGGATGTGAAAAATGACAGCTGTACTGTTTGTGAGGTGGTATGAAAAAATAGCTATCTTGAAAATGTGGACTCAAAATATAGAAAATTACCAAAGTGTTGTGCGTGCATAGAAAACTTTCAATGAATTTATATTATTATTTTAGGATGCCACCAAATTTCAACATGGCCTTTTGGCACCCACCCCATGAACACTGGTGGTAAATTTCATTAATCAGTTCCATAAGGTGATTTTGCACATCAGCCATGAAATCACCTTCCGGGCCTGATTAACAAAATGACAGTGTCACTGTTCATGAGGCAAGGTCCCAAAAAGGCTATGTTTAAAATTTGGTGAAAAAATTCCAAAAAATGGCAAAGTTATGAACAAAAGGTCAAAACACAATTGAAATATATTATACGGCACTTACCTTGATTCCGCAGTTCATGGTTCAGCTTTGAAGAGTGCAGACGTGTCTTGGTCCACAGAAGATGACAGCCTATGACATCCAGTGGTAAATATAGGGTAAGGGGGTGGATGTGGGGTGGTGGATGCTCAGTGGGAGGGTCAGAATGGGGAAGGGGACAGCGGGGATGATAAGGGACTGTTTTCTTTTTTTCAGGTAAAAAAAGAAGTCAGGGATTGTTTTATTTCTAAAGGAGAAAACTGAAACCACTGAAACAGTAACAGCGATGGAAGCTCAAAGACTTCGATGCGATGTGGGATTGCACTTTGGAGGGGAAGGGGATGCCATCCACTGAAAAGAAATAACATTTAATTTCTAGATGGCTGGCTGACAATGGAAACAGGAACAGCAGCAGGTGCAGCAATGGTTGCTTCACTGACAGTCTGACACACAACAGGATGGGACCCTGGAATCCTCCCCAACTAAACAAGTTGCTTGTATCTGGCACTAAAAAGCATTTTCACATTTCATCCAAAGGTAATCAGGCATGACTTCCGGTGACGCAAGCGCTGCTAATGGCCGCTTGAAGCTGAAGCTCTGCCAAATCCGATAGAATCCTAAACCATCCTGGCATCCAGAAAGAAACAAAAGCTTAAAAAACTTGCACCAGCTAGCCTGCACATGGCTACAAGACAGAAACTGAGAGAATTTGCAGCGCCAGGCGCTTCTAAAGAGCTGCTCCAACAGACCTTAACTGAGCAACCCTCTCTATTAGCTAAACAAGGGATACAAGTTACAATGGTAGAACTGGAACGAATAGGAGAGAATGAGGACGAGCCCGAATTCACAATTACCTCTAAACAACTCTGCACTCAATTAAGTAAAATCGGAGAAACACTGCAACGTATTGAGACAGCAGTAGCCAATACCAAGCGCGACCTTCCAGTAGTCGAGAAGTGGGTAGGTGCAGTAGAGGCCTGCTTGACAGAATATTGCAAAGAGACAGACGTGCATAACTCGGCGCTTCTAAACCTACACCACAGAGAGCTTCAACTGAGTAAAAGGGTGGAGGAATTAGAGAATAGGCACAGACGAAACAATATAAGAACTCATGGGCTCCCGGAGAAAACAGAGTCGGGTAATATGGTGTTATTCATGGAAAGCCTACTACAAGAATTACTAAACTGGCCCAAGGATGAGCCACTTGGTATAGTTCGGGCCCACAGAGTGCTTACAGCCTCACCAGCAAGTCCCAACGCCAGACCTAGGTCGATAATCCTGGCATTCCTGGATTACAGAGTCAAGGAAAAAATCCTGAAAATGGCGTGGGGTCGCAAGGAAGTTATCTTTGGGGACCAGCGACTTTACTTCAACCATGATTTCGCCACATCAACAGCATTACAAAGACGATTAATCCTTACAGCAATGAAGTCTTTGCGACAAAGAGGAATGAAAGCCTACCTCGACTATCCGGCCCGGCTTCGGGTGAAGACCTGCGAGGGAACTACTAAGCGTTTTGCGGACATTATGGAAGCGAGGGAATTTTTGGCAGACTGAGGGATCAAGATCGATGAACTGCAGCCTCGCTTCCCAAGGCAAGAACTGGAGGCCTTGGCCTGGCACTTAGCTTCCGGAAAAAGGCTGGAGGCTCATAATGGGAATGTCTGGCAGAAGGTACACATGGCAGTCAAATTGACGGGGCCAACCGAGACGACATCCACGACTACCGAAACCCAGCAGCAATCCCGGATTGCCAATGGAGCAGGCTGAGGAGGAGCCAAATAAGATTCGGTAGTAATTATTATGTAAGAACTTGCTAGCGAGAGGGAATTCACTGGACTCTCACTGACAGTGCATATTTTGAAAAGTTACACATGCCTAGGGTACAGTTTGGAGATCAGCTTGGGGGGGTGCAACATGATGTTACTACCAATTCAAACCTTTAATAATAACCTATTAATCAAGAAGGGGTAGCCATGTTCCCTGAATTCAAAGCCACAACATCCTATATCCTGATGAGAGAAGGGGGGTTAGAAGACTCTTAAGAGGACTGGAGGTATGATTTAGTTGGCATACTTGAATACGGAGGTTTTTTCAACATTTTGTTTATTGAACCAGCTCTTAATGTACCCATATCGAGATTTACATTGTTCCACTTCCCTCCCTCTTTCTTCTTCCCCCCTCCTTCTCCTCCATTCCTCCCCCCCACCTTCTTTCTCCCCACCCCTCCCCGAAAGGTCAAATTTTCCTCCATTAAATAAATTTATTAAACAGAGGAAATAGTGATTCTGTTGGATAAGGCATACGGAATAGCAGAAGTCTATACGGCCAGACCATTCTGGCCCTCGTGAGGGGTGAATATAGACACCCCATATTGTGGAGCTCAGCTCATCACCCTACCGACCACGGACTGGATGTGTGGTCAGCCGGGGAGTACTTAGGAGTCTCCCCAGGGTCTCCCTTTTCACCAACTTAGCACGGGTGAGACCTATTAGGGTTATAGAATCCATCTGAAGTATCACCTTGAAGTACATAGGAAGATGTGCTATAAAACTGCACAGGATAACAGTGAGATAAAAACTGCCAATTTGTATATAGTTATAAGGTTGGTTATGAAACAAGATATTGTTTATTGTTGTTCTGGAATGGTAGTGTGGGCGTCGAACAAAAGCTTAAGGAGGAGAGTCCCCAGGGGTCGGACCATACTGGATACATGGCCAATAGAATATGGCTGAAATTCAGATAGCCACATACAATGTAAGGGGTTTGGGGAGTCCTATCAAGAGGGCAAGGGTCCTGAAAGAATTGAGAGATTTCGGGGTGGACATTGCCCTGCTCCAAGAGACACATTTGACACAACTGGAGCACTCCAAGTTGAAGAGATCATGGGTGGGGCAGGTCTTCTCTTCATCTTGTCAAACCCAACCACACACAAGCGAGGGGTAGCTATATTAATAAGGAGGAACCTCCCATTTAAGGCGATGGTAGTGAGGTCTGACCCCGAGGGAAGATACATATATGTGGAGGCCGATTTGGGGGCTCATAAATGTACTGTTTTAAATATATACACACCTAATGAGGAAAACCTTAGATCTGCCTTCCTAGCAAAGATGTTGTCCGCCTTCCCCAGGTTTGATTCTTCCCTTAGCATTGTGGGTGGAGATTTCAATACAATCATTTGTCCCCCGTTTAGACAAATCTGGGACACAACCAGGTAGAAGATCTAAAGCCTCAGTAACATTTCATAGACTCATCCATGAATACGGATTAACGGATGCCTGGAGATTTTTACATCCCACCATGAGAGACTATTCTTTGTATTCCCCCAGGCACTCCAGGTATAGTAGGATTGACCTCCTGCTGGTTCCCACTGGGTGGACCTGGGCACTAAATTCAGCCTGAATAGGCAGTTTTACCCTATCTGATCACTCTCCGGTCCTGTTGAAACTTGTGCTGGGGACCCCAAGCCGGCATCAGACATGGAAACTAAACCTGAGCCTCATCAATAGGGAGGATTTCAAACAATGATCAAATCAGAGATTGAGCAATTCCAAGCACTAAACAATCAGGCCGACACCCCCCCCCCCCCACGGTTTACTGGGATACGTTGAAAGTGTATTTAAGGGGTAAAATTATTGCATATGCATCTATGGTCAATAGAGACAGAAAGGAGGAACAGAGAAAACTAGAAAGAATAATATCTGAGTTGGAAGTGCAGCATAAGCAATTTAATCAAGCGGAGATAAAAAAGGAACTAGACGCAGCCAGGGAAAAGTTGTCTAGGTTGGTAAATCACCAAATAGAAACCAACTGTAGGTTCACCAGGCAGCTCTTTTATGAGAAAGGCAACAGGGCAGGTAAACTGCTAGCAGCCCAACTGTGCAAAGAGGCGGCATCGAGGGCTGTGTTAAAACTCAGGAGAAGACCGGACGGGGAGCAGGCCACATCCCAGTCAGACATAACAAGATGTTTTGCAGACTTCTACCAAAAATTATATGCAGTGGAAAGACTCCCAGATCACAATACTAAAATTGCTCAATATTTAGAGAAGATCAGACTCCCGGTTCTTGACCCGGCTAGGGGGGCAAAGTTGGGGGCCCCGATCACAATACAAAAGATTAAAAACCAGATCACATTGCTTAAGAATACCAAAGCCCCGGGATTAGATGGGTACCCCACAGAGTTTTATAAGACTTTTCAGTCAGACCTTCTTCCCCTCCTATTGGAAACATTTAATGCAATCCTGGGAAAGGCTCTACTGATCCCCCCATCATGGAAGTACGCTAAAATATCTGTTTTGTTGAAACCAGGTAAACCTCCAGAGGAATGCGGATCATACAGACCCATCTCCTTATTAAATACAGACCTAAAATTATTCACTGGTATACTAGCTCGGAGACTCCAAGCAATCATTAGTGATCTCGTACACCCAGATCAAACCGGTTTCATTTCCGGTAGATTTAAGCAGGACAACGTAAGACGGCTCTTGAACATAATCTCCTCCAAAAAAACAGCCACATCTCTTAAATTAGCAGTAAGTATCGATGCCGAAAAGGCATTTGATAGGGTAGATTGGGTTTTTCTCCAAGCTGTTCTCAGAAAGTTTAATATGGGGGACAACTTCATAGGGGCAGTCAAAGCGCTGTACTCTCAGCCAGAAGCGGTAATTAGTGTGAACGGATGTGTCTCAGCCAGATTTCCTCTATTGCAAGGAACCCGCCAAGGATGCCCACTTTCCCCGTTGCTGTTTACCCTCTCTTTAGAGCCCCTAGCTGAGCAGATCAGACAACACCCTCGAGTGGAGGGAATCAAGGTGGGCTCCCAGACTCATAAACTCTCACTATATGCAGACGACGCACTTATTTACCTGGGGGACCCAGTGGGCTCACTCTCCATCCTTACACAAATTTTAAATCATTTTCAAGATCTAGCAGGGTACAAAATTAACCTCTCAAAATCTGAGGCATTGCGGTTAAGTGGGCACCCATCACAGGAATTACAATCCAATTTTCAGTTTAAGTGGGCTCCAAACAACACAATCAGGTACTTGGGAATAAGAGTTTCAGTAGATACATCCCAGCTCTTTTCGGCCAATTACCCTACACTCCAGGATTCTATTAGACAGGACCTGGGTAGGTGGAGACTGCTTCCTTTAACTCTTTTGGGAAGGGTACACTCCATAAAAATGAATGTGCTACCACGTTTACTTATCCTATTTCAAACGCTACCGATTGCACCCCCAAAGGTATTCTTGAAGGAATTGGACCATCTAATAATGAGTTTCATATGGCAGGGCAAAAAACCGAGGCTGAAAAGGGCGATTCTTTGCACCAGGCAAGAGCAAGGAGGGTTAGGTTTACCGGATATTAAAGATTACTACTTGGCGGCACAAGCCCCATGGCTGCACGCCTGGATGAAACAAAAAGTGAATAACAGATGGTTCCCTATGGAGTTGGAGCAAACCCAAAAGATAACACTTTGGGCTCTCCCCACAGCTTCTGTCTCCCGGGGGGTAGTACGTAAGCTGGAGAACCCATGGACTAGGCACACCCTGCGAGTGTTGCTGACCCTACGCAGGTGACTGAGGGTTCCGGGAGGGCTAGGTCCCTTATCCCTCATACGCCATCATGAATCTTTTAGTCCCCCTAGCTGGGATGCCGGATACCGATTCTGGGAGAGCCAGGGCCTCACCAGGTTCACTCATCTGCTGGAAAGTGGCATTTGTACCACATTTCAAAACCTCAGGTTAAAATATGGCCTTAGAAAAGAAGACCATTTTAGATTCTTACAAGTAAGGCATTTTATCCAGCAATCCACACATCTACAACAGCTTTTAAGGCCCCTAACGGATTTAGAGCAACTTTTCTACAGTTGGATCACTCTGAGAGCAAAGGTGAAACCTATCTCTCAGACCTACAGACTGCTAACATACCAGCATCAGGGACAGATTGAGGAGGTTAAGTATAGATGGGAAAGGGAATCAAACACACAATTAAAAAGCATTGAACGGCAGAGGGTACTTTCCCAGGGCTGGCGCATTACAGCTTCACCAACATGGGGTGAGTACTACTGGAAAGTTTTGATGCGTTTCTTTAGAACTCCCACAGTAACCCAGTACTTTAACCCTGATTACAAGAACAGATGCTGGAGAGAGTGTGGGGAAGTAGGTTCGCATTTTCACAGTTTCTGGGGATGTCCAAAGCTAGACAACTACTGGCGGCAGGTACACATTCAGATTCAGGAAACCCTAGGGGTTTCCTTGCCAAGAACTTTCGACTCCCTATGTTTGGGATTTTCGAGTAGGGAACATTTAAAGCTTTCTAGGTCCCAAAAGAAACTTTACCACATCTTCAGACTAGCAGCACTAAAAAGCATCACAGTCTGTTGGCAATCCAGGAGAATACCTACTATCCAGACATGGAGAGACAGAGTAAAAGACCTAGAGCAGATGGAAAGAATCACGGCAGCTCTGAGGCTCACTACCAAAAAATTTGAACAAGTATGGGGGGACTGGTTTAAGAAAGGCTCTCCATCGAACTAAGGGGGAGAGGGGGCCCTTAACGGAGCAACAGAAATTGAGGTGGGTCTGAACTAGACACATGCCCTGCTAACCTTTTTTAGAGTGTACTGACACAGGTGAGGTAGGAACGGGTAATAGGGACTCATGGTTAAGGTACTCTTTGCCGGCTATACAGGGTTGAAAAGCATTAATTAAATGTCTGTCAATGCCCTTGGGTATTAGGGTAACAGGGATATCTATTCCAGCATAGCAGATAACAGAAAAGTTCGTTACGCACACACCACCAAACAATCAATCAACAGATCAATCATTCAGCAATTTGATTGATAAATCAGTTATATAGTTAATTATTGATTTTATTTTACATTGTGTAATCCTGCCAGGCCCTATTTGGTCTTAAGGCAATGATTTTAATTAGTTTCTTAAAACCTGGGAAAAGTTATGCAGTAGTAAGAGGAGTCCAGACTGGAAAAGGGTACAGAATTAAGAAACAACACATAACAGAATTAACTAAGCAAAAGCAAAGAAGAGTGAACTGTGGATTGCTTTGGGACTATATCTACATAGACATTTGAAATTGTCATCTGAGACTTTCTCCACAGAACACGGTATAATGTACCCTAAAGGAACTCCTCTAGCTAGAACAGTTTAACACTACTGATTGTATTCCCATCAGACTTTGGTAATAATTTTACTGTGGTTATATCAACTGGATGTATAGTCACTGTGCATCAATAAAAATTTAAGTAGCAAAAGAAAATAGGTAATCAGGCATCTGGTGGCAGTAGGAAACAGAGATTCTAGGCCTAGGAGTGAGACAGGACTAGTCTAGGACGTAAGAGTGGTGAACGATGGGGCGAGGGGGACAACATGACATGCATGGTTGATGAGTGAGATTGAGAGGAATGATGATAGCCATGACCGTGATGCTGCACTGATACAGCTAATCAAAGTAAACTCACTAGGTCTATCATCTGCTGCCTCTCTATTATTGAAAGATGAGCGATCGCATCACACAGGTCATGGGATGGACTTGGAGTTACTGTGGCAGGGGACAAAAGAAGTTCGGGAACACATTGATGGGAAAAGGCCTCAATCACCCCACTGGATCCACTCAGACAGAGTCTACCTGTAAAAAAAAACACTAATATACATACCTAATTTAAGGTATACAGTAGTAAGCTGCCTTCTTTTGCTCTGGGCGTGTCTCTTGAGACATTAGGTGGGGTATGTCTGTTGCATGGTCACTTCTCTTTACAATCTTTGCTGCAGCTCATTGCTTTTCACCTTCTCTTGGTCACATGTGAATATCGTGATTCCCTCGCACCTACAACAGTAAATAGGTGCATGCCCACAATAGCAACTGGTGGAAAGAGATTGGGTGATTTGTGAATTGTGCACCAAATGTACCATGGCTCTAGAAGGAGAAAAAATTCCATTCCAATGACACTGGACAAATCATATGTTGGCTATAAATGAGGAGGAAAAAAAAGACAGAGAACGTGGCAGAAGGCTCCTCTTGCTAAGCTGGACAGCATGGATTTTGGGTGCCCAGAAAAAGTATTTCTGGCCCTAATTGTGAAAAACAAACACCAGAATCAAGCTAAAAGGCATCTGTTTAGCTAGGTTCTGGTGTTTCATTTGTAAAATGACAACATTTTTATGTATTTTCCACACTTTTAGTTTATGGGAAAAACCCCCATGAAAAAGGAATGGATCTCGTAAGAAAGAATCCTTTTTCACAAGGTTAATCCATTGTCGAACTTTATCCCTCTATTCTGGGTAGTGAACTTCCCATTGAAAACAATGGGAACTTAAAAATTTAATAACTTTGCAACAGATTAATATTTTTTCACCAAACAGATCATGGCAGTTCTGTTATCCAAACTGTATCTACCATAGAAAAATCACATTAAAATTCCACACTGTCTGGACACAAAGCCATGAGAAAAAAACTACAACAAATTGTGAGTTTTATGGTTTTTGCACTATTGGAATCTCAGAATCTGTGAAGCCGACTGGAACAAAACTTGCCACATCAAGTGACCTACCCCACGGGACAACACATACCACATTTTATGCAAATCCATTGATCAGTTGCAAAGTTATTAAAGTGCAAAATTTGAGGTTTAGCATTAAACAGGCTACTCAATCTTAACTATAGAGGCACAACCGTTCCCCTAAAATTTACCAAGTTTCACATTTATAGCTGTAAAAGTGCCTGAGGTACTGTATATGCAGATAAAAAGGATCATGAAATCTCCCACAAAAGAAAACAGACTCCGAGTACCTATAATTTTGAGACAATGACCCAGGTATTCAAAACTTTGCCCCAAGCCTCAAGTAGCACTGCCCGGCGTGCAAACATTGCCCGGCCCAAATCGCCCGCCATATTCAAAAGGAATAGCCCGGTGCTAACGCAGCTGAATATAATATGCAAAGGAAGCCAAGCAAACTGGTCTGACAGTGCAGGGCAAACATAGCCCAAGAATAAGACAGCACTGAATATAGCAACAGGGAAGTGCACGCTGCAACTGCAGCCCAGTACACCCTGAAGCAAGCCAGTGTTGCAGGTGAAGAACATTGTGTGTGATTGCACAGTGCAAACCCACAACACCTGCAAACAACAATGCAAGCCACACACTGCAGAACTGTGCTATGCTGACATGTAGATTGCCCGGGCTAACCTGATTGCACAGTGCTAATACATTAGCCCGGGGCAAACTGGCTAGCCCAGGGCAAACAGGAGCCATATTCAAAGTTCCCATGCAAATTAGCCTACATAGATAATCTGTGGGCACACAAGTACATATGCATCTCATTAACCGCTGCTTAGTATACATTACCACACAGTTTGTCCGGTGCTACTGCATGGAGCAGACAGCTCCTCCTTTTGGTCAGAATGGAAGTATAGGTTGGATGCTGCAGGTCAAGGCATGCCCACAGCATCCCGTGTTGGTCGGCATGGAAGTACAGGCAGGATGCTGCAGGATCTAGGTGCTGGCAGGCACAAGCAGCGCATACATCTGACCCCTGCAGCACAACAAGCAGTCCAGAACAGTACATAGAGACATATCCTGCAACATATAGATATAGATATGTATCCATATGTATATATATATATATATATATATATATATATATATATATACTGTGTATATATATATATATATATATATATATATACACACATATAAATAGATATATACCAATATCGATATATATATATATACACATATATGTATATATATATTGCCTAAGTCCATATGTGCACTGGATGATAGCCCCAATGACAACAGTGGCACCCCACAGCAGTGGTAGGTGCCATGACAGTGGGGTGAGGCATGACTGCATGGAACAGGCATGTGGCAAGGGGGGGAGGATGTAGGCCGTAGGCACACTAGGCTCCACAACATCACAATACTGTAGGGGACTGGGAAGGCTGGGTGGGCTCAGCAGTCCATCTGTGCCATCATGGCTCTGTACCTGTAGGTGCCCCCATCGTGATTCCTGACCCCCATAGCAGCCCTACATTAATAGTATCCCTGGTAGTCCAGTGCCCCCCCTTTGTGATTCCTGACCCAGCAGCCACTTGAATGCATGTATTCCCTGGTAGTATAGTGGTCCCCTCACCCCCCTGCATGAATCCCAACACCGTGCACTTAAACAGACTGCCGTTCCCTGGTAGTCTAGTGTCCCCCCACCTGGCAGTGATGGCCCCTGCTCCTCCCAACAACCACCCATGAATGGAGCCGGTGACCAGCTCAGCCATCCTCTCACCACTATGGCCGGCCACCGACTGAGGAATGAATGAGCTATACTGCATTCATTACAGTACAGCGCATTCATTCTTCAGTAGGCGGTCAGCCATGTTGGTGAGAGGAGGCTGGTGCCGTTCTCCATTCATGGGTGGTTGTTGGAAGAGCCAATCCCCAGGTGAGGGCAACACTGACCACCAGGAAATGGTTGCATTCTATGGGAAGCGGGGTTGGGATGCGTGTTGGGGGGACACTAGACTACCAGGAGATGTGTCTATTCTACGAGAAATGGGGTTCGGGATCATAATTGGGGGGCACCGCCGCCACATTACTGCTGCATTACCGGCAGCTTTTGTAGACAGTAATTAGCGCAGCACTACAGGTAGCTCTAATGCCTGTAGTGCTGCACTATACTGTTGAATATGCTGGTGCGCCGGCATTCAGGGCCCCTCCACTCTGTCCCTCCCCTGCATACATTTTGGTTTAGCATCGGCGCTAACACCTATCGCCGGTGCTAACTGTCCTTTTCAATATTGCAGTCAGGCGCAAAGTCAGCGCTAGTCCAGTGCAACGGCTTTGCGCCCGGTGCTGAGTTTTGAATATCTGGGCCAATGTGTCTTAATGTCATGATATTTGGCACACCATTAGAACTCATATTAGCAAGTATTCATGCCAAAGTTCACATCTCTAGCACAATACACAGCTGAGGTATGTGGTGCCCAATTTAATATATTTCAAAAATTTCACAGAATTTCACCATATTTTAAATTTCAGATATTTATATCTAATTTTCAAAGTATGCATCTGAATAATACTAAATCTGACAGGTATGCAGGTACTAATGGTTTTCATAAGTGCACCACATTTCCAAGTCCTAGATTGAATAGGGTCAGAGTTATGCATGTACAAACATGTAATCTAAATTTAATTTTCTGTTAATTCTATTTAATTTTAAAATTTCTTATCTTAATTTCTTTACATTTTCAACATTTAGACAGATGTGCAGAATAGCTATGTGCACCAAGATTTAAGTATCAAGTATGCTATAGGTACTGTAGCCAAACATTTTGCCAAAAGTTTGATTTTCGATATTTTAGTATAATTTTGAAAGCATTCCTTGAAATGTTATAACATGTTTTTATTTTTATTTTATTTAGTTTTTGTTGACCGGGTAAGTGCACTAGACAAATCCTGCCTATTTTCAGGCACGACCCGGGGGGAGGGGGATACAGATGAATGCCAACTGACCTTGAACCAGATTAAGCTCTTTGTGGTATTTTTTAGTGAATGAGGGAAATTTGGCCAGGACTCCGGGGAAATTCCCCTACTCTTTTCAATAAGTGCCATGGGATCTTTAACATCCACCTGAACTACCACCAATCCAGGCAGTTGAGACCTCGGTTTAACATCTCATCCAGGCTCAGTGTGCTGCACCCCTCGTGTCAGTACTGGGTCAGTACTGGGATATTAACCCAAGTGCCAGATGTGGGAACTGAACCCACAGCCCTCTGATCTCCCAGCCTCAGAGGCGAGTGCACTACCTACTGAGCCACTGACACTGTTGCAGGTACATGAGTGATCACTACATTTATACATGTAGCTATTCTCTGATTTCTACCTCTACCAGTGCCTGAGTTATATGCAGATAAAAATGTTCATGAAATTTCCCGCAAAAAATAAACTGACAGGCTTTGAGCACCTAAAAGTTTGAGACAATGCATCCTAATGTCATGATGTTTGGCACACCATTTGTACTCCTAGCAATATGAAATCTTACCAAACTGCAGATCTCTAGCTTAATAGACAGCTGAGTTATGACTAAATTAATACATTTCAAAAATTCTGCAAAATTCCAATTAAATTCTGCAGAATTTTGCAGAATCCCATCTGAATTCCATGAATTCAGAATTTTTTCATTCTGTATATCTCTAGCTACTATGCACCTGGCTATGTCCATCATTGTGACAACACAACAGTGACATTTCTGGCAGTGTTGTATTTTATACTAATAGCATTCTGAGTGCTTCTTTCTTGGCCATTTTCATGGCTGTGGGTGCAGCCTACAGCCGGTTTGGGATTGATCCATTGTCTTAAAATGGCCAATTGTGGCACCTTCTGTTGGACTTTCGGAAGTATCCTTCTGAAAGTCCAATGGACTTGAAATACTCTGCCTTGATCAACCACTATGGAGTAACAGCTGCACTATTTTGGCTGCTTCTTCCGTAGTCCAGGACAAGGACTGCGCATGCACGCCTCGCATACATGCGCAGTTCTGCTGGTGCCACCATCTTGTGAATGTCTGAATGCCATTCACCACAACTACACATGCGTGAATGCTGTGCATGTGCAGTTACATCGCTGCCACCATGTTGCAGATGGCACTCCTCCCATATCCTCCCACTGCTCCTGTCCTCAAAGCTCCCTCCATTCCCTTCAAGCACCAGCAGAAAATAAAACCCTCCCACTCCATCCCACTGCTGCTGTCCTCCCCACTCCCTGCATTCCCCATCCCTGTACCATCATCAGGATGCACAATCCTCATGTAAGCATCATGTACCACCCAAGTCATGTGATACACTGGGAGCCCACCCCAGTGTGCCCAAATTTATGTTTTTTTTTTATTTTTTTTTACTGTAAATTAAGAAAACCCTTCCGACAACTTTTTTCTACTTGTAAAAAGAAAATGGTCCTTGTTGTGCCCCAGTCCCCCTCCCCATCCCCACCCTCTCACTAACCCACCTCACACCCCCTTACCCCATACTTACCTTCAAAGGTCAAGCTGTCATCTTCTCTGGACCGAGACACATCTGCACTCTTCAAAGCCGAACCGCAAACTGAAGAATCAAAGATAAGTGTGGTATAATGGCAGTCAATGGGATTTTCAACTAATGTTGATATAGCAACCATTTTTAGGAATTTTGGCGCCAAATTTTTAACATCGGGTTCTTGGGACCCCACTTCATGGACACTGTCATTGTCATTTCATTTCTCAGTCCCAAAAGGTGATTTCATGGTTGCTACATGGAATCATCTTTTGGGACCAATTAATGGAAAGACAGTGCCACTGTTTGGAGGTGGGGTCCCAAAATCCTTATTGCAAATTTGGTGGAAAATTGCAAAAATGACTCGCTAGAGCTGCTGCGCAGCTTTCTACACACGCCTCTAACTTCACCAATTTTAATATTTTCATTCCAAATTTTCAACATTGCCATTTTTGCATGCCTCCTTATTAACAGTATAGTTGTCATTTTTACAACCTGCCCAAAACTTGTTTTCCCACCAGTGGCACAGAATGGCACAGTTGTGCTGCAAAATCTCCTTTCGGGACAAGTGAACAAAATGACAGTGACACTCTTCATGAGGAGGGGTCCCAAAAATGTCATTTTGAAAATTTGGTGAAACAACTCCAAACAAGCATTTGTCAATGCCAAATATTTGCTTGCTGGTATTAGCATTGGAAGTGCATGAGTTAGACAGATGCAGAATAGGAGAATGGCCACAAGCCAGCGCCCGAGACCACAAGCGCGGACTCAACAAGCGGAGAGTCGAGACCCTCCTAGGGCTCTCAGCTACACCGCCGCACAATCCATGGCCACCAGGTGGTCAGCACCCCACAAGCCAGTGCCCGAGACCACAAGCGTGGACTCAACAAGTGGAGAGCTGAGACCCTCATAGGGCTCCCAGCTCCACCGCCGCATGATTCGCGGCCACCGGGCAGTCAGCGCTTCACAAGCCAGCGCCCAAGACCACAAGCATGGACTCAACAAGCAGAGAGGTATGGGAAAGCCACAAACCAATTGCAGGGCAAGCGCCTTTCTCCAGGCTCGCTCTGATTGGTCCCTTTTACTCCTCCATTCGTTCCTATCTAGCAGAGCAAAAAGGTGCATTTTACACTAAATTCAGACTATAATCTATCTCCTAGACTGTTTTTACTGCTTATATCTGCCTAGGAATTGTTAAATTTTACACAGAAAAGCTGTTTTTACTTTACTAAAGCTTCCTAAATGCCAGAGTGATTACAGCCCTTCTTAGACTTGGTAACTGCAGCCAGAATCTCAGGCACCTAGGAAATCGCCCCTATTCAAGTGCAAATTGTTATTCTTCATTGGCTTGTGAGACCCTTTGTCCTCCTCCAGTACTAATTGGCTCCTCTCTCCTTCCCTCCTCAGCTGAGACCCTTCTAGGGCTCCCAGCTCCACCGCCGCACGATCCGCGGCCACCGGGTGGTCGGCGCTCCACAAGCTGGTGCCCGAGACCACAAGCATGGACTCAACAAGCAGAGAGATATAGGAAAGCTGCAAACTTTACGCCCACCTGCCCATCCCCCCTCCCTGCACATTCTTATATAGACTTTCTTGCCCCGCCCACCTCAGCTATTGACCCTCTCTATATACTTCTCTTCTTCCTCTCCCCTACCTTTTATCCTCGGTCAAACACACTGGGACACTACCTAGCGCATCACTCTAGCCTTTAACTTAAAGAAGGAATTGTAACTCAGAAAAAGCATCTCTATATTGACCTCCCTATACATCAAATCATGGCAAAGTGGCTTCAGTTCATTAGCACCTTATGCATACTACCCCTACTAGGGGAACTTCGAGGTTGGATGTATACTACTGGGGAATTCCATCCTTCCACCTTTGAATGCGTGCACATCAAGCCTCTCCTCCACTCCTGTAACACCTCTGCACCTCTGCACTCTTACCACAGAGGATACTATCAGCTTGTAATAGGACATCAGATACCAGTGGGAAAGAGTCAGCCATCTCTGCCTGGTGAAGACACCCTGTGGTACTTCACAGCTAGGGCGCTATGCTATGTAATGGCAGGACAACACACCACCTACAACAAGCCTCTGCAATCAGACTCAGATGTTACTTCCAATAGAAGAAGTAAAACAATCTCTAAACTATCACTTGCAGCATGAAAGAAATTTATGCTCCACCTGTTATTATGTTCAGGTAATGTGGAACTTAATCATGGGCCCACAAATGACATTGTCTCACCTGCAGATCTCCCTAGGTACAAGGGTACCAGCTTCATGCATGTTAATGCATGTAGCCTCCTGAAAAAACTGTCCACTATATAAGTTTGGGTTATCCATACAGAACCCGATGTGCTTGTCATAACAGAATCCTGGCCTCGTCCATCTATGCCGGATGAGGAGATTGCCATACCGAATTATTTCCTATTCAGAGCTGACAGACTAACCAGGGGCGGTGGAGTTGTCGTCTACACAAAGGACAAACTGTCAGTCACTATCCTCGACTCCTCCTCACTCTCAAATGCATATGAATGTCTGTCCCTAAAAACTGAAACATCCCCTGCATCAGCCATCAGACTAATCGGCTGCTACAGACCCCCTTCTGCGGGACCACAGCTACTAACCCACCTTTCATCCATGATGGACTCCGCCAACCTTGAAACTATAATAATGGGAGACCTCAACTACAACTGGCTGTCCAACACCTCACTTCCACTTAAATCCTTCTGTGACTCCCATGGTCTCTCACAACTTGTCAATGAACCTACACGTACAAAAAAGAAAAACCCGTCAAGTAGCACCCTCCTAGATGTCCTATTAGTAAATAAACCCCACCTTTTCTCCCATACAGAAATCTTCCACACAGATGTCAGCAACCACTGTTTTATTGCAGGTGTGAGATCCAGTCATATGCCCAAACCAAACTCGAGATTTTCGAGCAAGAGATCTAAAAGGAACTTCGACCCACTGGCCTATATCATTGACCTCAAGGACTCTCCTCTTTGGCAGAACTTCTACCTAGCAAAATCAGTAAACAATGCCTTTACCATCTTCCAAGAAATCTTAACCCATGGCCTTAACACCCATGCTCCTATGGTCAAAACCCGTATAAAGCCAAGAACATACCTTTGGTTTACTGCAGACCTCAAAGCTGCTTTACTAAACAGGGACACGCTTTGGAAACGCGTTCGCAAATCGTAGCTGGATAAGGATTGGTGTCTCTTCAGAACCGCCAGTAACCTATGTACAAAGCTGATCAGGGAAACCAAATCCAATTTTTATCATTCAGAGTTAAATGCCACTTCAAACTGCCCAACAAAATTCTGGACCACCATAAAAAATCTCACTGGACACACAACAGGCAATGCACTCCCCTCAAAAATCTCCACCAATAACGGTATCATTAGTGACAAAAATGAAATATTACAAGCATTCAGCAACCACTCTGCCTCTGCTGGCCTGGCTTTTGACAATTCACCTGCCTGTAAGCTGTACTCCCACAAGAACATATTACCTCCGGACCCAAATCCAATGAAAGCCACCTTCGCCTTCTCACCAGTTACCTTAAAAGAAGTTGAAGAACACCTACTTCACCTGGATATCAAGAAAAGCGCCGGCACGGATGCCCCGGATCCCCACTTCATAAAAATTGCCTGGCATGTACTGGCAGTGCCCACCACCCATCTGTTCAATCTCTCGCTCTCCCAGGGGTCCCTTCCTGAACTATGGAAAACTGCCCATATTATACTGCACTTCAAATCCAGGGACCCATGTTACCTAAATAACTATAGACCTATTTCACTACTCCCCATACTTTCAAAAATCCTGGAAAAATTAGTAAATGCCCAGCTGCTCAACTACCTGGAAATGACACATTTTCTAAACCCCATGCAATCAGGCTTCCACACAAATCACAGTACGGTCTTGGCACTGGCCAAGGTCACCAACGATTGGCTCCACGACCTTAACAACAAACAATTCATATGTGCTGTCTTCCTGGATCTCAGCAAAGCATTTGAAACCATTGACCACTCCCTTCTTCTCTCATCATTAAAAACGTTAGGCCTAGATGACACCTCTATGGGCTGGTTTCAGAACTACCTAATGGATAGGCAACAACAGGTAAAAGCAGAAGGTGACTTGTTCCCCCCCAAACCATTACTTAGAGATATCCCTCAAGGATCCATACTAGGACCAGTACTCTTCACCATATATATCAACAATATCGACCTTGGTATCAAAAATGCCAATATCCACCTGTTTGCAGATGATACGGTACTGTACCTAAGTCAGTCTACACCTGAAGCTGCCTGTAAAGCATTGCAATCGGACTTCGACATTCTCCAACACCAGCTTCTCAATAAAAAACTGCTACTTAATGCCAAAAAAAACAAGGCAATGATTCTCTCTCCTGGCAACTCTCCATCCCACTCTGCCCTTGACAGACCCTCCCCCCATCACTACCCTATTGGGGGAAAACCTGGACTATGTCACCAAGTTCAAATACCTGGGAATCTGGCTAGATCACAAGCTCTCCTTCAGAGAACATTTGGAGGACATGGTAAAAAAAAGCTAAGACAGAGGCCAGGGCTTTTTTATCAGATAAACCACTTTCTAACTATGGAGGCAAGGAAACAGCTCATACAGGCTACCTTCATCTCCCTGCTAGACTATGCTGACTTTATCTACTGTCATTGCAATGCCTCATTTCTGAGTAAGCTGGATGTTTCATTACCAGTCTTCCCTCCTCCACCCACCACTGTTCTCTGTACGATGCTGTAGGTTGGACCTCCCTTCAATTGAGAAGAAAAAGAAACGCGGGCCACCTGGACTCTGAAAGCACTTGCTGGAAAACTTCCATGCTACATCTCTGATCTCCTGCCTTTAAGCAAAGTCAGAAAATACGCCCTAAGGAGCTACTCCTTCATCACTCTGAATATCCCCAGGGTCTGCACATGTTATGGGATTGCAGACATAAGCTACTCACTTCCATTGCTTTGGAATGAAATCCAGAAAATCTTGAAGTTAAGAACCACAGTAACTATCACAGTGTTCAAGTCCCTATATGCAAGGCTAACCGAAGACAAATGCCTCTGCTTTCACTGACTTTACTTTGCTATAGCCTCTTTACTCACCTACGCTTTTCCATCTCATCAGCGCATTTACTCCCCTCCTTCCCCTACCATTGCCTTACCCTACCTCTCTTCATCCTTCTCTTGCTCTGTTCTCTCCTCTCCTAGGGCCACTGACCCCCTAAGTCCTCCAAGGATAGTCACTGCATGACCTAGGATATCCGTGGCGGTGCCTCCAAAACCACTACCTGTAATTGTCCAGAGCAGCTTGCGCTCCTCATGCCCCAAATTCATCCAAGAGTACCACTAGGATACTGCTTGTTGCCTCTGGGCAGCCGTCGCCTCTCTGAACTATAACTAGATCCACGCTACATACCCCACCCCATGAGCCACGAACACCTTTGCTGTGAGATTGCCTGCCGTTGCCGCCTGGTGCCATAGCTGGCCAGCCCTAACTCTCCCCACTCTTAGTCCTGTCATGGATTTACCTCCTATCTGGGTACGCTGCACTGATTAATTCTCAAAGTTAGGTGAGACACTTAATGTGCCTGTTCGACTGAACACATTTATCATTGTCTTTACATCAATGTTTGTACCTTGTCTTATTTTCATATCGCTGCCAATTATGTTATCTGTTTTCTTTATGACCATGTGTAACGCAGGTCCACCTTATAAATGAGCTTGCTCAACGGTGCTTGCCTGGATAAATAAAGATTTGATTGATTGATTGATTGAGTGCTTACAGCATATGAGAATTAACATTAGCACACCATAACTTAACCAGTAGCATTGATTATAGAGCTAATGAAATGGATCATTTTTACTATGTTGTTTGACTTTCTTTACACATAATTGTTTTTCCACTCATTTCATCATGTTCATTATGATGAGATAAAGAAACATCAGAAAGTAGTGCTTGGACAACAGTGACAGCATTATATGGGTCAGTTTCATAATGTATGTTACTTGTAATCTAAATCACAAAAAAATGCATTAATGCTCTAGTTAGGGATAAAGCCCCAAAAGTAGGGAAATGTGGTATTAGAGTTTTCAAAGCATCCACCCTGCACACACCAACAGGTGTTGGGGTGTGCCTTGGTGTCATTAGCCCTAATGTTCACCCCCATTCCATAAGTAAATAAGTTGAGATGGATACGATATAGGAAAATGGGGTGAGTGTTAGGGTTGACGACCCCATGGCACCCCCGATGCCTGTTGGTGTGTGCTGGGTGGGTGTGGGGTGTTAACTTTGAAAACCCTAACACCACATTTCCCTGCTTTTGTGGCTTTATCCCTAACTAGACCATTATTACAGTTTTTTTCAATTTCTTTCCTTTCTTTTTGAGCTATTATAATCGTATACTTATTTGCCTGTGGGAGCACAAGGCCCTCCGGGCCCTGCACTCCTATCCCTCCATAGATGTGTACACATATGTAGCTGTGGAAAACCAGGGCATTTTGACATATCTTGACCCCAAATTTTCAACATAGCCTTCTTATGACCCCCACCTCATGTACCTAGTACAGAAAATCTTCAAATCCCTACCAATACATAATTCTGCGCAACTGCAACACCATTCCACACCACAGGTGTGAAAACACATTTTGGCCAAGGATTTGAAAAATGACAGCTGTGACATATATGAGGTGGGGTAATAAAACTATGTTAAATAGTCAAATAATGAACATTTCCAAAGTTACGCGTGTGAAGTGAAACTGCAACAAATGGTCATAACTTTGGCAGTTTTACATATTTTGACCCCAAATTTTAAACACAGTCTTCTTATGATCCCACCTTATGGCCAATATGACTGTCACTATGTCAATCCCACCCAAAAGGTGAATTCAACAAGTGACCATGAAATCACCTTGTGGGCAGGAGTTGCATAGCAACAGTCATGTTGTTCATGAGGTGGGGCCCCCAAACGGCTATGTTGAAAATGTTGTGTTAAAATGTGAAAAAAATGGTGGAGTTATGAATAAAAATTGAAACCCGCATTGAACTACATCGAATCACATTTACCTAAGTTTCTCATATTGCAAGTTCATGTTCCAGCAGCAAGACATGTCTTCAATCAGAGAGTGGATCTCAAACCTGGGACCTGTTCAGGTGAGTGAGGGTATGTAGGGGTGTACTAGGGGTGTGGGGAGGTGGGTGCTGAGTGGGAGGTGGGGGTGGTGGTGGGGTTGTTAAGCAAGGGACCATTTTCTTTTTTGACAGGTTAAAAAAAAACATAGAGGGATCATTTTCTTTGTTTCAGGGTTGTGCTGCAATGTGAGGGTGGGGGTGCCACTAGACACCAGGGACAGCAGTGGACCAACAAACAAAAAATAACAGAGACCATGATCAGAGGGTGGGGGGAGCCACTAGACACCAGGGATGGCAGGGAAGAAACAAAAAATAACAGGGACATTGATCAGAGGGTGGGAGGGTGCCACTAGACACCAAAGATGGCAGGGAAGAAAAAAAAATAATGGGGACGGTGATCGGAGGGTGGGGGTGCCACTAGATACCAGGGATGTGAAAGTGGAGCCTCTTGCAGAGTGGCAATTTATATGTCCAGCAGCAGCTTCGTGTCCAAGCTTGTAAATAAAAAAGTTTAAGGCTGGCTGATTGCTTCCCCATTAGGATTAAAAGCTCTAGCTACCTGCTCAACAAGAAAAGATTGAGGGTACACATACACACTGCTGCAAGACAGGAGGGAGAAGGGTGAGAGAGCCGAGGGGAAAAATGTTGAGATAAATGAAATGTGGTTTCTCTCTCTCTCTCTCTCTCCTTCTCAGTAGTCTGTGACAGTGTGCAGAACAAAGTGCATTGGGATCAGGGAAATGGACTCCCCTATATCTATTCAGACCATAGGTAAACAAAATAATTTTATTTAAGAGGGGACAGGTAGCCAGCCTAATAGAGCAAATGGGGAATGAAGTTCAATAGCTGGCTAAAAGCTATGTAAAGGGGTGGCACCGGTTCTTTGCAGGACACTTTCCATTATTTTATGGTGCTTGTAGATGCCAGTGAAACATTGGGGACGGGGATTGACCTGGGAGGATACTAGACACCTGGGAAACTTGCAGTAGCTCCCAGCAGACAGAATGGGATTGGCAGCTCACTGCTCTCTCTACAGGCCGCAGCATGAGTTCCAGCTAAGGCTGTAAAAGTCAAGAATCTCGTGCTGTTCTCATACAGAGAGCATGGGTGCATGGCTCCTGTCACTAAGTTGGGCACTCGGGATTTTGGGTGCCCAGAAAACCTATTTGTGGCCATTATGTTAAGAAACAAACACCAGAACCTTACTAAACGGGTCCTGTTTAGCTAGGTTCTGATGTTTGATTTTTAAAATCCCAGCATTTTTGTGTATTTTCCATGTTTTTTGGTTTCCTGGAAAAGATCCACAAGATGGCAGTTGGCACAGTACAAAAAATTGTTTGATGCTGTGCCAAACAAGTTGCGCAAAAGCAAAATGCGCATTTGTGATATCAAAATTTTACTTTCACCACAAAACTTTATCTCAAAACTCTTACTGTGCATGCACAAGTCAGAAAATATTAAAATGTAAAGCCTTATAGCTCTGGAACCCTTTGATATTTTTCCACCAGACCTGTCAAAGGCACTACCTTGGGACATGACACATGCCCCCTGCAAGTCTGGTGCAACAATTGCTTTCCATGTAGGCTGTAGGTGAGTGTATAAGTATAGGAAAACATTTAGTTTTTTCCAAAACTGACACATGCAGATCTCAGAAACCACACAAGCTGCCATCACAAAAATTTCCACACGTCAAACCTTTGCCTACTAGACAACATACACAAAATTTCAGCTAATTCCATCAAAGAGAACCAAAGATATTATTGTGTAAAATTTGAGTTTAACGTTAAACAGGCTTCTCATCCCTAACTATGGGGTGCTATCACACCCCTGTAATAAACATATGCAATTATAACTCACCTGTGACACAGTCAATGTACTACTATCTCTAAATAACTGTGGTGCGGCATCAACTTCAATATTTTTAAATATTTCTGTACTGCAATAAGAGAAGGCAGCAAAGTTTCCCAATGAAACTTCCACTGAAAACATTTCCCATAGAAGTAGATTCAGTTGTAGAAGATGTAGTATGTTGTCTTCATTGTTTTGGAACATTTGATCCAAGATTATTTAGCACCTAGATTAGAAACAACAATTAAAATCTGTTCTTTCATAGAGGAAGGTGTGCTGTAGCTACTAGCCCAATACTGCAAATGTCCAATACAATAGAAGCCACTTAATCAGGACACCCACTTTATTGGGACATCCCACCGGGAACTGATTAAGTGGCCATTATTTTCAATGGAGAAAGGATCTGGTTAAATGGGACAGGTCTCCCGGATAATTGGGAAGATTGTGTCCCACAATCAATGACTGGACCTTGATTAGGTGCTGATTGCCCACTCTTTTGGCAATAATCACTTTCTTCCTGTTTGTTCTTGGTCTTGTTTGAGCATTTCCCCTTCCCCCTTTTCCCAGCTTGTACCTTTATTAGAGCCGTCCTACATTCTGACACTGCTCTCTCTCTCTGTCTGTTTGCTGGGAAATGATATGTGATTGTGATCAGATTTTTTTTTTTATTCACAATGACTCTCTCTGCTATCTGTGAGCGCACCACACTGTAAGACAAAGGGCAAGCAGACAGTGAGAGACAGCATCAGAGAGAGAGAGAGAGAGAGTCTGTGCTTTGCTTTATTCCCAGGGTTTTATTTATCATGGCTCACAGTAACTGTCCATCCAAGACATCCATTGAGGAAGGCATCACGCATCTGTGAAGGACCAGTAGGAACACTTATTGCACCATGTCACACTTACATTGTGGCTTTATTTTCTGTTTCCATGTACACAGTACACTACTGTCAGCATTGAACAGTGTACACTGGGGGTTTACGATATTGAACAACTGAAATATGTTTAGCAACAGGGGCAGTGCTAGGAGGAAGGTAGGCACCCTAACTGTGGAACCTTGTTAAACAGCAAAAAAAAAAAAAGCATTTTAAAAAGCCTTGTAATATACAGAATGGCTACTTAATTGGGGCAAAAAGCCTGCCACCAGGGCATCCCATTTAAGTGGATTCTACTGTACTTTGTAGATCTAACACCACACCGCACCACATTCTCACAGCATATTTGAAAAACAGGCATTACTGATGTTACGATGTTCACAACACCACCCAGATAACAGAGTATATTAATGTTACATTCCATGTGTTAAGTGGTTCCACCACCACCACTTTGATTCACAAACTTATCTTTTACTAGCACTCTCTGGTTTTGCAGTGGTCACCCCAACACAATGAACATACTCACGGCACCGGCACACTCATCCTATGCTTCCCGCTCTCTAATGATGTCCCCAACCGTTCCTCGCCATGCGCGGTGTGGCTTGGTCCAACTGTTTTAGCCATCTAAATAGAGTTGGTTACATTTTCCAGTGCTGTTCTTTTTTAACAAAATAATGTCTTGAAGGAGTATGCTGGGACACTGAGTCTTAATAGAAGCCCAACCCAAAAATACAGGATCTAAGGAGGAGAGGGAGCGAAAGAGAGAATATTCAGTGTCAGAAAGTGGAAAATAATTGTCGCCTCCGGTATGGGTTAAAGAGTACACAATTCAAACAAGTAAAGACCTCACACATAACACTGGATTCCCAAGTATATAACTGAGACCTCACCATGAATATAGTAAAAAAAGCCATATGTATTTAATACAAAGAATTAAAAATAGATATGGTGTACAAAAATCTTTCCCCACAGTGCAAAAAGAAATTAGCACTGTGGGGAAGCACTAACCTGCTCTGTTACAGACGTTGTATTAAATAAATGTGTTTTTTTACTCCATATTCAACAGAATGGTCAGGTTACATACTTGGGGATCCAATGTTGTGTGCAAGGTCTTATTGGGCAGCTTCAAATGAATTTTAGACTTGGACACCTATTTTTAGCCATCTAAATAGAGTTGGTTACATTTTCCAGTGCTGTTCTTTTTTAACAAAATAATGTCTTGAAGGAGTATGCTGGGACTAGAGTTTAAAAAATGTTATTAATCCTGCCAATGTCTATACCTACACACTTAGGAGAGGGATTTCCCTTCAAAGAGCAGCATTGGAAAATAGAGACGAGTAAGCATGGGAGACTAACAATGGGTGTAAAGGTCTGAAATCCTACTGAGAATAAAACTCCTGGTGTCCATGATAAACTACTTGCAACATATTTGTGTAAACCATACTACTATCTGTTTGTTTTTTTTCATCTTCTCCAAATGTGAACTAAATTATGCTGTGTAAAAAAACAAACATTTGAATCATCTGGGCCAGTGCGGCAGGTATGCAACCTGAATAATGAACTGCCCTTAACAACATGGCTCCCGCAAATAGGACAGATGGATCACTTACAGTGGTTTGGACCATGCTTAGATCTCCTGGGTAGCTGTCAGGAATGAGAGATCCTTCATGATCTGGGCATTAACAAGATTGGGTCAACAGTGAGCAGAGGACTGTGAAGATGCTTGGTTCAAGTTATTGGAAAGCTTCAGACTTCAGGGTCCATCCCCACTGTCTGCCGTGAGTGCCTTGCACAAGATAGCCGCTGGGGCTTAGCGTGCATGTGTGATTCACAGCGCATGCACAATAGCCAATAGTGCCTGGGACACGGGGGGGAGTTCAAACAAAGGGGAACTATATTTGCCATAACCTAGGGGCTACTAGTTGCTGAACAAAGGATCAGAAAATCGTGGACAGGTAATGGACAAGCCATGGTCACCATTATGGACCAAGGTCAGTACCGGGAGGTTCCCTGTGAGAGTTTGATTGGTGTGAGGCATCTGGGCTAAACAGGAGCCTATTTCTTGCTGTAAGGCATATCATTGGGCTGCATTCATTAAATTAATGTGGAAGCTTTCTTCCCACAGCTAAGCCCTATGAAAAAATTAATAGAGTGCTCAACACAGAGCTTTCAACTAATGCTTAACTTATAGTTAGTTGAGACTAAATGAGTGCTCATTGAGATTTTCACATGCAAATTTTCTAGCGCTCAACTCATTAATATACAGTTGATGCTCAGTTGAGCATTAACTCTGTTGAGGCTCAATTGAACATTAACTCTGATTTCTCCTATCTGGCAGTTCCTGGGGTCCCTGCAGCAGCATCTGCCAGTAGCTCCAACCATTTTCCTAGTCCCCTCCTCCCTAGTCTTTCCTCTCCACCCCACATCTTGGCTCGCTTGTTCCCCCACTCCCCATTTGTTCCTTCACCCCTGTGAGTGTCCTTTTCCAGTAATTGCCCTGTACCCTACAATGACACCATAGTCCTCCCTCCTTCCATGGCCACCCCATTCAACCTCCCAGCCCCCAGTGTTCCACCTACAGCTTTATTGCTCTCTTAATTACCCTCACAGGCCACACAAAATAATATAATGCACAGTAAATGCAGTTCAGACTAAAAACATGTTCTCTAGTACCTTGGGTACTCATTGTACTCATTGTTCACACTTCATGACCAATTATGCCTATGCACTGAAGTCAGACAGTGTCCACTGCAGTCTTAAGTGTGAATTACAGGCAAGACAATGGCTGCTGCTGCTCTTGACCCGCCATTTGATAACAGTATTAGAAAAAAACATCGACTTCAGACATTTAAGTTTTTTTGATTTCCTGAATTTGTGTATGATGCATGTAATACCTTGCAATAAAGAAAATAACAAGCATTTGTCAATGCCGAATGTTTGCTTGCTGGCATTGGCATTGGTAGTGTAGGAGTTACAGAGCTGCATAATAGGAATGGCAGTGAAGTTTTGAACTGAAGCCAACCCCACCAGCACCCTGCAGAGAGTGACAGGCATTGGGGTGTGCCTTTGGGTCATCAGGCATAACGGCCACACCATTTCACCACACCCTACCGTGCAGACACCGACAAGTGTCACGGTGTGCCTTGGGGTCTTTGGCCCTTATGCGCACCCCATTCCACCAGGAAATATTGTGAGATGGGTGAGGTATAGGAGAATGGGGTGAAATTTGGGGCCGAAGAGTCCAAGGCACACTTCGATGCTTCTCAGTGGCTGCAGAGTGTGGGTGGGGGTGGAATGGTATGAGCATTGCAGGTGACAATCCCTAGTCACAGCCCTGATGCCTGTCATTCTCTACATGGTGGGGTGTTATGGTCAGAAACCCTAATGCCTCAGGCATTCGTTGGTATTTTCACTCCAAATTTTCAACATGGGTTTTTTGTGACCCCCCACCTCATGAACAGTGGCAATATCAGTTTGTTAGCCGAAAGCTGCTTTTGCACAGCGACTACGACATTTGTCACCACAGTTGCAAAAACATATTCTGAACAGGATGTTAAAAATGACAGCTGTACTGTTCATGGGGAGGTGTAAAAAATGGCAATGTTGAAAATCTGCAGTGAAAATATTAAAAAAACTGGAGAAGTCATGAGCGTGCATAGAAACTGTGCAATGTGCACCCGTAATGTCATTAGTTTGGGAATTGTTTACAGCAGATTGTCAACACAGGCATTTTGGGACCTCCGGTCATGAACAGTGTCACTGTGATTTTCTTTATCTGTCTCGAACAATAATTTTACACAGCAACCACACATTTCTGTGCTGAAAGTGTGAAAACACATTTCGGCCATGTTGCGAAAAATGACAGCTGTACTGTTCATAATGAAGTGTGGAAAAATGCCACTGGTGAAAATCTGGACTGAAAATATTACAAATTCATGAACTTATGAGGGTGCGTGGAAACTGCTTAGGAATTTTTTCACCAAATTTTCAAAATAGCCATATTAAGACCTCTGCTAATGAACAGTGTCACTGTGATTTTCTTAATGTGTCCCATACATTGATTTCGCACACCGACTGAGCCATTGTGTGCTACATGGGCGGAAACATGTTTAGGGCGAGATGTGAAAAATGATAGCTCTACTGCTCATAAGGAGGTGTGGTAAAATGGCAATGTTGAAAATCTGGGGTGAAAATATTGAAAATTTGCGAACTTATGAGCGTGCGTAGGATCAGCGCAACAAACGCTCGTAAAACAGTCATTTTTGGGAATTTTTTCACCAAATTTTTAACATAGCCATTTTAACACTTCTGCTCATGAACCATGTGACTGTGATTTTCTTACTGTGTCCCATACATTGAGTTCGCACACCGACTGCGCCATTGTACGCTACATGCACGGAAACACATTTTGGGTGAGAAGTGAGAAATGACAGCTGTACTGCTCATAAGAAGGTGTGGTAAAATGGCAATGTTGAAAATCTGGAGTGAAAATATTGAAAATTTGTGAACTTACGAGTGTGCGTAGGAACAGCGCAACGCATGCTCGTAAAATAGTCATTTGTGGGAATTTTTTCACCAAATCTTTAACATAGCCATTTTAACACCTCTGCTCATGAACAGTGTCACTGTGATTTTCTTAATGTGTCCTGAACATTGATTTCGCACATCAACTGCGCCATTGTGCGCTACATGCGCGGAAACACATTATGGGTGAGATGTGAAAAATGACAGCTGTACTACTCATAAGGAGGTGTGGTCAAATGGCAATGTTGAAAATCCAGAGTGAAAATATCAAAAATTTGCGAACCTACGAGCGTGCATAGGAACAGCGCAATGCACGCTCCTAAAACAGTCATTTTTAAGAATTTTTTCACCAAATTTTCAGCCCACCTTATGAACACTGGCACTGTCATTTCGTTACTTGGTCCCAAAAGATGATTTCATGCAGTGACCGCGAAATCACCCTTTGGGCTCTGTTAACGCCATGACAGTGACAGAATTCATGAGGAGGGGTCCCAAAAACCCCATGTTGAAAATTTGGTGCCAAAATTCCAAAAAATGCCTGAGATATGCAGCAAAGTTGAAAAAATCCCATCCATTACATTATACAGCTTCCCGGCATTTCCTCAGTTGGCGGTCGGCTTTGAAGAGTGCAGACGTGTTCCCGGTCCACTGAAGATCGTTCGCCAGCTCCGAAGTAAGTATGAGGTGAGGTGGGGTTGTGGGAGGCAGGGTGCACAGAGGGTGGGCGTGGGTGGGGGAGGGGCAGGGAGACTGCGATGGACCGTTTTTGTGTTTTCAGGTTTGTTTGTGTTTTAATTACGACGCGGGGCGTTTGCCATGCTGGGGTGGGCTCCCAACATGGCAATTACACTATGCAGGATGTTTGCCACACTGGGGTGGGCTCCCAGCGTGGCAGCTGGAAAGCTTTGGGGGGGCAGTGGAGCCCGACGGGGTTGGGCACCCCCGTCGGCCATTCCGACTTTTGCCATGGTGGGGTAGGCTCCCAGCGTGGCTCTCAGTAACCTTTTGGTTGGGGGGGACTGTGGAGCCGACTGGGGATTGGGCACCCCAGTCGGCCAAACACATTGTTGCCAACGCTGGGGTGGGCCTCAGCGCTGGCACCTGGAAGACTGTTTGGGAGAGAGCACTTCAGTGAGCACTTCCCTTATCTGATCATGCTCACTGAAGCGGCCCTCTCCCTTTCAACTGTAAGCCACTGCATTCCGAGTGCTGTCATAGACAGCTGCAGCATGCATTGGGCAACTGTGGCCGTGCCTGCAAACACAGGGAGGGAATTGGAAGAGGGGGTGAGACACCTCCAGAAACTCGGATGATGGCACTATGTTTCTTGCACATGCGTGCAAGCAAACATAAAAATGAAAACTTCTTGCATATGATTTTCTTTGAATTTAAAATGTGCAAATTAAAAATACATGCCTAACATGAGATAAATACCAACTAGCATACATTTAAGTAAAACAGACACTTAAGAAAATTCTCACTTAAATAAAAAAAAGAGACCAAAGTCTTGAACTGCAATTTTGTTATTTAAAGAAGTGAAGTGAAGTTCACATTATAGTGTATAGCAGAGCATTGTTCTATATAGAAATCCATACTTTTCAAAATGCAGTTGTGCCACAGTTCAAAGGTCATAGAATGTGATTGTACCCTTCTGTGGTAGAACATCATTCTAGAACTGCTAGAGATTGCACAGGTCAGTTTTGCCATGAAAGAGAAAAAAATGCACATATTTTATATAATACTATACACTATAATCAATACAGGATAATCAATTTTATGCACAACCAGTGTGTTCTCTCACCTCGGGGTTCTGATTCCTATCGATCCCTCGAGCTTTGCTCTTGAGGTCAGAGGGATCAGAACCCCTCTGTGGCAGAACACACATAGTTGCCCATCCTATATTCTGTACAGTTTGCTTAATATACCATTCTGGGTGTACAAGATGTCAACATTTTATAACAAAGTACATAGAGTAGTTACAGCTAAGAAACTAATGAAACTGGCACAATATTTAAACAATATTACCTGATTAAGTGAGCTTCTCCTGATCTATTATTGACTTGGAAGAGGTCAAGGACACAAGGTAAAGCCAAGATCCTACCTTTTTCCAATGTCAAAAACTCCAGCAGATGCCCTGCACCTCAGAGACATGGTGAGGTTGGTCGGAGATCATAGTGGCCTGCAACCATCCAATTGCCCACTTGGGTGAAAGATGACATGGCATATTTACAAGCTCAAAGTAATAGCAGAGCAAACAGTTAAGTAACTTAAAGTGAAACTGTGTTTTAGTACTCTGAGCACATGCAGTGTGGGAGCCGTTATACTGCTCAGTAATCGATCCAGAATCACCTTGTCACTAGTGGGTTCTAGCACTAGCTGCTTTAGGCCTGCCCCCTGTAGGGAGTCCAGGATGTCTCTGCTCCTGGTTGAAGCAGCTGCAGGGATGGTCCAATCCAAGTCTGGCATATTGAAATCTCCCAGCAGCAGTACCTACCCTTTTGTTGCCATCTCGTGTACTTCTTATTTATTTATTTTTTTATTTATTGCTTATTCGGAAGGTACCTTTGAGTCAAAGACTCATTTACAAAGGCTCCACATCACATATAGTAGAACAACACAACAGCAAAACACAATTCCATAGCAGGACTCAGACAGGCTTGTTACAGAAAATACGGTAAATGGCTAACAGACAGGTCCAAAGGAATATTTGGACAGGTCTAAGCAGTTTAGTATAAAGACTTGGATAACAAGCTGGGTAGGCAGCACAGGTAGAGGCAAAGTGGGAGGAGGAGGAGGAGGAGGAGGGGGTAGAGTAGGCCAGAGGCTGTTGTCAGGAGTAGGACAGGGAGATCAATGACAGCCGCATAGGGTGGAGGACTGGAGGTGGTCTCTGAGTAAGGTTTTGAAAGGGCCGATTCTAGTTTCTATGGAAAGTGCACTGGGTAGGCAGTTCAACAAGGAAGGGGCCCTGTGTCTGAAAGATCTTTGGAGTTGGGAGGTCTGACACCTGGGAACTGAGTAAAGCAGCTTGCCCATGCTACAGGTGATTCTATCAGTCAGGGCAGGTTGGATGATAGGGGAGAGGCCGGCGGGAGCGAGGACCAGGGTGATCTTTTTGGCCATAAGGCATGTGTGGAACTGTATTCTACTGTCTAGGTTCAGCCAGTTAGTGGAAGTGTATAGAGAGCAGGTGTGTGTGAGACGATCACAGCTGAGGACAAGACAGCAGGCTTTGTTCAGGGAAAATTGGAGTCTGCCTGGGGCTGAGGGATTTGCGGTTCCATAAATGAGTATGCCATAGTCTAGAAGGGAGAGGACCAAGGAGGAGACAGCGAGCCGAAGAGTGTCAGGGGTGAGACAGTGTTTGAGATGATAGAGGATTCCAATACGGACATTAAGGTCGGTGGCCAGAAGATGGATGTCCTGATGGAAGTTTAGGGCAGTGCCAAGGGTTTGGCACAGGTATTTGAAGGTTACCACTTCCTTTAGGGGGGTCCAATTGGTGGTAAGGATTTGAGGGCAGAGCGCCTTCCATGAGTTCAGTGGATGCAAAAAGTACATGACTTTAGTCTTCTTGTAGTTTAGTCCCAGACGGTGTGTGGAGAACCATTTTTCGGCTTCAGAGGAGGAGGACTGGAGGGAAGTGTGTAGTAAGGTAGGGTCTGGATTGGAGGAATAAAGGACAGCATCATCTGCATACAGTAGTAGATTGCCGGTGCAGGACAAGGGGAGAGAATTAAGAAAGAGACTGAAAAGTAGCAGACCAAGGATGGACCCCTGGGGGACACCAGAACAGACTGGTAGCCTGCTGGAGAGGGTGGTGCCAATTTTTACCTGTTGGTATCAATCCGACAGGTAGTCCATGAACCAGCCAAGGGCATCCAGGGAGAAGCCGATGTTGGAGAGTGTATTAAGTAAGAGGAAGAAGTAAGAGGAAGTGGTTGACAGTGTCAAACGCCTTAGAGAGGTCAACAAAGACCGCACCTGAGATGTGGCCTGTGTCTAAGGTGGGGTGGATGTGAGTGGTAAATTCCAGGAGGGCTGTCATAGTACTATGCTCTTTGTGGAAGCCATGTTGTTGCTTACAGAGTAGGTCATGTTTGTTAAGGTGTTCGGTGAGTTGGTCGGAGACAATACGTTCAAGCGCTTTTGATAGGGGGGAGTATAGAGATGGGGCGATAGTTGTTAGTGATGGTATGGTCCCTGCTTTTAAATATGGAGGTAATGGAGGCAGATTTCCACCAGGAGGGGAATTTCCGTTGGCAGAGTGAGCAGTTGAGAATGTGGGTGAGAGGACGGAGTACCTCATGAAGAGTGAGCCGGAGGAGTCTCAGGTCCAGAGAGTCACTGCTGTAGTAGGCGTGACATAGGGCTTTTTCTAGATAAGTCTCAGCTGACATGGGGGTGATGCAACGAAGGTGGAAGGGAGGGAGGGGCCATAGGGGAGCGGGTGGGGGGAGGATCGAAGAAGTTTGGAGGGAGGACATGGCTGAGATTAGTGAAGGTGCGATTAAAGGCTGAGCCAATACGGGCCGGGTCTGTGGTCAGACAACCATTGACCAGGATCTGATTTGGGGGGGTATGGTTCTTGCCACAGATGTCTTTAATGTTATTCCAGAACTTGTGCCCTGAGCCCCAGGTAGAGGTAAGGGAGGATTTGTAATACTCTGCTTTTGCTTGGCATAGAGCCCATGTGCATTTGTTCCGGGCCTCTCTGTACCTTTGCCGGTCGGATGGCAGGCAGGTCTTATTGGAGAGGTGCCATAGCGAGTCTCAGGTTCACATAAGTGCCAGTAGGTGGCTGGTGATCCAAGGTGCAGGGTTCCCTGTGGCCACCCTATTAGTAAGGGGGGCAAGGGAGTCACAGATGGCATTGAAGGTAAGAACAGAGGTTGAGGGCTCGGTCAGGATCAAGAGTATTCATTATGGGGGACCAGTCCCATGAAAGGAGTTGGGATTTGAGGAGGGCAAGTTTACCGGGTCCAAGTTTACCTTGTTGCATTATTTTGGGGGGGGGTTGGGGTTTTGCACGACCAGGAACAGAGGACTGGGGAGTGGTCACTAAGGGCGTTAGGGAGTATGGTGGTGTTAGTGATCTTGTGGGGGCAGTTGGTGAAGACCAGGTCTAGGAGGGAGGAGGACCCAGGGCATTGGTCCAATCATGCCCTTATCCACCTCCTCCCCCTGCACTGGAGGCATGCAGATCACCCCTGTGCAGCTTGCTGTGCCATTACCTGGCTCAAGGGTAACCCACAGTGCCTCAATCTCCCCATCTACCCTCTACTGCAGTTTCTTTTATGCCTTCTCTGATGTACAGGGACTTCCTACTCTCCCTGTCCCTTCTCAATAGGGCATCATCTGGTACATTAACATACCGTGCATGATTTGCGGTATAAACACGTCTCCATTTCTGCTACTATTTCCAGGTCATCCTCTGTCATCAAGGCCACCAGGTCTGAGATTTTATTTTCCAGGCTGCCGGCATTTGTAAACATGGCTTTCTACATTTTATTCTCTGCTCTTATTCTCTTCCTGCCTTTGTCCTCTTGCTTCTTCCTTGACCCCGGGTTCATTCTTTTCTCCTGCCTCCCTTTCTTTGCCTGTCCCCTTCTGGGTCCAAGTGGATGTGTCAACAACTTCCCCTCCTGTTCCTCATTTCTGTCTGCTCTAACCTGTGGGGATGAGCAGCTTACGTTTCCCTGCTTCCACTGCCCTCCACTCCCCCATCAGTTTAAAGGCCTGCCAAGGAAGCCTTTAAACCACTCATTGAGGACATTGCAGAGGGGCTGGAAGGAAAGGTATGCCTCATTGAAGATGAAACAAAGATCTGCAAAAGGGTTGCTACCGAAGGTGGGGTGGAAAGGATGAGAAGGAACTTGGCAAGTTTGGAGGAATGGTCAGATGTATGGCAGCTTACATTCAATGCAAAGAAGTGCAAAGTAATGCACCTGAGAAATAAAAACCCTGGGGAAGAGTATACAATGGGGGGGGGGTACTAACAACAACAAAATGGAAAGGGACCTGGGGGTAGTCATATCAGATGTCCAAAAGGTAGGCAGGCAGTGTGAGAAGGCAGTAAGGAGGGCTGGGGGGATACTGGGATGCATAGGGAGAGGCAGCACCAGTAGAAAACAGAAAGTTGTCATCCCTCTGTACAGACAGTTGGTAAGACCCCAACTGGAGTATTGCGTGCAGTTCTGGAGACCCCATCTCCATAAGGACATAGACAGGATGGAGGTGGTCCTGAGGAGGGCAACTAAAATGGTGCAGGGTCTGCACCAGAAACCATATGAAGAGAAACTAAAGAAGCTTAATATGTATACACTCAAAGAAAGGAGGGAGAGGGGGAACATGATAGAAACTTTGAAGTACCTCAAGGAAATCAACAAAGTCCAAGAGGGTAGCATCTTTCAGAAAAAAGTGATGTGCAAGAACAAGGGGGCACAATTTGAAGATTCGGGAGGGACGGCTCAGGGGCAACATGAGGAAGTATTTTTACACAGAGAGGGTGGTGGACACATGGAACGGCCTCCATGAGGAGGTCATGGGGTCAAAAACAGTGAGAGAATTCAAAAATGCATGGGACAGACATAAGGCAATTACAGTGAGGGGATAGGAGGAAGTAAGCTATTGGTTAACTAGGATCTGCAGCTTATTCAATAGGTATGGAAATGGGCAATTTGGGTGGGCCAAGCATTCCTTATCTGCAATCAAAGTCTATGTTTCTATGTTCTGTGACTGCTGCCAGGGTTCCCCAGTGTCTGAAAATACAGGGCAGTGACAGTAGTGATGAGGTTAAAAGGTGCATTCTTTTTCTGGATAGCCTAAATGCACTTACGTGTGCCCACATCACTCCATGTGGGTCCCCAGCCTCCAATAAATGCATACCCCTTTTCCCTGCACCAGCCCTCCAACCAAGTGTTGAAGTTTCTGATGCAGAGATTCCTAGCCTCCCCTCTGCCATGGGCTGGCAGCACCTCTGAAAATGTCACGGAACTTACTACCTTCCCCAGTCATCCTCCTAACTGCCTGAAGTCCTCCTGCACCTGTTCCATGCTTTCTTTCTCCCTGGCTAGGTAATTTGTCCCCAGGTGGACAATGACCTCCAGCCCACTCTCCTCGCTGCCGCCTTAGTGATCCTCTGGATCCACTTCCCCTCCCTCTGAGCCGTGCCTCCTGGAAGGCACTTTACCTTCTTCCCTCTCCTCCCCACTGTCTATGCCCAAATCTATTTCCCAGACAACTGAGTCACCCACCTGGAGTAGCTTCCTCTTCCCTTGGGGTGCTCCTTCTTCTGGAGCCGGGTTTCTCCCCTAAAGGACATGCACATCATCCCTAGTCGCAACCTCCAGTTGCCTACTGGTACTCACTTGCTCCTCCAGGACTGCATAGGAGTTCCTAAGCTGAACCAGTTGGGGAACATGTCTCGGACCTTCCTTCCTCAACCTACCGGAGCCCACCATAGTCCATACAGCCTTCTGCCCAGCAACCATTACAGCAGTGACTAGGAATATGGTGGCCTCTGAATGGGGATAAAGGTCCACAATACTTCTGCCTGTTCAACCACCTCCGCCGTCAGCCTGAAGAGGTGCCTGCACATTTGGTAGCACTGTAGTACCCAGAATATTCTCCTGAAGACTGCTGCACTGCACCACTCCTTGCATCCTCCTCCTCTGCTCCATTACCCTCCTGTTAGCCTGTGTCCTCAGGTTAGCCTTGTATTTTTTTTGTGTGTTTCTCTTCCTCCTTACTCTGCCCCTCATCGCCTGCTCCTCTGTAGCAGCAGGAAGTAGCAGTTGATCTGTAGTCTCTAAAGGTGAAATAGCCATGGGATGGGTGGCCAGGAACTAGCCTCCTGTCAGAGAAAACTATCTGTTTACCCAGTGGCTAGAATGTTCTCATTTCAGCACACAAACATCCTCTCCAGCTGCTTAAAATTACCAAAAAGACAAAAACCTCTTGCTATAAATAAGCCCCTGTAAGTCAACTCCACAAACCCTGGTTTACTTAAACATCAGCCCTGTGAATCAACATGATGGACCCCAAGACACCATAAACTCCAGTGAAGTTAATAATCAGCTCCATGTATCAGAATCACAAACAAACAGTATTCTCCCTTCGCTCTTACTACATACACTGCTGAAATGCACCTAAAACAAAAAGAAGTAACAGCAGCAATACTTCCCTAATGTTTCTGCCTTCTCCTTTTGCTCCTGATGCACTCTTGAGCTGCTTGCTGACATGGCAGTTAAGTAGTTAAATAGGACTTACTTGTTCTGTTAGAGTTAGGGTGACCTGGGTTTGTGAAATTCTGGTAGGATCTGAAAATGAAGCAAAGAGAAAGTTGAGGAGACATAAAGGATCAAAAGTCCTAGACGAGAGATTTGCGGGTTAGAATTCAACAAAATAAGATACTTATCTGATAGGCAGACTGCTGACGTCCAACCAGACCTGTGGAAATAAAGGGAAATAGGTTGGTATGGGAATTTATAGTAGCGAAAGTACAAAGAGCAGAGAGATAAAAAATAAAACATACAAATAAAAAGAGGGTACAGTACAGCATAGGAGGAAAGAAAGGGGAATTTTTGAGGAAAAGAAACAGTTAAAGTCAAAGAAAGAAAAATAGATATATAGAGATTTAAAAAAAGTTAAACTGTGTTATGGATGCAGGTTCAGCAACCCACCCCCCCTTCACATACCAGGTGGTCTGCTGGCTTCCAACAGATTTTAGTAGCCCTAGTGGGCACTGCATTATTTATAAGGGAACCGTGGTTGTCCGAGGCCTGGTTTTAAAGGTAAAGCCCTGGTGGTCTAATGGGCTAAATCCTTTCTACTAGTAGAAAGCAGCCTTTTTTTATTATTTTAACCTTTCCCTGGCATTGGCAGGAGGGTCCCTGGCCCCAGATTGTATGTAGCAGGCAGGGAGGCTGATTAGAAAGCATAGCAAAACCATGCTAGACTGAAAGTGCCGGTGGGCACTTTTGACTCCCAGCCTGCACAGACGTCATGGTTTAGTCAATTCTGTGCAGGTGGGAAAATCAAAAAAATTAAAAAAGCAGAAACTGACAGGAGGTGGAGGAGGCTAGGGCATATGTGCCCCTGAGGAGCTTTAAAAAGCTGGGGGGGGGGTTCATATCATGATTGACAGCAGATATTTACCAGGGACAACCCCATGAGAAGGCACGAGGCTCAACTCTCTTTCATATCCAGAGCCTCAACCTGGTACAACTCCCTTCCTCCAAATGTTACTGACTGCACATCTTTGGGCACTTTTAAATGCAGTCCTCATCAACACCTCGTTGTTATGGCCTCCTATGATTGCTGACCCCTGCCTATACCATTGCTCATTCCTTCCTCATTCCTTCTATCCCAATGTTTCCTCCATTTCATACTCCTCTCTATTCTCTCTTCTGGGACTTCCCCTACCCTGGTATCTCCCCACCACCCCCCTTCCACCACCATATCCCCCCCACCTATCTCTTATTTCCTTTTCACCCCACCCCATCCTCACCCTATCTTTTTCTCCTCTCCTGCCACCTCTCCTCCTCTCATCTAACCTATATTACCCAGTTTTAAGTGAGTATGAATATTTTTGTTCCTTATGCTTGACAGAGCCTTTGGCTGCCTTGAGAAATGTTAAATTTCAAATTTTTTATTTGCCTCCATGTTGTTCTCTCAATAACTGACATGTAACCTTTGTAAAAGAGCTTTGGCTCAAAGGTGTTATCCGAAATCTAAATAAATAAATAAATAAAAATATCTACACTGTCACTCACCTCTCACTCCCAGACACAGTTTAGCTGCTTGTGTCACCAACATGGAAGGTAAGGATCTCCACAGAGGGGCCAGCTATACAGGGACAAACCATGGAGGAACTGGAAACTGGCAGATGGATTTGGTGGTTGCCATCAGAAGCCTGAAGATGGGCATCTAGCTACAGAGGATAAAGGAACCTTGGGAAAAGTTATTCCCTCAGCAGTTTATTTGGGAGCTTGTTCCATAGGTTTACCACTGTGTCTGGGTGAAACCTCTGTCCCTTCTAGTTCTATTGCCTTGAACAAGCTGAAAACAACCCTCCCATTTGATTTACCCTTTCCAATCCCATTACTATTTAAAAAACTGAAATCGTATATCCTCTTGGCCTTTATTTTTCCAGGATCTTTCCCTCATACAGTAGGTTCAAAGCTGTGTGTGTGTTGGGGGGGGGCATACTAAAAAAACAGAATTATTCTACACAATTTACCTGTGCTAATTTAATAAAAACAATTTGAAACAATCTTGTCTCTATTTGTCTCATCTACTGTTCAAATATGTTCAAGAACTGTATATGTTAATACATATACAATCACACACACACACACTGTGATAGTCAAACAAGTAGGCACCTTACATGCAAACAGAAATACACACATATTCTCAGACAGCAAGTAAATCTTGTGTGTCCACCTCCCAACACAGCCCTATACTGTAGGTACACCCACAATCCCCCCTCTGTCTATTATCATATGTATCGCTACCATTTATTGGTGCCCTCCAGTTGCAATTTATATTTTGGTTTATTCTTTTTGCCCCATGTTTCCCACCTGCACCAGGTTAATGTTGCTGCTGCTCAAGACCCAACCCTACAGTATTCCCTCTCCATCACTTGTTCAACCCCACATCTCTCCCCACACCCAGGAGCATGTAGTTATGCTGGTGTGAAGATACCCCCCTCCCAAGTATATCCCACCAACACACGTCTGCTATTTCTGAAAACTTACATGTCTACAGTAATCTCAACCAGGTACCCCCCACACCACCACTGGGTACCCCCCAACTCCACAAAATCTTCTTCCCAAGACTGGAAGTTTTGCGTGGGACTTTGAGGACCCCAGAGGTACTGTGAATAATCCAAGCTCCCTCCAGCAGCCATTAAAATCACCACTTAAACCCTCACTTATTACTCCCTGCCAATTTGACAACACACTATACTTTGTAAACATCAAATCATTTGAAGAATATTCCCAGTTGCACTGTGATTTTTTTTTATCTTTTTTAATCATACTAGAGATGCTGCATTGATCGAATGTTTGAATGTGCCAGCCGATCACTGGAGCGGGTCTGGGAAGATTAAAATCTCAGAAACAGCACAATTCAAACTAAGTACTTTTGGCAGCTGGACATATCCTTTGATTACTCAGGAGGTCATGGAGTAGATCGGAAGGAAGAGCAAGCAGATCGAGACAAAAGTGATTGTGTAGCATCAGACCATCTTACCCAATATTTACACAATAGCAGTGACAACAAATGAAGGTGGGGGACATTGGGATGATACCAGGGAGACATCTTTAATCTGCCTACTTCTCTGTAATCTTTTATTTCTGTGATTCTGCAGGATATCCTGAATGAAAAAATCCAAATAACTTTCCTGACTGCAGCTCCATCTCTTCTGATTGTTGACTCGCTGCTGGCTCCTAATCTGGCTTGTGCCACTACCTGATGAACGGGCACATATTTAACTCCCGATCCAAAAGTTTGTACTGGATCTCTGGTGCTACATTACATCTGCAGCTTCCCCAGCACTATCAGTTACAGCCACTCCGCCAAATTCAAACTGCCATTCCAGAACGTTTGCAGGCTGCGAACTGGAAGTCCCACCCATAGCGCACCCTAACTGGCTGTGCTGAGGAGGGAAAGTTGTCAATCACCTCCAAGATGAGCCTTAAAATGACAGAGCAAAAAAAAATATTTTATACAGAAAGCAGGAGTAAATTTGGGGCATTTATTTGGAATTCTCTATTCTGGAACCAAACCACAACAGAGTACAAGCTCTGCTGACTTGCTTCTCATTCATCGAAGAGTGCCTTAATGAAAAATGACATGCCTCCCCTGCACTCATGCATTGTGGGAGGCGTAGTGCATAATTGAGCCATTGGCCAAAGTTTTGCGGTGCAAGTGGTGACCTTGGACTACAATTTCCAGAAAGCACCACAACAGATGGTGCGTGTCAGGAAGAAGTGGGTGTCTGTATCAAGCAAAATAAAAAAGGGCTAGAAAAATATTCCAAAGTCAAGCGACGATAAATAAAATACTGATTTTATTTGAGCATTAGACTGGTAGTACCCCCTTCATGCACACAGTCATTGTTTCACGTTACACTGACACTTGAAAAATGTGCAGCCATTTTTTGCTTGGCTCAACAGAGTTTTCATTTTTCGGCTGGCTACCCGAGCCACGTTAAAGCATCTCTCTGTCAGCAGGTGCCCACCCCGACGTCCACGGATTTCCTAACACCAACCCTATGACCTACTGGTGTTCAGATGTAGATGTTACAAACATTAATTCTCTGGCCTCAAATGCTGCATAGCAGTTCAATATTCATCTAGCTGCTAGTTTTCTCACTCAGATGTGGGGTATAGGCCCTTCAGAAATGTAAGATAAAAAAAATACAGTGCTGATAGTGATATCATGTAGTACTAAAGATGTGTGTGCTAGTTATATAACTCTACAGGTTAAATGTCTTTTACAAAGTTGTTGTGTGCCCAGAGCCCTCCAGGAATGGTTTTCTTAAAAGATAACCCACCCACCCCCATTTTTTTCTTTTTTACTGAAAAGCATTTAAACAAGTTCACAATAGCAATAATGCTGGTATATGGTGGTATATTATGGGATGTTGTTACTTCTGAGGTGCATGAGGCACTTGGCCTGCAGCTCCATACCTTACAAAGCACTCTAGGCTTAATGATATCCCATTGTATTACACACCCTGGAGTGCAGTATTGCTTACGTCACTGTCAGCTCACTCATTTGTTCGCTCCCCCCCCCACTCACCTTTTCTCGGCTGAGCACATGCTTAGACACATGCAGTCAACTCAAGGTGAATCTAGCTGTGGTCAAAGACAAGAGACTGAACAGGAATTAGCTAGCCAGGTAGCCACTAAATAAACTGTTCTGGTTACCAGATTTTGAAAGTTTATGTCCACTCTCCCACCTGTCAGAAAATTAATTTGTCCTCCCCTGTAGTGAATTTGCCTTCCAGCTGTGAGGGAGCTGGATTTTTTTTTCTTGTTAAACAGAAACCAGGAATGTCCAGCCCAGTGGTGTTGAGGGCTGAGGCATCACTGCCTTTCCTCCTGCCGTGCCGGTGACCCGTGTTCACAGTGTGTGCGGGTCACCGGGGGGGGGGACTGCTGGGGAAGGAGAGGATCGAGCATCTGGAGTACTGTTCTCCTTTCCTGGGGAGGGGTGGTATTGAAGACCGATGCACACCTGGCCCCTAGCGGAAGCTGGAGGCCAGCACACCAGCTCCAAGACAGGGGGTGGAAATCAGGCAGATGCCCGGTGTGTCATGTGCAGAAGGAAGTGTGGCTCAGCCATTGGCGTCATTGCACACCACAGCTCCACACTCGAGGAGGGGAGAAAACAGAGGTGAAAATTCCACTGACTGGCAGGATGATGCTGGTCCCCCATACTATGCACCCACACCACCCAACACAAGTCCCTTCCATCTACTACACTAGGCAGTAGTCAAATTCCTTCACAGCCCCCCCCAACACTAGCATTCTCGCTCCATGGCCCCTACAACCAAGGCACATCCTCCAAGGCCCCTAGCCTCCACAGCCCCTAACAATACCACGCTACACCACCTCCTCTCTTTTATCTTCAGTCCCCACCCCAAACACCCCCCTCCAGATACACCAACCTGAAAGTGTTTGCTTGCTTTACACTTTGGTATGGTATATAAACTGCATCAAACCTATATAAACTACAATTGCATTCAACTGCAAGTTGAATTTTTGTTGAGTGCTTTCCAAAATCTTCCAACTGCAGCTCTAATATATTCTAAAACTAAAATCCTCAGCTAGTACTCAACTACTAATTTAAATACTCAACAAGCATTCAACTGCACAAGATGAGTTTTTGTTGAGTACTGGTTTAGTTCAAGTGCTCAACACCTAGTACTCAACTAAATATATCATGTCAATGCATTTTTTATTGATGCTCAACCTACTATGAGTGAAGCGTTGGTGAATGTTCAACCACACATTTCTGTATGGGAATCCAGGAACCGCTAGAAGGGGTTCCAGGTTGCCACCACACTGGCTGGAGAGAGTGCTTAATTGGGGGTGTGGCTTAGACACTGTAAAAGCAGGTGACTCAAATTACAACTTCCTGTTGCTAGCCTTGCTTGTAGAGCAGAAAGCAGCTAACTAAAAAAGCTACATTTTCTTATTAATTTAAAACTTATGTCTCAGCAGGAGTCAGTGTCTGTTGAGATTAAGTAGACAGATACTTTATTAGAAGTAGAAGGGGTCTTATTTAGGGTTAAAAAAAGAAAAGAAAGAACGTCAGTGTGTGTTCTGTGCTGGGAAGGGTATTGTATCAGCTGACTTTGCTAAACCAGTAGGAGGAGAGAGAGAGTAATTGGGGGTGTGGCTTAGACACTATAAAAACAGGTGACTCAAATTACAACTTCCTGTTGCTAGCCTTTTTTCTTACTAATTGCCCTCTATCCCACCCCTCCACCCACCCACCCTAAGCCAGTTCTACTTTTACAGTCACTGGATCTGAGTGTCAACAGGAACTTCCTGTTTGGCAGTAAGAAGGGAAGGATCATAGAGAAACACTGGTTTTGTCAACCCTAAAGGAAAAAAGTAGCTCACTCTCCCCCCTAGCTGCTGGTGGTCTGACATTGAGCAAGGAAGAAGGAGGCTACTGAAGAAGATAGGAAGTTGCTGTCCCAGAACAGGAAGGGTGAGAATTGTAAGGAGAGGAGAGAGTAAGCATACAGAGAAACAGTAGAGGGGACACAAACTAAGACATGATAGGAGTGGTGCAGTGCAATGGCTGTGGAGCGGCAGTGTTCCAGGAGACATTCTGGAGGCTGCAATGCTGCCCTATTTGCAGGCACCTCTCTGGTCTGGGAGAGGAGGTTGCTCATCTCCAGGCTGAGCTGGCTAGGATTCGTGAAACCTCCTCCCCCACCCAGGGACCACCAGGGCCAATGCCACTACCTCAGAGGTTGCCAAGAAAGAGGAGAGGCTGGACCAGGGTGGGCTCAGGGAGGGAGAGGGTGGTGGAACAGAGTTGCATCCCTCCAGCTGTACCTCTCCACGATTCATTCGCTCTTCTGGTGGATAGTGGTTCCTCTATGGAGGCACCTGCAGTGGAGACCAAGGAGGATGCTGGGAACCTTCACAAAGGAGACCCACAGGAGGGTGGCATGGGACCCCACAGGGGAAGGAAACAACTCCTGGTGGGGGACTCAATCATTAGGGGTAGAAATGGGGGAGGAAGGGGAGAGGGAGGTAAGGTGCCTTCCTGGCGCCACGGCTTGGAGGGACAGGAAGCGAATCCTCAGGATCATGGGAGGAGCTGCACGAGGGAGGGAGCTGGATGTCATTGTCCACCTAGGAACAAATGACCTGGCTAGAAATGGGATCAGAGCAGTGCAAGAGGAGTCAGTAGAGTTGGGGAGGGGCCTTAGACAAGCAGCGCATCTGGTAACCCTTCCTCTCGGAGGTGCTGCATGTCTATGGCAAGGGTGATGCTAGGGCACTCCTCACCAGGGAATTCAATGAGTGGTTGAAAAACTGGTGTGGTGCTCAGGGTTTTGGCTTCACTGGGGACTGGGGAGCCACCTGGAGGGATGCAGACCTATACTGGTGCGATGGTCTGCATCTGTCCGGGGGAACCAGGATCCCAGGTGAGAGGTTTAAATGCTTCATTGGCAAGCATTTAAACTAGCCAAGGGGGGAGGCACTGAAAAGGAGCAGGGAAATCCCAGCCTCCCCCCACAAAACATGGTAATTAGTGAGGTAAACACCAAGGTAGAGAAGTTATTAGGGAGCAGGACAGAGGTAAATGTAAAAAAAGGCTAAGGCAGTAAGGACAGGAATGGGGCTAAAAGGGTAAGGCTATCAAAAGTGGAGGGTGATGAGTACCAATGCCCGTAGTCTGTGTAACAAGATCCCTGAACTAGTGGCCTTGATGGAAGAGGGTTGCCTGGATATTGTGGCAGTCACGGAAACATGGTACACAGAGAACCATGACTGGGATGTCAACACACCAGGATACACAATCTACAGGAGGGACAGGGAGGGTAAAAGAGGAGGAGGAGGAGGAGTAGCTCTCTATGTAAAGGAAGGGATCAAAGCAACAGAACTAAAGAGTAAACAGGGAGCAGATGAGGCACTCTGGGTCACCCTGGAGACAGGAAATGGCACCACAATCCGCACGGGGGTTGTATACAGACCCCCATCTCAGGGGGAGGGAATGGACAAGGAAATGATAGAAGGCTTCCTTAGAATGGCAGAAAAAGGGAAGATATTGTTGATGGGGTACCTGAATATGCCAGATGTTTACTGGAGCACCTTTGCTGCAGGCACATCCAAGAGCAGGCTCATTCTTGATGCCGTACAGGGGGCATGCCTCAGACAGCTAGTATTGGAACCCACTTGGGAGGGAGCAATCTTAGACCTGGTACTCTCAAATGGGGACGGAGAAAGAATCTCAGATTTAGAGGTGGGTAGCCATCTGGGAACAAGCGACCACCAAACAGTGTGGTTCACGATAAACACAGCCATACAATCAAGCCATACAAAACAAGAGTATGGGACTTTAGGAGGGCTGACTTTGGGAAAATTAGAGAGTGCCTTAGAAAAGCACTAGCAAACAGGCAAGAAGGAGGGGTGGAGGAACAATGGGGAGTAATCAAAACAGCCATCACAGAGGCAACAAGCCTTTGTGTAAAGCAAATCAATAAAACACAACGAAGGAAAAAACGGCTATGGTTCTCAAAAGAGGTGGCAGGGAAGATTAAGGAGAAAAGGATAGCATTCAGGAAATACAAGGAAACACAGAAGGAGCAGGACAGAGAACTTTATCAGTTAAAGCAGAAAGAGGCTGGGAAGGCAGTCAGAATAGCAAAGGCCCAAACCAAGGAAAGGATAGCCAATTCTGTTAAGAAGGGGGATAAGACCTTTTATAGGTACATTAGGGAGCGAAGAAAGACCAAAGGAGGGATACTGAGGCTTAATAAAGGGGAGGGAATGTGGGTAGAGGGGACAGTGAAAAAGCAGGGATACTGAACAAATATTTCTTCTCAGTATTCACAAAGGAAGAGGAGGGGGAGGTACCTAAACCAAACAAGAGAAACACTCTGAAGACGGGGGTCGATACCAGTCCATTTACAGAAGAAAGGGTTCTGAAAGAACTAATAAAATTGAAGGTGGACAAAGCAATGGGGCCTGATGGGATTCACCCAAGAATTCTAAAAGAACTAAGGGTAGAACTAGTGACACCGCTGACTACTCTCTTTAACAAATCATGGGAGGAATGGGGTGGTACCTGAGGACTGGAGGAGGGCAGATGTGATTCCTCTTCACAAAAGTGGGAGCAGGACAGAGGCAGGAAACTACAGACCAGTTAGTTCGACCTCAGTGGTAGGGAAAATGATGGAATCACTTCTGAAGGAAAGAATTGTTGAGTAGCTAGAGGCCAGTGGGGCACAGGACCCAAGGCAGCATGGATTCACGATGGGAAGGTCGTGTCAGACAAATCTAATAGATTTCTTTGACTGGGTGACCAAAGTAGTAGACCAGGGAGGGGCTGTGGACATGGCCTACCTAGATTTTAGCAAGGCATTTGATACAGTCCCACACAGAAGATTAATACACAAGTTAGCCAGCCTTGGAGTGGGCCCCAAGATGGTAGCCTGGATAAGAAATTGGCTAGACAACAGGACGCAAAGGGTAGTAGTAAATGGAGTATACAGTGAAGAAAGGAGGGTTACTAGCGGGGTACTGCAGGGTTCAGTACTGGGACCAGTCCTTTTTGATGTCTTTATAAGTGACATTGCAGAGGAACTGGAAGGAAAAGTATGTCTCTTTGCAGACGACACAAAGATCTGCAACAGGATTGATACACAAGATGGAGTGGAAAGGATGAGAAGGGACTTAGCAAGGTTGGAGGAATGGTCAAATGTATGGCAGCTCAGATTCAATGCAAAGAAGTGCAAGGTAATGCACATGGGAAACAAAAACCCAGGGGAAGAGTACACAATGGGGGGTGAGATACTGACAACAGTAAAAATGGAAAGGGACCTGGGAGTAATTATATCAGATGACCTAAAGGTGGGCAAGCAATGTGAGAAGGCAGTAAGGAAGGCTGGGGGGATACTGGGATGCATAGGAAGAGGCATCAATAGTAGAAAACAGGAAGTTGTTATCCCTCTGTACAGACTGTTGGTGAGACCCCATCTGGGAGTACTGTGTGCAGTTCTGAAGACCCCATCTCCGCAAAGACATAGACAGAGTGGAGGCTGTCCAGAGGAGGGCAACCAAAATGGTGCAGGGTCTGCACCAGAAGACATCCGAAGAAAGACTAAAGGAGCTTAATATGTATACTCTTGAGGAAAGAAAGGAGAGAGGGGACACAAAGTCCAAGAGGGTAGCATCTTTCAGAAAAAGAGATGTGCAAGAACAAGGGGGCACAATTTGAAGATAGAGGGGGGGGACGGCTCAGAGGTAATGTGAGGGAGTATTTTTTCACAGAGAGGGTTGTGGATGCATGGAACAGCCTCCCTGAGGAGGTTGTGGAGTCAAGAACAGTGGGGGAATTCAAGAATACATGGGACAGACATAAGGCAGTCCTAGTGGGGGGTAGGAGGAAGTAAGCTGTTGGTTAACTAGGATCTGCAGCTTATCTGTTAGGTAGGAAAATGGGCAGACTAGGTGGGCCAAGCGGTCCTTATCTGCCATCAAATTCTATGTTTCTGTGTTGGGCCATGGCACCACACAGGCACCTAACCATCCTCTCCCCCTCTTTCCTATTCCCAAATCTATCCCCCCTCACAATCACATTCCCACCAGAAGTTGACTCCTCCTCCTCTGGGGTTCTCTTCCTCCATCCTTGGGGTCTCTACTCCGGAGAACGCACATCCTCCCTGGCCACTACCATGGGTGCCTCCTCCTGGCTGTCCCTCTTTGCCAGAGCAGTGTAAGAATTTCATAGTAGTATTGGTTAAGGAATATGCATCTAACCCACCACCCCATCCTTCCAGAGTCCACTATAGTTCAGCTTTCTTCCTATTTGGCATTCTCTGGGGTAATGGTGCCAGACTTGGTGGCTCCTGGGTGGAAGAAAGGGTCCCCCGAATATTAGACAACTTGTCCAGGAGTCTAGCGACTTCCAACCTCAACCCAGAGAGAGGCATGCAGATGGGGCAGCAGTGCAATCTCCAGAAGGTCTCCCCGGAAACTTCAGCTCCACAGTTACTGAACTGCACCACTCCTAGCATTTCCAGCTTCTATATTCCCTCTGTTACCTGCAAATGTGTACGTACCCTTACCCCCGATACGGCGTTCCTAATTTTCCCTTTTTTTGTGTGTGTTGCTACTTGTGTTCCACTGTACCTGGTGTACTTCCTATTATACTGTTACCCTAGACAGGGTGTTGCTCCTGTTCCCAGTTTAGGCCTACCTTTTGCCTTCCACCCTTCCCAGCAGTGAATGTAACAACAGAAGTGAGCAAGTGCCTTACCTTAGTCGAACAACAGAGCCCCCTGCTTTTCCGATTCCTTCTGCTGACACCTGCCAATGCCTGAGATGTCAGTCGTACAGCTCTTCCACTCCTTTGCTGTTCCACTCCATCACTGGGAATGACTGTCCTCCTCTCCATTTTCCCTAAAGATGATCTCTTTGTGTTCACTAGTCCTTTTTACTCCTGTATCTAGTTCTTACCTTGTTCCTCTTTCACCACATACATTGTGCTTCCCACTGTCTCTGGGTCTTTCCAATCCTCTTACTACCAACTAACTGTCGTCTACATCATAGATTCTTAACTAGATGACTTATTCTGCCCACACGTGATATCTTGGAATGTACCTTTTGCATCTTATTTGTTTTGTAGGTATTTATTGTAACTACCCACTACCCTGTTTCTCCATGACCCTCCCCACAACCGCCTCCACCAGGTCACACCTGGAAAGTAGTCCTGGCTGAGTGTCCCTTCCTGGAAAATTTAAATAAATAAAATACATGCTTTAACACACCCTACTTACACAGCTAAATTGAGGGGCTTGCTTTGTATGTTCAGCACACTTTCTGCCCCTAGGGTTTATGTGAAAATCCCAAAGTCATCTACTCTAAACTTACATTAATTTCTGCCCAGAGTGCAGCCTGTTAACATAATCAAACTAAAAGGCAAAGTATTATGCCAGAGTTGCTTTCATTGTGCATGGTAACTGAAGTTTGCCTGTTTGCTAGAAATGTGAAACATGCTGCCACCTTGTGGTTATAACTCTTTTCACATTTAGGAGAGTTACAAGCAAGTGAACCCACAGTGTGAATTGCAGAGCACTGATGTTCATGTGGACTGATGCATTGTTTTTATCATATCTGAATTATTTATTGATGTGTTTATTTGTCTGGGTTCTGAGATAGTCCTTAAACAGCAAGTGTTTCTTTTCAAGGGTGACTCAGGTCAATGAACATAAAACAGAATAGCAGTTACACAAAATAGATAACATATTTCATATCAAAAATACAGATAGAATGAGAGTATGCAAAAGTCTGTATCATACACTTAGGAAGCAATTACATGAGTTGAAAGTTTAGTTAAAAACAACTTTGCTGACAATGCCTAAAGCCAGCTTCGTGGGCACCAATTAAATGTAATGAATGCAGTGGTCCGTCCTTGATTATAATCTATTCTTGGGTGTCAAGTATTGTAATAGGCAAGGAAGTGTAATCCAGTGGTTGTTAGGGCACAGCCTTATATACTGGAAGCCCCAGTTTCAAATCCTACCAGATACGTGTACTTGTTAAGTGAACCTGAGACAATCTCATGACCTCCCTCACCATCAGTCCTCCCATTTCTACAACTTGGGTAAAAGCAGGGCCAGCAATGAAAACAAGATACAGCATCTGTGATGAGCAGTCCTGGGTAAATAACTTACAAAGGTTTTTCATGGCATGTGTCATGTATTTATTTAAAAGATTTATCCAGGAATTATGTAGAAGTAGCAGTAAGCGAAGCTTTAAATTAGGACTGGAGTGAGAAGGGATTGGTGTCAGAGAGCACCCCTGCTTCAGTCAAGCATGGAGGTTAGAAAGGTCAGCAATAACAGACTTCAAGCTAAGGAGAGAAACACTGAGTTTCCAGCAAATGTGCAGAGTGCAACAAAACTGATAAGCTGGAGGGTGAACTTGTCTTCCTATTGTAATGCCCCAAAGTATGGGAGCACTACAGAAATGGGAGGCTTATGTTAGCTATATTGTGCCATGGGCTCCCCATTGTCTATGTGGGCTAGCAAGGGGCAGTAAAGGGGCTCCAGTGAGTGTTTTTCCCCCAGAGAATCTTCAGGCAGGGCACTAAGAAGGGAAACAAGCTGCAGAAGTAAAAACATTTTTTTTTTCTCTTGGGCTCTCAGCTGCCTGATTGCTCCATTCCACCCCCACCCCACCCCAGAGCAGGCAGCATGAGAGTGGGCACCCACGCACTGGGACCACTGTCCCTGGCCAGCGTGTGGTGCCCATTTTAAAATTCTGGCTGTTGGGATGGGCATGGGCTTGAGGTTCAATGGGCACGGGCTTGAGGTTCCAGAATCAGAACCCCGAGCACCTTTTCAAGTGAACTGTTGTTTTCCTGGGAAGATCGGGCTGTGCTGTGGAGTGGAGATTGTAGCATATGGTAACTTAACCTAGTAACAGTGTAGAATGGTTTAGTCCACATCCCCCTGTAGTTTTGGGCTAATGGTATGTCTTGGGTGGAAACTGGGTTTTAGAAAGTGCACAAGCAGATTGTAGTAGTAGTTCTGCTGAGGCCTGCTGATCTATCTAATGTATGTTTGTTGAATAAACCTCAGAGCTGTTAGAAGTTACTTATGGTGCCCAGTCATTCCTAAAACCAGCAATCCAGTAAGAAGCAACTAAAGTGAAATATTATAGAGATGGTCCCAAGAGTGCAAAAGAGACTGCAGCTTACCTGAGGTACTGTAGAACCAGTCCTATTGTCGCTGTGATGTTCCCCTCCTCCAGCCAGCGAAGACTCTAGTGCTGCTGTTGCATGGTCGAGTCTGGCGGTTGAGAGAAAGAAGGAAGTGAGAAGGAGCCAGTCCTTTGCAGTAGTGTGGGCTCCGTTTGCCCTTTCGTTTTTAAAAAAAAAGGAAATGTTCAGTCCTCCATTAGCGGTGAGAAGAGAGCTGCATTGCATTGCCGGAAAAGCTGTCGGCCATCCTTATGTCCCCTGTTGTACACTGCATTGCCTCTGCTGTCCCTCCCTCTGCCGACGAGAACCTCCCTGCACCCTGCATTTACTTCACCCGGGCCCCGGGGCAGTGAGTCAGTAGCAGCACATCAGAAGAGTGCTGACTGCCTAAATCTTTACAAAAGGAAAAAATATTTTATTTTAATTTTTATTTATTTGGTTCTACAATTACAAATACCTTTGAGCCAAGGCTCTTTTACAAAGGTTCCACATCAGTTGAAGTACAATACACGGGATACAACAGAAATAGCAATATTGCAGGTAAACAGTACATTATACAGTTATTAATTAAGGGAGGAGGCAACACATTAGAGAGCTCAGTACATAGAATGGCCCGGAGCAGCATCAACTAGGAGAGGGGTAAAGAACAATGGAGGAGGAATGGGATAGCAAGATGGGAATAGTAGCAGCCGGAGACATAGTCAGACATCACCAGGAGAAGTGCAGGAGAGAGGGGTGGGTAGGGGAGGGGGGGGAGGTGGGAAGGGGGAGTGGTAGTGGGAGCAGAGGTAAAATAGGAGATAAGTGCTATGAGGGGGGTGGCAAGGCAAGGCTGTTGGTGGTGGCAAGTATTTATGATTAAGTGAGGCAATCACAGGAGCTGGAGGCAGAAAGATTGAGCCGGAGCCTGGTTTTAAGCATGCCAAGTTTTGGAGCAGGGGAGATGGTGGTGCTGAGTCCATTCAGCTACAAGGGAGCCCTATGGGTGAAAAATCATTGACCCTGGGTAGTGTGACAGAGGGGAATTTGCAAGAGCTGTGATTTGGATCTCCTGGAGCTTCGCAGATTAGTGCTAGGGCACAGTAGAGCTTGGACACCAGGAGGGGCGAGGCCCAGGAAAATTTTTTTCGCCATGGTGCAGGTCAGATACTTAATACGGTTGGACAGTTGGAGCCATCCAGATTAAGTGTAAAGATCACAGGTATGAGTGAGACGGTGGGCCCCAGTGACAAGCAGACAGGCCTAGTTGAGGGATGTTGATATGAGTCTGAGGGTAGTTGCCGTGTTAGGAGTACTTAGCACTGTTGTGTTATCACTGGGTCTGCGGGGGAGAACCTGCTAAAAATTCAATATAGTTTATTTATTTATTTGTACATATCAGAATTATAATCCCTTGAGTCAAGGACTCATTTCTAAAGGCTTCTCATCAGACAAAATACATATTACATACAAACAGAACACCATATAGTTACAGAGGAATATAATAACATAGCTTCATATGGTTACATTGGTACATGAGTAGGCAATTACAGAGGAATATAATAACATAGCTTCATATGGTTACATAGGTACATGAGCAGGCAATGCATAGAAAGGGTATAGCAGATTGCCATATAGAGTGACTGAGGTACAGTCCAGAGGGGAAGCGATAGAGGGCAGACAGGTAGGGTACTTGGTAAAATAGTGGGATTTTTGCTGGGGGAATAGGCGGTAGTGCTGAAATAGACACTCTGCAGGGGTGATGGTTAGCTGTCCAAGGTACATTGTCGGGGGCTGTGGGTGGCTGGAGAAAGAGAGAGGGGCCTTGGTCTATTGACAGTTGCAGCAGCGCTCTCTCTTTCTCTCTCTCTCTATATATATATATATATACATATATATATATATATATATATATATATATATATATATATATATATATATATATATATATATATATATATGCATATATATATATATATATATACACACACATAAGTGGGGCCAGCAATGCCCACCTGGAGGGGCCAGCAGTACAGGCCCTGAGGGGAATTCATTTAAATATTTATGAGGGGGCAGAATCAAGGTGGGGCAAGCTCGGAGTAACTGGCAGCTAAGCCTTGATTAGGCCTAAAGAATTAAAGGGGCACGTTAGGCACAAGTTATTTAAAGGGGCCCAGCAGGTAGGCCCACCACAGCAGGCTTAAGTACGTAATTCAGGCCCCAGGTCTGAGGGAGCAATACAAGCCCCAGGTTTAAAGCGGCAGCACAGGCCCAAGGAACATAAGAGGCCCAGAATAGAAGGCCTAGGACTTACAGGGGCAACATTAGGCCCAAGTAATTAAGGGGCCCAAAAAAGAAGGCCCATAGCTAAAGGGGCAACATTAGGCCCCAGTGTCAAAGGGGGGGGGCCCAGTGGGAAGGAGGGTAAGGTAGGCCAGTTAAAAGAGGGCAATTACCCTGAGGGTTGCCAGGAGTAGCCTGATCCTAGTGAAGGAGGACCCAGAAGTGTGAAAGGTCCAACCAAGAGGTGCTTAGCACACAACTTCTATTGAATGACTGTCAGCTGAAGAGCTGTATATATGAACTGTGTATTACTCAAGCATTTGAAATGTTGTGTTGACTGCAAAAGCACCAAGATTGCATTGTACTGGGTTTGTGATTATTTGCCCCTGCTGCGAACAATCACCCTGGACTTTGATTATTTGCCCCTGCAATGAACAGTCGCCCTGGGTTTTGATTAATTGCCCCAGCAACTAACAATTGCTCTGGATTTCAGCAATTTGCCCCTGCTCCATGTGCCCCTGCAATGAACAGTGGCCTCAGATTTCAGAAATTTGTCCCTGCTCCAGGCAAATTGCCCCTGCAATGAACAACTGCCCCAGATGTCAGCAGTTTGCCCCAGCTCCAGGCAAATTGCCCCTGCAACGAACAATTGCCCCACAGCCATTGAATTCCAGGGTGTAGTGCAAACTAAAATTACCAGTGTTTTAGTGCAAAGTGTATAACTCGATCTTCTGCCGCAACATCCCTGGTGGGGTTGTTCACATCTGATTCTGCACCGAAGCAGTCTTCAGCTAGTGAAGAACTTTACAGCATCTTCCTTCCCTGTCATCCACCGTTGATCAAAATCGACATTCTCTGGTGTGAGTCATGGCCGCTGCTTCCTGGTTTTCCTTGTGATTCAGTCAGCCTGGAAGTGGAATGCCCTGGAAGAAGCCTTGACCTTCACTCCCAGTCGTTCACTGAAAGTTGAGTCCATCATGGCCAAAGTGTGTTCTCATCTGCCAGTTTATTGTTTTCTGATTTGGGTCAATACGGAATCCTGATCTTCACCCCTCATCCTATTCTTCTTGCTTGTTCCATCCTGCATGCACCGGGTGGTCTTCTGGGATGCAGCTCAGTTTTGGTGGTCCTTCAAGTGGATCCTTCACTGAAGAAGCTTTCACGCATCTTCATCGTTGGCAATCCTTGCAAGTGGATTCTATGCCAAGTCTTTGTTCTTCATCCTTCGCAGCCCTGGTTGAGGGTTTGTGCTGGAGAATTTCAGCCAGTTCGTGTTTTTCATCCTTGGTAGCCCTGGTTGAGGACTTGTGCCAGGGAAACCGCAGCAGATCTTCATTCTTGGCAATCCTTTCAAGTGGATTCTACACCAAGTAGTTGTGTTTGTCATCCTTGGCAGCCCTGGTCGAGGGTTTGTGCCAGGGAAGAGCTCAGCAAAGTTTAGTCCTTCTGTGTCATAAGTATTCCGGCAACCCTGGAGAGTGAGTTGGCCGAAGAACCAGGGTCTGTTTAAAAATCTCTCTGATTCCCTCTCCAACCTCTCCTAGGTTTTCAGGTGTAGCTTGGCACCTGTCAGGAGTCCCGTTTTCCCCATTGCTTCACCATTCCTCAGCTGTGCACGTGAAGACAACAAGAAAAGTTGGGAATTCCTTTGATCCTATAGGCTTTTAGAGGGGATTATGCCACCTAATCTTCCAGGATAATCCCTGGTGTTCATTGTGTACTGCAAAATTGTTATCTCTTGATAAAGTTGCAGATGATTGACTCTGTTCTTTAGACCTCTTAGAGGAAATATATCATAGAGTATTATAAGTAGTGGCCTTAAGCCAAGGTGCATCTTTTAGAGTTAGTAGAGAATATCACTTATTATTCTCATGTGGTTTGGTTCCCTTCTCCCCTTGTGACTATGTCTACCTATTCCTGTGATATGAATAAAGCCCGTCGGGCATTAAATTTATAGATTGTCTCCTGCCTCTCCTTACCGGGTGCTTCCATCCACCCAACCCCATTCGAACCACAGCGTTGAATCACCAGTCCACCTGCTTGAGGTGATGCTGGGTGTGCAGCTGGGACAGACAATCTTCATGGTCAGCACTCAGTTGATAAGATCACCAAACCAGGAAAAAAAAAATGTTGGCATAGTTGGCAGGATTAATTTTACAAAGCCAGAGCTTTTAAAGTAGAGATGCAAGCAGGACCGTGTTGTAGTAATGGATTGTCTGGAGGGGATAATGCATCCATTGGTACCGAAGCTATAGAGACTGGGATGGAGGACTGAGAGAATGTACCTCCCTCACCCCTGATAATGCTGATTACTTTGGGGCACCTTGGCTTCCCCTTTTCACAGGAGAAAAGGATGGAAGTGAGACCAGTAATTTGGGCGAGTTCTGCTTCAAGATGCAAGCCATGTTCCGGCTATACTAAGTTCCAGAGAGACTGAAAGTAGAAATACTTATCAGACAACTAAAAGGTGCCACTCGCAGGGAAGCTCAGTCTTGGCTTACAGGTGCAAAGACCACGGCTGACCACATTTTGCAGAGATTGCAGCAAATATATGACACTTGTTCAGTACTGAGTTTAAAGATTACATTTTTCTCCTGTACCCAAAGGCCTCAAGAGACTCTCTGAGAGTATGCATTAAGTCTCCAAGAACTATTGAGGGCAATTGAGAGGGTGGATGCCAGAGAATTTACAAATCCAGACCATGTTCTGATGGAAAAGTTTGTGGAGGGGGCGCACAGTGAAACCTTGAGGAGAGAGAACTTCATATGCTGCAGCTCCAAGACCCAGAAGCGGACTTCTTACATTTTAAACAGAAAGCCATTAAGGTGCTGGAATCAGATTGAGCAGGAGAAGATGTAGTAACCAGCCCCCAGATAGCAATGCCTCTAAGTGCAGCATGGCCGAGGTATCCAATGGAAGGATTGGTATGAGGAGACCCATGGCGCAGGTGACCACTGGATGAGGAAATGTCCAGTAAGGAATGGGCATACGGTTGAGAGTCAGTGGGTGGGTACCCAGGTTATCTCCCAGACTCCCGACCTTTGTGTGGTCAGATGGCACAGGTGCCAGTCCATGCCACAGCAACCAACTCCAGCCCAAATCCAGACTTAATGGAGCAGATTGCTACCCCGACACGAAAGATGACAGAGGTCTATCAGGAGGTAAAAGGGCTCAAGAAAGGTTGGAGAAGAGATGTTTCCCAGATACCAAAAGAATGAGGGAGACGGTTCGACGAACCTCAGTCCTGAGCCAGTAGGGGAGAAGGAAAGAGCCCTACTGACCAATTTGATAGTCAAGGCAGACCCATTTGCCAAAGATGTGGAGTCAGCAGCTATATCGAGAGGAGATGCCAGCAGCCTTCAGAACATGCGGTGATGTTAAACAGGGAGTCTTCAGGGACCGGGGAAGGATCCTCGAAGAATGGTCAATCAGGTCCAGCCCCAGTAACGAATCAATCCTGTTTTATCAGAAGGAGTCTGACCATTCTGATCCTAGTAGATGGGGTAGAGTTAATGATGTTGTTGGATACAGGGTCCCAGGTTACAACCATGCAAGGGCAATATTTCCAGCAGCGTTGGAAGACAGAAGATCTTCCGCCACCTCCAAAGTCCTGGATCACCTTGATTGCCAGCAATGAAACCAAGGTTCCATACCTAGGGTATCTGGAAGCGAGCATCCAGCTGGGAAAGAATGTGCAGGACTGTCAAGAAATAATAATCAGTGATACAGAGAGTGACAATTTGCCACCACTCATTCTTGGGATGAAATTTCTCCAACACTGCTCTGAGAATTTGGTGCAGATCCCGAAGACCCAAGCAGAAAGGTCTCCTTGTATCGAAAAACGAGCATTGCAGCAGATGATTCATCTTCTTCAGTGCCATCAATGCTTTGCAAGTACCACTGGCGAGATTAGAAAGGTCCGAGTGTTTGACACCTGACACATTACCCTGAAACGAGGAACAGAGACTATCTTATGATGTAAGGTCAAGGTAGGCCCTCATAGTCAGAACTATGATGACCTGGTTGAACCCTACGCTAACGAGAAAGAACAACCCATACTGGTGGCCAGAAGTGTGGCTACAGTCATGAAGGGAAGGATCCCTGTGCAAGTCATCAATTACAGAAATCATGATGTGCGACTCCATCACAATCAGCCAGTTGCCCAGTTACACAATATGTTTCTGCAAGACATTTTAGAACCAGAAGACAAGACCCAGAAGGACCAAAGAACAGCAGCCATCGGGGTGGAGGAGATTGAAATACATTGTGACTCCAATGTACCAGCGTGGATACAAAAGATCAATCTGGGTACCCCAAAACCACAGTGCAACAAAAGGTAGATGTTATCCAAGTCTTGCTAAAGAATCAGGAAGCTTCCAGGCAACATCCCTTAGATTTTGGGTTAGCTCGAGAGGTGCAGCACCACATCCATACCAATCAGCATCCACCAATAAGACAAAGATTCCGTCTGATTCCCCCAGCCATGTACCAGCTTGTGAAAGAGATGATTCAAGAAATGAAAGAAGCTAAGGTGATAAAGGAAAGTCACAGTCCTTGGGCTGCTCCCATTGTCCTGGTCAAAAAGAAAGATGGGAAGATTCGGTTCTGTGTGGATTATCAAAAGCTAAATAATATCACTCACAAAGATGCCTACCCTTTACCAAAAATGGAGGACTATCTTACAGCCCTAGAGTCTACTGCAAAATTCTCCACCCTTGATTTGATGAGTGGGTATTGGAAAGCACCCATGGCTCCAGAGGACCAAGAGAAAACCACTTTCATAACATCTATGGGCCTGTTTGAATTCACTCACATGCCCTTTGGCCTATGTAATGCACCAGGAACTTTTCAAAGACTAGTGGAACGCTGCTTGGGAAGCCAGAACTTCAACATTCTATTGTTGTACCTGGATGACATTATCATATATTCCAAGAACCACCAGGAGCACCTGCTGCACTTAGATGAAATTTTTGCTCGACTGATCTGGTACGGTTTGAAAGTGAAACCCTCCAAATGTCACCTCCTGCAGTCTCAAGTGAATTACCAGGGCCACATAGTGTCTGCCACCAGTGTGTCACCTGATCCGGAAAAGCTGAAAGCTGTGCAAAAATGGGCAGTCCCCGTAACAGTGCAGGACATCAGAAGATTCCTGGGTTTCGTTGGTTACTACCTGCGGTTTGTTAAAGATTTCTGCAAGATAGCTTTGCCACCAAATGAACTTCTCCGAGGAACCAAAGCAGGACAGATACCCAAGAAATGACCAATCAAGTGGGCTGCAGAACAACAAGAGGCTTTTAACAAGTTAAGGCAGATTCTGACTCAAGCACCTGTACTAGCATACCCCGACTATTCCAAACCATTTTGGCTGTACACAGATGCAAGCAATAAAGGGTTGGGTGCAGTGTTGGCACAAGAGCAAGAAGGAATCAAGAGTGTGATAGCATATGCAAGTCATGGTCTGAGAGGGTTGGAGTGAAATGATGCCCACTACAGTTCATTCAAGTTGGAATTTTTAGCCTTGGTTTGGGCAGTCACTGAAAAATTCAAGCATAACTTAGTTGTCACTCCTTTCACTGTTTTCACAGACAATAACCCGCTAGCACATCTAAACACTGCAAGGCTGGAAGCTCTAGAACAGAGATGGACTTCAAGGTTAGCTAATTACCAATTCTCCATAAAATGTTGATCAGGCAGGTCCAATGTCAATGCTAATGCGCTATCCAGGGTACGCACCCAAACTGAGAATGAGACTAATGATATGCTTCTGGAAAATGTGGAAATTCCGCCTTTTCTTCGGGTACCAGCAGACATAGTACAGGTCTGTCATCAAGCAAGTGCAGTTGAGGGTGCAGAAACCGAACAAGAACCAGAATGTCCAGACACATTTGCAGAACAAACTAACCTATGGGTGCAGTTACAGGACCAAGATCCAGTAATCAAACAGATAAAGACATATATTTTAACAAAACAGAGTCTGCCACTTCGAGAACAAAGAAAGATGGCTCCAGATGCCATAAAGTTATGGATGCACAGAACCTGGTTGATCATAAAGAATTCTAGACTCATTCGACAAACCCGAGATCCAGCTACCCACTGTGAGATCTCCCAGACCATTGTTCCCAGAGGAAGCACACCAGTAGTACTTAAGGCCTATTATGATCACTCTAGACATTTCGGTCACAAAAAGACAGAGATCATCATTCGAAAAAGATTTTACCGGATCGAGTTGAGAGATGACATCATCAAATGGTGTGAAGAATGTCCGGCCTGTAGTTTGAAACGTCCTAGCAAAAGCAACCAGCGAGCTCCCCTCCAACCTTAGTCAGCAAGGCACCTCTAGAATTAGTCGCTTTGGATCATCTCAATCTAGAACCTAGTGCTAATGGTCAAACGTATGTCTTGACAATGTTGGACCATTACTCCAAGTTCATGGTCATCAGTGCTGTTAAAGATCTGTCTGCCTGAACCACAGCTGAAACATTTTTGAAACTCTTTGTTCACCCATATGGGTATCCGACCGAGATCTTGACCGATCAGGGAACTGCTTTTGAATCATAGCTCTTTAAAGAACTCTGTGCCCTATATGGTAGTACAAAGTGAAAACCACTGCATACCACCCTCAGTGCAATGGACTGTGTGAAAGAACAAACCAGACACTCTTGGGAATGTTAAGCACCCTTGCTGAATACAAGCATTCGTATTGGCCAGCCTTACTCCTTGAACTCGCCTACTTGTACAATAATACTGTCCACTGTTCAACTGGGTATACCCCGCAGTACCTGATGTTTGGTCGCCATGGTAGACTCCCTATGGATCTAATGCTTGAAGTTCAATCGGATGAACCACCTGTGACAGACTGGGTACAAGAACACAGCAAAAGATTACCAGAAGCTGGTCAGATTTAAGTTAATGCATGGATCAGGTACGACTAAAGCAAAAGGTGACCTATGATACCAAAGCCAATGTGACCCCACTGCAGATTGGAGAACAGGTATTGCTAAGAAGGACTCAGAAATGTCACAAGATAGCTGCCAGATGGGAAACAGAACCTTTCCTCATTGTTGAAATCCCCTACCCTGAATTACCTGTGTACAAGATTCAAAAAGAGAATGGTAGTGGCACGAAAATAGTGCATCAAAATCTTCTTAAACCTTGTACCTTCAGAGACAGTGCTCTAACCGACCCTACAAGGAACGTTATATCAGAGGAGAGGCAGGAGAACCCCACCCACAAAATGATGGAACTGGATTCACCGACAATATGGTGTATAGATCCCTGGGATAGGTTCACACATGTACGTTCAGTTAATCACCCTTTAGCTGAACCAGTAGCAACTCCAGAACCTCCCTTTTTACTACAACCAGCGTTAGTCCTTTAGAGCCCGGCGTATGCCTGTAGAATCAGTAGCTTTTCCACATCGTAAATCACAGAGATCTAATTTTGGTATCCCTCCTAGGAGATACATACTAGAAGACCTTCAAGTAGCACCTTCCTTTTATGGATAGTCCTGTTAAGAGTAATTCTAAGACATGGTCACTTAGTTTAGTAAATAAGAAAGTTCTGCTGAAAGTTCTAGATGTTTTAAGAGTGTTTTTTTTTAACTAAAAGTAAGATTACATAGTGATATAAGATAGTTAAGAAATGTTTTATTAGAATGTTAAGAGGGAATACATGAGGACATGTATTTTTAGGCAGGTCTGAATCTGTAATGCCCCAAAGTATGGGGGCACTACAAAAACAGGGGGCTTATGTTAGCTATAGTGTGCCATGGGGTTCCTGTGTGGGCTAGCAGGGGGCAGTAAAGGGGCTCCAGTGAGTGTTTTTCCCCCCAGAAAATCATCAGGCAGGGCACTAAAAAGGGAAACAAGCTGCAGAAATAAAATTTTTTTTTTCCTTGGGCTCTCTGCTGCCTGCTTGCTCATTCCACACCCCGCCCAGAGTAGGCAGCATGAGAGTAGGCACCCCATGCGGAGGGATCACTGTCCCTGGCTGGTGCGTGGTGTCCATTTTAAAATTCTGGCCATTGGGATGGGCACGGGCTCGGGTTCCAGAATCAGAACCCCAAGCACCTTTTCAAGAGTGAACTGACATTTTCCTGGGAAGATAAGGCTGTGCTGTGGAGTGGAGAGGGTCCCAAGAGCACAACAGAGACTGCGGCTTACCTGAGGTGTTCTTGAGCTGGTCCTGTTGACTCTGTGATGTTCCCCCTTCTTCAGCAAAGACTCCAGTGCTGCTGTTCAGTGGTCGAGTCAGGCAGTCGAGAGAGAGAGGAGAGAAAAGGAGCAGGTTCTTTGCTGTGCTGGGGGCTCCATTTGGCCTTTTGTTTAAAAAAAATAAGGAAATGTTCAGTCCCATGTTGGCCACGGAAGAGAGCTGCATCACATCGCCAGGAAAGCTGTCAGCCTTCCTTAGGTCCCCTGTCGCCTGCCTCATTGCCTGTGCTGTCCCTCCCACTGCCGACGATAACTTCCCTCCACCCCGTATCTACTTCACCTGTGCCCCGGAGTGGTGAGTGGGCAGCAGCATGTCAGAAGAGTGCTGCCTGCCTAAATCTTTACAAAAGAAAAAAAAGTTTTATTTTAATTAGCGCTGTTACGCTATCAGGGATCTGGGAGGGAGGACCTGCTAAAAATTCAATATTGTGGGGCCAGTGACACCCACCAGGAGGACCAGCCTGTAAAATGTGAATGTTCTAGGCAGAGACACCCACAGGGAGGGGCCAGCCATAGAGGCCCTGAGGGGAAATAATTTAAATATTTATGAGGGGGCAGATTCAAGGTGAGGCAAGCTCGGAGTGACTGGCAGCTAAGCCTTGATTAGACCTAAAGAATCAAAGGGGAACATTAGGCCCAAGTTATTTTAAGGGGCCCAGTAGGTAGGCCCACCACAGCAGGCTTAAGTGGGTAATTCAGGCCACAGGTCCGAGGGAGCAATACAAGCCCCAGGTTTAAAGGGGCAGCACAGGCCCAAGGAACACAAGAGGCCCAGAATAGAAGGCCTAGTACTTAAAGGGGCAATGTTAAGCCAAAGTAATTAAGGGGGCCCAGAAAAGAAGGCCCATAGCTAAAGGGGCAACGTTATGCCCCAGTGTCAAAAAGGGGGCTCAGTGGGGGGAAGAGGCACGGTAGACCCAGTTAAAAGAGGGCAGTTACCCTGAGGGTTGCCAGGGGTAGCCAGATCCTAGTGAAGGGAGACCCAGAAGTGTGAAGGGTCCAACCAAGAGGTGCTTAGCACACAACTACTATTGAATGACTGTTAGCTGATGAACTGTATATATGAACTGTATATTACTCAAGCACTTGAAATGTTGTGTTGATTACAAAAGCACCAAGACTGCATTGTACTGGGATTGTGGTTGTTTGCCCCTGCTGCGAACAATCGCTCTGGACTTTGATTAATTGCTCCTGCAATGAACAACTGCCCTTGATTTCAGCAATTTACACCTTCTCCAGGCAAATTGCCCCTACAATGAACAATTGCCCTGGATGTCAGCAATTTGCCCCTGCTCCAGGCAAACTGCCCCTGCAACAAACAATTACCCCTGATTTCAGCAATTTGCCCCTGCTCCAGGCAAATTGTCCCTGCAACGAACAATTGACTCGCAACCATTGAATTCCAGGGTGTAGTGCAAAGTGGAATTACCAGTGTTTTAGTGCAAAGTGTATGGACTCAGTCTTCTGCTGCAACAACCCTGGTGGGGTTGTTCACAGCTGATTCTTCACCAAAGCAGTCTTCAGCGAACGAAGAACTTTACAGCATCTTCCTTCCATGTCATCTGCCATTAGTCAAAATCGATGTTCCCTGGTGTGAGTCTTGGCCGCCGGTTCCTGGTTTTCCTTGTGGTTCAGTCAGCCTGGAAGTGGAATGCCCTGGAAGAAGCCTCGACCATCACTCCCCGTCATTCACCGAAGTCGATCTGGGATCCAACTCGATTTTGGTGTTCCTTCAAGTGGATCCTTCACCGAAGAAGCTTCCGTGCATCTTCATCCTTGGCAATCCTTGCAAGTGGATTCTACGCCAAGTCTTTGTTCTTCATCCTTGACAGCCCTGGTCGAGGATTTGTGCTGGAGAATTTCAGCCAGTTCATGTTCTTCATCCTTGGTAGCCCTGGTCAAGGACTTGTGCTGGGGAAACTGCAGCAGATCTTCATCCTTGGCAATCCTTTCAAGTGGATTCTATGCCAAGTAGTTGTGTTTATCATCCTTGGCAACCCTGGTCGAGGGTTTGTGCCAGGGAAGAGTTCAGCAAACTTTAGTCCTTCTGTATCATAAGTATTCCAGCAACCCTGGAGAGTTGGTTGGCCGAAGAACCAGAGTCTGTTTAAAAAATCTCTCCAATTCCCTTTCCAGCCTCTCCTAGGTTTTCAGGTGTAGCTTGGCGCTAAGCAGGAGTCCTGCTTTCCCCTTTTCCCCATTGCTTCACCATTCTTCAGCTGTGTGCATGAAGACAACAAGAAAAGTTAGGACTTCCTTTGATCCTATAGACTTTTAGAGGGGTTTATGCCACCTAATCTTCCAGGATAATCCCTGGTGTTCATTGTGCACTGCGAAATTGTCTCATCTCTTGATAAAGTTATAGATGCTTGAATCTGTTCTTTAGACCTTGTAGAGGAAGTATATCATAGAGTATTATAAGTAGTGGCCTTAAGCCAAGGTGCATCTTTTAGAGTTAGTAGATAATATCACTTGTTGTTCTCATGTGGTTTGGTTCCCTTCATCTCTTGTGACCATGTCTACCTTTCCCTGTGACATGAATAAAGCCCGTTGGGCATCAAACTTATATATTGTCTCCTGCCTGTCCTTACCGGGTGCTTCTATCCACCCAATCCCATTTGAACCACAGCTTTGTCTTGCCAGTCCACCTGCTTGAGGCAATGTTGGGTGTGCAGCTGGGACAGGCGATCTTCTTGGTCAGCATTTAGTTGAAAAGATCACCACACTATGGAAAGCTATTATGCGTAGTAGGTTTATGGAGATTTTACAGATCTGCCCTTTCCCTGATATTGATATCAGAGACAGATGAAAGTTTTGGACACTGAATTCTGTTTTTAGTAGTAGACTGATTATTTTGGAGTGACGGCGGGGGTTTGCTGTGGAAGCGAATGAAAGTGTGTGCGGAGTGGGGTATTCATCTCAGAGTTGGGATGCGTGTTTATTAGGTTTGAGATTGTTTTTGTAGGATGTGTTGGACAGACATCTGACCCATTTATATTTGTTTATTGGTTGTCCGCTCCCCTAAGACTCAATTCAATTATGGTTGTGCACTATTAACAAAAATAGCTTTCTGTATTTGTACATAAGTTTATCATCTTTTTGTATGTTCTTGCATTTTTGTATTGTCTTAAGGTATTTGTCTTGCACTGTAACTAATTCTGATGAGGAACCTTTGAAAAAGAGCACTTCTGCTCAAAGTTTTTTTTCCTAGCACCAATAATATAAAATAAAACAATAAATACATATAAAGTCTGACATGATCTGGGCCCAGGCTGCCTGAAATAACTTCTGTTCAAATACATTCCTGTCCACCCCCTCAGTTTTTTTGACATGGGCCTCCTCGTGATTCCTCAGTATCAACTAAAATCATCTGGGGATCAGGCTTTTGGGGTAGCAGCCCCATTGCTGTGGAACAGTTTCCCTTCCTGATGTGCTTGGGATGCCATCAGTGGACATTTTTAAAGTGTTATCAAAAACATATTTATTTAACCATGCTTTTGGGTTCAACTAGATTTTTACATTTTATTGATCAGGTGTCAGATATTATATTTAATTGTTTGTTCTGTTAATCTTTGATCTTGCATGCTATCTTAATGTACAACAAACAGAGCCATTCAGGATAGGAACCTAAATAAAGTTACCTTGCCTTTTTTGACTTGTGTAGGACTCAGTGTGACCTGGTTGAAGGAGGCAATGAGGTGGAATGCAAGGGTAGAGAAACAGTCTCTTCCAGAGGGGCAGGGAGGGGCAGAGGGATTTGTACAGAGTCAGCAGTGCTCACAGCATAGACTGGTTGCTTGGTAAATATGAAACCAGGAAAAAATACAAAAGACCAAGCACTCCATCCAGTGAGATTCACTGCATGCTAAAGTGAACAGTGCATTTTATAAATATAAAATAACAAACATCGGTAAGTCGCAGACCATCAGTAGACAAACCCAGCACTTTGAGATTGAAACCTGTTCCTCAGGGGTGTGGCTACCTTGCTAGATGCTGAGATGCAAGGATGGAGGATTTCAGTTTTTTCGGGAAAGGCTGAGAGGGGCAGGGAGTGGCAGAGTAGTTACTTGAAATGTCAAGGCTGGGTTTGAAGCAATTGAGAGTGAGGAGGGGTGCACACCCTACAGAAAGCCTGTACCTGTGTCTGGAATTATACGGCCCAGTAGCTAAAAATACAATCCTGAAAGTATAATAGACCACCAGATACTAAAGCAGAGCAGGACTTGGAATTGATAAATGAAACTAAAATGACAACAACTATAGGGCCCATTGTTCCCTTGAGAGATTTCAACCTCCCTGACATTGATTGAGAGGTGGAAAATGCCCAAGAGAAAGCAGGAAGGAATTTCTTTTCAGCTATAGAGGACTGATTCCTTATTCAACATGTCAGGCATGGGACAAGAGGGGATGCATTTATTGATCTGTTCCTGAGTGGTGAAGATGATATGGTCAGAGTAGTAAATATTTTAAAAGACAGTGGGTAACAGTAACCATAACTGAAATGAACTTCAGGTGATATTTATTAATTTATTGGATTCTGATAACCAGGTAGGCTCACTGAGACAAACTGTCCCTTTTTCAGGAACCACCCAGAATTAATTACAGAATATACTGTACATTAGTAAGTCCTGTAAGTAAGCTTTTATTTGTACAGTGCCCAATCCCAGAGGCTCTGGGCACTTTACAAGGAAGTGCAAGGACAATACACATTTACATTTTACAAACAAGAAATACAAGGGTCAGTAATTATCAAACAATTATTTTGTTTATTTATTACAATCTAGGATTATACCTTTGAGTCAGGGACCCATTTACAGAGGTTCCACATCATAACAGAATACAGAAGAGGTAAGGCGGTAGTACAAGATAAAACAAAATAATTGAAAGTACAGTGAGTAGGGCAAAATATACATCACAGTATACATCATAATGGAACAGACAAGCTATCATGTACAAAACTTGGTACAGAAATTTTAAGCTGCCAGAACATGTTTAAGAAAATAACAGTTCTATTGTCAAAGTGAAAGGTGGGTAAGGCAACACATACTTCACCTCAGGTAACATAAAGTTCTATGAGGAGGATGGCTATAGCTGGGTATAGGGAAAAGGGGAAAAGGAATACAAGAAGGTTAAAGTAGGATGGGGCAGAGAAAATCTAGAGAGTAGAGATAGAAGTAGGAGGGAGAAGAAGAAAGGTGAGTGCAAAAGAAATAGAAGTGGTGGAAGCAAAGGAAAGGAAGAAGAAAAGGTGGACAGGGGCAGATAGAGCATCGAAATTAGGTCAATGAGGAGGGTGGGTGAGAGGCAGGTGGGGCAGATGGAGCACAAAAAAAGGACAAAGTGGATAAGGGTGAGTGGAAGAGGGGAGAGAGAGAGAGAGATAGTACCAACTATGACCAGCAGAAATGCCAGTCATAAGAGGTTCTTTATCAATTAAAATCAGAATAAATAGCAATAAAATCAATACTACAGCTAGCTAAAAAAAGGCTTTATTAAAAAGGTATGCCTTGAGACACTCCTTTAAAAACCTCCACCGATGGGGCCTCCCTCAGAGATCTGGGAAGCATGTTCCAGAGGGCCATGCCAGCCACCTCAAATACTCTGTCTCCTGAGGTTTTCAGCCTGACCCTTGGAACCGCTTGGAGGCCCTCAGTGGAGGAGCAGAGCAAGCACACCAGGAAGTCAGGGATCAGGAGATCACTCAGGTAGCCAGGGCCCAATCTGCATAGGGCCTTATAGGTGAGCAAGCCCACCTTGAAGATGATCCTCCATCTACCTGGCAGGCAGTACAGATCACACAGGACTGAGGTCACATAACCAGACCTGACCAGACCTGAACATTGAAGGGATACATACAGATAATAATAACAAACACTACATGAGTAAACAACAACATTCAGTGCAGTCAATGGATATACATAAGGTCAATACTTTGCCAAAAATAAAACCAAGATACTAATCTTCAGGAGACTGGATTTTGATAAGTGGAGAGAGATGTGAGTGGCTACTCTGATGAGTACACCACTGACTGGGAGTGCTAATGCCAAGTGGGAGGTCCTGAATCAAAATGTCACGGTGGCGGTCACTAAATGTGTTCCCCTGGGCTAGGAGGAAAAAATGGCTATGTGGAGGGACTATGGATGTTCAAAGGAATTCCAAGACAATAAAGGGATAGAAAAGGTGTATTAGAAATGTATAGCCTTGAAGGATTCTGCTGACAAAACAATGGAAGTAGAGTATAGGGCATTACAGAAGGAATGCAGACCCAAGACTGCCAAACAAGGATAAGACCGATCTGGAAGACCATATCATACCCAGTCAAAGGGAATAATACATACTGTTTTCATTACATAGGGAATAAAAACTGCCAGAGATAAAGTGGGGCTGCTTATTTTTGTAGGTGAGATTTAGCAATACAGGTGAATAGCAGAGGCACTAAAAATAATAATAGTAATAATAAACTTTATTTATAAAGTGCCTTTCCCAGGATCAAAGTGCTGCATAAATTTCAATAAAACACATATAAGTAAAACAGCATATACAAATTATTACATAAAATCAATAAATAAAATCAAACATTCCAGTCTGTAAATCAGCAGCAATATAAATTTTATCAACTGGGACTGTTGGGGAAAGCTAGTTAAAAAAATGTGTCTTAAAGGATGACTTAAAACTCTGGATGGTCAGGCACTCCCTTACCCAACAAGGTACAGAATTCCACAGGGCAGGAGCCACATATGCAAAAGAACGAACCCCAGATGTCTTCAAACGCATATCTAACTACTGCTACTGTACGTTGTGTCTGCTTTAGAAACATAGAAACAGAGAAATTGACGGCAGACAAGGAATGCTAGGTCCATCCAGTCTGCCCATTTTTAGCCAGGGAAGTGTAGCTATTTTGGGGACAGAAGTTATGAGAGTAGTGTAGGTCAAGCAGGAGGCAGTGCTGATCACACCAGAATTAGTTGGTAAGTAACTGTGGAATATGAATCTGTGAAAATAACAGGTTATCGATTAAATCCATCAATGGATAATAGTGGAGTCAAAAGGGATTCTGGTTGGACCACTTGCTAATATCTTTCAGGACTCCTTACAGACAGAATTAGTGCCAGAGGACTGGAAAACAGCCAATGACATCCTCCTATACAAGGAAGGGGAAATGTCAACCCCCCAGATAACTAGAGACCTGTAAGCCTTATCTCGGTGCTTGGAAAAGTGTCTGAGTCAATCATAAAGGGTGTAGCAGTTCAGCACATAGATGAAAATGAGCTGTTTTTTGGCTCACAGCATGGTTTTATAAAAAGTAGAAACAAACAGTATCCAATGTACCCCCAAATGCTACTCAAAAGAGCCTGACAATTATTTGAATGTTATTCTGTTTCTTACTCACTTTCTTTCTTCATTCCATGATTTTAAAGGGGGTTCTGGGTTTTATGAATCAGCTGATTCATGAGAAGTCTGACAATCAATAACAAGATCACTCCCACATAGGTCAGGTGCTTCCATTTTTCAGTTCTAACATGCCAGATCACTTTCTGGCTTCATTTTTATGTTGGCTCCCACGTGCGCGCCAGTCAACATATTGCATTAGTAGCAGATTTGAAGGTCCGGTTACTGTGGGTGAATGCAGGGCCCACATCAGTAGGCGTGTCCCTCATTCCCCAATAAGGCAGCATGCAGGCACTGACATCAGCTATACGTAAAGTGGCCACCAGATCTAAGGAAAGTGCTGCTGCAATGAGAGGCAAGCTCATCATGCAGTGGTACACTAACGTGCCTCCCGATGTGCCTTTCCTGGTGAAAGACTTCAATAAACATGGCGGCACTGACTGCCACTACACAGAGTGCCCCAACCCACTTCATTTGCCAATGGGGGAGCCCACTCCCCATTGGTATAATGCCCCCATCCCATTAAAAAAGTATGCTGAGGGGGTGCCCAATCCCCCTTGGCATCATGGCCCCCCCAAACAGTCTTTCTTTGCCGATGGGGGGCCCAATCCCCATTGGCTTCAGTCCCCTTCCCCATTTAATTTGCTGATGGGGAAGCCCACTCCCCGTTGGCATAATGACCCCCTGCTTTTATTGTGTGCCGAGGGGAGTGCCCAGTCCCCCTCAGCTCTTGTTCCTCCCCTTCAGTATGTGCTGATGGGGGTGCTCAATCCCGCGTCGGCTACAGCACCCACCCAAAACCCTCAGGTGGCATGCTGGGAGCCCACACCAGTGTGTCAAATGCCCTGTAAATCAAAAGCCATGCTGCAATTTTTTTTTTTAAACCTGCAAACCAGAAAACGGTCCCTTGTCAAGTCTGGGTGGCTGTTCCCCAACCCACACCCACCCTCTGTGCTCCCTGCCTCCCCACACACACCCTCACCCTATACTTACTTCTGGAACATGGTGTGATGATCTCCGTGGACCAGGAACATGTCTGCACTCTTCAAAGCCGACCGTGAACTGAAGAAATGTCAAGTAAGCTGTATAATGGCATAAATATGTTTTTTTCAACTTTGGTGCATATCTCGGGCATTTTGGGGAATTTTGGCACCAAATTTTCAACATGGGATTATTGGGTCCCCTCTCCATGAATTCAGTCGCTGTCATGGTGTTATTCTGTCCTGAAAGGTAATTTCGTGGTCACTGCACGGAATCACCTTTCAGGACCGATACTAAAATGACAGTGCCACTGTTCATGGGCGGGGGTCTCAAAAGCACATGTTGCAAATTTGGTGGAAAAAATCCCAAAATTGCTGTTTACTTAGTATGTGTTGCGCAGTTTCCATAAACGCTCATGACTTCATGAATTTGTAATATTTTCTCTCCAGATTTTCAAAATTGGCATTTTTCCATACCTTCTTATGAACAGTACAGCTGTCATTTTACATATCCTGGCCAAAATGTGTTTTTGCATGTCCCGTACAGAACAGTGCAGTCGCTGTGCTAAATCAGTTTTCGGAACAGTTTGAGAAAATGATGGTGACACTGTTCATGAGCAGAGGTCCTAAAATGTCTATGTTGAACATTTGGTGATGAAAGTCCATTCAATGACTGTGTTACAAGCGTGCATTGCCCAGTTTCTCCGCACCCTTGTAACTTCGCAAATTTGAAATATTTTCATGCCAGATTTTCAACACTGGCATTTTTTCACACCTCCTTATGAACAACATAGCTGTCATTTTTCACATCCTGCCCAAAATGTGTTTTCGCACCTGTGACATATAATGGCATGGTCGCTATGGGAAATCAACTTTTGGGACAGAAATAACAAAATAACAGTGCCACTGTTCATGAGGGGAGGTCCCAAAATGCCTATGTTGAAAATGTGGTTAAAAAAATTCCAAAAATAATTGGGTTACAGACGTGTGTTGCGCAGTTTCTATGCATGCTCATGACTTCACAAAGTTTTCATATTTTCACTCCAGATTTTCAACGTAGCCATTTTTTTACACCTCCTCATGAACAATAATACAGTTGTAATTTTTCACATCCTGCCCAAAATGTGTTTTCATCCCTGTGTCGCCAAGTGGCACAGCCGCTGTACAAAACCACCTTTCAGTTAACAAACTGATAGTACCGCTCGTCATGAGGTGGGGTCACAAAAAGCCTATGTTGAAAATTTGGAGTGAAAATACCAACAAATGCCTATGGCGTTAGGGTTTTCAACTGTAACACCCCACCCTGTAGAGACTGACAGGCATCAGGGGTGTGACTTGGGATCATTGGCTGTAATGCTCATGCCATTCCACCCCACCCTCACCCTGCAGCCAGTGACAGGCATCAAGGTTTGCCTTGGAGTGTTTGGCCCTAAAGTTCACCCCATTCTCCTGTACTGCACCCGTCTCTGCATATTTCCTTATGGAATGGGGTAATGATGAGGCCCAAAGACCTCAAAGCACACCACAACACTTGTCAGTGTCTACAGGGTAGGGTGAGGTAAATGGCATGGACGTTATAGCTGATGACCCAAAGGCACACCCCAACGCCTGTCAGTCTCTGCAGAATGGGGGTTGGGCTGGCATCAGTTCAGTATACTTCACTGCCATTCCTATTATGCATCTCTAACTCCTGCACTACCAATGCCAATGCCAGCGAGACAACATTCGCCATTGACAAATGTTTGTTTTTAAACACAGTGCTGGACGATAAGGGGCTAACAGTTGGCCGGTGAGAAGCATGCTAAATAGGAGATGAGCACACCTCTCCTGATTATCTGGTAATTAAGGACATAGCAAGCTCAACCCTGGGTCATTCATCAGGTTGTAATCATGTTTCTTATACATTTAATTAAATTTTGTAGGTGTGCTTCAGGCATGTGGCCAGTATAAACAAACATTTGTCAATGCCAAATGTTTGCTTACTGGCATTGGCATTGGTAGTGTAGGAGTTATAGAGCTGCATAATAGGAATGGCAGTGAAGTATTGAACTAAAGCCAACCCCACCACCCCCTGCAGATACTGACAGGCATTGGGGTGTGCCTTTGGGTCATCAGGCATAACAGCCACGCCATATCACCACACCCTACCCTGCAGACACCGACAAGTGTCATGGTGTGCCTTGGGGTCTTTGGCCCTTATGTTCAGCCCATTCCATCAGGAAATACAGTGAGATGGGTGCTGTATAGGAGAATGGGGTGAACATTGGGGCCAAAGAGTCCAAGGCACACCTCGATGCCTCTCACTGGCTGCAGGGTGTGGGTGGGAGTGGAATGGTATGAGCATTACAGGCAAAAATCCTAAGTCACACCCCTGATGCCTGCCAGTCTCTACAGGGTGGGGCGTTATGGTCAGAAACCCTAACGCCTCAGGCGTTCATTAGTATTTTCACTCCAAATTTTCAACATGTTTTTGTGACCCCACCTCATGAACAGTGGCAATATCAGTTTGTTAGCCAGCTGATTTTGCACAAACGACTATCGCCCATTTGGCACCACAGGTGCGAAACACATTTCTAACAGGATGTGAAAATGACAGCTGCACTGTTCACGGGAGGTGTAGAAAATGGCAATATTGAAAATCTGCAGTGAAAATATTAAAAACTGGTGAAGTCATGTGTGTGCGTAGAAACTGTGTAAAACACGCCCATAGTGTAATTAGTTTGGGGATTATTTACAGCAGATTGTCAACACAGGCATTTTGGGACCTCTGCTCGTGAACAGTGGCACTGTGATTTTCTTAATCTGTCCCGAACAGTGATTTCTCACAGCGACCGTGCATTTCTGTGCTGGAAGTGCAAAAACACATTTCCAGCCATGGTGTGAAAAATGACAGCTATACTGTTCATAAGGAAGTGTGAAATATGCCAGTGGTGAAAATCTGGACTGAAAATATTATAAATTCATGAACTTACGAGGGTGCATAGAAACTGGGCAATGCTCGATTGTAACACAGTCATTTTATGGACTTTTGTCACCAAATTTTTAACATAGCCATTTTAAGACCTCTGCTCTTGAACAGTGTCACTATGATTTTCTTAATCTGTCCCGAACATTGATTTCTCACACCAACTGAGCCATTGTGCACTACATGAGTGGAAACACATTCTGGATGAGATGTGAAAAATGACAGCTGTACTGCTCATAAGGAGGTGTGGTAAAATGGCAATGTTGAAAATCTTGAGTGAAAATATAAAAAATTCACAAACTTACGAGTGTGCGTAGGAACTGTGCAATGCACGCTAGTAAATTAGTCTTTTTTGGGAATTTTTTCACCAAATTTTTAACATAGGGTTTTTGGGGGCCACCTCATGAACTGAGACACTGTCATTTTGTAAATTGGTCCCAAAAAGTGGTTCCACACAGTGACTGCAAAATCACCTTTTGGGGCCAATTAACACCATGACAGTGCCAGAGTTCATGAGGAGGGGTCCCAAAAACCCCATGTTGAAAGTTTGGTGCCAAAATTCCCAAAAATGCCTGAGATCCTGAGATATGCATCTAAGTTGAAAAAATCCTCTTTATTCCATTATACAGCTTACCAGCATTTCTTCAGTTCGCGGTCAGCTTTGAAGAGTGCAGACATGTTCCCGGTCCACCAAAGATCGTCCCGCCGGCCTCCGGAGGTAAGTATGGGGTAAGGTGAGGGTGTGGGGAGGTGGATGCGCAGAGGATGGGTGCGGGTTGGGGGTCAAGACAATCAACAAGGGACCGTTTTTTTCTTTTCAGGTGTTTGTTTTCTGTTTAGGAAGTCGACGAGGGACTTGTGCCATACTGGGGTTGGCTCCCAGTGTGGCAGCTGTAAGATTTTTTTGGGGGGGTCAGTGGAGCCGATAGGGGATTGGGCACCCCCATCAGCCATACAGATATGTGCCAAGCTGGGGTGGGCTCCCAGCGTGGCAACTGGAAATCTGTTTCTTTTGGGGGTTTTAATTGTGCTGACTGGGGATTGGGCACCCCTGTTGCCATTCTCACTTATGCCACGCTGGGGTGGGCTCCCAGTGTGACACCTAGAACTCTGGGTGGGGCACGGAGCCGATGGAGGATTGGGCACCCCCATCAGCCATACTGTGTGCAGCGGATGGGGGGGGCGCTATTCAGAGACACTCAGAGGGTTGGGGAATATTATTACAATACTGATCAGGTGTGCCAGCAGACGAAAACTGCGTCTACTTTTTCAGTCTCTTTGGGGTTCTGTTTTCCTGCTTTTGTCAATGCCGCTCCTACCCTGAACTCTGACTCAACATTCCAAGGATGGCAATTAGATATTTTTTGGAAACATTCCAAGGATGTCATTTTAGTCACTTGCCTCCTCCCAGAAAGATTGACCTAAGAAAAGTTCACTTCAAACTGAATTTATGTTCCAGGAAGAGAAAGCAGAGACATATACAAGAAGGATTGCCGGCAATATGCTAATCAACACTATCTTATCGCTGCTCGCTGATGCAGTCTCTTCCTTTCAACTGTACGCCACTGAATTTTCAACTGCTGTCATAGACAGCTGCGGCATTCATTGGTGAACTGTGGCCACACCTGCAAACACACTGACTGAATTGGAAGACAGGGTACCACACCTACAAAAACTTGAATGATGGCACTATGTTTCTTGCACATGTGTGCAAGCAAACATAAAAATGAACAGTATCCAGACCACCCAACAACTGCTCCTCCTAGGATCCGGCAAATAATTTTTAAGGAATTCTGTTTTCTAACTCACTTTCTTTCTTTCTTCATTCCATGATTTTAAATAGGATTTTTAGTTTAATAAATAGGCCAAGTTGTGATAAGCTTGACCATCCTTGACAAGGTGACCACAACAACAAAGTGACCCCTCATAGTTCAGGTACCTAGTTTTCATGTTTCACGTGCCAATATGAGATGTGATTTCAATTCTTTCTCTGTCCTGCCTTATGAGAAGATCACTCTCTGGCTTCTTCTTTTTTTTTAAACAGAGTGCTGGCTCTTAAGGAGCTCACAGGTGGCCAATGGGAAGCATGCTAAATAGGAAACAACTACCATCTGATGACTAAGGACTGTATCCCATCCACTCAGTTTTAATCACATTTCTGATAACTTTTTCTAATTTGGTTGGGGTACTACAGTTGTGTGGCCAATAACAGAAAATAGAATAACTTAAATTTATTTATTTATCTATGTCTTTGGTAACAGGATAGGTGCGCTGATCCAAAGGACCGTTTCAGGCATGACCCAGGCCACAGGGTGGCAGCAACAGGAAAACAAACAGACAAGACTATACATACAGATTCATGGAACACATGCCCCATGCATGAGGTGGTGTGGAAAACAAAAAATATACAAGTGTATAAAAATATACATTTGATGACAATCTTACAAACAACAATATACAAGTGTATAACATTAAAATTATTTATTATTTAATTTAAAAGTTGGTAACTAGGAAAGGCACACTGAGATGAGGCTTATTTCCAGGAGTGACCCAAAATGATTTGCAGGAATTAGATATCTGCATGCAAGCCAGCTCACAGTGGGAACCCTCACTGTGTTTGCACCTACCCACTCAATGGCATTTAATTACAGTACTTTATTTATCACGAGTCAGACTCCTAATTAACATGTGCAACTGCCAGAGTCAATCTGATCTGAACCAGTTCTTAGGCTTGTAAAAAAATGAGGAAGATTCCAATCCAGTAACAAGTGGGTTGAACCTGTACCGGGTCAATATCATACATGTAAGACAGTGCGGTATTAACCACGCTGTATATGCAGTGCTTGAAATCACAGCAATAGGGATAGAATAATGATAGGGACTTTCTGCTACCCCTGTCACTGCACACTGATGGAAGGAGAAGAGAAGGTGCTGGGGGCTAGGTGCCTGGTCGAGCCACTCCAGTGGTGGAGTGGCTAGGGCACTAGCACATGGCGTACTTGGGAGACCTGGGACTGTGGCTTGGTCCCCCCCCCCGCCAGATCTCCCCTGCTGCAACTTTTGCCAGCATGTTTTTTTTTTAAATCAAACTTCCCTCCCAAGTTTCTCCCGTCCTGAAGTCTGCCCCCACTGGGTTTGTTATTTAAGTTCCGGGGGGGCAAAGCCCCCACAAAAAAAAGTAAAGACTCATTGTTGTCAATGGGTGCGATGTGCGGAACAGGTTGGTGTTTTGCCTGACTCTGTTTTTGTGCAACCTGTTTTGCTGTGGCATTTTCAGCTGCACGGTTTTGTCACACAGTGGTATGACCCCATGCCAGCTGAACCCTTTCAGTGACATGGTGAGGGGAGCTGGCCCTGTAGGTTTATTTAGAGGAGTCATAGCTATAGTTGTGTGGAGAGTCTTTAGGGGAGCCAGATGCAATATCAGAGGTTCACTGTTTAAAGGCAAGTACTAGACTATTGGATCTCAGCCTGTCTAGCAACAAGTCTGTTGTTCCTGAAAAGGCCTGTGGGGTAAGGAAGCAGATTTAAATGAGAATAGTGAGGCTTTTCTGTTTGTAATTTTTTTGTTTAAAATTGTTTATTTGTTAAAATGTCCTAGTGTTGTTGTATTTCCTCTAGTTTGATATGTATCTGTTAATTTAAATGTAAAGTATATGATCTATTTCTGGAGAGGACTCTATCAAATTTAAAAGTTAAACTTCTGGAGAGGATTTATCAAATTTAAAAAGGAAACCTGTATCTGATAAAGAGCAGGAGAAAGAGATTACTTGGCATGATCTCTGGGGGATACTGTGGCCAATATGCCTTATGTTGCTCGAGCAAGCACCTGGCCTTGCATCATGTCTGCAGAGGCCTATGGTGGGATTCAATAGGAAAATATCTGAGAGAGTTATAACTAGGTTGGTGGCAGCCTGATAAAGTACAAGACTACCCTTGTCATACCACCCAAGGTTTGTGGCAATGTGTTGATTGAGTGTGTGACATGGATGGAACTCTCATGTAGAAAGAAGCATAATTGGAGTCCATAATGCATGCAGGTGGCAGGTAATAAACTAGGTGACGGTAGGCAGCTGAGAGTGGTGGTGGATAGTCACAGTTCACAGTGGAGGGATGTGCTGAGTGGAGTACCTCAGGAGTTGGGGCTGGCCTGTGCTCTTTGTCATACTTATTAATGATTGGAGGAGGGGATTAGCAGCAGGCTGCTGAAGTTTGCAGCAAGCACATAATGAGGGCAGGCTACAGTATCAGTCTCTGTGGCACTGCTTCCCAGTGCCAACAGCTTTAAAAACAAATGCTACAGATACAGACTGCCTGCTGGGACTTGCTCACCACTGACTTACTAATGTTTTGAGGCACCCTGCCTCTTCTGCAGAGGGTGGAGTCTGCCCCTCGTTCCTCTGCCTTTATCCTAGATGGTGTGAAGTTGGGAAACTTCACAACCTGCAGCACTCCACATAAATTCCCAACTTTGCATTGTGAGCAAGGCCCCTTTGTGTAGTTCCTCACCAGGTGTATTGTCAATTTCCTCACTGAAACTTTGCATAGTATTGATATTTTGCCACCATATGCAGTTTCATTGGGCAACGTAGCACTTAACATGTGAAAACTAAGTGAAGTGCTTGCCTTTGTAAATAAAATACTGTTCAAACAAAATAATCATCCCCGACTCACTGTTAAGTACTGTTACCCCTTCCTACCACCCAGACCTTTTTGTGTAAGTGCCCTGACCCTCCCCACTGTCTAATATCCTACCTCCCTCTTCCCACAATCTTAGTAAAGCTCAAAACTGAGACCCTTTGAGTGAAGTGATTCAACCCTTCCCCATGCCCATATGGCAAGTCACCCACCTACCTCATCCCCTACAAGTCATCCATGCATAAGTGACATAGCCCCTTTCTCTAGAACCTAACCTCTCGCTACCTCCAAGCCCCAAATAAAGAATATTATAATTCTAATTAATTGTTCTCAAGCCGAGTGAGACTCAGGATTGGCTACTGGATCAGTCATTACTGTATTGGAAATGACCAATCAAGCTGCAGACTGACACTGTGTGGCATGCACAGCTTGTGCCACACAACTAAAACTGGCAAAAACAAAGCTGTTATTGTGATTAGACTTACAATCACAATTACAACCTCAAAGCCAGTCATTTCCTTGGATTAATGACCAGCTGTAGGGAAGTGGCCTTTGGCAGCGCCTTCCTTGGAAATGACTGGCTTCGAGGTCATTATTACTTAACTGAACAACTTAAACAAATAGACAACCATCCCATAATGAAGCAATGGTGTTGCTTTCTCAGTGTCCTGCATAGACTGAACAAATAATAATGTCATCTATAGCAGTAGAACCTGATAGGCTGACAAGAGGCTTCACCGCTGATGATGTTTTGGGGTTACATACCACTCATAAAATAGCAAGCATTTTTGTTAGGCCCATGCCTTCTACCATATTTACTAAATAGGATATACGAACATATGAAAATGCCAGCAAAAAAAGGCCTTTCGGTCTACTGAGTCTTCCTGATGTAGTATCCATGCAACATGTGCTACATGACGCTCTACCCCACCTGCTCTGACACCCTTACCCTTCCCTTGACCTTATCTAACCCCTTTTAAAATTCCCAACCATTTGCTGGCTTACCACCTGTTCTGATATCTGTTCCAAACTACAATCAATCTCTCAGTGAAGACGCACCTCCTGGCCTCCTTCCTGAAACTTCCTCCCACCAGCTTACAACTGTTTCCCCAAGTGGGGCAAGGAAAGGCGGTAAAATATCAAGATTAAAAGGGATATCTCAGCTGATGACAACACTAACAAAAAGATATTGAAAATAACTTATTGAAAGTGTTGTTATTAATATACTGAATGTTAATATTATATCAATGGAATACTTGGCCAATCAGATTCATAATGTGGCTTATATCATAGAGTTACATCTTCAGACAAACAACAGGTTTAAAAGTTAGAGCAGTGAAGTCAAAATTAACAGTTGCAGCTCAGAGGCATGTAATGCAACCAGAAAGAGAAGGAATGCTTTGTGAGGGCTCCTGCTCAATTCACTTAGTGAGAGGTTTATTTTTGCAGAGTTTAGAGTTAATTGAGTTGCCTTTGGGGTTGGTAATCTTCTAGCTAAGGCTGGATAAAATCACAAATCAGTTTTGATTTATTTTACCTTAATTCTTTGTTACGTGAGGATGAGCTGGGTGAGCATTACTTGTCGGGGTAAGTGACTGTTCTCAGTGCCCCCACTGTGTATGGCAATATGCAGGAAGTTGTTTTTGTTATAAATATAAGTTTTCTGTCAGGGTTGTCCAGTTAAGACACCATTCATTAATGTTTACTGTATGACTCATCTGATGGCTACAGCTGTTTTGCGGCTAGAGGGAAAGCGCCAGTGAGCATCACTGTCACGTAGTGTGGAGAGAGAGTGTAACTGTGTGCAGGGACATTGCCAATAGGCTAAGCTCATTCTGCTAAGTATTTCATTTTTAACTTGAGTTGGGCTACTTTGTATGACTGGCAATCACTTGTGTCACCTTACCAGTAATGTTTTTTTTTTTTTCAGGATGGTCTTGATAGTTGCGCCCAACATGTTCTTAAAACTATCAATTAATGGTAAGATGTGACAGTAGGTTGAACATCAGTAGTGCGAGGCATAGAAACATAGAATTTGTTGGCAGAAAAGTACCACTTGGCCCATCTGGTCTGCCAAGATGTTCTGAGTAAAGTGATAGTATCACCTCCCTGTCCCTGCTGTCTGTCCCCCTGCCAATGCATCCTAACACCCTGCTTGCCCTGCTGTAAGCATTATTACATTGACTTTGCAGCTTGAGGTCATCCCTAATGATGACTCCCAGATCAGGTTCCTCAGCAGAGGAGCGCGGCTGGACTGTTTAGCCAGTATTCTTTCTTGGGATTGGTCCTACCCAGGTGCATCACCTTACACTTCTTAGCATTGAAGTTTAATTGTCATATTTGTGACCACCTTTCCAACTTTTTAAGGTCCTCCTGTAGTTGTCTTACTCCCTCTGCCCTATCCACTCTTCCACCGAGTTTCATGTCATCCGCAAACAGGACAATGTTGCATTTATGTTCTCGCTGATGTCACTAATGAATACATTAAAGAGGACTGGCCCCAGGACCTACCTCTGAGGCACCCCCATTAGTGACATGGCTGCCTCTCGTTAGATTTCACCCCATTTACTACCACCCTTTGTTTTCTGTCCCTCAGTCAACTCTGTACCCACTTTACTATTTGTTCTGCTACCCCAAGGTCCAAGGTCTTCTAGCTTTTTTAAGAGGCATCTATGTGGGACTCTGTCAAATGCCTTACTGAAGTCAAAGTAAAGGAAGTCCACCACATGACCCCTGTCCAACTCCTTGGTCACTTCATCAAAGAATGTAATAAGGTTAATTTGACATGACCTGACCATCACAAACCCATGTTGTTTGTAGTTCTGGAGGTGATTTACTTTGAGGTATTCCACTAGATCTTGCTTGATGAGGGCCTCCATAGGTTTACCCACTACAGTACTGATGTGAGGCTGACTGGCCTATAGTTACCTGTATCTCCCCTGTCTCCACTCTTGTGTAGTGGCACCACATCAGCCACTCTCCAGTCTCCTGAAACTGCCCCTAACGCCAGTGACCTGTTGAATAGGTGCATGAGAGGTGCTACCAGCTCTTCGGCAAGCTCCCTGAGCACTCTAGGGTGTAAACCATCAGGGCCAGGGGCCTTGTCGGGTCTGACGTCTGAAAGGCCCTTCCTGACCCTGTCTGTGGTGAACTCCTGGGTGCACATTCTTTGAACCCCTCTGATCTCGGCTCTGATACAACTGTCTGGCAGTGGGCCCTGATTCTCCCTCGTGAATACCGAGCAAAAGTATTTATTTAGGGCCTCAGCTTTTTGTCTGCCATCCTCCAGAGCCTCATCCCTAAATTCTAACCTTATGATTCCTCCCCTTTCTTCTTTTTTTCACTGATATAGCGGGAAAAGGTTTTCTCCCCTGATCTGACACCATGAGCAATTTGCAGTTATTTTGCCTCCTTGGCCTCCCTGACTATTTTCCCGGCCTCCTTACTGTTCTGAGTGTAATCCTCCCACTCCCTGTTCCCTTTATGTTGCCTGAACCATTTGTATGCATTCCGTTTGGCCCTGATTACCTCTCTTTCTGACTGGGAGAACCACAGTGGTCTTTTAAATCTATTTTTCTTTGTTGTAGTCCTGATGCAGAGTCTTGTTGCCTCTAGAATGGTATCCCTAATATCTTTCCATATTCCCGGGTTGCACCTGAAAATAGGCACTTGTCTGTCTAGTGTGCTTACCTGGTTAACAAAAGCTAAATAAATACAGTCAGACCTGGTTAATCCGTAAGCATTTGTGTTAGCTCATTTTCTTACGTAATAAAAATCTACGTAGTAATCAGACAAGTACAACATGAGCAATTTTTTCAAAAAGATTTATTACTGTACAGTGTTTTTACAACGCAGTACTGTGAAGATTCTCACTTTTTTAAATACAGTGCAAAACATGTGTACTGAACATTACTTTGCCTCAGTTACATTTTAGTCACTTTTTAACAATTCAGTTACATTTAAAATAATCCAAGATTCCCTTTTGTTTAGCATTCCCTGCACCTTTTGCATTTACAAATGTTTTCATATCAAGAGCATAGTCCACAAATTTCTGTGTTTCATCCGATGGGTTTTGCTCCAGGTAGGAGATAATGAAATCTAAGCATTTTTTTTTTTAAATCCCTGTATCCACCCCCGAGAATATCCAAATTCTGTTACCCCCAGCTGTTCTCTGAAGAATTTAGCCTTTTCTGTCACCATAGCATCAGAGATGCTTATACCTTTAGCATTCATTTCTGCTACCCATATACTGAGTGCTGCTTCTACCTCTAGGTGCTTCCCACTGTGGACCCTGGTTAGGCTGCTTGAATCAGCAGCAGAAGCTAGCCATTTCTCACGAGCTCTCCAAATGTTACTGCAGGTCGAGGCTCCAAGGGTAAGCTGGAACTCTGACATTGCATACAGTGCCATATCTTTGTAAGTTGCCTTTGGATTACTCTGCCTCCAAACACATAATGACCTTTTCTGTGATATTGAGATCTCTGTCCACCCCCTCTTTGCAGGTGTAGCTGACATTGTGTCTGTTTTTAATCAGCATGCTCAGTCTAAAGATGAAATAAACTGTAAAATCCAAAAAAATAATTTTAAATTGGTCATCTTGGTCTGAGAAAATAAAAAAAGGTTGTTAGCCAAAAGCTAATGTGAAAGAATACAGGATACTGTACTGTAAAATCTCATTCATGTGCTTTTAATCAGCATGCTTAGTCTAAAGATGAAATAAACTGTAAAATCCAAAAGCTTTTAAACACAGGCAGGGTCTTTTAAAACGCGAAGCTGAGCTTTTACAGTAATCACAGAAACGGGTGCTTTTAAATACAGACAGGGTCTGGACCAGGAGCTGACAGGTTCGGGGGGGGACTGAATGGGCATAACGAGAGCTTTTAAACATAGGCAGGGTCTTTTAAAACACAAAGCTGAGCTTTTACAGTAATCACAGAAACGGATGCTTTTAAACACAGGCAGGGTCTGGACCTGGAGCTGAGAGGTTCGGGGTGGGGGACTGAATGGGCATAACGGGAGCTTTTAAACACACCGAGCACTTCGTGCAGCCCGGTATCGCAGCGGCGTGCTGAAGTGTTGTTTTCACTTGAAGGTGGAGCAGGGTCTGGACCGGGAGTTGAGAGGGCACAATGGGAGCTTTTAAGCTGTATGGGCACAATGGGAGAATGCACAGATCGAGCAAATTGGGAACTGAGGGGAGCAAAAAAGAGAATGGGCACAACGGGAGCTTTTAAACACAAACAGGGTCTGGACCTGGAGCTGAGAGGTTTGGGGGGGGACTGAAAGGGCATAACGGGAGCTTTTAAACACACCGAGCACTTGCGCAGCCCGGTATCGCAGGGGCGTGCTGAAGGGTTGTTTTCACTTGAAGGGGAAGCAGGGTCTGGACCGGGAGTTGAGAGGGCACAACGGGAGCTTTTTGAACTGAAGCTGATCATTTAAACAACAAAGAAAGCAGAGCTTCACTAACCTAGTCAGGAGGAGAAATCAGATGGGATGCCAGTAGATGAGACAGCAGTGGAATCTGTTAGGGAATTACAGCTGAAAAGTAAGAGAGAAGGGTCATTAACGAAAACATTAACTTAACAGTTTGCTAAAAAGTATCTGATTAAATATAAAGCTTTACACTTACCTAGCCAGCAGCAGGAGAACACTCTATAGAAGTTACGAGACAGTGTCGCATTCAGCACTGTATTAGGCAACAGTAACACGCTGAAGCATTAGCAGGTATTATAAACCACCAGCAATTATCACTCAGTTAAGGATGTTAACACATCCACCTGAGCTCACCAAAAATGGATTATAGAGGTTGAATACAATGTGAACTAATGAGCCTGTTTAAAAGAACTGCAAACAGATTCAGATTCTCAGTTTTACATATTAAAGAGGTCATTAACCTGAGATGAAATCCGTTTGCATTGATTCTCATTCGTAATGTGAGATATACAGACTAAAGAGGCACGGATTAAATAGGTCTGACTGTAATAAAATAAATAATATTTCCTCCACATCTGGCTTGTCTCTGATGTTTATTAACTTATCCCTCAGTATCTGCCTTAATCTACCAAAATCAGCCTTCTGAAAGCACAGCACCTCTCTGCTTGAGGTGGTTTTAGTAGCGCCCATGGTTATTTTAAACCAGACTATTGCGATCGTTATTTGCCAAGGGTTCTTCCACTCTCATGGATCTAATTTCTTCAGAGTTTGTGAGGATCAGATCCAAAATGGCATGCATCCTGGTCGGGTCCTTCACTAGTTGAGACAGCAGGCAGTCCTGGAATGTGTCCAGTAAATCCTGACTTCTGGAGCTCTTGGCTGCTGGGATATTCCAGTCCACATCTGACAGGTTAAGGTCCCCAGCCACCTCTATGTCACCTTTACCAGCCATATTTTGTAACTTCTCAACTAATTGTTCATCCTTCCCCTCTCCTTGCCCGGGGGTCTGTATATCACACCCATGCACAATTTCTTTCCTGCATTGGTGGCTAAGTGGACCCAAACTGACTCCAAGGCCACCCCCCAGCCTTGGTGTTTTTATTCTCCATTGCTTCGATGCCCTCCCTTAGATAGAGGGCACCCCCCCCGCCTCTCCCCTCCTGTCTGTCCCTTCTAAACAGTGTGTAGCCCGGGATGACCAGGTCCCATTTGTTGTTGTCTATAGCCCAGCTTTCAGTAATAGATACCAGATCAACCTTTGTGTCTGCCACTAGAGCCTGGAGGTCACTGATCTTGTTACCCAGGCTCCTAGCATTGAGGCAGACTCCTCGCCATGAGCTAGCATCATGATTCTTGTTGAGCAATTTTGTTTCCCTTTTTCCTGCTGGTTGTTCCTTGTGTTGTTTTTCTGATGTTGGCCTTCTGTTGTATGCTTTGTTTGTCCTAATGTGATTGGTGCACTTACATTTGCTCTCCGTTTTTCTGTTGGGCGAGGGTTTGGAAAGGTACACTATCTGTTTCCATGCCTTAGTCTCCCCTCTGATTAGTTTAAATGATCCCAGTATACTTCCATCTTCTGGGCCAATACTCTTGTTCTGTCTTGTGTGAGGTGAAGTCCATCCCATTTTGAAGAATGATCTATCACAGAAATTCCCCCAAGATCTGACAAAATGGAAGCCTCTTATCTGGCACCAGCTCTTCAACCAGTTGTTGAATTCATCTGTTTCCTCCAGTCTGATTCTTTCCATGTTGCCATCTTTACTCCATATAGGCAAAACTTCTGAGAAGGCTACTGTGGTTGCAGTTGCTGAAAGTCTATCTCCCAGCTTCTTGATACTCTGTTTTGCATCCTCCACCATCTGGTCAGCCAGATTGTTTGTTCCATTGTGTACCAGTATTCTCATGTCTCCTTCCTCCCTGTCAGCAATTCTCCCAATGCGCTCACAGTCTCTTATTGCTGAGGTACTGGGAAAGCATCTGACTGTCACCTTCTTCGGTGAGTACTTGTGCATCATAGATTCCATTCCTCTGATCATGGAGTCACTGACTAACAGGATCTTCTTGGTTCCTTGACTGGCTTGCTGAGGTCTGCTGCTGCTGGTTGTTGAGGTTGCTGCACTCTTCGCACCCTTGATGGTTTCTTGACTGTCCTGCTGAGGTCTGCTGCTGTTTGTTGAGGTTGCTGCAGTCTTCACCCCCTTGACGGAACTAGCATCCCCCCTAAGCGGAGCTGACTGATTCCCTTCTTCTAGTAGCTCTAGGCAATTTGTTGCCCTAATTGGGGTGTCTCAAGTTGTGTTGTCCAGGCTTTTCTTTTCTGATTTCCCATGTCCTCTTTTCCCCACTTTCCAGCCTCCTGGCCCTGTGGTTCTCTGAGGTAGGAGGGGATGGAGTGCTTCAAGTCAAATGTTGCTGAAGCCTTTCAATTTCTTTCCAGGCTGCTATCAGCTGGGCCTGCAGGTCATGTATCTTCATGCATACTGGGCAATTACCTGTCCTCCAGAGGTGCTCCTGGGAGATGAGTACTCCGCAGACATCACTGTGTAGTATCCCCAACTTGAAAATTCTGCTGAGATGTTTCCTATATGATGATGAGATTTTGCAAGATTGGTGCTCTCCATTTCAAATACAGCTTCTTTGAACTATTTCCTTATTGTTTTTTTCTTTTTTCCTTTTTCCCCTTTTTTTCTGTTTTCCTTTAAGCTGTAGTGACAGAAGTTGGCCTTCTTTGTCACCAGGAAGTATTCAGGAGGAGTGATGTCACTGGTCCAGCCTTTAAAGGAAATATAGAGCTAGGGGTAGGTGGTTTGAGGGGAAGGGTGGACGGGACCAACCTGCTGCTGCCAGAAACAGTCACACACAAAAAGAAGAGAAGATGTTGGCCTGGTGGCACTGAGGGTTGAAGTGCTGGATGCCACATCTCGTGCCACACCTGTGACCCTAGTTCAGGAACAAGCTCAGGCCTCTGGGGGTTGGCAGGGGAGGGAAGGGATTGAGCATCCAGAGGACTGCTCTCCCTTCCCAGGGAAGGACTTGGGTATTATACCACTCCAGAGCAGCTCCTGGTGGTGACCAGGGATTGCATGGATCTCGTGGTATAAAGTGGATGCTGGGGGGTGAAGTGACTGCAAGCATTGGTGCTCCTAACCAGGGATGCTATTGTATGTCCATACTCCGTAGGGGAGAAACAATGTCAAAAAAAACTTCTGGAGCTCTGGGAGATGATGGAGGCCTCAGGAGTGCACCCACATCACAAATGCTGGCCCAGCTCACCCAGAACTCCCACGGTTGACCTGGTGATGAGGTAGGTCCCACTAATTCTCAGAAAAGAGCCATGATGGGGGGCGGACCCTACCCCAGAGGATAATCCGAGGGGCTGGACCTGCCAGAGTCAGCTGGGAGTGAGAGGCAGCAGCTAAGAGGGGGTTCTAGTGAAGGATGCCTGAGGTCCCAGAGAGAATAAATAAAGTACACAAAAACAAAGAAGAGAAGATGTTCCCCTCTTCCTCTCCAAAATGAGGTACTCTTAAAAGCAAATGCTAGCTCCCTTTTAGCTGCTAGCTTCCCTCTCCAAAATTAGGTGCTTTTAAAAAGTAAATGCTAGCTCCCTTTCACCTTCTAGCTGCTGCTTCTAAAAACTGAAGCAAAATGGAGCTCTGTAGACAGAAAGGCTAGAGGCAGGACCACTTTTGGCATATGCCTACTAGGGTTGCCTCTTGTGTCTGAGCTGTTGCTTCCAGCTGCGAACTTTCTATTAGCTGACCACTATTTCAGTAGTGGACACAGCAGTACAAATGCTGATTTACACACAACTGCCAGGAATTCTGGATAAGTGTTCCAACTGCTCCTTATGCTGAGGGAGCAGCTGCTGGCTGGGTCTGAGCAGAGCAAGTGAGGAAAGAAGTCACCTCAACAGAGAAAGAAGGCTGAACTGTGCACTCCAAGGGTGATTCTCCCAAGTAGAGCAGCTATCAAGAAATCCTTGCTTCTGTGCTTGTCGGAGTCTGCCTTCCCTCCATGATTGGTCTCTCTCCTAGTTGGTGAAGATCAGTGATTCTCAGCAAACAGTAAGGCTAGGGGCTGGACTGTTTTTGGCGTATGCTTCCTAGGTTGCCCTTTCTGTCTGAGCTGTTGCTTCTGGCTGAGAGCTTTCTATTAGCTGACCACTATTTCAGTAGTGGGTTGGTGAAGATCAGCAGACAGTAAGGCTAGGGGCTGGACCACTCTTGGAGTATGCTTTCTAGGGTTGCCTTTTTCTCTCTATCCCCTCCTGAGTGTCCAATCTATTATAGATTTTGGTATCATCCAAAATAGGCATACCTTCCCTTTCAGTTCTTCTGCAATGTCACTTATGAAGACATTGAAGAGGACAGATCCCAGTACTGAGCCCTGCAGCATCCCGCTGGTCACTATCTCATCATTGGAATGAGTGCCTAGAACCATCACCTTCTGTCACCTATCTGTTAACCAGTTTTTAACCCAGTTTACCACTTTGAATCTCACCCTTAGGCTTTTCAGACTATTTATCAGTCTTCTGTGCAGAACAATGTAGAATACCTTGCTGAAATCCAGGTATGCCACATTCACTTCCTTCACCTGGTCTAGTACCCTGGTCACCCAGTCAAAGAAATCAATCAGATTTGTCTGGCATGACCTCCCCTCATGAATCGGTGCCATCTATAGTCCTACAGCCTATTGGATTCAAGATGCTCTGCCAGTCTTTCCATAAGCAGTGCTTCCATTAATTTCCCCACCTCGGAAGTCATACTGACTAGCCTGTAGTTGGTAGCCTATTCCCCGCTGCTGCTCTTACAGTAGGTAGGGGGATGATGTCTGCTCTACTTCAGTCCTCTGGAACCATGACAGTTTTCAGTGAACTGTTGAATAAGGCCATCATTGGGGATGCTAGCACTCCATTAGTTCCTTTAGTATCCTTGTGTGAATCCTGTCTGGTCCCATAGCCTTGTCCACCTTCAGAGCTGCAAGTAGATTCAGGACTCTTTCCTTTAAAAATAGACTTCTGTCAGCCGGCCCCGTGGCTCTGAGGGTTGAGGCGCTGGACACCACACCTCGTGTCATGCCAGCGACCCGGGTTCGGGGAGCGAGCCCGGGTGCTGGGGTCAGCGAGGAGAGTAGGATCGAGTGTCCATAGGACAGCTCTCCTCTCCCTGGGTGGGGAATCCAGGGCATCCCAGTGCAGGGGGACTCCCAGTGGAGACTGGGGTACTACTGCTGCTGGGAGCACATGTGTAGGGTCGGGGGCTGATGCCTGGCCAGAGCGTGGGCGGACGCGCACATGCTCATGGCCATTGGTGTCAGTGCACACCTGCTGGCTCAGGGGGAAAGGAAAAAGTGGAAAACTGGGGCACTAGTCGTGGCAGCATGATGGCCGTCTCCATAGCGGGGGGCTCTCTCGGCGCCGAGGGTGCGCGGCAGTACCAGATCCTGATTGGGGTGGGTTGAGCTCCAGAGGGAGTGCTCCCCACCACCCCACCACGGGGGGCAAGCCGTGGGGGTAGCCGCGAGGCCTGAATGTGGACGTCGGAGGAGGTAGCCTGAGGAGGAGATGGTGGCCGGATAGACCTGGGGAGATGCCAGATGCGGAAAGGTAAGGCAGACTGGTGGCCCCTGTGGGGATAAAGACATAGGAAAAAAAAATAGACTTCTGTCCTCCTAATCCCCCCCTTTGTTCCTGCTATTCCCTGGCAATCTGTACCCCCTTCCCACACTGTGAAGACAGAGCAGAAATATCTGTTCAGAATGGCAGCAGCTTTTTATTGGTCCTCTTCTACGTAGTCTTCCTCTGCCGCCCTTCTTAACCTCATTATCCCTCTCCTTGCTTTTCTTTTCTCATTTATGTGTCTGAAAAAAGTGTTATCCCCTTTAGCTAACCCATTGGCTGGCTATCCTTTTCTCTGTCTGCACCTTTGGTCGCTTCACCTCCTTTCCTGCTTCCCTCTATTTTACTTGGTTTAGAAGATGGGCAGTGTGAAATGTTGATGCTAATTGGCTAAAAACACCAATCAGCCAGTCTGGTAGGAGGCAACAGAGACCAGGAAATAATGAGTCCCAGTCTCTGTGTGCCTCATTTCATTCCTATAGTACTGTGCCAATGGAATTTTCAATAAACAAATATCGCCATGTTTTGTTTCCCATTTAGCGAGATCCCCCCGATTCAAACTGTCACCACAATAGCAGTCACCACGTTCAGCAGGCAGAAAGTTTGGCATGTCCCCATCTTTTTGTTCTGTACTACCTTTAAGGAATGAAATTGCAAACTGTGTCTTTGGTGAAAACAGTCGTGGTGCTTACCTTACTGCAGAATAGCACCATGACTGCACTGACTGAGCTGTTTATCCGGAGCCTCCAACCCACCCATGATCAGTCACAGTATTCCCGACTGCAGATGAAATCACATCCTTATGGTTTTAAAAGAAACATAAAAAAAATTTTATGGCACACTTCACTTGAAAAGTCACTACTCTAGCAATGGCGGGGAGGAGGGGAGGTGGCATGGAACCGCAAGCCTGCTATCGTCCCGCTCGCACCATTGCCTTTCACTGTGCATGGAGACCATTTAAACTGAAATGGTAGACAGTTTTTTCCTGATCCACTAGACCCTTTCTATTTTTTGCCTACTCTGTCTCCTGATCCAGTTAGCTGGTAGCTAGCCAGTAACTGAATATGTGTGATGCGGTAGCGCATCCCGAAGTGGAAACAGTGACAAAAAAATTAAAAAAATCATACAATGCTTGCCTCCTTACGTGCTGATGGCACTATTCTCAGCTGCTCAATAGATGCCATCCCGATCATGCTGACTCAGCAGTTCATCCCAATCATGCTCAAGCTGCAAAGGTCATCAATAAAAAAAGCCTCTACTGTGGATATTTGTAATATTTTTGATTGTACTACTGTATGTTTAGTAGCTCTCTGCCACATTCTACTGCTATGGGGAGGGAGGTTTAAGAAGCAGAAAGCTAGCAGCAAATAAGAGGCTCTCAAACATCAGTGTCCTCTACTGGCAAGAGACTACTCTACAATGAAATCTGTTTATATGATTTTCTACTTTTTTTAAAACCTTTTTACTTCTAAAAACATGCTATACGTATACCCATTTTCTAAGCACAATAATACCCTCCAGGGTGGGTGGTACTGGGCTATATCAGACCTTCCATGAGCTATAAGGCCCTCTGCCTATGACACCGGGCCTCATTCTGCCCCGGGTGGTGCAATATAGCCCAGTGCTCCCAACCTATTGGGTATTATTGCTTACATAACCTCCCTGTCCTTCTTCCTCAGCATTTCCTTTCATTTCCTTAATGACACCCTTTGTTCCATCACCAACTTGGCCAAGTCCCTAGACAACCCTAACAGTCTCTTTTTCCTTCTGCTTTTACTTATTTTCTTCATGCAGAGGATGCTTGTGTAATCCCCCTACAAATGGGGGTTCCTGAAAATCTTCCTTGGGTGTTCCTAAATGCCCTCTGCCAGGCTGGTGTCCTGTGCTTTAGCTGTTTAAAAAGCAACTGCATGAGAGTGCCTAATCGTCTCTGGCCCTGTCTCTTTAAGAGCTGCCAGTAACGTGGTGCTTATTTAGTCTGGGAAGGGGCTGAATGTTTCAATGCTCAAGTCCCACTCGGGCTGCCAGATAATCACTCCGTTCTGCCATTGCTATTGTGCAGAGGAAGCTCTGTTAGAAGCTGTACCTATTTGCTGATTATCTGTTAGCATAATAATGATATAGTAGTTTGTCTAACCTGCCTTCTTTGCAGCATAGACAGTTCTGTTTATCACCACCATTTTGGTTTTGGACTGCCAGTCAGCACCAATTGGTACCTTTGAGGACTGTAAAATAGAGCCTGTCCCAGGAGTCTTTGTGGGAGCAAATTTCTGTAGGAATTGTAGTTTTTGTATTTTGGTGCCAAAACTGATCTGGAGGGGGAGCCCTTGCTTTGACAGACTGATGGATCAACCAACCAGAACCTTTTGGGCCAAAGGGAAATTCCCAAGCTGCCTGCTGCAGTCAGTCAGTCTGGAGTTAGAGTCTGAAGAGACAGTTTGAGTGATTCAAGCAGCTGCTTTTTTGGCCTGTCTGCCTGCAGTCCCTTGAGAGGGAATCCTTTGAAAGGCTTAGCAATTGGATTGTATCCGAATTGGAGTGTGACAAAGCCACTGAAGACTGACCAGATTTGAACCCGAAGAAGACTGAAGATTTGCTGTACGCGATTGGACTGTCAGGACATCCATTTACCACCGCACTCCCGGTTTTGCTCAGAGACACTGATATTGCGGCCGGACTGCCTTCCGCATTGTGGTATGGTGATTGCTTTACTAATAATGTGCTGTTAGTGGGTCACAATTTGGTTCCTTACTGTGTAAATGTGCCACGCTTGCTGGAAGCTGCATCCTGCACTACTGGACTCAAAATCCGAACTGTTCCACCCAGCCTGAGCCTTGCCATCTGGCCCAGCCAGCTACTTCAGGCACAGAAACCATCATCGACGAGAGACTCACATGGGGATCAGCCTCCTGCTCAACCATCTCAAACAGGAACAACACCTCGGTGATTCGTGTGGGCCTTGCTTCTCCTGGCAAACCAGTCATCAACCTGCAGTCTCCATTTCGTCTAGCCTGTGACTCATATTGGGTAGCGTGAGTAACAATCAGGATAGCTCCCTGCAACAACAGCTAAATCTTAAGTGTTGTCATCTGATTGCATTGTTGTTTTTCCTTTCACGAACTGAGTCTTCAGGCTCTGGATTATAAATTGTGTGTGGTTGTGCATGCCTTTTCTTTTCATCACAGGACCCCAACCAGCTTCGACATAGACCTACCCTGGGCAACGTTCCAGGCTAGCTTACCTTACTTCCAACTGGGTACCCAGAGCATGTGACTGTGTAGGGACTAAAAGTGCATGCATAATTGCCTGACTAGATCAGTTTTCAAATCAATCAACCTGATTACGCCCCTCCCTTGTTCAATTCCCCTGAATAAATCAGATGTGACTTTTTTTGAATTTAATCTGACTGTGGTTCCAGTTTGTACCAAAAGCACTGTACAGTTGTTATTTTCTGCACCTAACCTTGTTTTACAGGGGGTCTCCAGGGTCAAATTGGTGGAACCAGCCCTAGTGGTAAGTGCAAACAGTGTGGGGAATTGTATGCTGAATAGGGGCTACTGTGAAAGTGTTTGATGCATATTGTCTAAACCATTAGAGGGGGGAAAAAGGGGAGTTACAGTGTCCCAGAGGGTTGTACCCAGGTTAGCCTTGTTACTAACAATCCTGCCTTCTGGGTGGAGGCATCCATTTCAGTACCCAGGCCCCTTAACCTGCAACTAGCTATGCAGGCAGGGGTAGTAGCCCTTTGGATAGCACCACCTAGGGGTTACACTTGCCTTAATCATGCCCTCCCTTGTTGTTTCCCACTGTGTCTCTAATCCTCCCTGATAGTCCCTCATACAAGGTAGTTTCTGAGGCAGTCTCCCATTTCTTTAAGATCCTCACCCTCTCCCAAGTCCAGGACTCTCATCCTTCTGTGGGTTGCCTCTGCTCCTGTTTGTATGTTAAACCATACTATATGGTGCTCACTGCTATCTAGGGAACTACCCACTGTGGTGTCCATAATGCTGTCCTGTTTGTAAGTACTAGGTCCACCACTGCTCCATCCTTACTGGATTCTTTGACTAGCTGCCTAGGAAAAGGCCCTACTATGGAGTCATGGATGGCCCTGCACTTTGCCAAAGCCACCACTGGAAGGCTGCACTCCACATCTGGCAGATCAAAGTCACCAACTAGCAGTGTTTCCTCTTACTTGCCATTCTGATGATGGCTTCCTCAAGTGCCTTATCTAACTCTGAACACTACCCCAGTGTGGACAATGTCCCCAAAGCCTGCCTCCAAGATGAACAACAGCACCTCCTGTGCTTCCTTTTCCTCACAGTGACAGTGTACCTCCATGGCCTTGATTCCTTCCCTCACATACAGTGCAATCCCTCCTCCCTTCATCCCTGCTCTGCCTCTCCTGAGCAGAGAGTAGCCATGTATGACCACGTCCCAGTTGTGGTGCTCAGTGCATCATGACTATATTATGACCACCAAATCAGCCTCCACCATGATAGCCTTCAGGTCCAGAATTTCATTTGCCAGACTCCTTGCACTGGTGCACATGGCTGTCCATACCTCACGCCATGCCTCCCTGCTTTTCTTCCCTCTTCCTGCTGTACTGTCCCTGAGGCTCCACCTGACCCACTTCTTCCCCTTTTACCCTGTCTGTTCCATGTCTCTTTTACTCTGTTATTCATGTTTACCTGATTTATAACCCCCTTTTCTTCTGCATTGTCCCAAGCCCTGTCTTCTTGCGACCCTGCCCTAGGGGAGTTCACCCCTCTTGGGCATTCTCTACCTAATGCTACTTCATCCTGCAGGGCAACTTTTGCCTCCATTAGTTTTACAGTTTCCCCTCTGGGCAGCTTAAATGCTCGTCCAAGTAGCATTTAAGATTCCTAGTAATGACTGTGGTCCCTATACTGGAGGGATGCAGGCCATCTTGCTTCTAAAGGCCTATATCCTCCCAGGTTGGCCCCAGTCCCCAGTGTAGCAGAAACCCTCTTCCATGTACCATTCCTTCAAGCAACTGTTAAATGCATTCGTGTGAACTACCCTTTCTTCTCCCTAGCCATGCCAAGTGCCTTATCTCGCACCACGCTGGAGACCCGAGTTTGGCCACAAGCTTGGGTTGCCAGGGGTCAGTGGGGGGGAGGAGTGGGAATGGTTGAAGCAGTTGCCAGAAAGCTCTCATCTCCCAAATAGGGGTGGCAGGATGACTTGGCTCTTAGCTGCCACCAGGTGGAGGCCTGGTGGCAGTGCTGATACACGAGCGGTAGACATTTTGTTAGGGGAAGGGGCAGCTGAAGTTCCAGGGCATGTTTGAGCCTTCATGCACAGCTTGTGTTGCAATGACTCAAGGCAGAAAATGGAAATGGGGACCCAAGGGCTAAATGACACACCTCCCAGGACCCACAGCATCACTCGGACTCCATAGCCCAATCTGGATATGGACTCTGGGGGGAGGATGGCTCCTCTTCTGGTCCCACCATGGAGGGCAATCTGTGGGGGACCCACACTGAGTTAAGTTCAAGGGAGATGGTAGCTGGCCTGGGGAAGGTGGGGATGGGACACAGCAGCCTACTGTAGGTGTAAGAAGTTATGTGGAGAGAAAAAAGAAAAAAGACATTTTGAATGGACTCCCAAAGCCTAGACGGAAAAATATAGAGGTTTAAGGAAGGCACCAGGAGACTGTTATTCTGAAATATGTGTGCAGCTAGGCAGTCTGTTAGAACAGTGGTTAGAGGGTGCAATGGCTAGCTATGTGGAACAAATAAAACGTGTTCCTCATGGAACAGTTGTTAAAGACTGTACCAGATGAGCTGAGACTATGTTGCTGGATAATACTCTGAACATATAGGTAGCTGAGAGGGTTGATCAGTTTGTAGCTAGCTGACCATACATATAGCGCAAAATGATTGTGAGGGACATCAGGTAGTTTTAAAGGAACACCGGGAAGGGGGACCTAAAGGAAGCCAGCCTGTGCCTCAACAAAAATGGAAGCGGAATGTTTTCAAAAGGAATCAGGGGAACACTGGTGCTATATCAAAGACCCCATGTTTTCTGCAGTTTTGCAGCCATGGCTGACCCTAGAATTAACCACAAAATATGCTGCCAACTGAATTCTTGGCCAACTGCAGGACTTGCAGCCATATCATGGAATTTACTGCCCAGCCCATGGCTCACAGATAAACACATCACAGACCCACTCCAAGTGAGAATATTAAATTAAAAGAGAAAGCTCATCCTGGGCTAAGACCTGCTGGGCCACCTAATCCCAAAATTTGTCTCCTCCCCACAAAGCACTACTGAGGTGCCCAATTCCCAGTGACACCCTTGGTCACTTGTTTTTTTGTTTGTTTTTAATTTAACCCTGCAAAGCAGAAAACCATCCAACAATGTCTTTTGTGGCCAAAGCCCAGCAGAGAACCCCCCCAAATCCCGAACTTCATCTCACCCCGCCCCACAATGTGACACTGGGTACTCAATCCCCAGTGTCATCCTTGATCCCTTGTTCTTTCCTTTGCATTTAAATGTAACTCCTGCAAAACAGAAAATCAACCATCAATGTCTTTTGCAGCATTCTGTACCTCTCAACCCCCACCCGAACCCCACTTAGCAACCCCCACCCCACCCCCACCTCTTACTCACCTAAAAGACATCTAACACTGAAAATCCACCCTGCGAGGAAAACACATACACTTTCTTCAAGGTTGACAGGGGACTGAAGAAACAAGGTAAGTGCAATAAATGTATTTTCAATGCATTTTGAATTTTTACTCATAACTTGGTCATTTTTTAATATTTTTGCATCAAATTTTCACCATGACCTTTCTTGGACTCCACCTCATCATTAACAATGTAGGTGATATTTTTCAAATCCAGCCCGAAAGGTGATTATGCAGTCACTCCACAAAATCTCCTTTCTGGCAGGACTGGAAAAATGTCACCTACCAGGCTCAGGGAAGTGGGGTCATTTATTTATTTATTAGATCATCGATTTACAGACCTTTGAGTCATAGGCTCATTTACAAAGGCACCTCGTCAAGAGAGCAATGCATCATAGCAAACAAAACAGTACAGTACATAGCGCTTAGATTAAAAAAGTAACCAGTGTTACAGGCATTCACTGGTGGTACACACATAGTAATAGGTAGATCACAGTAATAATAATATAGGTACACGAGTACCACGTCAGGTTGCAGCCAGAGATATTTTATTACATTAGTCAGCAGATGTTGCTTGAGACCCCAGGTTTATACAGCTAAAGTAGACAGGGCAGATCCAGCCTAGGGGTGAAGGTAAGGGGTAAAGGTCACAAAAGATTATGTTGAAAATTTGAGATCAAAATAAAAAAAAACACTAAAGTTATGACGGTACATTAAAATTTGTTATTGTTCACTCATAACCTTAATCATTTCAATTTTTTGACCCCCACATTTTCAACATAGCCTTTTTTTGGACCCTACTGTACCTCATGAACACAGTAGGTGAAAGTTTTCAAATCCAACCTGAAAGGGGATTTTGCAGTCACTACACAAAATCACCTTTCAGGCAGGATTTGAAAAATGTCATCTATCAGGTTCTTGAGGTGGCATCATAAAAAGACTATGCTGAAAATTTTGGGTCAGAATCTTAAAAAAAACACCAAAGTTATGAAGCTGTGTTGAAATATTTCAACGTTCACTCATAACTTGAGTAATTTTCAGTATTTTGACCCCACATTTTTAACATTGCCTTTTTTTCACACCAGCTCATGATATGACTAGTATCATTTTTCTGATCCTGCCTAAACCATGTTTTTGCACTTCTGGCATGAAGCAACATTTCACTCAGTATTTTATAAATGACAACTGTCATGTTTGGAGAGGGGTCATAAAATAGACTATGTTGAATATTTGGAATCAAAATGTAAAAAAAAAGATTATGAAGAAATGCTGTATGCAGGGACAACCATTTGCCCAATGGGTAGCATGTTGTGTTCCTGTGCTGATGACCTGAGTTCAGGGATGAGCTCTGGAAGCCAGCCAGGCAACACCAGAATGGGGGCTAGTACTATCTCTCGCCACCGCTCTGAGCCTGGGAAGGTATTGCTAAGTGTTCTGTGACACAGTCAACACCGTGTGATGAGCTGGGTATGTCATGACCTGACAAGACCATGCACTGTATCAGCAGAAATGGTTTGGCCTAAAAAGTGGAGCTTAAAATATCTCTGCTCTTCTGTTTATTCCATTTCCAAAGAGGTCTGCTTGAATGAGGATACAATTTCACAATGACAACAAGCATCTGTCAATACCAGAGGTTTCCTTGCATGGTGTATGTGGTGGACTCGGTGTCTTTCATTTTGAGGTCAGTGATGGCTAGTCAGTCAATTTGCTGATGATCTGCTTTGCCATAAACAAAAATTTACCCACACTCCAACCAGTGTCTGTACACCTTAGATACATATTCAAAAGCACACTGCTGACAGCTGTAAAAACAAGCCTTAATACAGTGCAATTGGTAATGTGCCACGAGCTGCTTTATTCAGGCTCATAGCTGACTGAGAAGTCCAATTTGCAATACATACACAGAAAATGTGTTACTCAAATCAAATATGACTATGCCAGTTCAAGCGACTTACAGAAATACATGCAGTTCGGTTATGACATAACTCCAATGCAACCTCTAATATATAACGTGCCATCAATAACTGATTTGACTGAGTAACAGATGTTCTAAGTAGGTGTGAGTGAACCAGTTCTGTGGCACTTCTGACCCCCCCAACCCCGGACCTGGATGACTTGACTAGTGAATACTGAGCCTAGCATGGCTCGACTCAAGTTGTCGAGCCAGTCTGGTTCGGAAGTGCAGTCTGGTTCTTCCTCGAAGCCACATGCCAATTCTGGAGTCAGCGCTAGAACAGGGCGACATGGAAATGGCATGCTGGCAGCCTGCTGCAGCAAGTGAGTTGGGTCATTGTCCAGAGATATCAATGTGGTAGTGGCAGTAAGTAAGTTTACTGCCACTACCACACTGTTATACCTCACATTGATCCAACTTCACTGACATAGCAGGTTGCCAGCATGCCATTTCTCAAACTAGTGTACCATGGTCCATGACGCACACCAATAATAGCGTTCACGGCACAGTGAAATGATCAGAGGACAAGTCAGGGGGGCCAGGGAATGGAACAGCAGCAGTGAGGACAGCCAGGGGGCTGGTAGGAGACTGGCATGGAACAGCAGCAATGAACACAGCACAAATGAACTTTAATAAATAGTCTTAAAATAATTCACTCACCACAAATTTTGTCACTGTGGGAGAAGAGGTCAGGAGGTGGAAAAAATGTAATCCTGTGTGACTAGTTGGCTAACCATACATTGTGAACAAGTCTGTTTGTACCTTTTGTACTGATGCTCCTCATCCACTGTATTATATGCACCGTCTATGTCTCTTTTTGATTGCTGCAGTGTTACTATCCATCTCTGTACTGTTTTGCTCTTCCTGTTATTGTTGTACCAATGTATGCCGTATGCTGTATGTATTTTAAATGTCTCTCTCAGGTCCTCCTTGTAAATGAGCTTGCTCAGTGGAGTTCTCCTGCTTAATAAACTTAAACTTGAACTTGAACAACAAAGGCAACACTCATGGGTACTGGGGCATTGAATGTAGCCAGCCAATTAGGAGTAGTTTGGAGTGATTGACATTTGTGCTAGCCTAGTTTGTGCTAGTTTCCTTTGTGTTACCCACCACATGACCCTCATATACATGTTGTATTCAATTTATTTGGAGTTCTGCATTTTAAGGAAGCAGACGGGCGTCTGATCAGACTGTATGCAGCAGTTCACTTCTGCAGCATAAAGAAACAGAAGAGCAGAAAAACAGAAAGAAAAAAAATTCTTCACTAAAAACTAGCTGTTAAGCAAAGAAAAAAGAGGAATACTTTAATGGCCTGGCCCTGCCCATGCTGCAGTGCTATGAGGCACACTTAAACATAGAAACATAGACTTTGACAGCAGACAAGGACCACTTGGCCCACCCAGTCTGCCCATTTCCCTACCTACTGGATAAGCTGCAGATCCTAGTTAACCAACAGCCTACTTCCTCCTACCTCCACTATAATTGCCGTATGTCTGTCCCATGCATTCTTGAATTCCCCCACTGCTTTTGACCACACAACTTCCTCAGGAAGGCTGTTCCATGTGTCCTCCACCATTTCTGCAAAAAAAATACTTCCTCACATTGCCACTGAGTTGTCCTCCCTTTATCTTCAAATTGTGCCCACTTGTTCTTGCACATCTCTTTTTCTGAAAGTTGCTACCCTCTTGGACTTTGTTGATTCCCTTGGGGTACTTGAAAGTTTCTATCATTCCCCCCCAACCCCTCCTTTCCTCGAAAGTATACATATTAAGCTCCTTTAGACTATTTTTGTATGGCTTCAGTTGCAGACCCTGCACCATTTTAGTTGCCCTCCCATGGACTGCCTCCATCCTGTTTATGTCCTTGTGGAGATAGGGTCTTCAGAACTGCACACATTACTCCAGATGGGGTCTCACCAACTGTCTGTACAGAGGGGATAACAACTTCTTGTTTTCTAGTGGTGATGCCCCTCCCTATGCACCCCAGTATCCCCCAGTCCTCCTTACTGCCTTCTCACATTGCTTACCTACCTGTCAGTACCTCCCCCCCCCATTGTGCACTCTTCCCCTGGGTTACTGATTCCCAGGCGCATTACTTTGCACATCTTTGCATTGAATCTAAGCTGCCATACTTTTGACCATTCCTCCAACCTTGCCAAGTCCCTTCTCATCCTTTCCACCCCACTTTGTGTATCCACCCTGTTGCAGATCCTTGTGTCATCTGCAAAGAGACATACTTTTCCTACAAGTCTCTCTGCAATGTCACCTATTAAGACATTAAAGAGGACTGGTCCCAGTACTGAACCCTATAGTACCCAGCTTGTAACCCCCCTTTCTTCGGAGTGGACTTCATTTACTATTACCCTCTGCGTCCTGTTGTCCAGCCAGTCTTTTACCCAGTCTTCCACCGTGGGACCCACTCCCAGGCTGGCTAACTTGTTTATTAATCTTTTGTGTGGGACTGTGTCAAATGCCTTGCTAAAGTCTAGGTAGGCCATATCCACAGCCCCCCCACCTCGGTCTATTACTTTGGTCACCCAGTCAAAAATTTCATTGCAATTTTATGATCTCAGCAGTTTTAGATTTGTGTTTATTTTGCTCTCTGTGTAATTGTTGTAAGGTGCCTTGGTTATAAGAAAGGCGCAGTATAAAGATTTATTATTATTATATTATTATTATTATTTTCCCTACCACTGAGGTCAAACTAACAGGTCTGTAGTTTCCTGCCTCTGCCTTGCTCCCACTTTTGTGAAGGGGAATCACATCCACCCTCTTCCAGTCCTCAGGCACCATACCATCTCCCAAGATTTGTTAAAAAGGGTCGTCAGGTGGTGTCACTGGTTCTCCCCTTAGTTCTTTTAGAATTCTGTGGTAAATCCCATAAGGTCCCATTGCTTTGTCCAGCTTCAGTTTTAGGAGTTCTTTCAGGACCCTTTCTTCTGTGAATGGAATGGTATCGACCCCCTAACCAGAGTGCTTCTATTGTTTAGTTTAGGTACCTCTCCTTCTTTTGTGAATACTGAGCAGAAGCATTTGTTCAGTATCCCTGCTTTTTCACTGTTGCCCTCTGCCCACCCCTTCCCCTTTATTAAGCCTCACTATCCCTTCCTTTGTCTTTCTTCACTCCCTAATGTTCCTAGAAAAGGTTTTATCACCCTTCTTAACTGAGTTGGCTATTGTTTCCTCGGTTTGGGCCTTTGCTATTCTGACTGCCTTCCCTGCTTCCTTCTGCTTTAACTGGTGCAGTTTTCTGTCCTGCTCCTTCTGTGCTTCCTTATACTTCCTGAATGCTGTGTTTTTCTTTCTAACCTTCCCTGCCACCTCTTTTGAGAACCATAGATAGTTTTGTTTTATTTGCTTCACACAAAGGCTTGTTGCCTGTGTGATGGCAGTTTTGATTTTTCCCATTATTCCTCCACCCCTCCTTCATGCCTGTTTGCTAGTACTTTTCTGAAGCACTCTCCCATTTTGCCAAAGTCAGCTCTCCTAAAGTCCAATACCCTTGCTTTTGTATGGCTTGACTCTACGGCTGTATTTATCATGAACTACACTGGTTGGTGGTCACTTGTTCCCAGATGGCTACCTACTTCTAAATCTGAGATCCTCTCTCCATCCCCATTTGAGAGTACCAGGTCTAAGATTGCTCCCTCCCAAGTGGGTTCCAACACTAACTGTCTGAGGCATGAGAATGACCCTACTCTTGGATGTGGCTGCAGCAAAGGTGCTCCAGTTAACGTCTGACATATTCAGTTCCTCCATCAACAATATCTCCCCTTTTTCTGCCATTCTAAGGATGCTTTCTATCATTTCTTTGTCCATTGTCTCCACCTGAGATTGGAGTCTGTATACAACCCCTGGGCATATTGTGGTGCCATTTCCTGTCTCCAGGGTGATCCACAGTGCCTCCTCTCCTCCTTGTTTACCCTTTAGTTCCATTGCTTTGATCCCTTTCCTTATGTAGAGAGCTACTCCTCCTCCTCCTCATTTACCCTCTGTGTCCCTCCTATAGATTGTGTACTCTGGTATGTTGACATCCGAGTCATGGTTCTCTGTGTACCATGTTTCTGTAACTGCCACAATATCCAGGTGTCCCTCTTCCATCAAGACCACTAGTTCAGGGAGCTTGTTACCCAGACTATGGGCATTGGTACTCATGGCCCTCCATTTTTTGATGGCCTTACCCCTTTTAGCCCCATCCCTGTCCTTACTGCCTTTGCCTTCTTCTCCATTTACCCCTGTCCTGCTCCCTATCGACTTCTCTACCTTGGTGTTTACTTCACTAACTACCCTGTTTGGGGAGGGGGATGAGATTTCCCTGCTCCTTTTCAGTGCCTCCCCCCTTGGCTAGTTTACATACTTGCCAATGAAGCATTTAAATCAATCACCTAGGATCCTAGTTCTCCTCCTGGACCGATGCAGACCATCATGCCGGTATAGGCCTGTATCCCTCCAGGTGGACCCCCCAGTCCTGAATGAAGCCAAAACCCTGAGCTTTGTACCAGTTCTTCAGCCATTCATTGAATCCCATGGTGCAGAACACCCTAGCCTCACCAATGCCATAGACAGACAACACCTCCAAGAAGGTTACCATACAAGCTACTTGTCTAAGGCCCCTCCCCAATGCCACAAACTCCTCCTGCACTGCTCTGATCCCATTCCCAGCCAGGTCATTTGTCCCTAGGTGGACAATGATGTCTAGCTCCCTCTCCCATGCTGCTGTTCCCATGATCCCGAGGATTACCTTCCTGTCCCTCCAATTTTCAATCAGTTGCTGTCACTGAATTGATAAATCATCAATTCAGTGGTAGTGACTGACTAAAAATTGTTCAGGTGCCACTGCTAGGTTTTAGCAGTCAACAACATTTTTTTCAAAAATAACTAGAAAATGTAAGCAGAAAACTAAGGAAGGTGGGGTGTTATGTCTCAGACTCTGTGTTCCTCATGTCTGAGCCTGAACTACTACCTAGGTCATAGACAGTGCCTCACTTATTTTGAAAGGGGGGTGTCACATCTAATGCTTTGTGTTCCCCATTTCTTTGTCTAAACTACTGTTAGGTCATAGTGCCTCACTTATTTTGAGTGGGGGGTGTCACGTGTCAGACTCTCCTGCCCATCTCTGTGACTGAACTACTACTAGGTCATAGAGCCTGAATTATTTTGAGAGGCCGGTGTCCCATCTCAGACTCTGTGTTTCTCATCTCTGTGCCGGAACTACTACTAGGTCATAGTGCTATACAGACTTTGAAGGGAGGGTGTGACATCTCAGGCTCTGTTCCCCACTTCTGCACCTGAACCACTAAAAGGTTGTAGTGTCTCACTCATTTTAAGAGGGGGGGGTCACCTCTCAGACTCCGTATTCCCTACTCTGTGCCATAACTACTATTAGATCATAGTGCTGTACAGATTTTGAAGGATGGTGTTACATCTTAGACTCTTGTGTTGCCCATCTTTGTGCCTGAACAACTACTAGGTCATAGTGCCATATAGATTATGAAGGAGGGTAACACATCTTAGACTCTGTGCCCCCCATCTCTGTGCCTGAACTACTACTAGGTCATAGTGCCTCATGTATTTTGAGAGGGCTGTGTCAGCTCTTCAGACTCGGTGTTCCTTATGTCTGTGCCTGAAGCTGAACTATTACTAGGTCACAGTGGCATACAGATTTTGAAGGAGGGTATCACATCTTAGACTCTGTGTTGCCCATGTCTGTGCATGAACTACTACTAGGTCATAGTGCCATACAGATTTTGGAGGAAGGTATCATGTCTCAGACTCTGTGTTCCCCATCTCTGTAATTGAACTACTACTAGATCACAGTGCCTTACGTATTTTGAGAGGGGGGTGTCCCGTCTCCGACTCTGTGTTCCCCATCTCTGTGCCGGAACTGCTACTAGGTCATAGTGCCATACAGATTTTTTGAAAGGAGGGTGCTACATTTCAGACTCTGTGTTCCCCATCTCTGTGCCAGAACTACTACTAGGTCAGAGCGTCTCATGTATTTTGAGGGGGTGGTGTTATGTCTCTGACTCTGTGTTCCCTATCTCTGTGCCTGAACTACTACTAAGTCATAGATAGTGCTTCACTTATTTTGAAAGGGGGTGTCACATCTCATACTCTGTGTTCCCCAGCTCTGCACCAGAAGCACTACTATGTCATAGTGCCTCAATCATTTTGAGAGGGAGTGTCATGTCTCAGACTCTGTGTTCCCCATCTCTGTACCTGAACTACTAACTCAGCCATGGATAGTGCCTAACTTATTTTGAGAGGGGGGTGTCACGTCTCATATTCTGTGTTCACCATTGCTCTTCTACTAGGCCTGCTCACATTTACTCTTTTGGCTCAGACCACCCCCCGTCCTGTGCCCCCGCCCTCCACCCTGAGCATTTCTCCCCAAGCCATCCCCAAACAGCTTGTCCCCCTCCCACCTTGGACACCCCCCCAACTCCTCTGCATCCACCGCCTACCAACACCCCCTCTCCCTCTGCCCTCCCGGGCCCATCCTGGACCCACCTCTTCCTTGTCATACCTACCCTCCATGCCTTACCCATCCCCTGCACCCCTACTATTGGGACCTCACATCGGCACCACACTAAGGGTCCTTGTCACTACTGTCCCCTAATTAGATTAATCACTCTGCTCTTACTGCTCTCTGGGAATATACACCCAAACCCTGGACCTATGCCAACTAGCCCTCCCATACTCCACTCTGGAGCCGGTCTCCACATTGCATCACTGAACATATGCAGCCTGCTAAAGAAATCTGCCACACTCCTGTGCTGGGTTGTACAAAACCAACCTGATATTATTGTGTTAGTAGAGACTTGGCTCTCCAAAACAACCCCTGACTCTGTTAGTTCCCTCCCTGGATAGACCCTGTTCAGGGAAGACCAAGTTGGTAAACGCGGCGGTGGGTGTGCAATCTACATGCGGGACACCCTTATAAGCCAAGCGCTCCCTGCCCCCAAGCTTGACTATGGTGCCCAAGCCCTCACTCTAAAAATTACCCCTGACCCAGCCAGGGGCCCACTCTTCCTCACAGTCTCCTACATGCCCCCATGGAACCAGAACCCAGCGGTCCAGTCTCTCATCGACTACCTCACCTCCCTACCACACAATGCCAAGCAACTCATCCTAGGTGACCTTAACGTCAATTGGCTTGGTACTACTGCCTCCCATACCAGGGACTCCTTCGCTGCCCTGGACACATCCCAGTTAGTCACCCAGCTCACTAGATTCAACTGGATAAGTGGCTCCAGCACCCTCCTAGACGTAATACTATCAAAACACCCTCATAAAATCTGGGATATCAATGTCCTCCCCGACTCACTTAGTGATCATTTACCTGTCCTCTGTCACTGGTCATCCTCCATACTGAAACCTGTGTCCCAGGCCACCTTGCACCGGTGCCTACACCCCTGGGGTCTCAGAAAGCTAAAATTGCATCTAACACAGCTGGACTGGTCCCCCATCCATCACGCCCCTGATATTGACTCTGCCCTAGACCTCTTCACCAATGCCTTCAGCAAGGCCTGTAACCTTTTCACCCCCCACACCAGAATCCTTACTAAAAAACAAAATGCCACATGGATCTCCCTATCTCTTATCCAAAAATGTAAACATAGGAATAATCTCTGGTACATCACTATCGAATCAGGCAAGTTGGCTGATAGACAAGCCTACAACGTAGTGTATAATCAGTGCACCTGGGCCATTAGACGGGCCAAGGCAGAGCACTATCAGACCACCCTCGCATCCACCTGGGGTTCCAACCAGACTTTCTGAGACATCATGAAACAGCTTAATGGGAAGACCCATAGAAACATAAACTTTGATGGCACATAAGGACCACTTGGCCCACCCAGTCTGCTCATTTCCCTACCTATTGGATAAGCTGCAGATTCTAGTTAACCAACAGCCTACTTCCTGCAACCCCCCACTATAATTGCCTTATGTCTGTCCCATGCATGTTTGAATTCCCCCACTGTTTTAGACCCCACAACCACTCCAGGAAGGCAGTTCCATGCATCCACCACTCTCTCCATGAAAAAGAATTTCCTCACATTACCCCTGAGCCGTCCCCCATCTAACTTTAAATTGTGCCCCCTTGTTCTTACACATCTCTTTTTCTGAAATATGATACCCTCCTGGACTTTGTTGATTCCCTTGAGGTACTTAAAAGTTTATATCATGTCCCCCCTGTCCCTCCTTTCATCAAGGGTATACATATTAAGCTTTCTCAGTCTCTTCATATGGTTTCTGATGTAGACCCTGCACCATTTTGGTTGCCCTCCTCTGGACTGCTTCCATCCTGTCTATGTCCTTGCATAGATGAGGTCTCCAAACTGCATGCAGTACTCCAGATGGGGTCTCACCAACTGTCTGTATAGAGGGATAACCACTTCCCTTTTTCTACTTGTGATGCCCCTCCCTATGCAACCCAGTATCCCCCTGGCTCTCCTTACTGACTTCTCACATTGCTTACCCACCTTTAGGTCATCTGATATGACTACACCCAGATCCCTTTCCATTAGTGTTGTCGTTAGTACCTCCCCTGCTATTGTGTACTCCTCTCCTGGATTTTTATTTCCCAGGTGCATTACTTGCACTTTTTGCATTGAATCTAAGTTGCCATGTCTGACCATTCCTCCAACCTTGCCAAGTCCCTTCTCATCCTTTCTACCCCCCTTGTGTATCAATCCTGTTACAGATCTTTGTATCATCCACAAAGAGGCATACCTTTCCTTCCAGACCCTCTGCAATGTCACCTATAAAGATGTTAAAGAGGACTGGACCCAGTACTGAGCCCTGAGGTACTCCACTAGTAACCCCCCTTTCTTCAGAATGTATTCCATTCACTATTACCTTCTGTGTCCTGTTGTGCAGCCAGTTTGCTACCCAGGCTACCACCCTGGGACCCACTCCCAGGCTGGCTAACTTGATTATTAATCATTTGTGCGGGACTGTGTCAAATGCCCTGCTAAAGTCTTGGTAGACCATATCCACAGCCCCACCCAGGTCTATTACTTTGGTCACCCAGTCAAAGAAATCGATTAGATTCATCTGACATGACCTTCCTGCTGTGAATCCATGCTGCTTTGGGTTCTGTGCCCCGCTGGCCTCTAGGTACTCAACAGTTCTTTCTTTCAGAAGTGATTCCATCATTTTCCCCACCACTGAGGTTAAACTAACAGGTCTGTAGTTTCCTGCTTCTTCCTTGCTCCCACTTTTGTGAAGGGGAATCACATCTGCCCTCCTCCAGTCCTCAGGTACCACCCCATCTTCCCATGATTTGTTAAAAAGTGTGGTTAAAGGTGTCACTAGGTCCTCCCTTAGCTCTTTTAGGATTCTAGGGTGAATCCCGTCAGACCCCATTGCTTTGTCCACCTTGAGTTTTAGGAGTTCTTTCAGTACTCTTTCTTCTGTAAATGGACTGGTGTCAACCCCACTATCCAGAGTGCTTCTACTGTTTGGTTTAGGTAACTCCTCCTCTTCCTCTTTTGTGAATACTGAGCAAAAGTATTCATTCAGTATCTCTGCCTTTTCACTGTCTCCCTCTGCCCACCTCCCCTCTCCTTTATTAATCTTCACTATCCCTCCCTTAACCTTTCTATGCTCCCTAATGTACCTATAAAAGGTTTTATCCCCCTTCTTAACTGAGTTGGCTATCTTTTTACCCTCAGTTTGGGCCTTTGCTTTTCTGACTGCCTTCCCCACTTCTTTCTGCTTTAATTGATACAGTTCCCTATCATGCTCCGTCTGTGATTCCTTATACTTTTTGAATGCAGCCTTTTTCTCCTTAACCTTCCCTGACACCTCTTTTGAGAGCCATAGTGTTTTTTTATTCCACTTTGTTTTCTTTATTTGTTTCACACAAAGGCTTGTTGCCTCCATGATGGCAGTTTTGATTTTTCTCCATTGTTCTTCCACCCCTCTTCTCTGGCCATTTGCTAATGCATTCCTCAGGTATTCACCCATTATGCCAAAGTCAGCCCTTCTAAAGTCCAGTATCTTTGTCTTTGTATGGCTTGTCTCTATGGTTGTGTTTATTGTGAAGCACACTGTGCAGTGGTCGTTTGTTCCCAGATGTCTACTGACTTCTAAGTTTGTGATCCTCTCTCCATTTGAGAGTACCAGGTCTAATATTGCTCCCTCCCGAGTGGGTTCCACCACTAGCTGTCTAAGGCATGCTCCCTGTAGGGCATCGAGAATGACCCTGCTCTTGGATGTGGCTGCAGTCCATGTCGCCCAGTTAACATCTGGCATATTCAGGTCCCCCATCAACAGTATCTCCCCTTTTTCAGCCATTTTGAGAATGCCTTCTATCATTTTCTTGTCCATTTCCTCCCCTTGAGATGGGGGTCTGTATACAACCCCGCTCCCCCCCGCCATCCCAGCTCTCCATCGATGGCACCGTCACTAGAGACCCAACTCGCATAGCTGATTGCCTCAATACTACCTTCTCTGACCTGAGCTCTGTGCTCCAAAACAACTTTTTTGACCTAATCCCCACCTTTATCCCTCCTGTCTTGGATCACCCTCCTTTCTACCTGCACACTATATCCCCCCACATAGCCAGGCCACACCTGCTAAAAGCCATTGGTAGCAACAATCTCAGCTGTGACCCCTTAGACTCCAGGATCCTCTGCCTGGCCTTGGATGTCATCCTAGTCCCCCTTACAGACCTACTAAACCGGTCTCTATGCCTTGGTCAGTTTCTCAGTGCTTGTAAATCAGTCAAAATCACTCCTATACATAAGAGTGGAGATAGGTCCACACCTAACAACTACCAGCCGATCTCTATCCTCCCCCTGCTCTCTAAAACCCCAGAAAAAATAGTGTCTATTCAACTATCTGAGTACCTGGCCAAATATGACATAATGTGCCCAGAAAAACATGGTTTCTGCCCAGGACACAGTACCACTACTGTTGTCCTAGAGTTCTCTCAATCCCTGCACTCTGCTCTTGACTTCGGCAACCTTGCTGGCGCAGTGTTCATAGACCTCTCCAAGGCTTTTGACACTGTTTGTCACCCCCTCCTGCTCGACACCCTCCACCAACTCGGCTTTTCCACTGGTCCCTTTGCCTGATTCTCCAGCTACCTCTCTGCTAGATCCCAGCGTGTGAAGATAAACAGCTCCCTGTCCAACACCCGGCATGTTCATTCTGGGGTACTCCAGGGCTCCATTCTGGGCCCTGTACTTTTCAGCCTCTACCTCAACACTCTCCCCCAGCTCCTGCACAGGAAAAATGCTCCTCTATGCTGACGATGTGGTTCTCTTTGCCTCCCACCCCGATCTCTCTTCTCTCCAGGTACCCCTCCAGCACACCTACAACCAAGTTTATAAGTGGTTCCTTGACCACCGATTGGTCATTAACCTAAAGAAGACTACATCGATGCTCTTCTTCTATCACCAAAACAAGGCCAAGAATGCCCCACTCTTCATTCTCCCCAGCACTCTGCACCAAGTTGGAGCAAGTGACCTCTTACAAATATCTAGGCATCACTTTCGACTTGGCTCTCACCTTCCACACCCACATCAATGCCCTATCCTCTGCCATAAATTCTCAGATAGGCCTACTATACCATCATAGAGATTGCCTCCCCAAGTTGCCCTCTGGCTGGCCATCACCTCTTTCGTCCTGTTGCTAGTGGACTATGGCTTGCCCATTTACCCTGCGGCGGACAATACCGCCTTGACTAAAATCCAGTTCTCAATCAAATAAGGCCTGCAGGCTCCTGACTGGAGCCCCTAGCTGCACTCACACTTGCCTGTTTTACTCCACCACCAACATGCTCACCTTTGAGGAACATCTGCGCTACCAGACTAGCCTACTCACCAAAAAATCTCTTCTAGAGCTCTCCCCTCAGGGGTCTCTGCTTCCCTATGCCATGCATCCTCATCTGTTGCCACCCATAGCTCTGTCAAGGCTACCTTTCTGGTGCCCAGAACCAAGACCTCACTAGCCCAGAAGTCCTTCCATTACTGAGCCCCTGCTTGGTTCAATTCCCTACCACCCTGCATCACAGACATTGCCAAAACTGGTCCCTCCAAAATTGCCCTCCAGAACCATCTCTTCAATGCTCATTGCTGTAGATGCACCTAATTAATCCCACTGTGGGATCCTCCTGTCAGGCCTCCTTGACTTGACAACATCCTCTGGACAGCCTATCCTCTCCCCCTCCCTCCCACCCCACTCCCATCCCTACCTCCACCCTCTCCAGCTATTATCTAGGTATGTCCAGGGCTGTACCCCCAGTGTAACCCTTGGGTACCTTGTATATGACTGTAACCTATTATAAGTAACATTATTATGTAACCTATGTGTACTCTGTGTTTAATATTCTGCACCTGCACCTGTACTGTTCTCACTGTTGTAACCATGCTATGTAACTCTGTCTACCCCCCCGCAACAAAGTGCCTTTGTAAATGAGTCCATGACTCAAAGGTTGCAAATCCAACTTTTCTAATAAATAAATAAAAAAAGGCAATACTGGTCACTAATAAAATCTTTTGAAAAACCTGTTAATAATAGTCTGCACATACAGATAGAAAAAGGTGGACTGCTGCAAAATTCCAAAACATCTGCTAATATTTTTTTCAATATTTTTCTCACATTAACCGATACGTAAATTACATTAGCTGGAAAACAAAATGTACAGACACAATTAATTTAAGATAATGAAGCAGAGCAACACAGATTTCTTAGGTTCAGATTTAAATGCATCACATGCAAGGAAGTTAAAGATGAAATTAGGAGACTGAATATTAAAAAATCTTATGGAGTGGCTGAAACTGAGGCAAGATACATAGAGGATTTAATCGATATAATTTCTCCTGTATCAACAAAGATTTTTAACTGGCGCTTAACTGAAAGAAAATTCCTGTTGCCTTTGAAAAAAGCTAAAATTGTACCCATACATGAAGGAGGGTTGTCTACGGATCCACCAAATTACCATCCCATAGAATGTCTGTCAGTAATCTCAAAAACATTCAAGAGACTAGTGCAGGGACAAATGACCATGTATTTGAATAAGTACTCACTGTTGTCTAGGTCCCAGTCAGGTTTTCGGAAGGGGCACTCCACGGACACGGCACTCACTGACCTGATTGACATAATTGCCTCCCCTTTGAAAAGGGACAGGTGGTGGGTGCAGTGTTTGTGGACCTGTCCAAAGCATTTAATATCATGGACCACTAGATTCTGATTGACTGGCTTATAGGTATTGATATTTCGGAGGAAACCTGTAACTGGTTTAGTTCTTACTCAACAGGTAGATCACAGCAAGTATTAATTGGAAGTGATTTATCTAATACTGCTTTAGTCCAAAGAGGTGTCCCCAGGGATCCAACTTAGGCTCCATACTGTTTTTAATTTATATAAACCATCTTACTGAGTTAGCTGAAAACACAAAAATAAGGCTATATGTGGATGACATCATAATTGTGGCAACTGGTACCAATAATGAATTAATGGAAAATAATCTTTCAAGGATTTTTTAAGAATATGTACATGGCTGGCTGGGTCCAGATTGGTGCTAAATAGTAAAAAGCCTAAAATTATGGTGTTTAAAAATGGCCAAACTAAAAAAGGAACCAAAAGATATGAAATTAAAGTTGAAACAAATAACAAAGAAGTCCTAGCTCAGGTGACAGAATATAAGTATCTTGGTGTATGGATCAATCAAAATTTTAAGTCTGATTACCATGTTGATGAAATGAAAAAAAGAATTAGCAATAGAATTTGGAGCCTTTAGACGTACTAGATACTGTATTAACAAACAAATGAGAATATCTATTGTAAACCAATTATTGGTCCCAATATTGAACTGCAAAAGACACGTATATAGTTTTGCTAGAAAAACCCTGTTGAAAAAGGTAGAGGTACTATATAATCGTTTGGCCAGATTCATTCTTAGATGTGATTTTTGGACAGACCACTGTAAAATGTACAACAACCTTGGATGGCTATCTTTAGAGAATAAAACAAAAATAATTTGGGAAAAAAAATTTATAAAACAATAAATTTTACAGCCTCTCCCTTTCACTTAAACTGGGAAAAAAAGACATGATTTACAAATTTTAAAAATGGTGTTAATGTAGACAGTATATTTAGACATTCTGTACAAAACACTGCATTAATGCAATATTTAGGGTTCAGGCTAAAGAGACTAAAGTAGGAAAATGTGGTTTTAGGGTTTCCAACCCTAAAACCCCAACCTCATTCCTAAAACAAATCATGGGCGGAGTCTTCTTAGGGTTTGTCAACCCTAAAGCTCACCCATTCTATACACTCCAGAAACATTCATACCTAATGGGTTGAGCATTAGGGTTGACACCCCCTAGGAAGACTCCGCCCCTGATTTGTTTAAGGAGTGGAGCTGGGGTTTTAGGGTTGGAAACCCTAAAACCACATTTTCCTACTTTTGTCGCTTTAGCTTCACCTTTAGGTCATAGAGCTCTTGACTAACCTCAGAAGTCATCATTAAGTCTGTAATCACGTTATTCAGGACAGTACTGAGTGCTCACATACGTATGCTATCCTTTCTCCTTGTCTTGGTCTGAGCAGCTTTTAAAACAGGCTCCATGCTGTTTGGCTTGCATATTAAATGAGATCCTATTGTAGGCCTTTCATGCTAAAAATGTATTTTTTTGTTTTGGAGGCAAACTTGTTCAGCAAATGTTTTCTCCCACGCAATGCACAAGCACTGTGTAGCCATCTGGAATGAGATATGCCGAGCACAGTGCAACTCCTCAGTGCAAACCAAGTCCCTGGGATTTCCATGTGATCCCTGTTATTGTTAGTCCTCTGTTGGTGCGAATTGTTCTGCTTCACCACTGCCATAGTAGTGCCCATCAAACAAGTAAGAGACTATGGCATACATGTTCTGTAAAAACTCCCCATAATTCGAGAAGTCCACATTTTTTTGATCTCTAATTGTCAGAGAACACAAAGAGTGACTAATTGCATCTACATATTTGAGTTGTCAATTGCTACTACTCTTACCCCCTCTCCTACCCAATCCCTTTCACCCATGTTCACCTGACCTTGACCACCCCCCCTGCAACTGCCAAAATGTTCCATTACCTTCCCCTGCCACCCTACCCCCTCTCTATTGTGAATTCCCCCTTCCACTGACTAAGCTCACTCCGGTTGATTCTTTTGGTGTCCATCTGTCTTCTAAGTCTTCCACCCCCCCCACTCTTTGACAATGCCTCCACTGACTAATTTCCACACTGTCCTACCCACTCTGTAAGCTCATAATCATGTTAAGTCATCTTGCTTCGTATTTAACCTGTGTTTATTGTAAATTGTTTGGTTTTGTTGTATATTGTATTACATATTGTGGTCCTTGCATATTGCTATCATCACCGTATTCTAATTTACTCTGTATACCTTTACAAAATGTGTCATCAGTTGTATAATCTGTTATTTCTCCTATGTCCTGTTGTTATTGCTGACATGGAACCTTTGTAAAAGAACTTCTGGCTTAAACATATTACAATTCCTAGATTTAATAAAATAAAAAAATTAAAATAGCCTGAACCCTAAATGTTGCATTAACTCATTACCTCTAATAGCTCCATATGAAGTCCGAACTATCCATTGTTTACCTGACACAAAATGGCCTCCCAGGAAGTAATGAGTTAACACAGCTTTTTTCACAGAATTTCCTTACTTTTTGGGTTCCTTGTCATAATAGCGATCGCAAAACAGCGATCGCTATTATGGCGAGTGTACATTGAAGCCCGCCATGATGAAGCCCAATTCTGCAGAATTCTGCAATAGAGTTACTGCAGCAAATGATGCAATTTCAATGGGAGTTAATCCCTTTTGTCATGCAGGAAATCTGTGACACTGCGCTTCATCCTGGCAGGCTTTACTGTGTATCACCAAAAAGCAAATTGGTGATATACACTTCCAGGTGACCTGACATCCGGAACACCCCCCACACCCCCCTGAATATAGAGTCTCAACTCCAGGAGGGTGCATGTTGAGGAGGGGGCAAAATCTGGATTCAGCAAAAAATGAAGTCCCACAGCTGCAGGCAGTGGCAAAATTTCCAAACTCCTGGCCCCAACCCCGAACCCCGTCCTGCTGCACCAGATCTAGCCACCCACCCACACCACCACATGGCTAGCTCGATGGTAGCAGGCACACCAGTCCCCTTAAACCCCTTCTTTGTCCCTCCCCTTCTCCCTGTATCTCCTCTTCCAGTCACCCTTCCCTACGCTCACTTTCACGTAGGGTCACTACCCTTGCAAGGTAGCCCATGGGGAAAGCATTGAATATGAGTCGCCATTTTGATGGTCACCCATATTCAGTCACTATCCTCACTAGATAACTCTTTTTGAGATAGTATAATTGTATCCTTATTTGCCTGTGGGAGCACAGGGCCCTCCTGGCCCTACACTGCCATCCTATACTTTTGAAACAGTGTAATCATATCCTTATTAGTCTGATGGAACACATAGCCCTCTGGGCCCTGCACTCCCATCCTTTCATAAATGCATATATGTATGTTTATGTTTACCACAAAGTAAGACAGAGACCTGGGGATCATCATATCAGATGTCCTAAAGGCAACCAAGCAGTGTGAAAAAGTGGTGGGGAATGCAAAAAGAATGCTGGGATGCATAGGTAGGGGCATAGCCAGCAGAAAGAAAGAAGTAGTGATGCTACTGTATAGATCACTGGTAAGGCCTCACCTAGAGTACTGCATCCAGTTCTGGAGACTGCATCTCAGGAAGGACATAAACAGGATGGTGGCAGTCCAAAGAAGGGTGATGAAAATGGTACATGGGCTGCACCAGAAGCCGTATAAGGAAAGACTCAGGGACCTTAATATCTATTCATTGGAGGGGGGGGAGGATATGATAGAGACATTCAAGCATCTTGGGGTATAAACAGGGTACAGGAAGGAAGCATATTTCAGAGGAAGCATTGCACAAGGACAAAGGGACATTATATGAGGCTGGAGGGAGAAAGACTAAGGGGGAATGTCAGGAAATACTTTTTCACAGAAAGGGTGGTGGATCAGTGGAACAGCCTTCCAGCGGAGGAGGTGGTTGGGCTAAAACAATACATGGGTTCAAGAGCGCATGGGATGGACATAAGGGTACCCTGGAGATTGGCAGAGAAGGCATGCCACAGATCAAACAGAATCTGGGCTGTCAACACTGGGTAGGAAAATGGGCAGACTAGGTGGTCCATATGGTCCTTATCTGCCATCAGATTCTATATTTCTATGTAAAAAAGGGGACAATGATCAAAGGGTGGGGGGAGCTACTAGACAGCAGGGAAAAATAATTTAATTAGGGGTACTGCAATCGGAGGGTGTGGGGTACCACTAGACACCAGGGATAATTAAGACAAATATCTGAAAACAGGTAAAAAATATCTTACATTTCAAAGAGTCCTTTCCAGTAAGAAACAAAAAAGGATTTATTTAAATGAAAAATGATTTCGGACTTATGGAGAACTGCTTTGATTCTGTACATTTGTGACTTAGATAGATATATACTGAGTTGTTTTTATAAACTGATGCGTGAATTTCATTACAATCTGTGTTTTTTGTTTTTTTACTTACTTATTCTCCTTCGGTCATTGTATCCTAGTGCTGAACCTTGTGGATCCATGGTAGCAATCACTCTCAACGGAAGTTAATGTACATCTTGTCCCTCTCAAGTAAATATGACAGCTGCATTTATGGATTGTTAACCTAAGACAGATATCTTAGTAAACACAGCAGATCAGATTCGTGGTGCTTGTATAACTGTAATTTCATATCATTTTGAGCCTCCAAAAAGGGATGCAACGATCTCAGAAGTCACAGAAACTGAAATCGCCAATAACATCAATCAGCTACATACATAGTGCTAGTATGCCGATTGGTTCAGAAAAGGTAGAAGCAGTGTTTTCAGTCACTACAATAAACTGGCTCCATACAGTTTATGACCATGCTAAAGTTTTATTATGTTCATTAGTTTTACTTTTTTTTCTTTAGAGATGGAACTATTACTGAGTAATTTAGAATATGAGTTTGAAAAAATAAAAAATAATTTAATTTCACTGTATGTTGTGACATTAGAAATGTGTAGTTTCATAACTAGCCTATGTAGAGTACTGTTGCAATATTGAGAATTAAACTATTTTATATCTTATCATTAATACAGAACAAGTCTTGCATTTAAAATTATCAATTAGTTACCATCAATCTTGAAATATGTGTTTAAGACCGGTTGCTTCTTTATTTGGGGGGGATGACCTGCATGAACTGGATGCTGTAGGAGTAAATTTGAAATCACATACCTGTAGTTACAGTTTTCTATTTGCATTTTGTCAATTTTTTCACCAGTTTTTGCCATTTTTGCAATATTTGATGTCATTTTAAGCATTTCTTAACTGCTGGTGTCATAAAATGAACTGAAATAGTTTAATTTTAATAACAGGTTCACACCATCATTTTAGGTAGCTGATGCAGATGCAATACTTCTTTCCTGCAGCTGGAACCCCACCAAATGGGGTCTGTTTGTGATTTAACACTTTACTCATCCCATCGCTAACCTTTTATCGCGATCAAGTTTTTAACTTTCCAAATTTAGCTCTATTCCTATTATGTTTGATGAAAATACTTTTTTTTATGTTCAATTATGAAACTTCCAAGTCACCAGACTTTGTATTTTAGGTAATGTTTTCTCCTAAAACAGAATCATCTTTCTATGTTTTTTTTTTATAACTCATCTTTACTCAAGAGTAAAAATTACAGGTTTGACAGAACTTTCTCTCATACAGTTTGGAGTTACAGACTCCCATTTGAACATCAATTAATCAAGTTCACAATTAGTACAACCATCTGTTTCTCTTTTAACCCCTTGAATATCTCCATCAGGAATAAAAACTGTCATTAACTCAAACAGAATAAACAAGTCTGGATTTCATACAGAGTTAAAACAATCAGAAAGAAAGGCAAAGAGGACTGATTTTACATATGATATCAACCAATAAACCTAGAATACTGAGACAGAGCGGTATTTCATCTTTCCCTTCTAAATACATTACTTTATGTTTTGAAACTTAATCTGTCCAAGTGAAATGACATTGAAATTGAGACCCAAACCCCAGTAAATTAATTTGCATGTTAATTACTATTTGTCAGGCTGGAAAATTAGACATAAGGATTATGCAGGCTTAATCTGTGGTGGTCCTTTGGTGTCTTTTTGTTTAGACACCCCATGTATTTTCTAAGGTGAGTCACCCAAATCATTTTGCCTCCCCATTGTCTTCCCAGCTAAGCCATGAGGCCCACACTTTCATCCACTTTTCTTCCCTCGGATAAATCCTTGTGGTCAGTCTTTCCATCTCACAAATTTGTGACACTCTGTTGCTCCACTCATGAAGGGTGGGTGGTCTGGCACTTAACCAATGAGATGTTATGCTTTTTAGTGCTGCTACAAGAAAGGCAAGTACAAACCTTCTTTGGGAAGTGGGGAGCCCAACTACCATGGGGGTCCCAAGGACCCATTCAGAAAAATCATCAGGGATAGTTATTTGTGTGATCTGCCTCACTGTCTCCCCCACCATCTGCCAGAACCCCCTGATTATTGGGCAAGCTCAAATAATGCTGTGAGGAAGGGTTTGGATTCATTGGTGACTGGGGACCCACCTGGAGGGATGGAGGTTTGTTCAAGCCTGACGGCCTGCATCCATCCAGAAGGGGAATCCAAGCACTCAATGATAAGTTTAAATGCTACATTGACAAGCATTTAAACTAGCAAAGGGGGGGTGGCAGGCCAGCAAGGAGGGTACCTACTTGCTCACCCCCCACAGCTAGCAGTGGAACCAGTGAACCAGAGGAGTGGCTATCTCTGCAAAGCAGTGTGCAAAAGATGGAGATTAGTGCCCAAGAGGTGGATAGGCAGAAAAGGGGCAAAATTCAGCAGAAGGGCAGACAGCAAGGAGAACCAGGGATAAAGGACAACCAAGGAAGGGGCTGGAGTAGAACAGCGAAACAGTCTAGGGAGGTCAAATCATGGAAAGCCATGTGTGCAAATGCCAAGAGCCTTAGCAACAAGATGGAAGATCTGGAGGCTGTCATGGTGCAGTCGGACCTGGACATTGTGGCCATCACTGAAACCTGGTGTAATGATAACCATGACTGGGAGATGGCCATACCTGGCTACAACATATTCAGAAGAGACAGAGCAGGCAGGAAGGGAGGAGGAGTGGCACTGTATGTGAAAAATGACATAAGGGCCACAGAGATCCACGAGGAACAAAATGGGGGAAGATACTGTGGGTTAAGCTGGAAAGGAAAATGGGGACAGCCATCCACACAGGTGTGGTCTATAGACCACCAGCCCAGGAGGAAGAAACAGATAGGGAGCTGATGCTAGCCATCCAAAGGATGGCAGACAAGGGTGAGGTAGTACTGGTTGGAGACTTCAATATTCCAGATGTGGACTGGAGCATCCCAGCAGCAGCATCAACTAGGAGCAGATTTATCCTGGACTCCTTTCAGAGTGCCTTCCTCAAGCAACTGGTCAAGGAACCAACTCGGCAGAAGGCAATACTGGACCTTGTGCTCACAAACAGGGACAGTATGATGGGGGTAACAGTGGGGGAGCACCTGGGGAACAGTGACCACCAGTCATTGTGGTTTGAAATCAGAGAAAGAGCAGAACCAAACCACACAAAACACGTATCCTGGATTTTAGGGGCAGACTTTGGTAAAATGGGGAGATACTTGAAAAAGGCATTAGCGAATGGGACAGGAATCAGGGTTGAGGAACAGTGGGCAGTATTTAAAATGGGGATTACAAGAACAACAAAATTATGCATTAAGCAGGTTAGCAAAAGGAAAAGGAAGAGGAGACCATTATGGTTTTCAAAGAGGTAGCAAAGAAAGTGAAGCCAAAAGATTGCATTCAGGCAATACAAAAGACACAGGCAGAAGGGGATGGGAGAAGTAACAGGAGAAGCAAAGGGAGGCAGGGAGGTCAGTAAGGGAAGCCAAAGCTCAGACAGAAGAACACATTGCAAAATCAGTGGGTAGAGGAGACAAACCTTTACAGGTACATAAGTGAAAAAAGAAAGACAAAGGGAGGGATAGTGAGACTGAAGGGGAGGATGGGGCCACGTGGAGGATGACAACAGTAAAGCTGACATATTGAACAGGTATTTCTGCTCAGTCTTTACTGAGGAAGAGGAGGGTAATGGGTCTGAAGGGAGTACAAGGGGTGAGAATGGTGCAGAAATGGACACAAGTCCCTTTACATGAGAAAGGGTTCTGAAGGAACTGGAAGTAATAAGAGTTGATAAAGCAATGGGGCCAGATGGGGTGCACCCCAGGGTTCATAAAGAACTAAGAGAGGTGGTGGCTGAACCTCTGGCTATCCTGTTTAGCCGATCACTGGAAACAGGGAGGTACCCAAAGACTGGAGGACAGCAGATGTAGTCCCTTATGCAAAAGTGGGAAGAGGAAGCAGAGAACTACAGACCAGTCAGCCTCCACCTTGGTAGTGGGGAAGATCATGGAAGCACTACTGAAGGAGAGATTGGTGGAGCATCTGGTTGTCAATGGACTACAGGACCCAAGGCAGCATGGTTTCACCAGGGGAGGTCATGTCAGACCAACCTCATTGAATTTTTTGACTGGGTGACTAGGGAGGTGGATCAGGGGAGGGCAGTGGACATGGCCTATCTGGACTTCAGCAAGGCCTTTGACACTGTGCCACATAGAAGACTATTACACAAACTGGGGAATATGGGTGTGGGCAGGACAGTAATGTGGTGGGTAGGTAACTGGCTGGGTGGCAGGACACAGAGGGTGGTGGTAAATGGCTGTCACTCCACAGAGGGAAGAATGACCAGTGGGGTACCACAGGGATCAGTGCTGGGACTGGTCCTATTCAACATCTTCATCAGTGACATTGCGCAGGACCTAGAAGGCAGAATTTCACTGTTCGCTGATGACACAAAGTTCTGTAACAGAGTAGACACACCAGAGGGTGTAGACAGAATGAGAAGGGACCTGCAGAAACTTGAAGAATGGTCAGGGTTTGCAGTTGAAATTCAATGCAAAGAAGTGCAAGATAATGCATATGGGGCACAAAAACCCTGGCACAATATATCAGTTGGGGGGTGAGGATATAGCATGCACCAAGCAGGAAAGGGATCTTGGGGTTATCATCTCTGATGACCTCAAGGTAGGGAAACAGTGTGATAAGGCAGCAGGTAAAGCAAAACGGATGCTGGGATGCATAGGCAGGGGCATCACCAGCAGAAAAAGGGAGGTCATAATTCCACTATACAAGACACTAGTGAGGCCCCACCTGGAGTACAGTGTACAGTTCTGGAGACCATACCTATGTAAGGACATAGACAGGGTAGAGAAGGTTCAGAGGAGGGCAACAAAGATGGTGCATGGATTGCATCACAAGTCCTATGAAGACAGGTTGAAGGAACTGAACATGTACTCCCTGGAGGAGAGGAGGGAGAGATGGGATATGATAGAGACATACAAGTATCTTACAGGGAGGAACAGGGTGCAGGAATACACTATTTTTAAGTGAAAAAGATGTTCCAGGACTAGAGGGCATGGGATAAAGTTGGAGGGAGGATGATTCAGAGGAAACATGAGGAAGAATTTCTTCACAGAATGGGTGGTGGACAAGTGGAACACCCTGCCAGAGGAAGTGGTGGGGGCTGAAACAATCACGGGATTTAAGAATGCATGGGATAGACATAAAGGAATTCTGGAGGTCAGGGGTAAGGGGCAACAGACTTCTAGGAAAACATAAACTGAACTTACAAGCTCAAATGGGCAGACTGGGTGGGTCATAGGCCCTTATCTGCCGACACTGTCTATGTATCTATGTATCTATGTAAGTATGGTAGTGTGATCCAACATCACCACAATTTTTCCAGCAAAGGGCACAATATGTTGTGCAAAAGTAGTAAGTCACCGTTGGTGTCCGGAAATATCTGATTAAGATTTTCCAAAAGTATTGACTCCACCCAGGGGAGGATGTGACCCTCCATCCCACCTTCAGTCTCTTGTCTCAATCCTCCCTTGAAATTGCTCTGGGCAGCTCCCTCTCCCATGCCTCCCATATCCTGTCCAGTGGGTTTGGGTCCATGTTGCACAGCATGGAGTATAGTTCAGATATATATCTCACTTTTTTCTGCAGTGTAACTATGCCATAAATAAAATCTTCCCAGGGAGACCTAGGCCTGTCAAGTAACATCCTATGATCTGCATTATGTATAAAGTGTCTGATTTTGCAAAAATCTGAAAAAATCCTTATTATGCAATTGAAACTTCTCCTTTACCTGTTGGAAAGACATACATGTGCCCTTGTCTAGGAGTTGTGTGAAATGTATGCAATCCTTATTCTCCCATAGGGCATACCCTTGGTCTAACCAAGGTGGAAGACATTTTGAATGGAACCTGATCAAGGATAGTGGACCCGGCGAAGGAGCAGAAGCTAGTTTTCACCTCACCTTGTTTAAAGTTTTTAAGGAATGTTTTACCCATGGGTTGTTGATTATGCCTCAGAGGGGGTCAGCTGAATCAGCACATGCCAAGGTTAAAAGTGGTTGGGTATTTCTTCCCCATTTTCAATTTCATACCACCCTGAGGCCTGACGCTGTTTTGCCTAGGTGCATATTGCCCCCATCTGACTCACTAAGTAGTATTTTTGTAAATATGGCATACCCAGACTCCCCTGAGTCTTAGGTCTATGCAATATTTTCATTGCTATGCAGGGTCCCCCACACACACAAACTTGCCCACCCCTGCATTAATCCTGGACCAAAAGGAAAGGGGTATAGGAATTGGTAGTGTGGAGGAGAGGAACAGGAAGTGTGAGAGTAAATTCATTTTAACTGAATCGATTTTACCTGCCAGTGATAATGGTAACAGGGTCCACCTGGCCAGGTCTTTCTGCATTTCATTCCAAAGTTTGTTATAATTGAGATCAAATAGTCTGGAGTGCATCATAGCTATCTGGACTCCCAAGTACCTTATTTGATTGTTTTTGGCCCATGAAAAAGGGAACCCTGATCTGACCCCGCAAACACCACTTAACACCAGGGCCTCTGACTTACCACAGTTCATTTTGTAACCAGATACCATCCTAAAATTCTCCAGCAGATGTAACAATCTGGGAAGGGAAGTCTCTGGGTGCCTCAAGAAAAAAATTGAGTCATCAGCATATAGGACCACCTTTTATTCATGCCCAGAATGGATGAATGGATATTCTGCACCTCCCATTCTCTGATCACTTTCCAGGCAAATTGAACTGATAACATCAACCATGTTTGAACTTGTGTGTAAGAAAACCATTTATTGAAAAACCTCAGGGAAAACCCCATTATATTTGTTTGGCCTCCAAACATGCCAACCAAACCATTCATCTCATGTTCTGCACTGAGGGAAGGAGATACTACCATCATGGTAAGCATCCAGTTGCCGTTTACTTGCCCTGCAGCTTAAGGTGGATTACCAGCAGTTGTAGAAGACCAAGATGAATCCAGTCCATTTCTCCTCCCTTAAGGCCAACCCCTGTATCCACCCCCCATTCTCCATGTTTTATTTAACTGTAGGATAACATCAAAACTATACAAGTCTATTATCCAGGAGTGGACCAGGACAAAATGTGGGTCCACATCGTCCATCTTCATGAAACAAAATTCTCAGTCACTTGATTCTGCCTGCTTTGGTCTGCAGAACCCCCCCCCCCCTTCTGAGTTATATTAATCTAGTGTCTTATGTGATAAAAGAGAACGAAGGCATAAAAAAGTAAGGAAAAGAAAAGCAGTTTTACATACTGTTAGTAATTCTGAAGTAGAGTCAAAATCTCCACTTAATCCAAAAGTACTCTTTCGTTTGTTCTGTTTCCCACCTGCATCAGCATATTCATTCAAGTGTCCTTCATGTTTTGGGCTGATCCGCAAACATTATCCTGCTGGGTTCTTCATTTTCCTCTGTATTTTCTTGCTGGCAGCAGTCCTTTTGAACTAGTAGCAGTTGTGTGGGCCGAGTCCAGCTTCTCCAGCACTTGATTCTCCTCTGTGCTTGCTGTGGTCACTTTTCCTCATCTTCCCAAACCCTTAATGGTGTACCATCTGTGATACTCAAGTGCCTTAATGGTCTCAGCATCGAGCAAGGTATTCATTGAGATGTCCCATTGCTGCAAAAACGTAGCTGAATCTGAGATAGAGGGGAAGGAGTGTATGCCTGAGTCTGTGGTTATTTTTAATGTAGCTGGATAATCCAAGTGAACTCTCACCCCTTTAGCCCTGGTGCACCCCTTCAGGTCGACACCCCAATGGCGAAACAGGAAAAAAGACCATTACGGTGACATTCACGGTAATGGTCATTTTTCTGTGTTTTGCCTTCCCCCAGTGTTCCGCTCCCTTCCCAGACCAACTCCAACCTGGAGTTGGAATCCTAAAGCCCGGTGGGGGGGTCACTTTTAAAACAGGTGGCACAATGCCTGCGTCGGTATTGCAGTCGCTGCGGGGGAGGTTAGCATTTTCACTGTTGACCTCCCTTGGTGCTTCCTTTTGGCTCATAGCTGTTTCCAAATAGGGAACACCTGCTTTTGGTGATCCATCATTATTGGAGCATAGTCATGCTTAAAGAACAAGTGGGTATCACCGAATAAGATTTATTTCTTAGCCCAGGTTTCATCAAAATATCTGTTTTTGTTCTGTAATCCTGGAAAGCTAAGATGATTGAATGGGGATGAGCCTTAGGGTCCGTTAGTTTAGCTGATAGGGAATGATGGGCCAGAATTATATTCAATTGGTAGTCTTCATTTAGGCCCAAGATCTCCTTCAAGAAGCTAGTTATATAGGTCACCATGTCCCCTGATTCCGCTCCTTCTGGCAGGCCATGGATTCTCAAATTAGCCCTACGTGACCAGTTTTCTAGGTCTTCCACTTTTTGTTGTAGCCAGACTTCATGGTCATGGAGTTGTAAAATTGCTCTGTTGTGCAAGTTTACTGTTTTGGAAGTTTCAGTGGCATTTTGTTCAAGATCTGTTATTTTCTGGTGATGTTCCCTTTATTTTGAGCAGACCTCTAATATTTCTGACTGGAACTTGTTTAGTGTGTCTCCTAAGCAGCACAGCTCCTTGAATAATTTTCAGAGGTAATTGTGAAGATTCCTTCTTCCTCTGAGCTGCTTGTGACGCTGATTCAGAACTCAAGGAGGCTTGGCACCCTGGTAAAATGTGGCCTGTGTCTGATGGCTGCTATTCTAGCATTTTTTCACATTTTTGGGGGGCTCCCGCTACAAATTCCTTTAGTCACTGTCTTGTAGATGCCATCATTTCTATTAGTTTCTGTTTTTTGATGCTGGTAGCCAGATTTTACTGGGGATGGAGGAGGATTAGGAAGAATGACCCCGGGAGCTCCCGTGGAGTCAGTCCACCATTAGTGCCAGCTTCACCAGAAGTCCAGGATGTTATTTTTTATGTTTCTTTTAAGATTTCTGCCTTGCTGAATAGGTTCTAGAGAAAATATCAAGCTGTAATTCCTTTTTTAGCAATCCCACTAACAAAACCAGCTATAAAGATAGCTGCCATATTGCTATAAAATATAGGAGTGAACATCTCAGATGTTCTGTTTTAGTGTTCTAGATAAGTACACACCCATTACTGACTAAGAGAACATCTGGACAGGGTGTGGAAGATTAAGATCCGGCTTTGTTGACAGGAATTTTTGTCAGCTTTGTTGACACCATGTTTTTGTCTTGGCCAGCCAAAGACATGCCATAAGTGTGGCTCTTATCAACAACTGTGCAATGCATGTGATCAGGTTTATTGTTGGGCATAGCTTGAGTATGGCCACATAAGCTTGTATTTTCCTAATCCATTTCATTGTACTTTGTGTGAGGGTTTGTGCCACTTGTACCACCAGTGTTCCTGAGCAGGTCATAACAGGGAAGATGGTTTGAATCAAGACACTATTCTGAATAAGAATTTGTCAATGCTGAATGTTCACCACTGGTATTGCTGCTGTACCGAACTGAGTCTTGTTTGTACACATTTTTATTATATATAGAGCAGATGAGATGCAATGTCTCATTTTCAGCGATTTCTGGCTTTAACACATTGTTAGACTGTAATTACTCTGGATAGGGCAGCTGAGAGGCAATATCCACTTTTAAGTGGGTTCCCACATTTTGACCTAAAATGTCCAACAATCATTTTATGACCTAACATTATGATCAAGAAGGGAAATTTTTAAAATCCCGTCTGAAAGGTGATTCCGCTGTGCGACTGTGGAAACAAGTTTCGGAGGGGATTTGAAAAATGACACCTACCATGTTCAGGAAGTTGGGTAACACAAGGGATATGTTGAACATTAGGGGCCGAAATCTGCAAAAAAAATAAAAATAAAGTTATGAGCAAATGTTGGAACAATCTGGTTCCTCATAACTTAGATAATTTTTTACATTTTTACCCCAAATTTTCAACATAATTTTTTTTATCAATCCTTCTAAGCATGACAGGTGTCATTTATGAAACAATGGCTGAAACATCAGTTTTGAAATGACAGCTGTCACATTCATAAAGTGGTATGAAAAAATGGCTATGTCAAAAAGTTGGAGTCAAAATATTGAAAATTATTACAGTTACGAACGTGCGTTGAAAAATTCCAATGTAGACTCATAACCTTTTGTTTTCTCGTATTTGTATGCCAAATTTTCAACATAGTCTTCTTATTTCCCCACATAGCCTTCTTATGAACCCACCTCACGAACAAGGACAGAGAACATTTTTAAATGCTGCCCAAATGGTGATTTCACACCACAAGTGCAAAAACACATTTTGGTCAGGATTTGAAAAATGACATCTGTCACATTTACAGTATGAGGTGATGTGAAGAAATGGCTATGTTGAAAATCTGGGGTCAAAATATTGAAAATTACCAAAGTTATGAGCCTGTGTTTGTAAATTTCAATATAGGCTCATAATGTTGTTGTTTTTCAATATTTTTGCCCCAGATTTTCAAAATAGCCTTCTTGTGACCACACCTCATGAACAAGCATGGAGAAAATGTTCAACTCCTGCCAGAAAGCTTATTTTGTGCAATGACTGCAAAATCAACTTTTGAGATGTGAAAACATATTTTGGGCAGGATTTGAAAAATGACAGCTGCCACACTCATAAGGTGCTGTGAAGAAATGGCTATGTTGAAAATTTGGGTTCAAAATATTGAAAATTAGCAAAGTTATAAGCCTGTGTTTGCAAATTTTAATGTAGGCTCATAACTTTGTTGTTTTTTTAAATATTTTTACCCCAAATTTTCAGCATAGCCTTATTATGATCCCACATCATGAATAAGGGCTGAGAAAGTTTTCAACTCCTGTATGAAAGGTGATTTTGTACAGCAACTGTGAAATCACCTTTTGGGACAGATTTACCTAATTTCACTGCCATTGTTCATGAGATGGGGTCCCAAAAAAGGCACATTGAAAATGTGGGGCCAAAATATTTAAAAATGGCCAAGTTATGCCACCAAGTTCAAACCCCCTTTGAAATTCATAGAACTGCATACCTGATGTCCATAGTTTGTGGTCCGGCATTTAAGAGTGAAGATGTGTCTCCAGTCCAGAGAGGATTGCAGCGTTGGACCTCCACTGGGTAAGTAAGGGCTTGTAGGGGTGTGGGGTGGTGGGTGCTGAGTGGAAGGTTAGGTGGGGGGACAGTAACGGCCGCAACAGACATCAATGGATGGTTTTCTTTTTACAGGGTTTGTTTAAAAAAAGCTATGAGGGATGTCTTTCTTTTTTTCAGGTGGAGACACTGGGGGACTGGGCATCCCCAGTGTCAGTGTTATGTTTGGCACCATCGGGGGTGGGCTCCCCTGTGTTGCAGAAGTGAAAAGAGGCAGGGTGGGTATGTAGCAGCCAGCATGGGGGACTGGGCACCTGGTCTTGGAGGGAACAGTTACGACTGTGGCAGCAATAAACATCGATGGACAATTTTTGATTTTCAGCAGGCAGATCATGACAGATCAGCTGTGCTTGTTTGCTGGCATTATGTGAATAAAAGGAAAGAGCTGACCTATGATTGGGTCAGCTCTTTCATTTGAAATACACAAACTTTCTGCCCAGCAAGCCAGAAAACCTTGATCTCCTTCTTCTATATAAAGTTCAGCAGTCACCTGACCTAATGCAGCAATTTGGACTTAGCCTTACGAACAGAAGAGATTGTCTCTAGATTGCATGATAAACAAATCAATGTAAATAGAGTGAGAACAAATAAGAGATTAAACTTTTATACAATTAGAGCCCTAAGATTATGAAACAAAATGCCACAAGAACTTGTGGATTCAGCATCTTTTCTTGCTTTCAAAAGGGGGCTCGATAAATGGCTAGAATCTATTCCAGTTTAGGTTAATGTACCACAATAGTTGTGGGGGACAATCTCAATGGGCCTTGGCCTTCTATTGTCCCATAACTACCAAGTAAACCAAGTAATAACCAGCCTGACTGACAATTGGTGTGACACTGACGAGCCCCTTGCAGACCACTCTGCATTGGACAGATAGTGTCACACCCCTCAAAAACCACTCTCATAGCAAGATGTTTGCTGTGCATGCATGCACAGTGGACATAAAAATCCCAAGCAAATGAAGATGCATAGGAGGGGAAGATAATGCTTCAGAAGCCCCCCCCCCCCCATCTCTCATTACAGCTAGATCACCTGATATTCCAAAAGTTATACCCCATGGGTTGAGGACTCCATCCAACAGTCCTTGCCAACCTCCTCTTGAACAGGTGCCCCTCCACCGGACAAGAGGATGGGACTAAGACTAGTGGGATGTCCAGGGAACAGGGGACTGTCCAAGTGCAGATCCCGTCTGTTACAGAAGAGACAGATCCATTTAATGATTCCAAGGTATGCCCCCATTAGATCTTAGACATGCAAAGGGCACTAGAAGAGGGGCCTGCAGGACCACATACCCCAGGACTAAATTTCAAAAAAAAGTGATGTTTCCCCACTGCAGATACAGAATAGATTTGATTTCTTGGCCATGTCAGTCCAGTGGGAGAATACCAGAAGTGAAGGGGAGGATTCAGAAGCCTCCTCTATGGTTTCCTCACAGAAAGAAGGGCTCTTGGACACAGATGGCTCCCTGTCAGAACCAACAGACCCTAAGAAAAGGACCAGGATAAATTCATGCTTCAAAGGTATAAAAAGGTAAAGAGTGGTTTTTGATGGTATCTTTTTTATTCTTTCTACAAGGAGCATCATTAGGTCCACTGCAGGTAGACACTTGTAACATAAATAGCATAAAAAATAATGCCCGTAGGTTTAGTTTAGTTTAGTTTATTAGTCTAGGAATTAATACCTTTGAGCCAGGGCTCTTTTACAAAGGTTCCACGTCACAAAGAACATTTAACAAAGCACGATACACATTACAGGTAAAACCAGACAGGAAAGTTACATCATAAATTTGCTATTAACAGTTTAAGGCAGTAACGTTTTTAAGTTTCATAGAAAAACAAGCTATAACAGGTTCAAGCGAGTAGACAATTTCGAGGTTAAGGAAGCTTCAGGAGAGGGTGATCATTAGGCGCCAAAAGGAGGCTAGAGAGGAGGGAAAGGTGGTGAGCGGGAGAGTAAGTGAGAGGGGACAGGAAAAAAGGGGGGGAGTGAGTTTGGGTGGGAGATAGGAAGTAGTAGAGGTACCAGAGGGTTCATTAGTCAAGGAGAAAGAGGCTAACTACGTTGTTATGTCTCGAGGACACATCAGCTGACATCATACATGTTCACGATTCACAGTTGATATCAATACAGGATATATTGTACAAACAGAAATCCTGGCCCTAGTGACCCTCTTTCTGATCACTGTGTGAAGACCTGTGTTCAGAGGTAGGGATTTTTGTAATGGGTTTGATTTTTCAGTCACCGGCTTACTAGATATAGTTCCAGACCAGGTGTTTCTTTCAGATGCTTCATGGGATATTAATAAATTCCAGGTTCTTTCAGTCTACACACCTCATACAGAGGCTATGAGGGTGGATTGTTTTTAGGAAATACAGCCATATATGCATACCAGTAGAAAAAAAAATCATTCTTTGTGGAGACTCAACTATAGTCTGTCTTTCTTGGATAAAAGTGGATTAACATTGAAGCAATTTTGGGATTCAGCATTTTTGAAGAATATGATGGAATTGCAGGCTTACAGGATGCATACAAGGTTCTTCATAAAAATGGTTGGGGGGTGATACCCATAACAGCGGTGTGCATTCCTCCAGAATAGATTATATTTTTGTTTCAGGCAGTCTGTCTCTGTCATCTACTGAAGTTATACTGATAGAAATGTTAACTCATTTGCTGATGAAAATGTCCATTAGTATCTAAATTTACAGAGTCAGGTGGAAAAGGGGAATGGAAATTTTATAGTCAGTTGGTGGACAACCCTGAGGTAATACCGGCATAAGGTGATTTATACCAGGCTATCAGGTTCCCACTTTTTTCCATTCAATTTTCAAAAACCATACTAGTTTAGTTACTACCCATTCTTCTGCGCATCAATATTTTGATATTCCTAGAATGAAAACCTCAGCTGGTCAAAAGACAATGTTTTACAAATTACCACTGTTTTTCAATACAATTTCTTCAATATTTGAATGTTTTACTATTACTGTTTACAATTTCAGATAGACACTAAGAAGCTATTTATTTTCCAGGAGTCATTGTAATTATTTTAACAATTAAGATGTATCTTTGTCTTATTGTTCTTGTTGTCTTGTACTTAGTGTATTCTCTGTATTGTTGATATGTATGTGCATGTTGTTCTGGTTGCCCATGAAAACAGATCTTTGGCCCATGGATTTACTAGATTTTAAATAAACAAAACAAATGGACAACATAAGTATTTTTTGATACAATGCCACAATGGTAGGAGGATACAAAGGAGGATTTTAAATATTTTTTTTTAACAAAGGTAATCAAATTTCAAGAGGTAATTGCCAGAAGTATCTAACCTTTAAGACTAAGCTAACATAAGAAATGTCAAAACAAAATATGGGAATGGGTGGCTTAACTGCACAGATAACTGAACTAAAAGAACAAATGCATGTGCTCCAGTGTAACAGAGCCAGGTCACTTCAGGCCAAGCTGAAATGTGGTATGCAGGTGAAAAAAATTCACTATGGATATTTTTATAGGGTGTAAAGATAGGGTTAATACAAGTGTTTTTAATTGGTTATTACGATCTGGGTGGACATTGTCATACAGATTTGGATTCAATGCAGGTTGTAGAATAGCCTGAAACAGTCCTTTGGATCCCCTTCCACTCCACTTGCTCCCTTAGAAGCATTTCTTTTAGATAAACAGAGTTTGGACATCTCATTCATGGATGAGGCCTCTTTAAGAACAAGCAGAGATCCCCCAGACCAAGCCCAATGTTTCTTCAAAACATGGACTTCCTCAAACAATAAAATTACATCATAAGCATATTGAAATAAAAGATAAAATCACATCTATACATGTATGCCCTTCAGCAAGCCCTCAACTTAACAGGGTGATAGCATGCTCCACTCCTCCACACTCTGTAGTGCTCTTTGTTTTTCATACATAAGTTCTTATTCACATCTTATTTAGGTGGACCTATATACCGATGATTAATAGTCATTATCAGACTGTTCCTACTATCTGTATATTCATAGGACATGCAAACTTACTATCACCTTTACTCCTATTATATGCATTACTTACTGCACTTAACACTATTTCAGTGTTTGGTAAATAGAGTAGTGCTTGTGTATACTGTAACACTTTGACCTTTCTCTATTCCTGGGTAGATAAGCCAGGTACTATGTAGGGAATAGAAGGCCCAGCACCAAGGGTGAGCAGAGTGCTGGAGGAGGAGGAGGAAGTGGGGAATGGTGGTTGTTTCAAAACATGCTTAGTGAGAGCTGCTGGGAAAGGCTGGATTTTATTTAGAATGTGGGAGGAGCTATTCTCCCACATTGAATCTCAGGCTTCAGCCCTCCCATTTAAGCATTTGGGGAATAGAGTAGTGCTTGTGTATACTGTAAAAATGTGGCTTTTCTCTTTTTCCACCCTTGGTAGATATGCCAGGTAGCATGTAGGGAATAGGCCAAAAAAATTGCCTCCTCCAACTCATGGAGAGTATGACCACTAGCATGCAGGAGAGGATGACCCCCCCCCCTCACAGGAGGACCTCTGAGGACCCATGGCCACTGATCTGCTCTTCCTCTGGGCAAACTAAGAGGAGATCATCCTAAATGCTTGTAGTGCTTTCTGCTTCTGGTTTAGGAGTGTAAGATTCAAAGTCTGATGAAGTCCATATTCCGAGTCTCTTGATGAAGTGTGCGAGAATGTTATTTCTTGAGGCTGAAGAAACTGCTCCAATCCAGATGAATGTCTTGATAATGAATATGGATTAAGTCCAAGCTGTTGAAGAAGGATTCTAACATGATCCAGGAACCATTTTGTGATAAAAGATAATTGGTTATCAGAGGTCAAACAGGATGTGATGTATCTGGGTATGAGAGGAAGAGCATGAGTTTGTCTAGATGAGCTATCAGACTCGTTATTGAAGGACAGGTAATAGGTTATGTGAACTCCTTCATGTAATCTGTCAGTCTTTGAAGAAGGTAGTGACAGGATATAATAATCAGCCCTTTTCTGTAAATTGGTAATCTTAAGGAAGTTGGCAGAGAAGGATGATGAGATAATGAATTCTCCAGGATGTAGGAATACAAAGAAGGCTAGACAAATAGCAGAAGAAACCATGGTGTTCGAGGTAGAATCATATGGATCTGAATTCAATAAATCCACCATGTCTTTCATTATGGAGCCATTTATAGGGAGACAACAACGAGTTTAGGGGATTGAAGCTCTTTGGATACCCAGTAGAAGAAGTATAACTGAAGGATTGAAAAACAGTAAAGGCGACAATGGACTAGACTGTGAAGGAAAAGAACTGGATACCTGATAGGTATGGCTTAATTGTTCCATATAATAGTTATAAGGCTTGATGGCAAAAGTTAGAAATGCTAGTGCATGTTCTATGTGAGTAGAAATATTTAGGGAGGACTGCAATGCGCAGAATGAGGAATATTTTTTCACACTGTAGTATAAGTACTTCGGGTCACTGGAGTTAGAGTGGCCCACATGATGGTGTTGACTTGCTGGTGATAAAATTCCAACTCATTATGAGGTCACTAAATGAAAAAGGAGGAGTCATGACTGAGCCTGCTGAAGGATGGAGGTGATGAAAAGTCTGAAATTGGAAGCAAGATAACACATCGGCTGTGTCATTTGCATAGCCTGGTATGAAAATATTGCAGTGTAAAATTGTGATAAAGAGATAACTAAGTCAGTCTCCACATGAACAGCATGATGGAATAAGATGAAATCTGCCTTTGTTAGTGATATCCACTGTGGGTTGATTTTCAGGAAAGACAGATACTGTTTGAAGGGGCCAGCGAAGACACCAAGGAAGTCGCCTATCATGATTGGGTAAATCTCAAAATGTTCAGATGTAGAGGAAATCACGAAGTATTGTTATGTCTGAAGGCCAGGGAGCAGTGATCCAGGACTACTCAAAGATAGCAGGACAGCCATGTGTTGAAAACGCAACAGTGTATATTCTGAGGTGCAAGACAGGAGAAGAGTCTTTGAAGAACATTAAATGGCCATTTCAGGAAGCTAAAATTGAGACCACATAGCTAGACCTGATTTGCAGTGCTGAGATTTGGATATGATGGCGCAGTTCAGAAACCGATGATGCCAGTGTCAAGAGGTAGAAAGTGAAGGACCAACCTTGAGGAATTATCATCATTGTAAAGTTGAGGTATCCCAGGAGGGAAAGAAGGTCATGTTTCATACAAGAGGAATGGTTCAAAGAGGACTCCACTAAAGCTTGGATCCTGTGGAGTTTATCAGGAGGTAATCAGGCTTCCATACGGTCTGTATCCAATAATATACCAAGGAATTCGAGGGATATTGCTGGACCTAGGTTTTTATGTCTTGGACAGAGGAACTGATAGTTCTTGGAACAGCTGGACAAGAGCAGTAATACCAGCTGCAGAAGGAGAATCTGGCATATCAATCAGGAGAAAGTCATCTAACTGATGAATAACTGCTGGACAATGACAAACATTAAGTAATGCCCAAAAAGCACATCAGTGAACACGTTGAAACCCTTGGCTGCTTTTGCAGCCAAATGTGAGAAGTACTGCACAGTAATAGCAGTCCTTCCAGGACATGGCATAGAGATGCTAGAGAAATGGATGAATGGGTAACAGCTGAAATGCATCCATGATATCACCTTTTTGAGAGCCAGGAGCCAGAGCCAAAGCATTTAATGGTTATGGCATCATCGATACAAGCATAGGGTAGAGAATAGTCATCAGAGGGAATCAATGAAATGATGCTGGGGTGGATGAGGACCGAGGATCAAACAGGTTGACAATGAGACGCCGCTTGCCAGAAAATTTTCTAGTAGCAATACCTATGGGATAGATTCAATAGGTAGGAATGGTGGATACTGAAAAGAACCTAGGAGGAATTTTTTTTTGAAGTTCTTTTTGTAACAGCTGATGAATGACTGTAAGTTCCTTCACAGCAGACTGAAGATTATGGCAGCAGACGGTATAGGAGGGGAGCACTGAGATGCCTGTGGAGTCCATGTGAAACCCAAAGGGATATGCCACACAATAGAGAGGAGTCAAGTTCCTTGCATCTTGAAGGAATTCAGAACAGATCTCGTCATGGTATAGGCTGAATGCTAGGATGAATTCAGACACAGTCAAGTTCTTCAGGAGCCCAGGATATTCAGACTTCAATATCATAGAAATGACTCTGTAGGATATGAATCTGATGTCTATAGTCTTATGGGAAGAGAGGAGAAGAGAATTCAGGTTGACATCCTTCACATGAAAAATGCCCCTGTGGAGGTGCTTGTGGAATAAGGTGAACAGAAGAGATAACTGGAGAGGATGAGGGAGACATCATACCTGAGTTTTAAAGCAGTGATGGCTCTGAGGCAGATGGAGTATTGACACTTGGAATAGTACTCAGAGAAGCAGGAATGTCTGGAGCATGGCTGGTGGATGGGATAGCAGCAGGAGCTGATGTTTTGAAGGCTGGAGTAGGCTGAGCTGGGAAGCAAGTTACAGTTGCTGACATATGGGATTGCAGGTTGGAAACTGAAGAGGCAAGCAGAGCCATGAATTCCCACATTTCAGACAATGGAGAAGATTCTGGTTGACAAACAGGCTGGCTGGGACCAGGATCCTGAACAGGATGAGGCTGAGAAGCTAGGACAAATTATACAATTCCTGGTTGCGGGCAGAAACTGAGTTCTGGATACCCCGTCATTTTTTGTTCAGCCACAAAATAGGGAACAGTCTAGTCTGTAATGGAGTAGTTTGATTTGGAAGCCTTCATATGGGCTGGGGAAGCTTAGGAATAAATCCAAGGAGACCTTGCAGGACTTTCTTCAGGGTTTGAAGGCATAATAGTGGTAGACATAGAAAATGCCATGATGCCAATTCACGCTGCATTGTGCGCTGAGAGCCCAGGGGGCAACCCCAAGCAGCTAGGTCTAGGAATTGAACTGAATGAAAGGCCCAGGTATGGGAGACACTTCACTGATGGGTTAGCAGCTCCCACCTCTGACTGGAGATGGCAGACCCAAATCTCATTCTGTAGAACCTATGTAACTAAGAATATGGCAAAAGTAGAAGTGGATGTTAACTGGATGAAACAGACTCCCATACCAGGTAGACAGGGCAAGCCTACCTTTACTCAAATGCCTCATAAAGCATGAGTTAGGGATAGAGACTGTCAGATTGCTGGTATAGGTTGTAACTAGATGAAACAGACTCCCATCCCCAGTAGACAGGGCAAGCCCACATTCACTCAATACCTCACAGGGCAGAGTTAGGGACGGAGACTGTCAGACTGCTGGTATGGGCTGAGCAAGGGAAGAGCATCTGGCTGCTGCTTGACTAGAGCTATATAAGCAGAGCAGAATAGGTAGCAGGAGGAAAGGGGTAAGGGGCAGGGAAGGGAAGACTGAGAACAGCAAAAAGGAGGACAAAACTTACACTGCTGGACAAGAGACAAACTGGAACAAATTGAAAGCACAGCAAAGCAGAAGTTCTAGGAGAACAAAATAGGTGTGTATAGCTTTAAGCTGGGTGCTATGGGAGCACGCACAACCAAGAAGTGCTGGTGCAGAGATGGAGGGGTGGCTTCAAGAGGCTGAGAACAATGCCCAAAAGAAAACAGAGCAAAAATGGAGAAACAAGAACATAAGACGAGGTGGGGGTAATCTTGGACAGAAAGAATAGTGGGGAGGGAATGAAAGGGAGGAGAAAAAGTACAAAGAGCAATGAGAACAGGAATGGTGGGGTGGCAGGCACCACAGAAATAAACAGGACAGAAAGAAAGTGTGAGAGAGAGAGAGAGAGAGAGAAATGGAGCGAGGTAGTGAGTGGGCACAGACAAACAAAAAACAAAGAATGGGAATTGAAGGAGGCGGGAACAGGCATGGTGCAAAATTGGGAACGAATGAAAAAACAGGCAAGGGAGAAGACACAGCAGCAAAGGTCAAGAAACTGAAGGAGGCACAGCCACACGAGCCATGCAGGAAACCACAGCGCTTCGAAACAGCAGTTGATTCAAAACATGCTAAGCAATAGTTTCTGGGAGGGACTGGAATTTATTAAGAATGTGGGAGGAGCTATTCCCCCACATTGAACCTTGGGCTTCAGAACTCTCAAAATATTTTTACTATCCATCATATAGTTTGCTATGGTAATATAACATTTGTGGTATACCTAAGCTGTAAGGTTCAGTTCAAATATATGGATATACAGTAGTGTACACATGTCCAATTTTCATATAATAACAATTCATGTTGATCTACAAAACAGAAGCTCAAAAAAATGCATCAAAGACCAACAACAGCCTAAGAATCATATTATATATGTTAATGAAAATATCATAATATAGCTTTTATTATCTATCTGTTCATACAACAGGATAAAGGTTCCTGCACAATTCTGTTGTCATATAAATCTATAGTTCAGACATGTCTCCCTTACTGTTTTCATCATAAACATTTTCCAATTTCCACTTAATACAGTACATACCTCTCAACTGTACCGGATTTGGCGTGACGTTCCGGATTCTGACCCTTGCGGTCCACTCGCACCGCCGCCCCGCATTCCTCATTTTTTTTCCGCATCGGACACCAAAAAGGTTTTTTTTCCACATCGGACGCCAAAACCACGCGGTGTCACCAAGCAGTGATGATCCCTTTGTCCCCTAGTTCATCCTACATCCTACGTCTTTGTCCTGAGTCTGGTACATAAATGATGACGTCTAGGGGGTGCTTAAAACCGGTATTAGGGAGCTGATTAGCCGTGGGCAAGACTGAGTGACAGGCTCGCCTCTGCCCTGAAACCTGAGTATTCCCAATCTCTGGTTCCCCACTTAGGTCCGCTGCCTGGCTATAAAACAGACTGGGTGCCTGGAGGGAACCATAGATTCCAGAGCATTTTGCTGAGGACAGCTGCTAGAGGAAGGACCCGCCCCGCCCCGACAGAGAGCATACACCAATTGCCACCGCCCACCACGATCAGCTGCCAGGAAGCGAAGCACCAAAGCAGGAAGAACAACAACCACCACCACCACCACCACCATCGGAGACTGAAGGGAAGAATCGTACTGCTGCTCTGCCAACCACCACCAGCATCAGACTGCCAGACTACCTGGGAAAAGGGTGCTTGGGGCCGACGACAGACTGGGAAGAAAGGTCTGAATCTGCGCAGGCTAGTGATCGGGGGGGTTCAAACTAAAGTTAAGTAAGTCAGCTGATGGTCGCCTTGCCAGACGCCTGGATCATCCTGAACTGTTAACCGAAAGAATCGTCGGTGGGGTTTGAGTCAGGAAGGATCGGGAGTGTGCAGGGGCTACGCTATTTGCAGGACTGTGAGGGTTCCTCCACGCCCAGACTCCAGAGGGAAAAAAATACCTGCCCGGTACCTCTGCACCCTGCACTGCTGGACTGTGGCATCACAAAACGAGGGTCAACACTTGGACCTCTACTCCACTCTACAAATAGCTACTGCTACTGCACATCCCTTTCCTTTCTGAACTCTGGGACTGACTAAAGAGGTAAAGTATATTTTTTGGAATATTATGCATATCTACAGTACTTTACTGAGTTTACGCCACTGTGTGGGCTGTACCTTTTCCATGTGGGACAGAATAAGTGTGTGGGCAGAGTAATTTGGTGGTGGGGCAGGCAGAATGAGGACAGTCCTGGTAATGAGGATGTTTGCTGTACTGTACCTCTGGCTCTGCCTGAGCCTCTGCATGTTGTGGGTCTCATTTGTGTGAGGGATGCATTGGTGTATTGCTGGTGCAGAACTTGGCTGGATGATCTCTGTGCGCCCACCCACAGAGTGATAATAGTTGAGTTGCACCACTGATGCTGACTGATCCCGAGAATCCCTAGTCTGCACTCTGCTCCCATGCTGCTGTCCATCTCACAGAGTCACAAGCTCATGCACGCTCATGCACACTCATGCACGCTGCCAGTGAGGCAGGGAAGGGGTTGGGGTGGTTAGCTTCCCCCCGTGTTTGCAGCAACATTACAAAATTGGGGGGGTGAGGGCATTTGTCACTAATGGAACCCCCTGCTAATACATACAGATGTGCTGCTGGCTATAGAATCACCACATGCTCCCAGAACTCATTAAAGATTGTCTAGATAATAAGTTACAAAATAATTTGGGGAAATTTATGGAACATTATGCATGCAGGACAGATAAAACCTAGTGGTGGTGGCCAATTCTGTTAGCTCCATTGTTTGACCATGGCACCTGTGTATTAACTGGCTGTAGAGTTTTGCTACAGTGATCAGGGGGACCCTCTCTTCCTCTGTTTTTCTGGTGTCTCAATTCCCTCCTTCTTCTTAAGGCGGCCTTGGTGTATGAGCAGCTCCTACCATACCTCTCAACTGTCTTGGTATGTATGTAACTGTCCCATGCCATAGGGACCCCCCCAAATTGTTCTGTTCCATATGGGAAAGGTGCTGGCAGAGATGGTGGCACAGACGAAACACCCTTTCCCACAGTGCTCGGAGATGGTATCTATATGTTTGCTGCTGTGCACGTTAGGATGGCTAGTGTCCTACATTTCAGTTTAAATATTTTTTTGTACCTTTTTGGGTTGCTTGGGGGTGGCTGGTTGGGCAGGAAAGGGGGAAGAGATGTGGTGAAATGCATCAGCACACCAGCCTGCAGCCAGCAACCAACTGACTTGATGGCAACTGGAGTTTCTTCCAACCTGAGCTGGCTAACAATGAGAGATGGGCAGGAGCTGGTGCCGAGTGACAAGATCCAGGAGAAGTCAACGACAGCAGCACGGCACCCTGCCAAGTTCCACTTCCAACTGAGCTGTAACATGCGGAAGTTGGCTTGGCTGTGCTGCTGCTCCTATGTTCTGTGTGTTGCCAAAGTTGGATTCTCTGTCCAACAGGCAGGTCTGAAAGAGTGAGGTGGGACTCGGGACAGCTTCTCTGATTCTTCAGACTGAATGACTAAAAGTCTATAAAATCGGTCGGTCCCCAGGAGAAAAGCCACCAGCATTGTCCGTCACTTAGCCAGCCAACTTCATTGCTGCTGTTGGGTTGGTTAGGATAACTTTTTCAGACTGGATCTTTGATCTCGCTGGGGCCGGTCCCACCATCCCATCCTCCTGGTAACAGCCTGGTACTCACTTATTGGCAAGCAGCAGCAGCACCACCACTGAAAACCTGACTGGCCAGAAGGAACCAGGGCCAGACCACCACTAACTTCTGGCTGGCACCTTTCCCAGCGTGGTAAATCCTCCAGCTTACCCACGGGAAAAAGTGCCAGCCAACCTTATCTCGTGCCAGTCCAGTGGCTTTTTAACTTTAATCCAAACTGCTGCCATTTGTCCTGTCGCCGCTTCGCTAAAACAATCACACCAGCCGTGGTAAATCCTCCAGTATACCCACACATCCTGGAAGGATAAATTGCTTAAATGATTTTTTTTTTTTTTTTGAACAGGTACGTCTGCCACCTTCACTGAGGGAGTGAGTGTACCAGTTTGTGAGCCATTGTGCTGGAACTTCTATCATTCGTTCTGACTCAAACGAACCCCCACCTGGACCCACCATCCGAGTGAGCCAGAAACCCAAAGCAACCAACAGCATCCAGGAGACCAGGACTCTACACCACCATGCAGGCGTTCATCGCCAGTAAAAGAAGGTGAGAAGAGGAGCAGCTGAACAGTGCCAAAGGTATGTTCCTGGGGATATTTGGAAGTTGGGATTGTTTTTGTACCAGTGTTTTAACTGACTTATTTGGTGGGCAGTTTGGGGGGGGGGTGCCTGACACAAAGTATTCGTATTTCTGATAGTTACTTTATAGCCTAGTGTGTGCAAGTACACCTTGTTTTATGTGTGGGGAGGGGTTCAGCTTGCTGTGTGACTCCTAGCTGGTATATTACTACAGTTATGTCATTGTGACAAACACAGTGTAGTTGTAATAAACAATCAGTAGTGAATGCACACAGCGCAGCTGGACCCCTCCCCGCAACCTAAAAATGATGTACGATCCTGTTTTAGCAGTGCGATCTTGCTTGCTACATGACATTATGTCTGATTACTTTAATGCCAAAATTGCCAAGTATAACGGAATTAAGTGGGTGTGCTGTGTCCAGACAATGTATTTTTAAATATGACTGCAGTGTTAGTGTGACCCATCAGTCATGTTCAGAAAACAGCAGCATTGACTGGACACAGCAAGCACCCCCCAACAACCCAAAAACAAGGTGCATGGCCTACTTTTGATGGTGTGGTTTGTTTGCTGTGACGCCAAGGCCGGATGAATTGTGTAACGGAATTGTTTGCACTGGTATTCGGGTGCATGGGGGCGCTTTGCTGTATCCAGACAATGCTGAACCCTCCTGCTGCCATGTCTTGCCAAGTTGGGCCGCATAGTGTGTTTCTCCATCTGCGGTATTTCATTGCCTGAACCATCCTGCCATGTCTTGCCAAGTTGGGCTGCACAAGTGTGTTTCTCCATCTGTGGTACTTCATTGCCTGAACCATCCTGCCATGTCTTGCCAAGTTGGGCCGCACAAGTGTGTTTCTCCATCTGCGATACTTCATTGCCTGAACCATCCTGCCATGTCTTGCCAAGTTGACCATACAAGTGTGTTTCTCCATCTGCGGTACTTCATTGCTTGAACCATCCTGCCATGTCTTGCAAGTTGGGCTGCACAAGTGTTTCTCCATCTGGCGGTACTTCATTGCTGAACCTCCTGCTGCCATGTCTTGCCAGGTTGGGGTACACAAGCGTGTTTCTCCATCTCCTGTTCTTCAGCATCTTTTGTTGAGGGATTTGTTTTTATTGAAGATGTATTCAGAGGGAACCTGGATCTGTTCGTCAAGAGGATGGCAGATAAATTATTTCTTTTCTTCTGCCACCTTCTTGTAGAATAGAATCCTGCCCCACTGGAACACTAAAATTGATGTGTTCAAGCACTAAATACAAAATTAATACTTCATGTGTAGACAACCGGGCCGAGGTTAATGATGAGGACCATGAGGACCATGACAGTGACAAGTCTCCGGAGAAGAAGAAGAGAAGATACACAATTTTCCAAACCACCTGGATGAGCATGCTTGACTGGTTAGTGGGAAGCAAACATGGTGTGAAGCATGCATTCTGCAGGACCTGTGGCACAGATTTCACCATCCACCATGGAGGACGACATGATGTGCAGCGACATGCTAATTCAGAAAAGCACCGGCCAAATTCCAAGCACGTGACTGGAAAGAATATGTCACACTTCTTTGGCTCTCCAAACCTGGTGAGCACGAAAGTAATTGAGGCAGAGGTGGCTTTTGTGTCCCTGATAGCAGAACATAATCTTCCTTTACAGCAGGTGAGCATATTCTAGTACATGAAAAATATGGAGAAGACCCAGAAGTTCTGAAGAAGATGACCTGTGGGCCAACCAAAGCAAGCTGCATTGCAAGGGATGTGCTTGAACACGATACCAAAATGATGTAGCTGAAATGTGTCAGAAAGTACCCTTCTGTGTGTACATGGACCAGAGCACTGATATGGGTGATGAAAAATTGTTAGTAATTCTTGTGGGTTTCCTGGATGAAGCTGCTGGCAGAAATGTAATCCGTTTCTTAGATATGCCAGATTGTGTGTCTGGGACAGGGCAAGCGATGTTTGACTGCTTGGTAGAAAGCCTGAATAAGTTTGAAATCCCACTGTCAAACATTGCAGCTTTTTCATCGGATAACTGCCTCTATGATTGGGAAAACAATTCTGTCCTGTCACGTTTAAAGACTGTGAATCCAAACATTCTTAACATGGGATGCCTCTGTCACTTGGTTGATCTGTGCAGCAAAGCTGGGGTAAAAGCTCTCACGTTCACCTGTGGAAGAATTACTCTGATGTGTACTGCCACTTCTCAACCAGTTCGCAAAGACAACAGAAACTAAAGGAATTTGCATTGTTCACAGATGTTGACCCACTTTAAATAATTACATGCCCCAACTAGATGGCTGAGTCTTGGAAAAGTTATCAATTGAACCTTGGATATGTGGCCGGCTCTGCTGTCATATTTTCTAACCCTGGAACCAAGATCATCCAAAATCAACTAATTTGTGATCGTCTGCAGAGCCATGAACTCAGAATGGTCTTTATGTTTCTTAAATATGCGCTAGAACCCTTGCTGCAGTTCAGCACCCAGCTACAAAGCAGAGAAAGCCAGCTTTATGACTCTGCATGGAGATGTGCACAAACTGATGCAGCAGTATGCAAGCAGAGTACTGAAACCAGCAGCAGCTATAAAATTAATCAGGCAAATGACATGTCTGTACTAAAAGACTTGAACAGTTTCTTGGCTAATGCGGACCTCAGGGTTGGACTGGAGGTCAAGCAGTATATAAGCAAAAATGAGGATGACATTTTGGGGACAGTAACTGAACACAATTTTTACAAGAAAACTGTGGTGTTTTATACTGCTGTGCTGGAAAAAATCCTGAAAAAGTTCCCAATTCAGGATCACCTATTAAAAAATGCTGCTTCCATTCTTAATCCAGCAATTAAGCTGGACATATCCACACAACTTGTGGTTGATGTTGCCAAACGTCTCGAGTCTGCGTAACTGAGGAAGACTGAACAATTATTAGATGAGTTTTCAGTGTATCAGCTGAAGATACAGGTAAATTAACAGGACCGGTCAATGGACCACATTCATGCATTTCTAAATATTGGGCTCACGTTCTGCAAGAACTATGCGACTGTGAAAGACTTCAACTTTTCCAAAGATTAATGATGACTTTACTTTGCTTGCTGCATTCGAATGCTGAAGCAGAAAGGGCTTTCAGCATGCTGAGGAAGGTAAAAACTGAGCTGCGTCATTCACTAAGTCTGAAGACACTGAACTCTCTGCTGGCCATCAAAATGAATGAAGTCAAGGACTGCTATGAGGTCAAGCAGCCAAAGCAAGTGCTAGATGATGCCAAAAAAGCCACTGCAGCATACAACAAGAAATCTCATTAATACTTGTAGTAATTTAAGTTAGGTTACACTGGCAGTGGCAGGTGTGCAGCCACAAATGTTATGAATGTTTCTCGTGTTTTATTTGTATTTGCTGTTTACTTTTTATTTCTGCTGTTCTGCATACACTGATAGTCTTTATTGCATTGTGTTGGAGTTTGGCTGTGGGTGCAATAACGAAAAGCTTTGCATTGTTCAGGTTGTTTGAATAATGTGTTATTTACTGTTTAGAATAGCAATGTAGAAAGTGTAGGCTGCATATCGTAGAAATGTAGACTGTGTAGCATAGAGATGTAGGAACTGTAGCATGGAACAAATGTAGAAAGTGTGGATGTGTAGCAGGGTATTGTGTTTGCCTCGTTTTTAATATGTGCAAAATAAAGTATTTCTTAATCTAATCTTGTATGTATTGTGTTATTTATGAGTGTAGCATTAAAATAAAGTACAGACATCACATTGGTATAGTAGGTTTTTATTACTAAAACACACAACACCACACATGGTTAAAATAACTTTATTGGTGCACCATCAGATGGCCACGCTACTCGCGCACTACAAAAAATATGGTGTTCCACATTTGGGTCATTTGTCACACATTGCCATGGTCTGTGTTCCACATTGACAGGTTTACAGGTTGAGAGGTATGATACAGTAAACTGCATGTTTTATGAAAACCCATTGTCAAAACGTTTCTCCCCATTAGTCTCAGTCACAAACATTATTTATTTCTACCTCTTATAAAAGTCTACCTGAGAAAACTACATTGCATCAAAGTTTATGTCTGCGCTAATGTGTATTTATTGGGCCCGATATTCAGAATTGCGCTTGGCAATGGCGCAAGCTGTTGTGCAGCGCAACTGAGTTGCGCAGGAGCAACAAAGGGATATATATGCAAAAGAGATGTGCCATGGCACATCTCTTCTGAATACAGCAAATAATGCGTGCTGTGCAAATACAATGCGCCGGTGCATCCCCCAGACTTGTCTGAATATCAGGACTTGGAACGCTCCAGCGCAACTGTAGCTGCCCCGTGTGCAATATCCAGATATTCAGACCTGGATATGCAAATGGAGCCATTTTGCATGCATGGTGCAAATGGGGCCACTTGCATGTCATTATGGCCCCATTTGCATGTGTTGTGCAGGGCCAGCCAGAACGTCATTCATTCACAAAGTTGTGAATGACTATTACAGTACACACTGCAAGCTTATTGGTCCACATTGTGGACCAATGAGCCAGCAACTACTGTAAGCTGTCATTTGGTGGGGCAGCCGCGGTGGTATGTGGGTGGGTATGCTACCCGCCGATGACCGGTGAGGAAGCTGGGTGGGCTGGAGGTCCTGTGTGGCTGGGGGGTACCACTGGACTACCAGGGAGGGTACTTGTCACACTATGATGGTGATTGGGGATTCAGGTGGGAAGGGGGGACCCACTGGACCACCAGGGAAATTAAATTTAATATTATCACCGTGATTGGAGGTACGGGAGGGGAGGGGAGGTGGGTACCACTGGACCACCAAGGATAGTAAATATATGTTAATACAAGCAATCAGGGTTATGGCATTGGGAGGAGGGTTCCACTAGGCTACTAGGGACTATTATGGGTGCTTGTGCATGGTGTTGGGGGGAGTTGCCACCCACTGCCAGTGGCTGCTGTGTTGCGCACTGCACTACAGCAGCCCGCCTGTGGGTGGCTAGCAGTTGAGCCATTTTTTACGGGATCAACTTTGAGCCGGGGTATGCAGCACATCTCTAGGTTGTGCCGGCAGATGCGTCGCACATCCTGGGCTGAATATCGGGATGTGTCACATATGCATGGGCACGACCCCTGGAGATGTGCCGCATGCATTATCTGTGCACCTTGATGCATCGGGAATTGTGCTGTGTACTGCCCCCTTTTGAATATTGCCCCAGGGCACCTATCTAGTGTTGCACTGGCGCAACTCAGTTGCACCAGGTGCAACCCCTTTGAATATCTCAACCATTATGTATAAATATGTAGCTGAAAGGATGCATTTAAATTTTATTCAACATACCTCCTGTTTTTAAACTCAAAATTTCATTAACGTTGATTTCTTGCTTATCCCTGTTAGGAAACATAAACTTATATCACAACCCTAAGCAGTCTAATTATTCATGTGAACCAGCTATACTGAGGTTCTTGCTGAATCTTTAAAGAAAGTTTAGCATGTATAAAAAGTCCACTCACCATAGTAGGGCAGTATTTGTGTAAGGCAGCATTCAGAGTTGAACACTATAAAGTGGGGAGGAGGGAAGCATGCTATCACCCTGTTAATTTGAGGGATTGCTGAAGGGTATACGTGTATAGATGTGATATTATACTGTATTACAATATGTTTATGATGTAATTTTATTGCTTGAATGCGTATACTCTACCCTGAGGAAGCCCATGTTTGGGTGAAACATAAGACATGGTCTGGGGCATCTTTGCTTGGTTTATGGAAGCTAAATGCAATGCACCCCCCCCACCCCATTTGGTGGGGCTTATCTTACTGCCTTCTGTTTGCCTCCATTCCTCCTCCTGGTGTTACCCAGTGTTTCCATGCCTGGCCTGAGTTTCTGTGTGCCACCAGGGCCCTGATCAGCCCCATGTTCAGTTTCAGCCCATTCTGGGCTTAAAAGTTGAGTCACAAGCTGCTGGCATCTTTCCCATGCTGCCAGCACTCGGGCAAGTGCCACGTAAGGCACTTTTATCTTTTCCAACCACTGCTACAGTCAAAATGAAGGAATTTCCAATGGTCCCAGTGCCAGTGTCTATTAAAACAGGGACTGGGGACCTCAGCAAAGGCTAAGACAGCCCCCAGGATATTTTAAATAAGGAGTGCCAAGAAGCACTGAATCGGGGCACAAGCAAGGGCTTATGAATAATTCCTAAGCCCTCATTAATATTAATGAGATGCTGACTGCCGTCTAGGGGCAAGGTATTACAGGGGCAGCTACAGAAAAAAATTAAAAGTATAACTGTAAATTGTGGTAGTCACTATAAAGGGCACATTTTGTGGCTATCATGCTATGGGATTATTATTTGAATAAATACTTTATCTGGCTACACCGGGACATTGATTGTGGGATAATACATAAACTGTTTGGGGACTGTACATTTAGCAGCTAGCTTTGCAGCCTAACAACTAATCGTGAGCCTGGATTTACAGTAAAGACTTTTGGAACTTGCCAGAGACTTTAGGGGGAAAAAGGAGGAACAAATTTAGGTACCCAAAATCAAGACAATAAGAAGACTTAGACTGTTGTAGACAGCTTGGGCAGCCAATCGTATAGCTGGAACTTTGCTCCTTATTTAAGGGGGACTATTTGAACTGAGATCAGTTCTACGTTGGGTGCTGAGTAGTCAGTTCTGAGGGTCTGCGTGAGAAGGCTTCCTGCAGCTTGGAGAGTTTAGGGAAAGGCCTGCTTTGCCTTTCTCTCAGCTGGAACACTTGTTTTAAGTGTGGGACTGCTAAGTCTGCAGAATGAACTGGAAACCTCCACAAGGTAGAGAGAAAAAGGAAAAGTTTCCCTGAAGCTGAAAGTCCAGACCAAAGGGGGATCAGAGCTTAAGAGGTCTCCAAGTTGAATTGCGGTGAGAAGCTGTTTTGCCTCAGAGACTGTGGTCTAATTTGCAAGCTTGGGGTCACTGGAATTGTCTCCAGCCAATTTGCCAGTGGGAAACCTGAACTTCTACCCTGCCAGCTTACATTTCCAGGACTGCAGAATGCAAGCAGGTAAGCTGTGTGGCCTCTGCTGAAACTGTGCCTCAGCTGAGCCTGTGATGCCAAATAAATTGCTTGAGAGACTGTTGCTGCCTGTGAGACCAAAGCTGCTAGACAACCAGAGAAGGGAGTCAGATCCTGCCATGAAGATCATAGCTGGTTGTGGCCACCAATGGAAGTGATACCTTGAAGTGGGGGTGAGTCGTGCCAGCCCAGTTCCCTGTATCCTAGTCCTTGCCAGAAAGGACAAAGCCCTGCAACCTGCAGCTATAAACCAGAGAGTCGAATCTTGCCTCGAGGAGAGTCCTTCTGGAAATCATCCCAGATCCTGAGGTCCATGGTGCAGTGAGTAACAAATGGGCCTGTCCCTGCAACCAGTTTAAAGTGTTTTTGCCATTTGATTTGCCTTTCAAGTTTCATTGGGGTTTAGACTGCTTTTGCAGGCCATCGGGCCTGGGGATTGCAATTTCTGGGTTTACAAAAAGTGTTATGATTGCTACAGCCAAGTACGGAATAGAAAACATAACCATTTCTTTATTTAAGGGCCCCAACCAGCTGTGATGCCAGCTGACCCGTGGCAATGCTTCAGGCCTCCAACATAGCTTATCCTGGGTACCCAGTGAGGTTAACCGGACAGTCTGGGGGGGGGTGAATGTGTTGTGTCAAATGCTATATAATGACCAAATATTGCTGAAGCCAAAAGTACTAGCTCATCTAAAATTTGCATCCCCTACCCCTTGTTTAAACCCCTAAATAAATCAGTTTGTTGTTTGAATGTTAACTTGGTCCATGAGCATATTGTTATTGAGTGTTGGGTTAATTCACATAACTACAAAGTATTGTGTTGGTATTGCTAGTAACAATTTCTTTGCATGGGTACAGGGTGCATGTAAGAGTTCCAGAGCCTGTTGGTAAGTGTGGTCACTGTGAGCATATTATTAGCACTCTCCCTTAATTGTAACTTGAATGCAAAGTAAGGTGTGTTGGGGTCATTTATATGTATGGTCACTTGATGGGGCTGTGGGTAGGTACAACTTCCTAGAGGGCTGTGCTGGCTTAACATCTAACCCACATAAAGAGCTCTCCGGGTGGAGGCAACATGTCAAAGTATTACTGTTAGGATCCAGGCCCCTCAACCTGCACTTAGCTAGGCAGGTAGGGGTAGTAGCCTTCGGGGGGTTGCACCCGGGTTACATAAATAAAATAATTAATTGAGATTTATTTGGTGTGGTTAGTCTTTGAACACTTTTTGCTTGAGGACATTGCATATACCAGCCCCCAAACTACACTGACTTATCACAATAACAGGAAGGGGACCACCTGGAATGGTGTATTTTTTGCCTCTTCAGGAACTTCAGCTCCCATCACTGAGATATCTGAGGCAATAAGTTTGATGCATACTGGTACAGCTCTTGGTCCAGATGGGCTCACTGTTGAGCTATGTAAGGCAGGAAAGTACTGTCTGTTCCCTGACCTGGTACATGTCTATAATGAAATCCTTGGGTCTCCCACCTCCTAGTTAATATGGGAGTTTCCTTTCTGATGTTTTTGTTTAAAAAAGGGGATTGTAATAAAGGTGCTGAGCAACTGGAGATCCATTATTTTGTTAAATGCTGAGTTGAAGATTTTACTTTGGATTTTATGCACCAGACGGTCAAAATACTGGGGTCTCTACTGCCACAGAACAGTCATTTGCAATCCCAGGTTGAAGCTCAGTGGACAATTTAGTTGTGACTAGATAAGTATTTAAAAGAGGGAACAATGGTCTGCTTGCTGAATACTTCTTCTCTACTGATCAAGAGAAGGTGTTTTACCTGGTCTTGCATGATAATTGATTTTCAGTTCTAAAGTTTTTTGGACTGTCAGAGGTGTTTGTGGATTGGATTTTTTTTTTGTATAGAACTGCCACTATGTGGCCAGTGGTTAATAATTGCAGGGGTCAGCAGCTGTCTATAAGACAAGGGGTACATCTGGGATGTCCCTTGAGCCCCCTGCTGTATATACTGTATATTGAGGTTCTTATCCATCTAATTCATGCATCAGTAGAGGTGAGAGGTTTAGATCTTGGTCAAGGAGGCCCTTCGTTGAACATACTGGCATACATGGATGATGTGGTCCTACTTGTGGCTGACGAGATTTCAGGAAAGCAAGTTGTTTCCCTGTTAAAAGAGTTTTCAGATATTGCCAGAGCAAAAGTGAATTTCTTGAAAAGCTCTTTTGTAGCCCTTAGAAAACTAACTGACCTCAAGACACATAAGGATATTTTTTGGTATTCCTCATGCAGATACAGACATTGGGATACTGGGGATATATTCTGGCAAGGGAGATGTGGGATTGCAGAACTGGGAAATTTAACTATTAGAATGTGATTGGAAGTTGGCACGCAAGAAGGAGATGGTTTTTTCAAAACAGAAACAGGTTTTATTGGTAAAAACTTTGCTTTTACCTAAATTTTGTATATTAGTGTGGTTCCCCCTCCAGTGACATTGGAAACTAGAATATATTGTGTTGTTTCCAACTCTTATGGGGTAGTAGGTTAAACCCCATAAAGTGTAACTACACTTTTCTCCCTGTAAAATCTGGGGGTTTGGGTATGTTTAATCTGGTGTTTTTTTTCTGTGACTGTAATGCTGCCCTATCTGCAGGCACCTCTCTGGGTTGAAGGAGGAGGTTCTCAGTCTCCGCGCAGAGTTGGCCAGGTTACAGGCGGCATCCACCCCCACCCAGAGACCACCGGGACCACAACATGAATCTCATAGGATGCCCAGAAAGAAGTGTGACTGGACCACAGTGGGCTCAGGAAGGATGAGGGGGTAGTCAGAAGCACATTCTCCAACCCCTCCAGCTGAATAATGCCTACATTGTTTTGGAAGAATGGGAATGCCCCACACAGGTGCCCGCAGCTGGGACCAGGGAGGATGGTCAGGACCTCCAAGTTGGAGCCCCAGGAAAGAGGGACAGGAGGACCTCAGAGGAGGGGGAAGCTTCACCTAGTGGGGGACTCTATTGTCTGGGGTGTGAAGTTAAGGACACCTAGCAGCAGGAAGAGGGAGGTCAAGTGCATCCCACTGCTTCACTGCATGGAGGGATGGGAAGCGAATCCATAGGATCATTATAAACGATAGCTAGGAGGGAAGAGTTGGATGTCATCATCCACCTGGGAACCAATGACCTGGTGGGGAAAAGGGTGGAGTTAGCCAGAGTCCAGGAGGATTTCAGGAAGCTGGGGAGGACCTGAAACAGGTAGTATGTTCCGTCTCATTCTTGGGGGTGCTACCTGTCCAAGGCACAGGGGAGGGTAGGGCACTCCATATCCAAACCTTCAACACCTGGTTGCAGAACTGGTGTGGAAGGTAAGGATTTGGCTTCATAGGGGACTGGGGCCCCACTTGGGAAAATGTGAGCTTATATCAGGAGGATGACTTGCATCTGTTCGGGAAGGGGACTTCACTCCTTGGTAAGAAGTCAGAATGCTTCAGCAGAGAGCATTTAAACTGGCCAAGGGGGGACAGTCAGGAGGAACAGGTGGCTTAGGAACAGTCCCCCATGGTAGCATGCAAAAACACAAGTTGACAGCAGGAACAACTGAAGTGGGCAGTAAGGAGCAGGTAGGCGATGCATATAAAAGGGGGAGATAAGGGGGGGCAGGAGCACATGAACAAGAAAACTGGAATGGAGGAAACAGGCAAGGGAGAGAGAACAAGAACAGAGGGAGGACAGGGTATAAAACATGGAAGGTCATGCTCACAAATGCCTGCAGTCTGGGAAATAAGGTTCCAGACCTGGAAGCCTTGATGGCGGATGCAGACCTTGACATAGCAGCTATAACAGAGACATGGTACTCTGCTAATCACTGCTAGGACATCAATGTAGCGGGCTATACACTGTTCAGAAGGGACAGGGAAGGTAAAAAGGGAGGGGGAGGTAGCCTTATACATCAGAGAAGGCATAAAGGCTACAGAAATCCAGGGAAAACAGGGGGAGGCCGAGGCAATGTGGGTCACCCTTGAACCAGGAAATGGCACAGCAATACATACTGGGGTGATCTACAGACCTCTGGCACTGAGGGAGGAAGTGGACAGGGTATTAATGGAGGAAATTCATGACATGTCAGCTAAATGTGAAATCCTGCTGATGGGGGATTTCAATATGCCAGATGTAGATTGGACCACAAAGGCAGCTGCTTCAGCCAGAAGCACAGCCATCCTGGAATCCCTGCAGGGGGTTGGACTTAGACAGCTGGTGTATGAGCCAACCAGAGACAAATCGATTCTAGACCTGGTATGGACCAATGGAAACAGAGTCGAAGGAATCCAGGTGGAAGGGCAGCTGGGATCCAGCGACCACCACATGGTGTGGTTTGGCATGGAGACAGGGTCTCAATTAAGCCACACAAGGGCAAAAGTATTAGATTTCAGGAGGACAGATTTCAGTGAAATGAACAGATGTTTAAGAGCAGCCCTGGAAAAGGAAGAGGTAATGGAAGGAGTGGAGGAACAGTGGAGGAAACTAAAAGGATCCATAGTGGAGGTAACTAACCAATGTGTTAGGATAGTGGCCAAAGGGAAAAGAAGAAGGAAACCACTATGGTTCTCTAAAGAGATAGCAGACAAAGTAAGGGCTAAAAGAGCAAGTTTCAGGAAGTATAAGGGAACCCAAAGAGAGGAGGACAGGGAGGTGTATGTTGAATGTCTAAGGGAAGCAGGAAAAGCTGTTAGGAGAGCCAAGCCACAGACAGAGAAGGGTTTAGCACGGACTTTGAAAACAGGGGACAAAACATTCTATAGGTACATCAGTGATAGAAGGAAAACCGGGGGGGATTGTGAGGCTCAAAGGGTAGAAGGGAGAGTGTAAGGAGGGGGATATAGACAAAGTAGAAATACTGAACAAATACTTTTGTTCAGTATTCACTAAGGAGGCAGAGGGACAAGGACCACAGTTGGGGAGAAAAGGCAATGGGGGGGAGAAGTGGACACCAGTCCATTCACAGTGGAGAGAGTTCTGGAGGAACTCACAAAACTGAAGGTGGATAAAGCCAAAGGGCCAGACCACATACACCCGAGGATATTAAGGGAGCTGAGGAGGGAACTAGCAGTGCCTCTGGCCACCCTGCTCACAGAGTCACTCAACACAGGCATGGTTCTAGAGGACTGGAGAAGGGCACATGTAGTTGCACTGTACAAAAAGTGGCAGTAGGGAGGAAGCGGAGAACTACAGGCCAGTCAGCCTCACCTCAGTGGTGGGGAACATCATGGAGACACTGCTGAAAGAGAGGATAGTGGCACACCTGGAATCCAATGGTGTTCAGGATCTGAGGCAACATGGATTCACAGCAGGAAGGTCTTGTCAAACAAATCTGATAGATTTTCTTGATTGGAAGACTAGGGAAGTGAATCAGAGAGGGGCGGTAGACATCCCCTACATAGATTTCAGCAAAGTCTTTGATACCATTCCACACAGAAGGCTGGTTAACAAGATGAGTAGTCTGGGCATGAGGCATAAGGTGATACAGTAGGTTAGAAACTGGCTGATGGACAGAAGACAGAGGGTGGTGGTAAATGGGATCCAATCCAGGGGAGAGAGAGGTGACCAGCAAGGTACCACAGGAATCAGTACTGGGACCAATTTTGTTCAATGTCTTCATTAATGGCATTGTAGAGGGACTGGAAGGAAAGGTCTGCCTATTTGCAGATGACTCCAAGATCTGCAATAGAGTGGATACTCCAGAATGGGTGCAGAAAATGAACAGGGACCTGGAGAAGCTTGAAAGATGGTCTGAGGTGTGGCAACTGAGGTTCAATTCAAAAAAGTGCAAGATAATGCACCTGGGTAGGGGGAACCCTGGTGAGAGCTACAGAAATGGGGGGGGGTGCTGACTGTCATCAAAGAAGAAAGGGACATAGGGGTTATCATATCTGATGACCTTAAAGTACCAAAGCAGTGCGCGCATAGGCTGCAGGGAGGGCTAGTGGCATGCTGGGGTGCATTGGCAGAGGCATTACTAGCAGGAGACAGGAGGTGTTGATGCCATTGTATAAAACACTGGTAAGGCCTCACCTGGAGTACTGCATGCAGTACTGGAGACCACACATGCATAAGGACATAGACAAGGTGGAGGCTATCCAGAGAAGGGTGACAAAGATGGTGCATGGCTTGCATCACAAAACATATGAGGAGAGACTAAGAGTCCTCAATATGTACTCACTGGAGGAGAAGAGAGAAAGGGGGATATGATAGAAACTTTCAAGTACCTCAAGGGCATAAACAATGTGCAGGTGGTAGATCCTTTCCAATGTAGAAAAGATATCAGAATGAGGTGACACAATATGAAATTGGGGGGGGGGTAGATTAAGAGGTAACTTGAGTATGTTTTTCTACTCAGACAGGGTGGTGGACACTTGGAACAGTCTGCCACAAGAGGTGGTGGGGGCAAGCACAGTGGAGGGGTTTAAACATGCCTGGGACAGGCACAAGGGAACATTGGGTGGGGAGGAAGTGATGAAAATCCATTGATTGCATACAAGTTTAGGGCTTATGGGCAGACTAGATGGGTCTAGCAGTCCTCATCTGCTGACAATTTCTATGTATCTATGTTCCATTTTTATTTTTAATAATGTTCTTCGCATATGCAACATTTATGGAACCCTTGGGTGGCACAATGGATTTGAGTTTTTCAGACTGTCTGGAACAGAGGATACCAGAAGATACCAACACAAAATAGCTTGTGAGATATCCCATGGTTAATAAAATTACTATGTCTAAAATTGAATTGTTGGAAAATCTCTTCTATTCTAGTATTGAACAATATTAGGCAGTTTTGTTACGAAACAATTCTGGCCATGAATTTGTTTACACCTTTAGACCTCCCCGTTATGTCCTGTGGTGCAGGAGAATGAGGCTGTGAGGGTTTTGCAGGATTCTAAAATCCCAGTATATGCCAGGGATATAACGTGGCTGAGATGTCATGGGCGGTTGGAGTTCCATGCCACCCACAAGCATAAAAGTGTGCTGGAGCGGTATTGTCCATGGGATGTTTGTGGGGGACAATTGGAGACCTAGACTCATCTGATTTTAACTTTCCATATATAGTAATGTTTTGGGAGTGTTTAGCAAAACAATGGAGGAAGACTAGATTCTGAGCTATTTCATATGAAATGTTGATCTTTAGTATGGATATCCAATCCTGGGCAAATATAAAAAAAAGTTCCTTGAGTGTGATATTTTCTATTTTGAAATATCAAATTTGTCAACATCGATGTCTATGGCTATTACAACAAATTACGCACCACAAACATATTTACTGTACAAGGCCACCAACTCATTAGGTTTCATTTACAGATATGAGATAGGGTGTTTGCTGCCAGCACAGGTAGAATAACTTTGGAGGAATGTGCACTGGGTATTGTAAGTATGATTCTATTTTTCTTTGTAAAACTTCCTTTTGTTTGACATGTTTTCTTACACAGGTTATGCCTTTGTCGCAACTTGATTTTATTTCATACTGTTAAGACGAATCAGGGTGATATTTGTTTTTTTTTACTGTGTGATTTGGTAGGGATGTTATTTCAAGAGTACATGAACTTTATTTTCCTCTGATCCTTTTGTAAATACTGAAATGCTATTACCATATATGATGTGTTATATTTTCTGTAAATTAAAAAAAAAACCCTACTCTGCTTCGATAAGTGCCATGGAATCTTTAACTTCCCCCGGGACAGTGACCAGACATGGGCAGAAGGGTTCTCAGTTGAATATCTCATCTAAAGAATGGCACCTAAACAGTGCAGCACCTCCCTCGTACTGTACTACTGTGCTAGTTATGGGTGTTAAGTAACTGCTGTAGAGCTAGAAGTCATGACCGTACGATCTTCTGGACCTAGTTCTTTTGACTTCTATTTCCCATTGAGGCAGAGGGTCTTAGACCATTTCCACTCTGATTTTCTTTTTCTTTGATGCAACCGGATGATCCCACCATGCCACAGTCTCCTTGCCCTTTCTTCTGCTCCATTTCCTAAAGCGTTCTATCTCCACACTTCTTGTTTATATTGTTTTTAATTTTTATTGGTTTAAATTTAATGAAATTAAGAGTAGAAGAAGAAAACATGTATGTATTTTTTCATTATTTCTATAGCATAACACAAATGTGCCGACTAGCTGCAGCTGGGCACCAGCAGGCTACCAGCTGGCACACACTTGCTGCTCACTACCCAGCTCACAGTGCAGCAGCTCAGGATATCACACAGATGGGGGAACTTCGACACAACAACTTGGGGAATGTAGAGATTGGCAGAAGCAAAAAATAACTTTTTTCATTTACAAATTTTTTATAGGATGCCACAACAGTGTCAGCTAGCAGTGTCTAGCACCATCAGGATTCCAGTTGGCAAACAATTTCTGCCCACTGCCCAGACAACACTACAACAGCAGACCTCAGGACAACACACTGACTGCTTCAGGAGGAACTTCGGTAACTTAAAGGAAAATAAAGACTGGAAGAAGAAAAAAACGATGTACTTTTTTGTATTTAACATTTTTGATAAGAAGCCACAAAGGTGCCAACAAGCAGTGGCCAGGCACCAGCAGGGTGCCAGATGTCACACACTGCCCAGACAACAGCAACAGCACAGCTCAGGATGACACAAGGACAACCTGCTACAGGAGGAACATCAGCAATCTGGGGGGAATGTGAAGAGTGGCAAAAGAAAAAAAAAAGCTTTATTTCAGATTTTTTATAGGATGCCACCAAGGTGCCGAATAGTAGTGTCGAGGCACTAGCAGGATGCCAGATGGCATTCACATGCTGCCTACTGCCCAGATCACATTGCAACAACAGAGTTCAGAATGACACACAGACAGACAGACTGCCACAGGAGGACCTTCCACAACTTGGGGGAATGTGAAGACTGCCAGAAGAAAAAAAGAATTGTATTTTTTAATTTTACATTTTTTATAGGATGCGACGAAGGCATCAAATAGCATTGGTGATGCACCAGCAGAATGCAAGATGGCACGCCGATGCTGGCTACTGCCTCAGTCTTACGGTTCAGCACTGCTCAGGAAGACACAATGCTAAGGGAGGAACCTCATAAATTTGGGAACATGAAGACTGGAAGAAGAAATTAAAAAATATAAAAATTTTTGCACAAGATGCCCAAGAAGTGCAAACTTGCACTGGTACACACTGTCCTATCTGCAGACTTCAGTGGTCTCTGATGTACTTTACAAGAGAGTAAAAAAATCAGTCTTCTCTAGTCTTTCAGAGAACATACACTCACTCCAAAATATGGTTGCCTGTACTACCAGGCTGCCAAGGCACTGACTTGGTGCCCATTGCTCAATAACTCCCTGGCCACAGGCTTCTGGGGCCTCATTCAGTCTGTCTGTGTATGCACTGCCAATTCTGCACTGCAATCACTGTAAAAAAATGTCTATCTAGTTAAACAAAAAAAATGTATACTGATTAGGCAACAGGGTACTTGCAGACTACGACCTCATGCCCCATCTACCCACTTGCTAGATGGACTCCAGCCTCTTCCCTTCCAGCTCCATCTAGGCAACCCCTTGATCCCAGAGGCCTGCTGCTTTGCAGGACACTGCTTAACTCAAGGGTTGACTTTTTTATTGTGTTTCCTCCTGCTCCTATGAAAAAGAAAATGTCCCCACCCCCTCGCAGCACTATTGTTTCTCCTTTTGGGATAGGAAATTTACTCATAAGATTTGGCTTTTTCAAAGAATTTCTTAGCTATTCTAACAAAAGTTGATCAGAGCCCTGCCTCAGCTATCTAACAACCCTCCAATGAGTGCGGGAATGAGCTTTCATGCTGACCCAACAATGTCAAGTTATGTCCAGTACCAATACAAAGCTTTAACTCACACTGTGCCTAGTTTATTGTTTTAGGTGTGTACTGCAGTTTGCAGTTTATCTGGTTTGGCTGGTTCACACCTTTCAGACCAAGGTGAACCAGTCGAACCAAAAGTCCACCTATCTGCCCCAAAATGTCATCACAGTCCAAAAGAATCGAATACCCCAAATTCAAGGTGTTCTATTCTTTAGTGGAACCAGACTTGCAGTCCTATTCTGAACAAATTCAAGCAAAGCCACAGTGCAATCCCATTATCCCAGTATGCCAGTGCTCACTAGCAAATTGGCTGCAGCTGTGGTGTATGCACATTGCCAGCAACTAAATGCCAGAGAATGGCAAGGGACATCTACCAGTAGAGACTGAAATAGAAACTACCTATCAGCAGACAAGCAGCAAAAGATGGAAATATCATCACAAGCTGACAACAGTTTCATGAATTTACCATGACTCGGGGCACTAAGAAATCCAACACACTGCTGGTCATGACTGTAGCTGCACCAAGGGGCGTACTCCACACCTAAGACATGGTAGGTACAATATGGGCTCGTAAACAATGTTGGTTTTTTAAAAGAATAATCTGACAGTGGAATGCCTTATTTTAAAAATACTTATCATATTTAAAAAAATTGCATGTTATGTTGCCATCAATACGGACTACAGCAATGCCTAAATGCCTAATGTCAACATAATGAATCCACAATAGCTAATAAAATTATTTAAAATTAGTATTTTATATAGAAATGTCCAGTGCACCCTATCTATGGTAGTGTGATAATATTGCATTGAGCTGTGTAGTAGTGCTTCATATATCCTACATAAGAAGACCCAGAATGGCAAGGTACTGTAACTTCTCCATCTACCCTTGTGATCAAGATGAGAAGTGGTAGGGTCATACGGTAGACAGAGGGTTCTTAAACAACTAGAATTTGTGAGATATTTGGAAGCAAGTAACCCAAACCTTAAATTTACAATAAATTATTGTCTGGAATACTTACAATTTTGGGATTTAAACATCAAGGACAGTCAGGGAGGAGTTGTCAAGGGCCTCTATTGTAAGAAAATTGACTGTAAGACATTATTATATGCCAGTAGTTGTCATCCCCACCACACAGGGAGGAAGGTACATAAGAACCAGTACATGAAAGCACATCAAAATAGCAGCAGTGATGATGTTTTCAGAGGTAGGGTGCAAGAACTATGCACATATTTCAAAGAGGTCACCATAAAACAGATATACTGTACAGGGAGAAATTAGATTAATGGAGGGATTATCACAGGAAGATTTGGGTCTGGTTTTTCAAAGAACTGTGACATAATTTTGCTATATCTGTGCTATTTATGGCATAACAGTTAGACCACATAAAATGTGTTCTAACTTCATGTCACAGGTGCTGCAAAATTATTTTTCTGTCAAAGTGTCAAAATGTTTGTAAATTTCCCACCAACATTTTAACACCTTTGCAGTGACGTAGATGTGCCAGAACATACAGTATGCTGCAACTAAAATCTGACACTTAGTGTTTAGCCATCAACAGAAAAGAATGTGAGAAACACCAGTAGTGAACTGTGTGCTAGTCCACAGGCAGAAGAGGTAAAGCAAATTACCAGAAAAAAAATGAAATATTTCAACAACTGATAATGCTCTAAAATCAATAGTAGGCTGGCAATATAGCCTACAGGTTAAAGTAACCAGCTGTGAACAAGCTTGATATATCCAGCAGACCTGGGTTTGATTCCTGCAACTTTCACTTGCACACCGTGCTACCCTGAGCAATTCACTTAATCTCCCCAATGCACCCAGTTCATCCCTGAAAACAGGCCTTGAGCCTAGTGGGCCTTACCCAGTTACCAAAGAATAAAAAAAATTGTAAATAAACTACCTAGAATGGTCTATAGAAGGCCAAAGAATATCTTAGACACCATGGTACACAAGGATTTCTTTCCATCCTTTTATAACCCACAGATACAGTAGGTAACTGGCTTCCACCCACATAAGACAGATGTGGAACATGTAGAAACTGCAAACACTGCAAATATCTGATAACTTTTGTATTAGGAGATTACGGTCAACTAAATCAAATACCTTGCATAACTTTACGAAGACTGCTCCAGTTAGTGACTCTCTGTCCATGGCAGTTTTAATATCATCAGTAAGAGCAAGAGTGGTACTCAGTTCCTTGCAGAAGCTGTGTTGCTGAGGTGTAAGGAGGTGGTAAGAATGCAGGTAGTCAGTGAGTTGGGAGGCAGCAACCTTTTCTAGCAATTTGCTGAGGACAGGTAATAGGGCAATAGGTCTATAGGGCAATACTGAGAAATTAGCTTAAGGTAATCCTTTTTTGAGACAGGTACTATTTTAGCAATCTTCCTGTGGGAGGTGACAATCCAGGATGAGAGAAAGGTTAAAAATATGTGCAATGGGGAACTAATATAATCTGACAACATGCGATGAGATGAGATGAGATGAGATGAGTTGAGATGAAATGAGATGAGATGAGATACAGTATTTTTTATTATTTATATTACTCTGTGTGTGTGTGTGTGCCAAGAAAATGTGAATCATGAATTTCATTTCGTAAAACAGCGTTTTTGCCTACAGCTTGTTTTTGCCTACAGGCGTGGCAAAACAAAAGGAAACCCACCTGTGCTAAGAGTGGGTTAGAACATGGAGGGCAATGACAATAAACGCCAGAACCCTGGCAAATAAAATCCCTGACCTCATGGCCATAATGGCAGAAACTTAATTCGACTTAGTGGCCATGACAGAAACCTGGTTCACAGAGAACCATGGTTGGGACATGGCTATCCTGGGCTACCACCTGTACAGAAGGGACAGGATGGGTAGGACAGGGGGTGGGGTATCATTATATGTCCAGGAAGAAATCAAGGCTACAGAGATTCAGGGGATCCTGAATGAGTCAGAAGCACTATGGGTAACAGCTGAGACAGGATCAGGAGCAGCCATTAGGATAGGAGTCATCTACAGGCCCCATCACAAGGGGATATTGGAGACAAGGAAATGATGGAGGCATTCCACAAAATGACAGACAAGGATGAGACAATAATAGTAGGGGATTTTAACTTGCTAGAGATAAACTGAAAACCTTGTGCAGCATCTTCATCAAGAGGAAGGGACTTTGTAATGGCCCTGCAGGGTGCAGGGCTGAGGCAGCTTGTGAAAACTCCTACCTGAGGTGAAGCTGTCCTGGACATGGTTTTAACTAACAGTGACAGGGTAAAGGAGGTAGAGGTGGAGTGCCACTTAGGAAATAATGACCACCGCATGGTGATATTTAAAGTAAACACTAGTGAAGACATTAGTCATTCCAAGATCATGGTTTTAGATTTCAGAAAAGCAGATTTTTGAAGAAGAGAGTCAGTCTGGCAGAGGGTCTTAGATCTAGGGAAGAAAAAGGAGTAGATGAAATGTGGAAGTATCTCAAAGGAGCTATCACAGAGCTAACTGAACAGTGCATCAGAAGGGTGAGCAATGCAAATAAGAAAAGGAAACCCCTCTGGTTCTCTAGGGGGGAGGTGGTTGCAATAGTAATGGAGAAAAAGAAGGCGTACATAAAGTTTAGGCTGTCAATGAAAGATGAAGATAAGGAAACCTATAAGGTAACACAGAGAGAAGCTGGTAAGGCAATAAGGAAGGCTAAAGCCCTGACTGAACTGAGGACTGTGCTGGGGTAAAGGAGGAAGACAAAGCCTTCTTTAGGTACATAAGGGAAAAGAGGAAAACCAAGGCGGGGGATAGTTATGTAACCCCTAGATGGAGCTATCCCAGGGGCTACTACCCCTGCCTGATTTGCCACTAACAGGTTGAGGGGCCTGGATCCAATGGCGGGTGCCTCCACCCAGAGGTCAGGGTTTGCAATAGTTAAACTAACTTGGTCACAGCCCTCTGGGACACTGCAACCCCTTTCTTCCCACTAGTGGCCCACACAATATATCAGAATTACCTTCACAGTATACACTTACCCCAGGTCTGGTTCCGGCACTGGGACCTCCTGTAAAATGAGATACAGTGCAACAATCACAATACAGTACTTTAACATAGACAAATACCTCAGGCAGTATAACTTTGCTGAAACAAGCAGCCTGATTTATTTAGGGGATATAACAAGGACAGGGGAAATCAGGTTAATTAGCTTATCACTCTAATAATCTACCTATGGCTCTGTGCACAGGCCTATCCCTATCAGTTACTGTCCCTGGTACCCAAGCCTAGTGGCTAGTCCAAACTGTGGCAGCTGGTAGGGCCTTTCACACAGAGAAAAGGAGAATTAAACAGTCAGCAGTACAGTAATTCCATTTGGATTTAATGTGGCAATTCAACAGGAGCTACCCTGAATTAGTACTCACGACCTCCAAATAAGATAGGGTCCTTCAATATCAGCAGGGCTACTCTTGAGCTCCAAGAGACTCTTCACACATTTATATGGTAAAAAAGGAAGTACTATACCAGGCAGGCTGCTTCTCTATCCGATCGCAATTACTGCAAATACCCGAGAACACACAGCAGATTCAGTTCCTGACAGACAGAGTGCAATTCAGCAATTCCTCCAGTCTTCTACAGGGTGAGCCTGGTTTCTACTCTTCAGAGATCCTTTGATTCTTTCACAGGACGGATCAGTCCTAACAAGCTGTTACACAAGCTGCAGACCGGAACTCTGGGCCTTACACACTTTTTGACTAAAACTGCACACTGAAAAAGCACAGGGCTCCTTCCTTCTTCACTGCCAAAGCTCAACTGAAACTCCAACCGACAAAAACCGGGCACTTCCTTTGAGTTCCTCCCAGTTCTTGACTGGATTGGCTGTCACCTCACAATAGACTGCTGCTGTTGGTCCAAAAGGCACTGAAGTCTAAACTACATCTCCCAGAGTCACTGCCCATACAATCCTCTTGTGGCTGGCTCAGATTATGAGTCCAGTTCTGATTCGTCCAAGGCACCATTTTAGAGCTAGCTTACCCACACTGATTGGTCCAGTTCAGCAGTTCAAAACTAGAATGGGGAACTAGCAGACACAGTTCTGACTGCAAAGAAAGCAGGTTAGACAAACTGTAATTTCATTATTACTCTAAATAATTTCTGGCAAACAGTTACATCTTTCAGATAGGTTCCTTTGCACCCTAGTGACTGCAAAAATGAAGTGAATTGGCAGCAGCTCGAGTGGTACTCAGAGAAGCACACAGTCCCCCTACAACTAATTATGTCTGCAAGCAGACAGCTCTTAAAGAGACAGTACCAGAGGCTCTAAAACACTCACTGATAAATGGCTTAAATGCCAAACACCATTCAGGCTTGGAGCATTCAAGCAAGTTCCTGAAGTCTTTTGGGAACCCCCATTTGCAGGGGTTACACCTTCCTGGCCTGGGAAAGCTTGCGTCACGGTCAAGCAAGTACTCATAAGTTTCAACTGCAACCATATACATTTGCATTAGGCTCGCATACGTAATCATCAGTCAATATATCATTTTACCAAGAACACATTTCTGAAACATTGCAGTCGCCACTTTTTACACAGTATTACATACACATTGTACCATAACTCAAGTTATTACCTCTTGTACATGAAACCTGAAGAGGGGGCCTTCCCTATCAGTTACCTTGGGGCTGGATGGGGCAAGGGCACCATGCTAGAAGGGCAACACAAGTAACTTGGAGTTAGCACTGATGCTCAGTTTGGGCAATGAGCTCGGGGACACATACACTCCTTTATGGACAACATTGAGAGGCAAGTCCACAGGCCTCCCAAGTGAATCATAACTGAGGTGCACCACAGGCTTTACAGCTCACCAGTCTTTCTAGGGGAACTGTTATAGTCTCTGCACTCTGAGCCTCATTTTCAGCATTGTCCTCACTTGTCAGGGAGTCTCCATGGGGGTAGAGAGGCTAGGACCTAGGCACTTTCAGCTCCAGGAGTTACAGTTTCTGAGTTCACAACATTTGGCCTCGCATGGAGAGCTGGACACTGGCAGTGGACTGTCAGGGCACTCTAAATACTCTTCTTGTTCGGTGTATCACCAGTCTGCCCCAATCTATCATTATCTTCCCTGAAAGCTCAAACAGTTCAACCATGCACAATGATTCCATTTCATCTGATCTGATGCTTGCACTTCACTTTCTGGGAGCATTGCTCTAGGGATGAAGCTTGGGGCTTAGACAGTCCAGAAGGCCCAGCTTTGTCTCCAGTATTGACTAGGGATTGCCCCGAAACAATTGACTCAGTTCAGTAAGAAGGATAGTATTCAAAGTCACTCTCACTTTCTTCCGATATGGACTGACAGTCATGCTCAACTGGGACTTGTGGAGGGAACACTTTAACTTTGCTTCTGTAGGTGCAGACTTTCTTGATCTTTTCTTAGCAGCAGCTCTAGTCACTGGTCCAGAGGGGCATCTTCTAGGGGCTCAGACTCAATTAAGATTTGTCCAATGGGCAGTAAATGATTTCTATGCATTGTTTTACATCTTTTGAATTATTCTCAGGCCTTACTTTGTACACTGGCAGATCATCTAGTTTGCCCACTACAATGTGAGGAGATGGTGCCATCTGTCAGCAATCTTGTGCTTGCCATGCAGTCCCAGATTTCTTAGCAATACCCGATCTCCCTCCTGGAGTTCCTGTGCTTTCACCTTTTATCATACCTTTCTTTGTTGGCTAGATTTCTTTTGGCAGCCATGGTTTGAGCCAGTTGTCACGTATTATTAGCTGGGCCTTTAACTTTGCACATACTGTAAATAGTTGTCAGCTTGAACCCCATCAGGAGAGACCCCTAAAACACACATCTACTGGTAGTCGAGCTTTCTTCCAAACATCAGGCGGTGGGGAGAATCCAGTGGCTCACTTTGGTGCAGTTATAAGCATGTACCAGGGTGCTAATTTGTTTGCTCCATCTAGGACTTGTCCTTTGGGTGCAGGGGTGCCTAGCATATCTAGCAAAGTGCGGTTGAAACTGTTCAGGCTGTGGGTCCCCTGGGGTGGTAAGGAGTGGTTCTGGACTTTTCCGACCCCTCAGAGAAAGCATCTCTTTGATCAGACGACTCTCAAAGTCTCTCCCTTGATCAGAATGGATTCTTTTTGGAGCCCCATAGTGAACAAAAGTTTCTACAAGTACTTTGGCCACAGTGGATGCTTTCTGGTCTTTGGTGGGGAAAGCTTGGGCATATCTCGTGAAATGGTCAGTGACCACCAGCACATTACTGATATTTCTTTGATCTGACTCCAAACTCAGAAAATCAATACAGACCAGCTCCATGGGTGCACTGGTGGTGATGTTAACAAGGGGCAGCCTCTGGGGCAAAGCTTTCCTCTGTAGCAGCGACTACAAGTTCGAATGTGTTGCTCCACATCAGCCCCATCTTAGGCCAATAGAATCTGGATCTCACCAAGTCAAGTGTTCTGTCTATACCATGGTGCCCCATGTGTTGTGCAAGGACCTCAGTACTGAGTCTCGAAAGGCAGTGGGCAGCACTAGTTGTTGTTTGTCTACTTGTCCCCTCTGTCTACTGTTTCTCTGTATAACAGTTTATTGATCAGTTTCAACTTAGGACCTTCTTTGTATAACAGTGCAGTTCTCCAAATCAGTGGAGCGTAATTTGGACACATCTTTTCCTGCATAGAGGGCTTCTAAAGCTGCTTTGATCATGGGATCATGGGATTGAGCTCTGCCGAATACTGATGCATTGTCCAGCTGAGGCAGGTACCAATGTCTATTGCAGAAAAGTGGCAATAAGCAGCAGGTATGCAATTCTCAGAGGGTCCTAAGCAATCCACCATGCAGTCCACTGCGTCCGTGGACATTGTTCCTCCCTGTCAAACTTCGGCAGAGTGCCCGAATGTCAGGTTCTGCCAATCGGACCTAACTATTCTGGTGAACAGGCCTCCGGAGAGAGCATCAGCATCTATATGGTTCAGACCTGCTCGGTATTCGAGAGCATAGTCATATGTAGATAATGCAGAAAGCCACTTATGGCCAGTGGCATCCAACTCAGCTGAGGTCTGCACATAGGTCAAAGGATTATTGCTCGTTTTTACTAGTATTTTAGCCCCATACAAGTACTCATGGAATTGGTCAATAGCCTACTTCAAAGCTAGGAACTCTAACTTATGTACAGGATAGTTCTTTCGGATGGGGTCAGGCTTCTACTGGCAAAGGCCACTGGTCTCAGGCCATTCTCGTGTTTGGTACAACACAGCCCCCAAACCCTTGTAAGCTAGCATCAGTGTGCAGGACGTAAGGTTTTCTTGGATCGGCATAGGCCAGCACTGGAGCATGGGTAAGTTGATATATGATCTCATGAAAAGCAGTCTCATTAATCAGAGTCCAGCGGGCCCCAAATACTTCCACTCGGATGAAAATACACTCTTCAGTCTTGAGGACGCTGACTTTTGTATTTTTGTGGGTTGGGGATACCCTTGAGTAAGGTTAAGTAAAGGGCGGATCCTCTTGAATAGTCCTTGATGAAGCGCTCGATAATAACCACAGAATCCCAGGAATCTTTGCAGTTCTTTTAGATTTTGGGTGTGGCCAGGTGGTCAAGGCCTCAACTTTACTTGGTCGGGTCTCTATTCCTCGGTGGATACTATGTGTCCCACATACTTTACTGATGTTTGAAAGAATTGACACTTATCAATGGACAGTTTAAGGCCAAAGTCCTCCAGTCGGTCCAATACCTTAAATAATCTGCTCTCATGTTCCTCCAGTGAGCTGCCAAACACAATAACATCTCTAGGTATACCAGGCACTCTAGTAAGTTCATGTCCCCACTGCACGCTCCATCAATCGTTGAAAAGTGGCTGGGGCACCTGAAATCTCCTTGAGGCATCCTCATGAATTCATAGAAGCCAAGCGGACAGATAAAGGCCGTCCTTCTCACGGTCCTCTGGGGCCATCGATCTGGTAGTACCCACTGCGGAGATCCAGCACAGAGAACCACTTGCTCCCTGCTTAGGCAGTCCAAAGCATCCTGAATGCGGGGCATTGTGTACTGATCAGGATAGTCCGCGTTTAAGGTGCGATAATCCACACACATCCTTACTGTTCCATTCTTTTCCTCACTACCACAATGGGAAGTATGGGCTTCTGGATTCTTTGTATTACACCAGCAGCTAACATCTCTTGCAGATGCAGTCTCACATCATCTATGTCAGCAGGTGCCAGGCGCCGAGACCTCTCACGAAATGGTCTTTCGTCATGCAGCCGGATATTGTGCTCAGCTCCTTGCACGCATCCTACATCCCATTCTCTTTAAAGAAAACACCTGGTCTCTGGGCAAGCTTCTCACTGATCCTCACTTTCCATTCAGCTGGCAGTGGGGAGCCGAAATCAAACAAGTCAGGCGTTACCTGTCATTCTTCCTTGAACTCTGCTGCTGGGTAGTACTGCAGTGTCTGCACAATGCATATTGAACAGGATGCAACCTCTGTTTACTCGAATGTCTCTTTCAGACACATTATGAACTTGGACCATTACCCTTCTGGCATAAGCATGGGGCTGTAGGCAAAATACTAGGCTTGACTAGCAGTCCCTCTGGCAATTTTCTAACGCTCTGGTGTATCCAACATTAATATTTTATTCTTAACATCCTTTCTGATACGGACTCTCTCCCTGTAAGGTAACACTGGGCATTTGGCGCCAGGATCAGAGACTCTGTGATCCTCTTCCATACATCTGACCGTTCCTCTGGTTCTGTTTTTTTCAGCATCTCTGTGCCTCATAGGCCTTCTTAATTAAAGCCGAACTCTTAAAGCTTCTACTAGTCTTTGACCCCTGTTTTCATAACACAACTGTGCCAGCTTTTCCGAACATATGAGCATTTGTTCCAATCAACAAAGGGACACCATCATACAGTCCAGTGGGGGACACACAAGGCTAGGGTCTCCTATTGTTCGGCTACTCCAGCCACGGAGGTGGGGGAAAGACAGCCAAATTCGATATACCCGAATAGGGGTAGGCCTTCCTACTTAACCCCTATACATGCAGTCCTTCTAATGGTTGTAAGGGTACGCCTGACAAATGCTCTGATACCAATCCTGGAACATAATTGTTACTTGTAGCCACTGTCTAATATAGCTCTTGTAGACACTCCATTCACCTTACAGTGGTCTCCATGGAGGGACCCACCATTCTGGACCAGTCTGGAGAGGCTGTGGTGGGGGGCTGGGCAACTGACCTTGCCACAAAAGGACGTGACTTAGCATTTTGGTGCCCCTCACTGGGATCATGTTCGCACTTCTCTAACCACTGATTTCTTCTCCCAAGCTCTCCTTGTAGCCTATATGCAACTTTGTCAGTGTCTTTGGGGACTGGCATTCCTTTTCATGTGCCCTATCTTTCCTACAATTATAGCAAAACATACTTTCTGGAGTTTGAGCTGGCCGAGGCGCCACACTGGGAGCCTAGGGCGGGGTATTACTTAACTGGAAACCTGGGTGCCATCTCTGTCTGCGCAGATAAGTATTTGGAGACATCTCTGTTAGTTTCTCCACTTCCATGGTCAAGGAATTGAGTTTGGAGCTGTTATCAGCAGGAGATACATGGGTGGGTACCCTCACCCCATAGCAGATGCAGTCGGATATAGGTCAGGGGTCTGTGCTGGCATGGCACTTTCATAAAGGGACTGTTTTTGAATTCTTGATCCTCTCAACAGTTCGCCCATTGTGGCATATCTTTTTCCTTGTCAGAGCACTCATTGACTGTCAACCTCTGCCCTGAACTTCACTTGATGGGTCACCCTCAGTCACTCGGGTCGTAGCCACAGCTGTTGGTGCAGGTACCTCCCGAGGTCGCTTTTCTCAACTCCTCGAATTTCTCATTAACTCATCATAGGGTGGGGATTCAGTTTATCTGCCAGGCGAACTGAAGCAACAGCAGTTCTGAGAAGGGGGCAGACTTAAGGATTTGTCCAGTCTGGTTCGTCCAGTTCAATCACAGCAAACTACCCTTTCTGAGGCATTCTGCAACAATTCTTCCAGCCGAGATATACACACAGACAACAACTCCCCTTGGTACTGTTGTGCATTTCTTTACTTCCACCATAGGTCCTCATCAGAATTTGGGCCTATACATATTCTCCAAGGCCTCATGATAGGCCTGTGCAGTCACTTCAGGTTACTGGCCCGCTTAGCACGGATGGTAGCTAGGCAGGACCTCGGAGGCTCTCACTAACCCTCTTCGCCTGCCTTCCTTGCATTGCCATTCTAGCACTTGGGGCAACATAATCTATCCAGGTCTCCCAGTCATCCTCCCTGGGGGTGGGAGGGTGCCAGAGAAGATCCTCAACCTTCGTAAGAGTCGTGACTAATGGCAGGTGCAGAAATAGGAGTCTGCATTGGTTCAGCCACCATTACGGGCACTGGAGCAGGAGAGGGTGTTGGGGGAGGAACACCCCCAGGTGGCAAGAATAGTTTCTTCAAGTCCTCCACAGTTTTCCACTCTCCCAGCAACCATTCAGCAAATTTCTCCTCAAAAGTTTCAGATAGTGGTGGGGGCTGATTCCCCCCCGGGTCTTTACTGTCCTTAGTTATCACTCTCCAAGCAGTGAGGGCTCCCTCTGGGGTAATGGTCTGTGGCACTTTGGAGCTATCTATGGGATCCTTAAACTCTACTAGGGCAGGAAAGTGTGGGTGAGCAGATTAGCATGCCGACTCCACCACCACAGGGTTTTGTAAACCTTCCACCTTTGAAAGTACTCCCTGCACAGTGTCCGTCATGATGATACCCAGGGGATGTCCAGGATAACATAGCATTTTGGGGGTCGATCTCCTCCCAGTACACCACTCCACCAGCCGTGCACAGCCACTTCTGTCGGGTACCCATTTTTTCTTAACAGTGGTTCGGAATTTGGCCACTAGAGGACACATAATCCCAGCAGTGAGCCTCCAAGATGTAACCCCTAGATGGAGCTGGTCCCAGGGCTACTACCCCTGCCTGATTTGGTTACTAACAGGTTGAGGGGCCTGGATCCAATGGGCGGTGCCTCCACCCAGAGGTCAGGGTTTGCAATAGTTAAACTAACTTGGTCACAGCCCTCTGGGACACTGCAACCCCTTTCTTCCCACTAGTGGCCCACATAATATATCAGAATTACCTTCACAGTATACACTTACCCCCAGGTCTGGTTCCGCACTGGGACCTCCTGTAAATGAGATACAGTGCAACAATCACAGTACAGTACTTTAACATAGACAAACTACTCTTAGGCAGTACAACTTTGCTGGAAACAAGCAGCTCTGATTTATTTAGGGGATATAACAAGGACAGGGGAAATCTAGGTTAATTAGCTTATCACTCTAATAATTCATTTGTGGCTCTGTGCACAGGCCTATCCCTAGTCAGTTACTGTCCCTGGGTACCCAAGCCCTAGTGGCTAGTCCAAACTGTGGCAGCTGGTAGGGGCCCTTTCACACAGAGAAAAGGAGAATTAAACAGTCAGCAGTACAGTAATTCCATTTGGATTTAATGTGGCAATTCAACAGGGAGCGACTCCTGAATTAGTACTCACGACCTCCAAATAAGATAGGGTCCTTCAATATCAGCAGGGCTACTCTTTGAGCTCCAAGAGACTCTTCACACATTTATATGGTAAAAAGGAAGTACTATACAGGCAGGCTGCTTTCTATCCCGATCGCAATTACTGCACAATACCCGGAGAACACACAGCAGATTCAGTTCCTGACAGACAGAGTGCAATTCAGCCTCCAGTCTTCTACAGGGTGAGCCTGGTTTCTACTCTTCAGAGATCCTTTGATTCTTTCACAGGACTGATTCAGTCCTAAAAGCTGTTACACAAGCTGCAGACTGAACTCTGGGCTTATACACGCTTTTTGACTAAAACTGCACACTGAAAAAGCACAGGGCTCCTTCCTTCTTCACTGCCAAAGCTCAACTGAAACTCCAACCGACAAAAACTGGCACTTCCTTTGAGTTCCTCCCAGTTCTTGACTGGATTGGCTGTCACTCACAATAGACTGCTGCTGTTGGTCCAAAAGGCACTGAAGTCTAAACTACATCTCCCAGAGTCACTGCCCATCAATCCTCTTGTGGCTGGCTCAGATTATGAGTCCAAGTTCTGATTCGTCCAAGGCACCATTTTAGAGCTAGCTTACTCCACACTGATTGGTCCAGTTCAGCAGTTCAAAACTAGAATGGGGAACTAGCAGACACAGTTCTGACTGCAAAGAAAGCAGGTTAGACAAACTGTAATTTCATTATTACTCTAAATAATTTCTGGCAAACAGTTACATCTTTCAGATAGGTTCCCTTTGCACTCTAGTGACTGCAAAATGAAGTGAATTGGCAGCAGCTCGAGTGGTACTCAGAGAAGCACACAGTCCCCCTACAACTAATTATGTCTGCAAGCAGACAGCTCTTAAAGAGACAGTACCAGAGGCTCTAAAAACACTCACTGATAAATGGCTTAAATGCCAAACACCATTCAGGCTTGGAGCATTCAAGCAAGCTCCTGGAAGTCTTTTGGGAACCCCCATTTGCAGGGGGGTTACAGTTAAACTAGCAGATATTGGAGGGAAACTGGTAGAAAAAGATTGCAAGAAAGCAGAAGTCTTAAACCAGTACTTCTGTTCTATGTTCACCAAAGAGAATACAGGGGATGGGCCAAGCCTGCATAGCAGCAACAACCAGGGACCAGCAGTTGACCCAAGTCCCTTTACAGAGGCTCAAGTCTTGGAAGCTTTAAATAAACTAAAGGTGGACAAGACCATGGAACAGGATGGGATTCACCCTAGAGTTTTCACGGAGCTGGGAAATGTATTAGCAGTACCCATAGTGGAACTGTTCACCAAACCACTAGAGAGTGGGACCATACTGGAGGACTGGAAAAGGGCAACAGTGGTCCCACTCCACAAAGCAGCAAGCAGGGAGGAGGCTGGCAATTACCGTCCAGTAAGCTTCATGTCGGTGGTAGGGAAGTTGATGGAGACACTACTCAAACAGAGAATCATAACGTATCTGGAATCCAGTGGACAGCAAGACCCAAAGCAGCATGGGTTCACGACAGCTAGGTCTTTCCAAACTAACCTGGTTGACTTCTTTGACTGGGTTATAAGGATAATAGATCAGGGAGCAGCGGTATATGTCATCTATCTAGACTTTAGCAAAGCCTTCAACTCTGTTCCACACAGAAGACTAGTAAGGAAGCTGGACCACATGGGAGTGGGCAGGGAGGTGGTTGAGATGGTGAGTGATTGGCTGAGAGGAAGAACACAGAGGGTCCAGGTAAACGGTGCATTTTCAGCTGAGAGGGAGGTGGCCAGTGGGGTACCACAGAGTTCAGTACTGGTTCGCCTACTCTTCAGTGTGTTAATAGCAGACATTGCAAATGGGCTAGAAGGTAAAGCGTGTCTATTTGCAGATGACAGCAAGATTTGCAACAGAGTGGACTCCCCTGAGGGTGTGACGAGTATGACTTCAGACTTGAAGAAACTGGAAGAGTGGTCGGAAACATGGTAGCTGAAATTTAACACCATAAAGTGGAAAGTCATGCACTTAGGCAGAAACAGTCCCAAAGAGGATTACTACCTGGGAGGAGAGAAGCTAGCCTCCACCAGCCAGGAGAAGGAATTAGTGGTCATTATACCAGAAGACTTGAAAGTGGGTAAACAGTGTGAAAAGGCTGTATTAAAGGCAAGTGGCATGCTGAGCTGCATTAGGAGGGGAATCATGAGTCACAGGATGGAGGTGGTGTTACCAGTCTGCAGGGCGCTGGTGCACCCCCACTTGGAGTACTGTGTACAGTACTGGAGACTGCACCTCAAAAGGGACATAGACAGAATTGAGACGGTGCAGAGGAAGACCATGAAAATGATTCAGGGATTGCACCGTATGGCATACCAGGACAGGCTGAGGGAACTCAACATGTACTCCCTGGAACAGAGGAGGGAGAGGGGCGACATGATTGAGACTTTTAAATATATGAGGAGTATAAATAAGGTTAACAATCAGGAGCTTTTCCAATTGAAAGAGAGTGGGAGAACAAGACGGCATGACATGAGGCTGAAGAGAGGGAGGTTCAGGAGTAATACAAGGAAGTTCTTCTTTACAGAGAGGGTGGTGGACCCATGAAATAGCCTACCCAAGGAGGTAGCAGGGTGTAAAACAGTAAGCGAGTTCATGAATGCATTTGATAGACATAAAGGTAGCATACGGAAAGGCAAAGGAGGGGAGGGGGGTAGGTTCTTGGGCAGACTAGATGGACCTTGCAGCCCCCTTCTGCCATCCCATTCTATGTTTCTATGTTTCAATAGCTTGACTCCCTTTCTTCAGTCTGTTTTCATGTGCCACTAGTAATGGGGTGGGGTAATCTTTAAGGAATTAGGCAGCAAATTCAAGAGGATGTTTTGTGGGAGCTAGATTTTACAGTTCCGGATGGATCACTTCTATCTTGAGTAGGGGAAATGAGAGCACTTTATTTTATTTATTTATTGAAATCTCTGATTAGAACCTTTGTGCTGGAAACTTGTTTACAAAAGTTCCACGTCATGACAAAACAGGGATACAGTAGTTAAATTATACAAATCAAAACAGTGTTAACAAGGAAAACATACAGGTAATTCAGATACAGCCATTTAACATGTAGGATTATAAAAGTACAGATATCATGATACAGTATATGCAGCAACAAAATCACGTGTAACATAAGTGCACTACTAATGCAAGATAGGAGAAGGAGAGAGGACCATGGATTGGAAGGGATGGGTAGCAGGTGTGAGGGGAGAAGAAGACAGACAGTGAAGGAAGGACTAACAGTGGGGACTAGGGGAGGACTGGAACAGCCAAGTTGGCCTTGTCAAAATTTAGTGGATGAAGGGAGTAGATGGGGGGCAAGGGAGATGGGGAGGGGCATGTAGATCTGGGTGGGGTGGGGTGGGGTGGGGAGATGGAGGAACATGGCTGGGGAAACTGAGGGAGGCATTGAGAGAAATACGCAGGCGGGGGGATGTAGGAGTGGGAAAGTGGAGGTGTTGATAGAGGCTTGAGCAAGTTAAAGGCACCAGTCACAACAGCTTAGGGCTGCAAGATAGTCATGAAGCTTAGCTTTGAATGGGCTGAGTTAGATGGAAGAAAGGAAATTTGGTGTGCTTCTGGGATGCTCAGGATGGTTTTATCAACAGATGCACTGGAGGGGATTAAAGGCTGCTGCTTGCACTATAGTTGGAGTGGAACCAGTAGATTTCTGGGGACTAATGAACCATGGTTTCTTTAGCTGTGCTATCATGCAGATGTCTTCTGTCCTCACGGTCCCACAACCATGACACCCAGTCCCTGTTCCATTATTACCAGCATCTTCTCCACCACCTCTGCTTGTAGAACTTTAGTCGGTGGAACTGGTACAGTTGATCATTGATCTACTCTTTTCCAACCACCAGCATCACTTTCTCCTCCTGTTCTTCTCTTCAGGTTTTCTGCATGCATCAACAACACATGCACAGCAGGTGATGATACACTGCAATTGCCAGACACTAACAATAATGACTCACAATAGTTGTTTATTTTTAGATCCCACATAACATGCATGAGTAGTGCACTACAGAACACAGTGCTGTTTGACTCATGAGTCGACAGCGAAGAGCAACACCACCAGGCAACCTTCCCCCCCCCCACACACTGACAGACCATACCCTATGCTACTGAGAGACCTTGGGCCTGATTTTCAAAAGATCAGGAGTGGCACAAGAGGCTTGCTTCAAGGAGAAATGGTGCAAAGGGCTATGTGTGCCACACCTTGTACCAGTCCCAATTTTGTAAGGCATCCTGTGCCAAGGGGGGACTGCCTACATCAACTGGGCTTATACTGTCCTTGTGATGGCTGCACCAGAGCACCATGGTGGAAGGGGGCTTGCATGGGGGCAGTGCTGCAGTAACCCCTAAAGTGAGATTTTGATAGCTCCCCCAATGGGTGCACAGATCCTGCGGTTAAACCAGCCTGGAGCTGGTCTAACAACCAATGTGGCACTCCTGGAGCTATTGCTGGGTGGGGGGGTGACCCTGTGCCCCCCTGGTGAAGATGCCCTCATAGCCCCAACACCTGCCAGACCACTGCTGGAGCAGTCAGTGGTCTGTGGGAGGTATGAGCCCTGTAAGACCCCCCCAATGATGGTACAGGTGTGGCGGCCCCCCATGCATGAACCTATACTGTCTGGTGGTGGCCATGCACTGGCCACTGCTGCCACAAGCCTGTCCTGCAGCTTGCGGCATTCCCCTTTCCTGCGCCATTTGTTTGGTGCATGGGCTGGCTTGCAGAAAACTCAAGGACTTTGGCACTGGGAGTCCTGTTCTTCCAAAATCCAGTGCAGGATCCCTGGCACACCCGAGTTTGCTGCAGGCAGGGGTTCGGTGAATGGTGTTCCGATCTAGGGGCTCATTGAAAATCAAGCCCCTTGTATCTGACATAGCAGTCTAACTTATGTTTCTCTCACTGACTGGGTGGCAGGATCACACCACAGGCAAAAAATATAAAGATGGATTTCTGGGCCCTGCTGCACCACCAGCAGCAAAAAATATTTGTCAACTAAATCCTTCAAAATCCCCCTTGTACCATCTGCCTTGCTATAGAGGTAAAAATAAATTAAAAAAAGTACTGATTTCTTTGCCCTCTACACCATCACCAGCATGGAATAAAATGAATATTTCTCAAATACATCATTAACAAAAAGCCCCCTGCACCATTCTCAGTCTACTGTATTCACTTTGCCTTTTTGCTGATGCAAGGCCTGCAGCCTCCAGTGTGGGCTCATACTCTGCACTCTCTCCTCTCCTTGGGGCCTATGCATGAAGGTGCACAAAGTATGGAAAAAGTGTTGGGAAGGCAGCGCGCAGCAATGTGTCATGCAAGGCAACCGTTCCATGTGGTATGCACCAATGGGTGTGCAGTGCACAGTGAACATGTAGATGTGTCCACAGGGGATGCGCAGCAGCATGCACAAACTACATTGGGTGGACCCAGGATAGGTGGACACTCCCCTTGACCCCTCCCTAATATATAGGCATGTGGACCACCCCACGGGGAAGTGTAGACGTGAATACCGAATACAGACCAATGTGGATCCCATGGCAGAGAGTGACAGGGATGTGCAGAACCCAACCCCACAACCATCGATGCCAGACATGGCAATCCAAAGTGGCAGACAGGGGGTGGATGTGTCCGCACATATGGTGGTGCATGTCCAGGGCCTCAAACTTCACCTGTGGTCAGGTGGTGGCAATGGTGGCTGACATCAGGGCCCACTATGCCACCCTGTATGCTGCACAAGCACTGACAATGGTCCCTGAGACCAAGGCATGCCTGTTGTTAGAGATACAGGCAGACTTGAGCACTGCCAGCCCAGAAGCATGGACACTGTTGGCCATAAAGCATAAGCTGCACAAGCTGCGCATGGCCATGAAGAAGAAGGTCTCTGCTGGTGCACAGGCAAGTCAGGGCACAGGCAGTGGCTCACTCAGCAGTGCCCTATCCCTGACCCCAATAGAGTGCATCATGGCTGACACACTCTCCAAGATGTGCCTACAAGGGTAGATGAAGGATGTATGCACATTTGCAGGTACATATAGGTAGACAGAGACATGTGCACAGAGGGAATGAATCCCATGCATGTGTTAACAGACATGTGTTGCACCCCATAGACCTCATGCCAGAGAGAGAGGGACATCAACAGGTGCACCAACAGTCAGAAAGGAGCACACAGCATGGCGTGTAGGACATCCTTATGTCCATGAAGAGGAGGATGGTACAGGTAGGACACCAGGTGTGCACACACCACACCAGAGCGCACACACACAGACACCCCTGTAAAGCAAGCCTAAAATCTAAATGTCTCGCACAGGTACCGAGCAGGGGATAATGGAGCAGCAGGACCATGATATGGACCCAGAGGTCACACAGGTGTGGCCGGACAGAGGGTCAGGGGAGCAGGAGGATGAGATGGACAATGGGGGCACCAGCCATGTGGGGCTGTCCACTCCCCACCAACAGGAACGTCCCATGGGGAGCAGGCCAGAGGGCATACAGACCAGTTCTTCCATGGAACAACCATGCCTGAGCACCATGGCCACACGCAGGATGATGGCAGCAGTACCTGTGGACAGTGGCGATGAAGGCATCTCAACACAGCCCCCGGGTCGGCCATGTATGACATGCACCAGGGATGTAATACACACCTATTACAAAGAGGTGCAACAGATGGAGTAATACATGTTTATGGTACAGAACAGGAGCACAGAGGTGTTGCTTGGCTTCACAGCAGAGGTGTGGGGCCTGTAGCATAGGATCAACAGGCTGGTGGACCTAATGGAGAGGCTCCTGAAGAACATGGTGGAAGGGTCCACACCACAGCACTGGCCCCCACCTCCCCCACGCTGTGTGTCTGACGCACATCCGCAGGATGCAGGCAGCAGTGCACCCACTGAGGGAATCTCAGACAGCCAGCATTGGGACACTGAGAGCACCATGGAGCCACTGTCTGGGTGCGAACGCACACATCCCACCAGCCCCTTGGCTCACAGGACACTGACACAGAGATGCACAACACGGCTACACAGGACAGTCTCAATACACAATGCCTGCAGACACAGCTCCCCTCCAACACCTGCCATGGCTGACACCCAGGACAGTTGTAGCTCAGCACCCTGTGGAGGGATAGAAGAGCACCATGTGGTGCCCACACCCACATCTGTGCACCACTGAGAGGATGGCCATGAACAAGAACCCCCTCTGCAGCTGGGTACATGGAAACCCACATGTCTACAGAAGAAGCCCATATGATAGGGCATGTCAGTGAAGCACATCACACGTAACATGCCACTGTATAGCACAAGCACTGTGCCCTCCCACCATGCTACACAGCCATGCACACACCACCGATATACAGCTTGAGACCATCACACAGCACTACTGTGCACCCCCCCACAGGACAGAGACATACAAATGTACATGCCGCCACCATGACACACATACACATTGCACTGTGCAGTACCCTCACCATCCCCAACCATGGTAGCCCCCACACATGCCATGACAATATCCCACACACCCTTCCAAGGTCCCCAATGCATTCCAGAGTCCCAGCACACAACAATGGTGCCCCCCAACACACATCTGTAATACCACAGACAGCACCACTACACATGAGCCCCACATCACAGCATCCCCTCACACACACAACCCCAGCCCCCACCCCACCCCAATGGACAGGTGCACTCAGGCCCATGTCGCCAATCACGCACCTGCCGCCTGCGATGGCCACCATGATTACACACTCAACAACAGTGCTGTCCACAGATGCTGCTCACCCTGATGCCCCCATGCATCAGTCCTGTATTGGACGGATACCGCTGGACATGATCCATGTATGCCCTGAACAATGCCCCACTGACCAACACTGCTAACAGCGAAGTGTGCCCTGTAGAAAGGCATTGCATGCCTGCCATCCTGTCGCTGTGTCTGGCCTGTTGCCTGGATGCCCCTCATCCACCTCCGGCAGTACAGCTGGCCATTGGTCTGGCAGCAGTGGTACCTGGCATCATAAGGTGATGTTATGTAGCATGGCACATGCGGTGAACACCTTGCATGCCAACCCTGGTGACAGCATCATCATACCTCTAGTATGGTCCCGGCACCTGAACCACATCTTCAGTAGGCCTATCATCCTCTCAATTTTGGACCGTGTTCTCCTGTGGGCATGGTTGCATGTCTCCTCAGCTGTTCCAGGCAGCTCCAGGAAAGGTGCCATCTGGTACAGCCGCAGTGGATATGCTGCTGTCATATACTCACCCAACAGCCATCCTTCTATCCCTCCACCTCCAAGCAGGACACTGAGTCATGACCCATCCAGTATGTATAAGTTGTGGCATGACCCAGGGTACTGCAAACATTGGTGAATATACCATCCACGTTCCACACAACCTGACAGGTGATACTGTTGAATCCCTTTCTGTTCCAGTATGCCTCCTCGTGTATGTGAGGGGCTAGTATCCCCACATGGGTGCAGTCCATGATGCCCAGTACTAGGGGTGGGCGAAAGTGCGGATTTCTGCCATCGCGGAAGTTCTGCAAAATTTTGAAAATTGAATTTTCCACTCTTTTGCCTGTGGCAGAATTCTGAACTTTCACCAAATAACTGGGGATTTCCACTTAGTACTGCGGCATTTAATTATGAACTGTGTACCTTTTACATGACATGCAGAAATAAAGTCTCTTGCTTATTATTTTGAAGTATGTCATGGAATTATCCACAGTTTGCATTATTTCGGTGGGGTTTTTTTCCACGCAGTTTAATACATGAACACTGCTAGTGATCAGGTCTTCTGAGTTTTATTCCCGCAGTTTAATACATTAACCCACATCTCTTATATTTATTCTGCAGTTTTTGGTGGAATTTCTGTAAAAGCTGGCAAAATGATTTCCAAACTTTCTCGGAAGCGAAAATCTGACTTTCGCCAAAATTCTGCCGGAAGAATTTTTTTTCGCACACCCCTACCCAGTACAGGTGGCATGCCGAGCATGGCATAGAATGCCTGTTTCATGGACTGTACATCGCTCCCCCATGGGGAATCTAATATGGTCCTGCACATGGGCCAGCAGTGCATCCATTACCTGCATCAATGCCCAGGACATAGAGGATTGACTGACGATGACTACATTGTTGGACATCCTCTGGAATAACCCTGTTGTATAGTATAACAGGGCACATAGCACCTTGGTCTCCACCGACATTACCCTGGACTACCGGGTAGGTGATGCTGTGGTGTTGTGTACCATGTTACACACCTGATCGATGGTGTCCCAGTTGAACCTTAATTGCTCAATGCAATGGGTGTCCCACAGTATCCGAGCATTCAGCCATGACCTGAACTGCTGTAGCCATAGTCCCCTGTGCAGATGCCACTGCTGCTTATCCTCGTGTAGGAGCAGGTAAAAAGGAAGACCAGACACATCCTCTCATGCCCTATGGATATCTGGCTACCTGTACCTCTGTGCTATCCACCCACCTATGAGGGTAGAATACCTTGTGTGTACCTTTAAGAGGGCATGTGTGGGTCCCTGCTCACACTGACGGTACCTGTCTGGGCATAACGTGCACTTGCCACATGTAGAGATGATGGCAGTGGCCGCGGGTGTGGAACTTAGGTACTGCTCAGCACCACAGGTGGGGAGACTGGGCCTGTACCCCAGGAAGCTGTGGAGGGTGTCAGAGGACACCTATACTGATGACCCCAATGGGGGTTGTATCTGGCATCTAGAGATCCCTGTCAGGATAGGCATCTTGACTGCAGGTGGATGTGTGGGACTATGTGCTGGATGTGGTGTCCATGGTGCTGATGTCTGTTTCTGGCTCTCTTCCCACAGAACCACTATGGGATAATAGAAGAAATGGTATTTGTAAGGGTGGAGCAGCCTGATGGGGCCACATGCATGGTGGTGGGCTGCTGACATACCCCTGCACCATACTTCTTGTCCCTGAGGGTTGGCACACAAGATATTTGGTACAAGGCCAACAATGTCAAGAAGTGGTGTGTGATAGAGCCATCAAAGGTAAGCATTGCATGCAGTGTCATACCTGTGCCATGTCATTGCACCATAATGGACTACCATATATATATCTCATATGCCTGATCACTCTGTGTTGTATTCCCATTGCAGTGCTACAGGATGATCCTACTGCCATGCCCCTGGACCACCAGCACACCACCAGGGCCCAGTGGCCATTCACAGGAGAAGGAAGACTAGAGCATGCCACTGACCATTCACCACCATGACAATGCACCCGGGGACCCATGGGATGCCTGATGTGTGTGAAGCTTGGATGTTATGCCATACACTTTGGACTGTGCTCATCCATCCTGAAATGTTTTTTACCTAGTGCATATCTCTACCTGGGCATTTGATGCCAATCTGCCTCTGTGATTTGTGATGCATGAATGTTTATTAAAGCTTCTGTTTTTCTATACTGGTGTGCCTCTTGTCTCCTGTTCAGTGGTTCACCCATTGCTGTGGATGTGTGGGCCACTGTGTGGGACTATGGGGCATTGTTGTAGTCATGTGGTGCACCCAGGGGGGTCCCTGGGCCATGCCTAGGGTGCACCCATGGGGGTCTTGGGCATATATGGGGCACACAGTGCGCCCAGACTGTGTGTGCATTGTGCAGTGGCAGCCAGTGGTATGGTGGTCACTCATGTGTGTCCCCGGAAGGCATGCTGGAGCCTCCCCATGTCCATATGTCCATAGTTTGCATTGTGGTATGCTGACTGGACATAGGTGTGTGGCTGCACACATGACTGTGACCTTATACAGGCACTGTACTGTCCCACTGTGTATGCTGCTCTTGCTATACTCCTTCCTCAGTCATCCGGTTGGCTGTCCTGTCCTACATTCTGCTGTGTCTACTCGTCTGTGTATTTCTCCCTGTTTATATCTGACATGTCTGTGGTGTACTGTGGGATGTGATGTGTGGTATGCACATATGTTCGCCTGTGCACCTGCCACATGTTCACCACAGTGTGGCTTGTTGTCTGCCCCATATTGTGCCAATGGTGATGTCTGTACCAGTTCTGCCTTGCCCTGCCCCTTCAATGGCATTGCGTTCTGTGTGGAGGCCACTTCCACTGGTGCACAGCTACTTATGGCAGCCCTCAAGCTGCTGTATGTGTATGTGCCTCCTGCCATATGCCTGGCTGTTGTACATGGCTTTGTGCATGTGCCTTCGGGGCTGCTACACATGCTGCTATTTGGTGCCGCCCACCCGGACATGCAGCATGCTGTGGGCACGTTGCTGCACGTGGGTTGCTTATGCATGCCTGTGCATGTGGTTCCTGCATGCCCCCAGGGCTGTGCCTTGTGAACCAAATGCATTTATGCCATTACACACACATGTTGCATGACCATGCACATGCCATGTATGGTTTGTACATAGGCCTCTTATTAGCAAAGTTTCACTAGCCTACCTGCCTGAAAATATAGTCAGATATAATGAGGACTAGCTAACTGGCATGATAATGCATGATTCTTTGAGGATTTCTAAAGTTTCAGATCAAAAATGACTCTTTATTACTCATTATTCTAAGTTGCGCTTTTCGGGGCTAGCAGTATGCCCTAGAGGTCAAAGTAATGAGCTGCGAATGAGCTTGGTATGTCCAGCAGATGTCAGGTTGATTCCCACAACCTCCACTTACATACTGCGGGATTCTGAGCAAGTCATTTAACCGCCCGAGTCGCCACTGAAAATAGTCACCTATGCCTAGTGGGCCTTACCTGGTTACCCAAGAATAAATAAAAAATAAATACAAATTTATCACAATAAAGGAGTTCTTTCAGCAGTCACTTGTGAGAGGGCTGGAATGGCACTGTAATGTGTGTAGAGCAAGGGATTACACTAGTGTCAGTCTCCAGCACAGCTGATTGGCTGCTGCAGGTCATGTGGCTTGCCAACAACTTGGACATAGTCAGTGTGTACTCCTTAGAAAAAGTTATGTGCCATGGCATTGACATGCCAAAGGGAAACTAGTTTTCCTCCCACATTCAAAATGCCAGATTCTGTCACATTCACTGAAAGAAAATTTGGCATTGGCTCAGGCATACTACTAAGCCTAAAAACAATTGTTCCCAGTAGTGTCCAGGGGAAAGGGTACAGAGGAAAATATAATAAAGCAATGTAATAAAACATTATGCTATAAAAAAGTTAAAATTGTAGGTAACAACAGAGTTCATAAATTAATTAAAACAGATGAGGTCCACAAACTGAGAACAGTGCAAATTAGGGTACAGAAGAGGTCCATCAGTACAATAGGTTCAGAAATGCCTAGGATGAATCTATAATGCAAACACATACAATGTTCAGTGTATTGGGTATCTGTCTATCTGTCTGTATGTCTGTATCTCTACCTACCTATATTTGTGTGTCTACCTGCCCGTCTGTCTGTCTAGCTATCTATCTGTCTGTATATATACCTATCATCTCTTTCTCTCACTACAGTCTGTCAGGGAGTATCTACATGTCACTTACAAAAAGATGGCTTTTTATACATGAAGAAGGTACTATGTAAGACTTATAGGTATGCATCTAACTACAGCATTTTAAATATACTGTACAGCACTTAAAAGAGTTGGCCCAGAAATCCAACTTTACAAAGTTTTCTGAACTGTTTGACAGATAAAGGGTGTCATATGTTGACATTCTCGGCATCAAAAGTCAGACAGAACTATTTAGCTGAATGAACATTTAGCCACTGATATTTTAAAATAACAAAAATGAATCACATTTGGTGATGCTCTTATCCCAAATCTCAGCTATTCCCTAGGCCACAAGCAGTGAAAAGAAATAATGTACATTTAAACCTTCACGCGTATTTATTTGCTGACACCAAGTAGCTATTGAACTTAATGAATGGAAATCTCACTCCTTGCCCAAGGCCCTCCACATTGGGTTTTGAGCAAATACCTAAATGAATATGCCGTCATTCTGTATAGGTCAGTGAACAGAGCAACAAAACATTTTAGTCATGGCATAAGTCATAAAAACATAAAGAGGTAGGAGTTCTGAGTCACACGTACTAGACTGCTCAGCAAAATGAAAGTGACAACGATGAGGAATAGAAGTTAAGGAAAGGTAGGTGCAAGTTTGGCCATTGCTAAGCATTTTGCAACATAGAATTTAATGGGAAAGCAATAATGCAATATGAAAGAATAATAATCTACCTAACAAACCCCACTCTGCCATTAGCTGTAGAAGTAAACTATCACCGTTAGTACTGTACATAAATGATTATGCAACAATGTCAGTTATTACTCTCTACAGAGAGGCATAATTCTGTACTGTATGTGGTTTCTCTAATCATATAGGATCAGCTTTGATTTTCATATTATTTAATGAATTCCTGTCTGACCATTTTATAATATAGCTGGCTATTCTAGGCCAGCAAATACTGGTGTTTTTATATCTTTTCTCAGAAGTGCAATGTAAATGTTTTACTTAGTGTTGCCCTTATGTGGCTTTTTTAACTGTGATTGTAATATTGTTTACATGTTAACATGTTTCTAGTTTTTTACATGTGAATGCATTGTATGTTCATTGTTCTGGTCGTCCATGAAAACAGGTCTTTGGCCCATGGATTTACCAGATTTTAAATAAACAAAACAAACAAAGTACTTAATATGTAGAAGTGAAACATTTTTATGAGCCTTTGTCATGTACCATTAGTTTTTTAGACATTATGTGAATTCCATGTTTCTATCTCTCTCCTTTCCCATGGAAACCTAGAATCAAAATGGTGTTGCCAGTGCATATCTGGAACTTGTACCTTCCTCTTTTATCATTACATATTTTTGCAAGTAAATGGAGAAGTGGCACAAACCATGTGAAAGCCTCCCTCCTTGATCAAGGGAATTTCTGACAATGGTGGCTCTCTGGGAGAGGTGCACAACACAGACACTTGCATTTCTGTATTATTGGGTCTGAGACTAGGAGTGGGGGGGGGGGGCATCCTGAGTGCTGTGTTGAGGCCCAGGTCCTCACTGCTCAGGACCACAGTTCTGTGCTGTCCCTTGTCCATTCTACCCAGGAGGATGTCTAGAAACCCTCCGGTCCTTAGGCACATACCTCTCAACCTTTTGTCACTGACATGACACTTAATACTTACACTTAAAATGTAATAGTAGTAGTAGTAACATCTTTATTTTTACACAAGAAAGTTGGAAGTTTACACCATTAGGACCAAAGGTCCTCTTTACTAGGTGATGTTTGTACATAAAAGAAAAGAATAATACAATTTCAACTATGAAGTCTACACAGCAAACATTCTAAGACAGACTCGCTATGTATTTAATAACAACATTTAAACATACTCTACTTTAGGTTAGTAACATACATCATGTTTCGTGTCAAGTTGGTTTATAATGAACATTCTTAAAATTTCAATACATTTCTGTGGAACCTGTACAATATCTATATTCTTATGTAAATAGATACCTTTCGGTTCAATACATTCCTTAAACAATTAAATGCACTATATATATATATATATACCTATAGGTATAAATATACCTATAGAGATAAAATGGCAGCCACTGACCCTTACAATGAGAGGCACATCCTCAGATACAAACTCAGAACACTGGAAACCATTGTGTTTCCTTCTACACAGATTATTTTTGATTTTGCGTCTTAGAACATTATGGATTCCTGCTTTAAAATCTGAAGTTACAGCACGTTGTGTTTCAGAAGCACCTTTTTCATTAGGAACAGATGAAGGACAGAGCAATTTTGAAGGGTGCAATAAAAGATGTCTCTCATAATCTGGAGCAGTTGAGAGGTATACCCAGATGCTCAATATACTCTGGATCTTCTTGTTACTCTGGGCTCTATTCTCAAAGGTTGGCACAGGGTGTACAAATGCCTTGTGCCAACAACGCAGCTGCCCTGAACACTTTGGCTCATGGTGTGCCCTATTCTTGTAGGTCGCATGCCTTTGCAACACTGCACCCTTTTTACAGCGGTTTGCACCAAACACTTGGTACAAGCCCCGTAAAAAAGACAGCAAAGTTAGACCAGAAAATGCTAGTCTAGCATGTCGCATGTGGTGCACAGAGGGCTTGGGTTTTGAGAATCCTGAATCAAGCCCTGGGATTGCAGCAAGCCCCATGCACGAATGTTTGGCACACCTGGGGCTTGCAGTAACCTAAATCATTTGAGAATAGAGCCCACTGTCTCCATTCTTAATGGGAAACAAGGTAGCTTTCACACACCAGGCTGGAGTTGTGATTGTGGTGCATCAGACAACTTTTACTCGTAAGTTCTCTCATATATTCTATTAGTTATATTGATACTTGGTGGCATGATTGCATCCACCTCAGTGCACATGGTTCAGGTACTTTACTTACAGTGCCTGATTCACACTTGACACACTGTTCAATCTGGTGTTCAGCACCAGTCTATTGATTGTAAATGTTAACCTACTATATTGCAGTATAACACCTACTGTATCTTTCATTCAGTTTGGGTCCTTGGGCCAAATACAGTCCCATTGTACTTCAACTGTCCCCACTTGGGATTTACCTTTTCTGCACCTCAAATTTTCTGGATGAAAATACATCCACAAGGGCAGGCAGGAATGCTTTGGATCACTACTTTAGCCCCCACATGTTCCACTGGACACGAAGATGTGGACATACTGAAGACCCCAGGGTCCTATCAACTTTTTCACACTGGCACTGTTTTTTAGCTTCTTTTCTGTCTCTGAACCTAGCTGCTAACTCTGAGATTTATCCACAAGAGCCCAAGAACTTAGTGTGTGGTCCCCGAGTTCAGGAATCCCAGGAAAACCCTTCCCATGGGGCTCCCCAGGGACCAACTACAAAAATGGCAGCAGCTCCTATTTTTATAACACTAAATTCCTGTCAAAAGCTTAATGGAACTTAAACCCTTTTACTCACAGTACACTGTCTACACTATTCTATTAGCTATCTACAAAACAGAGGTTGGTAACAGTCTCCTCCTCCTAGTGGAGTGAATGGGGCATTTCACTCTCCCCTGCTGAATTGATTGCTGCTCCAGGAATCACTGCGGAGCAATAAACTGCATCCCCTATAATCCATAGGGAATTACAGAACCATCCACTGGTCCATGACCAGTGTGGCCTGGCCTCTATAGACTGAGGTGAAAACAGGTATCGCTCTCGCCCAGTCCTGAAGGAAACAATCCCTATCCTGTTCTGCATGTAGCACCAAGCTGGACTCTTTAAATGAATACACCAGGGGCCTTCAGTGCCCACATTAGGGTACTGACCCTTCAAAATGGGATTCCAAATTGTGTGAATCAGTACCACAACCATCATTTTCTGCCAAGGGAGTCCACAGACCGCTATCCACCCAGGGTGTGAACCAGAAACTGCTCTTATCTCAGCCCTGAAGGAAATGCAGAAATCTCCCAGCAATCCATACCAGTGCATGAACTGGGAAACTTACTCCCATTACTCTGCAATGTAGTAGTCTCAGGAATTCACCGCATGGGCGTTGAACTGGGAACCTTCTCATTTCCCTCTCCATCCAAGGATGCAGAGGTAATTATTAAATACAGCATACTACAGTATTTAACACAACAATTAAAAAGTAACCAAAGTACTGTGCTGGTTCAGTCTGCTTACTCCTCCCACACTGGAACCATTGCACCAAAATGGTGTCTTAGGCAGTGACTTGATGTAGTGGCAGCTGATGGTCTTCATTCCTACTGAACAATCTGAAAAAACATAAATAAGAGACACATACAACACAAATAAATGTCCATGCCTGCTAGGCAATTGATAATGCCCTCTTCTTGAGGCAGAAACTTCTACTTCCACCATTGGGGCTTGCTGACAAGGGTACCATTAGCATGTTCCACAGTCTCCATTTTGCTGGCCACTCATCCACCCACCCACTCAAGTCAGTGCTACTTTAAACATCCAGGAGCTCTTTCTGATGTGCACTCCCTCCCCAGAAAGTCCACCAAGATCCATCTTCAGTCTTGGTCCAGGTGTCTCCACTTTTTGAAGGCTTGGTCCAGAAGCCATCTGTCTTGATGCTTCTCCACCATGCCCAGAAGTGTAGACGAGGGTACCTGAAACCTTACATCTACTTCACTCTTCTCGCTAACTTGCTGGTCCACATGGCACAGTGTCATGGGGGTCTGTCTGGACATCAAGGTGGCAACCATGTAGCATGCATGTCCTCCTCCTGCCTAGGACAATGTCATCCTCTGCGCAGGTGCTGATGGCATGGGAGGGGTTGATGTGCAAGCTGTGGCTGACAATGGTTCTTAGGCATCTAGATTAAATTTCACAAAGGCTGATGTGACCCTTCTGGGGCTGGAATGGGTCTGTACACCAGGCTTTTTGGTTTTGCTTCTATGTTGTCATTCCAACACAGCTGGCGGATGTGCCATCATGCAGGGCAGTGTGTCTAGTGGGACAACTGTCACTGTGGAGGTATTTGGCAATATGGCCACCTTCTTGTCTTCTCTTTCAGGCTCAGGGGTCCATAAAGGTGAGGACCCTGCTACTCAGTCCTTGGTGTCTCCTTTGAATAAAACAGGTTACGCACAGGTGGCCCCTTTTTAACTAATAGAAGAAGAGCAATTTCAGTGGTTGCAGCCATTGCAGTCTCTGAGACCTGATATTCGATGGCCAAGTTCAAGTTTACAGAGTCCAATCTGTCCTTCTCTATAGTATCTTTTTTCTTCAGGCCCTGGTTCACACATCACCACCCACAGGAATGTGCAGTATACAGAGGGTGCTAGCAAAGGTTCTTCCCCAGCTGGGGATTCTGATGCCAGGAGTAAGTTGTCACAGCTAGTTGACTGGGGAGAAGCAACCCTTAGTTTTTAGTACAGTGACTGTGTGCAGCAGATGGCAGCTGGTGAGTGGTGGGTATGGGCCAACCACCATCTATGGGCCATGGTGGGGGGGTAGGGTGGTACTATATGGACTTGGGGATTGGGGGGTTCAGTAGACTACCAGGCTATACTGGAGCTTACTACTTGGCAATAGACAAAAAATAACACTTAGACAGGGTAACCAATACTGAGCATCTGGTGGGGGGGGCACTGTTCTACCAGAGTAGGGCAGGTGGCGATACAGAGCCTACAGGGCACTACCAACAGTACCATACTGGAAATGTCCCACTAGATTGTTTACTGCCAAGTGCCTGTCATTCCTATGGACAGTACAATCCTTACAATATTTATTTATTGATTTATTTATTTATTTTGATTTATTGATTGATTTAAACATACTTTACCAGGTAAACATGTAGAGCCCAGAAGAATCAGCTGGGGGGGATAAGGAAGGTCAAAGGGAAGAATACATTCCCCACAACAGTTTTTAAAAAGAGCAACAGTACATGATACAAAAATGCACTGCAAATACATACCAGGTGCAAATAACGAGGAAGATGCAATTTGGGAAGTTACAGTAAAAACAACAGACAAAAAAATCTGCCAGCTTCCCTTGAACAACACTTGAGTTAGAGTTAAAGTGCTGGGGTCTCAGCCATAGCTCTTGTTTTGCTGAATAAAGTAACTTCATGTTATTGGCTCCCTCTGTCATGATTTCATTGATTTATTTTTTTTGTTTCAATCATAAAACACTAGTCTGGCTCACGAGTGCATTGCCTCTTTGGATTAATTACAATAAAGGCTCCTTTTTATTTACAGAGCATACTGTATACATTGCATAAAACAGGCAATGTGCCAATAGGCTTGTGTTACAGAAGGTGATGCAAGCCAAAATAGCAGGGGCAGAGTTTATCTCAATACCCGAGGTACCAAAAAAAGAAGCCTAGGTTCACTATAGGCCCAACGATCCCACTTTGTAATAACAGACCCCACTATGTAGGTTTCAACCAGAGGAAGCATGACTGGGGCAGCTGGGGCAAGTAGCTTGACCTCCACTGTTATATTCACTGTATGATACATGCTGCTCTACCGCTGTATTTTTATGTTGTGTGTGCAAGTTTCTGGCCTGGGCAGTGCCTGAAAAAGGTCTTCGGATCAGTGCATCAACCATGTTACCAAATAAATGAATAAATGAGGATGCCTGATGAACCTTGATTAGCCTCTTACATGAGAGATACGAGTTGGATGTGGTGATTTTGGCAGGCAGACTGTTCCAAACAGTGGGTACCCTATATGTGACTGAGGTGTGCCTTAGATTTCTGCTTTAATGTGGGATCTGGAAATGGCAACTTTCCTCAGACCTGAGAAAGGACGTGCAATATGCTGCCAGTGTGAAGAGGTCCAACAGGTATCTTGGGAGTTTATCTATCCAATACACGACTCCCACTTGAGCAGTGTCCATTGAGTGCCTCTTCAAAGGTGGTAGTGGTACTAATTAAGTGACATCATCTACTTACATCTCTATTACATTCCATTGCTATGTACACAATTGGGATACCACACTTCCCTCACCATATCTATGTCCTCATCTGCTGCTTTTGTCACTTCCATTACTGGATCACATGAGAGTATATCAGGGCAGGTAACAACACTACCAGGCATGGGGATGGGGGATGACATAATCTGTTTAGTTATGTTCTGGCACTGGTGCTGCCAATGGGGAGGGGCTGCACCACCATATGCTCATGGATAGGACTAGGTTTATGGAGATGCTAAGCAGAAGGTCACAAACAGCTGGCTCATGCCTCCACAAATCTCTGGACATGACAGGCAGTTTGTATGAAAGGTGCATTCATATCACTTGAATAGGTGCCTGGTATTTTTTATCAGGTTAGTGCTATACTAACTGTGTCTTCCAATATGGCACTTTCAGGGATTCTCTTCTTTCCTGGGTGTAAACCATGGTTAGAGAGGCACTAACTCTGTCTGCAGGGCACTAAGTCATTCCAATATCCTACCCATGGACTTCACATTATTCAAAACCTGTTCAAAAGTAGCTGTCTCACTGCAGTCCAAACCAGTTGAAAAGTACAAACAGTAAATGTCTCTATTCACTGTTTTCAATTCTTCTATAAAATATATCTGAATTTTTCAGGACTGTGTAGAGTAAAGTATGCAATTCTTTGGTACGGACCATAATTCTATTGTATTACTCTGACAATGGGAACGTTCAAAAGAAACATTTAGCTAAAGCTTGCTATGGCAATGCAATTTTTGGTTTTCAATTAAAGACAGAGGGTTTCCACACATAAAACCTAGTGTACTTTAAGTTTCAGTTATCAGTTTTAATTATCTAATGACGTGGGTTGGTCTTGAGCCTACCTTTCACTACCAGTTACAGCTTTATGGGTTTATGACAGCTACCTTACCGATGACTTATATGATATGGATGAGTAAGACAGGGTTGTGGCCAGGAGGCCCTGCTCTTATAGATCAGTAAACATTAATCAAAGACTCTACCACCCACGCTGATGAATGAGATGTGCAATAATCAGATACTGCATTACAGATGAGTTGAAACTTCCAGAGGTGCATGCACTTTAAATTACCTAACCTATGAACAGGTTCAGATGTTATTAACAACAGAGATCAATTACTGAAGGGTTTATGCTTTTCGTGCTTACTTTTAGTCCATAGCAACTCACATTTAAGTCTAGGAATATGGAAAAATCAATTACAAGATGTGAAAAACTGTTATTTTTTCCAGAATAGGCAGTAGCACTTCTGAATGCCATTTTGTATATGACACTATAATTAACAGTGGATGAGTCCACAGTAAGAAGTAAAGCTGTTATGACACTATAATTAACAGTGGATGAGTCCACAGTAAGAAGTAAAGCTGTAAGTTTGGTTCTCCCTGAGAATCAAAGCCCTCATACTTTGAGTGTTTAATTCTTGTGGACTCTAAGAAACTCTTGGGCCTAAATTCAAACTTTTGGTTCAGCTGGTGAAAATAAGTCAAATCAGTTGACCTGCTAATGGTTTGAACCAACTCTCCACCCTCCCCGATCCTCACACATATACACACACATTTAAAAAAAAAAAGGTTTCACAATCTTTTAAACCTCTCCTAGTCTGACCCCCAAGTCCCCAAAATAAGTTAAACAGTTGCCCCCCACTGACCTTTGATCTACAATTTGGGGAAGCAGGGTAAATAGCCAAAGCTGGTTAACTCAATCATTCCCCCTCCCGCTCGAGTGCCTATTTAACTTATAATAAAAAATAAAATCTCACAAGCTCCCTGATGCTGAGCCAGGAAGAAGCAACATAAAGTTAATGCCTCTCCCTCTCCCTAACCCAATCCCAAGACCCCCAAAGTGCTTCAGTTGAAATGTTGAGACCCCTCTTGACCTCTGAACAAACTTTCACAGGGGGAGGGGCATTCAAGGATTCCTCAGTGCCCCCCCCATACACCCGCTCCATTTTATTCAGAAAGAAATCCCAAGAAAGATCAGATGTGTGACTGGGAGGGAAGGGCAGATCGGCTGTGTCTTTGATGATGGCTAGGCAGACTGACTCTACCTAACATCATCAAGGATGCAGCTGGTCTGCCCTCCTTCCATGCTGAGCACCTGCTCATTATTGAGAATGCTTTTAGTAATGAACATGGAGTGGTTGCACCAGGTGGAGACTTAGTTAGCCTAGAATCTTGGACAATGGTACCCCCTCCAAATTATGCATCGGAGATCAAGAAGGGAGTCACAACATTTCAATTAAAGTACTTTAGGGTTTGGGAGTTGGGGGGATTGATTTTTAACTCACTGCCAACTCATGGCTCAGTGCCAGGGAGCTGGCAGATTTAATTTTTTTTTTAGTTCTGGCCCTAAGAGTTTTCTTTTTTTTTTCTTAAGATCCCTTAAAGGAGAATTGCCCTGAACCTGTAAGTCATTTTTTCAGAAGATGCGGTTTTCATATATTTGATCCCATTCTGTTATTGTTCAGTCTTTTCTGGCCTTTTTTAGTAAGCTCAGTGGGTGTTCCTGATTTACATGCTAGTGGTAAGTGCCATTTTAGAACTTCAATGTAAGGATTACGCCACGAAGGTGTTGACTGTGGAAATTAATCCATGGTTGGGTGTGTGGTGTACGAGACCGAAGGCCGAGTGCCTCCAATGACCCAACCATGGATTAATTCCACAGTTGATCCATCCTTTCGAGTGGCTTAATCCTCTTGTAACATGGCAATGATTGTATGACTAATAGTCTCTGAATAAATGAGAACAGACAGACTGATTTAGTTTTGGAATGCTTTATGTTGACCTGTTAAACATGGTGTACATACTGTACAAAACAATTGGAACACACCTATTGGAAATATCGTGGCTGCTATTTAAGTTTTGCAAAAATAGCTTTCATTACAAGCTTTAAGATTTCTAACATTAAAACATACTTTAAAACTTTTCAAAAATATGCAGTTAACTTTCCATGCTAGGTTCTTTGATTTTCATCTGTGTATATTACAAGATATTGATTGCACTGCATGATGGGAGTGTGCTAGGGCAGATCTTCATGTTTTGTTCCTGCAGTTCCTTGGCAGACCAATAGATGGCCGTGAAACAATGCTAGCAGCACAGCACTCTTTTTCCAAATGTACTGAATTGAGCCAATCTGAAAAAACTTTCATAGACCAAGTACTATTTTTCGGAGTATTCACTTCACTATTTTTCCTCTCTAAATTATCTAGCTCAGCAGGAGATAGAACAACATAACGTTTACTGCTCTCACCTTTCAAATACTTGTTTTGACTGGTATTGTTAGTCTCTTTCTTTGATTTCCTTTTGTTTTTTTCACCCATAGAAGTAACCTCTTTCTTTGATCTTGCTTTGTTTATCGCACTTTGTTATTTTTGCTTTCTGTTATAGAAGGTGGAGATTCATCTTTACAATAGTGTGTATTTACCAAGGTAGTGATGCCCACTACTCCACACAAACAAAAGCTGACATTAAAATCATGCATTGCTCGCCTTCTGTGCTTCACTTGTGTTGGTGATCCACTGGGTGGGTGGCAAAATTAGGGGATTCTGCTGTTTTACGATGGCTGTGAACTGATGCTAGCAGCACAGCACTGTTTTACAGCCATCTGTTGGGCCGCCTTGGGAACTGCACTTGAGCAAAGAATTGCTGGAGCAAGCAGAAACAGCTAAATATTTGCATACTGTTTTCACTTGTATACTGCGTTTGCCTATGGTGGATCATCAAGGTATGACATCACAAACCATAGTCTACTTGGGAATTAGACCATGGTTGATGAAGTACCACCTGTTATATTTAGGCCAATAATAATTCAATATTTCAGTGTGCAGATTTATGCCATGTTACAAGATGTAGTTTATGTCCCCCCTTGGACACAGTGCTCTAGAGTAGAACATGAACGCATTATGAAAACAATGTAAATCCTTTAACAAATACATAAAGTACATAATACAGTTCTAAAGTGGTACTGCCCACCAGACTGTAGAGCAAAACACCCACTGAATTTGTCAGAAGGCCATTAAAGTTTGAACAATAACAGAATGTGAACCAGTATTAGAAAGGCAGCTTCTTCAGAAAACAAAGACTTAGAGAGTCAAGACAGTTCTCCTTTAATGCATAATCCAAGTATACACAACAATAGATGCAGCAAAAATGAAATAAAGAAAAAATACATTTAAAATATAACATCCTCCCTTGTCTGCTGTGGGCTAGTGTCTTATCCATTCCATACATTTACCTTACCACATTTTTTACTGTATTTAGGTTTAGCTAAAGGGAAGCCAGTGCTCCAATTATGGGATACCTTTCTTTTCCTCTTAGAATATCTTTGTGCATCTAGATAGATTACATTTTTAAGTTTATACAGGAACAATCACTAGGGAAAGGAAAAAAAAAGCTATTTTCAACAAATGCCCTGCACAAATATAAGCTTTGCATAAATCTATAGTTTGTACAATACATACACATGTACTCTCTACAAACCATACATGTACTCCCAAGCTTCATTAAGAGATCAAAAAATCATGGGTGTGCAAATCCTTAGAAATCTAGAAACCTAGACAATGATGGCAGAAAAAGGCCAGTGGTCCATCTACAGTAGTCTGCCCGTAAGGCTCTACCATCCCCCATTTGTTAATACAATGTCTTTTTTCACTATCCACCCCCTTGCTCCCTGTGTTACTACTACCCCCAGTAAGCACTGGGGCCCTAACTCTGTCCCAACCATGTCTGAAACCATTAATGGTGTTGCCACCCACCAACTCTGCTGGTACACTGTTATATGACTCAGCCACTCTCTCTGTAAAATAAAACTTTCTCATGGCCCTCCTGAACCTTCCCCCCACCTCCAGTTTCCACTCGTGATTTCATGTTCTAGATTTGCTACTCTTGTTGAATAGTTCTTCACAGTTCACCTTGTTCATTCCTTTCAGGAACCGGAAGTTCTCTACCATATCACCTCTCTCTCATCTGGCTTCAAGAGAGTACATGGTTAGTGCCCTAAGCTGATCCTCATAGGATATGCTCTGCTGACCTTGAATCATTTTGGTTACCCTATGCTACACCATCTCCAGCATGTCCTTGTTTTTCCTTAGGTGATAACTCCAGAACTGGACACAGTACTCTAGGTGGGTTCTTACCAGCGAGCTATAGAAAAGGTAGTAGTAATAATTCTTCCTCCTATTGTCAAAATCCCTCCAAATACACCCCAGCATCCTGTTTGCCTTACTGTAGGCCTTGGTACATAGGCTGGTGTTTAAGGTAATAAATTATGATGACTCCCAGGTCCCTTTCCTCCTTTCCTCAGAAGTGGTGTCCATCCAATACTCTTTTCTGTGGTTCTTGTTCCCTATGTGCATCACCTTACATTTTTTGGTTTGAATCTCAGTTGACAAACCCTTGACCACCTCTCCAGCCTTTTCAGGTCTCTCTGCACCTCCCTTACCTCATTTTACTGTCTACACTACAACACAGCTTAGTGCCATCTGTGAAGAGACACATCTTGCCCCATGTTCATTCTCCCATGTCACTGATTAGAAAAAGACTAGACCTAGGATAGATCCCTGTGGCAATCCACTTGTGTACCTCCTTCTCCTCAAATCTGACTCTGTTTACCACTACCCTCTGCTGTCTCCCATCCAGCCAACTTCCCACCAATCTAATTATGGCCATTGCTGCACCCAAATCCTCTAGCTTCTTCAGCAACCTTCTGTGTGGCACCAAGTTTAATGCCTTGCTGAAGTCAAAGCAGAGTAAATCAATTTCATGACCCTTATCCACTGTCCTAGTTACCCAGTCAAAGAATGCCATCAGGTTGGTCGAACAAGACCTCCAAGCCATGAACCTGTGCTGTTTACTATCCTGGAACCTGTTTTTTCTCCAAGTAGTCCACTGGTTCCTCTTTGACTAGCAGCACCATTAGTTTACTCACAACAGAAGTAAGACTGAAAGGTCTGTAGTTACCCAGTTGCTCTTCATTCCCACCCTTCTGTAGCAGAACTATGCCTGCTGCCCTCCAATCTTTCTGAACCACCCATGCCTGAAGACAGCTATTGAATAGCCCTACAAGGGGTTCAGCTAATTTTGATGACAGTGTCCTGAGCACCCTTTTGTGCATCACATGTAGCCCACAGATCATATCTAGCTTTAGGGCTACTAGCCCTTTTCTGTCTCTTTCATAAGTAAATACCTGCACTCTCATGTCTGAGAACCCCCTTTCAGCAACCTATGTGCTATTCTCTGACAAAGGCCCACTGTCCTCCCTTGTGCAAGGCAGGTTGACAAGTTTTCATGTGAACAAATATCACCTTTTAAACAAGCTTGGTCATCAGATCCAGTACAAGTTGAAAATGACAGAGTAGAGTGTTTAGTTGGGGAAGGGCATCCATCTGGTTATAAAATTTGTCTTTCTATAGCTGGAGAATAGAGGCAATGTTTTCCATCTTTTTACATACGTTACAGTTTTTAATTCTACTAGAGAGAGGAGAGGAGAGCAAGTTTCTGTGAGCCAGTAATGCATAATAATTTTCTCTGCAGCTGTTACCAGGATATTATACATATAACTGTGGTCTGATTTATGAATCCCTCTTGGGTGTTTCTTTAATACTAGATGACTGCAGTCAGGTTCCTGTTGGATAGGAAGGATGAAGGACAAGACACTCGAACACCTCTTCCAGAATGGGACTGCTTTTGGAGGAACAGAGAGTGTAATAGTGGTCCTCTCTCTGGTCACACTTCCCCCAGTATGTGTCTGTGAAGAAGGTTCTGAAGTGTCTAGTTATGGCTGGTGTCATGATGTACCTAGCCATGGTCTTCTATGTCATTCTACCACTCCAATGAGGCTGTTTAGCGGAACACCTGCTCATATATACCTTCCCATTCATTTATAGATAAGTTCATCCCTATGTCCTTCTCCCACTCACCTTAAACTGCTTTCCTATTTTGCAGCTGCCTATCCCTTAGAAATTTGATCAGAGATGAAATCTGCCCTGTTATAAACTCTGATTGGGCTGCCTGAACTAAGTAGGTTACCAGGTTGGAGGTCTGATTATGAAGCGTATCTCTTCTTTCAGGGGCTGATATGAAATGCCTTAATTGTAGATAGCTAAAGAAGTCCTCTCTCACCAAGTCAAATTCTGTGATCATTTGTGCAAATATTATCACTTTACAATTGTCTATGAATTAGCCTAGTGTTGCCATGCCCTTTTGCATTCACCTACATATTTCTACATATTTCCAAGTTCGCTCTCATCAAGGGGATGTCTGGTGCACCTTCAATTGGGGCATACAGAATATTTTAATTGTGTTATCCTTCTTGAGTTCCTTTAGTGTCTGAAACCAAACCCTAGCTGTGTTCCACGCCCTGTGTCACCTGTTTGGTTATGTGCAAAATGGTAAATTGTCAAATCTTTGTGTAACTCATTGCCCCCTCTCTAAGTCTGTCCTGCTCAATTCTCCCTCCTATGAAGTTACAGATATTATCCTATTGAGTGGCACAACAGTATAATATTATTGGAAGTTGGGAAGACCTTTTCTTCTTTCTTGAGCTTTTACATTTCAGTGTTTCCTGGGCAACTTTCCCTACCAACTGAATTATGTACCATATTTTTCACCTTCCTCCATGTTTGTTTTAGATTGTAATGGGAAGACTGGTGAACAAGAAAAGGAATCATGGAAAGATATTCATTCTGATTGCCTCTACATGAACTAGCAGGTGCTTCCATTGTTCCAAGTCAGCTCTGACTGCTTTAATTGAAGGGGAACAGTCAGCCCTCAGAGCCTTATACCCAAGTATGAGACTGGTCCCAATTTGCACTTTGTGTGCAAAAACATTTCTTTTTTACTTACTGTTTACTGTAGCATAGAAGACTGTATCAGACTACTTTTCCTTACTACCAGGCTGACATTTTCTGTAACTATAAATCCCAGAGCCCTCTGCAGCTAACATTAGAGCAAGACTGCAGCAGTGGGAGGTTCAATAGCTTGCAGAGCATTTTGGAATTTATATAAGCTCTGATCATTTGTTTGCTGGTCCCATTGTCCACCCTGGGCTAAGTACAGTCACAGAGGACTGCACTTAGCCCCAAAAGAACAGTAGGACTGGCAAACATCTGACTGGAGCTCTAACATGCACTACAGACTATTGAATATCCCATTGCTGCAGCCCTGTTCATCTGCAGGGGATTCTGGGATTTATGTTTAGAAACATAGAAACAGAATTTGACAGCAGATAAGGACTGCTTGGCCCACCTAGTCTGCTCATTTCCCTACCAACTGGAAAAGCTGCAGATCCTAGTTAACCAACAGTCTATATCTTCCTACCCCCCACAAGAATTGCCTTATGTCTGTCCCATGCATTCTTGAATTCCCCTACTGTTTTTGACCCCACAACCTCCTCAGGAAGGCTGTTCCATGCATCCACCATCCTCTCTGTGAAAAAAATACTTCCTTACATTGCCCCTGAGCTGTCCCCTCTCTATCTTCTAATTGTGTCCACTTGTTCTTGCACATCTCTTTTCTGAAAGATGCTACCCTCCTGGACTTAGTTGATTCCCTTGAGGTACTTAAAAGTTTCTATCATGTCCCCCCTCTCCCTACATTCCTAAAGGGTATACATACTGTATTAAGCTCCTTTAGTCTCTCCTTGTATGGCTTTTGTTGTAGATCCTGCACCATTTTAGTTGCTCTCCTCTGGACTGCCTCCATCCTGTCTATGTGCTTATGGAGATGGGATCTCCAGAACTGGATGCAGTAATTCAGATGGGGTCTCACCAACTGTCTGTACAGCGGGATAACGACTTCCTGTTTTCTACTGGTTATGCCTCTCCCTGTACATCCCAGTATCCCCACAGCTATCCCTACTGCCTTCTCACATTGCTTGCTAACCTTTAGGTAATCTGATATGATTACCTCAGGTTCCTTTCCAGTTTTGTTGTTGTTATTAACCCCCCATTGTGTTCTTTTCCTCTGGGTTTTTGTTTCCCAGGTGCATTACTTTGCACTTCTTTGCATTGAATCCAAACTACCATACTTCTGACCATTCCTCCAACCTTGCCAAGTCCCTTCTCATCCTTTCCACCCCCCCCCGTGTATCAGCCCTGTTGCAGATCTTTGTGTCTCCTGCAAAGAGGCATACTTTTCCCTCCAGTCCCTCTGCAATGTCACTTATAAAGACATTAAAAAGGACCGATCTCAGTACTGAACCCTGCGGGACCCCACTAGTAACCCCCCTTTTTTTTAGAGTGGACTCCGTTTGCTATTACCTTCTGTGTCCTGTTGTCCAAACAATGTTTTACCCAGGCTACCACCCTGGGACCCACTCCCAGGCTGGCTAATTTGTTTCTTAATATTTTGTGTGGGACTGTGTCAAATGCCTTGCTAAAGTCCAGGTAGGCCATGTCCACAGCCCCTCCCTGGTCTACTATTTTGGTCACCCAGTCAAAGAAATCTATTAGATTCATCTGACATGACCTTCCTGCTGTGAATCTATGCTGCCTTGGGTCCTGTGCCCCACTGGCCTCTAGGTACTCAACACGTCTTTCCTTCACAAGTGATTCCATCATTTTCCCTACCACTGAGGTCAGACTGACACATCTGTAGTTTTCTGCCTCTATCTTGCTCCCACTTTTGTGAAGGGGAATCACATCCATTCTTCTCAGTCCCATGATTTGTTAAAAAGGGTAGTCAGTGGTGTCACTAGTTCTCCCCTTAGTTCTTTTAGAATTCTGGGGTGAATCTTGTCAGGTCCCATTGCTTTGTCCACCCTCAGTTTTAGGAGTTCTTTCAGAATCCTTTCTTCTGTGAAAGGACTGGGATCAACCCCCCTATCCAGAGTGCTTCTATTGATTGGATTAGGTTCCTTCCCTCCTCTTCTTTTGTGAATACTGAGCAGAAGATTCATTCAGTATCCCTGCTTTTTCACTGTTCCTCTCTGCCCACCCGCCATCCCCTTTATTCAGCCTCACTATCCCTCCCTTTGTCTTTCTTCACTCCCTAATGTACCTATAAAGGGTTTTATCCCCCTTCTTAACCAAGTTGGCTATCTTTTCCTCGGTTTGAGCCTTTGCTGTTCTGACTGCCTTCCCCACTTCCTTCTGCTTTAACTGGTACAGTTCTCTGTCCTGCTACTTCTGTGTTTCCTTATACTTCCTAAATGCAATCTTTTTCTCCCTAACCTTCCCCGCCACCTCTTTTGAGAACCATAGTGTTTTTTTCTTTCGTTTTGATTTCTTTGCTTCATACAAAAGCTTGTTGCCTCTGTGATGGCAGTTTTGATGTTTCCCCATTGTTGCTCCACCCCTCCTTCTTGCCTTTTTGCTAGTGCTTTTCTGAGGCACTCTCCCATTCTGACAAAGTCAACCTCCTGAAGTCCAGTACCCTCACTTTTGTATGGCTTGACTCTGCAGCTGAGTTTATCATGAACCACACTGTTTGGTGGTCACTTGTCCTCAGATGGCTACCCACTTCTAGATCAGAGATCCTCTCTCTGTCCCCATTTGAGAGTACCAGGTCTCAGACTGCTACCTCCTGAGTGGGTTCCAACACTTGCTGTCTGAGACATGCCCCCTGTAGGGCATTGAGAATGTCCCTGCTCTTGTATGTGGCTGCAGCAAAGGTGCTCCATTTAACATCTGGCATATTCAGGTCCCCCCATCAAGAATATCTCCCCTTTCTCTGCCATCCTAAGGATGCCTTCTATCATTTTCTTGTCCATTTCCTCCCCCTGAGAAGGGGGTCTGTATACAACCTCTGTGCAGATTATGGTGCCATTTCCAGTCTCCAGAGTGACCCACAGTGCCTCCTTTCCTCCCTGTTTAACCTTTGGTTCCATTGCTTTGACCCCTTCTCTTACATAGAGAGCTACTCCTCCTCCTCCTCTTCTACCCTCCCTGTCACTCCTGTATATTGTGTACCCTGGTATGTTGACATCCCAGTCATGGTTCTCTGTGTACCATGTTTCTGTGACTGCCACAATATCCAGGCATCCCACTTCCATCAAGGCCATCAGTTCAGGGAGCTTGTTACCTAGACTACGGATGTTTACAGAAAGTGTTAGCCTGGGAAGTAATCAAAATTAATCTGATACACTCTACTATACTACAGTAAACAGTAAGTAAACAAACTCTGGTCAGAGCCAACATGGCTGCTATACCATTTTAAGAGCACTTACAGGACTCCAAGAATAAAATGTAGTTTTGTTTCCTGGAAAAAAGAACCCACCATACCCAAGATGGCTGACGGGAACTCTGTGTGCATTTGTGACTTCACCGCTACTGTTGAAATGAAATTGTGAATGTGCAACTGCAGAAGTGAAGTCACACATGCACACTGAGCTAATGGTGGCCATCTTGGGCACAGTGGGCTCTTTTTTCCCAGTAAAACAGAAGTGATGGGCAGCAATCAAATAGTGCACTCACAGAGGGCAGGGCTACTGTGGCTATGGAGGGGGCAGTGGAGAAACAACAGTAAAGCACTAACTGAAGTACTGTGGAAGAACAGAGAGTAGGATTCCTGTCACATGCTTCCACCATCTCATCTCTCTTTTGTGTGATAGCAGCATGTCAGCATGGCTCTGCCCATGCAGCCGTAAGAAATGTTTTTGCACACAAAGTGCAAATTGAGGCCAGACCCACACTTGGGTGTGGAGTTCTTAGTACTAACTGTTCCCTTTTAGTTCTGTAAAATTTCAAACAAATGAATCTTCTGTTTTAACCAGTATATTGACACATAAGTAACAAATGCTTTGCATTGCCCAGTTTTATGGTAGTGTCATGGTATCTCTGATGGTTTTGTTCCACTTAGTAGGAGCACAGGCCTTATAAGAAGCATTTAATGTGTCAAAAACTTTCTTCACTCAGGGCCATGCATGAAGCACAGGATGAGTCATAAGTTTCTTTGTATATGGCCCTGTGCCTCCTGCTCAAAGCAAGAAAACAGTCATAACGTTCTTTGCACATGGTCCTGGGGACCTGCTGAAACAGCAAACCACTCAAAACTTTCTTCATGCAAAGCCTTATGGGCCCTGCAAGAACCAAGAGATCACATAACTTTCTTTGCTCAAAGCCCCAGATATGTACATTGAAGTACCAGACTTGTACAGCACAGCCCCAAACATGTATTGTGAAGCAGTAGACACATGGAACATAACCACAGACCTGTAGTTTGGCTTGGGCCATGAGGCTAGTGGCTATAGAGGGGGGGTTAGCACTAGGATTGAAAATAACAGTGAGCTATGTCCAGCCATTTGTGGCTTCAGAATCCTGGCAATGCTTAACATAGTTTTTAGCTATAAATTTCCTTCAAGCCCTGCACAAAACATGAGAGAAGTCATAGCTTGCTTCACACAAGGCTCTTTAGGCCATGCGTGAAATAAGCTGTGCAGTGTACTTTGAGCTCTTTGAGAAAATGAACCGAGTCCACAAAACAACCCCAAGGAACACATTTTGTGTCAAATGTGAAAGGTATAACATTTGCGGTCATTGGGGTGACAATCTGGAGACCCTGAAAATTAGGATAAATTATTCCACAACATGATTAAGATATGAAGAAACGTTTAAGAAACAAAACTGAATTCTAAGTCTGTGAGCATGTGAAGTAATCACAGTTCAGACTCTAGAAACAATCATGAAACTCAATGCAAAGATTTAATTCATATGCTGTGCATACCTCAAGGCTGAGTACTGTAGCATGAGTCAGAATATTTGCTCAAAGCTAGAGGAGCACGATGAGGAACACTGACAACTCAAGAAACAAGGGTCACTCCTGCAATACAGGCAAGTTAGGAAGGGAAAGAGAGGGACATGTTTTTTCTACATGTAGAAAATGACTTTTTGTAGTGGAGGAAGACTGTGCTGGTTACCCATTGTTGTATGAAATATTATTTTTTAACTTTATTTCCTGCAACCAACATTGCACATTTGTTTCATAAGTTAATAATCTTCAGATATTCCTGGTGGTTCAGTATTTCCAAATATGGGTCTCTTTACCAGCCCTATACCTTGTCAGAACAGGTTTTTCTTGTTACATGACCAGAACACATGTGTACATTCTGCCCTCTGTTCCCCATGGAACTATCAAAAATGATAGCATGGGGAGAGGGTAACATGGGTGCTAGAGTGTAGGTGAGGGTGGAGGGGGCTGAATTATTTCAGGGAAGCAGCTGCAGAATTGAGCACCTGCAGCCAGTGTTTTACAGATAGATGGATACTGGTCACCATGAGGCCACATGTATTGTACTGTATCAGTCATTACTGATTGGACTATGGTATTGAAGGAGCTGTGAAAGAGGGGTGCCAGTGGTGGAGTGTGCACCCACTGCTGGTGTGTATGTAAAATAGGGTCAAGTGGGGCATGGTACCTTTTACAGGTAGATGTCATTTGGCCAGGCTCGTAGGAGGGCTGTGCCAGTTGCCCAGCTTGGAACCACATTTATTATAGTATGGCAGTCATTAATGATCTGACTACAGCATGGGCTGTAAGGGAGAGGGTAATGACATCAGATTGGGCACTCACCACCTGTATTTATGCAATTATGAGTTGAGTGAGGGATACCAGTGTTGGGACTGAGCAACCACTGCCAGGGTGGAAAGTCAAATTGTGCTGCTGAGAGGTAGAGGGAACTGGAGGTGGGATTAAGCACCCAGCACCAGTATTAATATATCGAGAACAGGTTGGAGGATACTGGGCTGCAGTTTCCAATTGGGCGGGGGGGGATTACCATGTCGGGTCTTGGCTTTTTTGTACAAATCACTAGTTTTTTTTAATTAAAACAACTAAAAGTAAATTAACTTTTTCTCCAAAAACCTCATCTCAGAAGTCTCTTTAGACTGTCCTCTCATAAATCACAGAACTGCCAATGTTTGAAAACATGTACTTTTTTTTCCATTTTTCTGTTTTGGTTTTCCTTCATGATTAGTTAAGCAATAACGTGTGGCGGGGGGGTACATTCTGGTTGGATAATGGCCTGCCTTGGGAGGGTGGAAACACAAGGTGAAGCCGAGTGCTTCAACCAGCCGAGAAGGCCTGGAGTGCCTTATTGTGATTATGAAGTGGGTCCTTTTTAGTAAAGTGGATGTATTTTTTAAACATATTTTGGTTTAGCTACTTTTACCCAGGTTATTGCGCTAGGATAACTGCTCGGCTGAAAGTACCTCTTGGACAATCAGGAGCCAGCATTCGTTCTACCCATTTCATAATTTGCCCCCCCTCCACCCCAGCCCATATCTTTCAGTCTGAAGCACAAGGTACAGGTCCAAGTCACTGCCTCATAGTGAAACACTCTTCAAAGGTAGAGAAGTATATCCTGCCATATGTTCCCAACACAGTTTGTTGTAGCTTTCTTCATACATGACCCTGCAGCCCTGCATGAAGAAAGAACATGATGTGTGATGTCGTTTGCACAGTGAATGGGGTAGGCATTAGGGTTCACAAGCCCAAAGAAGACCCCATCACTGATTCACCAAGACTCAGGAAACTCAAAACCCTATTTTTTTTTACTTTTGCTGCTTGAAGGGTGGGGGTGCAGAGTTAGGGTTGGAAACCCTAATGCCACATTTCCCTACTTTTGTGGGATTAAGTTACCTTAATTGATGCATTTATTAAGTTTTTTGCAATATGTATTTATGTTAGAGAGATAGATAGAGAGATGGATACAGTAGCTAGAGAGATAGACAGATAGATAGATAGATAGATAGACAGACAGACAGACAGACAGACAGACAGACAGACAGACAGACAGACAGGCATGCAGACAGATAGACAGAGAATAAATTATGATTAAGTGTGGTATAAAGTGACATAAATCCATCAAGGGGGCAAATCAGAACATAATACCATGAGCCACAAAGGCAAGTGACATCTTTGATGAATTTATTTCTGAGGATGGCTGACTTACACAGTTTTTATTTTATATTATAAGTTTTAGATTGTTAATGTTATTTTGATTGCAATTGTAGATACAGTGAAAGAGTAATAGTTGCTAAACAGTTCTGTAGGGAAAAGTCTCACCCATGTAATGAAAAAAAAAGATAGATAGATAGACAGACAGATAGCTATTCATTTTTTATCTGTCTTATATGATCTGCTACCTGCATTACATTGTGTTTTATTTGCCCTGTATTGCTGTCTTTTCTGTTTTATTCCCTCTGTAATTTTGCCCTTCGTACCCTTTGCCTGGATTATGCCTCAGTCGTCAATTTTAAATAATTAAATAAATATTAATACATAAATAAATAAATATTGAGTTATCTTTTCTGTAGTGTGTTTAAAAAAAAAGTCCTTGGCCTAACCAATGCAATAAAAAAATCTTAGGACAAAGGATTACTTCTTTTTAGTTGCTCTTCAGACCCATTTTCATGCATCTCAACATATCATTTGCTTTTTGATACTGTAGCAGCCAGAAATTATGCCTTGAGGGATTTTTCTGTCATGACCCCAAGATCTCTTTCCTGATGTTTTCATTTCATTTTTCATTTTTATTTGAAGGATTCGTCCATTGAGTGAACTCATTTAAAATGGTGACCCATGGCAATTAAAATACAATTACAAAACAGTTGCTTAACATAAAATAAACATAACATATACAGTGCACATAACATATTTCAGAATATGCATTGTAAATACAGAATTCACATACTATGCTAAATTAAAATGTAACCCCTAGGCCACTTCTTTAACTAGTGTGCACACACCTCATTTTTTGTGGTGCTCACTCTGATTAAATATCTGGAAACACTGCTGTCCAGAAACTGGCATACCATTTACTTTGCTAAAAGATAGGCACCACCCTTGGCATTGGGATGTATGACTGGCTAATTTTCTAGAGGAAGAGAGGAGTGGGGTACAGAAACAAACAACTTGAGTCCTGTGTAAATAACACCTCCCAGATCCTGGGTGGAGGCTGCTAGGCATATGCTTGATCTACCCTGCTGAGGGGGCCCCAGTAAATCCACCCAACCAGAAGCAATAATCAAAATGTCCATAATAGTGACTGGGATTGTGCAGTGTGGCTTTATTCACCAGATGGAAAGTAAAGCTGAAGCGGACCCCCAAGGGTTGGTCCAGGCTGGACAGGTACAAATTCAAGAACTCTTCTTGCATGCTGTACAGTTCATGAAAAACAACAGAAACATCTTCTTCCCAAAGATCCCAACACGTGCATTTGTGGACACCTGGTTGCACACATGAACATCTCTCTTCCCATGAGTGTTATTTAGTGACTCTAAGCCACACACTCAGAACACTTCTTGGACATAGGTGCAATGTGTGAAACTCAGCCACACACCTTAACCTGCAGCTTGGCCACTTGCTTAGGTAAAAATACTGGTGCCCTTTATGAACCAGGAAGCCCTGACTTGTAAGCACTTAGATGGTGTTCCTCCCACCCTTGGCCCCAACCGACAGTCTCTGTCATTCTTCAGGGTTACACCATTGAAACCCACATTCCCCACTGAAATGCCAGAAGTCCCACACTTTTACTGGTCACAACACTGGGGTGACACAGAGAATAAACTGCACTCACTGGGGTCCACAGTTTAACTTTACTTCACTCACACTGGTGAGACCTGGGACACTGACAGCTGCAATCCAACCTTATCTATGGGCACACACACCCAGACTATCTACTCCCATGAGGAAATTGTGGAGATCTAGTCTCCTTTACAGTACTCACAGACACTTGTTCCACCCACTGGGCATGGAACAATGAAAAAAGGAAAGGAAAAGGTACTCTTCTGGGTAGCCGGTCCACACAGTCTATTTCAGGTCCTATCCAAGGCAACTGAAAATACCACAGAACATTCAGGGGATTGCCCATGAGTCCACAGAGACCAAGCAGATCTTTCCACTTTACAGTGAGTAGAAATCAAGAAATTCTGCTGCAGTCATGTCTCTACCACTTCAACTGGAAGCTGAAAAGCACACTCAACTAGGGTGAGAAATCCTGGGCCCTCTCTCAGAGCCCACTGGCAGTCCTCCTGCCACTCTCACCTCCTCACTCCACAACTGACAACTTCAAATTCCAACTCAGAACTGAGCATTCTAAGCACCCCAGAGCAGCTATCCACAGAGTGTGGCTTATGCTGCTGTGAGAGTTCTAAATGACCTAAGCATTCCTCCCTCAGGCTAGCTGAGTAAACAATGATGTCATCATGTAAGGAGCCCCTAATGAACTCCCTACCAGCTGCCTGCTGCCTTCCTAATAATAATACTGATCAGATTCTAGTAACCCCAGGGACTGTATGGTTGCAAACATTAACTACAGCAAGCCTTAATTTGAGTTATCATTGTCTCTAAATACCATTGCTTAACAGCGTTTTGAGAGGGAACTCTAATACTGGTCAGACAAAACTTTGGAGGAGGTTTGTTCCAGTACAAGGGGATCATCTGGCTAAAAAAAAACATTCAGATCATTTAGTTGTTGTCTTTGGGATAATTAATTCACAATGTGCTGTTTCCTAAGGGAAGCATTAACTTCCTTGACTTCAAGTTTTTCAGTCAGGTAATCAGGGATTTTATCTGCAACACTTCTGTAGACCAGGACAAATTTGCGAAGTTGCCTTCTTTCAGATAGAGAAAGACAGCTAAGTTTGTTGTACATGAGACAATGATGAGTGTCCCTGGGGGTATTGCAATATTAGTCTAGCCAGCCGATTGTACAATATGTCTAGTTCATGCAATTTATCTAAATTGGAATAATCATAAAATAGAAACAAAGAAAAATTGACTTTGACATCAGATAAGGACTGCTTGGCCCACATAGTCTGCCATTTCCCTACCTACAGGATAAGCTGCAGATCCTAGTTAACCAACAGTCTATTTCTTCTTACCCCCCACAAGAATTGCCTTATGTCTGTCCCATGTATTCTTGAATTCTCCTATAGTTATAGACCCCACAACCTCCTCAGGAAGGCTGTTCCATGTGTCCACCACCCTCTCTGTGAAAAAATACTTCCTCACATTGCCCCGAACTACCACCCCCATCTTTAAATTGTGTCCCTTTGTTCTTGCACATCTCTTTTTCTGAAAGATGCTACCCTCTCTGACTTTGTTGATTCCACTGAGGTACTTAAAATTTCTATCATGTCCCCCATCTCCCTCCTTTCCTCAAGGGTATACATACTAAGCTCCTTTAGTCTCTCCTCATATGGGTTCCCTTGCAAACCCTACACCATTTTAGTTGCCCTCCTCTGGACTGCCTCTATCCTGTCTATGTCCTTGTGGAGATGGGGTCTCCAGAACTGGATGCAGTACTCCAGATGGGGTCTCACCAACTGTCTGTACAGAGGGATAACAACTTCTTGTTTTCTGCTGGTGATGCCTCTCCCTATACATTCCAGTATACTCCCAGCCCTCCCTACTGTCTTCTCATATTGCTTGCTAACCTTAAGGTCTTTTGATATGATTACCCCCAGATCCCTTTCCATTTTTGTTGTTATTACAACCCCCCTTCCCCATTGTGTAATCTTCCTCTCGGTTTTTGTTTCCCAGGTGCATTATTTTGCTCTTCTTTGCATTGAATCCAAGCTTCCATACTTCTGACCTTTCCTCCAACCTTGTCAAGTCTCTTCTCATCCTTTCCATGCCTCCTTGTGTATCAAATACATCACCATAGTCAAGTAATGGGAAAACTTGACATTTTACTATTTGTTTGATCATACACCCACCCAGGCAGTTTTTATTCTGGTAAAATAAACCCACCCTTTTCCCAACTGATCCAATAAGTTTATCCACATGATCTATTTTGGTCAGAATGACTGCCTGCTATTTTGGCATAGAAACACAGAAAGCTGCCAACAATGAAGGCCTTATGGTCTATCCAATGTAAGCTATGAAGTGATTCATGCCTTCTTAGTAGGGTTGTCAGTACTAGTTCTATAAAGATTAGAACCCTTTTAGAACCCAGGGGTTTCAGTTCTAATTTAGAACTAGAACACCCATGGGTTCTAAGTATTAAGGGTTCTAAATGCTAATTATGTTTGTTTTTGGAGGGGGGGCAGACATTTTAAAAACAGAGGAGATGTCAGCCTGGAAAACAAATTAATTATTGGGAATAACTTCCTAAAATACTTTAAAGAAAGACAAAGATGTGCTGCACATATACAGGTGTGCCAAGCATATGGAAATGGAACACTTGGTATTTGCATTATAAAGGGCACAATGTGTTTCTCTTTTCTGCATGTGCAGTTAAACAATATTACTGCCGTGCTGAAAGGGCAGGACTTTTATTTATGTTTTTTTATCTCCTGTCAGGAGCTTTATCTGTTTAGCTTTATTTGTTCTTTCTCTCTAGTCCTATATGCAAAAGAGTTCAAGCTCCAAAGAAGATTAGGACCTAGAACTATTTGTAAAGTTCTAGACCAGAACCGGTACCCAGAACTTCAGTGGGTTCTGACAACCCTACTTCTTAGGTGATAATGACCATCCTCCCTCCCTCCCTCCCCACCTCCCTGTTACTGTGGCCATCTCTATGTCTGACCAACCCCCTTTTTACTAGGTGGTGCAGGCTGAAACAGTGGGGGTCAAAGCAGAGTCAGCCAGGCACATGGCCATAGTAAAAGGGAAAGACAAGGAGAGCGAAGGATGGCCCCGAGGACCTATGCAGTGTGGCTAGGTACTGTAGATTGGGCAGACTGGATTGGTTGTTTGTCCTTTTTCTGCTATCACTTTCTATATTTCTCTCCAAAAACTCTCCAGACTGACCAGCATATCAGGCAGTTTGTTCCACCCCTCTCCACCCTTTATGTAAAGTAGGACTTTCTAACATCCCACTTAAACTTACCACCCACCAGTTTTCCGCTATTAACCCTGCTATTGCTGTTGCTGCTGACTGAACAACTTCCTTGAGTCCACTTTGTTTATATCTTGCATGTATTTAACTGTTTCAAGCATGCCCCACTTTCTGGTCACCAATGAGTGCATATTCAGTCACTACAGTCACTGCTCATATGTCCTGCCCTGTTGCCGCTGAACAAGCTTGGTCAACCTCTTCTGCACTGACTTTATCCTGTTTATGTCATTTTTAGATGAGGGTTCTGAAATTGCGCCTAGTTCTCCAGTTGCAGCTGCACCAGATTTGTCTACAGGTAAGATGATCTCCTTTTTTCCTGCTCATGACTCCTCTACAAATGCATCCCAGAATTCTCTTCACCTTCCCTGTTGCTTTATTTCATTGCACAGATGTTTTGAGGTTGTTTAAAATCACTGTCCCCAGATCCCCTTCCTCTTCAGTCACAGCAGTTGTTAACCTCCAGCCTGTATTCTGCCCCTGGATTATTACTTCCCCCATGCATGACCTTGCACTTTTTGGTATGGAAGCCCAGTGGCCAGATCCCTGACCACTTCTTGAGTCTCTCCAGGTCCACCCTCAAATATTAGCTTCCTCTCAGTCATCCCTCCCACAGAGCTTGCTGTCATCCTTAAACAGGCAGAGTTTCCCTATGATGCCTTCTCTTATGACACTAGTGAAGTTGTTAAATTTTACCGCTAAAGCACTGTCCCCTGCAGGACCTGACTAGTGACTTCCTTTACACTCAGGAATTCCCCATTAATCATTTCCTTTGGTGTACTCTCCCTCCCCCACCAGTTCTCTACTTACTTTTTCAGCTTCTCCCACCCCAAGATCCCCACATTTTTTGGCTAACCTCTTGTGTGAAACAGAGTTGAATGTCTTGCTATGATAAAGATACTTTATATTATACAATGGCAAGAAAATTTCCTGGAGTATGATTGGTCAGTGTGTCCCCGGCACAATGAGGTTATCCCAGCACAACTTCACTGTATTGCTTTTAATGATACTTTGGATCCCTTGGATGATGCTTTGGATCCTTTGGATGATACTTTGGATCCCTTAAAAACATGTTTTAATTAATTATTTTATTTTGTATAACAACAAGCCATTGTATAATAGTAATAATGCACTCTAGGGTGTGGGTTGTGCTGGGATAACCTCACTTCTGGGACACTGGACGCACTCGGCCTGCGGCCTCATGCCCAACCACCCAGACATCAGGTTATCCCAGCACAACCCTCACTCTCTTGTGCATTATTGCTTAATTCACTGCTAGACCTTTATAAACAGTCCTCATTACCTAGTTGAAAAAGTTAATCAGCTTTGTTGGACAAGACCTTCCTGCCATAAATCCATGCTGTCTACTATCTTGCAACCCATTTGTTACCAGGAACTAACATACTAACATACTAATTGCCAGCAGATTAGGCCTTACGGTCTATCAAGTCTGCTCAAACCTCAGATCCTTAGTTGGGTGCCGAGGCCCTCCCCTCCCTTGTGCTCCAGAAACCCCTATCATCCATCCCCAACCCCTGGGACAGGCCATCATCTGATACATCCACTTTCTGTGTCTGTCCCACCCTCTCTTGAAGCTCTCCACTGTGGATCTCTGAACCAGCTCACCAGGCTGTGCATTCCAAGGGTCCACCACCCTCTCAGTGAAAAACCTCCTCCTCTTTTCCCCCTCACCCTTCCACCTTCCAACTTCAAACCATGCCCTCTGGTGATACCTCCCTGCTTTAGTCTAAAGATCCCTCCATGTTTACCCTATTTATTCCCTTGAGGTGCCAGAAGACCTCAATCATGTCCCCTGTCTCTCCTCTCCTCCAATGAAAACAGGCAGAGCTCCTCAAGTCTGTCCTCATACGCCAAATCCCCTAGCCCTCGTATCATCTTAGTTGCCCTCCTCTGTACTCTCTCCAGGAGCTGTATGTCCCTCTTCAAGTGTGGTCTCCAGTACTGTACACAGTACTCAAGGTGTAGTCTAACCAGTCCATTGTACAGCGGCAGAATCACTTCCTTGCTCCTAGAGGTGATCCCCCTTACGATGCATCCCAACATCCTGTTTGCGTTGCTAGTCGCTCTCCTGCACTGCTCAGAGTTATTCATACATGCATCCACCATGACCCCTAGGTCTTTTTCCCCTATTGAGGCCTCCAGCGCCTCCCCTCCCAGGGTGTACCTGTGTTTAGGGTTTCCCCGACCAAGATACAACACCTTGCACTTGGTGATACTGAAATTTAATTTCCATGTGTGAGCCCAGCTTTCCAGGGTGTCCAGGTCCCCTTGCAGGGCTAACCTCCCCTCTTCTCCCTCAACTACTGCTCCCATCTTGGAGTCATCCATGAAGAGACTCATTTCACACCCTATACCCTCCCGGATGTCCGATATGTATGCATTAAACAGGATCGGACCCAGGACCGAGCCCTGCGGTACCCCACTACCAACCTCTCTAGGGTTCGAGAGCTCCCCACAGACCACTACTCTCTGGGTGCATCCAGCTAGCCAGTTTTCAATCCATCTGACCATCAAAGGGCCTACTCCTAACCCCATCAGTTCCTCCACCAGATCTTTGTGGGGGACATAGTCAAACGCCTTGCTGAAGTCCAAGAATAATACATCCACAGGCTTTCCCCTGTCCAGTTCTGATGTTACCCATTCATAGAACTCCACAAGATTGGTTTGACATGATCTGCCTAGCACAAACCCATGTTGCCGACTATCCAGACCTCCCACCTCCTCCAAGTACACCCCCAATCGTTTCTTTAGTATACTGTCCATTAATTTTCCCACCACTGAGGTCAAACTGATGGGTCTATAGTTACCTGGTACTTCCCTCGACCCCCCCCTTTATGGATTGGCAACCAGTCTTTCTATGATTATGGTTTCCAGTTGTTTTCAAAAAACTGATGCCGTATTGACTGGGCTATATTTCCCTGGCTCATCCTTTCCAACATTGTTTTGTTTTGCAAGGGTGCCATATCTGCTGTTCTCCAGGCCATGGGTACCTTTCGAGTCTCTAAGTATCAGTTGAAGAAGTCTGTCAGGGGTGCAGCCAGTACCTGTGCCATTTCCTTCCTAGGCTGCGGTCCTTCTGACCATACAGGTTTAGTTATTTTCCAGTCTTTGACCCCTGTGAATACCTTGTACATAGTCATTGGTTTTATACATGGCATGGCATCATCTGCTGGTTTCCCTATTGCCTGGAAATATAGGGTGATGCTTGTGAGGATTGATCCAATGGTGCATTATTCCTTAGGGTTCCTATGTACTGTGCATGTTTATAAATAAGCTTTAAGTACAGGATAGAGCACTGGTATCAAAACAGGGCTAAGGAGATCAATAAAAGAGGGTGGAAAAGACTCTTGGATGAATTAATAAAAACAAACAGACTGATGACCAAAGATTTGGGCGATGGTTACAAAAATATAGGTTACTGGTAAAAATACAGTAATGGTAAAAAAAAAATTAGTGGTCACCCACACAGCAATAATAAATGGGGACACTGATCTGTAACATTAGAGATGCAGCTACTCACATTCTTCCATGGAAGTTAAATAAAATATTGGGTAATAGTCGTCCCTGCACACAACCCAATGGGACTTCATTTATAACACTTTTCTACTCAGAATATTTGCTAGTGACATACAGCCTCTGCCTCCTGTGGCCAAACCAGCTCCTAAGTAACAGTATCTTTGTACAGTATATTCACACCTATAACATATCTGCTGATTTTGTTTACTAGTTTTTTTGAAGTACTTTTATCATACACAATACTAAATTCCAACATCAGCATTCTCACCTTATCTAGACATTCTGTTACTTCATCAGAAAATGTTATTGAATCACCCTGACACGAGTTCCCTTGTATAAACCCATGCCGACTCATATACAATATCACTCTAAATATGTGTAGAGATCCTTGTTCTCTGCTGTTAAATGAACACTGTCAACCCCCTTAGGCCTCAAAGTGTGCCTAGTTCAAAAAACACATTTTATGATTGCTAACATTCTGCAAACACTGCTGATATACAGTAGCTGGTAGTTTGATTCTGACCCTTTTTTTTCCCTTTAAAAACGTGAAAAACAGATTGCCCACCATACTGGTCTTACCGCACAAAAACAGATTTATTTACATTTCTTGATTAGTTCCAGCTGCATCTTTCCTGGACTTGGGAACACCCACAACACAGTCTAGCCACTTATGATGCAGTGGAAGGAAAGGAGCCTAATGAATCATGAGTAACTGCTGTTTGGGGATGTTTCTAATGCTCAGTAAAAACAGATCCAGGATTGTAAACAAAACAAGGTCGTTTATAAATATACATTATGTGTGGTTCATAGCTCAGTGCTTGTGCTACGTACTGTAATTGGATAATGAAGGTTTGTGCTTGGACACAGAGGCCAGATAGGTAAGTAGGACATGGCTCTTCTGATATGTAGCAGTTTGAGTTGATCTGTGCTTAGGTACTTGGACATAGTTATGCAGTCAGTGCTTATAGTACGAGTGAGCTGGATAGTCTTGTGCAAGGTGCTTAGATGCTTGAGCTGATGAGTAACGTTGTTATAACTTAGTTTGGTTTGGCCTTACTCTGTATCCCACTGAAAAGAATGCTTAGTCCAGTATAATGAGATCTCCCAGTGGGATAAGTGCGCCGGAGAAGGAGGCGATGTCAGGGGAGGATGGAGGGTGAGTGCGACTCGCTCTAAGCAGAGGCAGATATAGCCTGCTAGCTTATGTAGGATGTGGGGGAGGAGCTCTTCTCCCACATAACTTCAGGTGATAGCCTGTCATTTATGTGTGGTTCATAGCTCAGTGCTTGTGCTACGTACTGTAATTGGATAATGAAGGTTTGTGCTTGGATACAGAGGCCAGATAGGTAAGCAGAACATGGCTCTTCCGATATGTAGCAGTTTGAGTTGATCTGTGCTTAGGTACTTGAACATAGTTATACAGTCAGTGCTTATAGTATGAGTGAGCTGGATAGTCCTGTGCAACATGCTTAGATGATTGAGCTGATGAGTAACGTTGTTATAACTTAGTTTGGTTTGGCCTTCCTCTGTATCCCAGCATAAAGAATGCTTAGTCCAGTATTATGAGACACCCCAAAAGAATTATGATATCAACGATTGTTCTGTATCCAACTGATGAAGGAGTCGAGTAGGAAGACACCCCTAAGAATGAGTAGCAGTACGATTACCTCCTCCAACTCCAAAGAGTGTGACCAGTAGCACGCAGGAGAGGAAAAAACCCCTTGGGGGGAAACATCTGAGGACCCATGGCTACTGACCTGCCCGTCCTTCTGGGCATACTAAAGGAGAGTAATCCTAAATAATCTAATCGGCAAATCCGAACCCCCAAAGTTGTAGAACCTACTCCAGAAACGGACAACTGAAGACGCATTAAAATGTGACATGACAGGTGAATAGAGCAAGCATCCATCTGGTAAACTCTAAGTTCGAGAATCCATGAGCAGGCTGGAATAAAATAGAACAGCATCCATGGTTGAAATGAATTTGAAGTAAAGAGTCGCAGGTGGTGAAACACTCCAGCAGGTGAGGATGACTTCACAGAGGAGATCCAGGAATCAAGGTGCAGCATCCACGTGAAGAAGGAGAACTGATGAGTCAAGATCTGTATGGCAAGGTTAGGAAATGAAGGTCGTGGCGATGAAGCACAAGAACCGGCATATGCTATGTAATAGGGAGGATGGAGCAGCAGGAACCTCCAATCCAGAGAGGGGAAGCAGGCAGTAAGGAGGTAGAGAACGTAGTGAATATGTAGAAGTAGGTCAGGTGTATTTCCAGCTCAGGAGGAGCTCAGTAGGTTGTAATTGCAAGTTAGGCAGGATGACCTCTATGCCCAGTAAGGGTGAAGCAGGTAGTATGAGCAAGTAGCATAAATAAGTGGACCTGTATGTAGGCCAGTTGATGTAGTAAGTAAAGCTGCATGAGCAGACATAGTTTCAGGGAAGTAGTATCGCAAGATTAGGTACATTATAAAGTGAGGGGCATGAAGAATGGTACAAGCAAGGGAATCAGAGAGCTTCGTGGATCCAAATGGTTGCACACTAATGTTGAGATCTACGCTTCAAGCCAGAATGATACCTTAACTAGAACTGACTTGTGAAGAATATCCTGACGAGTCCTGAATAGACGAGCTTAGGAGCCCTAGATGCCAATAACTGAAGAGGCTGAGTCTAATGAAGTAGCGTTGTCACAGGGTCCGAGAAGTGGTAGAGCATATATCAGGATAGTGAAAGGTCTTCAGAAGAAGTTCAACTAAGTGTCCTGGAAAGAATGAAGCAGTAGTAATTCCATACAGCTGAAGAAACAGGGCAAAGCATCCAAGAATAGATGATGAATGTAGAAACATACAGATGCGAGTCCATAGTAAAGGAGCTCCTGGGCTGGTTGACACAGCAGCAGGTAGGAAGATAGTAGAATGCGTGAATTTCCAGGCCCCGAGCTGGGTGAGGCAGGTTTAGAGTAGAAGTAGTGAAATTCCCCAGCCTGATGGGTGAAGGCAGGTTGTAGAAGCAGGCTATTATAGTGCAGCAATATATAGGAACGAAGGACCTCTGGGCCCATAGGGGCACAGGTCTGACTAAATGCGATAGCTAACCTCCGACCCCGCAGGGCAAGGCAGGTTGCAGAGCAATGGTAGATAATGCAATGGAAATGTCAAACTGCATGCAATGCAGAGGGTCATGTCCTGGTAGGTAGAGATTGCGGTAAATATATAAACACAGATTAGATGGACACCAGCTCATGAGAAGCACAGTAGATTGTAATGACAGGTTAGTCATGATGACCTCTAAGCCCTGGAAGGGTGAAGCAGGTAATATGAGCAAGTAAGGCAAGGAAGTGAACCTGTACGTAAGTTGTAGTAGTAAGCAAGCTGCGTGATGTGGACGTAGTAGCAGTAGGCAAATATGGTGCAGCTAGACCCCACAAAAGTCAGCTGGTAATGTGAGCAAGGTGGCAGCTAGACCCTCATAAGCTAACATGCACAGTTGGACCCCTTGTAGGTCAGTCGGTAAGGTAAATAGAGTAGCAGCTAGCCTCACATAAGCTAGCATGTGCAGTGGACCCCTCAAAGGTCAGTTGGAAAGGTAAGTAGAGTGACAGCTAGCCCCATGAAAGCTAGCAGGCACAGCTGGACCACACGTAGGTCAGCAGGTAAGGTAACTAAATAGTAGCAGCTAAACCCCAGAAGGGATAACCAGTACAGCTGGATCACACGGTCAGTCGGAGAAAGGCAGAAGGAATAAGCTGGACATAGCAGCCACGGCATGTCAGAGCTGTAATAGGCAAAGTAGAATACATAATGTGAGTACGGTGGTTCAAAGATCCAGAAGAAAATCCATGGACATGCTGAACAATGACAGATATGCTGAGCAAATACATAGCTGAATACAAAGTAGATGAATCCTAGATGAAGAGCGACAGACCATATGCATCAAGCTACTAGAGGTAAATACTTTGCTGGATCAAGGAGGTGCTAGCTGAAACAATAATGCTTGGAAGAGAGTTGGTAGGCCAAATGCACAGTAACTAAAGACGATGACGGCTGGTCAGGGCTGAGTGCTCCAGATCTGAGAAGAATGGATGCTCAAGCACAGCATAGGGGCGAGACAGCTCAGGCAACTGGAGGAGTGGAACAACAGAATTGGGTATATGGGAGTGGCGTAGCAGCTCTAAATGTCACACAATGTCATCTGTGGTGATGCTGGAGACTGTACTGAGTGTAGAGTCAGAGGAATGAAAAGATCATGTTGGTAGGATACTGGTGCGCCCTTAAGGAGAGAGACAAATCCCACTATATAATGAGGAAGCAATGCAACCCTGGACCAGATAATCGCCATATAACAGCAAGGGATCCAAGGTGTCTGATTTATACAATGAGGGTTATCGTACATGATCTGTAAGTTAACAGCAGCTGTAAATGTCATCACAGGTACAAATTCAACAAACAATTGAGTTGCGGTCCTTGTAATGGAGCAGGTACAGAGAAGAGTTCCATATCACAGTTCTATTCCCAGTAGATCAGATTCAGCAGCTCCTGTTGTAACTCCGACGATTAAGTAGCTGGCTCAGGGTGGCGGCAGCAGTACATGCCAGCAGATAGGAATGGCAAGGCATGTATAGGCAAGGGCCCTGCAGATGCAATGCAGCACGGTGCTGCAGCTTAGACGGCAAACCTATGCGGTAGGCAAAAGTGAGAAGCATGCAGTGTAGGAGGATGGCAGAGAAACCCAGATGCCAGGAGGTGGTAAATGATGTAGGCATGGTAGGAGCAGACATCCCGAATGCCGGCGTAGAGCGAGCCTAGGCCTGACAATGGCAGAGCGTAGCTCAGCGTGGCGGAACATCAAGGAGCAAAATGGCTGAGGCAACAGGAAGAGGAGTAAGCAGCATGCAAGCTGCGGTAGGCAGACAAAAACGGGTTCAGGTCAAGCAAGCGCTTCTGGGAGGCCGGAGAGGAGTCAACAAAGTGGAGCAGTATAGACCAGATGATGGAAGAACGCTGGCAAGGATGAGAGAAGATCCAAAGGCGGAGGAAAAGCGGCGGCCGAACATGGGAACGCAGCGAGCTGGAGACAGGCAGAAGAAATCCCAGGAAGGTAAAAGAAAACAAATGGAGGGTGCGGAGAACAACAGGACAGGAGAAGGGGAAGAGAGGCAGATAGAAAGCAAGGAACACAGACAAATGTGGGGGGGGCAGAACAGAGGAGGAAGCCAGCTCCAGCACGCAGCACGAAGCAAGTGCAGCGAGTGCGACTCTCTCTAAGCAGAGGCGGATGTAGCCTGCTAGCTTATGTAGGATGTAGGGGAGGAGCTCCTCCCCCACATAACTTCAGGCGATAGCCTGTCATTTAGCATGCATTTCAGTTCTCCCGAGCAAGGAGACAGACAAAACAAACAGCAACATCAATGAATTTTAGAGAGGGTAAGCAATCATAAAATGTAGATTTTTAACTAGAAATAATATGATGAAAAACAGGTTGACAGTGTCTCTTTAAACACGTTGCGATATTTATAAATTATTATGTATTAGGAACCTGTCATTTATGTTATTATGACTGACATGAAATGATTATGATTGAGGATGATGTGTTTTAACGTTCTGTAGTGTATTTTTTTGTATTTATACTACTGTATATTAAAATGTACTTGGCTCTAATTTCATGAGAATATGTTTGTAGAGTATGTATGAATACGAACATACAAATTTGCAAGCAGAAACAGGCCGTAATGGTTTATCAGGTCTGCGCAAGTGTGCGGCTCTAGTTAGTTCCTTGGAGCTGCCCCCCCACTCCCCCTGGAGTCAACCATCCCTCCCCTAGTACCCTCCCCCTTCCCCATCCAAGGTGCACCCACCCTAATTTTCATCTTCACCCTTTACCACCACCCCCTTGAAACTATCCACTGTATTTACCGCAACCACCTCCTCTGGCAACTAATTCCACCCCGACACCACCCTTTCAGTGAAAAAGTGCCTCCTCATTTCCTTCTTAAATCTTCACCCACTAGGCTGGACCCCCTTGTTGTACCCTCCTTCCTTAAGTTAAATATGTCCTTTGATCTTACCCTGTTTATTCCCTTAAAGAGCTAGTGTACTGCATGACAACTGCCTCCAATTAATTGTAACATTCAGATGTAGTCAGCTATCACTTCTTATATCTCAAGTATTTTTTTCTTTTCTGTTTGCTAATTAGAAGATTTTCCACCTGGCAGTACTGGGGTGATGTGTGTAGCAGCATTCTGGAGGGAAAAAAAAGTCAATTCTGTTCCTCCCACTACATCAACACTGTACCACTCTGACTGCGACATCACTTGTAACCAATGAGAACCATTTGTCACTGCCAGGTTTCATTTTCACATGAAGCAGCAGGGACTGGCTCTCCCTGGTTACTAGTGATGTCACAATTTCCTGCATTTTGATTGGTAGCTTGTGAGAGTCACTGTTCAGGTTACAAGGATTGTGGTGCCTCAAGGTGTTTAGTCTAATTTCTGACAATGTAGTGGGAAGTACAGAACTGATTTTTTTTTCTTCCAGACAGAGTGCTGCTCCACACATCACTCCAGTATTGCCAGGTGGAAAATCTTCTAATTAACAAACAGAAAAGAAAAAAATACTTGAGACAAAAGAAGTGATAGCTGACTGCATCTGAAAATTACTATTAATCCCAAACAGTACTCTAGCTCTTTAAGGTACTTGAAGGTCTCTATCATGTCCCACCTCTCTCTCCTATCCTCCAGGGAGTACATGTTTAGCTCACTCGGCCTCTCCTCATATGTTTTGTCCCCCATACCCTGGATCATCCTGGTTGCTGTCCTCTGGACCCCCTCCAGAGGCATGATATCCATCTTCAGATACAAGTACCAGAACTGCACACAGTATTCCAGGTGCGGCCCCACCAATGACCTGTACAGTGGCAAGATGACTTCCTCCCTCCTAGAGGTTATTTTCCTGACAATGCAGCCTATCATTTTATTTGCTTTGGCTGCTGCTTTGCGACACTGTGCCGACTGTTTCATGTCTCTTCTGACCATCACCCCAAGGTCCTTTTCCTCCTCTGAGACTGCCACCTGTACTCCCCCTAGCCAACAGCTGGCACCTGGTTCCTAGCACCCAGGTGCATGACCTTGCATTTCTTGGCTTTGAAACCCAACTGCTAGATGCCCAACCATTTCTCCAGCCTAGCCAGATCCTCCCTTAATTCCTGTCTCCCCTCCACTGTGTCTACCCTCCCACGGAGCTTGGTATCATCAGCAAAGAGGCAGACCTTACTTTTGACCCCCTTTGCTATGTCACCAATGAAAATGTTGAACAGCACAAGTCCAAGTACTGAACCCTGTGGAACACTGCTGGTTAAAGGTCTAGGTTTGGATGGTTCCCCCACCACCACCACTCTCTTATTCCTATCCTGTAGCCAGTTCTTAACCCAGCCCAGCAGTTTGTATTCAATTCCCAGGTCCCTCAGCTTGCTGAGCAGCCCGCTACATGGCACTGAATCTAATGCCTTGCTGAAGTCTAGGTACAGGACATCTACCACCTGCACCGAATGTTTTTTCAGTTATGGCCATGGTGAAGGCTATAAAGCTTGGAACATCTAGGCTGCCCCAGTAAATGAGCTCTGGCTCAGTGTGCTTTTCCCAGTTACCAGTTTTCAAATTATGGTAGCACGGTAGTGCTACCATAGTTAGGGTTGAGGAGCCATTTCTATGTTAAACCCCAAAACTTTGCACCTTAATAACTTTGCAACCGTTTGATGGATTTGCCTGAAATTTGGAATTTATGATCAAGAACCATAGACCTTGGGATCTGCCAAGTTTTGTACTGGTCAGATATACAGTTGCGGAGTTATTAAGTGATGATCTGTGCGCGGTTACGCTTTTCGGAATTCTGTGGTCGCGCTACAGGTCGTATTGTTTATGGACCGCCGAAATCTTCAGGGAACGCAGGCAGACGGGTCCCCGATGTGCCTTTTAAAGATTTTGTGAAAAAATATTAAACGGTTCAAAAGTTATTCAATAAACAGTTTCCCATTATAAGTCAATGGGAAAAGTTAACAAAAAGTTCAACACTTTCGCAAATGCATTTTTACTTTCGCAAATGGGCCTGTTACTTTCGAAAATCGGCCATTTTGTTTTCAGTTGGTGATCAGAAAAATGGTTGGCATTTAAATTTGGGACCCTCTAGCAACCTAATTTTTTGTATTCACCTAGTCGGACCCTGAGGATGCTTGCCATGTCTTTATTTTGTGGTAAAACACCCCAGAAATATGTTTTTCAAATTTCTGGAAAAAAGTACTTTCATAAATTACTTTCGTGCTCTGAAAGTGTACCAAAATGTTCGCGAAAGCTTTAATAGAATGTGACAATTTTCTAGTCTGTGGGAAAATGACAGCAATTCTTTGGCACTGCACTGCAAAATAACAGTTGGGAGTTTTGGGCTGAAATTTGGAGGGAACGCAGCCGACATCTCACAGATGTGCCTTTCAGTGTTGTATTGAAAGAATATTACATGGCGGCAAAGTTATGGCACTCCAAAGTTGACAGTTTTTCCCATAGGATAACATTACGGTGCCCGACACTTAACAGAAATCATTTGGAGCCCTGCTGCAAAATAACGGTTTGGTCTTTTTTCCTGAAATTTGGAGGGAAGACAGCCAACAATCCACAGATGTGCCTTTCAGTAGTTTGGTGAAAAAACATTACAGGGAGGCAAAGTTATGGCACTCCAAACTTTTCTTTTTTTCCCATAGGATAACATTACAGCATTCGCCGCGCCTTTCAGGGCCCGTATCTCGGAAACGGTGCGAGATACGGACTTTTCGTCAGAAAAATTCTTAGCCCCATAGTGGGGCTCAGATTCAAATTAGCCAGGACAGTTGTAAATAATATGACTTTTAAATTTTTTGTCTACGTCGTACGGTTCCTGAGATATAATGTATTTAGTATTCCAAGATCTCATTTTCTGCGCCGATACTCATTATTTTGCATACATTATTTGTACTCACTGTCTTTCTCAATGCAGGTTTTGGGGAAAACCAGCCTGTCGCTTACATTACTGTTACTGTTGCCCTTTCCGCTTGCGAATCCGTACCGTTCACTTACCATTGGCGTCCTGCGCCACCATATGCGTTATCCTTTAGCTTTTCATTTGCACTTGTGTTTCTGTTATTTTTTGCCATTTCTGTCTACAGTACTGTTTATCTTACTGTTTCACTTTACATCACCATGCCCATTGACATTTCTGTTTGCAGGCACCATGTTACTATGTGACAACACATCACGTGGCAGACCATTCCCGTCTACGTCACCATGTGCGTTACCCTTTCTGTTCTCATTCGTGCTTCTGTTACCATGTGTGCCACTGTTAGCATTTCTGTTTGCGTTGCTGTCCCTGTTAGTATGCCACAACACATCATGTGGGCGGGGGCTATTGAGCCCGCGCTCCACGCTGCATTACATTCACTATTTCTCGTTATCATTCTCCAAAGAAGGAAATTAGAGGCAAAAACTCCGTTTAATGCATTAGTTAGGGTTGTTCCCAGCGACAAAAGTGAGAATTCGCTGTTAGGGTTGAAAATCCCCTTGGACCCCATCCACCCCCAACGGCATTGGGGTGCGCATTGGGATGCATGGTCTAACTCTCACCCATTCTCCTATACCTGCTGCTTTACACATGTCATGGGGTGAGAGTTAGGGCTGGTACAGCAGGCATCCCAATCACCCATCTGGTGCCTGAAAGGTGGCAAGCCCTCTCCACTTTTAATCACTGAGACAACCCTATCATTAAAAGGGATTTTGCCCTAACTCTATATATATGTATAAATAAGTAAATAAATAGAATCCAGCTTATATCCATCCAGTACAATTCTAGTCATTCAGAAAATGTGGCATAGCAAGTAAAATAAGATTTCACACCAAATTACTGTATATAAGCACCTTTGTTACTTCTCCCACTTCCCTGTTTGTGTTCCCCATAGCTGTAATGTATTATTGTATTATTTATTTAGTTAGCTAGTTAGTTATTACTTATTTGGAAATACACCTCTGAGCACAAGTGCTCTTTTACAAAGATTCCAGGTCACTGAATAGTTACAAAGATTTCATCAAATAGAATACAAGAGAATGCAGATCATCAGAGCATTGTCACTAAGAGGGTACAGAGATTTCAACAAAAGGATACAGGAGGATGTAACCAAAAGATACAAGAGAAAGCAGATGCATCAGATCATTGTCTAAGGTGGTACACATAGGAGCAGTGTCAAGAGCATAAAAATGAGCCACACCTGCAGCACAAGTGTATTCGAATAGTAATAATACAAAAGAGTATGAGCAACAGCAGTTCGAAAGACAGCCCTGTACAATTAAATAACGTAATGTTACCAGTTCTCAAAATATCAATTGTAGCAATTGCATTTGGATCCAAGTGCGAGAACCTTTCTTAGTTCCCTCTTGAGTTGAGCTATTTTAGGGTAGGCCAGCAGGGATTCAGGTAGGTCATTCAACCACTGTGGAGCTCTGTCAGTGAAGGAAAGCATGGACTGACTCATTCTATGGAAGGGCACAGATAGAGCATTCCTGGTCATGTTCCTGGTAGAATATTGGTTGAGAACAAGGCGTAGAAGGTTTTGAGCAGTAGGTGGGATGAGGACCAGGAGAGCTTTGTTCCCCTCAAGTAGGCTTGTCTGGTATCTTATTCTATCCTGGAGGGAAAGTCAATTAGTTTCAGAATATAGTGAGCAGGTATGAGTGAGTCTGTCAGCCCCTAGTATGAAATGACAAGCCTTATTTAAAACCAATCTGACCCTGTTTAGAACAGTCAGTGGCTGCTCCATATACTGGTATACATGTATATGAGAGGAAAAACAATTGCAGCATGGTTTCATGAAGTTGCATTTTATTTTGCTCACGAAGAACTCAAGAAACATATTGTAATCTCAGATAGCAGGAACGCAAAATGCCCCTCAAAACTAGCACTCAGCCCAGAATCTTATGACCATTACGGCCTTCTACAAACACTGAGGGGACTTCAGGAAGTCTATTTCATGAGAGGGAATGATGGTTCTATTTGCCAACTGCAGAAATGTGGAATGAATCAAGTATTAGTAATTATTGCAGACAAAAAATGGGAGGCTTTCTGGACCTTTGTCTAGTGTAAAATGGTCCAGCTACTTGTTAGCCTCACAATAAATCCTTACAGAGTGGGAGAGTAGAAGATATGGAAGCCGAGTGGCATTGACACAAACAACACCACCGTTGTTGAACTGCGTGAGCAGGAGGAAGCAACTAGAGCATCGTTTTTGCACAAACCATCATCACCAGGCTTCAAGCAAGTGGGTGGGATTGAGCCATTGGAGCAGCACTGGTTTGTAACCTGGCAACACTGGTCTTCAATCAACTGGGCAGGCAGGGGGAGAAATTCACAGGAGCATAGATGTGGTAAAGCAGCACTGGGCAGGTGAAAGAGAACCATGGGATAATAAAACAGACTGCAGTAAAAAAATAAATAACCCTCCAATGCCCCAATGCTCTATATCCAGTCCAAATCGTGGTGCCAGCATTGCTTTGCATTGCCTTGCCTGTGCATCTGCCAAACTGGCACAGGCTGCCTTTTCCTAAGCATTCTTTCTGGGTAACTAGATTTTATTTTGGAGCTCGGTTGCGTTGCCAGAGAATGTAAAGCCCATCACAGAATTGCTGCAGAATCACCACAGAATTTCTTATAGCCTGGCTGCGGCAAGCATGAGGTCCTGCCGCAGAATGTAGGTCCAGTTTGTCGCAGTGAACATGGGGCCCTGGTTACAGTATACTGTTTGGAAGTACTTACCCTTACAGTTTGGTTTTTGCAACGTATATTTTTTAGCAAGTACAATACATAACTATTTCTGCTGGGGTATGTTAACATGTTGGCTTCTGCTGTCCTCCCAGGGCCCCATGAAAACATGACACTACATCTCATTGGGTTAGCCAGGTTGGAGCAATTTCAAATAAATAACTACCCTGACCCTATTGCACAGGCACACTCTCATACCGATAAACTTCAGGGGCCAGATATTCACAAAAGTGCCCGCAGGCAAATTTGGCATGGCCTGGCAGTCATCATTAGCCCATGTCCAATGTCATGCAATATTCAAAGTATTAGCCCACAGGCAAACATTACTGAATATAGTGTAAAAATGGAGGTGTGCAAAGCATAGCCCAGAGTGCAGTGCAAAGATAGCCTGTCATTTAGCATGCATTTCAGTTCTCCTGAGCAAGGAGACAGACAAAACAAACAGCAACATCAATGAATTTTAAAGAAGGTAAGCAATCATAAAATGTAGATTTTTAACTAGAAATAATATGAGGAAAAACAGGTTGACAGTGTCCCTTTAAACACTTATGTTGTGATATTTATAAATTAATGTTTATTAGGAACCTGTCATTTGTGTTATCACGACTGACATGAAATGATTATGATTGAGCATGATGTGTTTTAACCTTCTGTAGTGTATTTTTTTGTATTTATACCATATTAAAATGTACTTGCTCTAATTTCATGAGAATATGTTTATACAGTATGTATGAATACGAACATACAAATTTGCAAGCAGAAACAGGCCGTAATAGTTTATCAAGTCTGCTCAAGTGTGCAGCTCTAATTAGTTCCTTGGAGCTGAAAACATCTCTGAAAATTGCAGCTGGGCAGTGTACACAGCTACATCATGACATCATTGCAGTTGCATGTTTTGTGCTGTGCAAAAGCACAAACTGCATTTGCATGATGCACTGCACCATGCGCAAGCACAAAATCATTTAGCATGGTGCACAAATTTGCTATATTCAACCAGGCTATGCAAATAAGTGTCATTGGGCAGTAAGCAGGAAAAACAGTGCATTAACATATCATTATTGCCAGATTTGCATACATTTACTTGTGTAAATTACCTGGGCAAATTAAAGGGGACTAGAGCTCCCCCCACACAGCACACTGGAACTGCAGCTAGGATGCTGCAGGCTGCAAACAAACAGAAGGCCAGAGGAAAAAAATTTCTTTACATGAAACAACATCCACAGGCACAGGTAGGTGCTCTTCATGCCATACACATAATAAAACCTGTTGATGGGGGTGCATCACAGTGCAGGAACATGGGTTTCCAGTAGTGTGGCAGAAAATATATTATGATAATGTGTGTTGTGTAAACTAGGATGCTGCTCTCATAGAATATCCTGCCCCAGCTTGTCAGGTGTGTCCCAACAGTGTGCATCACTGTCACACTGTCTGTCCACATAAACCCATGCCAGCGGCACAGGATTCAATTGACAATACACACATTGCCAGATGTGGACAACAATGTCCCTGTACATGTATGCTGTATGCGACCATGTTTGGAGGGGAATCAGGTTAATGCCACATGCGCTTGCATGGCACAACCAGCACTCATAGGCACCATGATGTCAGGTATGGTCCCTGTGTTGGCCTTTTTGTCCGTCTTATTCCTGCAGTGCAGGACATCATCCATGGCAGTGAGCTGCAACTGAACATCAGCACCACAGGCCTGTATGACACTCGTGTGTTAACCCCACATCTGTGAGGGGTGGTTGCAAGACCACTTGACCCTGCGGAGAAAGTGGTGACTTCCACATTGTGGCTGGTGGAGGTGGCAGGGGTCCCTGGGGTGGCTTTGAGTCCCAGGTTATGTCCCTTCAGACATGTAAGTACACAGCTGGGACACATTCTTGTGTGCATGGGTTCATGTGTGCAGATCCCACAGGCATTGGGGCACACTGCAGCCATGGCCACAGCACTCATGTTGTATGCTTTTTTTGGGCCCAGCGTGCTCTGTGACATGGGCTGCTGCTGTGTTTACCAGGTTTCCAGCACAGCAGCATCTGCTGCAGACAACCCAATGGGTACTTCTCTGCCCATGCACATAGGGTGTGTGTCACATCTGCCAAGGTGATTGCCACGTGTGCTGGTGCATGCTGCCATGTGTTCTGTGTGTGCCACTGTGTGTGGGGTTTGGACTTTCACTGTAGGTGGCAGTGTGCACGTGTGTGGCATGTGTAGGATACACTGTTAATGGGTACTGTTATGCATGCAAAGAGCTGACATCCACTGGTAGCTGTGTCACCAGTATAGGTGTGGTGTGGTTTGTGCTTTAGTCACCAGTTGAATGATGACCATAGGCAACAGAGACTGGACCTCTGGGGCATGTATGTGACATCATTGTGACTTGACTAATGTGTAATCAGTGTCACATTGACAGTGCACTTCTATCTGTACAGTGCAGGATACATCATCTGGGAAGGGGAGGAGGCTGGGCAATCCACTGAGGTGCACCACCCTGAGATGATGTCAGAGGAGGAGGACCCAATGGGCTTGTTTGTGGAGGAAATGGAGACAGTGAAGAGGACACATATGTGCCAGCACATCAAAACCTGGAGGCCATGGTTGCCCTGGGGTGTTCTCACTAAACCTAAGACCCCCCACCTCTCTGTCCAGCCGGTGATGCCCTGCAGTACAGACACACCTGCTGAAAGCCACACGCCCGGGAGTGGCACTGTGTTGCCAGGGACAGCAATGTCCCAGAGGACAACTGCCACCTACACCACCACCACCACTGGGGTGGCCTCCACATCCTTCATCTCCCTTGCCACCTGCCACATCAATGGGTGAATGTGGGCAGCCATCAAGATCCCTCACCATCCCACACCTGCTCTGTGCATGCTACCATGTCTGCCAAGGCCCTGCCATCTCCACCACTTAACCCAAATGTGAAGCATGCAATCCCCACCCAGTGCTCACACAAAATAGCATGTACTGTTCCACTCTACAGTGTACGCCAGAAGCAGGCTCCTTCTGACTCTCAGCAGCTGCTACAGTCTGACGAAGAGTTGGAGTTAGCCGCATAACATGAGCGGTGGCAACCCCATGGCATACACTGACCCCATGGAGTGGCAGGTTGGGTCAGGCACCACAACAGCAACATTGTCTTCCATGGGCACTCCCCAAACCCCTTGGCATGACCTCCACATACCATTACCCAGCCAGAGGCATGGGTCTGCACAGGCCAGCATGACCCCATCCCCACGGATCTCACCCTTCCCCTCCCCATGGCCCATGACCCCTACAAACATACCAGGGTTCAAGGATGCCAGTCCCTGTGCACCCAAGGCATATGGATAACTCGTGCTTGGAAGCCACCCCTGCCTTTCCCACTCATTCTGTGCTACCTTCCTGTGTCCTGGTATTGTTTTCACAGGCATCCCCACCACCCCTAGCCCTGTCCCACCTATTGCACACACTGTTATTTTCCTGCTCTATTTTGCACTTTTCATGCACTGCCACTTTGTAGTTTGTGTTTACATTACAGTTTTGAAATCTACAACAGTGTCTTTTTATTTTGGCTCCCATCTGCTCTTCTCTGTGAGTCCTTTTATGATGTGGACTCTGTGTTCCTGGGCCCTCCTGGCCATGTGAGGGTTGCACTTGTCAAGATGCTCCAGTATCCCCTGCACCTCTGGCTCCATGTCACTATCACTGTGTTCCTCAGATATCAGCATGCCTATTCCACGGGTGTGCACCACGCTGGGTAACACGCAGCAGGCTAGCAATATGGCACATGCCTTGTGAGGGGTATACTGTAGGGCACCACCTGAATGGGCCAGGCACTGGAATCGCATTTGCAGCATGCCAAAGATGCACTCAGTGATGCTGCATGTGGCAGTGTATGCCACATTGTATCTGTCCTCAGCCACATTTGAGGGCCAGAAGACTGGTGTGAGGAACCAGGGACACAAAGGATAGGCTGTAAGGTAGAAAACATATGTTACCACCAGTTCACAGTGTTGCTGCCCATGTCAACAACACAAGAGGGCATGGTATGAAACTGGAAGGGGGTAGACTAAGGGACAACATGAGGAAGTATTTCTCCATGGAAAGGGTGGTGGAGTCATGGAACAGCCTCCCAGCAGAGGAGGTGGTGGGGGCAAAGTCAGTAGGGGAACTCAAAACTGCATGGAATAGGCACAGGGGAATCCTAGCAGTTCAAAAGAGGAAGTGAGGCCAGAGATCAAGCAGGATCTGTGGTATTTTTTACCAGGTAGGGGGAAAAAAGGGCAGACTGGATGGACCTGGGGGTTCTTTTCTGCTGTCAAATTCTATGGAAGGGAAAGTATGCCTTTTTATGGCTGTGAGTGGAGCCTACAGCCTTTTTGCGAGCTGTTGCCTTAAAACAGCCTATTGTGGCACCTTTCATTGGACTTTTGGAAGTATCCTTCCGAAAGTCCAACGGAGCTTGTAACACTCCACCACAATCAGCCACTATAGAGTAACAGCCACACTATTTTGGTTGTTAAATCCGTATTCCGGGACAAGAACTGCGCATGTGCACCTCGTGCTCATGCGCAGTTCCGCTGGTGCCACCATCTTGCAAATGGCAGAATGCCATTCACCACAACTACGAATGCGTGAATACCGTGCATGCGCAGTTGTGTCACCACCAGTCAGCAGCACTTGCTGTTCGGAGCTCTGTAAGCCCCCACAGCCATATCAGCTCTGGCTAGATCCTGTTGAAGATGGTACCAACATCTGCAATAACTGGATACTCAGACAGGGTTGGAGAGAATGCAAAGGGATCTTTGGAAACTCGAGGAGTTATCAAAAGTATGGCAGTTGGGGTTCAGTGCCAAAAAGTGCAAAATCATAAAACTAGGTATAGGAACCCAGGAGCTGAGTATGATGCGGTACTGATAGTAATTAAACAGGAAAAGTACCTTGAGGTTATCATATCTGAGGACCTTAAAGTGCCAGGGATGTGTGATAAAGCAGTGGGCAGGGTGACTTGGATGCTGGGGTGCACTGGGAAGGGTATCTCCAGCAGGAGAAGGAAGGTGGTGCTACCATGTATTGCTCACCGGTGAGACCCTACCTCGAGTGCTATGTCCAGTTTTGGAGGCTTCACCTCAGAAAGGATATAGCTAGAGACAAGGCTGTTGAGAGGAGGGCAACTAAAGAGGCGCAGAGGGTGCACGAGAAACCCTCTGAGGAGAGACTGAGGGATCTCAACATGTACACCCTGGAAGAAAGGGGGGACAGTGAGAAAGAGAGATGACATGATAGAGACCTAGAAGTACATCACGGGGTGATCAGGGTGCAAGAGGGGAGTCTCTTTCAAATGAGAAAAAGAACGAGGACCAGGAGACATGCAATGAAGCTGGAAGGGGGGGGTGGTTAAGAGAGATGTGAGGAAATATATCTTCACTGAAAGGTTAGTAGATGCCCAGAACAGACTGCCAGCAAAGTAGTGGAGGCTAAAACAGTAGGAGACTTCAAGTATGCATGGGATAGACATAGGGATATATTAGAAAATAGCCAGTGAGGCAGGAGTCACCAGGGACACATAGGGTCTGCGGAGACAAATTAGGCAGGGAACATCTGGGCAGACTAGGTGGGCCAAGCAATCCTTTTCTGATGACAAATCCTTTGTTTCTGTGTTTCTATGATAGCCCAGCTGAGATGTAACATCTCTTCCAGTGGTCTCCTTCTTACCCATTTCAACTGCTGTGTGGACTGAAACACTGGGAGGTAGAATTACTTGCCAAAGATCACACAGTGAGAATTTTGGGCTCTAGTTGAGTTTGAAGCTATGTTCCCCATTCACCCAAGCAGCATGTCTAAGCACTATAACATACTACCTCCAGTTTTAACTGTGCTGATGTGGACTCAACTGGACAGCAGTTTGACTTTACAGACTGTAAGCAGCACACAACCCAGGAACAGATATTTTTGGAGAGGGTTGGTGCCAAGGATAGATGAGTGTGACTGTGGTGGTGATCATGGGCAGAGGGGGACAATCACTGTGTCCTGTGCATGGGGAGTGTTTGGAGGGGCTAAGGCAGACTGTATGTATGTCTATTGTGGGAGGGGGGAAGAGAACCACACTGGTTCTGATAATGGTCTGGGAGTTTGAGGGAATAAAAGTGGGGACCGAGTCCGGGGTATGTGATTTGTCATTCTGGCATGAGGGGTCCCATGCACAAAGCACAATATAAGTCTAAGCCTATGTGTGATGGGCCAGCTATACAACTGGCTACTCACGAAGCATGTGATATGGTGGTTAAATTGGAAATGTTTAGGTGGGGGAACTCATATCTAGATTTCTAGGTGGTGGAAATGTCATTTCTATGTCGTGAAACGCTCCTATAGTAGTTAATTGAAAAAGGTGACAGAGGCATTGTAACTGTCATACAATTTGTTTAAAAGTTGGTGGAACACAGTTGAAGTGGGTTCCTCCCCAATTTAACTCCTGGGTCCCACGATTCAAAGCTTTGCCTGGGCGGAAAACTGAGTTTGCCTGCACAAACTGGGCTTTGCACAGAAGTGCAATATTGAAAAGTCCAGTTAGCATGGGCAAACTCTGATTGAAACCAGGCAAAAGACAGAGGGGGGCACAATGTAATGAAGCGGCAGGGACCTGAATATTGGCGCAGTACAATATTCAGAGTATGTGCATCATGCAAGGCTGTTTTGCATGGTCCCCTTGCGCGGTGCACATACCGCTGATTGAATCCCCAACTTACTCTTGCGCAACCCTAGTGGTTGGTGGAGGAAGTGTGGTAGCCCTCTACCCCCAACACAGCAGTCCCTGGTGGTCTAGTGGTCCCTCCCTCCCTCCTCCCCATTCTCTGATTGCTGTCCAGTTCAATATTTTAAATATCCCTGGTAGACTAGCGGTCCCTCCCCAATTTCCGATCACCATCTCCTTCAATAATTGAAATAACCCTTGGAGTCTAGTTGCCCCTCCTCCCTCCCAATTCTCCGATCACTGTCCCTGTATACTTAAGTGAATACCCTTGTGGTCCAGTGGTCCCTCCCCCTCCCCATTCTTCGATCGCTATCTCGCTCAATATTTGAATTAATCCTGGTAGTTTAGTGGTCCCCCCTCCCCTTTCTCCAATGACTGTCCCATTAAATATTTGAATTAATCTTGGTAGTCTAGTGGTCCCTCCCCCCTCCCTCATTCACCAATCTCTGCCCTGTATAAATATCTTGAATACCCTGGTGGCCCAGTGGTCCCTTCCCCATTGATTGCCATCCTGTTTACAATAAATCCTGTCTCCCTGGTGGTCTAGTGGTACTCCCCAACACCAGCAGGGCCCCCACCCCCACCCTGAAATTGAGCCGGTACACAGCCACATCCTCCGGTCATCAGCCTGCGCCAGCCACCACTGTTGTACTGGAATGCATACTATATAAAGTATGCGCCCATTGATTGATGGTTAACTGTCACTCAATGAGCATGTACTATATACAGTATGTGCTCCATTACAGCTCAGTCAGTGGCTGGCCATGGTGGTGAGAGGAGGGCTGTGCCAGTCACTGGCATGATGTCGGTCGGGATGGGGGGAGCAGAGTGGTGGAGCACTACCTGCCAGGTTGGGGTGGGTGGGGAGGTACCACTAGTTCACTAGGGAGACAGGTTTTATTGTAAACAGGACAGAAATCGGTGTGGGGAAAGACCATTGGACCACCAGGGTATTCACATTTTTATACAGGGATGGTGATTTGTTCACATGATCGCACATTCACCGGTACGGGTCATACCTGTAAACAAGCTTCAGCTTAGTGTGTCTCTCCTGGTTAAAAAAAAATTCAAATATTGAATGGGACAGTGATTGGAGAATGGGCTGGGGGGGAAGATACCACTAGACTACAAGGGTTAATTCAAATATTGAATGGGACAGCGATTGGAGAATGGGAGGAGGGAAGCACTACTTGACTGCCATTGTTAATTCAAATATGTAATGGGACGTCAATCAGGGAATGGAGGGGGATGGGATGGTGATTGGTGGGAGAGCACCACTAGACTACCAGGGATAGCTCACAGGAAACAGGCAATCGTGAGGCAGTGTTGGGCAGTATTGCTTTGCTCTCTATGTAACTGGGTCCATAATGGGTATGCAAATGGCCCCTTAGATGCCTTGCATGCCAAATGGCATCATTTGCATAGGTCCCTTTGAATATGGAGATTTTGCCCGGGTGCAAGCCATTGTGCCGCTCTATTGTAGGGGCCGTGTCTGCCTGGTGCTAGGTGGCTTAGCACCGGGTCTCACTGGCCCTGTATTCAGTGAAATAGCACCTATGCACTAGTCCACTGAATACAGCAGTTTTGTACACCTGTGCTATTGCAAAACTGAGTGCAAATATTTGCACTCAGTTTTGCCCATTTCTCAATATCAGGCCCCTGATCTTATAGGATCAGGATACTCTGTGTGGTCTGAACTTGTACAAAGGGAGACAGTACTTATCTCTTGTTGAATATCATGATGCACCAGACCTGAGACAGAAGTTTCTTGGTAGCCCTACATAATTTATTAAATACAATAGTGCAAAACCATCATAACAGCAAGTACATGGGGGCTACAGAATAGCCTCAGTTTACTATTTCTAAGCAAGGCACCACCGAGTCTTAAAACCAATACCTTTTGCTACTGACACTCTGTGGAGTCACATATTTTATCCAGCTTCTTCTTCTTTTTCTTCAAAAAAAGGAAATAAATTGCATACAGCTACGTTACTGCATCTGTAAGGTTTCAGTAAGTCAGAAAATTTGATGTTTGTGTAAAAAGTTCTCTGAATCCTGATGAATCTGAAGTGTGGTCATCCTCGGGGTTTGAACAATTATATGATACTGCATTGGAGTTGTTCTACTATAACTTTGGAATTGGTGTGTGACTGTTTATCTGTTGCTGGACAGACAGTGTCAAAGGAAGTGCAATGCCAACGCTGTCACATGTGATTGTTCAAATCCCAGGCAAGACCACCTCTCAGATCAGCAAGACTTAGGGAACTATTCAGTCTAACATTACAATGTGTTACACATGTTACATGATTGCTCAAACCCCGTGTATGGTCACACCGCAGAGTCACTATGACTCAGGGAACCTGTTCCCTAGCATCACATTTCTTAAATGTTTGCACTTCGCACTTGAAGTCTAACTGAGCCATTAACATATGTTTTTCCTATCAATATATTTTATAGTTGCTTTGAACAAAATGAGTCCGTTTTGATTATGTTTTTTGTCACTTTTGTAGTGAATAAGTGATTGTTAGTAACAGTGTTGTACCAAGTCGAGACATTTGGTGGAACTTCAGAAAAAAACTCCAGGCAAATAAAGTGCAATGCAGCAAAACAAAAAAAAAAAAGTTGCTTTACTTCAGTACCAAATTACAGTTCACTACAGCTGGTTTTGCCAGAGGAAATACAAAACAAAATGTTGTTTAGCTGCATCCATATCTTTAGTTCACAGCATCCCTGCTCTCTTTCCTGCCCTAAGATCTCCTTCTTGCTTTTTTGGGGTTTTCTTAATGGTTCTCAGGTGAGACTCATTTGTGCCCCTGACCCCCACCAGGGAATTCCAGGCCTGCATGCAGACAAAGCAGACAGCCTTTAAAAGGCCAGTCTAGAAATCAGCAGGGCTGGGTTTCAATTCCCTCTGTTCTGCTACTAGTATCTTAGTGTTGAGATGGTCCCAGATGAAGGAGGTATAGACCCCCTTCACATACCCTCCACATCAGAGCTGTGCCTATGGCACTCTCAGTACTGACTACCATTGAGCTGCCCTCCCAGTAGAAAAAGTAAGCATTATTATGCAAGGAGCCAGCACTGTGGCACATCTGCACTGAAAATGGCTGCAAAATCAGGTACCACTGAGTGACTGAGGAATTAGAGTCCTGTATGGCATGCAACCATTTGAGGAGTATGTGATCTGTGACCAAGGTGAAGCGTCTTCTCAACAAATTGTAATGCAGGGCTATTGTTCCCCACTTTACTGCCAGACACTCTTTCTTTTGTGTTACATAACACTATTCCCTGAGAAACAGTTTTCTAGGCAGGTGTACTATGGGGTGAATCCCATCTTCAAAATCTTGTGACAAGACAGACTCCAAACCTACTTCTGAGGCATCCATGTACAAAATGAATGGACAGTTAAAGTCAGGACTTCACATGACAGGTCCCTTACACAACACCTAGACAGACAGGGAAAATGCATAATTGCACAAAAACTAAGACAAATAGCTGATACCTATTTAAACTTGATGGGTGGGGGGATGTGGGGGACTTCAAACTCAGGGTTACAAACACTAGAGAGGCCAAACAACCCAAATGGAACTTTCTTTTAATAAACGCTAGACGTTTCACTAGCAAAATGGATGAACTTCTGTTTACATTGCATGCTTCCAACATACATATATGTGCCATAACTGAAACCTGGTGGAAAGAGGAGGATACTTGGGATAAAAATATTCCAGGCTACCCCCTATACAATAAAGATAAGATTCAGTCCAGGGGCGGGGGTGTGGCATTGTATATTTACGATAATATCATCTCAGAACGCATAGACATCTCTAAAAGGGGAAATGCTGAAATACTCTGGATACAAATCTCCCCACCACATTCAGCCAAAATTAACATAGGATTGGTGTACAGACCACCTTCTATTGCTCACCTGGAGGACTCCCTATTATTAGACTTCATTAATAAGTTTACGTTAGCGGGCAATGTTATATTATTAGGAGACTTAAATCTCCCCGGGATAAACTGGGACACACTAAAAGCTGACACCCCAGCAGAGTCTCACTACTAGAAGCATACATCCTGGCAGGCTTAATCAGTATGATTGACAACTTGGTCCAAAAATATGTACCCATCACAAATAAATGCAATGGGTCCAAAAAATCCCTTCCCCCATGGCTGACTCCATCAATCAGAAAGGCAATAAAGAAAAAGAACAAAGCATACAAAAAGGCCAAAATGAGTGGCGACAAAACATGCTGGGATAAATATAGAAAATGCCTAAAGGTTACCAAAAGGAGTATAGAGTTGGCCCCCAAAAAATGTGAGTATAAACTAGCAACTACTCCTATATTAACAGCAAAAAGGGAGGTAGCAGAACAATAGGCCCTCTAAAAGGTCCCAACAGGAATTTAATAGCAGATAATCAAGAAATGTCTGAACAGTGTAACATTTATTTCTCCTCTGTATTTAATCATGGGTCACTAGCAACACAAAAAACATAAAAATCATCCATCTGTTTCTGGTCTCATACTTGATACTATATATGTGAAAACAAGCCTCAAAAAGCTAGATAAGAACAAGGAGCCGGGCCCTGATGGTATGCACCCAAGAGTGATAAAGGAGTTGGCAAAGATTTTGGCGGGACCAGTTACATTTCTATTTCAGAAATTGCTAAATGAAGGAGAGGTCTTAGAGGCATGGAGACAGGCAGTGGTTGTTCCTATCCATAAAAAGGGATCTAGGCAGGAGGTCGGGAATTATAGACTGATCAGTCTAACATTAGCTCTAGGGAAAATCCTTGAAGGTATAGTTAAGGAACATATCACTGAATTTCTACTCTTGTCAGGGGTGGTAGATACCACACAACATGGGTTCACTAAGGGCAGGTCATGCCAAACGAATCTCTTAGAATTCTATGGCAAGGCCAGCAAAGCCCTGGATGAAGGAAACTCTGTTGATGTCATCTTTCTAGGTCTCACCAAGGCTTTCAATAAGGTCCCACATGGGGAACTTGTCAATGCTGTAATCAAACTGGGAGTACATGGGAAAATATCCAATTGGATTGAGGCATGGTTGACTGGAAGAAAACAGAGGGTTTGTATCAAGAGGGAATACTCTGGGTGGACAGACGTGACCAGTGGGGTACCCCAGGGTTCTGTTTTGGGTCCCTGTCTTTTTAACCTGTATATTTTCTCAATGAGTACTCAGTCAGGTGTCTGGCTTCCTAAATTTTCTGATGATAACACGTATCAGCTACTCAGTAAACAATCATTAGGATGCGGACACTCTGCAAGCAGCTCTGGGGGAATTAGAAACATGGGCCCTAGATAAGAAGTCAACATTCAACATCAAGAAATGTACAGTGATGCATTTAGGGAAAAACAACATGCAGCTGAAGTACAGGCTGGGAGGGAATGTACTAAGGGTGGTCCAGAGTGAGAGAGACCTGGGCATAAGAGTCAGTAATGATCTTAACTTTGAGATGCACTGTAATCAGGTCATCAGAAAATCCATCAGTATTCAGTATTGCATTCATAAACATAACAAGAGCAGAAATAAGGAGGTCCTGCTCCCCCGCTATACCTCATTGGTGCACCCCCATGTGGAGTATTGTGCCCAGTTTTGGGCACCTGGGGGCAAAGGTGATATCAAAGCCTTGGAGAGGGTTCAGAGGAGGGCAACATGCAGAATAAAGGAAGTTCAGGGTCAAGATTATGAGCATCAGCTACAAAACTTGGGAAAGTATTCACTGGAATTCTGTAGACTGTGAGAAGACATGTGCCTGATCTACAGGGCCCTTACTGATGTACAAATGTGGGAACAACTGGACTTGGCATTGAGGGAACAGGTATATAGTACCAGAGCCCACCCATTACAGCTAAGTGGGGAGAGATTTAGCACATGCAGAAAAAAGCTATGGTTTACTGTGAGGGTAGTCAAGATCTGGAATGGGCTCCCTATTGAAGTGGTGGCCAGTAAAACCATGAAAGAATTCAAAAATAAACTTGACACCCACCTTATTAGTAAGAATATCTCTGGGTATTCCTAAAAAAATCTGCAACCTATAATGGACTTCGGTCTTTAAAAAGCCCTGTATCAACCTATGAAACCTATGAAACCTATGAAACATATGATAGTTTGGAAGGCCTACTGAAACTTTGAAGACCACTAAACCTTATCTGGGGCAGCCGTTCTAGCCAGGTCAGTCAGTGAGGCAGCAAGTGAGGAAACTCAGGAATAAACCATCAATAATACTCCAAGCCAGCGAAGGACCTAACTTGCTTTTTGAAATCAGTATACAGCAGTCAGCAAGGACTTTTACCTTTTCAACAACTGGACTTTCATGGCCATTTCCAACTATGTAGCCCAGGTATTCTGTTTCCTGTTGCTCTAAGGCACATTTTATAAAAATGACAGTGAAATCTGCTTCCCTGAGTAACTGATATACTGCAGCCACATCCCACAGGTGAATGCCCCAATCAGAGCTAAATAACCAAAGTTAAATTGGATATGCAGATTCATTCCTTGTCATATAATGAGAAGAATAAGGTAGTAAATGATAAACATCCTACACTGACTGAATTTGAATGGGAACCATTTCCTGAATCTACTACTAAAATAGGCCATTCTGTTTCCTCTTTGGAAATCTTGCCAATTCTAAATTCAGAAAATTTTCAAGGGAACAGCAATAGTAAGGTGGGACATCAATTTGTGTACCCTGAAGTTAATGGCTATTCTGATTTAGTTAAAGATTATTCAACTTCTTTTATCCCTGGATTAATACAGACCACCTTAGCTCATCATGAAAGTTTGATTAGAAATCTTTTCAAGCAGCCCGGTGGAGCAGAGGGTTGAGGCGTGGGTGCCTTGCCTCTCACCATGCTGGTGACCCGGGTTTGGGAATGGACTCAGGCACCAGGGGTTGGTAGGGGAAGGATTGAGCATCCCTGGGACTGCTCTCCTCCTCTGGGGTGGGTTGGGTATGCATGGTTGCTCTGCAGCAGCACCCTGTGGAGACTGGGAGCATTGCAGAGGGATAGCTACAAGGGAAACACCAGAAAAAAATGGAAATACCACTCTGGAGACTGGTTGAATGATGGCTGCCAACCCAGGACACCTCCAAAGACTTCCAGCAGGTCACGCAAAGCCTCAGCAGTGGGTTTCCTCCTGCCAGTGCCTTCCCCCACAAAGGAGAGGGACCCATCTGGTACAGGGTTACACCTGGCTATTCCAAGGCTGGCTGTGGATTTGAGGTAAGGTGGCTTGTGTGGGAGATAGTAGGAGGAATGTCTGTGGGGTCATGGCAGCCTGAAGGAGAGGCAGCTCCTGAGCATGACAGGGGTGAGAATAGATAACTCAAAAAAAAAATTAAGAAATCTTTTCAGAGAATTGGTAAAACTAGAACTAGGATCAGATGCAGATTCTATGAAAATTGGTCCATTAAATGGTTCCTAAAATGACTCCATCAATTTATCTACAAATACCTGTAGCCAACTGTCATTTGTTCTGAAGTAGGGCAGCTTGGTAAAGGGGAAAAAAAGAAGGAGAAAAAGAAGAAGAAGGAAAAAGGCAGATAAAAAATACAAAATATTATGGCGGCTACTAATAAAACCTGCCCTATTCCTCAACAACATGTAGGAAATAAAAAAGATAAAAAAACTTTAAGTAGGAAATCCTTAGAACATAAATTAAGAAATCCTTCTCAAAATTTTTTTTAGTTGAACCAACACTGGAAATTCTGGACTCAGTTGCACAAATAAAAAGTAAAAAAAAAAATCAGGGAAAAAAAACTCTTAGAATTAAAAACAACAACCATGGACCCTAATATTGCAGCTGAGAGCAAGTTAGTCCCCCTATTTAGATACAACTCATTCCACTCAGGAAAATGATAAAGATGCTTTTAATGGCTTCTGACTTTCTGGAAATGAAGCTGTTATAACAATCTATGGCATTCACCAGAATATTGGCAAAACATCGGATTCATGAAATAATTTGGTCATACAATTATTGGAAAAGGAGCTGGCTGTTCCAAATGGTAGGAATAACTTGGTTTATGCTACTAGGGGTCCTGAGGTGCTTGAGGCACCAGTTCATCTCCTTCTTTCAGACATGGAAATCACTAAGTGGATCTGGAGACAGATGTTTTCACTTCAATATTTAGGTCTATCTGTAGAGTCATCTATTACTATAGTGAGCTACTTATAAGAAATAGAAATTCTCACAAGGTACATTTATTCTGGAAACTGATCTTCAGCAATTAAGGTCAAATAATATAAAACCTCCCAGGATCACACAAGATTGGGAGCAACATCTGTTAACATTGCACAGTGTTGAAAAACCAGGAAACGAGACGCAATACTCACTTATGAAAACTGTTTGCTATATCTTAACAAATACTGTATATTGGGTTTGAGACAGGGCTATGAAGGAGTGGAATGGGTTTGGAGAGAAAATGGTTGTACAAACCAAGGGGCAAATCACCTTGGCTGTTCGGGATGCTATTTTGTGCAATTTAATTTTAACTGAAGCCCATAAGCTACATAAACTGAGTATTCTTCTATGTGAATGGCCTGATTCCCAGAATTAAGGTACTCATGGTGGTAAATTGTTCTATGATATGGCAGGGCATCCCACAGGCATGGTTACCTTTCAAAATTTGAGACAATCAAATATATGCTCTTCTGTCTTTGGCCCAGCATTCCCACTTACAAATTAACATTCCAGCTCAAAACTGTTATCAATGTTTAGCTGATTTGGGACAGGTTCGACTCCAGGAGAATTTGCCACCAACTTTTGAACAAGAAAGTGATTTAGTGAGTTCTGAAGAAAAAAACAATAGATTCAGTGTTATCATGGAATATAGCAAGTTATTCAAAAAGTATAATTGATCCAGAATTTAAAACATTTCTTTCAAAATACACTGTGATTTGTTTGCAGGAAATCTAAGCTATGGAAAATTTATATTTGGAAGGCTTCACATGAGTCTCGTCCAAAGTAAAAAAGTTAACCAAACATGGTAGACCAGTAGGAGGTTTAGTAACTTTATTCAAAACACAGAAAAACATAGATATATCATCTTATTCTATCATAGTACCAAATGTAATAATCCAGCTGATACACTGGAATAAAAAAGTCATTTATGTGTGTAATTGTTACATCCCTGCTCAAAATACAAACTACTATGACACACAAATTTGGGAAGATATTCAGCTACAACTCCAAAAAGCTATGACAGCATTTCCAGAAGCCAGAATTTGTTTATGGGTGACTTTAAAACTAGACTTGGTTCTATTTCTCCATTTTCTTATATGGAAGAGGAGCTTCCGATTTTAAAAAGAAAGTCAAGGGGCAAAATTGTGAATAGAAGTGGCAGAAGGCTTCTACACCTCCTGGAAAAACTGTGTTCATTTATATTAAGTGGATCTCTTAAAGGAAATAATTCAGCATATTTTACTTCTTAAAATTCAAAAACAGCTAGTATGGTAGATTACATGTTTGAATTCCCATGGCAAATTTATTATTTTTCAGATTTTTGTTATTTTATGCCCCGAGAGTGATCATTACCCTCTGCCTCTTAAGCTCAATTTTCCTGTTGAAAATGTACTGTACAGCAGATGGAAAATTCCTTTGTGCCACAAATAGAAATAAAGAATCATAAGAGTTAGAAACATAGAAACATAGACAATGATGGCAGAAAAAGACTAGAGGTCCATTCAGTCTGCCCAAGTTCCCAATAATCCCTGGAACCTGCTGTTCCTCAAGGGTACTAACCCCCCCGTCATCTCTCTATTCTTCTCCCTGGCCCTGTCACCCCCAGTAACCACTATTCCCTTCATTATGTTCCAGCCCTGCTTGAATCCCCTGACTATTTTCACACCCACCACCTCAACCAACAGACTGCTCCAGGTTTCCACCACCCTTTCTATGAAGTAGTATTTCCTCCCATCCCTCCTGAATCTACCTCCTGTTAATTTCCATTCATGTCCACATGACGGCAAATTGATATTCAGGCTAAATAGTTCAAGTTCAAGTTTATTGCAGGAAAGTTCTGTTGAGCAAGCTCATTCACAAGGAGGACCTGAGACATACATACATTCACAATGAAGTCCTGCGACTGACTTACAGACAAATAGTTAAGTGCTTACATCATAAAAAACAGAATTCATAATGATAAGAGCTTACATCATAATACGCAGTGAGCAAAATGATAAAGAGCTCCCAGGATGCTCTCGGTTCATGAAGATAAATTTGTACTGTTTGTAAAAGCAATACATTACATACATTAGAAAATAACAGTAATTACATGACAATTCAACAAAGATTCCACCTAAGACACTGATAGTGGTGCGAAACAGAGTTGAGGAAGTATAGGAATGGAACCTGGGATATCGCAGAGTCACTAGGTTGTGTCCTAGTGAAAGTAATTCATTAAAGACAGTTGCAGGTGTCTTTTAGTTTAGCCATAACTATCCTTTTGAAAAAGTTAACAGGGACAATACTGGCTAATTTAAAAAAATGATTGTAGTTGATTCCAAATAGTTGGCAGTGAGCATGAAATAGCACATTTCCCAAAGGAGGTGTGGGTCCTGGGTACATCAAGTAGGAGAAACTCGGACTTCCTAAGTGAGTAGACACTGGCGTGCTATATGTATTAAGAAGGATAGGTATTGCGGTAGTTTGTTCTGAAAACGTTTTAAAGTCCATGTACCTGTGTGGACTGTCCATCTAACAGAGAGTGAGGGCCAGCCAACTAAGGCATATAGATCACAATGATGAGTTAGAGCGAGGGAGTTTGTTATGAATTGTAGGGAGTGGTGGTAGAGAACATCTAGTTTATGGAGATTAGTAGAAGCTGAGGAATTATAGATTACATTGCCATAATCAAGGAGGGGGAGGAAAGTGGCCTGTAACAATCTACTTATAATTTCAGCAGGAAAGAAAGATCTATTGCGGAAGAAGAAACCTAACCTGATTTTGAGCCTTTTAGCCAAGTTATCGATATGATCATTAAAAGAAAGACTGTTATATAACCAGAAACCGAGATATTTGAACTCTGAAACTATTTCCTGAAGCTCTCCTAGGGTGGTATTTATGAAATCATTGGGCAAAGCAGGGGTACTAGCGTGCAAAGAGCATGGGCGTAGAATCATAGCTTTTGTTTTTTTTGGCATTAAGGAGTAACTTTGCATTGATTACATTTTTTTCTAATTGTGTAAAGTCGGCTTGAAGGATGTCCCTAGTTGCTTCTAGCGATGGCCCAGAAGTATACAGGACAGTGTCATCTGCAAAGAAGTGCAACTGAGACTTGGTAATCTGATGGTCGAGGTTGTTTATATATAAGGAGAAGAGGACGGGACCTAGAATAGATCTCTGTGGGACTCCTCTGACAGTAGGCAGAGAGGATGAGAACAAATTTCCTGATTTGACTTTCTGAGTCCTGCCCGATAGGTAGTTTTTGAACTATTGGGTAGTAGATGGAGCAAAGCCAAGATTGGTAAGGCTGAGGACTAGTAAATTATGATCTACTGTATCAAATGCTTTACTTAGATCAAAAAAAACCACACCGGTAGTTTTCTTAGAGTCCATTGCAGATACTCAATCGTTAGTAACTTTGGCTAGAGCTGTAATGGTACTATGGTTTGGGCAAAAGCCAGATTGAAGAGGGTTAAGAATATATTGCATTGCTATATGGTTTTTCAATTGGGCATAGATCAGTTTTTCAAATGCTTTTGAGAGGATAGGTAGAATTGAAACAGGTCTATAATTATTGAGATCACATGGGTCACCCGACTTAAATAGGGGGAGAATAAGGGTGGATTTCCAACATGAAGGAACTGTGGCAGTTGAGATAGAGAGATTGAATATATGAAGTATTGGGGCAGTAAGATAGGGGTATCCAAGTTTTAGAAATAATGGATCTACTGTATATTATCCTCTTCCGAACTTTTTTTGGTATCCAGGTTAATAAGTGACTCCTCTACTTCTTTATAGCTAAGAGGGAGCAACTGGAATGAACAGGCTGGTGTGTTCGGTGCTGAATACGTGCTATCGATATTCCTAATTTTGGAGGCATGTGGGGAAGTATCAAATGCTAGACTGGCGGCTATGAAGTGGAAATTAAGTTCTTCTAGTATTTGATGTGAACTTTCAATGGATGAACCATTAATGAGGATCTTTGCTGGAACAGATGGTGCAGTTGAGCGACCCTCAATAGACTTGAGGGTCTTCCAGATTTTATAGGAATTCCCTTTAGCCTGCTCTAGGTTAGAGACATAGTAACTAGATTTAGTTTCACAAATGCATTTGATACATGTATTCCTGGCTGCTCTGAAAGCCTGCCAATCTATGGGACTCTTAGAATGCCTTGCCTGGGCCCATAGTTTGTCTTGGTTAGACAGTGCCACCTTAAGTTCCGATGTGAACCAGGGGTGAGAGTTTTTGCACATCCGAACCTTAATATCAGGAGCATGTCTATTAACTAGGGTGGTCATGTTGCAGTTAAGGACATTAACAGCCTCGTCTACTGATTTAGCAAGAAAAGGGTCTTGCCAGCTGATGTTGCTTAGATTGGTCAAGTAATTGTCAATATTGAACTTACGGAACAACCGTTTGGTTATGAATTTAGGGGGAAGGATAACTTTGGGTTGTGACCTAGTGCAGACAACAATGTTATGATCACTCATATCATTATGAAACACTGCTGTTTGTAGGATTTTATGTGGATGGGTAGTTAGGATAACGTCTAACAGTGAACTGTTGGCTGCATTTTGGGCATTAATCCTGGTTGGTTCACTGATAAATTGGGCTAATCCGAGGTCATCACAAAGTGACTTTAGGTCGGAGGATTTTGTTGATAGCCAATCCATATTAAAATCACCAAGGATTAGTGTTTCTGTGTTATCTTTAGTGATTAAGGTTTTGAGGGCACTAAGGATATCAGTGCCGGCAGCAGGTGGTCTATATCCACCTACGATGGTAATATTGTCTGAGGAGGGGAGATGAAGCTTTAATGAAACAATTTCAAATTCCTTAGGCTTGGAAATGGTAATAATGTTACTAATTGTGTATTTTGATTTGGCATAGACAACTACTCCACCCCCTCTTGAGCCCCTGTCTGCCCTGAATGGGACAAAATCCACTATGTTAATTTGCTGATCGGCTGTATTTTTGTTAAGCCAGGATTCGGTGACAATGATAATGTCAAGCTCAGTATGTGCAGCCCAGGCTTGTAACTGCGATAATCTTTTGATTAGACTCAGTATATTGACCATCATTATTTTTAAACCAGAAGCATCTGCAAATTCTAATGGTGAGTGTATCAATGTAGGAGGACCTGGATTTAACTCTACATTGCCTGAGCAGAGAAGAAGGAGAAGTAGCAATTTCCTTAAGGAGATAAAATGCGACCTAATATCTTTTTTCCTTTCAGACTGCCTAGTGTTTGCTTTGGAGTGTAAAAACTGTGTGTTATTTATGCAAAGGTTTGTGTAACAGTTTGGGACTAAGAGAGGGAGTGCTTTGAGGGACAGTGGGGACGGGAGGAGGGAGAGAGAGAAAGAAGAGGGTGTTAAGTGAATGAAAGGAGGGGGGCATGAGGAATAGTGATGGGCATAGTGACCGGGAGCATAATAGGTATCGTTTATCGTGGTACTATCTCCCTGTTTTAAAGTATTGATATGATATAAACTGGGAGCACAGTCAAATAGTAATAGGTAGACTATGGAGGAGAGTGCCATGACTCACTGTGCTCTGCGTGAATATGTAAGGGAGAGGTTAATTTTCTGCCAGCTGGGGTAACCTATAGGATGGCTAGGTGGATAGAGGAGGCATGGCCACAGTGTATTTAAAGGAGGCCTGGGAGGGGGTGGGTAGAAAAACACACTAGAAAGAGCCTCGGGGAACAGCCCGCACTGGGGTGAGGACTGGACCAATCGTCGTCTTAGTAGGAAAAGCGCCTGATTTCCGATTGGTTGGCTTTAGATGCCGTAACTTCTCTGCACTGGATCCGCTTAGCGAGCAGCTGCCGTCGGCTACAAGGTCGCCAGAGGGCCGGTGACCATGGATCCTGGGGCTCACCCTGTTAAGGGGCTGTAAATAAAGGAGAGAGAGGCGAAAATGTATACGGGGACCCAAGCAAGTGCAGGGAAAGGAGCCAGAGATCAGAGGAGAAGCTAAACAATGGGAAGCTTACAAAAAGGCGCCAATGGCGGTGGGGGGTAGAGGGGTTCTGGCTGGAAATGCGTGAAAGGGCTTGTAATCACTTTGCAGATATCAATTCAGTAAAACAGTAATTACAACAGTCAGACTTAAGAAAAATCTCTAAACATTTGCATTTCTAACAAAAAAAAACACTAGAAAGAGTCTCGGGGAACAGCCTGCACTGGGGTGAGGACTGGACCAATCGGCGTCTTAGTAGAAAAAGCGCCTGATTTCCGATTGGTTGGCTTTGGATGCCTGCAGTTCACTTTGTTAATTCCTTTAAGGAACCTGAAGGTCTCTATCATAGCTCTTGTCCCCCTTCTTACCTCCAGTGAGTACATATTTAATGCCTTGAGGTGCTCCTCATTGGATCTGCCCTGCTGGCCCTGAATCATTGTTGTTACTCTGCGCTGCACTGTCTCCAATCTATCCTTATCCTTTCTGAGGTGAGGCCTCCAGAACTGGGTGCAGTACTGTAGGTGAGGCATCACCAGGGATTTGTAGAGAGGAAGTATTACCTCTTTTCTTCTACTATCAATACCCCTTCCGATACATCCCAGCATCCTGTTAGCCTTGCTATAGGTCATGTTGCACTGACTCGATTGCTTAAATAAGTTGCTAATGATAACTCCCGGATCCTGTTCCTCAGCTGCAGTGCTAAGGCTCTCTCTTCCCATCCAGTACTCTGTCTTGGAGTTTCTTTTCCCTAGGTGCATTACCTTGCACTTTTTAACACTGAATTTTAATTGCCAGACCTTTGACCACCCCTCTAGCTTTTGTTTGTCTCTCTGCATTTCCCTTATTCCCTGGTCATTATCAACTCTCCCACATAGTTTTGTGTCATCTGCGAAGAGACACAGCCTGCCCTTGATTCATTCTCCAGTGTCAATAATAAACATGTTGAAGAGGACCGGACCTAGGACTGATCCCTGTGGAACCCCACTCATAACCTCCCTGTCTTCTGACTTAACCCCATTGACCACCACCCTCTGCTGCCTTCTCTCTAGCCAGTTACCCACCCAGTTCACTACTGGTTTAACTGAACACCGGTCTTCCATCTTCTTGAGAAATCGTTTGTGAGATACTGAGTAAAAAGTCTTGCTGAAGTAAAAGTAGAGCAGATCCACAGCATGGCCCTTGTCTAATTCCTTTGTCACCAAGTCAAAGAAAACTATCATGTTATTCTGACAAGATCCTCCTGCCAAGAAACTGTGCTATTTAGTATCCTGGAGCCTGTTGCTTTCTAGGTAGTCTATGAGATCCTCTTTGATCAGTGACTCCATCAGCCTCCCTACGATAAAGGTACAGTAAGTTCTTTTCTCTTCAAAAATAGATGTAAAAGTAGCAGATGTACTAACTAGCCTGGAAGATCAAGAGACATTAAATATCTTATCATGTAATCCATCAGCAAAGGAATTATATACAACCATCCAGGATATTAGTGAATCTACTCTACTACTTTTATACTGCCCAGTGAAGTTAAAGATACATGATACTTGGTTCAATAATGATTGTAAAACATCTAAAATGTTTTTATCATGAATCATCAGATCTGTGAGACTCAATCTATCTAAGGAAAATTACTCACTTTTTAACTAATCTAGGAAGGAATGCAATACATTTTTGCATTCTCAGTTTCACTTATGCAAAGCTAAACAGTGGTCTTATAAGTTAAATGTCATACAATCAGGCATTTCAAAAAAATTTTGACTGGTGGTGGTAAAGGGAGCAACCAATTGTGCTTCAGATATCTCAGCACATATAGTGGCAATGAAATAGGTTATTTATTGTCTAAAAATCTTTTATGATAAATCAGTTGTCAGTTCCAGAATTGCTGTCCTCTCAAAATTGTAGGATGCTTCCCAACCTTTAAATATTACTCAGTGCGAAATATCAGATGCTACAGGTATTAAGCAAACTAAAGTAGACAAAGCACCAGTGCTTGATAAGATTCCCCCCATTTCATTATAAAATACAATTAGAAGGGTGCACAGATCTTTTGGCAATATTGTTTAACAAATTATAGAACAAAATTACGTACCACAAGCATGAAAAGGCAATGTAATAGTAATTTATTTTTTTAAAAAGAGGTCCACACCTTCCTGAAAACTATAAACTAATTAGTTTAATTGACAGTCTAGGGAAAATCTTTGACAGAATAATATTTTGGACAGAATATCAAAATATTTTGAATCTATACCAAGCAGGCTTTAGGAAAGGATATTCAACTATAGATCAATGTTTTATTTTGTATCATATTATGGAAAAATAGTATATTAAAAAACACATACCCATTTATCTAGCATTTTCAGACTTCAAGGGAGCTTTTGACGGAGGTAAAAAGGGCATTACTTTGGGAAAAAGTATATAATTTAGAAATGAACCATACAATATGAAGAATAATCACTGGTCTTTATTCTGAATACTGGACTACAGTGAGATACAGTTTAGCAGGTAGTGTTTTATAACCATTTTATACAAACAAGGGCATGAAACAATGTTGCATTTTGGCTCCATTGCTTTTTTATTTGTTTATTAATGATCTAAAAACCTTCTTTATAATAGAAATTTCTCACTCCCCTTCTGTTGGGGTATTCCAGAACCAGCACTTAAGTTTGCTGATGACTTGTATTGATCTCTGTCACCCCATTGGGACAGAAAAGCAACTAATCCTATTGCAACAGTACTGTATTCCAAACAAGTTGTCCATTAATACTAAAAATATGCAAATCCTAACAGAAAAGTATAGCTTAAAATCTGTATGGCATTTCAACAATGTGACTCTGGAAGTGGTGTCTAGCAATTGATATTTGGGTCTTCATTTTTATGTTGGCTTGCCGCGCTAGCGTGGCAGTCAACATATTGAGAGAGTACAGCTTTGGGGGCATGGATGCTGTTGAGCGAATGCAGGGCACGCATCAGTATGTGCGTCCCTCATTCCCCAATAAGCCAGCATGCTAGCGCTGACACCAACATTATGTAAAGTGAACAAAACCTCTAAACAAAGTTCCGCTGCAATCAGAGACAAGCTCGTCATGCAGCGTCACTTTGTTTAGAAGTTATGACCACTTTACTACGTGCCATCCCCCCCAGTACAGGGTGCCATGCTGAGCCCACCCCAGCATTGGCAACTGAAGCGCCAATGGGGGTGCCCAACTTCTGCCGGCTCCACGATGCCCCAGTTCTTCTGCTATGCTGGGAGCCCACCCCAGTGTGGCAAACATCCCGCATCATCTTTTTTTTTAAAACCTGAAAATTAAAAACAGTCCCACAGCGCTTCTCCTGCCCTCCTCCCACAACCTGCACCCACCAACTGTGCACCCTGCCTCCCCACACCCCCCTCACCCCATATTTACCTCCAGAGTCCAGTGCGACGATCTTCGGTGGACCGGGAACACGTCTGCACTCTTCAAAGCCTACTGCGAACTGAGGAAATGCCAGTAAGCTGTATAATGGGCTAGCTAGGGTTTTTTCAACTTTGTTGCATATCTCAGGCATTTTTGGGAATTTTTGGCCCAACTTTTCAACATGGGGTTTTTGGAGCCCCTCCTCATGAATTCTGTCACTGTCATGGCATTTATCGGCCTCAAAAGGTGATTTGGTAGTCACTGCGTGAAACCACCTTTCAGGGCCCATTAACAAAATGACAGTGGTGGTGTTCATGAGGTGCCCTCTTAAAAAGCCTAAGTTCCAAATTTGGTGGAAAAAATCCAACAAATGCCTGTTTTACGAGCGTGCGTTGCACAGTTGCTACGCAGGCTCATAACTTCGCGCATTCACAATATTTTACTGCTGGATTTTCAGCATTGTCATTTTTGTACACCTCCTTGTGAACAGTACAGCTGTCATTTTCCACATCCCTGCCCGAAATGTGTTTCCGCGCTTCCGAGCGCACAATAAGCAGCGAGTCGCTGTGGGAAATCAGTGTTTGGGCCAGATTATGAAAATGACAGTGACACAGTTCATGAGCAGAGGACCTAAAATGCCTCTGTTGAAAATTTGGTGATGATATTCCATAAAATAACTGTGTTAGAGCATCGTTGGCAGATTACTGCATGCTTCGTCCCGTGAATTGCATTGTGATATTTTCAGTTTGGATTTTCACCATTGCCATTTTCCACACTTTGTGATGAACAGTACAGCCATCATTTGACATATCGTGCCCAAAATGTGTTTTCGCACTTCCGGTGCAGAATAGTGTGGTCGCTGTTGGAAATCACTTCTTGGGACACTTTGAGGAAATAACAGTGACACTGTACATGAGCAGAGGTGCTACAATGCCTATGTTGAAAATTTGGTGCCGAACGCCCATAAAATGGCAGTGTTGCAAGCGTGCATTGCATATTTCCCACACACCTTAGTGGCTTCGCAAATTTGGTATACTTGCATGCCACATTTTACACCTCCTTATGAACTGTGCAGCTGTCATTTCTCACATCCTGCCTGACATGTTTTCCCGCACTGCACTACCAAACACCCAAAGGGACACCCTAATGCTTGTCACTCTCTGCAGGGTGGGGGTGGGTTGGCATCAGTTCAATACTTCACTGCCATTCCTATGATGCATCTGTCTAACTCCTGCACTACCAATGCCAATGCCAGCAAGCCAACATTCGGCATTGACAAATGCTTGTTCTAATAAGTGTAAGGTGGGAAAACATATTACATACACCTTAAATAAGTTGTCTCAGACAAAGAATGCTTTATTGAGGTTTAATGATAGTTATGGGGGTTATTCAGTAGTCCCCATTTTACGCATGGTAGAAATGAAGATAATCCAGTTGCCTTATATGCAGTTGAGATATAATATGATAAAAATATTCAACTACTGGAAAAGCCTTTCACTGAGTTATATAGATCTATAGTATATGGTTAGGGCTTATTATAAATAGAAAGCCATGGCTTTCAAAATCATTTTGTAGAACAGTTCAAAGGTCAAAAAAGTTGTTGTACTATTGGTCTGACATCACATCGATAGTACAACAACTTTTTTTCCCTTGCCCTGCCACCTGATTGGCTCACTCAACAATGCTCTGAGGTGAAAAAAATTGTGCAGCATGGTGGCACGATTAAGCGAGCGCCGGTCAGGGGATCCTCCTCATCTTGACACAGAGAACCTCACAAGGCTCTGTGTCACAGAAGTGAATCACTGTTATTTTTTTTTTTTTAACTAAGTGGTGCCGAGCCAGTGGTATGGGGTGAAGCCGAACTGAGGCTGAGCGGGACAAGCAGGAGTGAGCTGGAGCAGCAGCAGCACAACAGAACCAAGGTAACCATTAACTTGGGGGAAAAAAATGAAAAAAGTCACAAGCCAGGAACCATAAACTATATAAAAATAGTGGATGGCTAACCATCCACAACTAAGGCTGTGTTTCCATCTTGGTTGTTGAAGACATCATGGAGACCTCTGAAAACACGCTCTCAGAGGTCTCCATGATGTTATCGCACTTTCTCGGTAAAAACACAGCCTTGTTGTGGATGGTCACCCATCCACTATTCTATATATAGTGTATAGTGGAGTGTTGTTCTGTATAGAATTCCATCCCTTTCAAAATGCTGTTGTACCACAGTTCAGAGTTCATGGAATGTGATTCTACCCTACTGTGGCAGAACAGCATTCTAGAACCTCTAGAGACTGCATGAGTCAGTTTCATTTCGAAAGCAAAATAACTCACAGACACATATTTCACACAGTACTATACACTATAAAAATATAGGAAGAGAAACTCTATACACAACCAGTGTGTTTTGCCACCTCTGGGTTCTGATTCCCATTGACCTCTCGAACTTCACTCTCAAGGTCAGAGGGAATCAGAACTAGAGGGCTATTGGAGTAAAAGCAAAGCCACAGATCTACTAAGAAGGCCCTTCTTCATAGATCTGTGGATCTGATTTGACCCCAAAGGATCCCTAAATATAAAAATATACTGTATATTTTGTACTACACTACCATTGATAGCAATGCAACACATCCTGGCACTCTATAAACTCCTATGTCAAACATGTCAAAATGCAGGGGTGGCACATGGGCCGAGCTTTTCTTATTCAGTATCAGGAAGAGGAAGGGATTGTGCTGCCAGCTCCTGTGAGTGAGGATTTAGAATCCCTTCCCTTCCCTTTTGAAATATAAACACAGGATAATTCTAAAAACTGCCATTTATAACTCCAGTGCAGGTGAGCTTCCAGAGGAGAGCTTCAGGAAAGTACTGAGATGGAGCTCTTTAAATAAAACCTACATGCATTTCAACAAAGTGAACTTTAGGATATACACTGTATGTATGTGTATGTATATATATATGTATATACATATATACATACATATATATATATATACACACAGCATTTCTGTGCTTTATCCTGGCTTGACACATCTATGTGTGTGTGTGTGTATATCTATATCTATATATATATATATATATATATATATATATATATATATATAATAGGGGTGCAGTCACATCCCTATATTTAGGGTTGAGTAGGCATTTTAATGTTAAACCTCACATTTTGCACGTTTATAACTTCACAACTGTTCAATAGATTTGCACGAAATTTGTAATGCAGAGCAAAGGAGAAGGGTGGAGCAGAAGGTAGTGGTGCTGTTCAAGAAAAGCAGGATCTCTGACTCAAATAGAGAACGCACATGCCATCCACACAAACAGTAGTTCCAAACTGTTATTCGTTCAAGTCATAAACAGTTTATTGACAGTACCATAGACAAAGGCAGCAGCTTACTTTTCACCCTGCTTCCAGGGCTTCCTCAGAGCTGTTTGAACAACATGAGAACATGTCTTAAATATTAAACACAAATATATTCAATTAGTGCGTCTACCGATAGGAGTAAGTCATTCATTAGCAGTGTTCAAATTACAATCAAAGGAAATGTGCACTCAGTGAAAAAAACTAATAACACCACAAGTACCATCTACAATATACAATATACAGTGTTTTTTTTCTTTTGTTTATTTATTTACTTTCTTCAATCAAATCTTCAGTATCCATATAACCTTATGTATGTTAGATGACAGCAGGCTTGGCCTCCCATTCCTTTTGAACAAATATGTTCCAAGGACAGCCTATAAAATGCAAAGAGGCAACAGTTAATCAGAGTAATGAATACATAAATACAATTTAAATAATCTGGTTTGGAAAGGAAGGGGGGAAGGGAGAGGGAAGGGGTAATGGGAGGAAAGGTTGCTCACTTGTTTACTTTTTTCAGAAAAGGAGCCAGTTCAAATATATCATTAAGTCCAGGATATTTTAATGCTCCTAGTTTAACAATCCATCTTTGTTCTGTACAATTTAGTGCACACTCCAAGTCTCCTCCTCTGACATCTTTTGTTATGCATTCTACACCTAATACTGAAATCCTATTTTTACCCCTGGTTTATTATGTATATGATGGGCCATTGCATAACTCAGGTTCTTTTTCTTAATGGCCTGCAAACGCTTATTGATTCTGAGCCTCAGTTTGCACTTGGTCCTACCCACATAGAACCCCCCACAGGAGCAAGTAAGGAGATAAATAACTGCCTCAGAATTACAGTCAATCCAGCCTCTTATAGTCTCTAAATTGCCACTACTTGGATTCACAAATGTTACTTTTCTTTCTATATACTGGCACATTTTACAGAAGCCACAGGGTTTAGAACCCCAATTTGAAACAGTCTGACTTGCTTTAATATCAGGCTGGTAACTACAGTATGTACCAGTTTGTCCCTCAGGTTACTCCCTCTTTTGTATATTACTTTTAGAGATTGTTCAAGGAGTGTATGTAATTCAGTCACCCCTCTTAGTACAGACAAATTTCTCTTGACCATATCCACAGCTTCCCTACTACCTCCCCCATAGGAGGTCACAAAAGAAATACCAGGATTGAACTATCTTTTCTTTTGTTTAGGCTGAAGCAATGTTTCCCTATTTCTTTCTCTGATGTCATTGGAAAAGTTTAACAATTCTCTTTGTGAATACCCCCATCCAAAAACTTGTTGGTAAGTTGTTCAGCTCTATGGTTAAACAATTTTACAGTCGAACAATTCCTTCTCACCCTCCTGTATTGTCCCTTGGGTAAATTATGTATCAGGTGGGGAGGGTGACAACTTGTGGTATGGAGAAGCCTATAGTATCAGTGGGCTTACAATATAGATCAGTGTACAATGTACCATCACCTGATTTAATGATAGTCATGTCCAAAAAATTAATACTGTTTATCCCCACTGTTGATTTAAATTTTAAATTACAGTTGCTACTTTCCAAAAAAGCTATAAAGTCCTGTAATTCAGAGTCATTCCCACACTATATGATAAATATATCGTCAATAAAGCATTTATAAATATCAATCAAATCAAAAAAAGGATTTTGGCTAGCATCATATATTACCCATTCTTCCCACTCGCCAAGGTCGAGGTTAACAAGACTGGGTGCTAATGTAGTACCCATGGCTGTCCCCTTGATTTGTTTATATACTCAACCCTCAAACATAAAAACGTTATTATTCAAGACTATTTCTGTAAGTTAGTAACCATATTAATAGTCATTTGAGGAAGATTAGTATATTTCAGAAGAGAATGTTCTATAGCCAGTAGACCCTCCTTCTGGGGAATATTGGTGTAGAGAGAGTCCACATCCAAAGTAACCAACTTCCTTTCCCTATCAACCTCTAGATCCTCTAGAATTTTTAACTTATGACCAGTGTCCTTAACATGACTCCGTAACTTCTCCACTAGGGGGTTGATATAACTGTCCACAAATCTAGAGATGGACTCAGTAATGCAGCCCATCCCTGACACTATTGGACGACCCGGTGGAGAAACACTGTCTTTGTGGATTTTAGGTAGAGTGTATAAAGCAGGTTTTTGGGGTTCTTGCACAGACATGAAAAACAGTTCATCTGTAGTTATGAGGGCATTCCCATGTAATTCTAACAATACACTCTCAATGTGTTTCTTAATGTTAGAAGTGGGATCAAAAGTAAGTAATTGATAAAAAGTAGCATTGGAAAGTTGTCTGTTAACTTCTATTATATATTTCTCAGTATCCTGGATCACAATACTGCCCCCTTATCTGCAGGTTTTATAGTGACGCTATGATCTGATGCTAAATTTGCCAGGGCTTCCCTTTCTGTTTTAGTTAAATTACATCTAGGTATCCTAGGTTTATTTTTATATAGTTCTTCCAGATCTTGCAAACAGTACTGGAGAAATGTCCCAACTGTAGGATGAAAGGGGGGACAAAAAGTAGAAGGTGGTTTGAAAATAGTTTTGTTCAAACCATCACTCTCTCGGGCAATGTTATTAATCCCTTCCTGAACTGAAACTGCATCACTTATACCATTTCTAGTGTCATGTTTATAAAAAAAAACTCTTTAAGATTCAGTTTATGAGCACATTTCTATAAATTAACAAAAAAATCAAAGTTATTAACAGTGTATGTTGGTATAAAAGATAATCCCTTTGAAAGTACCTGTGTCTCTAGTTGAGTCAGTGTCCATGAGGATAGGTTTCCCACATTTAGTATCTGTTTGCCACTGATACTCAAGGCAGTCGACCCTGTCCTCGACCCCTTGATCTTCTTCCCCCTCCTTGTCTTCCTGGGATGGATGTATCCATCTTGAATGTGAAACGCGTTCTCCTGTTGCTCCTCCTGGGTAAAACATCCCCAGGACGAGCATGTCCAAAAAAAGAATCAGTTTCTGGTTCACTTTCATCTATATATGTTGAGCTTTCCCCTGTGCTAGTTTCAGCAGAAGTTGCACCAGTAGACCGTTTCAGAATAGAGCATGGAATCTCCGTACTGGCCAGTGTAATTATTTCCGAGGTTGCATTGGGCGGTACAGTCCCAGGTGATTCAGTTCTAGTCCCTTTAAAGACATGTCCCAGTAAATAATCCTTCATGTTCCTTATAAACGTTTTTTGTTTCTGGGCTTTTAATTTATTGTCATATTGCAGCATGTACTCTTTAAATTTATTTTGGCATGTGACGAAATCCTTATGTGCATGAAAGGTCTGAATATTCAGTTCTTGAGTCTTTAGCTCAGTTAAAGTTAGTTGTAGTTGTTCGGTGCTGTCCTGAATAATTAGCTCAATCAGCTTTTCTGTTGCCTCATGCAGGATCATCTCCCATTTAAGAATAAAGTCTGCCCTGTCTTCCCCAAATGCAGGGCATTTAGTAATATGCAGTCCACGTGGGGATCTCTTCACTGTGGCCTATTCCTGCATCGTTGTTTTTAGCCAGTGTAAATGCCTTGCCTTGGTGGCTATTTTCTCCATGCAATAAAATGAATCGCTAATGTTATCAGTACCTGTAGCATCCTCATTGGTGCCCGTGGAAATTGCAATCCCTCAAGTAGTTTGTTCATTTTGTAGAAGTGGATTCTCTGCGGTCTCTTCGGTGAATAGGAGGCCATAAATGCTGTCATCAGAAGTATTTTCCACACAGGTGTTAGTATTGTTGTTTGCCATTGTCAATTCAAAGGTTCTGGCAGGCTGAATTTTGGTGGATTTTATTTAACCCGTGTTTCCACCAAAAATTACAGAGCAAAGGAGAAGGGTGGAACACAAGGTAGCAGTGCTGTTCAAAAAAAGCAGGATCTCTGACTCAATTAGAGAATGCACACACCATCCACACAAACAATAGTTCCAAACTGTTATTCGTTCAAGTCATAAACAGTTTATTGACCAGTACTATAGACAAAGGCAGCAGCTTACATTTCACCCTGCTTCCAGAGCTTCCTCAGAGCTGTTTGAACAACATGAGAACATGTCTTAAATACGAAACACAACTGAATTAAATTAGTGTATCCACCAATAGGCGTAAGTCATTCATTAGCAGTGTTCAAATTACAATCAAAGAAAATGTGCACTCAGTGAAAAAAACTAATAACACCACAAGTACCACCTACAATATACAATATACAGTGTTTTTTTTCCCCTTTTCTTTATTTATTTACTTTCTTCAATCAAATCTTCAGTATCCACATAACCTTATGTATGTTAGATGACAGCAGGCTTGGCCTCCCATTCCTTTTGAACAAATATGTTCCAAGGACAGCCTATAAAATGCAAAGAGGCAACATTTAATCAGAGTAGTGAATATATAAATACAATTTAAATACTCTGGTTTGGAAAGGAAGGGGGGAAGGGAGAGGGAAGGGAGTGGGGGGGAAGGTTGCTCACTTGTTTACTTTTTTCAGAAAAGGAGCCAGTTCAAATGTATCATTAAGTCCAGGATATTTTAATGCTCCTAGTTTAACAATCCATCTTTGTTCTGCACAATTTAGTGCACACTCCAAGTCTCCTCCTCTGACATTTTTTGTTATGCATTCTACACCTAATACTGAAATCCTATGTTTCACCTCTTGTTTATTATGGATATGATGGGCCATTGCATAACTCAACTTCTTTTCTTAATGGCCTGCAAATGCTCATTGATTCTGAGCCTCAGTTTGCACTTGGTCCTACCCACATAGAACCCCCCCCAAAGGAGCAAGTAAGGAGATAAATAACCGCCTCAGAATTACAGTCAATCCAGCCTCATGTAGTCTCTAAATTGCCACTACCTGGATTCACAAATTTTACTTTACATTCCATATACTGGCAAATTTTACAGAAGCCACAGTAATGCACAATCTGGTATGGTAGATCTCTTGATTTGCCAAGTTGCGTTTTGGTTGGACGTACAGTTTTTGTGCGGAGAAGTGCCAGAAATTGCACTTTTCACCACTTTTGCATGTTTTTTGCCCATGGTGCTGTGTGGACACCGTGTGGTCTATTGGTCCAACACTTGGGACATAGAAAGAGCTTGGGTCAGGGAACATGCCAGCACTGGTTTGGTGAAAAAATATTAATCCTTTCAAAAGGTATTAAACTTTTAATTTCCCATGATATCCTACAAGGAAAATGTATATGTATATTTTGCGATAGAAGAATGGCAATCTGGCTATCTGGTCTTCCCTCACAGCTGAAGATTTTGCATGTTCATGGCAGAAGATTTTCTCACAGCTGAAAATTTTGCTATCTCCCGGCTGAAAAGTTTTTAAAGGTGTAAACATTTTGGAATTGCATATCTCAGTAACAGTTTAGTCTTTTTACTTGCAGTTTACAGGGTGTTGAGGGGATGCCCTAAAGATGTGAATTATGCTGTTTAGATGTTGGGGAATTATTAAAGGGGTGCAGTTACACCCCTATATTTAGGGGTTGAGCAGGGACTTTAATGTTAAACCTCAAATTTTGCATGTTAATAACTTTGCAACTGTTCAAGAAATTTGCACAAAATTTGGAATGCACAGTCTGGCATGGTAGATGTCTTGATTTACCAAGTTGCATTTCAGTTAGACATACGGTGTCTGCACAGCGAAGCACTACAAAATGCACTTTTAGGCACTTTCATGTTAAACTTCAAATTTTGCATGTTAGTAACTTTGCAACTGTTCAATGGATTTGCACAAAAGTTGGAATGCACAGTCTGGTATGATAGATCCCTTGATTTACCAACTTGCATTTCAGTCGGACATATGGTGTTTGGCAAGGCAAGGCAAATTTTATTTAAGAAGACGCCCATCCTGGAGGCTCTGGGCGCCATACATCAATCAAATAAAAACAGCACAGCATAGTAATAATCAATGAAATACACTGCTCCAAACAAGTTAAAACAAAATTTGCTATACAATTTGCTTCATTCAGCTACAGCTATGTTTAAAATCTCTAAAACTAAGATAAACCTTAAATTTTTATTTTAAAAAAAAAAAACAAGTATGAACTATAAAACATAGTCCAGGAATGCCTGATCGTACAAGAATGCCTTGAGGCAGGCCTTAAAAACCTCAACAGATGGGGCCTCCCTAATAACTAAAGAAAGCAAATTCCACAGGACAGGAGCAGTGACACTAAATGCTCTGTCACCAGCAGTTCTTAGCCTTGTCCTGGGAATCGCAAGGAGGCCCCTAGAAGAGGAGTGGAGGGAGCAGACCGAGACAGCAGGTGTAAGAAGGTCACTCAGGTTTGCTCAGTGAAGCACCAAAGAATGCACTTTAAGAACTTTAATGTTAAACCTCAAATGTTGTGCTTTAATAACTTTGCAACTGTTCAACAGATTTAGACAGAAGTTGGAATGCATGGTTTGGTATGGCAGATCTCTTGATCTGCCAAGTTGTGTTTCGGTCGGACATACGGTTTTTGCTTAGCAAAGTACCAGAAAATGCACTTTTTGACACTTTTGTGCATTTTTTCTCTGTGGTGCTGCATGTATACCATGTGATCTATTAGTCTGACACTTGGGATGTAGAAAGAGGGTGGGCCACGGAATATGCCAGCATGTTTGGTGAAAAAATATTAATCCATTTGAAAGTTATTACAATTTGAAGTTCCCATTATATCCCATGAGAAAATGTATATGTATATCTTGCAATGTCCATGGGGAAGACCAGAGGTCCCTAGGGAAGACCAGATGGCCTTAGGGAAGACCAGATGGCCCAAATTTGGACGACTGTATCTCCTTACCAGTTTGGTCTTTTTACTTGAAATTAGCAGGGTGTTGAAGGGATGTCATACAGATGTGAATTATGCTGTTTTGGTGTTGGGGAATTAATTGGTTGCAGAGATATTCAATGACAAAGTTGACATGTTTCCCATAGGATTATACTGCTGTCTGTGTCATGACTTTCGGCGCCCTTATCTTGGAAATGAAGCGAGATAGAGACTTTTCGCTACTGGCAGCACAGATCACTTTCACGTGATCTGTGCTGTTGGAAAAAGTTTTGAAATCATAGAGTAAGCCTGCAGTGGAATTTCTTTTGTACATTGCATAGTTCATGAGATATTATGAAATTACTGTTACAAGGATTCAAAGAGTGCCTGTTCAGTCCTTTTCAGTGCCCATATCTCAGAAACGATGTGGGATATGGTTAGGTCAGTGATTGTCACATAATCTACTCACTGTCATGGTTACAACGACACTTGAATTTTTTTCCAGCTCTTATGGTTACCAAGATATGGACAAATTACTGTTACAAGCATTCAGTGGCCTATAGGGCTGCTGTATGGCTCTGTAGCTATGTATAAGTGGGAGTGTGGGCCCGGAGGGTGTGCGTTCCCACAGATGCATATTGTTATGCAGAAATGGGCAAGTTGGTGGGAGTGCAGGGCCCTCTCCCACCACTACATGTTTTTTAGTAGTTATTATATGGGCATGGTAGCACCCCTATATTTAGGGCTAAGTAGGCACTTCAATGTTAAACCTCACATTTTGCACGTTGATAACTTTGCAACTGTTCAATGGATTAGCACAAAATTTGGAATGCATAGTCTGGTATGGTAGCTCTCTTGATTTACCAAGTTGTGTTTCAGTTAGACGTACAGTGTTTGCACAGCGAAGCACCAAATATTGCACTTTTCACCACATTTGCATGTTTCTTGCCCATGGCTCTGTGTGGACACCATGTGGTCTATTGGTATGAATACTTTGGACATAGGAAGAGTTTGGGCCAAGGAACATGCCAGAATTGATTTCGTGAAAAAAATATTAATCCTTTCAAAAGTTATTAAACTTTTAATTTCTCATTATATCCTATGGGAAAACTGAATATGTGCATTTTGCAAAAGAAGAATGGCAATCTAGCTAACTGGTCTTCCCTCACAGCTGAAGATTTTGTATGCTCACAGCAGAAGATTTTCTCACAACTGAAAATGTTGCTATCTCAAGGCTGAAACATTTTTAAAGGTGTAAAAACTTTAGAATTGCATATCTCATTAACGGTTTGGTCTTTTTATTTGAAATTTACAGGGTATTGAGGGGATGCCCTAAAGATGTGAATTATGCTGTTTAGGTGTTGGGGAATTATTGTAGGAGCACGGTCACTCCCTATATTTAGGGTTGAGCAAGCACTTTAATGTCAAACCTCAAATTTTGCATGTTAATAACTTTGCAAGTGCTCAATGGATTTGCAAGAAATTTGGAATGCACAGTCTGGTCTAGTAGATCTCTTGATTTGACAAGTTGCATTTTAGTAGATCATATGGTGTTTGCACAGCAAAGCACCAAAAAATGCACTTTCAGGCACTTTAATGTTAAACCTCAAATTTTGCGCGTTAACTTTGCAACTGTTGTACGGATTTGCATGAAATTTGGAATGCATGGTCTGGTGTGGTAGATCTTTTGATTTACCAAGCTGTGTTTCAGTCATATATACATTGTTTGCACAGCAAAGCATGAAATAATGCACTTTTTGCCACTTTGCCATATTTTTTGTCTGTGGTGCTGTGTAGACACTGTGTGATCTATTGGTCTGAAACTTGGGACTTAGAAAGAGTTTGGGCCAAGGAATATGCTAGCATTTGTTTGGTGAAAAAATATGAATCCATTCAAAAGTTATTACAATTTGAAGTTCCCATTATATACTATGGGAAAATGTATATATATATATATATATATATATATATTTAGCAATGTCCATGCAGAAGACCAGATATCCCTAGGGAAGTTCAGATGGTCCAAACTGGGATGAACATATCTCCATAACAGTTTGGTCCTTTTACTTGAAATTTGCAGGGTGTTGAGGGAATGTCCTAGAGATGTGAATTATACTATTTCAGTGTTGGGAAATTAATTGGTTGCAGAGACATTCATTGACAAAGTTGATGTTTTTCCCATAGGAATACATTGTGGTCTGTGTCATGACTTTTGGCGCCATCATCTCGGAAATGAAGTGAGATACAGACTTTTCACTACAGGTGGCATAGGTCATCTTCAGTTGACCTATGCCACTGGAAAAATATTTGAAATCGTAGAGTAAGCCTGCAGTGGAAACTTTTGTTTTGTATGTTGCACGGTTCATGAGATATTGTGAAATTACTGTCACAAGAGTTCAAAGAGTACCTGTCCAGTGCTGTTCAGTGCCCATATCTCAGAAACGATGTGAGATATGGGTTCAGTCATTCAATGCTGTGTGAAGTATTCACTGTCTCGATTATGATGACACTTTAATTTTTTTCTATCTATTATGGTTTGCAAGATATCTGTAAATTACTATTACAAGGGTTGGTGGCCTATAGGGTAGCTATATGGCTCTGTAGCTTTGCATAAGTGGGAGCACGGGGGGCCTGCACTCCCATATATGCATATTGTTATGCAAAAATTGGCAAGTTGGTGGGAGCGCGGGGCCCACCAATACATGTTTTTACTAGTTATATTACACTTTTTCAAGAAGTAAGGAAATTCTTGGCAAAAAACTGCATTTAATGCATCATTTAGGGTTAAAGTGAAAAAAGTCAGCAAATGAAGCATTAGGGTTGAATCCCTAATCCCTCACACACACCCTGCACCCCCATCCTCCACAGAGTGACAGATGCTGGGGTGTGCCATTGGTGTCGTGAGGTCTAAATCTCACCCCATTCTCCTTTACTGTAGCATGTCACATGGAATGGGGTGAGAGTTTGCCCACATGACCCCAATGGCACACTCCGGCGTCTGTCAGTCTGTAGAGGATGGGGGTGTGGGTGTGGGGGGAATTTGGAGCTCAACCCTAATGTTTTGTTTCCTGACTTTTTTCACTTTAACCCTAAATGATGCATTAAATGCAGTTTTTTTGCCATGAAAAAATGTGTATATCTATATCTATATCTATATCTATATCTATATCTATATCTATATCTATATCTATATCTATATCTATATATATATAGTATAGTTAGGGTTGAGTACACATTTCTTTGTTAAACTCGAAATTGTGAATGTTAATAACTCTGGAACTGTTCAATGGATTTGCATGAAATTTGGCATGCATAATCACTAGGGGTAGGTCTCTTTACATGCTATATATTGTGTGGATTGGTTTTGTGGTTTATGGGATATGAACTGTCAAAAAAACATAAAATTACATTTTTCTTTTATATTTCTTTGTCCACTTGTATCTCAGAAATGGTTTTAGGTTGGGTTCTGAAATTGTCAGGGTAGACTGCACATTAATCCTTTTAAAAGTTATTAAAGTTTTACATTTCCCTTTATTTCCTATGGGAAAAGTTAAGTGTTTAGCATGAAAATAGCCATTTTTGAAATTGAATCTGCTTGCAAAAATGAAACCAAGTTGTTTAAGTTTTGAACATTAATAATTCTGGAACCATTGAATGAATCTGCATCAACGTTGGCATGCATAATCTCTAGGGGAAGTGCTCTTGACATGCCAAATTGTATGTGGATGGATTTTGCTGTGTTTGAGATATGGATTGTCAAAAAAAACATAACATTAATGGCCATTTTCAAAAATGAATTGCTTGTGAAAATTAAACCAAGGTGTTTAAATTTTGAACGTTAATACCTCTGGAGCCATTCAATGGATTTGCACATTTGGCTTGCATAATCTCTAGGGGTAAGTCTCTTGACATGACAAATTTTGTGTGGATGTGTTTTGTGGCTTTTGAGATATGGGCTGTCAAAATAACATAAAATTAAAGGCCATTTTTGAAAATGAATCATTGCTTGCAAAAATTAAACAAAGTTGTTTAAATTTTGATCATTAATAACTCTGGAGCCGTTTAATGGAGCAGCACATAAATTAGCATGCATAATCTCTAGGGGCAGGTTTTTTAACATGCCAAAGTTTGTGTGGATGAGTTTGTGTGGTTTTTGAGATACGGACTGTCAAACAAACATAAAATTATCGGGGTTTTTTTTACATTTATTTGTCCTCCTGTATCTCAGAAATGGTTTTAGGTTGGGTTCTGAAATTTTCAGGGTCAACTTTGCTTGGGACACAGATGTGCCTTTTGAAGGTTTGGTGAAAAATTATGAATCCGTTCTAAAGTTTAAAATTTCCCATCATTTCCTATGGGGAAAGTAGTGTTCAGCACAAAAATGGCCATTTTCAAACATGAATCATTGCTTGCGAAAATGAAACTAAGCAGTTTTCACAAACACTGTGGTATTTTCACAAATGTTCTTTTGCGAACGTTTTGCTAATTTGCAATAGTATGATACTTTTGTGAAAGTGCATTTGTGAAAGTATCACTAATTTGTGAAAGTACCACCCCAAAAACTTCTGTTTCTTCACCACTTCATAGCAAATAAATGGTTAGGGGTTTGGGGCTGAAATGTGCAGGTTGCCAAGCCTTGACCACAGATGTGCCTTCTACTGCTTTGGTGAAACAGTTTTCAATGGTTCAATAGTTACAGCACTCTGAAAAAGAGAAATTTCCCATTGGATAACATTGCGGCACCCGTATCTCGAAAACGATTTGAGATATGGATTTTTCATGCCCAACTGCTTAGTCCACCTGTGGACTAAGCTTGTGTGGCAGTTTCAAAGTCACAATTACAACTGCAGTGGAATTTGTTTCATAGTTGCAGCGGTTACTGAGATATTGCCAAATAAGTTTTACAAGGGTTCCTTTTCAGTACTATAGGGCTGCTGTATGGCTCTGTACTTATGTGTAAGTGGGAGTTCAGGGCCCAGAGGTTCCATGCTCCCACATACGTGTACCATTATGCTAAAAAATGGGGAACATGAAGGGTGTGCAGGGCCTGGAGGGCCTGTACTCCCACAAACAGATACTAGTTACCAGTTACATAACAGTTTCTTAAAAAGAAGGGAAATTCATTGCAAAACTTCATTAATGCATAAGTTAGGGTTGATAGCACAGTAACAAAATTATGGAAATGTGATGTTGGAGTTACCACCCTCCACACACTAACAGATGTCGGGGTGTGCCATGGGGTCATCAGGCCTAACTCTCACCCCATTCTCCTATACTGTAGCATGTCAGCTCATTTACATATGAAATGGGGTAAGCGTTGAGGCCTACTGAATCCCATGGCACACCCCCAACATCTGCTTGATGTGTGGAAGAGGGTGGGGTTGGGCGTGGTGTTAACCCTAACATCACATTTCCATACTTTTGTCACTGTGCTATCAACCTAACTGATGCATTAACAAAGTTTTTGCAATTAATAAATATATATATATATATGTGACTTGCAAAAGTATCCAACCCCCTTGAAAGTTGTCAGATTTGTCTGAATGACAAATGATACATTGAGATTTTGTTCTGTGTAATATTTTATTTAAAAATACTGACCCTCAAAATAATTATTTTAAAGTGACATTGGTTTTATGTTAGAAAATATTTTTAAGAAAAATAAATAACTGAAATATGCTGTTTGCATACGTATTCAACCCCTGTGCTCTGGAAGCTCCAAGTTTACATTGGCTTACAATTGGCCTCACCTCTGAAACATTAAAGTAGCTCACATTTTCTGGATAAAACCCCCCCTCAGTTTAATGACCATTGGTCAGACTGTGAATCTGAAGGAAGGGTGTGAAAATGAAGACTAAAGAGCATTCTAAGGAAGTTAGAGATAAAGTAATAGATATGCATAAATTAGGAAAAGGGTACAAAATAATATCCAAGTGTTTGGATATCCCAGTGTGCACTGTTGGATCAATAGTGAGGAAGTGGAAGCTGCATCACACCACGTAGGCACTAGCTAGACAAGGCTGTCCCTCAAAACTCAGCATCCAAACAAGAAGGAGACTAGTGAGGGAAGCCACAGAGAGGCCAACAATCACTTTGAAGGAGCTACAGAGTTCAGTGGCTGAGAGTGGAGTGAAGGTGCACCAGTTAACCATATCAAGAGCTCTGCATAATACTGGTATGTATGGGAGGGTGGCTAGAAAGAAGCCATTACTCAAAAAGAACTATATCAAAGCATGTCTGGAGTTTGCCATAAAGCATGAGAGTGACCCAGCTAAGATGTGGCGCAAGGTTTTGTGATCTGATGAGACCAAGATAGAGATTTTTGGCCAAAATTCAAAGCGCTATGTGTGGCGCAAACCTAACACTGCCCATGCCTCTAGAAACACCATCCCTACAGTGAAGTATGGTGGTGGCAGCATCATGCTGTGGGGATGCTTTTCATCAGCAGGGACTGGGCATCTTGTTAAAATTGAAGGAGAATGGATGGAGCAAAATACAGGAGATACTGCAGGAGAACCTGCTTCAGTCTGCTGAAAAACTGAAGCTTGGGAGAAACTTCACCTTTCAGCAGGACAATGATCCCAAGCACAAGGCCAAAGCAACACAGGAGTGGTTAAACAACAAAAAGGTGAATGTCCTACAGTGGCCAAGTCAAAGTCCAGATCTCAATCCCATTGAGAATCTGTGGCACTGTTTGAAAATTGCGGTCCACAATCATCACCCAACCAACCTGAACAACCTGGAACAAATCTGCCAAGAAGAATGGGCAAGAATCACTCCTGAACAGTGTGCAAGGCTGGTAGATACTTACCCCAAAAGACTTAAAGCTGTTATTGCAGCAAAAGGTGGCTCTACCAAATACTAATGTGTAGGGGTTGAATACCTCTGCAAGCAGCATTTTCCAGTTTTTAATTTTTTTAAAATATCTGCTGATGGGTAATTAATTTTGGCTTTGACAATATACTGTTAGAGCATATGAGTTTGCAATAAAAATACTGACTGGAATAATATATGTAAGTCTCATTTGTAATCCAGACAAATCTGATAACTTTCAAGGGGGTTGAATACTTTTGCAAATCACTATGTGTGTGTATATATATATATATATATATATATATATATATATATCGTGTCTGAAAATAGGCATTTCTATGTCTAGTACACTTCACCTGGTTACCAAAAACAAATAAATAATAATAGATAGATAGATAGATGATAGATGATAGACAGATAGATAGATAGATAGATAGATAGATAGATAGATAGATAGATAGATAGATAGATAGATAGATATTATAGGGTCATGGTGGGGGCCCTATTGTGAGGCTTGAGCAGGCATGTTAATGTTAAACCACAAATTTTACATGTTAATAACTTGCAACCGTTCAATGGATTTGCACAAAATTTGGCATAGATGATGTTGGGTGGAAAATCTCTTGTTTTGCCAGGTTTTGTTTTGATCAGATTTGCAGATTTTGTGCAGTGAATCATCAAAAAACTAATGCTTCACAATTTTTTTTCCAATTTTCTGTTTTTTCCTCGCCACGCTGCACCCACACTGTTTTGAATTTTGACCTGACATTTTCAGGGTAGAAAGAGGTTATCAAATGGAATAATCCAGCTGTAGTTTGGTGAAATAATATTAATCCATTCCAAAGTTATTACATTTGAAATGTAGGGTTCTGAGCATGCTCAGTTAAGTCTTTGAGACAGATGCACAGTTTTGATCAAGGATCCCTGGTAGTGAACGACTGGTGAAGACTGATGGTGAAGAAGGATTCAGATATCTCACAAAATCCCTCTTTGTGAGAAAAATCCATCTTCATCTGCCACCATTTTGTTTTCTCACTTAGCGAGGGGAGAAAACAAAATGTGACGAATTCCGTATTTTTTTTATTTTTTTTGTAGCTGAAAAAAGAAAACAGTCCCTCAACATCTTTTTTTTTTTATGCAGAACCCTGCATCAAAATTTGTGATGCAAAATCCTGAATCGAACTGCCCCTCTATGGTCCGCCGACATTGGGGTGCCCCATCCCCATGTCAGCATATATCTCCTCTCCACTACTGTGGCACACTCGGAGTCACCCCAGTGTACCTAAATAATTGTTTATTGTTTTATTTACTGCATGATTCTGACACCAGGATGCCCACTGCTGATGTTGGATGCCCTCCCCCCCAAGCTACTTGCATTGCTGACATCAGGGTTCCCATTCCCCTTATTGGTATGTATCCCCCTCTCCACTACTGTGGCACACTGGGAGCCCACCTCAGTGTGCCAAAATATTTAATTTATGTTTCTAACACAGGGATGCCCACTCCCGGTATCGGATGCCCCCCTCCAAGCCCATATGCTAGCATTGCTGACATCGGGATGCCCAATCCCCATGTCAGCATGTATCCCCCCCACTAATGTGAAACACTGGGAGCCCACCCCAGTGTGCCCAAATGTGCTTTAAAAAAAAGCTGCTAAATAAAGAAAAATGTCCCCCATTGTCTTTTTTTAACCTGAAAAAAGAAGATGGTCCCTCGTCTTCCCTGCCGCTACCCTCTCCCATCCCAATCCTCCCTCTGTGCACCCACCTTCCCTTATCCCTTACCCTATACTTACCTCTGGAGGTCAGGCACTGTCATCTTCTGAGGACTGGGACATGTCTGCACTCTTCAAAGTTAAACTGCAAACTGAGGAATCAAGGTAAGCACTGTATAATGGCAGTCAAAGGGATTTTAAACTTATGTTGATATCTCCGCCATTTTTAGGAATTTTGACCCCAAATTTTCAACATGGGGTTCTTGGGACCCCACCTCATGAGCACTGGGACTGTTATTTCATTACTCTGTCCTAAAAGATATTGGCATCCACACCTGAAGAAGGTCATGCAATTGCTAGAGAGAGTTCAGAGAAGAGTGACTAGAATGATAGAGGGACAGCAGGATAGATCATACGAGGCGAGGTTGAGGAACCTGGGGATATACATGCTGGAAGAGAGGAGGTAGAGGAGGATATGATAGAGATATTCAAATACTTGAAAGGAATAAACAAGGTAGAAAACAGGGGCATATTCAACAAAAGGTCCAACACCACCACTAGAAGGCACAATCTAAAACTGGGATATACTTACAGGATCTAGAAACTGTGGCTCCCAATGCACAATATCCCACTCAGCATTGCCTGATAGATTCATTAACCTGATGCTTTTACACCTGACACTATTCCCTCTGACGGGGTAAGGTAGCAGATGTGACAGATTGCTACCTTACCCAATGTGATCTGCAAGAAAGGATGGCTGGATGGGGTCACTGCCTGAGCTGCCCTAGTGGTATGGAGGGGAATACCACTGGTAGTTTGGCCAGCATATTATGCGTGACCCGGATTCTAGTCCGGGTCACGGTATTTTACACACCACACCCCCATAACACTTTATTTTTTGCTCTGGGGTCTGCTGTCCCTTGGAGTTGGATAATTTAGTTACTGGTTGGTGTGGGGTGTGTGGTGGGTGAGGCCCCCCCGTATTTTACAGATTGTTCAGTGACATGCCTTAAATTTGTATATTGGGCATGTCAGTGATTCAGACTGTTGCATTTTGGGCCCTTGTACTCGGTATGCTGAGCGTCGGCTTACCAAGTTTTGGAATTACATAGTATATCCAAAACTGGTGGGGGGATGGTTCAAGAGGGACATGAGGAAGCACTTTTTCACTGAAAGAGTGGTGACAGCATGGAACAAGCTGCCAATGGAGGTGGTGGAGACAAAGTCAGTGGGTGCCTTCAAAAGGGCATGGGATAAGCACAAAGGCATGTGATGTGGCAGTGCCAGGGAAAGAACAAATATCGGGGGGTAGAAGGAGGATCGGGATCATAAGTGTAATCTTAGAGCCAAACGCAATCACTACTATCTCGAGCAGACACGATAGAAAGAGAGGTCTCCTTCTGCTGGCTATTTTCTTATGTTCTTATGAAAGGTGATGTCACGTTCACTACACGGAATCACCTTTCAGGACCAATTACCAAAACAACAGTGCCACTGTTCATGAGGTGGGCTCCGTTGCAAATTTGTTGAAAAAATTCCCCAAAAAGAATGTGCCATGAGTGTGAATTGAGCAGTTTCTATGCACACTTGTAACTTAGCCAATTTTTAATATTTTCCCTCTAGATTTTCAACATTGCCATTTTTTCACATCTACTTATGAACAGTGCTGTTGTTATTTTTCACAAAAAAAATCCATAGAGTGTTGCGCTCAAATCTAGGGTTGGTTCACTTCTAAAAGGTTGCAAAACCATGTAACTACAAAAAATCCAGAAAATAGAAGCGCTCCAATAAAACACAAACGATAAATGTCCAACTGAATTGTTGATTTTTATTTGCCACAGTGGGAGCCCCTTGCTCCTCGGCAACAAGCCTTCAAAGGGGTGTGAGCCAAAGTGAAAGAACTACACCTTTTATACAACCATGAGTGCATGACATCACAATAAAAAGTGACCCCACATCCATAAATTAAAGCACACTAAGATAATCACAATTGTTACATAGAAAAACATTATTTTTATAAAACACAGTTTCTTTTAAACATCACTACTCATAATTTATTATGTATACAAACTTATAAAAGTTGTTTCCCAAAATTTTTAAAGCAGGAAGAAAGGTCTGATTTGAAGTAGAGATATCTAGACAGTCTTTACAATTTAAAAATCATGAATTAATTTATACATGTGTGGGATCTCCTGAAATAGGGATACCCCAACACAAAAACAGGTTGCTAAATTAAAGAGCTTATCCTGATATCTCACAGAAATACACCTTATGGATGCAAGATTATATAATTACATGACATACTGGATCAAAAATAGGGCTTTTAGTACACATATTTAATTATACATTATATGCATGAAGGGCAATCTTCACATATCTTAAAAGCCCACTATTCTTTCCACTATTTTTCATTTTCCTTAGTTTGAGAGAGAATTGTTTATATTAGGCCCACTGCACCAGAAATAACTTAGAAATCTAAAAGAAGGAGAGAGAGAGAAAATATAACATGAAACAGAAGTAAATCACCTGATAAATTAACAACTGAAATGTATATACATAATAATTCTATTCTTTAAAAAAATGATTATGATCTCTCTAAGTGATAGACAGTTTATGTAAGGCACCAGGCCAGTGATGGAAATATATAGACTGTTTTATATTACCTCTGGTGCTGCTATTTGTAGCATGAGCTGCTCCACCACTGTCTCTCCCTTTCAAGTTTGCTTTCAGGTGTTACTTCCTGCTTTGGAGTGAGGACAAGCTTTCCAAACTGAAGCTGCTGCTCCCAATATTAGTGCTAATTACTTTTGGCACATCTTTCGACATAACTGTCAGTAATGTAGTTTAGTTTGATTAATTCTAGCCAGTCTGATTAAAGACAAAGTCTTATATTTAGCTTATAGTCCAGACCTTTACAAAAACACTTGGGATAATAGCTCAGAAGCACCTGTTAACATTTAAGCAAAACAGTGTCCACAACAAGTAAACTGCATCACAGAATATCTCCGCAAAATATATTTTCTCTGATACATAAACACCATAATTCACATCTACAGGACATGATGTAAACACCCTCCAAATTTCAAGTTAAAAGAGCAAACTGTTTCCGAGATATTCTATGTTAAAAATTGGTAACATTTCCCTATCTATTTCATTATAAAAAAATCTGGCCATCTTGTCCCTATCTCGCGATCAATGATGACAATCAAAGAATCTCACGATCAAAGAATGTGCAGGCTCGCGATCAAAGAATTTGGATGGTCATGAACAAAGAATAAAAACTTTTGTAATTTACAAAATTGGCAAACTTGCCATAAACCACCACCATGGTTCAACAGAACGAAGCCCCCTGAGCAAAACCCACCCTCATTTGACTTCCTAGGGCACCCCCAGGCTGAGAAAATTGACTTTTTAATTGGGCCATCTCGTCCTACCTCCATGGTGCACGATTGTGAGCAAAGAATGTCTCAAACAAAGAACTTGCAGGCTCGCAATCAAAGAATTTGCAGGATCACGATCAAAGAATAAAAAGTTGTGTGATTTACAAAATTCAAATAATTGTGGTAAACCACCACCATGGTTCGTCAGAACAAAGCCCCCTGAGTAAAACCCACCCTCATTTGTCTTCCTAGGACACTCCTGAGCTGAGAAAATTGATTTTTTTTATCTGGCCATCTCATCCCTTGCTCGCAATGCATGATCGTGATCAAAGAATCTCACAGTCAAAGAATTTGCATGGTCGCGGTCAAAGAAATTACTCGCTCACGAACAAAGAATGAGGGACGAGATGGCCAGATTTCAAAATAGTTTGTGCAGCCCAGGTGTGCCCTATAAAGTTACATAAGGGTAGATTTTGGTCAGGTGGCTTCGCTCTGCCCCATCTGAATAAAAAAACAGTACTTGTCATTATCCCTTGTAGTCTAGCTGCCCCCTCCCCATCATGGTAATGTACATAACAATGCTTGTATCCCTGGTAGTCTAGTGTCCCCCCATGAGTATCTTATTAATATGTTTATTTTTTATCTGTGGTACTCTAGTGGCCCCCCCATGTGTGTTTATTTATATATTTTTGTAATATCCCTGGTAGTCTAGTGCCCCCCCGATCTGTACTTCATTATCATTATTATTGACATCCCTGGTAGTCTAGCTGTCCCCCCATCATAATAAAATAAATTTGCATTTTGTATGTCCGGTATTCTAGTGGCCCCCCACCCAGCCGCAAGCCACTGCACTTCTCACTTTTCCCTGAACTAGTGATTGGCACAGCCCACCTCTCACCTCCACGTAGCTATCGACTGTGTGTATTAGTAGTAGTAATTCAAACAGGTGCTCTGAAATTATGTCTGAGCACCTGTTTGAATTAGCACTGGTAATACACACAGTCGACAGCTGGCCATGGAGGTGAGACATGGGCTGTGCCAGTCGCCAGCTGGGAAAGGGTGGGGGAGTGCTTGGTGGGCTGGCACGGCTGGGTGGGGGGCCACAAGACTACCAGGACATTGAAAATGCAAATTTATTTTATTATGATGGGGGGGACAGCTAGACTACCAGGGATTTCAGTAATAATGATAATGAAGTACAGATCAGGGGGCACTAGACTACCAGGGATGTTACTAAAATATATAAATAAACACACATTAAGGGGGCCACTAGACTACCATGGATACAAAATAAACATATTAATAAAATACTCATTGGGGGGCCACTAGACTACCAGGGATACAAGCATCGGATACAAAATAAACATATTAATAAAATACTCATTGGGGGGCCACTAGACTACCAGGGATACAAGCACCATTGTGTACACTACCATGATGGGGAGGGGGCTGCTAGACTACCAGGGATAATAAAATGACTGTTTTTTTATTCAGATGGGGGAGAGCGAAGCCCCCTGAGCAAAACCCACCCTTAAAAAGTTTATAGTATACTCCTGGGCTACAAAAATGCAATTTAAAATCTGGCCATCTCGTCCCTCGCTCGCAATGTGCGATCGCGATCAAAGATTTTCACGATCAAAGAATTTGCAGGCTCATGATCAAAGATCATTAGCAAGCAACAAATGAAGATTTAAAAAGCAAATAACTCTATTTTTAGCTGATTTAGATGGAACCAAAGGCATGGCTCGATAGATCGGGGCCCCATGAGTAAAACCCATCCAAGTTTTACCTCAGAAGTGACCCCTGAGCCGAGATATTTATATTTTTCCGATCAAAAAATGAAAACAAGATGATGGACCTCATGATCAAAGAATTTGAAAAATCCTCGAGGACAAACATTCTTGAACCGCGAGGCTGCAAATTCTTTGACCACCAGGCAGGACAAGATGGCCAGAACTCCATTCTTTGTTCGAAAGATATACATGTAAATTTTCCCATTGACTTATAATGGGAACTTAAAAGTGGCATAACTTTTGAATGCCTTAATATTTTTTCTTCAAACAAAAGACGGCATGTTCAGCCATCAAAGCTCTTTCAAATGAGCCATCTTACAGAGTGGCACACCACACAGCAGCCGTGCAGGACCACATTCAAGTCCCAAAAGGTGCCTCCAAAAATGGATAATTTTGCATTTTTCAGTGCTTTCGTACACAAAGACCGTCATTCTGATTGAAATGCAATTTGGCAAATCAAGAGATCTACCATGCCCCAATGTGCGTACCAAAATTTAGGCAAATCCATTGAACGGGTCCAAAGTTATTAACGCCCAAACTTTGGACTTTAGTATGTAATGGACCACTGAATCCTAACTACAGTGGCGTGACCGCGCCACTATAATATATATCTATATATATATATATATATATACACACTATATATATATATATATATATATATATATATATATATATATATATATACACACATACATATATATAGTTTGGTGAAAAAATATTAATCCGTTCCAAAGTTAATCCATTTTGAAATTTGGGGTTCTGAGCATACTCAGGTCAGTCTTTTGGATAGCTGCACAGTGTGAAAAAGGATTTAGGGCTCACAAAATGGGATTTTGACAGTTCACAAAAAATGATTAATTAAATCCCTTTTTGTGAGAAAAAATTCCCTTTTCGTCAGCTGCCATCTTGTTTTCATTTTTCCTGCCCAAACAAAATGTTATAACTTTACTCAGGGATGTCTTCTGCAGACATTCAAGTGTGTTTTTTTTTTATGGGGGCATCCTGCACAGTTCTCTGCCTTTGGTTTACTTTACTGTGGCCTCAGAATGCTTACTTTTAATTTTAAAAATCCCTTTTTGTGACTCACTTCCGATCCATTTTCATGATGAGAAAAAGGATTTTGACACCTCACGAAAAGCAATTTGGTCTCACAAAAAGGGATTAGGTCTGACAACTGCAGTGCCTTTTTGTGAGGTTTCAAAATCCCTTTTTGCATGCCGAATCCCTTTTCATGAGGCTCAAAATCCCATTTTGTAGGACCAGATGACCCTGCCGGCAATCCCTTTTTGTAAGCCTAATGACCTTTTCATGAGGTGTCAAAATCCCTTTTCACATTGTGAAATGGGATTTTGACAGCTCACAAAAAGGGATTAAGAATGGGGCCATCTGGTCCCACAAGTCCAAATCTCTTTTCATGATGCAAAAAGGGATTTTGGCATCTTGTTAAAAGGGATTCGACTTGCAAAAAAGGATATTGACACCTCACGAAAAGGGATTTTATAAATAAATCCCTTTTTGGGAGCCATCAAAATCACTTTTCAGGAGCCTATTCCCTTTTTGTGAGGTGTCAAAATCCCTTTTTGCGATTAGGACTTGTGGGACCAGATGGTCCTATCCTTAATCCCTTTTCATGATACGAATTCCCTTTTCACAAGGTGTCAAAAAGGACTTTCGGACTGAAATTTTCAGGGTATAAAGGGCTTGCCCCAATTATGTGACTTTTGCTGGTTTGTTGATAAAATTTTCATCACTTCCATACTTATAACATTTCAAATTTTAGAAATTTCCCATATGATTATATTGTGGTGGATGCAGTACCTTTCAAAGCCTATATCTTGAAAACAGTTTGAGATACAGATTTTTTGTTAAGCGCATTTAGGTGTACTAAGCAATGATGCAGGTTGCCAGTCCATGATTACAACTGCAGGGAAATGTTTTCCAGTGTTCAAATTTCAAAACCATTAAGGTGGAAGCAACGGTTTTAATGAACCCTGGCTCCTTTCTGCAACTAAGCCCATCTAGTGACTTTTATAACTTGCCTAGCTGTACTGCATAAGTATAAGAATATCTCTCGTAGTATTACCCAAATTCTTATGTCAGTGAGAATGCGCTCCACTCTCTCTTTCTCTGTCTGTGTTTCCTCTCCATGCGATAGAGAGACAGAGACAGAGAAAACAGCACAGCTGCTTGACGTGTCTGTCTCTTTCTCCACATGCTTCAGCAAGCCTGCTTGGGAAAGAAAGCTGTAGCTAGATTTAGATAAGAAACTAAGGAACATTTTAACTGTAATATGTCTGTATACGTTTTTACAAAAGCACATTTGTTGCTTGACTTTAGCCCCAAAAATGAAGAAAAAAAATACAAATATTTATAATATTTATTTTCTGTTGACTGTGAAAGGAAGTCTTCAACTAAGAAATATTAAGGATACAGGAAGTTCTGCTTCATACTGAACCCATGTTAAGCTATTGCCTACATTTACGAGCTCACAGATATTTATTTCTATTACTTTGACAATGAAGTAAGCAATTGGGTTTAGTGACATCCTTGAGCTGAGGTTTTGTGCAATAAACATTTTTGCTGAATTTCCATGTGTATGAAATCTTCTCTGGTTCCTAACTGCAATTTTGTTTTGTGATTTTTAAGCTACTGCTTAACATGTATGAGCTCACAACTATTTATTGATATGTCTTTGACACTAAAGTGAGCACTATTTCCTCTGAGAAGGTTTACAAAGGTTGAGTATACTGGACTGCTCAAGATAAATTACTTTAGAAAAAAAAATTTCCTTAAAGACCACCCATTGTGCTTATTTCAAACATGTTCCTGAGCACCCCTTCCCACCTCCACCACTTGCTGACTTGTACCAGAGTTTTAAATGACAGTTTTTCAAAATTTCCTATGTTTATATTTTGAAGGGGAAGGGATAGTAAATCTTTGCTCAGACAGCTGGCTTGCCAGTCCCTTTCCCTTCCTGGTGCTACCTAAGAAATGCTCTGCCTCTGAGTTTCCCCTCACATTCTCATGTTTTATGACTTAGGAGTTTGTAAAGCATGGGGGCATGCTCCACTGCTATCAATAGAAGTGTAGTTTAAAATATATATTTTTAAATTCTAGAGGGCCATTGGAGTAAAATTAAAGCCACAGATCTACTTAGAAGCCTCTTCTTAGTAGATCTGTGGCTCTGATTTGATCCCAAAGGCCCCCAAAATATAAAAAATATATATTTTATACTACACTCCACTGATAGCAATGTAGCACACCCTGGCACTCTATAAACTCCTATGTCAAACATGTCAAAGTGCGGGGGCAGCATATGGACAGAGCTTTTCTCATTCAGCATCAGGAAGGGGAAGGGATTGTGCTACCAGCTTCTCTGAGTGAGAGGATCCCTTCCCCTTCAAAATATAAAAAGAGAATAATTCTAAAAACTGCCATTTATAACTCCAGTGCAGGTAAACTTCAAGAGGGGAGCTTCAGGAAAGCACTGAGATGGTGCACTTTAAATAAAACCTACATGCATTTCAACAAAATGAACTTTAGAAAAAAAATATGTGTGTGTGTGTGCGGTAACGCACTTATAATTAGGGTTGAATACGCCTTTAATGTTAAACCTCAAATTTTGCACTTTGATAACTTTGAAACCATTCAACAGATTTGCATGACATTTGGTATGTCCTGTGCTGTGGGACAGATCTCTTGATGTGTCAAGTTTTATTTTGGTCAATTTGGTGGATTTTGCACTGTGCATAGTGAAAAAATGCAAAAATTCACCTTTTTTGCCTGTTTTTTCCTCATCATGCTGTGGCCAAACCATTTGGACTTTTGATCTGAAATTTTCAGGGTTGAAATAGCTTTCCCCAAAGAACAAGCCTATATTGGTGTGGCAAAAAAATATTAATCTGTTCCAAAGTTACTGAATTTTGAAATTTCAGGTTCTGAGCATGCTTAGCTCAGTCTTTTGGATAGCTACATGGAACGAAAAAGGATTTTGCTCTGGCGAAAAAGGATTTGTCCTCCTCATGAAAAAGAATCCTAAAGATCCTTTTTCATTGGAAGAAAAATCCTTTTTCATCATCTACCATTGTGTTGCCTTTTTTTTAGCCCAAAAAAACTGTCATAACTGTGCCCAGGGATGTCTTCTGCAGACATTCAAGTATGTGTCTTGTTCACCAGGTCATCTTTTATTGTTGTGTGCCTTTAGTTTAATTTTATGTGGCCTCAGAATGCTTATTTGTATTGTTTTTAATCCTTTTTTGTGACTCGCTTCCGTGCCTTTTTCATCATGATGAAAAAGGATTATGACCTCTGATGAAAAAGGAATTAGTCTGATGAAAATGGATTAGGGACTTCTCCAACCTGATGGCCCGGCCTATGATTCTTTTTTATCAGAGAAATTCCTTTTTCGTGAGATATCCTAATCCTTTTTTGTCATGATGAAAAAGGAATTCATCTGACGAAAAAGGATTATGCTTTTTTTGTCCTGGCAATAAAGGATTAGAACATCTCATGAAAAAGGAATTCGCTGACAAAAAAGGATTAGGACATCTCATGAAAAATGATTTAATAAAGTCATTCTTTTTTGCAAGAGCCCCTAATCCTTTTTGGTCAGTGAATTACTTTTTCATGAAATGACCTAATCATTTTTCATCATGTCGAAAAATGAATAATCCTTTTTAATCCGATGAATTCCTTTGTCATCATAACAAAAAAAGATTTGGATGTCTCACAAAAAAGGAATTTGTCTGATGAAAAAGGATTATAGGCAGGGCCATCTGGTCAGAAAATTTCCTAGTCCTTTTTTATCAGGCTCATTCCTTTTTTGTCAGGTGTCATAATCCTTTTTCATCATGATGAAAAAGGATGATAACGTTTGGTGTAAAAAGATAAAAAAGGAAGAATCACTGATACATAAGTTTCATCATTCTTGAAGGAAAAGTCCCAAATCCTTTTTTTATTTTATTTAGTACTTATTTTACCCCCATCAGTGTTCTCCCTGGTGTCTATTGGCTCCCCCACCCTCATTGCCCCATGCGCTTTTTCATTTGTTCCTTTCTATTTTTTTATTTATATTTTGTTACATAATTTCACCACCATTGGGGTTCTCCCTGGTGTCCAGTGGTACCCTCCACCCTCCAAAACTCATTGACTCCCCTGCCCCACATTTGTGGTCAGTGTCTTCCCCCAATCCTTCTTGCTTTATTTTTTTTCCTGAAAAGAAGAAAACCATCCTTCAATGAGGCTCTCAGTTCCCTGAAAAGAAGAAAACTGTCTGTCAATGAGCCTCTCAATTCCCTGAAAATAAGAAAACCATCCGTTGATGACCCTTATTCTCCAATCCCACATGTTTTGTTATTAAATAAATAAATGTTAATCCCTTGCCCACCAACCCTCCTGTATCTTTCCTTGTTGTCTAGTGGCAACCTCCCACCCTCTAATCCCCATATTTATTTATTAATAACTGTTACCCCCAACCTCCCATGTCTTTCCCTGGTGTCTAGTGGCACCCCTACCCTCCGATCCCCTCATTGGTAGTTAGTGGCTGTCCCTTGTATTTGTGTTATATTTTATGCCCTCATTGGTGGTTAGTGACTGCCCCTTGTATTTTTAATGTTTTATCTTAGTACTTGAAAAAAGAAAAACATCCCTTGATAATTTTGTTTTGTTTTCACCTGTAAAAAAAAACCTCCATCGCCGGTCTCACCCACACCCACCACCGAACCACACACTGAACATCCAGCTCCCTGCACTCCCTTGACACCCTCACAAATCCTCACCTGCTGAGGCCCCAGATTCAAGATCCGCTCTCCTAGTCAAAAATGTGTCTTGCTGCTGGAACCGGTGACTGCATTATGAGAAACTAAGGTAAATGCAGTTCAATGATTTCAAGGAGGTTTCAACCTTGATCCATAGCTTACATAAAAACATAGTATATGTTGGCAGATAAGGACCATACAGCCCACCTAGTCTGCCCATTCCCCTACTAACTGCTGCTGCCCCAGATCCTATTTGAGCTGCAGCTCTCCTGCTGTGCACATCTCCAGGGTACCCTTATGTCTATCCCATGCACTCTTGAACCCCCATATTGTTTTTGCACCCACCACTTCTGCTGGAAGGCTGTTCCATGGCTCCACCACCCTTTCAGTGAAGAAGTACTTCCTAACATTATCCCTGAGCCTTCCACCCTTCAGCCTTATATCATGCCCCCTTTTTCTTGTTCAGAGTTTTCTCTGAAATATGCTTTCCACCTGTACCCTGTTTATTCCCCCAAGATATTTGAAAGTCTCTATCATATCTCCTCTCTTCCTTCTTTCCTCCAGTGAACAGATATTAGGGTCCTTAAGTCTTTCCTCATAGGGCTTCTGGTGCAGTCCATGTACCATCTTCATTAACCGTTTCTGGACTGCATTTATTTTGTCAGTGTCGTTTGCTCTCCCCACCACTTTTTCACACTGTTTGGTTACCTTCAGGTCATCAGATATGATAGCCATCTTTTGAGATTTTGATCCCAAATTTTCAACATGGCTTTTTGTGGACCCCTCCTCATGAACAATGCAACTATCATTACGCAGCTCCTGCCTAAAAGGTGATTTTGTGGTTGCTTGGTGAATTCATCTTTTCAGCATAATTTGTGTATGACAGTCATATTAATCTTGAGGTGGGGTCCCCAAAAGGCAATGTAAAATATTTAGGGTCAAAATGTCAGAAAATGGTGGAGTTATGATGGTTCATTGCAGTTACGCTATGCATGCTTACAACTTTCTCAATTTAAAATATTTTAACCCCAAATTTGGAACATAGACTTCTTATTACCACATCAAATGCCATATACCATAGCCCTAGTGCTAGCTTTGGCAGACAGAAATCTTGCTTTTGGAGCAAGGAGCAGCTGACTACAAAACTAGAATTTTTTTTTACTAATAGAACACTTCTATCTCAGCATGAGTCAGTGCCTGTTGGGATTAAGACAACAGATACTTTATTAGAAGCTCATTTAGGGTAAAATAAGAAAGTGTGTTTTTCTGTGTTAGGGAAAGGGAGTTTTTTAAGTCAGGAGGGGAGAAGTTAATTGGAGGTGTGGCTTAGGAGTACAAAAGCAGGTGTCTCTAATTATAGTTCCCCTAGTGCTAGCTTTGGCAGACAGAAATCTTGCTTTTAGAGCAAGGAGCAGCTGACTACAAAACTAGAACTTTTTTTACTAATACACAGAAAGGGTAATCGACATATGGAATTGTCTGCCACAGGAGGTAGTGGGGGCAAGCACAGTGGAGGGGTTTAAGCATGCTTGGGACAGGCACAAGGGAAGCCTGAGAAGAGAGGGAGTGATGACAAGCCATTGATCACATTGGATCAGTGGCCTCATACAATGTATAGGGCCTACTGGTAGACTGGATGGGCCTAGCAGTCCTTATCTGCTGACAATTTCTATGTTTCTATGTTTTTATGTTTCACTTCTATCTCAACAGGAGTCAGTGCCTGTTGGGATTATGGAAACAGATACTTTATTAGAAGTAGGGGAGTCTCATTTAGGATAAAAAAAAGAAAGTCAGTGTGTTTTTCTGTGTTAGGGAAAGGGAGTTTGTTAAGTCAGGAGGGGAGAAGTTAATTGGGGCTGTGACTTAGGAGTACAAAAGCAGGTGTTTCCAATTACAGTTCCCTGGTACTAGCTTTGGCAGACAGAAATCTTGCTTTTAGAACAAGGAGCAGCTGACCACAAAACTAGAACTTGTTTTACTAATAGAACACTTCTATCTCAGCAGGAGTCAGTACCTGTTGGGATTAAGAAAACAGATACTTTATTAGAAGTGGAGGGTCTCATTTAGGGCAAAAAAAAGAAAGTCAGTGTGTTTTTCTGTGTTAGGGAAAGGGAGTTTGTTAAGTCAGGAGGGGAGAAGTTAACTGGGGGTGTGGCTTAGGAGTACAAAAGCAGGTGTCTCCAATTACAGTTCCCTAGTGCTAGCTTTGGCAGACAGAAATCTTACTTTTAGAGCAAGAAGCAGCTGACTACAAAACTAGAACTTTTTTTTACTAATTGCACTCCTTCCCTTCCCTCCATCCTCCCACCCTTAGCCAGTTCTACTTTTATAGGGACTGGATTTGACTGGCAACAGGAACTTCCTGTTTGGCAGTAGGAAGGGAAGAGTCACTGATACATAAGTTTCATCATTCTTGAAGGAAAAGGGTAGCTCTCCCTCTCCCCCTAGCTCCTGGAGGTCTAACTACTCTGAACAAGGAAGAAGGAGACTACAGAAGAATACAGGAAGTTCCTGTCCCAGAATGGGAAAGGCGAGAGCTGTAAGGGCACATAGGCAGTAGGAGGGGGAAAAAAAAGCAAAAACAGGGAGGAGACAGTAAGCATACAAAGCAACAGGAGAGGGGACACAAAATAAGATATGATGTGAGTGGTTCAGTGCAATGGCTGTGGGTGGCAGTCTTCCGGGAGACATTCTGGAAGCTGCAATACTGCCCTATTTGTAGGTGCCTCTCTGTTCTGAGGGAGGAGGTGGCTCATCTCCAGGCTGACTTGGCTAGGATTTGTGAAACCTCCTCCCCCACCCAGGGACCACCAGGGCCACCGACGCTACCTCAGAGGTTGCCAAGAAAGAGAAGTGGTTGGACCAAGGTAGGCTCAGGGAGGGGGAGGGTGGTGGGACATTGGTGAATTCCTCCAGTTGTACCTCTCCACAATTCATACACTGTTCTGGCAGAGAGTGATTCCTCTACTGAGGCACCTGCAGTGGAGACCAAGCAGGATGCTGGGAACCTCCACAAAGGAGACCCACAGGAGGGTGGCATGGGACTCCACAGGGGAAAGAAGCAGCTCCTGGTGGGGGACTCAGTTGTTAGAGGGGTAGAACTGGGGGAAGAAGGGGAGAGAGAGAGAGAGATAAGGTGCCTACCTGGCACCACAGCTTGGAAGGAGAGGGAGCGAATCCTCAGGATTGTGGGAGAAGATGCATGAGGGAGGGAGCTAGATGTCATTGTCCACCTAGGGACAAATGACCTAGCTGGGAATGGGGTTAGAGCAGTGCAAGAGGAGTTTGAAGAGTTGGGGAGGGGTCTTAGACAAATAGCACGTACAGTAACCTTCTCGGAGGTGCTGCCTGTCTATGGCAAGTGTGATGCTAGGGTACTCTGCATATTGGGATTCAATGAATGGTTGAAAAACTGGTGCAGAGCTCAGGGTTTTGGCTTCACTGTGGACTGGGGGTCCACCTGGAGGGATGCAGGCCTATACTGGCATGATGGACGTCATCTGTCCAGGAGTGGAACCAGAATCCTAGGTAATAGGTTTAAATGCTTCATTGGCAAGCATTTAAACTAGCCAAGGAGGGAGGCACTGAAAAGGAGCAGGGGAAACCCAGCCTCCCCCCACAAAACATAGTAGTTGGAGAGGTAAACACCAAGGTAGAGAAGTCAAAAGGGAGCAGGACAGGGGTAAATGCAGAAAAAGGCAGTAAGGAGAGGGATGGGGCTAAAAGGGGTAAGGCCATCAAAAAAATGGAAGGTGATGAGTACCAATGCCCATAATCTGCGTTACGACCTCCCTGAACTAGTTGCCTTGATGAAAGAGGGACACCTGGATATTGTGGCAGTCACAGAGACATGGTACACTGAGAACCATGACTGGGATGTCAACATACTGGTGTACACAAGCTATAGGAGGGACAGGGAGGGTAAAAGAGGAGGAGGAGTAGCTCTCTATGTAAAGGAAGAGATCAAAGCAATGGAACCAAAGGATGAACAGGGAGTAGAGGAGGCACTGTGAGTCACCCTGGAGACAGTACATGGCATCACAATCTGCACGGGGGTTGTATACAGACCACCACCTCAGAGGGAGGCAATGGGCAAGGAAATGATAGAAGGCATCCTTAGAATGGCAGAAAAAGAGGAGATATTGTTGATGGGGCACCTGAATATGCCAGGTGTTAACTGGAGCACCTTTGCTGCAGTGACATCCAAGAGCAGGGTTATTCTTGATGCCCTACAAGGGGCATGCCTCAGACAGCTAGTGGTGAAACCCACTCGGGAGGGAGCAATCTTAGACCTGGTACTGTCAAATGGGGATGAAGAAAGGATTTCATATTTAGAAGTGGGTAGCCATCTGGGAACAAGTGACCACCAAACAGTGTGGTTCATGATAAATACAGCCATAGAGTCAAGCCATACAAAAGAAAGAGTATTGGACTTTGGGAGGGCTGACTTTGGGAAAATGAGAGCATGCCTCAGAAAAGCACTAGCAAATGGGCAAGGAGGAGGGGTGGAGGAACAATAGGGAAAAATCAAAACAGCTATCACAGAGGCAACAAGCCTTTGTGTGAAGCAGATCAACAAAGCAAAATGAAGGAAAAAAAACACTATGGTTCTCAAAAGAGGTGGCTGAGAAGGTTAAGGAGAAAAAGGTATCATTCAGGAAGTATAAGGAAACACAGAAGGAGCAGGACAGAGAACTGTACCAGTTAAAGCAGAAGGAAACGGGGAAGGCAGTCAGAATAGCAAAGGCCCAAACTGAGGAAAAGATAGCCAACTCAGTTAAGAAGGGGGATAAAACCTTTTATAGGTACATTAGGGAGCGAAGAAAGACCAAGGGAAGGATACTGAGGCTTAATAAAGGGAAGGGAGGTGGCAGAGGGGACAGTGAAAAAGCAGGGATACTGAATGAATACTTCTGCTCAGTATTCACAAAAGAAGAGTAGGGGGAGGTACCTAAATCAAAGCATAGAAGCACTCTGGATCGGGGGGTTGATACCAGTCCATTCACAGAAGAAAGGGTTCTGAAAGAAGTCTTAAAACTGAAGATGGACAAATCAATGATAGGATTCACCCAAGAATTCTAAAAGAACTAAGGGTAGAACTAGTGACACCACTGACTACCCTTTTTAACAAATCATGGGAAGATGGTGTTGTACCTGAGGACTGGAGGAGGGTGGATGTGATTCCCCTTCACAAAAGTGGGAGCAAGACAGAGGCAGAAAACTACAGACCTGTTAGTGTGACCTCAGTGGTAGGGAAAATGGCTGAATTACTTTTGAAAGAAAGAACTGTTGAATTTCTAGAGGCCAGTGGGGTACAGAACCCAAGGCAGTGGATTCACAACAGGAAGGCCATGTCAGATGAATCTAATAGATTTCTTTGACTGGGTGACCAAAGTAGTAGACCAGGGAGGGGCTGTGGACATGGCCTACCTATACTTTAGCAAGGCATTTGACACAGTCCCACACAAAAGATTAACATATAAGTTAGCTTGCCTTGGAGTGGGTCCCAAAGTGGTAGCCTGGGTAAAATACTGGTTGGACAACAGGACGCAGAGGGTAATAGTAAACTGAGTTCACTCTGAAGAAAGGGGGGTTACTAGCAGGGTACCACAGGGTTCAGTACTGGGACTGGTCCTCTTTAATGTCTTTATAAGTGACATTGCAGAGGGACTGGAAGGAAAAGTAAGTCTCTTTGCAGACGACACAAAGATTTGCAACAGGGTCAATACAGAAGGTGGGGTGGAAAGGATGCAAAGGGACTTGGCAAGGTTGGCGGAATGGTCAAATGTATGGCAGCTTAGTTTCAATGCAAAGAAGTGCAAAGTAATGCACCTGGGAAACAAAAACCCAGAGGAAGAGTACACAATGGAGGGTGAGATACTAACAACAACAAAAATGCAAAGGGACCTGGGGGTAGTCTTATCAGATGACCTTAAGGTGGGCAAGCAATCTGAGAAGGCAGTAAGGAGGGCTGGTGGGATACTGGTGGGATACTGGTGGGATACTGGGATGCACAGGGATAGGCATCATCAGTAGAAAACAGGAAGTTGTTATCCCTCTGTACAGACAGTTGGTGAGACCCCATCTAGAGTACTGTGTGCAGTTCTGGAGACCCCATCTCCACAAGGACATAGATAGAATGGAGGCTGTCCAGAGGAGGGCAACTAAAATAGTGCAGGATCTGCACCAGAAGACATACAAAAAGAGAGTAAAGGAGCTTAATATGTATACCCTTGAGGAGGGGGGGGGGGACATGATAGAAATGTTCAAGTATCTCAAGGAATCAACAAAGTCCAAGAAGATAGCATCTTTCAGAAAAAGAGATGTACAAGAACAAGAGGGCACAATCTAAAGCTAGCAGGGGGACGGCTCAGTGGTAATGTGAGGAAGTATTTTTTCATGGAGAGGATTGTGGATACATGGAACAGCCTTTCTGAGAAGGTAGTGGAGTCAAAAACAGTGGGGGAATTCAAGAATGCATGGGACAGACATAAGGCAATTCTAGTGGGGGATAGGAGGAAGTAGGCTGTTGGTTAACTAGGATCTGCAGCTTATCCATTAGGTAGGGAAATGGGCAGACTAAGTGGGCCAAGCAGTCCTTATCTTCCATCAAATTCTATGTTTCTGTGTTAAATGTATGCTATAACTTTCATTTTTTTTAAATGCTGGCTGAAATGAGTTTTTGCACCTGCGGTGCAGAAATGGCATTACAGTTCCGCAGAACTACCTTTCAGTGGAGATTTGAATTTTTTATGCAGTGGGTATATCAGGTGGGGTAATAACATGACAATTCCATCGCTCTTGAGCTATGAAAGGAAGCACAGGGCCTGGAGGGCCTGTGCTTCCACAGGTAAGTACATATATGCATCTATGGACCATAGCTGCGTACATATATGCTTCTGTGGAGGAATTGGAGTGCAGTGCCCAAAAAAGCACATTAGGATATAATTACACTATCTCAAAAAGTAAGGAAATAAATTGCAAAAAACTGTGTTATTGCAACAGTTTGGGTTAAAGTGACAAAAGTAAGGAAATGTGGCATTAGGGTTTCCAACCCTAACACCCCCACCCCCACTCTGCACAGAAGAAGAGGCATCGGGGGGCGGCATTGGGGTTGTCAGCCCTAATACTCATCCCATTCTCTTATGCTGCACCCACTCAGCTTATTTTACCAATGGAATGGGGTGAGCATTAGGCAGAAGACCCCAATGCCGCCCCCTCATGCCTCTTCATCTGTGCAGGGTGGGGATGGGGTGTTAGGGTTGGAAACACTAATGCCACATTTCCCTGCTTTTGTTGCTTTATCCCTAACTGAAACATTAATGAGTTCATTTTGCAATATATATATATATATATATAACAGTGGCACAGTAGTGCCACTATAGTTAGGGTTGAGTACTTCATTTAAGGTTAAACTCTGAAAAT